>OU342555.1:3750000-5000000 GCA_910589295.1 Noctua janthe | reverse complement strand
CATCAGAAGGCTTAAAGTCACCTAAAGCGCAATGGAGACGGCTATACTCGAAGTTTCGTCGCGTGATCAAAACAAAAATGAAGCCATCCGCAAGAGAACGAAGGTTACCAACGTAACCCGAAGAATTGTCAAACTTAAGTGGTAGTGGGCAGGGCACATTGCTCGCAGAACGTATGGCCGATGAGGCCTAAAAGTTCTGAAGTGGCGACCGCGAACCGGAAGACGTTGCGTTGGAAGGTGTCTCACTAGGTGGACCGATGACCTGGTGAAGGTTCCGGGTATCTGCTGGATGCAAGAAATACGAGACCGATCAATGTGGCGACACTTGGGGGAGGCCTATGTCCAGCAGTAGACGTCTTTCGGCTGAAATGATGATAATGATTTTTTTTTTAAATATGCAATGCAAACAGTCGATACTGTGGTTCTTGGCGGTCACTAGTGATGTGCCTTAAACGGGATCGATTAAATTAATTAACTTTCCACTGATCTCGGAAAGAAAATTAAGAAAAAAAATGTGAGATTTATGCACATAAAAGTCGTAAATGGTATTTACTGCTCGTAAGTTACTGGTCTGAAAATATGATGTTTTATTACGGCCATCATTTCACGTAATCTTATAGGAGATTTGAATTGAAAAGATGAGTCTGAAATCACAAGCATTTCCTTCCAAATTCATGGATCCTCGACAGACAAAGATCTTGTCAATTGAGAGTTCATTTTAAAATCAAAGACATGAGGTGTCTCTATACAGGGTATAAAAGACATCAAAAAAAACATCGACACGCAAATAATTACCAATTCCGAACAAAAGTGTATGAAAACTGTTAAAAAATATCTAGGTCCCGATAAAGAATGATGTACTGAATACGTGGTAACCGTTTGAGCGTTGTTGTCCAAAACATCCTGTATATTATTTTACTTTTACAATGATTATTTCAACAGCATTTCAAACAGAATCCGTTGAACCTGAGAATTTTACAGTCTGTGTCAATCATATTTTTATTTATCTTTAAATACTATTACAGAGTGAAATGATCCAAGTTTTAATAGTAGTCAGAGAAATACTAATAGACTATTTGCAAATGTAAAGGAGAATGGCCAAAGTTCTTTCAATTAATTTTATAACGTGTTTATAAATGAATGTACAGTGAGTGATAGCAATTAACCACCTTTGCATAAATAGTTGAGATTTTTTTTTATTTGAGCAAAGTAAATAAAACATAAAATAATTATAAAATTCTAACTATTGGTTTTCTAAAAAATCTCAATCATTTTTGTAACGATGGGTCATCTAATTGCTATCACTCACTGTACCTAGTAGTAAAAATAAATCACAAATTGTATGTTCTTTCTATTTAGTGTAATAGTAACATTAACTATTCTTACAGTTTTACCAGTGAAGGGTTTTCATCTGAGCTCTTATAAATCATTAAATCTTTTGTACTTCTCACCACAAACTCACATAAGCGTGATGCATACTTTCTTATGAGCGCTCCAGTTCCACGCTACGGTTTACTATTCGAATTAATATATTTGTGGTAATTAGCTGTTTTGTTGAGCGTGCACCGTGTTTAATAACGTAAAGAAAGAAATAAACTGCTGTTGGTCAGTAAAAGTCTCTCTTTTCTCTTGTCTGTGGTTTGGATATCGAATAAAGTGCGAGCGTTCGTGTATTATGGCCATGTTAGATATTAGATGCCATTTTGTGTATGTTGCTAAATACGATAGATTAAAGTTACTTTCTACTATTTACTATGTAATATTCTTACATATGTATTTAGCTAGAGACCTTTATTGGTACTGGGTCTTGCTGAATTGTAGTTCAGACGACGGTACCAAATAGTAACAAAAGGCAGTAGCCTTTGGATCTGACAGACAGAGATTTGTATGTTGTTGCGCAGTTGAAAGAGACCTATATTTATTTAGGATCTCCAACAAAGGCTGTACACAGATCATGAGAGATAAATTATGGGCGACAAAAGTATCACGTAGGACTCCTTCACTTACAGGAGACAACAGCATGCATTTACATCTAAACTAACAAAGATATAATACACAAACAAAGACTAACAAAGTTATACTAATATTTTACTGTTTTTGTTTCCTGTTAATTCAGCATAATATTTAATTATTCAAATCACGCGTTTACGGTCACGTGCTCATTAACAACACCACGATTCACGTTGACAGTCCCTCATTAGAGATAAATCCAGCCAAAATTAAGTTTATTTTGAATACCACGTTGCCTCTATGAAAACGAATAAATGATTTAATTACATGAGTGTAAACAGGGGGTATTCCTCAAAGTGCAACCAACTAAGCTCAACTAAATTATTCCCCAAAACGCAAACAAGATTGAAAAAAAATTAAGGAATCCATCGTACCCCTCTCTATTTTTCATCATGGTTGTTCTTTGAGGAATAAACATATAATATTTTTAATTTGAATTTGTGAGCGCAACTAATGGATGCGCTTTGAGGAATAATTTAGTTGTGCTTAGTTGGTTGCGCTTAAAAATAGTTGCGCTTTCAGGAATACCCCGTAAACAGCTATTAAATACTAAATTGATACCCATTTTATTAATTAGTATTGTTAGTTAGGTATTACAAGACGGTAATTTAGGCTGTGATAAGGTATTTCTAAAAGGTCTCTTCAAGCTTCCTAATTTGAGAATAAAAAACAGCCATATTTCTTCCTACGATAAACAACGAAATAAATAATCTATCAAGTAACGGATACATACAATTTTCCTCGATTTCAAAAGCGTACCGATCCGTTGGTACGCTCCGATGAGATCTTAATCACACCAATCTTACATGGTCTGTTAATTTACGTTTTATCATCTACATATTTGAACTTGTGTACGGTTTCAAATCGAACGTTGAAGAAGAACAGCGGTTGCAACAGAAATAATTTTGTTGCTAAGCTGGGAATAAATTATTATTTTTAATTGCATTGGAAAAAAACGAACATTTACAAAAATTGATATTTGAAAAGAATTTGTGTGAGATACCACAACTAAAAAGAGTAAAAAAAAAAAAAAAGAATTGCATAAAAAATTAGCGACTTCCAAAAAAAAACACAATTAGCGGAAAATAACTTTACTTTAGGAAGTCGGTGACTTATTGTTTGTTTCATTGACTTTTTTTGCCACAAAATGAAAAACTTGTATGAAAAAAAAAGAAAAAAGATGCTAGTGGAATTCATAACCTCCTCCTTTTTTAGAAGTCGGTTAATAAAACCCGATTTTTTAATTTTTATTTTACAATACCTGGCAAATTATAATGAAATAGTTAATCGAGTAGGCAGTGCCAAAAAGCTTAATAGAGGACTTGTCCGAAGAAATACGGAAGGAAGGTAACCTTACCCGGGACTGTATAGAGAAGATTACAAGGGCTCGGAAGGGATCTCCATAGCCGCGTATATCCGTCTTTATTATGTTACACATTATGGACTGTAGTTACAAACGTTAAGATTTACATAATTTAGTTATCCAACTATTTTTTGTCATTATTTTTAGGGTTCCGTACCACAGTCGGCAAAAACGGAACCCTTATAGGATCACTGTTATTCGTTAATCTGTCTGCCTGTCCGTCTGTCAAGACCCTTTTTCTCAGAAATGCGTGGAGGTATTGAGCTGAAATTAATATCAATTACTCAAGTCTGCTACCCCTTGAAGCAAGCTGCAAGCTTGTAAGACATCGCTATCAAAAGATATGACTGTTTATGTCGCATATTTTGCGATTCCACAAGGAAAACCTAAGTATAGGGTACTTCCCTTTGACCTAGAATCATGAAATTTGGCAAGAAGCAATGTCTTACAGTGTAAAGGAAAAAAAAACGTAAATATGTAGTTAAATAACAAAATACCTGCAACTTTATACGGAACCCTCGGTGCACGAGTTCAACTCTCTCTCTCTATTTTGTTTCATTCTGTTTAAAATTATATTTCAGAACGAATATACCGTTTTAAAATTAATTTACGGACATACAATATTGCATTGATTTGAGCGTCGTCCATGATGAAATACCATAGCGTTGTCCAAGCGAATTGGGTCACTAAACAACAGATTTGATTTAACTGAAATCCTGCTAGCACTATGAGATATACACACAGATAACTACTATTCACAAAACCGCAATGCTCCAGATATATTCAATTTGTGCTCCGCTCTGCTGAGGACTGGAGCTCGCTCAATCCGATAACGTGTACATTTTTATCGATAAATTGAGTCGTGGTAGCGACATCCCTATTCAAACTCGTGTAAAATAAGATAAGTTATATTTATTTTATTATAAACTTTTCACAATTTTGTTTGGTACTGGAAGAATAATTACCGTAGACAATTTACGGTGGACTGAGGAAGAATAATATCTTGAAGAAATATTACAGAAACGACATATTACGCTAATGTAGCTACTTAATGTCATATGATGTAGATATGTTACGGCTAAAGATGGGTGGACATAAACTTAAGATTAGCCAGCTAAACTTAGGTTAGGTTATGTTAAGTTTAGCTAGCTAATCTTAAGTTAATGTTCACACTCATCTTTAGCCGTAACAGATACATAAGATCGCCTTGGTAATTTTAATGTCTAGTCAAAGTAGTTTTACCAAACCATTGAAGAAATATCCATTTACCTGAGATAGAACTGAAATACAAACAAAAACTCATGCCTTTTAAGGGTAGACAGAAACCACAGAAAGAGACCTTCCACGATGTCATATAAGAAAAATAATGGTCAAGAATTACTTGTTTAGAATTGGCCAAGGAAATAAAGATGACAATTCTATATTTGACAATGGGCGGTAACGTCCCGCCCAAACAATAAGAATTAGCATGAACAATAGACAGTCACTTCCCCTGTTATTCATATTTATTCATAAGTATTCATATCTATTTATTAAACAATAGGCCTTTCTCCATTTCTATTGGCTAAATTAATTTGGTAAGGTGTACGTGATCAGATTTATTTTTGATAAAGCTTCCGTTTTTATTGGTCAGTATTGTTTTTAATTTCTAACCAATGGCTGTTGTTTATTTCAGGCCATAAAATGTGCGTTCAGGTATCGCCATTTTTTTACTTAACTACGCAAAATACAGATTAATTTTAGCTCGTTTTGAATAAACTGTACTTTAATTTGATTTATGATTCTGAGTCGATGTTTACACAAAAATACAATCAGAAAAATATGAAATGAGGTTGATACCAGGCTCTGGATTTTCTGAAGTATGGAAGAAGAAGACATGTTGCGCTGACCCCAAATAAATTGGGATAAAGGTGAGAGACTGATGATAGTGACTAGGCTCTGGATTTTAACTTTAAGCCATTCTCTTTACTACTATTATAAGAAATGGTAAAGAAAACCCTGTAGAGGAAAACGAAGACTGAAAAATTTGAAGAAATCATCATCACAATCATCATTTCAGTTGAAAGATGTCCACTGCTGGACATAGGCCTCCCCAAGTGTCGCCACAATGACCGGTCCCGTGCGACTCGCATCCAGCGGATTCCTGCAACCTTCACCAGGTCATAGGTCCACCTAGTGGGAGGCCTTCCAACGTAACGTCTTCCAGAACTTTTCGGCCCCATCGGCCATCCATTCTGCGTGCAATGTGCCCTGCCCACTGCCAGGCCGTCTCCATCTCATAGAGATGAGGCCCATGTCCCAGCTGTGGGATTAAAGTTCCCACTGCTTGGCTTAGCTTATTGAGTAGGTATATGAAAACAATGAAACCTCACCATATGTAATATGAGCAGGACGCCTATAGCCAAGCCCCGTCGAAGCCGCATCTGTAAACAAATACATTTGAGACGTTAGTGGATAGTTTCACTACAAGCAATGCCGTGGGAGTTATATAAATAGATAATAATGATTTGTTCGGTATAGACAACCATAGCTCCAGTATAGCATCCAGCATAGCTATTCATCTCCAGTATAGTATGGACTCGCTTTGTATAGATTTCCCGTCTTTTAATACTTTGATTCACACCGCGAACTACCGAAAAAGCCGAACGAAGTATTAAAAGAACCTCGCCCGACTCGCTCGCTCGCCAGATGGCGGTGTGGTCTGTGCTTTATGAAAAATCACGGAAGATATCCCGTAAGTGACAGTATAAGTTTAATTTTAAACCGTGAAAACTTAAAACAGTGTTTGTAAAACATTTTTTGGAAAAGACGTACCTAAATAAAGTGAATGCATGAGACATATTTCAAAAATTCTTGTTTACATGTACATTTCATATCCATTAGCACTTCGCTTGCGAATGTTATGGTATACATCTAAAGCTACTCGTCTACCTAGATTTTGAACCTAGGATATAATTTGACAATGATCTACTTAGACTGAGACTGAAAAACATAAATATTTTTACACATATTTTTTTTTTTTACACACAGCAACGAAAACGTAAAAGGAACGCCAAATGTTATACTTAGGTACGTATCTATAATGTAAACCAAATCATGAATAAAGCCTAAACGTAAAAAGAAAATTTCTATATTTTCTCGAGATTTTTCCTACATTTCAAAGTCAAAATATACGAAAAGCTGCTGAATATTATATTTTTCATACATAGCGACAGAGAGTATGCTAATTTCACATAAAATATTTACGTGAGACACCGAGAGCAATTTCATATACTCAAACAATGTGAGCGTAGTGAAATGACGATCACACACGAAACCACCATTGTTAGTCATCCAATAAAGCATTAAAATGACGTAGATAGCTCATTATTTAAAACAATATCTCTTAAGAGCATTTACAGCAAAGTGCACACCGAACAATCGTGTCATTAAATTTACGAAGTTCATTAGTAGTCCACACGACATACCAAACTATACAATTTCCAGTTTAAGATGACCGTTCACTGTACTAAAAGGCTATACAATGACAGGTCAGCTTATACTGGAATAGTATAGGTTGTTGAGTCGACATTTCCAGTTTAAGCTGACCTTTCATTGTATGGAGAGGCTTAACAATGGGCGGTTAAATTATATTGGTTAGTCGTGGTGTCTACGTACAGTTTAAGCTGACATCACATGGTACTGAAACACGATACAAAGGGTGGTCAAATTATACTGGTTAAGTATTCCTTAATGAGTCTAGGTGTCTACATAGCTGGTATTGTAGACCCGTCATCACTCGACTCCCATAATGGACCCGCTTTGTCAGCACTTGGTACAGTTTCCAACGATGTGGGACGGAATCTGGTGCCGTATTGTGATTTTGTTTCCACGATAGTATTTCTTTTATGAACGGTACCTGCATTAGTAGCATTCTGATTAGTTACGTTTATTTTAGCATTGTTTTCATGTGTTTCAAAGTGGAATTCTCGTTTTACGAAATGTTGGAAAAAAAAGACTTTCAAAACTTATTTTCGATCTTCCGTTTTTCATATCTGCACGAGTTCTGTTGGAATCGCTGCTCTTACCATAGAAAAATATTTTTACTATGAGGAGCTCTTGGCTAAATAATAACAGCCGCTCGGATCGGTCTTTAGGTTAAGCCGTGCTTACCTAGGTTGGTCTGTGGATGGGTGACCACCCATTACGTACCGAGTTTCCTCCGTGCCTCGGAAAGCACGTTAAGCCGTTGGTCCTGGGTGTCATTTGTAGATCTTTGACAGTCGTTAGGTAGTCAGTGGCCCAAAAAGTCTGACAACCAGTCTTACCAGGGGGTATCGTATTACCCAGCACTAACTGGGTTGTGGAGGTCAGATAGGCAGTCGCTCCATGTAAAATACTGGTATTCAGCTGCATCCGGTTAGACTGGAAGCCGACCCCAATATAGTTGGGTAAAGGTTAGGCAGATGATGATGACTGCCCTGTATTGCTCAGGGTGCGTCAAACTTTCGTAGGAGAAGTCATACATGGAAAAAGGCTCCTCTTTTCCAAATATCATGATTTTTAGTGACACACCAGGGTGGAGTCAATTTGTGTAAAAAGAGAAAGTTAATTGGAACATTGTGAAGATGTGTTTCATTTGCTTTTAGATAGATCCTAATCGTCATTTCTCCTAGCCTTGTCCCAATTATGGAGGACGGGTGGCTTCCACTTTTTGACATATACAGATATACAGCACGTTTGGCGGCAACTCGCCTGATGTGAAGGGATGATGTGGCCTAGGGTGAAGCACGCTTGCCTAGAAGAAACCGATTCACTCGGACTTTGAATCCAGATTACAATGATCAGGGAACAGAGAATCCGGCAGTGAATTCCACAGACTGGCGGTTCTTGAACCAAATCTTATTTTTTCAAACAATCGTTAAAAATTACTTACAAAAAGGCTTTTTAGATCCTTGCTTCATTTTAAGAGGAAAATCGAAAAAGTTTTTAAGAGTAATTTGGAAATTCCGGAAAACATGTTACGGACTTTATAAGAAACAGGAAAAACATTTAAGATTCAAAAGACCGAAATAAGTGAATTACTTTCCAATAATGAACTCGAAACAAAAGTAATTTGGGCTTTTTAAAATGGGTAATTTAGGTTACTTACTTTAATTAATTGGACGGACCGCGATGGTTAAAACGACATTGGAAATGAGTGAGACGTTCGTGGCTAAATAATAACAGCCGCTCGGGTCGATCTTTAGGTTTAACTGCGCGTACCTAGGTTGGTCCGTGGAAGGGTGACCACCCAATACGTACCGAGTTTCCTCCGTGCCTCGAAAAGCACGTTACGCCGTTGGTTCCGGCTGTCTTTTGTAGATCATTGACAGTCGTCACAGGTAGTCAGTGGCCTGAAAGTCTGACAACCAGTTAACAGTATTAACTGGGTTGTCGAGGTCAGATAGACAATCGCTTCATGTAAATACTGGTATTCAACTGTGTCTGGTTAGACTGGAAGCCGACTCCAAAATAGGAAAAGGCGAGGCAGATGATGATGGAAACGAATTAGACGTTTTTGACTAAATCCGGCTGTATAAAGAGAGACGAGTAATAGAGAAGTATGGAAGAAGAAGACATGCTGCGCCGACCCCAAATGAATTGGAATAAGGGCAAGAGAATGATGATGATGATGATGATTATGTGGCTGTATAAAGGGTGTAACAAGACCCTTTCGTTGCGATATTTTTTTTATTTCGGACCATAACTGAAAACCTTCTAGTTACGAAGGCATTGATGGTCAAAGTTCCTACTATTTTACAGTTTTTAATGTCACTCATAACTCTCACACTTAAAACAAAAAGTGTTTAAAGTAAAAATCTTACATTAAAAACATGTATTTAAAAAAAACTTGTGGCAAAGTTGGAAGTTTGATCCCCAATATCTCCGTAACTAGAAGGTTCCCAGGTATGGTCTAGAACAAAAAAAGGCTTCGTAAGGGTCTATTTACACCCGTATTTTATCTAGATATTGTCATATTTCTATACAGGGTTATTTGTAAAACACCAACAAGCTCGCAGGAGTAGATTACTAACATCATAAACAACAACATTAGTTCTACGACTTTTTCGAAAACAGGCAAAAAAAATCGACTTTTCATACAAACCTCGATCAGCTGTTCGGACATATATGTATGGAGAGTTGAATTTTTTTTTGTCTGTTTTTGGAAAATTCGTAGAACAAATGTTGTTGTTTGTGATGTTAATAATCTACTCCTGCGAGCTTGTTGGTGTTTTACAAATAACCCTGTATATTCAATCAAACATCGATATCTGATGTGCATTAAAGAAGTAAATACAAAACCAAGATAAACATCAATTTCATATACAATACGCTACTTTCTTCATAAAATAATCGTGTCCGTCTACTTTGTTCTACAATTTATTTTATTTCTGATTACCTATGTTTACAAGTATTCTCCCCGCGACTGACTGGACATATATAACTTTCATTTTTATATAAAGTTTATTCTTAAATGTACACATGTCTAAATATATGTGGAGGTGTGTGAAAGTGATGGTCGCGTCGTCATGGCAAGATTAATTAGAGTCAGGAGTGCATATAGTATAGTTAATAAGTCATGATCTCACACATTTAATGATGTTTAGGTATGTAAGAGAAACTCTAAATTTCGACGAGTTCTTTTTTCTTGTCTGGTTATAAATCAAATGGTAGAATATCATCTGTTAGTTAGCAAAAAATCATAAGTGGCCAAATACAAAATTGTTCGTTTAAAAGTCATTTTAATTAATGAATAGAAAACGCACTATAGTTGTAAGCTTTTGCAAAATGTCTTGCTTAGTTTTGAAACTAACAAATGATCACGAACCATTACAACATAACATAACATAACATCACGCCTGTAATCCCCGAAGGGTTAGGCAAAGGTGTACCTATTACACCCTCATTTCGCCAGTTAAGTTTAAGTCACATGTAATAGGGGGCGAGCCTATTGCCATCAAACGGGCGCAAATTCAAACTCCGTGACTCCTCATCTACTACTAAGAAATTCCTGATGGAAAAAAGCAATAACACTTTGCCCGACCTGGGAATCGAACCCAGGACCTCATGTTTAGCAGTCGCGCTTTTACAACATTTATAAAAAAACTAATATTTTACTAAATCAGTACCTAAATCAAACCATGTGTAATTTTATCATTAACGTGTTCAACTTTGTCGGACCACGACTATGATTATATTTCGTTTGTTATTATTTAAGTAGGTATGATTACTGACTGAAGCTGATTGGATAAACTTCAAGTTAACTTCGTTTCAAGGCGTTCGAGTACTGAAAATTAACGTTAAAAAATATTTTTTGGTATATCCGAGTGCTTCTGCCAACGAAAGGTGTCCATATAAGTCAATAGCGTCTCGGCCTAGCTTCGCACGGGTAGTAGAGTAAGTAATTATTATAGTGTAGTATAATAAAATTAATATGCCTGTATGTTTTGTCTGTGAAAGTACTCTGTCAAAAATAATCACAAAAATTTGATGTCAAAACAAAAATATGACCTTCAAATTTTACTCTAGAATATCAAAACCAACCTTCCAACAACACTCAAAAAGAAAACAAATACCTTCCAGTCGTCGGAGTGAGCGCGTTTTTTTTTTTCGTTTTGACTCTCTTTATCGCTCGGCTTGTATAAAAACAGTGAACGAAAACGCGGGGCGCGGCGCGGGGGTGATCGCCTCATGCGGGTCCCGTCATCGGTGTGAGAAACGCGCTTGAATTTTCGCGCGAATATATTTTTGCGATAACTCCTAAGATATTCATTTCAATTATATGTATAAGATAATAATAATGTGCATGAAATGCTTAAGGTAGCTAACGTATCTAAGTTGTAAAGGATTAATACTGTATCTGTCTAAATAGCTTTCCGATTACCGCATTGTACGTGACCATTTTTTTTTGAAGATAGAATGGGTATAGTAAGTTATCCTTAAAAGATAGATATATGTCATCCTGGACTTTTTTGTAGACCTATAAAAGAGGAATAGCCCACAATGCATTGTTTTGTTAAATCTCAAAAGGATTAGGTAGCGTTTTCGATTAAAGCTCCCAGGCGGCTTGAGTTTTTCTGACACTTGCAACAATTATCGTCATATTTCAACCAATTTACACAAAATCTTGATAAATTTTACACTTCCTCATGAATCACTCTATCTATTGTTGACAAACCGCATGAAAATCCGTTCAGTAGTTTTAGAGTTTATCGCGACAGACAGACAGTCAGATGCAGCGGAGGACTTTGTTTTATAATATGTAGTGCTTTAAAAAAATAAAGCAAGAATTCAGAAATAAGAAAAACATATTTGTCTAAGCAGGCTATAAATCAAAAACTACTGAGCTAAGAATAAAAAATTGCGGTCACGAACATAACATCAAAACGCCATCAATAATTTCTAAACTTCAAACATTGTATTTGCAATTGTAATGATGTTTATTTCACTGCCTTCATAAATCAAAGTAAAGTGGATCCTTATCAGAGTTTCGATCTGCCCACTTTCGATTGCCGACGAGGCTTGCACACATTTTAAATAATGAACCCAGCATCTCCTTCCATTAGAAATTGTGGTTCAAGGGTGAATAGGTCACGATGCGAAGCCTCTGATAGTACTACTCGCTAAAGGAATTCTTACCTACCTACTTATTTCCCTTTGCTTCACTAAAAAGGGAAAGTTTGTGTTTCAGTCTTTCCTTACGATGGGGAATGCCATTTTGTTTTGTTGCCGCTCCAACTATCTCTGGCATGTTATTACGGAAACGTGGTGGTCCAAGAGGGTTATTGTTTTCCGTATGTAATATGGTTTCCGGAATCCAACTAGCGTTAAATGAATATATTTCCCTTTTATGTGAGGGAAAGGTATCGGGGTATTCCTCAAAGCGCAACTATTTTTAAGCGCAACTAACTAAGCGCAACTATATTATTCCTCGAAGCGCAACCATGAGCGCAACTAATGGTTGAGCTTCGAGGAATAATTTAGTTGTGCATGTAATATGGTTTCCGGAATCCAACAAGCGTTAAGTGAATATATTTCCCTTTTATGTGAGGGAAAGGTATCGGGGTATTCCTCAAAGCGCAACTATTTTTAAGCGCAACTAAATTATTCCTCGAAGCGCAACCATGAGCGCAACTAATGGTTGAGCTTTGAGGAATACCCCAGGGAAAGGTATCGCTTCGAATTCTCTGTTAAGTACAACTCAAACACTTTTAATGTTTGTTAATTTTGTACTCAACGATTTCAAATGAAAGGTTTTACTAAACTTGCAAAATAACAGCCTAGGCAGTTCAATCTCAAACATCTCATTTAGCACTTTATTAAAAACATAACACAGCCGGTTGCTGCCTCTTAATTGGCGGGAGCTCGCGAAAGTAAAGACGTAGGCACACAGCACCAATTTAATCACCAAATTTTGGGCGTTCCCGCTGAACAAGTTGCTTTACGGGCAAGTGGGCCGTGGGAGCATCGGGAGAAAGTACTAAAGCACACTACCGGAACTCTTTATACATCCACTTTAGAGTTTTTGCGGTGCATTTTCGCTTGTAAAGTATGCGGTCGCAGGTCCATTGTATAATTACAGGGTGCGGTGGGCCCACAGCAGAGCTTTATTGCACCTTCGCTGATCACTGCGAAACGTTTTTCATTGCGCGGCCTCCGTTTATTTGCAGATTAACAATTAATAAAACGATCCATTATTTTTATGGCTACACGGCTGTTACGAGTTATTCTCGAGTTTAAAAGGTGTGGCGATAAAATTTAATTTTAATGTTCCTTTATGATACCGCATTATGTTTTTGGAGAAAATATTTACTTTTATTAGGTCGCTAGGTGAATAAGTGAAAAGGTTTTCATAAATTGGAAAGTTGTTTAGGGTTCGTCTCCGTTTGTACCCACATTTTCAATTTGTTCATTTCATCTACTACATTCATCATCATCATCATCATTTCAGCCGAAAGACATCCACTGATGGGCACAGGCTTCCCCCTAGTGTTGACCGGTCCCGTGCGATTCATATCCAGCGGATCCCCGCAACCTTCACCAGGACATCGGTCCACCTAGTGGGAGGCCTTCCAACGCAACGTCTTCCGGTTCGCGGTCGCCACTCCAGAACTTACTGCTACTACTAATCTTCTACTACATTGTTACGCAATATTTTACAAAATCCTTAACAAATAGTCATCAATAAAAAGGAAATTCCGACTTTCGTTCTAGCCAGAGTAGGTACGTTAGTACCTCGTCGAATCTGACAAAATCAATTTTATAACCAGTTAATTTCACTGATCTAATTTAATTACCCATTAATTAAGAACACTGCGTGAACATCAATATTATAAAAGAAAACCTATTAAAATCATTCAATCTTCATCAGAGGCGTGGCTTGAACAATCATCATCAGACCAAGATTAGGATCTATTACAAGATGTTACACTTCTTGATAGTGATGCAACTCGACTTTCTCATTTCTCGAAATTAACTCCACCGTGATGTGTCACCTGTTATAAATTGCATGACAAAACTGTGACAGTTTCTAAGCTATAATCCTCGTAGGCTTAAAGCTTTACGTAAGCAAAAAAGAGAAGCCAATCTTGTGAAATAAAATGTATCCTCAAATAGGTTCCCAATAACCCAACCAAGCATTACAGATTAGGTACATTACCGTACATTAGACCGTCCTTTCAACGCAGGCCACACCGCCAGCTAGCGAGTGAGCGAGCGACCCGGGCGAGCATAGTTTCACCTCTTTTCATACTTTGGTTCACACTGCGAACTACCAAGCTAAGCTACGTCAGCGATACAAACGATGCGAACAAAATATCCGAAGACGTCAGCCCGGTGCGAGACGGAATGAGACGGAACGCTCCCATCGCTTTCCCGCCCGCCCCCTAGCTCGCCCGTCCGTCGGTAGTTTTCAGTGTGAACCCCCATAGTTTAGCTCGCCATATCTTCGCGTAGTTTATATAGTTTCCTTCGCCCGCTAGCTCGCTCGCCCGCTCGCAGCTGGCGGTGTGGCCTGCGCCTTAAGCTGCGTCTATCGTCGAAAAACGGCTTGTCACGATCGCCAATCTGAATTGTTTGAAAGGGTTAAATTTTACCACAGGGCATGATTAATGGAAAAAGGCTTTGGTATTAAAGAAAAACAGATTATCCTTTGACTTTTGGTGGATCTTTAGTGTTGTGAACGTGAAAATACCGCCAAGCGTCACATAAATGAAATCCAACACAAGTAGACGACAGAATCAAAAACTTTGCTCTGTTGTTATCACAGGTTTTAAATTACTGTTACTTTTGCGTATCCTTGTGTTATAAAAGGGCAGTCTTCAAAAAATAAAACACGACCACACGAAAACTCATAACCACTTGCCATGTGGCCATTATTACTGATGTTATCCAATATCAAAAAGTCTGCAGGAAACGTTAGATTTTCTTTGCATTAAAAGTTTGTTATTCATAAGAATGAGTACAAAGACCCGTTTTGAGGTTCTAGCTATTTCAATTACACCTTATATACAAATACATAATTCTGAAAGTCATGACCACCGAACCACGTGGCCATCATTACCCGCAGCCGGCATCATTGCCTTCGTGCGCACACGCCGACGCCGACACTGTGAATCTCTCGCCCACCTCTTACTTTCACTGCGGACTTGACACGATTAGCTCGAGCCCTTCGGTGAATTTATTATGTGAAAGAATTTTGTGTATCTCTGTGTTGTTAGTGTCGGTTACTATGGGATCGGGTTGTGTTACTATGGGAATGAGTTGAATGGTCTCTTGTGTTCTGTGATTAAGATCTTCGTCACGTGTGTTGACTAGTTTATTTGTATCATTACCACTAAAACTGAGAATATTAATCTTATTATTCACTTGTCTACTAGTCTACTTGTCTTGTCTACTCTATGTAACACCTTATCAGTATCATCGTCATCAGTCTTTATCAGTGTACTCTTAAGACCCTGAATCGCATGCCATTTAACTCGTTCCGATATTCAACCATGGAAAAACAACTTTAAAATCAAACAACGCAAAGAAAGTAAATTATCCGCACCTACCAACTTTTACTCATTTCTCTATACCAAATATTTGCATAAAAATTCATAAAAGATTCGAAAGCGACTATCTCCCATACAAACAAACAGCGCACACATATGATCTACCCATTCAAAAGCCTTAGACGAATCTAAACACAGCTGCAAGGTCTAGACTAAAAGTAAACAATATCATTGAGTAAGGAAGCTATCGCGCACTAGATCTTACCGAGCATTGACCTGCGCAGGGGCACAAAACGAAACTGAAAGTAAATCGCGACAATGTAAACTGAGGTACCTACAGACCGCGGTACGAACAATTGCGAAGTGATTTATTATTCGACATTAATCAAGAGATTTGGAGAGGCCGTGTTCAGAGAAAATTAATAAAGGTTTCGTACGGGTTAAAAGGTTTATGTTTAAGTATATTATGTAACGATACTGAAAGGTTTTAAAACAGAATGGGTTTTAGTTAAGCACAATAATAGGGTTTAACAGATGGGTAAACTAATACTCCAGGAATACGGGAAGATTATTCAATAATATAATGTACAGAAGTACTAGACATTTCTAGGTTAAGAAAGAAAAGCCAAAAGGGAATCGATACATATAAAACTAGTACTGTAAAGGATGAAAGCATTTATTTAAAGCAAGTATAAAGGCATTCTAAATAAAAGACTGTCGGAATATTACTATCTGCTACTGATTATCATCAAGCAGGTATAATATGCATGCAAACTCAAGCAGTGCCTCAGCGGACGATTGGAGTGTGACTAGCAAACACTTAGGGCTCGTATTTACCTTACAACAAATGCTAGAAAACTACTTACTTACCAAATGTTTACCAACGTATCAACTGATTATTAATTTATTTAAAAATGTCTTCATAATAAAATGTTATATTGATGGCATTTGCTATGTTGTGAAAATCAGTAAAACAAGGTCCTATTTATGCTAAACAGGCCTTCTCAAGTTATGGCTAAGGTGTGGGACTACGAACTGTAAAACTGATCAACGTCACTTCTGCTAAAGTTAGGGTTGTTCGCTTGTTACCATAATGTTAAGTCCCGACACTATCTCATAAAACTTAGTTCGTGAGAGTTACAGCTGAAGTTGAGATGACATGGCGATAATATAGACTAGTGTAGTCACTGTTACGGCAGTTTGCAAACTTGGGGTGACTGAAGAGTTGTATGAAATTGTAAGACCTAAACAAAAACAACTGAAGCTGATGTGGAAGTCTCACAAAACTAAGTTCCATGTGGCAAATACATCAAATCAATTCTAAAATTGGACGAAGTAAATAAACATACAAAAGCTAATAAAGAACCTTTTAACGTACATCCCAATTATGTATTAAAAAATGTAGCACTTCCCTACAAATCGGGAAAACAAATTGAAATGCTTTTTAACACACAATACGCTCTCGGCCGAAACTCTTTATTTACACTTTCACCGGCGCTGTCACTTCTAGGATTTCGAGGATCTCATGTCAACCTGTCAAGACGTGTCACGATTTAAAATAAAAACAGAGACAGACTTACACGTCAATCAACCGTGCGACAAAGACAGTTATATGTTACGTTTTCAGTTACAATTTTGTCAGTCAAAACTCTACGGTCAACGACATACGATCTCGTACTTTTGCTTTCGCTAAAACCAGATATATCATGGAGTGTTTTAATTGGCATATTAGCTTGGCAATGTTATATTGAGTAAGTGTGCTACGGCAAACTAAATATTTGCTTGGAAAGTTATCAATATTTACCTACGTGACTAAGAATCCAGTACTATTGGGCACACAAGTTTCTCGACAGATTTTACTTTTGTAAAAGTCTATTCTTGTTCTCCTTTGTATTATTCTACAGATTAGCTATGCTGAGGTTTGGCTGTCCACGACAGAAAGAATTAGTATTTCGATTCATTTCGTTTTATACAAATCAAAAACAAACAGTATTCGGAATTCTCTTGTTAATTTATTTTTACCACTCTCGTAATTCAAGTTTATGCTAACTTGTAAAAGCTTGAGTGCTTTCGAGATCAGTTGGACGTTATTTGATTAACCCCTTGTGTTTTTTACCTTTCATCTGACTTAATCCAGTCGTATACAGAGTGGAAGAGGTACCGACGCTAAAACGGTTACTAAAACTACAACACGGTCAAAATGTAAGGGACATCTATTTTTTTTTTTTAATACCGATGAAAATTTTCTATGTGGTGGTGGGGGGGGGGGGGTTCAGAATGATGATCATAATGATTACGTGGTGACCGTTTTAGCGTTGGTGGCCCTGTCGGTGTACTAATGGAGTCAACGTACACAAAAATTCATATATTAAATTTTAAAAAACTCAATACAATTCCAAAGCTCATAAGCCTAACCATAGATACAGTTCTTATCACAACAACAAACAAACAAGAGAAACAATTATAATAATTAAATCCAACAATCCCTATTGACGGAGAGTTCACATGGAATCCTAGGAAACGTTGACAGTTAGAGTTAATTGCCACACACAATGAGGCACCCACAGCGGCTGAGAACCCGTGGCGCTGCATCATAAACCCACATTGAAGACCCGCTGGCACACATCTGAGGTCGCGATGAGACGGTTAGGCCTCAGAATAAGCGGGCGATAAAAACAAATCAAGCTTGGATGGTTTTATAGAAGTGTGAACAGCGTTCGAGTCGGTTTTAACGGTTTTATGTGAGGGTTTAGTGGTGTTGTGGGATTTGACATTTTAATTGTGTTGTCTTATTAGAAGGTGTCAAACTTCTTCCCATGTTAAGGGCACTTGTGTGATAAATAACCGTCTGAAATTATACTGAGTCTGACATTAATGCTAGTGGCAAAATAAAAAACTAAGTAGTAGACTCATCAGTAAATGAAATCTGGTTAGATCTTAAGATGGTACTGAAGCAGAATCAACGTAAAAAGAAAACATAAGTTGCTTGGTAAACAGTAAACAATCTTATTAGAAAAGACAACGACATCAAAGGTAGACAAGGAGCAAATTAATATATTTCGGGCTGTCTCATTCGCCATTTTTAATGCCTGACCACAACACACCGCTTCTCACCGAACTAATCAAGTTGACGGGCGTTTTGGTTATTTTCGTCGAGTCTTTAATTGACTGTTATTCATCTCCGATTAACTACATCTTTTTTCGTATTCATGAGAACAGTTATATGATCAATCATATCCATAAAAGCTGTTATTTGCATCGAGTTGTGGTATAATTTGTTTATTCAAATATTTTGAAACCAAAATATTTGAAGTTAGATGTGATGAAGTGTTGGTAATTGCTTGATTGTGTACGAGAAATTGTATCGAGTAGACGTACCGTACCTTCCAATTTTATCAATAAGAAAAGTGAAAGATCTCCAATACTGCACCTTTGCACTCTCAGTTATTAACAACGCCCAGCAAAGATATAATGAATATCAGTAGAAATTAATTAAACCAAAACCCGACTCCGCAACTGACTGACCACAACGAATCCGTAGCCAAACGTATAATTACATCTATGTAACGTAAGTACGAAATAAATCATACAATCGACTCGAGGTGAGCGGTAAGTAAGAGTAGTCAAAAACGAAAGTAGAATCGATCTAGAATCGACGCAGCCGAAACATCGCGCTCGGATTGTGGTCAGTCGGTCGGTAACTTTCACCGGGTACTAATTAGTGATACCGAGTATCAATGTTTACAAGACCACCGCTGTGAATATCGATATCAATGTTACGCACCTTATCTATCAGCGGATGACATTCCATCTAATGTGACGTGGGAAATGAATTGAAGGTACGGAGATAAGACCGGAATGCCTGGCTGCTGGATTGATGACTTTGTGTAGCTTTGAAGACACTAATGACTTCACTCTTGATTGAAATTTTGTAAATACAAAAGCCCTCTTCAGGTTGTTAATTGAAATAGCAACTATATAGTAGTATGCAGTCATAAAGGTACATAATTATTCAATATATTAATTACTAACCACCATCAAATAGAGAGTCAATCCCAAAATATTTAACGACCTTCAAATCAATTCAATGACTGCTAACAAACCAAACATCAATTTCATAATAAAATTGTAAACCATCAATGAAATTCTTTAACCAATTAGCGAATTTTCTAAACAAACTTCAAGTTTTATTTTTAGAAACTATACGAAAAAACTTAAAAAAGAAATATCGATGTTTTACCGCAAAGCGCATCACTATCAAAAGCTCGCCGCTGACCGCGGCGCGTACGCATGCCCGCCCACCTTTAATCGATTGGGAGGTCAGACAAGATACATGACATTACAACATACACATTTTAAATGAAGCAGTCACTCAATATTTAAAAGAATTTCATTTGCGAATGAAAATAAATGTACTACTTAAACTTAATTGGTAATTTAAAGAATGGTGATAAGTCGAGTATATTTCCTAAAAGAAAAGGATGAGAAATATTTTTACATTGAATTGCCAAGACTTGTACGTTAATAGTAATCCGTGTAATTCCATCACTAAGTTCTATGACAGATTGTATAATACATATAAATAACTACGATTGTCTTAGTTAAATAATGTTTACAAAACATTGCAATCACAATTTCAATTGCTTCTTTTTTCCTCCCACAGTTTACCGGAGCTTGGTGATCATAAAAATTACGTGTAACGCGCAATCATAATAAAAAACTTCAATAAAATTTTATTCACGCAATATCTAATACCATGCAAGTTAAACCACATGCAAGACCAATTCTATTGAGTAAATCGGAAAACTATATTAGAAAGAATATTTAATGAATTAATTGGCTTTTGCTAGTAAGCTAGCAATTTGACAAACGATTCAGGTTGTACGCTGCTTGTAATTCAATCATTATTCGAAAGACGTGGTGGCATCTATTATCATAAGAACGTTATTGTTGTTTTCCTCGGGTACCGTACTTTTTTCGGGATGAAAGGTACACTATGTCCGTTTCTGTACACCTGACAATGTATTTGCAAAATTTCAGGATGATCGGTTCTGCAGTTTAGCTATGAAAAGGTAACAAACAAACTTACTTTCGCATTTATAATATTATTAAGTATGGATATTGGTTTGCTCGGTCCGTTATGATCATAGTATGGCTTTTTCTGAATAAGATGAGATGATCGGAAAATTTAATATTTTAAGGTAAAACCTTCTATTTTTTAAATTAAGTTACTACTTACTAGTTTTTTAACCTAACATTTTTTTTTTTTTTTGTACGCCGTTCCTATATGGCAAAACATGTAGAAACTTTATTTTTATTTATAAGACCTGTATAGTGCATACCATACCACTCATGTTTTACAAAATAAATATATCTATATCTATATCTATATCTATATCTATATCTATATCTATATCTATCTATCTATATCTATATATCGGGGGCACTGAAATAGCCGCATAACAGAATCATAACAGGATAATAATATAAATTACGTTACAATTCGTAAAATGGTCGCAAAGTGGCAATTCATATTATTACCTGCGTCTGCTGCCATTTTAAGAATTTTAAGGTGATTCATATTATTATACTATTATAATTCTGATAAAGCGGCCATTTTGAGCCCCCAAAAGTGAACCACTGGTAACGACCCCCGGTTACTTTCTGTAATTTATTTCATCAGCACAGCTCTCTAAAGGGTGAAGGAAATCATCGTGAGGAAGCCAGTAAGTCCTAGAACAGTGACATCTATCAATCACGGGCCCGCGTGGTGGATTATAGGCCATTCCCTCTCATAGAAACCCGCGTACAAACAGTGGGACCATTATAGGCTGATTATTCTACAGTATGAATGTTGACGGTCAAAAGATCATTAAACTAGTGTCCAAACTTACGTACATTTATCTATTTAGTAGTATTGAAATGTCATAGACTGAATTGATTGATTGATCGACTCATTACATATTCATAAAAACCACTGACGAATGACAGAAGAAAAGCTTCTACCACGCAAAGCTTATTCATCAACAGCATTATTGTTACTTATTAATTAGTAATACGTCTTCCGTGCGAAAACGAGTGTGAAACGATAAAATAATTAAGAGATAGTAAAACCAAACAATGAATAGTGATGTGCTTACATTGTTCGAAATATCGATAGGAGAACAAAAGATCGTTTGTAAATGTCAATTAGAGCTCCGCGTCGATCGTGCTTTCCCTATAGATATGTTCCCAGGCACGTTTAGTGAAAAAGCGTTCGCCTTTTTTGAAGTTTCGTGTTTCGAGAAACTGAAGGCTTGTCGCGCAGTCTTTTTTGTGTTTACACTTACTCGTATTTTGTTGGAAAGTAGGAATTGATTTATAATAGCGTCAATTTGATGTAACACATTCATTAATAATGTTACTACCTGTCCTAATCGTACGGTAAAGTCGATTTTAAATTAATTCGTTTTTAAACAAACGTTTCCATGTTGCTTTTACTTGATTACATCATCACAATATCAACCGTACTTAATTTGTATGTACCTACGTCAAATATTTGCGAAAACAAAACATCAGTCATCAAAATTGACCATATTTTTAAACCCAACCCAGACATTGACATCGCCAAAGGCTGCCGAAATGTCAGTGAACAAATTATAACACTTTCGCTGTCATTGGTCGAAGCCCGCCTGGTCGACTCGTTTCGTCACTGTTGCGGGCGCAAGCGATTGTCCTTTCAATCTTTGACGTAACAAAGTCGCAAGTTAGTTAACATTAACATTGAACTTTCTTTGAGAGGAGAATCAATGCGTGGGGTAAACACTGAAATTCACTGAAAACGATTTCACTGAGCTGTTTGAATTTGTAAGTAAAAGGTGTGACTTCGGACAATTACCTTATATTTCTTGACTGTCAGCTTACAATGATGCATCAAATAATATTTTATATTTATTAAGGAAGTCTAGTAATTGTTTGTGTTATTACATTATATCATCGAAAAATGTATGGTTAAGAAGCTAATCATCACTTAACGTTACATCCAGAAACTAATCATACGATCACTACTAGTGTAACATAACATAACATTACGCCTGTAATCCCCGTAGGCATAGGCAGAGGTGTACCTTACATACACCCACATTTCGCCAATTAGGTTTTTTTTTAAGTATGATGTAATAAGCCTATTGCCATCAACCGGGCACAAATTCGGACTCCGTGGCTGCTCGACACTTTGCTCGACCCGGGAATCGAACCCAGGATCTCATGGTCAGCAGTCACGCTTGCGACCACACAACAAACGAGGCAGAACTAGAGTAATCCCCTAACATTCAATATCGACCAGAGACAATGTTAACAGACTCATCAACAGAATAATTTCAACAATCTACACATTTTTTGTTCCACACATCGATCAAGCCTATCCATCGACATAAAAACAAATACAATTTCTGATTAACACTTTTCCGATCCAATTAACGCGAATGACGTCGAAATCGAAACGAATTGACGTTGACATTGCGAAAAAAACGTTTATTTTTTTGTCTCTTTTTTGGCTGTCACTGTTTCGCTTTAAAAGCCTTTCTAGTGTGGCTATTGATGGTACTGGACATCTCAATTCGATTTTCATTGTGTTTTTCGATGTGTGTTTTTTTAAGTGAATGCGATCGATGTGTAACTTTTTTATATGAGTGCGAAATACGCAATGTAATGGTGTTTTTGTGCGAATTGATGTTTTCTTTTTTGTGTTAGGTATGTGGTTTTGCTGGTTGTGTTTGTTCGACTAAGCGTAATTGGTATCGTATCTTATCTAACTTATAACGCTAACTGTAACAGAGGGCCTGTTACTATTTTAGTTATACAACATATGAAATTATCTTTATCTTGCAGTGAATAAGAGGAGCTGATGGCTATATAATAACAGCTGCTCTGATCAATCTTCAGGCTAAGCCGCGCTTGCCTAGGTTGATCGGTGGATGGGTCACCCATTACATACCGAGTTTCCTCCAAGCCTCGGAAAGCACATTAAGCCGTTGGTTCCGGCTGTCATTTGTAGATCTTTGACAGTCGTTACAGGTAGTCAGTGGCTAGAAAGTCTGACAACCAGTCTTACTAAGAGGTATATCGTAATACCCAGTACTAACTGGGTTGTGGAGGTCAGATAGGCAGTGGCATCCGGTTAGACTGGAAGCAGAACCCAAAATAGGTGGGAAAACGCTGAGCCGATGATGATCTTGTAATAACTTAATTATTTTGCTGAAAGAGTCTGACTTTTAATATAAGTAACAAATTTTGTACAATAAAAGCTCTATTTGGGTGATATTTAAGGTCCATTTCACACTTATCATCTCGCGTTCTCTCGATAACCGATGTGAGAATCATCCGGAGCAATTTACATAAAGGTCGGAGTCGCCGAGTCTACCACTAATAGCTCTTACACGAGCCGATAACGACGTGAATCGGCCTTATTTGATGTGACGATATAGCTCTCAATATAAATAAATAGATAAGCGTACGTTAAATAGTAAAAAGTATACAATCAGGTAAAAATACACAACTTTTAGAATTTAAACGACGATTTTACGCGGTAAGTTTGCATGCAGTAGTTTTTGCTTGATACGCGTACAAACAAACATACAGAAAAACAGACAGACAAAAATTCTAAAAACTGTTATTTTGGCTTCTACTGCTCGAATAAAGACCCCACATATATTTTTTTTGCAATATCTTCAATGTACAGACGTCGTATGTATAGTTTACCATAGAAATAACTAAATCGATTCTGACAACTCATACATTCAACCCATACTTCACAGCCATCTTCGTGTGTCTCTCTGCCATCTACCTACCAGTATAACACCTACCCTCAAATTACACCTAACACATTGTACAACAAAATCGTTATTTTGATGGTATGTAAATGTTTGTGATAAATCGTTGGTCACCTATAAACACAATCTATTAACACCGATGCTATGCGAGTCCATGGCAGTTGACCCCAGACAGCATGAACTTTCTCCACACTGGTTTCATTCTATCTAGACGTCTTCATTTTGTTTATACGTGGTGTTGTTTTTTTTGGTTATTAATTTTCAAGCCGATAAAAGTATCGGCTCATTTTTTAAATTTTATTTTAATTTTAAAAGAGGTTGTCGTTTTGAAAAGAGTGTCCATGGAGTTTCTTGCTCATTCTTCTTCATGAGATCTACTATTTTCGAATGGGCAACTACAGTCTATTCACAGTTTAAATATGCCTGTGGCTGGACTGTAGGCAGCTTACTTTTGACTACGCAAAATATTTTAAATAAATGCTTTGAGTTTGAGTTGAGTGCACGGTTACAAAGTGATGTTAGAAGATTATTATAAAGACGCTATAATTTTCTCATACAAAATAATATTTACTGAAGAAGTAGATTACTAGTGGCGTTAAATTTTTTCAGCGTATTCCCTTTTTTTATAAATTTTTAAATTCCACAACAGAGATGAATGAAAGGCATTAGGAAAATGTTGAGTATGAATGTAGATTGCTGTAAAAGCAGACCAAAGAAATAATGGATAGACTGTGTGAAGGATGATATGGCTTGAAAGGAGGTGACTGCTGAGATGACGAGTGATAGAGAAGTATGGAAGAGGAAGACATGCTGCAATGACTCCAAATAAATTGGGATGATATCCACATTTAAAAAGGCGTGTGTTTATGTAAATTATTTAATAAACCTTTATAAAGTTTGGGGAGCTTATTTTATCAGATTTATATTTGGTTGATCTTTTCTTCGGGCGTAAGCTTTACAGCAAAATTATTGGATATCGCCATCTTTTTTCACTGAATAATTCATTTATTTTAATGTCCCACAGGTATTGGCAGGCGTTGTCCTCTTTCTACGCAATATTCTTCGATAACGGCCCACAGTTCAAAGGACCGAGCTTTTGAGAATATTTCGGTTTAGAATAAGTAAGTAATATAGCTTCGATCGATTTTTTTGGCTCTATTGCACCACAACCGAGTAAAATATGCAGTTAGTGATTTAAAACGTCGTTCTGATTCCGTCAATTGTTTGAAAATGACAAAGACAGAAATCATTATGTCTCATTTTGAAACCGTTCGTACCGTCCGTTTGCACAAAGTTACTTATGTGTAAGTTATGTGGTGCAAGTGGCAAAGTTCTATTTTTTTTAAAGTCTGCCAAAAATGTCTTGTAAAATATTAACAGTAATCTTTTTAACACCTCATTCATTGTTTTAGTCGTACATAAAAATAATTATCTACTCGTCGTCGGCACGTTGGATGACAATGATTACTAATTGATCGCCTAGGGCGTTTGAAATTACTTAGTCATATCACAAAGTGTAATATGACTGAGTAATTATTTATTAAAATTAGTTTATTAGTACGAAGCGAGGAGTAATGTTGTAAATTATTCAAAACGAATAGGTCAGTAGTCTCTTGTATATTAAACTCTATTAATAAGCTACCTAATTTTTAAAATAAATACTAAAAACGGGCCAAGAAGATGCTGAAAAGTCAAATACAAAGTGCGGTCGTGATGTCCTTTTCTAACATTTTTTTTTAAAGATTAAATCTTCTTTACATAGTATAAAACAAAGCTGTCTGTCTGCCCCGCTGTTTGTACGCTTATATATTTTAAACTACGCAGCGGATTTTAATGCAGTTTTCAGCAATAGATAGAGTGATTCAAGAGGAAGATTTATATGTATATGTGTTTCTACATTGCATGCCGTGTGGAGCCGGGGCGGGTCGCTAGTAAACAAGCGTAGACTATTTATGATTGCGATACCAAATTAACCCCCTTACTAAGGTGTAAGAAACCTCCTAACAAGAAATAAATAGCTCTAACTACTAGGTATAAAACTTTAACTAGAAAACCATCACTTAGCACAAGGAAATCGAGCGTGAAGCAATAAAAACTAACTTAATTGCTTAGTAGATCAATAACTTAAATAGTTGCTCCACTACTTTCCATTTTACAACCAACAAAAATAATACTAGTTGGCTCCCAACATTAAATAGAAATTAATTTAAAACAGTCTTCCCACGGCAGCAAGAACTTTGAATGAACGTTCCCATTATCTACGAAGACGAAACTTTTACTAGTTTCTCTATTAGTTGGATTCGTTAGGGATTCGTGGAATGATGTAACAGGTGTAGTGAAGAGCTTTTTGTTCGCATTGACTTTTTAGTGGCAGTGACAAAAAAGGAGACGAAGTGAGATGGTTATTCTGAAAGTTGGCAACGTCGCAAATATCTGTCAAATATTTTTGGCGTTTTGAACATTTTACATGTGAATATTATTAAATAGAGTTATGAAATAATGCTCTACAGTAGGTTTAAATCTCGATTTAAACCTAGCCAATACATCTATATGTATTGACATAATTTTCGTGGGTACTTCTGCAAAACTGAAAATTCCGAGTTCAAATAGGAAATAGTTCCAAATACGGACTCAGTATGTGGTTTTAGAGGGAAGAAGAAAGCCATATTGTCCATTTTGTTTTATTTTTATTTAATAGCTCTTAAAACATTATTGTGCTTACAAATTACTATCTATCAGATAAAAAATATCAGTAAAATACCATTTCATTTATCAAATTACACGACTCTAATCGATAAAAAAATCTCTAAGATCACGGATAATGGATGTAATTATTCGATTACCCGACATAACACGAACGTGCAGGAAACCTTAGCCCTTTAGATAACGATGAAATAAAATTCAAATAAATTGAATTCAATTAATCAGTCCGTAACTAGAGAAAGTTCGGTTGAATTGAATATAAAGATGGAGGTCGGTTAAAAAGTCGACAGAGCTCTGTGATTTAGGGTTCAGTTAACTGAATTAATATAAGTAGTAACGTGTGTTGTAACGTGTTTATCAAATACTAGCTTTTTAATGGTGGCACAACACTTGGCAACAAAGTGAACTTTATCGCAATAAGCATAAAAAAAACATTTGGTTTTAATCCAATATCGCGAAAATTTTGACAAATACTCCAGCATAATCACGACTACACTAGAATTCATCATCATCATCAGAATCTGTCTTTTTCCAACTATGTTGGGGTCGGCTTCCAGTCTAGCCGGATGTTGCTGGAAACCAGTATTTTACATGGAGCGACTGCCTATCTACCGTCCACAACCCAGTTAGTACTGATTAATACGATACCCCTTGGTAAGACTGGGTGTCAGACTTTCGGGCCACTGACTACCTGTAACGACTGTCAAAGATCTACAAATGACAGCCGGGACCAACGGCTTATCGTGCTTTCCGAGGCATTATGCCCGGAAATTAACCTACGGAAACGCTTTAACGCCTATGATAATCGAGGACAATGTAGCTAACCATTAGTGAAAGAATTTTTGGAAGCAGATCAGTAATTCTGAAGATTATAGCAAACAAACAAACTTAAAAGCACTGCCTGTCTTTATTATCAGTTTATATGAACAAATTGTACTGTCAAATGTCATCATCAGCTGAACTGGTCGACGTGACGGCTCTTGGGGGAGGCCTAATTTCAGCAGTGGACGTCTTTTGGGCTTCAAATGTACCCTAAAGTAATAAATGTTGGAAAAAAAATTAATTCTCATAGGTTTTTCGCCTGACCCACGTCAAACGTAAATGGCTTAATTTGTATACAAGAGTTTCATCAAAAAAGGTTTTGGATAGGACAGGTACAGAAGGTAATAACGGGTGTCGTGTTGCCATTGTCGTGACCTAGTTGTCACGTTGGACAGTTAATAAATATTTACGGGTTCTGTCAAGTCCCAAAAAAGCTCGTGGCAATCGCTTTCAAAACATTTCGTTTATCAACAACGACTCTCATCTGGATTAACGTGAGGTTTTTGGAGTGACGTCGCTTATGTCAAGGAAAAGTCAATAGTGTACTTCTTTACTGCTTAAAGATCACGACACGTTCGGTCAGCTTCAGAACTTAAATCGTACGTAATCTAGTAATCTGTATCTTGACGAGGAAAGTCCGGATGAACAAAAACAGATGGATTGTTCAGAAGAGCTCCATGCGGTTTTAAAGATTCTTTCAAAGTCCTCAGCTTAACGATCCTCAACAAATAGGGATAATTATGGCCAGCTCAAATATCGACCAATCAAAATCAGGATAAAAACAGAACAACTAAACAAAAACAGATGGGTCGGTCAGAATAGCTCCAAGAATTATCTTTTTAAAATTTATCTCATAAACTTCTTTACCCCTCAAAGGTCACAATAAACATATCCAAGTTTAATCTATTAATCTTCATCTAAAAAAGAAAGTGCAGACGCAGTAAGACTTATCAAAAACAGATGGTTGCGTTAAAATAGCTCCAACAAGTTAAAAAGGTGCTTGGAATTCCTTAGGATCAAACCAGGAGCCAGGAACCAGCCACTATGCTAGACTAAGGTTAAGTTATGCTCATTGGCAAGCCAGCTAAAATATTGTCCAATCAAAATCTTGGACTAACATATCTTACTTCCTACTAATATTATAAATGCGAAAATTTGTGAGGATGGATGGATGGATTCCATCATTATATACATTGGTTGTTAGTCTTCCACGCAAAAAATATTGACCGGATTTGGATGAAATGTGGCACACAGATAGGTTATAACCTGGATTAACACATAGGATACGTTTTATCCTGGTAGTACAATCCCGTGGGACAATTATCGAACTCCACGCGGGCGAAGCCGTGGACATAAACTAGTCATCTTATACTTTTTTTATCCCTCTAATATCACGATGAAAATATCCAACTTAAATGACTGAAATCGTATCCTATAAATCTGTATCTAAACGGGGAAAGTGCGGACGCGGTAAGACGAAACAAAAACAGATGGGTCGGTCACTGCGCAGATGAGTTTCACCCATTAACGTTACTGTTAAACTGTGATTAAACGAATACCGACGCACGAGACGTTTCCTGTTTACTTAATTAGAGAACCTGTGCCTTATTGTAATTACGTCTGTTAAGTAGCGTCAAGTTTCGTTTAGTGTTGATCTGTTTTCTGATAAGGTAAGTTAAAGCAGCGTTTTAAGTTGTACGTGTCGAGGATGCAGTCAAATAAGCTGATAAAAAGGTTTAAAATTATGTTACACGAAGGAATTCTTCATTAAGACTGGCTTGTAAGAATTTGAATTTAGAGATTACATTTTAAGATGGTGTCCAAAGGTACTGATCCAAGCCTTGTTAGAATATTAGAAGAGTAAAATTTAAGAATCAAGATGGTACTCTCTGGAGGTAGGTACTCGTATTTCGTCTGACAATTTTACTAAGAAAGATACATAATACCGTCAGAAGACCCTAAGCTCGTTAAACCGATCCCTCGTATCTAATATAAGTAAACCACGATCTATCGAACGACAAGATTGCCATTTCCAAAGTTAATCAATTACCTTGATTCTACAATTCTAGCTATAATTGATATCGTAATTATTTTTTGCCTTTACCACTTGTCGGTCCTAGGTTCTATTTACCTCTGTGACAGTTACCTTCAAAGTTTGAACAATAGTGGAGTTTTCATTTACTTTAAGTTTTGTCAAAAGTGGTAAAGCAAATACGAGGTCATTCATACTTATTAAGAGTTCGAAAACGTTACAGTACATACCTAAACTCTAACAAATTCAAAGTAAACAATTTCCGAAAATTAATACAACTCAACCTAAAGTTAGTCATTATTTAAATCAGATTAAAAGGCGATGGTCTGTAACCGTTCCCTTCACTTCGCGACTCGTTTTAATATATTTTTCACGAACACTTTCAGCCGACATTTTGAAAACAACTTTCTCTGAATATAAGGCAGTGTTTAATATCCCATTGTTTGACTAAGTTGTCGATTGTATGTGGATGAAGTATGAAGCTGTGAATGCTTTGTGAATGTCTTTTAAGTGATTAAAAACGTAATAAAACGCGCGTAGTAACTTCGGGGAAGTAGTAGATTACTGTCCTTTGTAAGTTATTAAGTAAAAATGGGTACGTGGGTACTAGATACTATACTCCAAATCCGAACCTACATTGTATTTATCTCCGCATAGAAAGTTAATGCTAGTCACCCACAAATAAGCGTAATAATGTATACTGGGTGGAAGGAACACCGACGCGAAAACGGTTACCACGCATTCAGTACATCATTCTGAGATCATCAAACAGATATTTTTGCTGGGTAATTTAAAAAAAAATCTACTGTTCCATACATTTTGATAGTGTAGGTATTGCACTTTTGTAGGAAACAGCTGTTTTATGGCTTAACGTGCTTTCCGAGGCAAGCAAGGAACTCGGTTTGTAATGGTATCTCACCCATCCACAGACCAATCTAGGCAGGCACGGCTTAACCTAAAGATCGACCCTAGCGGCTGTTATTATTTAGCCACGAGTTCCTCCAAAGAAGTGAGCACATAACAGCCCAATATAACTTTTGCCAGCCAGCTAACGGCCAGTCATCGAAATACTATGATTCAATTGTACTACCATAAACAAATTCGCTAACACGCGAAACTGGAGTAAAGAGATTCGTCACAATCACTTTGCGTAAACGATTGAATGATTGAATGAACGCCATAGTGAAATGTTCAATGACTGAATGAACGAACATCGAACCGATTGAACCAGTGAAATTGACCGTGACATTGACGGTGAAATTGCTTATTTGATCATGTATTTTAGGTAAGTATAGAGATTTTCAACGAAATGTTTGTTGGTTTAACCTAATGGATTTTTAAGGTAAAATATTAAGTATGTATGTATATACGATTAGGCACTTAATATTATTTTTTGGGAAAGTCACAAATACGAAAACGAATTTGACGTTTTAAACTTTCCTTATATAAGTATTTTTTCGGTTTATACGAGTATAAGTTGTAAAATTCTGTGGGCAAATCTGACGTTGGCTGGTAGACTAAAACTCAAAAAAAATAAGGAAAATTATTAATCGGGCGAATAAAAATGTAATTGGCGACTAATGTACTGAATGGGCGACTATAATACTAAGTAAGTAACTTTTCTTTTATGTGGTGATTACGGCAAGGAAGCAAGAGCGAGCAAAATGCGCTCGGGACTGTGGCATCCCGACTCGGACAGGTTAGGGGATGGCGGGGTCTAGTGAGCGGGCGAAGCGCGCGAACCACGGCATCCCCTTCGTGTTAGGTTAATTTAAACTCTGCAAACAGAAATAGGGGTCTACGTCGACTACAACTTATTTACAATCTAGTGATTAATAAGTTTGTTTTAGTTTTTTTCAGAGTCCTTGAATTACTCAAATTTGTATTTTCAAGTCGCCGTTTTAAACATTAGTCTTATTCGCTCACTTAGTATTTCAGTTGCCCATATTCAGTATTTTTGACACCTTTAATTTGAATTCATTTTCGCTCGTTCAAATACTATCCAAAAAATAACATTAGTTAGGTTTAAATTAAATAATTTTCCTGTAAAACCTAGAATTACTTGAAGAGAATATTTTCACCTAAGCTGAAGACCTGAATTTTATAGCAAACCAAATTCTTTTACATCTTAAAATGGCTTAATTAAACCAATAAAAAAGTATTTAATAAATATCCAAGCAAAAGGCGAAGGAACCAAACTTCGTTAAAAAGTAACACCAGTACTAAATTGCGCACATAATGTCATAAAAAGCACCTCATTATTTTTCTTTGAGACTGCAAAAGGGCAAAATATGCACGAGCAACCACTTTCCTCGCTGGATAAAAAGGATAGAGAATCTCTCATATATTTTAATAATGTTAACATAAATTAAAGCTTTATATAAATGTAAAGTCTGATGAAAATACACCATGATGTTTTGCAAAGAACTCGACTCAGCTAAAGAAGCTTTCTTAATATTTTGCGTCATCTGTTCTGACTAGTAAAAACAATGGAAATGATTGACCTAAAAAGTTCATTGCAGAGTAATATTATATTTATTACCATTGGTCTCAGATTACCTATTAATAGAATTACAATTTACAGTACGTATAATTGTCGTAAAAATGTACTGAAAAATGAGTAAAGTTTTAGTCTTTAAGAAAATAAACCATATCACTTCATCATCATAATCAATAACCTTAACCATCGAAAATCACCAAATAGAGTAATAACAGCTCACCAGGCATAAAAGACGCCTTTTCAGTTACAATTTTTTTTCCAAAATTGGTGAACCATAGAATTCGAAACAAAAGACGACGTAATGCCTCAAGACTTTTTGGAGTAAATGCTTTAGTGGTCAATGGCAAGGTCACATACTACTAGTATTCGCAGAATATTGGTCTGTACTACCGGGGGGTAGTACAGACCACCATTCTGCGAATACTAAAAAAACCAAAATGATCAGTTGACCCATACTTTGGGTCGATTAAGTATTGATGGTTTGTATGGACCAGCTGATTTTTTATCGCGATTGCGATTTTGGTCTCATAGAGAAAGTTTTTCAGTTTTATGGTCAGCCACGTCCTTAAATATGACCACACTGATCTGGTACATGCTTACACACACTCTATGAACAAAACGCCTCTTGACTCACAAAATCTTCCAAAATTGGTGAACCATAGAAATTAAACAAAAGACGACCCAATGACTCAAGACTTTTTGGAGTAAACGCTTTAGTGGTCAATGTCAAGGTCGCGTGCTACCAGACGGAGCCGTTTACGAGACGCGTAAGCGCGGAACGAAGCGAACGTGCAATACCGTTGACGGGTGCATCAATAAATAATGCGATTGGATGGCCGTTAATACGGTTTGTGAGTTCATTGTGTTTCTGTATTTGATATTTGTAGACGTTTTTAAAACCGTTGGTTTAGTTTTGACATACATTTTGATATTGATTTTAAAAGCCTTTATCTGGTCTCTGATGGTCTCTTGGTGAATCACAAATCGCCATTTCTTCAAACAGTACAGTTCATGATTCACGTAATCACACCAGTTCCAAATTACCTACAACTTACGTAACCCCCAATGTCAGGGGAATCCATTACAATTTACAATTTTTTACTCTAAAACGTGTGCACCAAACATTGTTAAGCAGGCTTTTGGTGTAGTTTTCCTAAAAATCACCTAAAATTACACGCTCTCTCTTTCTCTTTTCTTCAAACCATTTCCACCCGGTCTTGGATCTAACTTTGTTATTCTGACCAAGTCATCCACCCGACTTGCTCATGACCTACGCTCATATTATATGATCCGTTCTGAGTCTCCATTGTAACACCTTCTTAACCCAACTAGTATCCAGCCTGCGACATATATGGGACTATGTCGAAAAGTAAATAAAACTACAACACAGAATGTAACCTTACACATTTTCCAAAGACGTCAAAGTTTTCTTTTACCGCAACATATACCATAGTATGAGTGTTCCGTCAGAGGGCGGGCACCTGACCGGCCCACATCGGCGATCCGCTCTAAATACTGCAGTTCCGTACCAGACTTGCACTAGTTTGTCTACGATTATCGTAACTCTATGTAGTCTATTATTTTCTATGGCTTTGTTTCTATTATTAATATCTGGCTTTTCTTTTGGAAAACGAAGTTGAGTGATTTTTTCATTTTCAACATTCCGAATAAAGTTGATGGTTTTACACTTGAGTACCAAAGTTCCAAGAACAAGATAGACTAATGTGTGTCATTTCCTATGGCACTGTAAACCTTATTAATTTCTGCTTTTCTTTTGGAAAACTGTTATCCCTATTTGAATAGGTACTTGATTAGATGTGCCTACTGTCTTTGGATAAGGTCTTAAATTCTAAAATGTCGTACTAAACTAGTACAAGTTTGTCTGCGATTATTTATTTAAGATCTCCAATAGGTTTACTCCTTCACTTATAGGGGACCACAGCATACATAATATAATTTACATCTATGATGATACGAGATATATGAGTACTAGATGATACTATACGGGGTGGTAGGGACACCGAAAACGGTTACCATGTATTCAGTTCATCATTCTGAGCCATAGAAATTTTTCATCGGTTATTAAACAAAAAAACAGCTCTTTCTAACAAAACTGCAATACTTACGTGGTCAAAATGTATGGAACAGCTGTTTTTTTTCAATTACCGATAAAAAAAAATATTATGTAAATGTGAAAAATTAACAAAACTACAAAAATAAAGCACGGTTGGTCCCGGCTGTCATTTGTAGATCTTTGACAGTCGTTAGGCAGTCAGTAGCCCAAAAAGTCTGACAACCAGTCTTACCAAGGGGTATCGTATTACCCAGTACTAACTGGGTTGTGGAGGTCCGATAGGCAGTCGCTCCAGGTAAAATACTGGTATTCAGCTGCATCCGGTTAGATTGGAAGCCGACCCCAATACAGTTGGGAAAAGGCTAGGCAGATGATGATGATGATGATGTGAAAAATTAAAATAACGTTATTATCGTAATACTACATTTTATTTCATTTGGTTTTTTTCTCAGCTTCATCAGCTTTTCTGTTGGAAAACTAGTTCTAAGTAGGTCTGTGTCTTAATAACTAAGAATAAGTTTGTATATAGTTTTCGTAACAGTGTAGTTGAGCGAAGTTTCCTTCGTCAATGTCAAGTTTCCGGTATACGACGATAGTACTCCGTAAGTAATACTTATTCTTAATATCTTCCTCTTCTATTGGAAATCTATAGTTGAGCTTGAGTATGTAATCAACCAAAGTTTTCATTGTTAATACCAAGTTTTGTTTGCCTTCGTCTGTTCCAAATAATAGATTATTATCTTTTATTCCTTTGCTTTGATACTGTCATTTTCTTTCCTTATCTTTTAGAATGGTGGTGGTCGGTAGTCCACATTGGCCCTGGATCGAAGAATTTGGAAGTCATGGGGAGAGGCCTTTGTCTAGCAGTGGGATGACGCAGGCTAACACTATCAGTATCTTTTGGAAATAGAACTAGCTTGAGTAGGTACTCAAGTATGTGTAACTATACAACATCAATTTCAGTTTCATCATTTTGTAATAATGACTTAAAACAATAAACTGAAACTGCTGAACAGGAACTACAATAAAAAATGCATGACACGATAACCAAAAGTTAAATTTCATTTCTTCTTGTTATGAAATATATAGAAATTGTTAAAAACTAGGTCAACAAAGAACTTCTATGACGGATGTCATTTCCAGTGAGCTGACGAGCGAATTTCCTTTTCAAGATGAGTGCAATTCACAAGTCGTGACATGAGAAAATTCTAAGAAAAGTCCGGATGTCACTTGATTGTAACTTATGTTTGATGGTACCACGTGTTTTTCTATTAAATGATTAATAAGGGGAATTATTTATTACTTAATTACCAAGGTTAAAGTAGTACCAGTTTCCCAATAACTGCCTGATAATTGAATAATCTTTCCTGACCTACCTTTTTTTTTAGTTCTGGTATCGTTTTTCACACTATCATCAATGTTAGATGATACAACGCTAGAATTTAATATACTCGTATTAGAAAAAAAGGTCTGATTCATTTTCAAATATATTTGCTTTCTAATGATACAATTCGGCATAGGTCATCTTTTCATAAAAGTAAAATTACATATTGAAGCGACGGCTTGCTATAAAGCTGAATATTACATAATTTAACAGTTCATTACGAGTAAGATCCCTTTTATAGTATCGACAGAATTATCTAAGAGTGCCTACGACAAAGGTGATGATGGCGTTAAGTTTAACTGCTATCATTGTTCACCGGTCTCCATACGCCGATCTTTAATGAGCTATATGAATTCAAACTCATGAATATTTTGACTTGTGTTCCGTGCTTTGGTTGTCAACTTATTTGCATAGGTCTAACAATAGGATGACGCTAATTTCGCATATTCTTTAGAATTATTGCAAATCGTAGGTCTACAGGTCACAGAATTATAATACCACACCACATTCCAAGGGCTGCAAGAGCAGTTGTAGAAGTTGATTTCAAAATCTCAGGTCCACTTCAGAGGTAACGGTGGTTGAACTTTTGGATAAGGATGCCATTAGTATTCCAGAAGATGCATTTACACATTTGGATGAATAACATTATAACCGAGTTAGAGGACGAGGCCACTACCTATCCCATTAAATCATAGTCGTAAATATAAAATAATTAATAATATCATCAACAAACATACCGTAGTCTTCGAAACACAAAACCGGCAAACAGCAAACGAAAAGTCAAGCAATGTTCCAAACACAACACAGTTCGCACACAAAACGTTCCACAGATTTTTTTCAAAAAAAAAAAAAAAAGTTGTAAAAGTAAAGCGCACGTGCGCGAGAGTCGCGTGGTTGTTCGGACGCGGCGGTGCGCACGCGGCGGTGGGAGAGTGACAAGTGGATACTGCGCAGGTGCCAAGCCAACCTCCCTCTAACAAGGTCGCGTCCCCCTCTCTTCACACCCATTTCACCCGGAGAAAGTCTGCCTACATACATACCAAATTTTCGAACCGATTGAGCTGACTGAATTAACTTGGTACGGAGATGATGAATGAAATGTGTGTAAGGTCATCGTGTGGGATCGCTTTATCTCGGGATGTTTCGGCTCTAATCGGTATGCGTCAGTGCGTGTTACAACATTCATCTTGTCTGGTCGAAGATGATATCTTAAGAAACAATACATAATATTTCAATTTGCTTTTTGGTTTCCCCTTGACGTCTATCAAAGTCCAAATTTTGTGAAGTGAAATTGTACCCCTGGTAACCCTGGTGCAAGAATATAAATATTATTGGTTGTAATTTCAATCTTATGATAAGCTTCACTGACATTGATGTACATAGCAACTTGTGCTACAATGAAAGTATCAAATGCATCTAAAACTCCAAGTGAGTCATTGATATAATGTATGGTGTCGGACGTAAAGAATAGCATCATTCCATATCTTCCCGTGGGTGTCGTAAGAGGCGACTAAGGGACTTACCAGAGAATGGGTAGCAGCGTGCTCTGTGGTTTTGTAATAACCGTACTACGATCGCCAACCCGCCTGTCAAGCGTGACGATTATGATAAAAACGCCCCCTTTGAGGGAGGCCTATATCCAGCAGTGGACGTCTTTCGGCTGAAATGATGATGATGATGAGTCATTGATACAATCAGCAACGTTTTCGGTTCGGTATTTACTATCAGTTTCTAGTATTCAAATTGTGAATTCATATTCATTTTCATTCACTAACATAATTAACCCACTTATGCTCTCAACCCTACGATGCACAGCATATTTGAATCCAAATACATATTCATATTTTAATTAGACGGTGACAGGTTAAAAGCCTATTTCCCAGTTGTTATCAGTAAAATGACCCCTTTACCCCTGTCTTTTTGACTGACTATAAGCCGTCTGCCTTGACATCCACTGTTGAACATGATTCTTTGAAAGTAGAGACATTTAATACATCATAGGTATCTCTATTAGCTAAATATGATATACGTTTATAAATTAAAATAACCTAAAGTAACTAACTTAAAAAATGGCGTCAAAAAAGTCCTCCTGGTAACATTACCAGGAGGACTTTTTTGACGCCATTGCCGCCAGTCTCTTAGGTACATACCTAAGAGACTGGCGGCGTTGCCACGTTGTATGGCAACACTAAGCCTCTGGCCAAAAGAAGAGTCAGCCCTTGGGTTACGGGAAGTGTCAGCTAAGCGTTTTGTAATTTCCTTGAAAAGGCTGTGAACACTCGGTGTCGATGTAGCCTTTAAAAAGTTTATTATATTCTTTGAATATAGGTACTATTACTTTTTGAAGACTACATTAGGTGATGCGATGGGACGATGGTGTCGTTCATATTCTTTAAATGATGAAAAGCTAGACCCTACTAGAGCAACTTATGCTAATCTATTGTAAATGTCAAAAAAACCTATGATTTCATCACAATTACCTGCACCAGTTTCATCATTGTTTTTTGAAAATTTTCGACCCAATTAATTTAGGGGTCAGTGCGGTAAGTCACGAGGACTTGCTAGACACGCTCCCTATCAGCCGGATCTGAATATTCACTCACATCTCTATTCAGCTCTTATACCAGTTCCTTTCAAAGTTTCAATTAAAAGAAATCGCACTCACCCACTAAACGCTTAGCTACTTAGCACTTGAAGTATTATTCCCATATCTCTGGATTTATAAACATGTGTGAAATATCTTCCGCCATTCATTTTCTCCGCGCGAGTCTAAGATAAATACTGTCTCGTTAATAATTTAAACCGTGGCTAATATTTTGATATACGTTTTACACGTTGCTTGGTAAGATAGCTTACCAAGCAACGTGTTTAGGCTTAGTAAGTTGTTTTAATGTATTAGAACATGTGTCTCCAATTTATTTTATCCAATCTGAATTTGATAAAATTGTTAAAAAAAAACGGCAATGGAGAGGGCTATGCTCGGAGTTTCCTTGCGTGATCGAATCAGAAATGAAGACATCCGCAAGAGAACCAAGGTTACCGACGTAGCCAGAAGAATTGCTAAACTTAAGTGGTAATGGGTAGGGCACATTGCTCCCAGAACGGATGGCCGATGGGGCCGACCGCGAACCGAAAGACATTGCGTTGGAAGGCCTCCCACTAGGTGGACCGATGACCTGGTGAAGGTTGCGGGGATCCGCTGGAAGCGAGACGCACAGGACCGGTCAATGTGGCGACCCTAGGGGGAAGCCTATATCCAGCAGGGACGTCTTTTGGCTGAAATGATGATGATGATGTTAAAAAAAAAAACAAAGCGGAAAGTAGTCCTACTCGTAAATTGTTTCGACTTTTAACACGATTAGCAAAGGTAAGCTTTTCGGTAGATTAAGACCATTGCTATGGCTGATAGAATAAAAAATAAATTAATATGAAAAGAAGAAAATTGGGTTTGTCTATCAACACTGCACTCGTATACAAAGTTTCGTGTGCGTGCTATTAACTGTTGAGAAGTTCTCTCGTGAAGAGTTGATCAGGAGGCGGCAGTATCAAGTCATGTTTGTCATAGAAATGTATTGTCACCAAAACCAAAGATGTGAGCATTTCAGCTCTCTCAGAAGCTTCTTCTCATGTTCTATCTTAGAACCATAAAATCGCTTGCTGTCGATTTATTCTTCTTCCTTCTTTTTTTGGCTTGCATTTGGCCGCAACTCGTCTGATGTGAAGCGATGATGCAGCCTAGGGTGGAGCACGCTTGCCTAGAAGAAACCGATTCATTCGAACTTTGAAGTGATCCAGATTATAATGATCAGGAAACAGAGGAGCCGTCGATGCTTCGTAGCTTGACGATAGGAATCTAAATTGTGTGTCTAGTTTGGCGCCTTCAGTAGCGTCCATCAGTTCATGTAATCTATACTATCTATACTTCTATACAAATATTATAAAGAAAAAAAAATGGTTTGTTTGTTTGTACCCAATAAACTCGGAAACTACTGGACCGATTTTTTTTTTTTTCATCAATATAAAGCTAAATTATCAGGAATTAACTTAGGCTATAAAGTATATTTTATATCATGCAAATTAGCCGAGTTTTCACAATTTTTGCGGACGAAGAGAGATAAGTCGCGGGCGAAGTACTAGTGAACCATAAACAGGACACACAGGACACGGTATTAAGGGTTCTATCGTTTGTGAAACAGCACCACATTTCCACTCCAGGGCAGAGTCATCAACGAATCTCCAACTGAGCAGGTTTTCCTTGCTGCGGCTGAACTGGTGATACCTAATGACATGGTATCATCTAACATTAGACAGTGTTGTACTGTTGAGTGTAAGTCTTGGTTATAATGACCCGCGCCTATTCCACAAAAGAACTTTGAGGATAAAAAATGACCCACATTTTTGGCATACTTTATAATAAAAGTACCTACTTAAGATTCATTATCTATCTACTCGTATATTGTTCTGGACAAAGGCGAAAAATTAATCAACTGTGTAATAACTTTTGACGGATCAACAAAAAAATGTTAATCGCCTCCTTGGCAGATCGTAATGTCTCGTGACTAGATGGTATTTTGTATATTCAATTCTAAAAAAATCTGTTGTTTTATCTTTTCTACGGATTAATGCTGACAGACGAATAATTTTACATAGCGTCACAATTAAAGATTTTGCGTAACAGGAAATTATGTCACACAAAACAAGTTGCAAAAAAAACAGCATGAGGACATTTTGATGTCAAATTACATATTATCTGAATGAATTCAAGGCATGATGTAAAAATTTTCGTGCTCGCTTCGCTCGCTCTTGCCGGCTACTTTCTCTTGAATCTTATCTTTGTCCGAGTCTCCCATGTAACTCCTGTATGAATGAAATTCTAACCTGTCCAAGCTTGTGTTTTAATTTTTTTAGGTTCACTTCGCTCGCTCTTGCAGACTACATTCTCTTGAATCTTTTTTTTTGTATAAAAGTCCACCAAGTATTTCCTGTATTTATTTCCTATATTTCGAAACAATTCTAACCTGTCTAAGGTAGTGTGTAAAAAAAAAAGAGCTCGTTACGCTTTAAAGTCTCATGAAATAACATCACGCTTGTAATCCCCGAAGGGTTAGGCAAAGGTGTACCTAATAGTACACCCTCATTTCGCCAGTTATGTTTAAGTCCCGTGTAATAGGGGGCGAACCTATTGCCATCAACCGGGCACGAATCGAACTCTGTGGCTGCTACTGAGAAATTCCTGATGGAAAAACTCAACAACACTTTGCCTGACTTGGGAATTGAACCCAGCACCTCATGCAAAACCTAGTCACCAATAAACAGTAATCGTGAAACGATTGCAAATAAATATGATCTCCATGAAGTCTTCTACACAATGACATAAGGCCTGCTTCAACAAAAGACGATCGATCACCATGACAAGAGACATTTGTATGATACAGTAATCGGTATTCAATCTTCTATTCACAGCAGCATTGAATACTGTTGTAATATTGTGAGGTTTCTTCAGATGTCTCAATCGGTATTGTATTATATTAATATTAAATACAATGCTTTTAACACTATCTTTCTCAATTGGACAATATCGGTTAAGGAAAACTGAGTTCGACAATTTTGCAAAACAGGAAGAATTGATTCGACATTTTGGTGTACTTTTTCGGATATGCACTTTTCAGTTCGATTGTTTTATTGTGCAGGACGTATGTAAGTGTGTCTATTAAGTAAGATACGAATGGCAATTGAAGCAGCGAGTTTAAGGGCAGAAATCACAAAACAGGCTGAAAAAATCTTTAAACCTGACATCAGGGTGTAGCAGACGCCTGCGACTGGCTATTGACTGCGTTCCTAAAACAAGTTAAAAAAACAAGTACTTTCTATCATCATCATTTCAGCCGAAAGACTTCGGAGACTAGCGGATCCCTGCAACCTTCACCAGGTTATCGGTCCAACTAGTGGGAGGTCTTCCAACGTAATGGTTCCCAGTCGCTGCTCCGGAACTTTTCGGTCCTATCGGCCTTCCGTTCTGCGAGCAATGTGTTCTTTCCATACATTTTTTTTTTTTTTTTTCGGATGGTAAATCATCAAATGACACTCTGGGCGGAGCGGAAGGGAGTGTCAGACTTGTACTGACTAAAACCCATCCATGTTCCTTCTTTGCCCTTTGAGTTCCAGGGCCACGGTATCTCTTTCGAACAGTCCCGCAGGTTCTTTCCATACTAAAAATAAAAACACACCATTGCAAAGTAAACAATAAAGCATTACATAAATTATTTTTAGAAAATTATGTTAATTTTTATTAAAATTGACGAATAAATAATGCGTTTCTTTTGTTCACTGTCCAGTTTCTTAGCTATATTTGGTTGACATTATGCAGGAATTTGACACGAATTTGGACAATACTTATTAGATATTGATTTATTTGAAGATTTTGTTTTGATTGTTAGCTTGAAGTGTGTGCTGTTTTCACTTTTTTCATATTTCATTCTAATATTGTAAAAGACTAGCTTATGCCCGCGTAGTAGTCGGAAATTATCCCGCGGGAATGTTTTAAATAAAGCATATTTATGATACTCGGGGATGTTTTGTAGAGAAAAATTCTTCCACTAATGAGAAGCCTCAAGCCATTAATGAAAGAATTTTTGAAATCAGATCAGAAGTTCCAAAGGTAATACCGCCTACATCCAAACAAACATAACTCTTAAAAATATTATTATTAGTTTATTTGATAGACATAAAAGCCATTATAACGATTTACTTTCAAACTGGAAACGATTTGGAGCCTACCAATAAAGCTTCTAAATGAAGAAAGGGGACGCCCTTTCCCAAATGTTGGTGTCGTAAAAAAGGATTAGTTAATTACTTCAAAGGAAATTTTAGAAGCGAACCCTAGTCTATAAACAACAACTAACTTAATTACTGTTTAAATGAACTTTTGATTTGCCCATAGTAAGCGTTCAGAGCTTTATTCTTCTTAGAATAGTGAAAGCAATTTTATCAGCCCATTAACACTAGGAGTATAATTTCTTTTTTTTTTTATTGGACCACTCGCAGTTCGACTCGGTAAGGATCCCAAACTGCTTAACCGGACTATGTAGCAACTATAAGTTCCTTTAAAAACTTATGTTATAAATATTGAGGAACAATTCCTGTATTTTGAAAAACATTCACATTATAAGTTGTCAAAAATACCTCTAATATTAGAGGTATATGCTGTAGCAAGCGCCACGATCGTCAACAACAGCGTCAAAATATCGGGACCTCAAAATAATGAACAATCACGGAAGATATCCCGTAAAGTTTAGTTGTAAACCGTGAAAGCTTAAAACAGTGTTAACATTTATTTTTACCGAGATGAGTTTGCGACTCGATTTTGAATGATTTGACGGAACGGTCCTTTCCATGATTATCGAAGCTTACAGCCACAGCTCATCTTGTGAATCAGCAACAATTACCAACTCATCTTAAGTTATTTCTTAACTTAATACGTATGTACGGACATGATAGACACACTCCTACATTATTTTATTAGAGGTCGAAGGATCGTGAGTCGTAACCTCATACAACACTTTCTCCACATCCCGGGGCTCATAAAAAGATATTCTGCTCAGTATGTACTTATGTACCAATGATTTATCTTTTTATAGCCATTGTAATGGACTGCGGCATTAAAATTCAAATTATTATTGTTGCTATAAATCTTTTAAGATCGATGCGTGATGCGTGAGTGTCGTCTGTTGGGACAGGTCAAATAAAAGCCGCTATGGGCTTTTTGTCTTCAATCGTTATTGAATATTCAACACAACATCCTTCTGTTAGGACTTTCAAAGTGTTTTTCCAATTTCTATGACAAAAATCGTCGACTATGATATTACAGGGTGTAAACGGACCCTTCATAAAGCCCTCAACCAAGCATTATATACATCAAACTAAGCCACACTACGAAAAAATCATTGCTGGTAAATGACTTTTTTTCGGGGTGTAAAATTACGTTTTGCTCTAGGACTCAATATAACGCACACACATTGTGCTGATGAATCGATTGAATAGTAAGGGGATCGTAGAAGTGTTTAAAAATCTTATTTTTAAAACAAGTATTAAAAAAAAACTTGTGAAAAAGAAGGAATTTTGACCCCCAATATCTCCGTAACTAGAAGGTTCCCAGGTATGCTGCAGAACAAAAAAATGATCGCAAGGATTGGGAGAACAAGTGCCTTTCGGCTTCTTTAAGGGTCTTTTTACACCCAATAAACTTAACTTTATGAATTTTCTTCGCCCAGAAGGGTCTGTGAGACACTTACGCCAGCACCAACGCGTTGGTCTGAACGGTGCGTTACTGACCTAAACCCCTCTCAGTGTACTTTAGCTACCTCTGGCTAGGGCACATACCTAGATGCCTCTGGCTAGAGCACAGGACTGCTTGGCTCACCAGACAGGAGAAAACGATCCCAAAAATGTGTTCTATACATAAAGGATAGACGACTGTTTTTGATATGGAAAGAAAAATTCGAGTGCGAGCAGGGTTTGAACCTGCGACCTTCTTTCCTTCCTTCCTTTTGCTGTAGTTCCCTACGCAGGGTTTGCGTATAAAAAAATATTTAAAAGGACATACAAAAAACACAGATAAGTAACGAAAATGTTTACGTTTAAAAAAATATATCAAGTTTGCACAAAAAAAAACAGAAGTGCTAAAGTCAGAACAACAACAAATTTGTAACACTGTGCGTAACAATCTCCGTCATGCGCGCATTGATCTGTGACGGCTGAGACGATGCATTCACAGAACCACAGTGGATAACATACAATCATACATAACGCCACTGTGTTGCGCCTGCGCACTCGCGTGTCTTCGTCGTATTCGTGTAACCTTTACCGCATTGATGGTGCTTTAGTTGAAACTAAATTATGGTGGTTTTTAAATTAATACCAACATTCTAATGAGAAGCAAAGTAATAGAATATTTCTACTAATTTTACCATCAAAGTTCTGATGGTTAGGAAATAAAACTTTTGAAATGAATTGATACAATTGTATGGCTTTCTGGAATAGGATATTCTAAATTAATTTGCAACAATAAAGTTATTGAACCCGTTACTTGATTTTATGAATTAGTTTAAGTAGAAATCCATCTTTTAAAACATAAAATTACACTGTCACTTACGGGATACATCCGAGATTTTCAATTAATGTGAGGTTCCGATATTACGACGTTGTTGCCAGTGTCTACCCGCCTAGCAGTCTACCCACTTTTTTAGTGTTATGCTACACACACTGCTTACTTATTTTTATATCTTTTATCTTCGCCTAGCAGATGTTTTGAAATTGCCAATGAAATTAAAAGAAGAAAAATAAAATAACTACGTCAGAAGTTACGGTCCTGCAATAAATAATTATTGTTACTCCCAAAAGAAAGGTAAGACCGCAATCACTCGCTCTAAAGAAGCGGGTAATAAAAGTAAGTCCCAAAGTAAAATAATTTCCCATCGGAATAACATATAGACCAATGATATTATAAACAAAAAGAAGTAGACATCGCACTAGCGCGGGAAAATTCTTGCAGACAAATTCAGACAATTGTCGTAATTTAAGTACTTCAAACGCCATAGCTATCTTTGTATGTATGATACGTTCCGTATTATCTATCGCAGTCGTAACAACGCAACGATATTTGAACGCCGCTCAGTATGAACGTAGCGTATCTGTCTTTATAATATCATTGGGGCAGACTGTCTAAATTGCAACGGATGTATTGTAATGTATGCTAAATTTTGCCCACAGCTTCGCCTGCCTGGAGGTCGGAAATTATACTACGGGATCGTACTACCGGCATAAAAGTAACCTATGCTGAGATGAACAGATGCCAGAACACAAGCTACAAGCATCTGTCAAATTTCTTAAATAGATTTTCAACTTTATCGCTACAGCATTAGGTTCAAGGTTAATTGGGTAAATTTGAAAGTGTCGGGTAGCTTGATGTGCTGGCGTCTGTACGATATTTTACATTCGTCATGGCCTATGAGTGTGCCAAATTTCAAGAAAATTGCAGGTCAAATGCTTACAGATAGATTAAAGCAGAGTTACTTTCATAACTTTAGATAATATTATTATGGATGAAAGTATCGCCTCTCTTGGAGTGTCATTTAACGATACCTTCTAAAGATAACATACTGGTGCCAGGACCACACATCGATGACAGATGAGTCATACACAATGAAACGACTGAAGAAAGCATGGGATCATAAGACAGCCATAAAATTATAATGAATATATGCATGGTCTGCAATAGAGGTGCGAAGATAAAGGAACTAGATAAGAGGACACTTGAACTTTAACGTCTGTGACGAACTCACAAGTCATTACTTAGACCCATTCAGAGCAAAGCAAAATTGTTCTGATTTAATAGTAACCTTATGCTCATAAGATACTTCATTATCAATATTCTAACTTTGCGTGGGACCAAATTGGTAAGCCGTCATCTCTTTATGTAGGAACTTTTTCTTCTTTATCGTGTGGTTAGTGGTGTCAGAGAGACCTGGTGTCAGAGTTTTTATGGCGCCCAAGGGCCTCGGACACGATGTTTGCCTTCACCGAAGCAAGTGATAATTATACAATACGCACATGAATTCGAAAAATCAGAGGTGCGTGTCTAGGGTTCGAACTCGAGACCTATGACTTGGCAGTCCGACGGTCACACCACTATACTATCACTGCTTATGTAGGTACTTAGACAGGTACATAATATCTTGAGAGTTTCAAAACGAAAGTCTAAGATAAGAAGACATTCCTCGATTATTTATGTTATAAACATAATTTCCCACGTCTACGTGTTCGGAGGACATGTTTTCACCGGATATGGTGTGTTTGTCAAAAATTTCTTTTCCTTCGCTTGTCTAGTACAAACGAAGAGGTACGCTGTGGGATTATGGGCTTAGGTTATTGCAAGACGTGTAGAAAGCTTGAATAAAACGAAAAAATAAAAATAATATTAAACGCAAATAATTAAATTTTGGTTTTGGATTCCATAGCACACTCAGTAGGTTCGACAATAGGAATTTATAGAATCTAAATGGTTGCTGATTAATACGGTTACATAGAATATACTTCAGAAATACAGACATCCGCAAGAGAACCAAGTTTACCGACGTAGCCCGAAGAATTGACAAACTTAAGTGGCAGTGGACAGGACACATTGCTCGCAGAACGGATGGAACCGGCAGAGGTTGCGTTGGAAGGCCTCCCACTAGGTGGACCGATCACCTGGTGAAGGTTGCGGGGACCCGGTGCATGCGAGACACTTGGGGGAGGCCTATGTCCAGCAGTGGATGTCTTTCGGCTGAAATGATGATAGAACATATTTAATATTTTGTGTGTACACGACATAAGGTATAAATCATATTGTAACGTTATAGTAAGGACTATAAGTTACCGCTCATACTGTCTTTAAAACCAGCACCTATTTCAAGAAAGAAGTATTTGTATGCCCACGAAACCTATTTACAACAGATATCACAAACACAAAGAGATTTATGATACAGTATGACCACTTTAAGATTGCAGTCCAAGGTATCGCTGCTAGTCAAGAAAAAATGCATCGATATGTTAAACTTAGTACATTCATTTTAGTGCTGTGTTTTGCCGCCCGTATGTATAAATTGGTTGAGGTGTGTGTGTACTGTACGTGCACAGAGGCTATCAGAAGAAAGGTCGAAGCAAAACATGTGATCAATCAGTTGGCTTTTGCATCATTATTACGATTTTGACCCGTGTATGTCGTCTAGACGCGAAAACGGTTACCACGTATTCAGTAAATCATTCTGAGCGCCCCCATATGGACATTTTTCATCAGTTATTAAAAAAAAAGCTGTTCCATACATTTTGACCGTGTAGGTATTACACTTATGTAGGAAACGGCTGATTTTTTTTTAAATATGATGAAAAATTTCTATGTGTAGGGGGCTCAGAATTATGTACTGAATACGTGGTAATCGTTTCCACGTCGGTGTCCCTTCCACCCCGTATAAATATCTTTGCTTACACCACACCACAAATGTATTATACCAACACACAAAATCCCTCACAAACATTCTTAATATCCTACTAATTTCACCGACTTCCTTCTCTACAAAGATCAAAGCATGTTTGATGAAATTTCGCGATTTTTTCAAGCATTGTCAAGAGGAAGTGAAATCTCCGTCGCATGTCGCATGTCGGTCGACAAGGTCGCCAGTAGGATGCTAGCAAGTGGGCTGTTGTCACTGCCAGATACATGTGCGCATGTGTGGTGATGTGCGCGCGATGTGGCTGCGTGCTTTGAACTGGGGGCTTAAAATGGCCACTTTAGCAGAATCATAATAAGATAATAATATGAATTACGTTACGATTCGTAAAATGGTCAGAAAGTGAGAATTTATTATATTAAGTGCGTCTGTGACCATTTTAAGAATTTTAACGTGATTCTTTATTTGCGGGGTTAGTTCCAATTTATCCCACGCGCCAATGGACTTTTAGCACACTTCTATTAACTTTACCTGTAAATAACTGTGAAAAAAAATCTTGGAAGTTAATTTTGACGCAGTTCCCGGTTACCGATCGAGCTGAAATTTTTCATACATGTTTAGTTTGAATGACAATGCGTGTTACCTAAATGTCGTCATTTTCTAAATCCAATATGGTGGACTCCCAAAGATGACAACGGACTAGTTATTTTTTATGCATTTTCATGATATGAGTATCAAATGAAAGGGTTTTTAAAAGTATAATATTTATTTAAACTGACTATTCAATAACAAACGCGAAGAAAGCACTATTTTCAAAGAGCGCACTCTCTTCCACCGCACGTGCCTTGTCTCAGTGTGCGCGTGCGCGCGTCGCGTGCCCGCCGCCCCGGATGCAACACATGCTTTTCTAGGAGACCACGCTATTTATCCTGCTACTACCTATCAAGTGCTATTACACTTATTTCTTTATGTTCATCGTTATTTACAAATCACTGCGACTTTATTGCTCGAGTTTCGAGCTCAATCAGTCGCGAGTGCCAACTTGTAAATAGGGCGAAAAGATAATCTGGACAAATTTATCTACTTCTAACGATTTTATGAATTTGTGAATTTCTTAGTTGAAATATTTGATTACTCAACTGTCTCGACAGCAAAATACAGGGTATAAACGAACCCTTCACGAAGCCGTCAACCAAGCGTTCTGTAAATCAAACTAAGTCACTCTACGCAAAAATTATTGCTGGATGACGACTTTTTTTTTGGGGTGAAAAATCACGTTTTGCACTAGGACTAAAACGTAAAAAAACGTAAACGTAACGCACTCAAAACATTGTGCTGATGCATCGATTGAATAGTACGCGGGTTGTGGAGGTGTTTAAAAAACTTATATTAAAAAAAAGTATTTTAAAAAAAAACTTGTGAAAATAAAGGAACTTTGACCCCCAATATCTCCCTAACTAAAAGGTTCCCAGGTATGGTCTAGAACAAAAAAATATTACTTTAACGGGGAGAACAAGTGCCTTTCGGCTTCGTTTAGGGTCTTGTTAAACCCTTTCTATTTATTTATTTATTTTATTTGGCTCTTCAACAATGAGTACACTATTACATAATAAAGTAAAACATTGCAAACTTAAGTCTAAGTGCCCCATTACTTAAAGAAGAGCACTACATGCACTATATTATGCGCCTAAATATCTAATTAAACAATGAAAAAAAAAGAACTGATTAAAAATACAAATAAAAAAACGTTCTAAGTGTTCGTTTATTTTATGTCAAGACTTTACTAAGACAAAATGTACATACACACATAGTATCAGGCCTTTTTTAAGGATGTAGGCAGAATTCACACACCGAACACTAATTGCTACCATCCTTACTTACTCTTTTCCTACAAAAATGTATCTTTACATAGTATAAAACAAAGTCGCTCCCGCTGCTTGTATGCTTAGATCTTTTAAACTACGCAACGGATTTTAATGCAGTTTTCAGCAATAGATAGAGTGATTCAAGAGGAAGGTTTATATGCAAATGTGTAGCTATATTGCACCCGTGCGAAGCCGGGGCGGGTCGCTAGTTCATAAATAAAGCAATATTCTTTTATTCTAAAACTCATATTTACATAGGCTAATCAGTCAGCCTAATTTGTTTTCTAATTAAAGGCCTATAAAAACAGACATAGTCCTAAAAAATATCTATTGGCCGCGACATCGATAGAACCTAATCGATTAAATCTCGACCACATCGAGCCAAGAACATGTTTGCTTTTTAAGCGTAATCGCATATTAAGTAGGTTTACTGTTTCGAACTAAATGTTCAAACAGATTGGGTAGTGCGGAATCAAATTGAAACATGCTCAGTTTGTCGTTTATCGCTAAACACCTTCATTAACTTGTTAGAAAGTTCCTTCATTAACTTGGGGACCTAAAATGGCTACTTTAAAGGATGATTTCCACCAAACGGTTCGCATCGCATCGGATCGGAAAGGATACGAAAGGCGATCGCGTCCGGCGCCATGTCGACGCATACGATCGGCTCCGTACCGTCGTCGCTTGAAAACGTATCGGTTTCTATGCCTATAGTCAAATAGTTTCATTCCTACCGTGTTGACGTGTTCTAATATCCGAAAGGATCCGATCGGATACGACGAAGGCGAACGGAGCCGATCGCGTCTCGCAGCATTCTTTCGGATACTATCGCATGTCGCGGAAGACGACCACGGTCAAGCTGCTGTGCGCGGCTTGGTAATATAGGCTTTAAATACTATGTACACGATTTAATATCGTTTAAAGATTGTAAAATCCCTTCCGATCCGGTGTGATCCGAGGCGTTTGGTGGAAATCATCCTTAACAGAATCTTTATAGGATATAAATTACATTAAAATTCTTAAAATGGTCATAGACGCAGTTAATATTATGAAATGTCACTTGTGAACATTTTACTAATTGTAACGCAATTCAAAATTATTATTATCCTATTATGATGTTGCTAAAGAGACCACGTTGGCCTGGTGTAATTTAGTCCTGTAATTTTAAGTTTCATTTAGACCATCAAAGGCAGTCAAAACGTCAAACTTTACAAGGAAATTGATGGATTGAAGTAAGGTTGGCAAACGGACAGATTCAATCAACAAAATTGGTAAGAGATTTGGAGATCGTTTTTGCCCTTGAACGTTAACAGTTTGGCCAACAAGTGCGGGACACCGTAAAATTTTTCGATAATAAGTTATGAACTTATTATCGAAAAATTTGTTGGAGGACGTTCAAAGTGTAAGGTAGAACTGTAGTATTATATTATCTGGGGTAGAACTAAGACCTTGGCAAAGATTGCAACCAGTGCTACAAGAGTTGATAAAAAAAAAAAAAAAACATTTATTTGCATAAATAAGGTTCAATGTACAGAATTGTTTTCTTAATCTGCCTTTAATTTCGACGTTCAAATATAAAATAAAGTTACTTACATATTATTTTATTTAAATTAATAAATGATCATAATCATTCAATCATGAAACAGATACTCCTTGATTGAAATTGTATTATTGAATTAAATAAATGTCAATATTTCGATCATGGTAAACGCAGTCAAAATAATAAAGTCTAGCGCGTTTTTTTGTTTAGGCCTGGCACGTTTCCATTGTAGGAGGTAGAATGGGCTTTTATCCGCCACATGGACCCAGTGCAAGTTGGTCGCATGTCAACATGCTTGAATACACCATGTTTTCCTGCATTGGGTTCTGTTTTAGGGTTTACTTAATACAAAGCAATACTATTAGATCGGCTTTCAATTTTTTAAATAAAATCTATCACATATTTAAAATGTTCCACCGTATTGGCAATTCACTCGTAAACACTGAATATGTGAGCGTTGTGATGAAAGTATCAAAAATTGATCGTTCACGCTTCGCTACACTTGATTGAATGCTTGCTTTATTTTATTCGACAGACGTGAATAAACATGAATAATCGCTTGTAGATTCATGTTTAATATTTACATGAAGTAGCTTTAAATGTCCTGCGGGCGATGGACTTGGGGAAGTCCGTCGTCTTAGTAAATAGGCCCAAATTTGCTTCTCGGGGTGTTTCCGAGCGCCTCTTACATAGAATGAGAGAGCGAGGACTAGCTCCCTCATCCCCTTCACCAGATACGAGGTTTGTCGCAAGCACACCGTCACTGCTGGGGTGAGTGTAGAGAATGCAATCGTGTCCCCGCACCCCAGCCAGAAGTGACGAGGAGGAGCACCTTGTCTTTTTAGTCAGTAACAGTCTGACCGAACTCACGGCGGGGGACCCACGTAAAAAAAAAGATGTGTAAAAGCTTATTTCCATTATAGTCGGCATACCTATAGAAAAGCATGGTGTTGACATGAAACATCGCCAACGATGGTTCTCTGCTGAGACACAAGCGTTCCATCTATGAGAGGTCGACATTAGTCGTTGCATATCCTTCGTCAGTCCCTTTATGGAATGCCATGTATTCCCTCATTGATCTCATGGTCGCAAGGGCAGCTGCTAAGCTAGCCGTGCGCTCGATACCCAGGTCGTAAACAACGTTATTAGGATTCTCCATTAGGAATTTCTCAGTAGCATTCCCAGAGTTTGTCAATTGTTTAGCGCTCATGTACCTTGGAAGACCAGTTAAGCCGTCGGTCCTGCGCCTGATCTCGATCATATCGGACTGCAGTCCCATCGGACTATGAGAGGTAAAGAATATTTGTTTACGCTCAAATTTACTATTATAAAACTCCTGCGTACATAGCTTGTCTACGTTGAATTTAGCCGGCGTGACCGAAATTCAGTCGAGAGGATATTTTTACTAGTTTATCTTTTCTCGATAACGTTCTCACAGATAATATCAACCCAAACCACGTGACGGCCTACTTTATTTCTCCCTGATCAAAATGAAAACTAGGAAGTTTTGAGTATGAATGACGATGGGTCTAGGGATACCAAAGAAACAATGGATGAACTGCGTGAAAGATGGTACGGCTAGAAAAGAAGTGCTGAGATGGTGAATAATACAAAATTATCGAAGAAGAAGACGGGCTGTGACGATCTCTAATAAATTGGAATAAGGGCAAGAAGTATGGAAGAAGAAGACATGCTGCGCCGACCCCAAATAAGCTGGGATAAGGGTCGGAGAACGATGAAGGGCAAGATAATGATGATGATGACCTTGAATAAAACTACAGAAGAAAATATAATAGAACCTAATGTTTACGGACAGTCGGATAATACACTATAAATATAAAAAATACCTTAAAAACTAATACACAAATATCATTATCGAAGTGAGAATCGTTTGGTCCACCCAAACGATTCTCACTTAACCCTGAAGCTGCGTCCCAAGATTACGGCAGAGTAAGCATAAAGCTCGTAATACACTTATCATAAGTGAGCAAAGTCAAGTGTATAGTGCAACCACACAATAGATATACTGGACAGAATAATGCAAAAGGCTCACACCTCACAAAGGCGTCAAAGGAACTCGGATCTGCAGACGAGGGACTTTTGTCGAGGTACTTTTTTTATCCGTCAAAATGGTTTGCTTATAGCTGCATCGAATACCACACAAGTAGTGCCCTTATAGTCATTTAGTCATTTATTCTGAACAAAAATACATTTGTGTCGAATGCAGGATTAATACAACAATAATAATCAATAAAAGTTACAATCAATAATATAGTTAAAATGTCAAAAATAAAATAAGTAATATCAAGAACTTAGTTGAAATAAAAAATAAAACATGAAAAAATAAAAACACAATTAGCCTAGTCAAAAAAAAAACAAACATTCAATTTAATAAAAAAATAACATGTCAAGAACTAGACCTAAACTTAAACAAATAAACAAGTTAAACTGTGGCATTATTTTTGTCCCTAAAAAACTCTTCTATACTATAGTAGCACTTCGTCAATAGGAATGAGTTTAATTTGAATTTAAATATTCTTGGACTATTAATCATTTTTAGTTCTAATGGCAATTTATTGAAAATTTGTACAGACTGCACTTTAGAGCTATGCTTGACAACATTTAATTTTGGCTGCAAATAATTAGGCAAATCTTTCCTGCGCGTTTGCACCCTAGTTTCCCTTTCTTCCTTTGTTTCGTATTTATCTAGGTTTTTTAGAAAACTACTTAGTAGAACCAAAATATAAAGACAAGGTACAGGTAGAATTTTTAATTTCACAAAATGCTCTCTACAAGATTCAGTCTGGTCTATGCGAAGAATAGTTCTGAGGGCTCTTTTTTGCATAACAAAGGCTGCATCCATATTGTATTTATAACTATTCCCCCATAGTTTAATACTGTACCTCAGCTTGGACTCAACTAAGGCAAAATAAACATTTCGTAATTGAGCAATGGTTAGTTCGTCCCTTAAACTTCTCAAGGCATGTATCCTACAATTCTTCATGATGTAAGCATTTCTGAACAGTCGGCTTGCCCTATAGGCTTGCCGCATTGTTGCCACCAAGGCACGCCACTGCACATTAGAGATACAATGTTAAAACTACCGCATACAAAAAGTTCAAACACCGAAGATATCGAAAGTCATGGACCGCACAAAAGAACGGGAAAGTCCCCGAAAAAAATAGAAATAATATGCCAAGGCGCATCGTTGAGACCTTTTGGTATGGTATGCAAAAGTGTCGAAATTCCACTTCATCATCTGCTTAGCCTTTTCTCAGCTTGATTGGAGTCGGCTTCCAGTCTTACCGGATGTAGCTAAATACCAGTTTTTTACATGGAGCGACTGCTTATCTGTCCACTACCCTATTAGTACTGGGTATTGATACTCTTCGGTAAGACTGGTTGACGACTTTCGGGCATGTTTCGACTGTCAAAGATCAACAAACGTCAGCCGGGACATAGACATTCCGAGGCAAAGAGGACGTTCAGTATGTATCTAATGATGGTCACCCATCTACAGACCGGCCTTGGCAAGCGCAGTTTAACCTTGAAGACCCACGGCTGTTATTATTTAGCCACGAGGTTTTCTAAATTCCACTTTTTAGTCAAAAATACCTAATTGACTGCGATAATAATACGCTCCGAGATTTATCCAGATCATATGATGACGTGGTATGATATTAATCTATTAACCTTCCGTAACCGCCTATCTTTTGGCAAACCCGAGTCCTAAGTACCATCGACTGTATTGCTGAATATAAAGATGGCTCGTCTCAAAGACCTATACCATTTGAATACGTAATATTTGGAAAGTTTGCGGATCTTACTTTAATTCCCACGTCTAAGAACGAAAGAATTTCGAGTGCCAATACTAAGACATTGAATAGAGAAAGAAGGATCTGTAATTGATGATATCATAAAAAAATTTCATCACGAAATTATCATTTATGAATAAAGAGAATTGTAATACCTATTAATGATCAAAATGCTTGACTGTCAAAGATCTACAAATGACAGCCGGGACCAACGTCTTAACGTGCTTTCCGAGGCATGGAGGAAATTTGGTATATCATGGGTGTCACCCATCCACGGATCAACCTCGGCAAGTGCGGCTTAACTTAAAGATCGAATACAAACAAAAATATCGTAACAAAAACTAGGCTAGGAAGATGGCTGGCCATGCTTCAGGCTTAACAAATTGTTTCACATTAAATACGTCGGAAAAAGTTATGAACAACGATTACAAGAATTCACCAAATCGAAGTGATTACTCGTCAATGTACACAACCATTAATTTCGCTGAAAACTCCACTTCGAAGTAAAGCATAGTAAAAACAAGACAAATTATGTTAAATAAATCTATGATTGCGCACAGATATTACAAAATTTCCTGTAATCCGTCAGAATTTCGTCGGTTGTAAGGAATGCCACACCTTGCGTGCGCGCATGAGTAAGCACGATTGATTGCTAACCACAAGAATTTCTTACTTTGGAAGAAAACTATTCATTTCCCTTATGTTTTGCAGAGTTTCTTAATAGCTACAAATTGTTGACTAACCTTATTGCAGAAATAAAGACTAGTGTGATCGATTATTACAATCCTGCGTTTGAATCCAGTAAGACCGAAACGGCTGTCAGCAAAGAGCGACTCTATTTTAATCCAGCATTTTTCCAATCTGCCTTGAACCTAATACTTTAGCGATAAAGTTGAAAATCTATTAAAGAAATTTGACAGATTGTAGCAGCTTGATGTTCTGGCGTCTGTATATTGAATGTCAATCAACTCAGCTAAGCACAGACCAACAACTGCTGTACAAGGGCCTCTCCTTAGTAGTGCCACAATACCCTGTCCTTGTCCTTCCGCTTCTAGTCCTCTAAGCCACCTCATACTATGCCGATACGCGGTCTCCACTCCAGAACTTGTTTGCTCAATCTACCATCAGCCATCGGTAATAAATAATAGTAATACTTAGTTAAAATTAATCAGCATAAAACTCTGTCTTAGCTACAAATTTTAATGATTTCGGCGCGATGCCTAAGTCGGATGAAGACAGCCTAAGATCCTATTTTCCACAAAGGCACTGCTGTCTATGACAGCCAAGTATTGGTAAACTTTTAGTCGGATGCTAAAAGTTTCTTAATCAATAGGTAAGCACACTTGAAATTGGCTAAAAACTTGTTAATTGGTAAAGTTGCTAAGTTAAATGAATTCTGTGAACTTTGTTGTATCTGTACGGATAATACATGCATAAATAGGTGTGTAAGTGACTGTGAATAGGTGAGTGAGTAAATCGTTTTTATTATTATTATCAGCCATTTGTGTCCCACTGCAGGGCAAAGGCCTCCCGTCCCTCTTTCCACTTATCCCTATCCAGTGCTGTTGCTCGCCAATCTTTCTGAAAAGAGTCGAGTTTGTCCCGCCATCTCCTTCTGGGCCTGCCGCGTTGCCGTTTGCTGCTGTTTGGGACCCATTGTGTTATTACTTTAGCCCATAGCTCCTCCGGCATGCGGCAGATGTGGCCAGCCCAGTTCCATTTAAGTTTGGCAGCCGTGTGACTTACATCGGCAATTTGTGTTTCGGAACGCAGTATCGAGTTCCTTTTAAATCGTTTTACTACAACATAATCTAAAAAAAAATTAAGCTTCTGGACCCCACTCCCGATATCGACGTGATCATATATTTTTTAATTTTAAAATAATGTTTTTGTTGTTTAAAATATTTAATAATTAATAAAGGATAAGCAATAAATTTAAAAAAATGGTTGAAAATTTTAATGTAGCAACTCATTTTGCAACGACTTTTCAAAGCTGGTCGTTTACCATAAACATCAGACATTTCATTAACCTCCATGTTTATAAGCAATTGTAAGGCAATTTTACCAAGTAAATGAATTCGCAAATAATATCAAAGATGACAGGTTTTTAACCAGTGAACACGCCAATTAAAAACAATAATAAGAATAAAATAGACCAATTGACCAAACATTAATTAACACAACTTTCCACTATGTTCTTGATTTCATTTCCCAATACCAATTCATTAAATGTCATGTTAAATCAGCCATAAAACTAACAGATCCAAAGTGATCCGTCAGTGAATCTCCACCTAGGATCCGGTTTATTAACGACGTTGATGCGACCAACTTTTGTTTTAGTACAAGCCTCGTGGCCGATATAAAGTGTTAGATGGATATCAGATGCCTTAACTGATAGAAACACTAGCAAAGAACTTTCAACTTTACTTAAACAAAATAAAGTCCTAAATGCAATGCGCAGATTGTAATTTCAAGAGACGATTCCACAGCACAAGCAGTCGAAAGCATCAACCAAGAATAAGTCATAAGGAAAAGGAAGAAAGGAGATATTTCCGTACAGTAAACTATTACAACAGATGCTACAATGTTACTATGACTAAATGAAAGACTTAGTGTACTTGCGAGTGAGCAAACAAAGGTTAATGTACGCATTGATTTTGCATGAAAATGTCGCTTCGACAAATAGAAATTGACTGTATAGATAATGAAAATGGAAAACCATGCTGTGTCAATCCGGAAAAACATGACTGAAATCTTATAAATGGCAATAAAGATAAGAAATGTTTAACATAAAATAACTTCACTGTCAGTGACGTAAAGTAAACCAATCGAATTAAATAACGAAGACAGTTTCACGATGAACATCGATAAAAAAATCGACACGTCTTCAATATCGCAAAAAGGAGTCATAAAAAGTCGGAACTTCAATGATATACAAAAAGATTGATGCACCTGAAGAAGTACGTGGAATTTTATTGACGAGCACTCAACCTAAATGTCCAATAGGCGATAAGGTCCGCCTACAGCCTGATGTTGTTCATCAACCTTATCACTATCATCGCAGAAGACTTTATCTCTCAAAGAATAAGGAAGAGAGTCGATTGCCGAAGCAACTTTAAAAAATGTAAGGTCTCCCAAGTGCGGCTACTTTCCAACGTGTCAATAAGAGCTTTCGCTATCTGTGACCGAAACGCGTGTTTTGTTTGTTTTGGTTATTTGAACATTCTTTTTTCTGGGCTCCTTTTGATATAACTTATGACGCGGTACTTTCGATAGATGTGTTAATTTGTTTGTACCTACTCACAAGGGCATGTCTTACCACACCCAAGTTTGTTTCCGAACATTATTATGGACAAATTTCAAGACCGCAAACGAAATCGAAAATGTATTGAGCTTGTTAGTCTAGATTTAGACTTGTTTTATTAAACTGTTTCTTTTAACGATCTAGTTATTAATATATTATTCTCGTCCAATAGATGATCAAGATTACAAACTAGACCTTTCAATGAGTACAAGTAGGTAGGTACAGAACATGTCCCAGTCGTTCTTTTTCTCACGCAATACGAAGAGCTGACAACGGTTCCTTGCACATTTATTGTGACACTGTTGTTGCATTGTAACGTTTGCAAAAAAGTGCAGTCATGTGTCGGTTGGAACATCTAAAGGTATACCTTTGCACACATGAAACAAATTAACGGAGTAATAAGGAAATTATATGTTTACCAAATGACTTTAATGGATATCAATAATTTAAGTCAAAAACAAATTACGAGCCATATTACTGGTAAGGTCGACCTTTAATAAGGCTCCCTACGTTGACCACCCAACGACAACCGTTGCGAAAACAAAAATGATTTACAACAAAAACACACTTTCGTTTTACAGTACATAAAGCCAATAGCAATAATTAAAAACAATTTTCTCATTCACCAAGCGTCAACATAAGAATTAAAAAAATATAAAGATGTCTGGCTACCTGAAATTGAATCAGCATCCAAAGAGCGAAAGATAAAAATTTACGAAGTTAATTGACATTTTAAAATTGAGAGCCGGCCGTGATATTCGAGATGTATGCGTTCGGGGAATAAGACCGAAGGGAAAACTTATGTTGTGTCAACTAATAATGGTGGGTGCTGAATAACTGATGGAGGTGAAGTGCGCTCCGAATACTCTGATGATTGTAAATTTGTGAGATCTTGCGACAACTTTACTGTATTTTGTAAATAAAGAAAAAGAAAAGGCAGAATGATGATAGCTGGAAAATAATAGTTAACATTGGCTACAGTAAAAATTACTATATCGGCCAATTCCCAAGATTGCTTGTGTTCAGAATAGATATCTTCAACAATGCATAAACAGCCTATAATGTTCCCACTGCTGGGACACACAGTCTCCTCTTTATGAGAGGGAGTGGGCTATAATCCACCACGCGGGCCCAGTGCGGGTTGGTAGATTTCACATGTCTTCGAATTTTTGGTTCTAAGACATGCCGGTTTCCTCACGATGTTTTCCTTCACCGTTTTGAGAGCAGTGGTGATGAAATAAATTACACAAAGTATTGCGCCTGCCTGGGTTCGAACCCACGACTTACTAAGTAAGTTCGTAAGTCGGAGCCGCCATCACTGGGCCACCGCTGCTCTCAACAATATTATTTTCTAATTCAATGAAATCCCATGATCTCTAAATCGATTCCTAAAAGATTGTTGTAATAAAATAACAGCATACAGGACAGACATTCTACGCCTATTAATTTCGACGATGGTAACTCGTCATCCTAATTTAACCCTCATATTTCATGTCATAATTGTTAAATAAAGTAATGTGGGAACAAAACGGGCACGAATTAACGCCATTACGGTTTTAATCCCCGACTTCGCAACATAAAGAATACCTTTTACTTGTAAAAGAGCGTCGAATTTCGTACACTCGTACCGCTTGTAATGTTTACGGATAATTTTGTAAAAGTTCAAATAACACGACAGGTGAGAATCAAAAGACTCCTAAACATATGTTCGTTGAGCAGGGCTGGTCTTAGGGCTAGCACAGAACTTGAATAAAAAAACAAATCGCGTGCAACATCAGTTAATAAATGATCTGTCATCGCATTATCTGCTTCAGTGATCTGCAATAAATCAGTAATCAATTTGTTATTATCTTCACTAATTATTTATGCTTCGATATTTCCCCTCTACAGTCACACAACTGTTAATTGAGCGTAGCATGCGAGATGACAATCAATAACGTTTAGCAGCGTCCCGATCCACAGCTCATGAGAATTAATGACAAACCTTCCTCTGAAGTAGAATAGTTAACTGAAAAATATGACATATCGAATTAAATTCCTTCTGTTAAAATAACATAAACAAACAAAATAATATAACAAGACTTTTAAAATAAACAAATCACGAACTAGCCAACCAATCCCACGGGAAAAAGAATCCAACTTTGGTAAAAAAATATAGCGTTCATGCAACCCTAGTAGTACCTTCCAAGCCGGACGACGCTTGCACTCAACACACTGACACACATTTTTGTGGCCGCGCGCAATTTTATTTATTTACACGTATTTAAGTATTCGACGCTCGTCTCTGTGGATTAGCCTTATGTGATGAATTAGGAATCACTGAACCTGAGCTGTGGTTTAGTCACCGGCATGAATAAGTTAAAGGTAATCCATTTCCTTTGGATTCAATATAGCTTTTATATTCTAATCTCAAAATTTTATTTCTTGTTCTTAATCTTTTTGATCCTCATCCTCATTTTTCATTTCACATGTCACATACTAATCAATCTCCTTTCTTTCCTGTGATCCTTGTATTCAGTTTGCCGTGTCCACTAGAATCTAATGAAGTATGAACAGAGATATTAAAATACCACTAGCTAACTTACCAGGCTATCTGTCAATACATTAGGGAGTTAATGTTCCTTGATCATCTTCCTCATTTCATATCTGGACGCCTTTTGATGAATCTTCTTTATTTGTTTTGCTCCTGTGCTCCCGCTCTCCTCCGTTTGTTATGTGATCCATCCGACTCCGATGATAAAGAGTGAAAGTGTGAAATACTACGATGATATCACAAAACCACTAGCCAAATGGGCCATCGTAATATCGGTCCTATACATGATCAGTTTACGAGCGAGGCTCGTGTTCGCCGCGTAGTATATTGGATATTTTAGGAACTTTATTTCGCCACAGAATATTCGAGGCATACCGCTCACGTTCGACGCTCCGTGATGTATTAGATATCTCACAAGTTGTTTTTAGGATATGGCATCAATATTGAATATCTTTTTCTAAAGATTTATTGATATTAATATTGATTCTAGTTTTAAAACTTAAAATTCGAAGACCACACGTCTTCGAATTTGGGTAGTATTTATGCTGTTCAATGCCCTCTGGGCGTGGTTTGGCTCACCTCGTTCGGCTGCCTACGGTGAGAAGTTATGGGATAACAGTATTTCGTTTTTGCCAAAGTGTGTTTATTATAAAATTCGTGTTATTTTTTGTCAGATAATCTTCCACCTTATTGACCAATATATGTAAATCCATCGAAACCGTAACTCCTAAAAAATTACTTTTGTCCACGTTGCATTAGGTAATTACCAATATTACTTTCTCTCTGTCTTCTCAGATATTAATACTCCCTAAATCCTGATCTGACCTGATCGATAAGTCCACATGCATAACTTCCGATTATATTAGGTTAAGTCATTGAAGTGTAAAATGGATTTCAATGGGTTAGTTAATCCAATACAGAAAACGTCATAGATAGATAAGATATGCTTATTTGATGAATTAAAACTCCGATTTGCATTTCTGAATACTAATTTTATAAAAAGGTAAAGTTTGGATGTAGGGGGTAATCTTCGAAACTACTAATCTGATTCCGAAAATTCCTTCACTAATGGGAAGCTATATTATCCCCGATTAGCATATGCTATATTTAACCATAATCCCAGCGAAGTTTCGGACAAAAGCTAGTCGGTATATAATCTGCAATGGTTTTCGCAATGTCTTGACCACCGAAAAAGAAAACTTGTAAAATTAATGAACGAAAATTAGCACCACCAGAGTCATACCATTACATAAATTAAATTCTTTATTCTGACTCTTTACGATCTATAAACGTCCATAACTACTAATCATGATAAACGTGCCACAGCGTAATCAATAGTTCGATTAAATGTATCCGCCCGTAAAAATTGCGATCCCATTACACATAACCAGTCTGAAGGTATTCACAACAAAATCATTCACTTTCTCTTAGAAAATCTCTCTATAGTTGTACCTATCGTATGTTAAAATTGGGTGGTAATCATTATTTTGATTTATCGATAGCGTAACGTTTTGAACGCTGACCATTTTTGGAGCAGTCACGTTAATCTCATTTTTTGAATTATGAGAAGAAAAAGTGAAACAGTTTTGTACTTATCGATACGCACACCTATGTCGTTTGCTTCTCTATCTGTTTTTAAAAATCAACAGAAGAAAGTAAACTCGTTACTTCATTAGATACATCTTCAGATCTTGCATAGGTAAATGAGTCGTTGTTGTTTGATTTGACACCAGCTGTAGGTGTGTCCTTATGAATTTTACACATGTATTTTTTTCTGTTATGACTTATGAGTAAGAAGAATTTAGCAGCTCGTGGCTAAATAATAACAGCCGCTCGGGTCGATCTTCACGTTAAACCATGCTTGTCTGGGCTGGTCCGTGCATAGGTTTACGATTACATACCGAGTTTCCTCCGTGCCTCGGAAAGCACTTTAAGTCGTTGGTCCTGGCTATCATTTGTCTGAAGTCTGACAAAACAAAGTTACCAACCCAGTTAGTAAACTGAGTTTTGGAGGTCCGATAGGCAGTCGCTTCATGTAAAATACTGGTATTCCGCTGCATCCCGTTAGATTGAAAGCCGACCCCAACGTAGTTGGGAACAGGCTAGACAGCTGATGATTAGTCAGACGAAGTTAGAAGGAATTGGGGGAGGCCAGGGCAGGCCTTTGCCCAACAGTGGGACAAACAATAAATGTATTTTCTAACTGAGGGCGAATTTCATCAATATAACTGAAAGAGATAGCACATCTAAACTGCCAACATCTATATTCCATAGCAAAGATGACATTGACAGCTCTTGAACGCCCTTTAGATAATTATACTGATCGCGTTCAGTTGGATTGGTGACATTCACCCTTCTAAAGCTGTTCAGTTGTTAATCTATCAGTATGTCGTAAACACGTTATCTTTAGCCTTTATTCACAAGATCCATTAAGCCTAGGTAAACAATTACGGCGACAAAACAAGGCATTAATGTTGAACGTTTTGTTAGTGATTGATGATGAGTTAGGGCCGGACACCACCGAAGCGGAGACGAGACGAGACAAGAGGAGATGTGTTGTAAGCCACCAATAGAATTTCGTTATTTAGCGTGATGGGTGTGCTGTGTGCGGCGTGCGATGAGCGGTGTGCTGTGTGCGGTGTGCGGTGAGCAGGGTGCTGTGAGCGTCGTGCGGTGAGCGGTGTGTGTCCGCTCTCCTCTCCGCTTCCAAATCTCCGCTCGTCTCCGCTTTGGTGGCGCCGGGCCTTACAGTTGTTTTTGTTTACTAGTTATAAGCCGTACTCTTGTTTACAATTAAAACTGCTACAGCTAATTACAAAAATGAGTTCGTTAAAGGCTGCTGTTGGAATGCAAATGAACTTGTTTACCTGTTCCAAGGGCTAAAGTTATTATAAATCTTTTAGAACCACCTAATTTATTTCTACGACTTTCCAGAAAATTCTTATTTTCCTCACCTTTCTCATTTTATACCCGGGTTCTGGAACGGAAAAACGGAATTATCGACGTGTCAAAATTAAACGCAACTCAAGTGCTGCTATTGGGTAAATTACTCATTTTTTACAACCATTCACAGATTCGTTAACAGTTATTTTTCGTACAAGACACCGTCGGTAAGTTTTTCATAGAAAAAGCCGTAAGCACTTGTAATGCGAAGTAAGTTGAGAGAGTAAACTGAGGGAAACCAACTACTGTCATACATAATGTTCCCAGCGAAGCTCACTCAGAAAATTAAGTTCATGCAAATGAACCATCAGTTTGTACTTAGTCAAAACCAAAAGCTGCAGCACATACCAATCAAAAATGTTCTTTATACTTTCTACTACTCGTGTGTTTAAGCAGTTTTCTAGTTTGTTTTAATTTCTAACTACAAATAAATGGTTATCAAGTAGGTCAGAACTCTCCAGAAACAATATTGACGCTCATAACACGCTGGGAGCTCGTAAGAGAATTTATGTTTGCCAATTAACGCAATTTTGATCGTGGAGTTTTCTGTATTATTTTAAGCTTGTTTGGTTATTATTAACGTGCTACGTTTGGTTACGTAACGTTTCAACTGACTAGATAACATTTAAAAATTAAATAAGTTTTATTTACTTACAAAAAAGTTACAAAGTGTTATCTTGATCATACTTTAAATAATTTGAGCTATCAAAGTTATCCAATGAGTTGAAGACCACCCACTTATTCTTGATGGAATTTTGATTACTATAAAATAAGGTCTTTAGGCATTTCGGATTTTGTTTGAGTTCAACCTTGACCCTAATACAAACAATCTAATAATCTTCGAAGACAAATGAAACCCACTCCAAAAAAAAATAGGAGTACCTCAACGTCCAATTAACTCTGACAGTAAAAATGCGGACAAAGTCATATCATAAGCCAAGATTTTGGTAAAAACATGAGATAGGAAAGCGGAAGAAGCGGTAGGGCCCGCCTACGCTTGTCCCAAACATAATTACCAACCAGCTGGAGAAGAATGCTAATTAAAGTCTCTTGCATGCATGCCAACAGGGCTAGTGTCAATCGTGTTTTTCGTTAAACTGTCAGTGCTATGGCGGCCGAATTAATTGACCCACTCGAAGATATTTTATAAAGTTAATCGGAATTATATGAACATCTCGTTTAAGATTTTAAACTTTCATGGTCACTAAAATTATTATATATAGAAGACGGGATATTTACCATGCTTATTGTTTTCTTTGAGTTCCCGATATTTCGGCGCTGTTGCAAGCACCATGATCACGGATAAACTGAAATTATTGCGGGTGGGTGTTTATGAGCAGACAAATCGGTCTACCCGTCTTCTAGTTATAATAATCTCGTATAACTTTCTTATCGTTATTTTAATACAATCTTCTTCAAAAATCTCTTTATGTAATTATTTCATTCTGTTAGAAAATTATCTAGCCTAAGAAAATAACAAATGTGTCGGATTATCACCTCTCTCGAGCCATTAACCACAGTAAATGATTAAGGAACCTTCCTTGGAAGCTAAGTGATAAATGGCGTTCATTATATTTTGGTTGATAGTTACTGGTATAATTATGCAGTATCAAATTCAGCATAGCCTTTTCCTAACTATGTTGGGGTCGACTTTCAGTCCAACCGGATGCAGCTAAAAGTACTGGGTAATACGATACTCCTCGGTAAGACTGGTTGTCAGATTTTCGGGCCACTGACTGTAACGGCTGTCAATGATCTACTAATGACAGCCGGGACCAAGGGCGTAGCGTGCTTTATGAGCCACGGAGGAAACTCGGTATGTAAAAAAGATGGATGGTGACCTTGAAGGACGACCCGTGTGGATGTTATTACTTAGCCACGAGCTCCTATAGATCAAATTTGTATTTTCAATATTGGTCCTACTTGATTTGATGGCTAACCACGATTGTTGTGATCGTTGTGGTTACACTGTTTCGGTAATTATCGCCAACGCCAATCAAAGCTTGTTATTGCCTTCTTTATTCTGTCGAAGTTGACGTTACCATCAATCAAATAAAACCACAATGAAATTGTTTGCACAGTTTGACACGAAAGTCTTTTGTATTATAGAATGGAAGAATTTTATAAAATGGTAGAATTATCTTGTTACAATTATAATGGTGACGTTTGTTTGAGTGGTGAGCTGTTTCTTTTATTTGCATTTTTTGCAATTAGAATTAAGCACAGCGGTGTTCTTCTTGTTGGGAAGCAAGTAGACGTAACTAAGAACACTGATATTTGAAAGTGCTATTTTTATTTGCAAACAAGAAGGATCGAAGATTTTATATTGCTTTTTTAAGATTGTATTTTACAGTATTTTTTCTAACCTGCCCTGCCGCACTCCTGAGCAAAGGCCTCCCCCCACTCTTTCCATTTCCCGCGGACCCTTCCAGTCTTGACTAAACCTGTCCAGTTCGTTTGGTGTCCAACAAAGTATATTCTATTTGTCTATTATTTTCTAACCGTGGCAAAGCATTAAAATTAAATAATGTGTGTGCGGGTCTATGGCCAGCTGTGTACAAAAATACTTTATGTGGGCAGTTGGTCAAGTTCGTTCACGGCGTTCCATTGACATGGTTAATTAAATTGAAAGAAAGAATCACTTACTACACCAGTCTTCATAAAATAATTAATTGTAGAAAGGTGTTATTATACTTCACACTGTCGTTATTTCTCGGGTTCTCTTTGTTAACTAAGGTTTAAAAACGGCTCATAAAGGTCCAATACTGAATGAACATCTACCCTAATGTAGTAATTAACAATCATGTGCTACTTAAGTAACGTTACAGTAACGTATACTTTTCCAGCTGGATTTCGGTTAAAAACTCAAGTTTACTAAGTTAACATTTAATGTACCCTAATATTAATGTTGTTTGATACGATTAATTGCGAATAAGACTATGATTTAATTTATTTTAGTAATCGATTAATTATTATTTCAATCGACTAAATGCGCTCGCAACACTGAAACGGTTGAACTTTGTGATTATCTGTGGTAACGCTGTCAGTGTGCCGTAATGGCGGGCGACGGCTTTTAAAAGGTTCTTGTTCGGTTGGCGCTCGTCGATGTCGGGCGTACAATTCATCTTTTGCATTGGTTAGCAGTATATAAAGTTTCTAGGCTTAAATAATATATTTAATAGTAATTGTCTAAAACCCTAATATTTTGTAGCATCGGAATAAATACTTATACTGGAGTGCAGCAGTTTTATTACAATATCAACGTATAATATTAAAGTAGTACCGACTATGATAATCGATTAGTCAGCTCATATAATTAGAACAACAAAATCGATCAGCCGTGGTAATTGCCCAACTAATGTACCCTGGTCGAAAGGGTCGATATCTGTAATTAGCATTTTAGCCACGCTTGCGAAGTAACTTATTAGGTGAAATAAGCTTACCCGCTTTGAGAGTGCTGTCGTCGGCGAAGTAAATTAAAATTTACAAATTCTTTGTCGGGTATAGAATATAAAGAATGCTTAATGTTTTTCCTTATATTTTTAGTGTGTAATAAGAATTATGTACCTACGATGTAAATATTCATCATTTAAAGCTTTTTTCAGCAAAATTAATATGTACAGTTTCGAACTTTGCTCCATAGTTATTTTTAAAATGTCAACTTAATTTATATTGCATGTTACGAAGAGAAAATATTGATTAAATACAAAAATCATAGTGGTGTAGGCCATAAGACCACCACGCGAGTCTATTGCTTAATCGTTTTAACAACACAAATTAGTTTTAATTTAAATATCGAACGCGTATAATCACAATTCCTGTATTACGATATGCGTGAGAAATGATATTTAGCGACGGTTTGTACAGATAGCGATAAACATCGTTTGCAATTGCGAGTTTTTGGTACAAGTTTACATTCACTCGTTTTGCCAGTTGCCTATAGTGCATGTTGCCTGTTTTTGAATTTTTGGTTCTAGAACATGCCAGTTTCCTCACGATGTTTTCCTTCACCATTGTAACACTATACTCTGTGGTCTTAATTAAGTCAATGAATTCTTAATAATCCCTTTACAAATATAAGTGAAAACGAAAACCTTTGTCCGGCGGACTCTGAACCCTAATGATTCTTCAATCACTCAATAACGAATCCTAACAACCAACAGATAACGCTGGAATTACCACTTTAAGAAACGAAGATAATAAAATTAAATATTGATGCTTTTTCAAAATCATCCTATGCCTATTCATTTGTAAATTATAAGATATTTAATTAGCTAATAACCACGCAATAACGAAGAACTTCAATCAATTGTTATTACTATCTTTACAACAGAGTCTATTATAGTCTATTGCCTTCTAATGAAGTATTTAAATTTAATGCAAAGGTAATGTGTACCTACAATTATTATCATAGAATATTAATTCGAACACATTTAGCGGGTTCAGTAGCATTTTATATCGTCTAAGCTCAGGACAACATCGTTAACATATAAAATCAATCAGATAACCAGATGACAGTGACCCCTGTTTACTCCCAAGTCGGTTCTAAGTAAGGGTTAAATTATTCTGGTTGTTTTCTTAACCTGAATTAACTTGGTGGCTTGGCTGCCCGGATGCTTCTACTTATGTGGATGACGGTCATCTATCGCCGTAGGCTGTGATTGTTTTTTTATTTACATACTTACTCCGTCTTTAAGCTTCTGATGAGTCGTATATCGTCGTGATTAAGAGTAGCGTGTGAAAATAATTAAGAAATGCTTTGTCATGTTCCAGGAAAATTATGAAAAAAAAATGGTAAACAATATGTTAGATACATACGCAGTCATCATTTTTAATAAACCTAGTGATCATTGTTTTAAAACCATTTCATAAATATTTTATTTTTTTTAAACCTCGACTCACGTGTGTGGATATTTTTTTTTTAGTTAGCCAGTATTGTCCCACTCCTGCGCAAAGGCCTCCCCACATTCTTTCCACTTCTCACGATGTTGTGCTTCTTCTCGCCAATTAACGAGTCTGTGAAGTTAAGCTAGCTAATTTAATTTGAGCCGTATTAGAGTCAAGTTTAAAACATAAATCAAAATAATAGCTAGGTAATGAATATCTGGGTTCGATTCCCAGGTCGGGCAAAGTGTTATTGGGTTTTATCCATTAGGACTTTCTCAGTAGCAGTCACGGAGTCTGGATTTGTGCCTGGTTGATGGCAATAGGCTCGCCCCCTATTACATGGGACGGAATGGAATGTGGGTGTACTTTTAGGTACACCTCTGCGTAACCCTTCGGAGATTAGAGGCGTGATGTTATGTTTATGTTATGTGATGAATATTTTCAAAATACCCTTTTGTTCGTCCCATCCACCATAATTTCCATCTTTTCCTACATGTTAACCTAATTTTCTGCAAAAGGAGCATTAAAAACTTTTTACTTCAAGCATTCCGGAAACAGACGAAAAAATGCTCCAAAAATGTCATTCGGCCTTGTACCACTAATTTTAAATTCACTCTCGTAGGCCTGACCCACTAGTTAATACATTTAAATGTATTTGAGATCGTTTATATGCGTTGAGTCCACTTTTTATACAGAGTAAGAAATTAAATCATTGGAATGGTTAATGTGGCTTTAAAAGGCTTTCGCTTATGACCAACATTATTATAGGCTTAGGTTATTATTGGTAATTTATTGGTGATCATTTCCTCTTTACAATATTCCGGTGTGAGCTCTTAATTTTGAATTAATGATAATCATAATCGGCAATCACTTAACTGGGCTTTGATTATTAATGTGGATGGCTAAAGGAGTAGATAAAGAAGAAAAGAAACGATAGATGAACTGTGTGAAGAATGGATATGGCTAGAAAGGAGGTGAATGCTGATAGAGAGGTATGGAAGAAGAAGACACGCTGCGCACGGACCCCAGATAGATTGGGATTAGAGCAGGAGAATGATGAATCACACAACACTGGACATGTGTGCAAAATTGGGAACGATTAATGGACCCTTAAAACGCAAGATTAGTGTCCTGAAATGACGGGACCGGTTCACGGCAGACCACGAAGGAGATGGAGGGACGACTTGGATGTCTTCCATAGAAATCGGCAAGAAATGGCGCAGAGACGGGATCGAGGGAAAAAATTAAGAAAGACCATTGTCCAGCAGTGAACAGTCCAGGCTAGCTAATCTTGCTATTATAATAATCATCTTAACAGATTTTAAACTTTCATGGTCACTAACATTATTTTTAACTAGAAGACGGGATATTTACCATGTTTATTGTTTTCTTTGAGTTCCCGATATTTCGGCGCTGTTGCAAGCACCACGATCACGGATAAACTGAACTTATTGCGGGTATGGTATGGTCTTAACATCAGATTTTGAACCTCCGCTCCTGAATAAATATGGGCTATCCCATCAGATTACAAGAATACTAGGCACTTTAAAAAATAGATTGGTCAACCCACATTTTTGTTAGCAAGACTGCGACAAGAATACCTCTGTTAAAATTCCCAATGGCAACATTTTCATGCCCCGACCTTTACCTGAAAGCCGACGACCCGATTTTCCAATCGAATCTCTACCAAATGGAGTGTGAAATTAGGATACCGGCAATTTCCCTAACACCGATGCAATTAGACCCGATACCTTGCTTACCCATCTATACCTGCCTCGAGCTGGTATTTGCTCCTAAGTTCCCACAGGTCCGTTAACTTTGAAGAACTCGTGGCTAAATAATAACAGCTGTTCGATTCAATTTTTAGATTAAGCCGTGGTTGCTTAGGTTGGATGGATGAGTTTCCTGCATGCCTCGGAAAGCACGTTAAGCCGTTGATTCCGGCTGTTATTTGTAAATCTTTGACAGTCGTTACAGGTAGTCAGTGGCCTGAAAGTCTGACAACCAGTCTTACCAAGGCGTATCGTATTACCCAGTACTAACTGGGTTGTGGAGATCAGATAGGCTGTCGCTCCATGTAAAACACTAGTATCCAGCTGTATCCGGTTAGACCGGAAGCAACCCCAATATAGTTAAGAAAAGGCGAGTTAGATGACGAGGTCAGGTCATCGCTCCATCGCTTAAAAAACCACATATATAAGTTGTAAAATATGCAGAGTAAGGTCAAGGTAGTCCCGCCGCGGGAGACGCCCCGGACGTTGCCTGCCGGGGTTGCGGGACTGTTCGAAAGAGATACCGCACAACTAATGATACCGGAACACAAAGGGCTAAGAAGGAACATGGATGGGTTTTGTCAGTACAAGTCTGACACTCTCTTCCGCTCCGCCCAGAGCAGGATTGGTCATTTGACGAATTCCCAACCGAAAAAAAAAGATCATGGTTATCTCTACTAATAAAAAGTCCAAAAACGTTACACTAAATCTTTAAAAGAAATCGAACACACTCCACCAAATCCTCGAAGCTCTTCATCTTCGTCTTCCCTAATAAATATGTAACTCAAAAGCCAATCTCAATTACTATTGGAAACACCTAAAGAGGTAAGTCTCACGTAGTGTAGGAATGCTAGGAAAGTGTGCAAGTAACCCCGGAACGTGATCTGGTTACGATGGGAAGGTACAAAAAGTTAGCGATTGTGATTCCTTACGCGCAAACTAATTTAGATTCGCAGGAGATTCTGCGGTGCGGCGTTGATTTAGAGTCTTTGTTCGTATAGAGCTGGCAGGTGGAGGACATTAGCTTGCTTTTGATGAAGTGGCCAATCGAAAGTTGTAGAAAATTTTGGTGTAACACAAACTGCTGTAATTTAGGTAAAAAACTTTAGAGTTCAACTAGAATTTTGTAATTTGAACTTGTTATTTCATCATCATCATCATCATCATCATCATCAGTCTACAGAAGTCCACTGCTGGACATAGGTCTCCTCAATCGCACGCCACTCAACTCGATTCTCAGCAACTCTCATCCAGTTGCTACCAGCCGCCCTGCGAAGATCGTCACTCCATTTGTTACCTATTTGGTTAAACATTATTGTCGTGTATCAGTTACAGCATATCTGCCAGCCATGCAAAGACTGACAATGTATGAATTAGTACATGCATGTGATTTTTTCATATTATGTTCGTTTTAAAAACAGCTACAATACATATTTATGTTAAATCTTCACCAGTTCTTGATAATCCACTACAAAAAACAATCAATGAACTGTTAGTCGTAACTGTTAATTCATCGTTCACGCGTAAACTTTGCGGCTTAGAATCACATTTGTAACCCAAAAACTAAACAATTTTCAAGCTTATAAGCGATAGAATAGCAGGAGAAATGCCATAGAAAAAATTATGATCTCCTTGAAGAAAATTACACTTATTGTCAGCTTCTTTTGCCCGCGGCTTCGCTCGCGTTATTTCGGTTTTGTTGACCCCACACAAACCATATGTAGCCTATGTATGAATCCAGGTCATAGTCTATCTGTTTACTATTTTTTTTCTAAATCTATCCAGCCGTTTCAGCGTGAAGGGGTAACAAACATACATACACACACGCACAAAGACAAACTTGCACGTTTCTAAAATAGTAGTGTGATTTTGGCACTTTACGCTAGAACTAGACGAGCGAGCAATTGATTATCTGTTGGGTTGTTTATTTGGTTTGTAGTGTAAGAAGTATATTTTTAAAAGTCTTAGCTTAAAATTTAACAATTTTCAAGCTCTGCCAGTTCTATACCGTACTATAGAAACACAGGCAGAGGTACAAAATGTGCATGTTGAAGTAGCATCATGAATAACAAAATCAACGCTCCCCTGACCGCTTTGTGATAAGGAGACAAATCGGTGAAAACTTGTTCAATGACCGAGAAAAGTAAAAACACTTTCTGTATATACCTACACGTACTTATATTGTTAGTAGGCCGTTTCTTTCCGGATTCTGACGGAACTTGAAATATGTCCAGAGTCATGTTAAGCCATTGAGAAAGGCATAATACGAGTATGAAGTTGATAGTTAACATGAAAATCCGAGGATATCGTTCATTTTGTTTACTATTATCTGAAGATAATAAAGTCATCATCACCTGCCTAGCCTTTTCCCAACTATGATGGGGTCAGCTTCCAGTCTTACCGGATTCAGCTGAATACCAGTATTTAACTTGGAGTGACTGCCTATCTGAACTCCACAACCCAGTTAGTACTGGGTGATACGATACCCCTTGGTAAGAGTGGTTCAGACTTTCGGGCCACTACCTGTAAAGGCTGTCGAAGACCTATAAATGACAACCGGCACCAACGGCTTAACGTGGTTTCCGAGGCTCGGGTGGTCCGTCCACGGACCAACCTAGGCAAGCGCGGCTTAATCTGAAGGTCGACCCGAGCTGCTGTAATTATTTAGCCACGAGCTCCTACTGACGATAATAAAGTACCTAGTGAAAAGTTACTGTTGTACTACGCCCCGATTCAAACTTGTATCATAAAATATTAAAAACAAGAAAGCGACTTCCTATAAAGGGTTTGATTTCCGTTTTAAGGCCGGAACCATAAAACCGGAGAAAGGTCAGTTAAAATCACAATGTTGCTAGAAGTTTCGATACTGCATATTTATTGAGTTCAAACCTATACTAAGTCAAAGAATTTTGCGACAAAGATAAGGAATGCGTGGCATGTAAAGTAACGATAGAAGATCCGGTCGAGGTAGAAATGAGTCACAGCAGCTCCGACTAACATCTTTCATTGGTCAGGCTCTGTGACAGTAAGCCGTTAACGTGACACATCCACTTACAGTTTCTAATTGAACATACCAAAACGTCGCGCATATTTTGCTGTCTAAAAGAATAGTAAGGGATAGTATTATACTATAAACTCTAGCCTATAGTCCTCTGCCTTGCCCCATCAAAAGCACATTAAGCGTCGTAACAATATCCCACAGGTTAGCATAAGCATAGCATTATCAGCCTATTAATGTTCCCACTGCTGGGACGCAGGCCTCTATGTGAGGGAATGGGCAGGTTATTTGCTTTAAAATAACCAAAATCCACGTAGGTATTACGATACTAATTGAACCAATATGATGATATCTTCGCGAGGACTTATTAAAGCGGTCGGTATATAGGTTGGTTGGTACAACATAAATAAAATTAGATCCTATGCTTTTAGCATACGCCAAGCCAGCTTCAGGTGTTCAGTCTATCTAGGTAAGGAGGCAGATAGGCCGATGACAGAACCTGTGGCTAATTTAAATGCGTACCGCGTCGAGCTAGGGCTCGTAGGTCACGTCGAATAAGGACCTGCCCTACTGCCATCATGCAAAGACTAAGGCTGCCAATAGACGGACTGCATTGCAGTAACCCTGCGTAATCGATATATTCAACTGGTGTATCCAACGGAACAGTTGAATATAATGCGCGCGCGCGCTTGCTGCGATGCAGTCCGTCTGATAACAGCCTAAAGGTCACAGCACACATATCAACTCGGAAAGGGATTGTCACCGTATCAACTCGAGCCGTTCAGTATTCTTTGTATGAAACTCCCTACTGCAACGCACACTAATCGGAATCGTAACGTAATCACCTCGCCTCGGGACAACCTCATGATCCGCGGTGCGGTGTGTGGTCAACTCGCTTACGGCTCGTCTTCCCCGCGCTTACGTCTCTCTCCGTACCCGAGCTTACGTCTCTTTGTCCACCCTTACGCACACTACTGTTGCCACACGTGCTGTCATTCAGAGGGCAACTTCCAGTCGTAAGTGTGGCGTCGGCGAGCCGTAAGCGCGGCGTCGCCTAGCCGTAGCCGAGTCGACGTATCGGAGCTGCTGATCCGCTTGCTTACGTTAGGTTGACGCCTGTTTGACGGCGAGGCGAAAGGCAATACGGTGCCGATCCGATTATTTTAGGCATTTCATTTCATCGGCTACCAAAAATTGCAAAATTGGACTTTCATTTCCTGAAGGACCAATTAATTTACTTTTATCTGTATCTACAGTCTAGCCATAACCTCTTATACTTCTATGATTCTTCAGTGTTATTATTGTGTTTAGACTGCTAAATAAATACAAAATATCCGCACATTTAATTCTTGACATGTCTTGCAATAAACATAAATGCAACACTTAATTATCATTTATTCTGTTTAATTTTGTTTTTGCTACAAACGCTTTTTTGTTCAAAACAATAATAATATGAGGTCGGGCTGGATCAGTCCGACTGATCTGAGATCAAATGTCGAAACTAATTCAAAATTCACAATCTCGTTTAAATTCCAGATATCCTCTTAGTCAGATCACCTAACCTCAACATCAAACTCTTACATTTCCACAAAAAACTATATGAAGGTGAATAATCTTAATAATATACTAAAATTATTAACTTACTGACACACATAAACGCAAGATTTGCATACGACCTACATGTACTCGGTCATTAACATTAGAAAAAAATACATAAATCACTTCTCAATGTCACAAATCACGATAAATTAATCTATAAATAGGAAGACGAACTTTGGGCTTCAAACAAACTTGATTATTAGGTATATAGATAAACTTATACTGTCAATTACATGCTATCTTCTGTGATTGTTCATTGTTTGTTAGCTCAAAATAATGAACAATCACGGAAGATATCCCGTAAGTGACAGTATAAGTTTAGTTGTAAACCGTGAAAGCTTAAAACGTTATCCAGATAGATTTTATAGACTGAAAGTATTGTCGACGCGCTCATTCTCTAGAAAACCGCCTCATATTAGTTCAAGTCATCAAAATCTCCAGAAATGACTCTTCTGTATCAAGACGAAGCAACTCTGTTCACTACAGAAAACTGATTAAACTTTTAAGGTTGTTACCACACCAATCGATCGATCGTCGACTGATGCCATCGATCGATGGTAGAAGGGATTAGTCGACGTCGATCGATAGTTTCTCTTTCGACTAATCCGTTCTACCTTCGATCGACGACCGATCGATTGGTGTCGTCACCCTTAGAATTCTACTATTCTTGGAATTTGATCCTGATTTAACACGCCTTCCATACATATTCATAAATATTCATCTAGTAGCGAATATCAGAATAATAATGAAGGATGCCAAAGAGCCCCGGGCGATGTCTTCGTGTCTCTTGTTAGTCGGTTCGATCAAAGGTAGGATAAAGAAAGCAGAAATCCTTGACATGCATTGTTAAGAATTTCCTCACTCTAGAGCCTTAATTACGCAGCTTGAGTCCTTTGGCCTTTGCCAAATGTTTATTTTTTATTTAAATAAGCCTGAAAACAAAAGTCATCGTTGTCGAATGTTAATTAATTAAAAATATAGAAAGGTACAGTGAGACACAAACGCTTTTAAATAAATAAAATAATAACTGAAAAGGACCATTTCAATATTAATGCTCTATTTTCGCGTAGCACTACAAAATACAATTGGTATTTAATTTCTAGATTCAGATTCGGAAAATTTATTATACATAAAAACATTTCCGTGGTTGGAGCGGAAACCCAACGCGATTCCGGAATCGGTCGCTCAACCGGTGCCATCGAAAACGTATTAAGCACTTAGAATTCCATTCAGTACTTAATAAAGTTTTTATTTGAGGTTGTTGGAGCAAAATCTTAATATATAAAAACCACGTGCCTCTATGTTCGTACACGCTAATCTCCGAAACCGCCGAACCGATTTTAATAAAAATTTGAGAATGTGTATGGTTGGTTCCAGCTTGAAAGATAGGATAGGTTCACCGTGCGAAGCAGGAACGGGTCGTTATACTGGTACCTAAGTTTGTGGAATTAAGAAGACCAGCTGAGCTATTAGCTAATTGCATGCAGCCGCTTACCGATGAGATGAGCTGTGTCAGATATCTTCACGAATCAGGGTGGCTAACTATAGACCGACCACTTTAATGAGTACTCTGCCTTGCCCCATCAAAGGCACATTAAGCGTCCACAAAGTCCTAACAATATCCCACAGGTTATTTGCTTTAAAATAACCATAATCGTGTGATTGATCACGTATTGGTTCAATTATAATTTAACGTATTCCTTCAGAATATTTTATTTAAATTGATACCTTCACGATGACTCATTAAAGCGGTCAGTCTATAATAACGACTCTCGATACTGTGTACTACTCGATGCACTCTGCTCCATCTTTTCATGATTTTTCATCATTAGAAAAACCGAAATTCGCAGCGACTTTAATTTTATTGGAGAGTGGGGCAGCAAAAACTAGGTAGTATAGACAAAAGTTTTTTTTTAAGGATTTGTCTACTAGGCAACATACAACCGTCTATTACATATATAACAAGATCTCCTCTTAGATAGAAACAAACAAACAAACAATCATAAAATGGTCTACACTTTAAACCACCCCTCTGTGGAACGAATAAACTATGTACGACGTACGTCCATATTTCATGCTATCCTGGTTTCACTAAAGCCCGATCGAAACACGTACATAGGTATCATAAAATTGCATCTCCTGTTGTCCCAGAAAATTGCTATTTCCCGCAAAGTAACATTTTAAACACACTGCAAAGTCTACACGATGAATCAAATATCGGTTACAGAAACAAGAAACCAGTTTTAAGTTGTTATAACGGTCCAAAATTTCGCTAATACCTATAAATAACCAGTCTTAAGTCACACCTGTACTATGTGGCTCAAATAAATAATTAAAACATGTTTTTTGGGTTCCATATATCATTATTGAAACGATACAAAATTGTTTCAATCATAGCGGCTGGCATGTTGGCCTGGTATCGTTTAAAAATGGAACACTTTTCTTATTGGCTGTTAATTTTGTTCATCAATCATTATGATGGAAAATGGTACTTAGCTGCTTGGTAAGTAATTTCCATATAGGAACGCCTCTTGGTCTAGCCTTCTAATATGTATTTTACATTGCTCCAAATATTAATAACTTGGAAATACGGGATCAAAGCTGTATCTTTAAAAATATTTGCAGGATATATTCACTATTATTTTCTTAGTAGCCTGCGCTACTTTATATATACCAGTTATCATCGTAGCCACAAAAATGGCATTAGATCGCAAATAGTTGGACTGCAAATTTTTGTCTCCCACTAGGTGGACCAATAACCTGGTGAAGGTTGCGGGGATCCGCTGGATGCGAGACGCATGGGACCGGCCTATGTGGCGACACTTAGGGAGGCCTATATCCAGCAGTGGAAGTATTTCGGCTGAAATGATGATGATGATGAAGTACAGATTTTTTGGGATGTCATTAGGATAAGTATAAAACCAAGTTTCCGGCTTCGAAAAACGTGTGCTAACTGCCGAGTGCTCTAAAAACGTCGACAGGTCTTTTTTCAGTTTTTGGTTTATATCTTCAAAATCTATTTTTATCTGTCACGTGAGCCGTATGCATAACGACCGCTGGACAAAGGATGCCTGAGTATAGACCGTCCGGCCGGTTTAGAAAGAGGTGGTGAGATGATCTGGACGAGCATTACGAAGGCTGGTTCGAGGTGGCATAGGAACAGAGCACCAGGAAGGAAATAGGGTAGGTCTTTGTCCAGCAGTGTCATAAAAGTGTACTAAAAAAATAACTACAAAAGGCACCAATGGAATGTCTCTTCACACTTTATATATCTATCCTCACAACATCCCAAAAACCGAGTACAGTGCAATAATTTGTGACCTACGATGTTTTAGATGACTGGCGTATAAGCTTAATCCAATTTATCGAGCCGATAAGTACGGTGCCCTCTGCGATAGGCCTTATTGGTTAACAGGGCTGAAATTGATATTACACACATTTGACCTAAATTCGATATTAGCCGAGGACAATAATAGTACAGCTCTACTTTCAAAGGTTAAAGGCTAGCGATTTTACCTCTACATAACCTAATAATATGTATAGGAATGTACGATACATAGTGCTCTCTCTACCACGCCTGTTTTTGGAGTTAGAATATGTTTTGCAAAACGTAATTACAGTTTGGGTAACTGTTACATAGATTTTGAATATTTTGCAGGAAATAGTTATTATAATTTTTACAAGTTTACGAATCTCCTAAGCGCCTGGGTAGTCCGCGAAATTCAATTCTTCTTACCATTTTTTGTAATTTGCAGGTCAGCGTCAGGTTGTATGTTGATTAAAATATGATTCGTGACAGTAACAAATATGGCTTTACAGAGTTATAATAAAAATATAACTCCCAAATACCTCAAAAATCCAGCGCTGCGGTAACTGAAAGGTTTTTTATTTTTGCAATATATTTGATGCTGGATTTTTGTTGATACATTTATCTAAAGCCTGGACATCGAATAGTGCAACTAACAAGTTATTTTCGCGGTAGAATTTCTTGAAAACATGAAATCAAAAATATTACAGTTAAATTAGTAAATGACATATTTTATTAGATTTCTTTTAAAATTACTTTTATAAGATTGAAAGTTATTACCATTTAATAAAAAATAATATGTCTCGTTTATGTCAGTTGGATGTATATCTAGTACTATTTATGTAAACGTTTTAATGAGATAATTAAGACTAATGAGATCAAAGATCACGATTAAGTGTCACTAATTCATCATGTTATGTATATTTTTTTAAATTTAAATTTGGTGTTATTAAGATTAAGTAATTCATAATTCATTTATTTATTGTTTGCCACATGTGAAAAGACAGATCTTATAATTAGCGTTATTGTATCACTGTAACATACCCATGAGGTGTACAATATTTGTATATATGTCAATATCATGTAATAAATATAATCAGAGTGGAACATGATGATTTTTTCATAATCTGTTAATACAATAATATGATGTTATGGAAACAGAAACTAAGTTAATTAATGGCGCAAAATATTGCTAAAGTGAAGAAGACGTTGCGTTGGGGATCCGATGTTAGGTAGCAGGACTTAGACCGGCTTCTGCCAGCACCGGTTCCCGGAGTAGCCATGGACCCCCCATAATATGATGTTATGGAAACAGAAACTAAGTTAATTAATGGCGCAAAATATTGCTAAAGTGAAGAAGACGTTGCGTCACGGATCCGCTGGACCGCACGGGACCTACGGGACCGGTCAATGTCGCCACATTGGGGGAGGCCTATATCCAGCAGTGGACATCTTTCGGCTACAATGATGATGATCATTATGATTGCTAAAGTGCAAAACTAGGTCCTTACTTGCGAAGTTGTGCGAACAGGAACTATAGTCGTATTAATATATGTGATGGCCCACCTCCCCCTATTATCTTTAAACTTTTATTTATCTTCTTAGCGTGTGCGAGGGCAATATAAATTGTATCGCTCCAGAACTAAGCCATGAGTTTGGCGGCTTCAGTAGCGTCTATCAGTTTCTGTAATGAACAAATAACAAGTGATTCCTTTTATTAAACCAACTTAGGATCAGATTTTATTGAAGGAGACTTCCATCTCCATCTGCAAATAACTCCTTGCCACCAACCACCAACCAACCTACCAACCAACCAACCAACCAACCTACCAACCGCCAACCAACCAACTATTACCAACTCTTTTACGGCCAGCTTCAGGTCTTTTTCGATGCAGCTGGCTGGTCCAGAATGTAATTATGATGGAAAAAAGTTTCGTTGTTCGTGAGTCCATTACAAAGCAGAGGCCTAACCACAAACTTTTGAAAGGTGAACCTCTCACCACGTTAGTTATATCAGAAGTTATTTTAAATACTCAGTTTGTGACGGTGGACCCCGGTGACTTATAGCTTTAGACTAGAACAAAATTTAAATTCTAGGCTTTCTTTCCAGTCTATAATTTCCATTTCATTATTAAAGGCTCGTTGATTAATGTGTTTCAATTAACACCAATACTTTACTCTGCATTTTTGTGATCTATTGATACCCTGGATTGATGACAGCTATAATTCTTCTTATAGACAGCTGACATCTATTTCGCATTTATTAGACGGATGTCAGATTGTTTTAGAACTTGGTATTCTACTTTACAACACTATAGACCGACCGCTTTAATAAGTCCTCCGTCTTGCCCCATCAAAGACACATTAAGCGTCCACAAAGTTCTAACAATATCTCACAGGTTATTTGCTTCAAAACAGTCATAATTCATGTAGGTATTACGATACTAATTGAACCAATCCGTGATCAACCTTCAGAATATTTCATTTAAATTAATACGTCCTTCGCGAGGACTCATTAAAGCGGTTGGACTATAGTTGAATGTCATAAAAAAATAACATCTACCTAACCAAACAGAACAAACAGACAGGAAAGGAAAATCTGGGGTCTGTAATAGGATCAGACACAACAAATACGATGAGAAAACATGTCTTCCACGAAAAACCCTTTACGAAGGGTTTCTCTTAAAATATTACTGAAATTACTCATCTCTACTGAAGGATTTAGCTTTCATCCCTGTAAGCTCGGCTTATGTTTTATTACCCTTCTGTCGGAACTTATCTTCTTACAACATACGTTAGAAAGTGATAATTATAATGGTCAATAACAAACAAGAAATACGACCCATAAAAATCACCGATATCGATATTCTCATTTCCTTAACTACCGAAATTCCGATCACATCACAAACGAAACGACTTTTTTTCATAGCCTGCTCTGTCAAACTGATTAAACTACTTTAAACTTAGAAAAAAAAAACAAGATGGTCGCCTTTCAATATTTATAACAAAAACCTAAATGAGTCATAGCGATAATGGTATGCTGCCAGCATTCCCATTTACTTGTGTCCCATACAAAATGATAACAATTCCCTTTTTGTTAGTGCGATAGCAACACCCGCTACACTACCACGTTTAAACGAAATTCCGTGATTTTAAAACACAAACAAATATTATAAATAGTTTGATTTGGTTAAGGAAGCAAGTTCGACAGATAAAGTTTTTGAAACCATGGCGAAAGTGTTCTATTTAGTGATGTGCGTAGGGCTGTTGCATGAGATATCGTCAAAGTATGTCGATAAAAGGAAGTGTCCCGAAGTGAGAGCAGTGCCGCATTTTGATTTGCCAAGGGTTTGTAATACTCTAATACTATTAAGAACAATAAACTGACTGAAACTTACTACGATTTATTAGGGTCTTCAAAACGGCTCTTGCTTCATAGATGACATCATTTTGCCACCACATAAGCCTGTCAAGCATAGTAATTTTGGTATCAGTAATGTCCTAGGATTGTTCATTGTCTATTGTGGTTTATATCAAGAAATTATTTTTAATAATTACTTTACATCATTCTTCTTACTTTCTCCTATACATATATGCAAGATATTTAAGTACAGTTAAATAGTTTAACCGTTCGACATTCGGACAAAGCTAGGCTTTTTTTTCTAGCAAGATCCTAAGACCACTAAGGTGAATAAAAAGCTAGTTTTTAATTATGCAAACATAAATATTCATTATGTTCTCATTATCGACATTTTTATCGATATTGGTTTTGATTAATTTTGTGCCGAAACTAGTTTTAGAAAAGTAGGACATTCTATAATGATTAGTAGTACAAGGTAGCTTCAAAGCCCAAGGTATGTGGTCCCTCGCTTACGTTTGAACACCCTATTTAACGTAGGTATAAGGGGCGTTTATTGTGAGAACATAATTGATACTGCCACGTAAGGGTGCAAAATTAAACTGAAGTAGCGTTAAGACCCCTTCCTACGTGAATGGGTCTTAAACTAGGTTAAGGTCAATAAGTGTATCTATAGTAATATAAATAAAGGTTACAATTCGATTGTTTAACTCCGCTTACATGTTATGAAGCAAACGTACGTTATTAATGAACAGTAAGGAGAAATTACTTTTTAAGCAAATTGACACTCAACCAATATAGATTTGCCGTGTTATAGTTTCATTTCATTTCGAGCTACTATCAAAGAATGCTAGTTGTGATTTGTATGAGTACGGACTATTAATGTAGATAGTCTAGTTAAATAACAATTACTTTCCCTGTCTTTGCAATGATGAAGGTCCTTCTTACAATATTGAAATTGAAAAGTATTTATTTTAATCCATTTAAGATAATATTATACATTTGAAATTAAAATTAACTATTAAAATTTCAATCACAATAAAAAAGGGGGAGGGTGTTTTATAGGTATATAAAAAAAATAAAAAAAATAAAAAAATCGATTATAATGGTAATGACTACTAACCAAACCCAATAATACGCCTGCCATCATGCCGTCATTTGTTTGTTTGTCATTACGTTAATTATAGCACAATGATTAATGTACTGACAATCAAATGTGTTCGCAAATACGCTCAGGATAGATATTGTAACGATCAAGTTTAAAGCGTTTGTTAAACTGGCTATGAAGCTCCTCAGCTAGTTTTCACTTGCGAAATATTGTTATAGTAATAAAACGCAGTATAAACTTAACGTAGCTAAATTAACTGAAAGTCACCATGAATTTTATAGTCCTGTTGAGAAATACGAGCGTGATAATATGCTTGGTGCTGTTTCCGTGAAAAAGTGAAAACCGGATCAAATAGAAACTTTGTTTTGTATATTTGCGAAGAGAGAATAAATGAACACAATGTATTATCCCCCTATAAGGTAAGGTTAAGTATATGTGAACAAGAATATGGTTCCAGATTACTATTAGTGTTTGAACACGGGCTCTTCAATGATATTTTTCAATAGTAGGTGAGTAGGTAGTTAGACATTTTCAATGTTTGAATATCGGTCATCATAATTGGAAGTTAATTAGTTAATTATGTTGATGATAATTAGAAGTTAATTATTACTTAGCTCGTGGCTAAATAACAACCGCTCGGGTCGATCTTTAGGTTAAGCCGTGCTTGCATACGTTGGTCTGTGGATGGGTACCCATCCATAACATACCGAGTTTGCTCTGTGCCTCGAAAAGCACGTTAAGCCGTTAGTCCCGGGTGTCATTTGTAGATCTTTGACAGTCGTTAGGTAGTCAGTGGCTCAAAAAGTCTGACAACCAGTCTTACCAAGGGGTATCGTATTACCCAGTACTAATTGGGTTGTGAAGGTCAGATTGGCAGTCGCTCCATGTAAAATACTGGTATTCAGCTGCATACCAGTATTTTACAGCCGACCCCAACATAGTTGGCAAAACGCTAGGCAGACGACGATGTTAATTAGAAACGGTCATAGTATCCATCCATGAGGCACACCTCTTTGCACCTCTCTCTTCTTTAGTACCCATTTATAAACCAAATGAATTGGCCTGGTATTGCAAAGAACATTCATTGTATATTTTATTGTGTATATGTAGTCTAGTTTATAAAATTTATTAATTTAAGTAATAAAATGTACTGTTAATGCACATACGTATATCCTCTTCTGCAAATCTCGCAACCAAAATTATGTTTGTTGTAAGAAAACCCAATTCTGGGTTAAGCTCGCCATTGTATATAAGCTAGCTAGCTATTGCAATTTATGTGTATATTTTTTATTTGTGTGCAATAAAGAATAAGAATAAAAACATTCACGAACTCTTGTCATCAACCAGGATAATCGCGACAACCTTTTGTGAACAACGTGATCAAACGCTTTTTTGCAATCAACTGTGTAAAGAACCCTGTTTACAAGCCCCTACATTTTAGAACAAGAAGGTTAATCCAGGATAAACCGTACTGAGTGTCGACACAAGGGTTTGCGATAAGAATTCCACAAGTGTGAGGATACTTATAAATAGAACGGAATTCTATAAGAGAACAAACCTGTTCTTGTAAAGTCTTTGGAAAAAATATTTTAAGCGAACAAATGCGTGTCTTACGTGCAAGCCTTGTGTTTTGTCACTTTTACTGACCAGGAGAAGCTCGTGGCTAAATAATAACAGCCGCTCGGGTCGATCTTTAGGTTAAGCCGTGCTTACCTAGGTTGGTCTGTGGATGGGTAAGCCGTTGGTCCCGACTGTCATCTGTAGATCTTTGACAGTCGTTACATGGCAGTCAGTGGCCCAAAAAGTCTGACAACCAGTCTTACCAAGGGGTATCGTATTACCCAGTACTAACTGGGCTGTGGAGGTCAGATAGGCAGTAGCTCCATGTAAAATACTGGTATTCAGCTGCATCCGGTTAGACTGAAAGCTGACCCCAACATAGTTGGGAAAACGCCAGGCAGATGATGATGGACCAGTGGTTAAAATAACCATCCATGAACCACATTTTGTGAAGACACAATACTTTGTCAGGGAGAATAATGCATACGGTACATTTAAAAATAACTAAAAAAAAAACACGATGTACAGAATATGTCATGGTAAATAATAAAACTTTAATTATGGCCACACTATTGAATTAGGAAATTCCTGTAATGATTAAATAAACTAACAAAACATAACATTTATTAACAACAAATAATCTGAACCTATTGTATACATAAGTTTATCAAAAGAATTTATATAAAATAACAAATGGTCGGTCAGGTCCGCATGCTCGCATATGCGTAGGTGACGGAAATGGGCAGATAAACAAACGCCATTAATTTATTCAACGAGCAACGAACTTGAATTATAACTTATTATTGAACTTAAACATAACATTACGCCTGTAATTCCCAAAGGGTAAGGCAGAGGAGTGCCCATAGTATATACACCTACATTTCGCCAGTTATGGTTAAGTCCTGTGTAGTAGGGAGTGTACCTATTGCCATCAGTTTTCGGACTACTACTGACAAATTTCAAAAGAAAAACCCAATAACATTTTGCCTGACACGGGAATCGAACCCAGGAGCTCATGCTCAGCAGTACCACTTGCTTGCGACCAACCAACGCGGCAGTAGTTATTATTGAACAGAGCTACATATTGTCAGCTCACTGTAATAATTCCCGACAATGTATGGGTTCAATACAATTAGGGTTTGTTTGGTGTCCATTCATGCGCAGTTTATGCGTCAATAAATTTTCACATCGTATAAGCATAAATTCGTAATTGAAATATGAATAATTGATATTGGTGGATTGTGTGTTTTCCAAACATTTTGTTGTCCGAATTTCTAAACTCATACAGGCTTAATAGATTGGTTATTTGTTTTGGATCCCAGCACACAAGAATTAATCAACGGATTTGTCCCGCTTTTCGAATAAATATTAATTAGATACTACAAAATACCTATAACACACAAAACTTTAATCATTCATTCATGATTAGTTATTATCGGTTTTAAAAGCTCCTGTAAATTGGTATTTCGGTACTTATACCTTTTTTTTTGTTCACGGGGTGAAACCTTCAAAAGGCGACCGGTCCTTGGGGGATAAGACCGGGTATATCTACCTACATAATTATAAAACATTATTTTTAGTATATGCGAACCCTGAATATAGTTTGTTCAGAATAAGTAACCGAATCGATTCCAATAATTTTAAAACCATGTTATATTTTGTCCCAAAAATATTTAAGAAAAGTTACAAGTTGGACACCGAGCGATATTAAGAACCTATCGCAATCATTTAGGTATCTACTGCCAAATTCTTATTATTAATGAGCTTACGACGATGCTGGAGACGTGCGCGCGGGTACGCCGCGTGGTGACCAAGTTTTTGTGAGGACAACCAGGTAACAGAACAAGCTTATAACTTTGTGATTTTTCATGAAAAAGTTTTGAAATTTTGTACATAGATTCTTTACATAAAAATACTAGACACGTCTTTCAGGTTTCGCATATACTAAAACTAATGTTGCATATAACCTTTTTGCAAGGTATAGTTTTCGCGAAAAGGTAAAATCATGAATGGTTTAATAACGAAGGCCTCGTTCACAGTGAAGTTGACTAGAAAAAAAGGCTCCGTTGATTCGAAGAGGGCTATTCATGAAAGTGGGGTAAAAAAGTTTTCGGGCTTAATTTGATTAATTGTACCTTTTTCGGCACCCTCATTCGTTCCAAGACTAGTAAGAAAGAGACTCAAGGTGTAAACGTAGGTCCAGGATTTTGACGGAAACAAAAAACTGCTGCTCTGATTAAAGCAATTTTTTCGATGGTTACGACTAGGCCAGTTCAACAGTGGATTGAAATTAATATAACATCCAATGATATTATAAATAAAAAGAGGTAGATATCGCACTAGCGCCCGCAAACTGTTGCAGACAAATTCAGACAATTGTCGTAATATAAGTACTTCAAGCGCAATAGCCATCTCTTTCTGTATCTATCGCAGTCGTAACAACGCGGCAACGTAACAATATTTGAACGCCGCTTAGTATGGACGTAGGAGACGTAGCGTAGCGTATCTTTCTTTATAATATCATTGATAACACCACGCTTATTTTGCAGAGGTTTTATCATGTTACACCCACATTTGGTGAGGCCATCCCCAACCGGGCAGAAATCGAGTTAAAAAAAATCATTAATAATTTGTCTGGTAGCTTTCATTGGAGAACAAACGATAGCTAGATTTTGTACACATAACTGTTTCGTTACAATTTTGGTGTGATCTACAATTAAGTTACTATGCTCTATCTATCTACTCACATTTCCTCTCCACCATAAGAGGATTACCTCCATTACGTCTTCCGATAACAAGCCGTATTGTTACCAGAACAAGATCTATCATTTATGCAAGTGTAACAAATCTGACATCTCAATAGATCTTAGCATATGAAAACAATGCCCGATGGTTTGAAGGTCAACATTTGATGACTCGATGATGGTACATACGGTTGGGGGTTAAATGTTATAATAATTCTTAACTTTGACTTTGACATTCGGATCATGGCTGAGGAGCGCGTGGCTAGTAAATAACAGCCGCTCGAGTCGATCTTTAGGTTAAGCCACGCTTGCCTAGGTTGCTCCGTGGATGGGTGATCACCCATTACATACCTAGTTTTCTCTATGCCTCGAAAAACACGTTAAGCCGTTGGTCCCAGCTGTCAATTGTAGATCTTTGACAGTTGTAACAAGTAGTCAGTGGACCGACAATCAGTCTTACCCAGTACTAACTCGGTTGTGGAGGTCAGATATGCAGTCGCTCCATGCAAAATACTGGTATTCAACTGTATCTGGTGAGACTGAAAGCCGACCCCAACATAGTTGGGAAAAGGCGCAGATCATGATTCGGGTCATCATCATCATCTGCCTAGCCTTTTCCCAACTATGTTGGGGTCGGCTTCCAGTCTAACCGAATGCAGCTGAATACCAGTATTTTACATGGAGCGACTGCCTATCTGACCTCCACAACCCAGTTAGTACTGGGTAATACGATACCCCTTGGAAAGACTGGTTGTCAGACTTTTTGGGCCACTGACTACCTATCGACTGTCAAAGATCTACAAATGACACCCGGGACCAACGGCTTAACGTGCTTTCCGAGGCACGGAGGAAACTCGGTATGTAATGGGTGGCCACCCATCCACAGACCAACCTAGGCAAGCGCGGCTTAACCTAAAGATCGATCCGAGCGGCTGTTATTATTTAGCCACGAGCTCCTCATCATGATTCGGGTCATGGCTGTGAATTTGTTTTCAAACATAATCGAAAGTCTAGCCTCTCACAGAAGTAAACTTCAAACTCGTAAGTTTGAAGTTTACTTCTGTGGGAGGTGAGTCCAGGCTTGTGGACGTATCGCAGCATAGGCATGATAACTAACCTGATTTAATTCCAATAGCAACATCTAAACCAACTGCGACTTACCTTCAGTTAAGACTGCAGACAATTTTGTCTTGTGTATCAACTTTTAAAACTACTATTAGATTTTTTAGGTTGCTGCAGAATATCTCGATTAACTTTTCGAGATCAACACACTTTATCCTTATCTGAAAAGTAATAGCAAAATCCTGATAAAGCAACTTTTCCTTTCTCGTAATTTTATGCGCCTAACTTCAAACTAATAGCAAAATCACGCAACAGCAATGTAGTAATAAGTTACAGCTAGGCGCGAAATTACGCGGACACCGCGCGTAGCAAATTGAAACATAATTCCCAAAAAGTAAAGCACAATTTCGTTCACAGATGCTGGGTGACTGGTTTGTAGTGGAATATTATGCGAGTGCTGAAGAGGCTCTTTCGTACAGCTGTATGAAAGCTGTTCTCACCGAAGACGACCACGTCCCTACCGCAGGTCTGTATAAAATAGTATTTCTTCTTTGGAATCTGTGTGACTTTGAAACAAATCGACGTCGTTCGTTATGGACGTTGGCTGCTTGTTAAAACTGACTCACACATTCATTAATGTATATTTTCTTTTCGTCAATGTCAACATGAGACTTCACTTGCATTGTTATGAGAAGAGTCTTCATTTCAGCTAAACTGTTTTCAGACACTCATAAAAGTTTACTTGTCTTGTCTTTGCTTAAACAAACACATTGATTGGTTTATTGAGTAGTTTACAAAAACAAAGCTGAAGTATCACCACTTCACTTCAGCTTTGTTTTTACTACAACCAGCAAATTACTACAACCAGCAAATTGCCAGAATAATATTTTGGGAATTTCCTTTTTTTGTTGGGTATTTCCTTCATACAATTACTCAAATGGTGGGCCAATGATATCTGCTGAAGGCCGTGGGAATCTGCTGGATGCCAGAAGCACACGACGGCACAAAGGGACGAGGAAGGGCAAACCAAGTCCAGGACTAGAAGTCTTTCAGCTTTTCTTATAATTTTATTATAGGGCAGCTTTGTTCCATTCACAACTAAATAATAATAATAATAAGCTTTCTCTCTTTTGTGATATGCTTTCCTAGTCTTTGCAAAGCTCATTCAGGTTTTCTGCGAGCTTCAATGATGATGATGATGATGATGATGAATAACCCACCATACTTTTATTTCAGATGGCTCAGTAGAATTTACTCCAGGAGTGACGATGAATTTCACGTACCGTTTCGCTGATGATCCTCTTGGAGAGAACCTGCTTGGTAACATCACATGGCGAGTGGACCTGAATGAACCGGCCCATTGGACACATGCGGAGAGGACATGTAAGATTACCTACTATATTCAAGAAAATATACTTAAAACAACTTCGTATATGGATATTAACACGAGTAGAATTTAATTATTTACCAGATATTACGTGACAAAATTGGATTGTTTCCTCAACAAGAGCCACTACTGCAACTAGTTCTTGAAGCTTTAAAATATAGAAATCAATAAGAGAACAATTAGACTCGGTATGATAGACTATTTTCATGTAGATATGACATACGCGGTATAACCATAATGGACGCGCAAACAGTTCATTACCTTGAATTCAGTACATTATATAAGATATGACACGGCACAACCTTCTCTCCTGCCCGTCGTGTACAACGAATTGTACCCTCAAGGACTTGAATAAGGCAAACGACAGAGCTGTCCAGGTCGCTGTAGAAGTAAATTATTCTAGAGACCCCAATTGAAAAATATATCGGCTGTATGCAATGTATGGAAAAGCCCGATTCATTTAATAATATACTAAATAATAATTTATAAAAGTTGGTGCCACCGTCTAAAGTCGGAAACAATTCCTTACTCCGAATTAATTATAAAAATCTAAATAATACATCGCAACCGTGGTAAAAAATTGTATACATGTTTTGTAAAGATATGTATGTCTACGTAAATCACACATCTGTATATCCCTTAAGGATAATACGGTACACAAGCAACGTTGTAGGGCCAGTTTTCCTGTTAGTCCTCTTAATATAATCCCTCGGTTGCTTCGTAAGACACGATGCTCATTATTCTTGGCGGGACCACGTGACAATTAATTTAGATAAGACCCTCCGTGGTTTTGTCCTAAAACATACGTATCTGTATAATGTGATGACATCATGTTGGCCGATCCTTTATTGTCAGTAACTAGCGTGAAGTTGGGTCTTAGAGGTCCTATAATATGAACTGTATTAAGAATTAAAGATTCGAAAGGTATTTTTTGCGCAAGCGTCACCTATGATTTATCTAGTGAGCTATGATTAACTGGTGAAAAAGTAGTAAGAGTAAGAGTGGACAATATCAATATGAATGCGACCTGGGCGACCCAGCACTGCTCGGGTGAAATTAGAGAAAATGATTTTTTCCAGTTAAGAGACCTAGCCCGAATTTTTTATGCCGTAAACCCCTTTATTGCAACAGTCATCGAAATCGTTGGAGCCGTTTTCGAGGACGTGATTACAAATATTGCTTCATTCAACAGTACAGGATTAATTGTCTAAAATCTTTAGTCTCCTGAATGAGATCCTTCACACTTCTATTTCAATAATTTTTTTCAGCTTTTTTCCTGAATTAAACTCCACAACCTTGGTACCGTGAAAGACGTAACAAGCTGAATACCAAGACACGGCATTTAGACCCTATTCCATGTCGGTAAACTTATTTATTTATTTTTCCAGACGACGGCATCTACAACACATACGTGCTAGACACGGAGTACAAGACCTGGGCCCTCCTCCTGCACTGTGCAGAACAGACGGAGGGCGCGAGGTACTTGAGTGCCTTCGTCCTCTCACGGATCACGACGCTACCGAAGAACGTAATGGCATACTTACGGGATAAGCTACCGAGGTAAGGGGATGAGGGGAGTTGTTGCTTATGTATGTAAATAGCTGCCTGATGTATGGTTGGTACGTGGGATGAAACAAAATTAGGCAAAAGGTTCAAGTTGATGGTCTGAACGCAACATGTTGAGTGACGAAAAGGATGAGTTATGCTCGGAAGGTTTACTGGGTTCAATTAGGAACAACCTAGTAATTTTCAAGATATTGGTATAGGTATTTGACGTAGTGGCATAAAATTAATGCATTTGTCACCAACTCGACACAAGAAACTGAACACACATGTGTCCAGTTGGTGGAACTCAAAATTAGTATCACTTATTATTTCGTCAGCAACGATGGCCCAGTGGTGGTGGCCTCGACTTGCGAACAGTAAGTCGTCGGTTCGAACCCAGGCAGACGCATTACTTTGTGTAATTTATTTCATCACCACTGCTCTCAAAACGGTGAAGGAAAAAATCGTGAGATAACCGGCATATCCAAGAGCCAAAAATTCGAAGACATGTGACATCTACTAACTCGCACTGGGCCCACGTGGTGGACCATTCCCTCTCATAGAGAACAGGCCGTGTGTCCCAGCAGTGGGAACATTATAGGCTGATTATGCATTATTTCGACATCTGGACTCGCCAAGATTTTTACGCGTGTTTACATAGTGAAACTTAGATTAAATCATTTTTATGTTTTCGCCAACTGAACACAACCAGTTTCTTTTTTTGCAAAAAAGGGTACAGTAGATCAACTTCTGTCAAGTTATAAGATAAAAGTGTACTTAAATAAATGATGAGGAAAATTACGAGACATTTTTCTTGTTCTTTCTACGCAAAGAAAAATTAAGTAATTCAATTACGGAATTATACGCTTTCTCTGTAAATAAACTCCGATAAAATTCAAGGACCGTTTTCGGGAATTTGCACAGCTGTCTACCGAAAGAGAAGTGCTTTTAAATAGAAAACCTACTCAATCCCCGATCGGTAGCGGCTGTAGCAAATGGCCTATATATCCCGTTTATTTCGCAAACTTTTTTAACCTTTATTTATCGGCAATCACGTCCTAGTTTCCAAAGAGCTTGCCCTCCAAATTAAGTGTAATGGGTCCTTCGGCTGTCTATCTTAAGGCTTTAACTTAGACCTTGCGTCTTAGTCTGAAGTTTTTTTTCCTTCATTAAATACCACGTAAGGTAAAACAATTGAAAGTGTAGACAAACATTTCGTTTCCTTGAATCAATTTTCTCGTGTTTTATGTTACTCTTATACGACTAGTCGAATATTAAAATAAATATTCAAATCTACTTTAGTGGGATATTGGGTCGGAAACACATCTTACTACCATTATAAATATGAAAGGTTGTGAGGCTGGATGGATGAATGGATATTTGTTACTCTTTCACAACAAAACTACTGAACGGATTTCAATGAAACTTGGCACACAGATAGAGGGGGGGTTAGTTTATGACATGGATTAACTCATAGGATGATTTTTATTCCGGAAGTGCGTGGGATGATTACCAAACTCCACGGGGGCGAAGCCGCGGGCATAAGCTAGTTGTAAATAAGGCTATTGTAATACTTGTATATTAATACAGATTCAATGTAACACGTAACTTCGATCGAAATTGCATGTTTCTATAGTTATTATGCTGATTTTGTAATCTATACATGTATTATCAGTTACGATTAATCCTCCGGCCAAGGCTTACTTAGTTCAAATTCGGAACCCAATGTTCTGGAACATTGGGTTCCGAATTTGAAAAAGGTACAATCAGAGATAGCATGAGCTGCTTTTAGGTAGGTGCCATAAACTGCAAAAGACTTTCTTCCAAAACATTCAAATCCTCATGCTTGAAGAGATAATCTAATTAGCTCAAGGAGTTCCAATTTCAAACCATGGCAATTTACCTATCTATTTATTTATTTATATGGCACTTCAACGGCTTACTCACTAAAAAATACATAAACATAAATCACAAACAGTTTGTGGTATAGAAAATTCGTTACTTATAGAAGTGCACAGCACTCGCACAATAATAAAAGGGCAAGTAATATAAAGAACACACACACAACAGAATTAGTGTTATGAAATAAAAAGAAAAAAAAATGGGCTGTGTACATAAAGCCGGTGAAACATTTAGAATTATAAAAAAAAAGAACAATCAAGGAAAACTAAAAAGGATACAGCAAGGGACTTATGAGGCCACAAAGCATTTCATAAGGAAAGATAGGACTATAGATTTGGGAAGCGTGCACACGTTAAGGGTTTATCATACGTCATAAAAAGCCTATCGGGATTTTTCCAGCGGCGAAGGTTCGGAATTTTAAGAAAAAAAAATAAAAAAATACTGCAGAATGGAGTCGGGAATTCTTGCGAAGAAGAAATAAGTCAACTAAATAAATCTAGAATGAAGATTAATCCCTGTGTAGTTATATCTTTCTTGGTTTTATTAACATTTTTTGTGTGAGAAAAACTTAGTACAAATCACAATACTAATACAATTAGCAATCCGCAATTCAAAAGTTTCATTAAAATGTGTTCCCACGACCAAGCGGTTACAATATATTAATCTAATGTGTAACAGTAACTTAACTAGTTTTAAGTTGTCTCCTGAGAATCAGGAACTCACAGGAACTAGTTTGATTTTTTAGTGTTGAGAATATTGGAAACCACCTGCATTTGGCAGTTGTCCCATTCCGTCGAGGAAGCGACTAACTATCGATTTTTTCGCTCAAGAAATTATCAGTGGATTTTCTCAGTGACAGCCACGGAGTCTGCATTTGTGCCCGGTTGATGATAATAGGCTGGCCCCCTATTACATGGGACCTAAACATAACTGGCGAAATGTGGGTGTACTATTAGGAACACCTCTGCCTAAGCCTTCGGGGATTACAGGCGTGATGTTGTCGATGTTCTATCTGAAGTTGCTTGATTCATTAAACATGCCATTCTTTTCAGATACGATGTTGACGTGAACTACGTGTTCCCAATCCCCCACAAAGACTGTTCCACCAAACCTCCCAGATTCGACTACACACCCATCTTGGTAGAAGTCGGCAGCAAAGTCCCGAAGAGGCCGGGTGTTAGCTACAAGGTAGCTTTTGGACATTAAGTTCTAAGAAGTAAAGAATAAAGGTTAACATCGAATGACAAGGGATAGATAGAAAATTGCATCTTTTGCAGTAGCTGGAATTTTAAATGGCTTTATTGACGATCTGTCATTTGATGATAATTTAGATGCGTCCAGACAGTATGAGGTTGTGCTTTAAACTGATAAACTGAACCATCAAATCTAAGGCGGTAGGCTGCGGCATGTGACAATACTATCAGCGCAGACCGTGCACTGTCTGGACGCACCTTTAAAATATACCAACTTATATGTATATTTGAAATATAAAATATTGTAATACCATAACGTGCCATAAAAGTTTCATTACTGATGAATGAATGTCTTCAAAAATTGTAAACACTTATTGTAATAATGTTGTATATGTCGGATATGTCAGGATTTTATTACGTTACGTTCGTACATCATGCGGCAGACGATGGGTTTCGTGCAATACTCTAGGTGCGATACACTGTTTATAAAAAACTAACAAAGTACTTGAAATTACAATTTAAAACAATAACACGGGGCACAATGAATCGGGTACAGTTCCAGGAAGTCTCAACTCCGCTGCGATCAGACATTCAATGTCCGTCTCGCCTCGAGCTGTAACATTAGGGCTCTGTAGAAGTAAGCTGCGGTGAGGGTAGACTTGTAAGTCGCGTGACGGCACCCCCAGCTCACTTGAGATTCATTTTATGTCCGTACTAATGACCGAATCCGACATATATATTGTAATATATACATTTTTTACGGTATACAAGGTTTCAAAGTGATGAAACAATAAAGCATTTTTTTGGACATGGGTTTTTCTTTTGCTTCAAACACCTGCACTAATATTTAAGTTTGTTTGGTTTTGCATATTCCAATGAACTATTTAGTAATCATTAAGAGAAGACTGACTGCGTCGTTGGTCTAGTAGTTGCAATTGCTACTGTTAAGCATTAACTGTGAGGTTGGGTTCGATTCCCAGATCAGGAAAAGTGTTATAAGGTTTTTCCGTCAGGAATTTCTCAAGACCAGCCCGGTTGATGACAATAGACTCACCTCCATAACATGGAACTTAAACATAAATAGCGTGTACCCCGCATCACCACTCTTTATATTAATTTAAGTATAGAAAAAACATTCCATGAAAAAAATATGTAAATAACTAAGTATGGTGTTACAATACTGTAACTCCATAATTCTAAAGGACAAAGCGACATGAGCCATTGAACTGTTCACATGAAATAAAACCCGATGAACTAGACTAGAGCTAAGATAGAACAGACATAACGAAGTATCGATAACAAAACTGACCATGAAACATACAATAACGCGAAGTAGAGCACCTAAGCCGATTATTCATAACTTTTAATATCCCAATAACAAAAAGGACTAATATTTTATAGTTTCACAGTTCAATGATTATTGCAAATTCAATGTTGAGAATGCCTTCAGAGAACTGATAGGGCATGCACATTGTTCTACAGCTCAATTAGTATGCAACGGAGGAGACGTCTATACACAGGCCAACAGACCACTGAATCACCGAAAGCCTCTAGACACGGCAGTACTAATAAAATTCGTGGCACCGAAAATATAAGCGGAGGAACTCAACTCGTCACTGATCGTCTTCTAAGACGTCAGTTCTATATCGCCACTTACGAACTACATTGGCGTATACTACATATATCAAAGTTTATCCGACAACAGTAGCCAGACACAACATCCGTCTGGACGATGGGACCTACCTCAGAGTGGGAAGCTTCTCATGTCATTGAAAATAATAACGACGAGAAGCTTTGCACCCTTGATCTTCATACGTTCTTTACTTCATGTGTGTCGTAATGCGAGTTTCAAACTTTGATTGACACGTTTGGTTTGTAGAAAAGGATTGACGATGCCGCCTCAAGCAAGTGACCAGCGCGGCGTCTCCGTACTCTATGCAAAGGACAATAAGCGAGCATATTCATGTTATGACATTGAAACTTGACCGTGTCTAATAGAGCTGATAATAGCCAAGCAAAATTAAAACAGACGTACGTACGAGTAGATGACAGACGTACGTCATAGAAGTTGTGAAATTAGAATATCTAGAAACGAAGGTTAAGGTGCATGGATTTGAAAATCTAGAATTTGTAAATGATGATTTAATAACATACAGTAGTGCAAATTAATAAATTGTTAGAACCATTGTAATGGTTAGCTGTGTGTTATGAGTAAAAGACAACAGTGCTGACATTATTGTTCAGTGATGATGTATTGACATCGATGTACAAATGCATGTACATTTATGTACTGTCGTACGGTTAATGCTAAATAGCAACCTCTCCGATTGCAACAGAATTTTCTGAGGGTCCAAACAAGTGACAAAAGTACTTAACAGTTGAGCTTCATGATCCTCGATCACGGTATGATAATGTTAATAAACAGATGGATCTAGCTGGTCTTCCTCTTAAAGAAAATCCTTTGTACTTTCAATTATGTCTTTGTGTACAATAATACACGATTCATCTATAGCTTAATTTTCATAGGTATCAGGTTATTGAGACTTTTAATGAAGTAATAGCTCTAAATACCAACTGAGCAACCTGTGTGATCTTTTGAATTTAGATCTGGAAATATAATAGAGAATGCATAATGCGAGAGCAGCGGTGGCCCAGTGGTGGAGACCCCGACGTAAGTCGTGGGTTCGAACCCAGCCAGGCGCATTACTTTGTAAGTTATTTCATCACCACTGCTCTCAAAACGGTGAAGGAAAAACATTATGAGGAAACCGGCATGTCCTAGACCCAAAAATTCGAAGACATGTGAAATCTACCACCCCGCACTGGGCCCGCGTGGTGGATTATAGCCCATTCCCTCTCATAGAGAGGAGGCCGACGTCTTAGCAGTTCGAACATTAATAGGCTGATTATGCATAATGAGGGATATCATAATCATCGATGATCGGATAAACTAGAAAAGGGTCCGCTGGAAGCCACAGGTGCAAAAGAGGCAAAGGAACAGTCGCTTGGGTAGGTGTATGACCAACAGTAAACGTCTTTCGACTTAAATGATGACGATAATAGCCCTCGTAGAAAATGGCGAAACGAGCTGGACAAAACAAGTGGACCAGTGGTCCAAGCTAGTCCTAGATTGCAAAAATGGGTTGATGTAGTAGTAATCAGTATTAATATCGCTAAATATTTTCGAAAGAACATTCAATTGATGATAACAAAATTCAAAACTTTACATCTAATATGTACTTAAAATACAGAAAGGAAACAAAAAACTTGATAAGTAAGTAAACAATGAAACAAACATTCTCGACCTTGAACAAATGTATCATCGTTAACATTTCCACTGAAAATAATTCATATATTCTGTGGCAACGTATTAGTAATTCAGGCGTCTTGCGCAAAGCCTTCGTTATAAGTATGAAAGGAACTGGACGCCATTTTCTTCATGATAACATCACAAACATGGGCGAGGTGCGAGCGTGTGTCTATTTTTCTGTGATTTTCTTGTGCATCCAAATTTCGGCTGCTAAGGTTGGTAATTTCTTTTATCTTTGTAATTCATCATTGATACATTTACTCACAATTCTTTTTAGGATAAATTGTAGATTCAATTTCTATTTTTTCTTACGAGATTTAAAAAAATAATTGCATTTTAGATATCACTTGATTTGAGAGAATCTTTCTCAGATTTGAGACGATTTCTAAATATCTTCAACATAAACGTTAACTACCTTTTTTTCGCAGCCTTTCTTTGGAAACTGGTTCTGGTGCGATTTATTCTGTGAAGACGATGATGGCTCGTCAACCACTGTCAGCTCGGAGGACTACCTCGACGATTATTGTAACAGCTGCCCTACTCGTCGACCAAGGCCTGTAACAACCCCGATGCCTCCAACACCTTTACCACCGGGTGTACCTATGCCGCCTGGACCACCTGGACCACTTGGATTCAACCAACCACCAGGAATGGGACCGGGACCAGTTAACTATTTCATGATGAACCGTAAGTGTACCGTGTTAATTTTATTAGCATTTTCACTCTCTTCACCTTTTTACAAGTTCCAGTCCAGTACCTACCGGTCTTTCCAAAGGGTATCGTATTACCAAGTAAAAGGGTTGTGAAAGCTGGTTAGGCGATGTAAAATACTGGTATTCAGCTGCGTCCAGTTAGACTGGAAGCCAACACAGTTGGGAAAAGGCTGGGTAGATTTTCTCAAGTCAAAGTATGAACTGATAAACAGAATCAACTCATGTTAGTATCAGATAAAACAACCTACTTCTTTTCTTATTGACTAATCTCGCTGTGTGTGTAATTATTTTATTTTTGAATTGTCTTTTTTGTTTTTACTATGGACACTTTTAACGTGCACATCTTGCTACAAGACCTTATCAAGGGGTATCGTATTACCTAGTACTAACTGGGTTGTGGAGGTCAGATAGGCAGTCGCTCCATGTAAAATACTGGTATTCAGCTGCATCCGGTTAGACTGGAAGCCGACCCTAACATAGTTGGGAAAAGGCTAGGTAGATGGAGATGATCTTGCTCCATCGTCCTCACATAGTGTAACATCTCAACATGAATTATGTAACCAAGGTTTTGTAAGAACATGCTGATTTAAAAGAGTAACCATGGAGTTTCTTGCCCGTTCTTCTCCATAGAGATCCACGATTTGGAATGGGCAACTACAGTACCTTCACAGTTTTAATGCCTTGTGACTGGGACTGTAGCTACATTTCATTGTTGTTTTTGTTTCGATGGTTCAAAAGTATCTGTATCTAGCCTACTTGAAATAAATGCTTTGATTTTGTGATATCATTCTTTTAAAATATGACAGTTAGTTTGCAAAAAGGTCAATATGAGTGATAAACTAATCTGCCCGCAAAGCTTATAGAACGGCAGCTTATGGAAAACGCTTCGATGAACATATTATGTACATTATATGGAGCCTATTTTGAAATATCTCCCTAGAAATTGTAACTTTGGCTTATGGATGCTTTGAAATGTATTAGATTTACGATCTGTAATATTGTAAAGCAATATTTCTTTAGTTAATAGACTGAAAAGATAAGATTACAAGATACAATTTTCCGTTTTTAGGCGTGTGATAATTAAGAAGTCATTCAAGAATGGTTCTGAATCTTAAACACTCCCAATTCATAACAAACTATTCACACTTAATTACAATTAGACAAAAAATCATCAAGCATGATTGATTGATGGGTAGCTGCATAGTAACAAACGTTACACATATTTGTCGGCAATTAATCGAAGTTAGCACGCTAGCACTTTACATCAAATTCATCCATACTTAGGTACTTCCTTTTCTTTATACTACTGTGTGTTAGGAACATAATGAAAACGAGTAGAGGTTAAATGACTAGCCGATATAAATAAAAGACTTATAATAATCGTAGAAAAACTTAAAATAACGTTTAAAAAAAATACATTACCGTCTACCTTTATCCTACAATTGGATGCAGAATTTTTTAAGAGAGTAGTTAGAATAAAGTCAGGATCCTTTTTATTCATTACTATATACATTACTAGCTTTTGCTCGCGGCTTCTCTCCCGTTATGTACTTAACCCACGGGAACGTTTAAAATGTAGCATATAACTCTCGGGGATAATGCAGCTTTCCGTTAGTAAAAGATTTTCCGGAATCGGATCGGTCGTTCCGAAGATAACCCCCTACATACAAACTTACAAAGTTTACCTCTTTATAATATAGCTATAGTAGACGGGACGTATCCTAGTATAGTTATGTTTGTTCTTTATTTTTATTAGTATAGATTTACAAACAACAAATAGATCTAAAATAATACTAATATATTATGTACAAATATCAAAGAGGAAAGAATTACAGGGCGGCAAAAATTCGTCCATATCGCTGACAACAGAAAAAGTGCCCAGAAGGATGGCAGTATTGCCCCGTCGGATGGCAATGCTGGCTAAAAAAAGGCCAGTGCTCTGGTCAGTAGTTAAAATTAGTTAGAAAAATACACTGCTAATGCAGTAATTCCCAATTTTCCACTGAACGGCAAAGGTTTATTTTCAACTAGCGACCCGCCCCGGCTTCGTACGGGTGTAATGTAGATACACAAATACGTATAAACCTTCCTCTTGAATCACTCTATCTATTACTGATAACTGCATTAAAATCTGTTGCGTAGTTTAAAAGATCTAAGCGTACAGACAGCGGGAGCGACTTTGTTTAATACTATGTAAAGATAACAGAGCAGTAATGTTCATAATAATGGCCACATACCTTGTGTAGTTGTGTCTTGGCCTCTTTGTGTTTGCAGACTATCTATTCATTCAGTCTATATTTTTTCATAATGTTTTCATCGTTTGGAGTTTAAATCTATCTAAGAATCTTTAGCATGACTTTGTTAATACAAAAGTCCATTATTTTAATAACATCTTACAGTCTTGCAATTAATTGTACTTTCCATCTTATTATGATTATCATTTGTAACTTTGGTCATATCTATTCACCCATCTCAACTTTTATGATGATAAGAATAAACGAATTATTTTGGTCAAGAATTATAAAAAACTTTATAGTTTTTGTAATTCTAGCCCAAAATAATGTGTGATCTGAGTCACACTTCTTACTTCTTACTAATGTTATAAATGCGAAAGTTTGTGAATGGATGGATGTTTGTTACTGTTTCACGCGAAAACTACTGAACAGATTTTATTGGCACACAGATAGTTTATAACCTGGATTATTATTGTATTGTATTGTATTGTATAACGGGCTGGTGTCCGCAACTCCACGTCAAAGCGCGTATTTTGCGTGCGGGTGGGAAATCTATTCGATCCACCCTAACTCCCCGAAAAAGGCCAGCAGCGCCTTGGTGTTGCTGACAATCTCGCGGAGAGTACCTGGGGTACCGAAGTACTTTGCCCTGTATGTTGCAACCACTGGGCAATGTTGAAGCACGTGGGCTGCTGTTTCGTCTTCCTCCATGCAGGCTCGGCACAGGGGGCTGTCTGTGACTCCTATGACAAAGAGGTGTTTATTAAAAGAGCCGTGTCCAGTGATGGCGGCTGTGAGTGTGCGCAGCTGTAGTTTGGACAGCCTAAGCGCTCGTTTGGTGAGGCGGCCATCGATAGTAGGAAGTGCTTCCTTGGCCTGCCTGCACTCGCCATGGTCCAGCCACAGCTTGTGGTGTTGTTCGCTGGTTCGTTTCCTTACCAGTGTGCGTAGGTACCCGAAGGGGAGTGGCACAATGGGTTCGGGACCCACTGCTGCCATGCTCGATCCCCTTCTAGCGAGTTCGTCCGCTGCATCATTGCCTCGGGAATCGCTGTGTCCTTTGATCCATTGGATGGTTATATTATTGTGATTACCAACCTGGTTCAGGCGTTGGTGACACTCGTGTATTAACCCAGAGTTGACTATATGGTTGTTTAGTGCTAACAGAACAGCCATGCTGTCTGAGAGTATACGAGCACACACCACAACCCCCCTGGCTAAGCTAACCTGGATTAACGTATAGGATACTTTTAATCCGGTAGTACGATCGCGTGGGACAGGTTATACGCGAGCACATCCGCGCATAAGCCAGTATTACGATATTTTTGGCCAGCCATCTTAATTCCTGTAACACGTCGTTTAAAAAAGACTACGTGATTTCATTAGTAATAATTATAATTGTTATCAACAATCCAAATAATTAGAAGATATTACAGACTGGATTTTTCTGAGTTTTACATTCAATAGCCAATAGTAATGCCAGAATTGACGTGAGAATATTCAGGTTTTCTCTTTTTAGCGTATCGATGACAATCTAAATTGAGTCGCCCCAAAATTTGGCGACAAGTTTGGCACATTCAGCAGCGTCCATCATCAGCTCCTGGGATGTGCAAACAACCGGTCTTGAGTGACTGACTCTCTATAACTCTATCTGGGATAATAACAAGTAGTTTCAGTTATATGATTTTTTATTTACCTATGTTTCTCCACCGCTAGATAAGAATATCTCCCATGTTCTTCCAGATACAAGATCAATGATGATAATACTATTACACAAAAACATTTCAATTACAGCTCCCCAAAACGGAGGTGGAATGGCCTTCAACATGGGTCCGGACCCTAACCGGAACGGTTGGTATAACTTTGTCTGGAACCCACCTGGTGGCCCTGGTAGTGCGAGTATGCCACCACCTAACGCCACACCAGCTCCTGTCGCACCACCAACTACTGCTGCCGCAGCCCCTGCCGCTACTGCAGCCCCTGCTGCTGCGGCTACCACTGCAGCACCAGCAGTAACCACAGCTGCGCCTGCTGCCCCTGCTGCAAGAAAATAACTTTCCTTATAGTCTATCCGCTCAAATAGTGAAGCTCCACTTGAAATTGACAATATGAGACCCCCGTAGCTCAGAAAACACGTTAATTCATTAGTCCTGTGCCTGATCTGTACGTGATGTGGTCTGGGTGTATGTCAGTGGCGTCATGTGCCACGTGGTTGTTTTCAAAGCACGTCACTATTTAAGCGGATGTACTTTAGTATTCGAAATTGTGCCTTTCTTAGCTCGTAAGATTTGCTATAGTCATTATTATGATTGGAGGGTAATTCGATAATGTTATCATAAATATCATTTTGAATTTTTCTGTTTCATAGAGATGTGAAATTGTAGAGATGAGTTTAGTGAAGAAATAAATCTACTACTTCGAGGTTTTTGGTTAAAAAAGGAAACAAATTAAAAAAAAAAAAATCTTTTTTAATTTTGTTGGATAAATATTGTAATGTGCATTTCACAAACACGTTGAAATGATCCATTGCAAGAATAATCAGTTTTCGATGATAAAAAATACTTTCTCATAGATTTCACAGAATTTTATAGCAGTCTCAAATATGATAAGATGACAGTTGGAGGAGTGATGTTACCATTATTATTATTTATGTTTGTTTTACGTTTTGTGTACGACAATCGATTTAAAATAGATGTAATGGTATTTTAAAATAAGATAAAAATGCAAATTGAAATTGTACCTCAAACTAACATGTTTTGGAAGCAATGTTTTAAGAACCAATAGCTTCCCTCTTTATTACCATTTATTACTGATCTTATAAAAGTTCTAGTACATATGACCAATATTCTAATGATTGTGATGTTACGAAAAGCAATATGAAAAAAACTGTTGTACCTAATTGATATCAGTAAGAAATAAATATTCTGTAAAGATTCGTCTTTTATTATGAACCTGGGACTTATTACTTAAAAACATTAATGTAGGTAAACTTTTCATCGGCTAATAGACTCAAAGACCTGTATGAATTGAACCTGTAATTTTTACTTTGACTAATTACCATGTACCTTTCTTTGGAGGCGTCCATTAAATACGTAAGGCATTGGGCGAGGGCGTCGGGCTGAATGTCACCCAAACTCCCGCGGGTGAGAGGGAGAGACAGATATTCCTATGCTACTTTGACACAGTTTGTCGAAGTACTACTTACAACTTTATCTTCCATAGTCGCCAACTCAGTGTTCATTTTCGTAGTCATAAAATCGTTCTCTTTGTCATGTCCATGTCAATTTTCTCGTTTTGAACTGTTACTAAGCCGTTCACAGACTAACTGCATAAAGCAACAATATATTTAGCAGTAATTAATGAAGAAAATCTAAATTCCTGTTCAGCTATGAGTTTCAGTAAACATAAATGTAATTGCGTCACTCTGAAAGATAATCTCAATTAAACATATAGGTATATAATAATAGTTTACACATCAAGGGCATAAAGCAGTCTCTTACGTCACGGGCGCTATTCTAAGCGAGGAACACCGAGGAGAAGGAAGCAGCGAGGGATTCTAGGGCTCCCGAGTGGAGCAAGGGAGCTTTGAGTTAACTCCTACCCAAAGCGTGGAAGTTAAGACTAGATTCCTGAGAGCAGTTAGGAATTTAAGCGCGCCCAAGGCGAAGACACTTTTATCCCCGAGGAGCATACTCTACTTATCACATCTACTACGAGGAAATAAAAACCAATTAAATTTTCGAAATATCCTGTCACGCATCAACATTCCGCCGCGGGGTTGCAGTGTTGGCAGATTGGGTACTTTTTTTCTCTTTCTTAGGAAAACAAATCATTATTTTTTTTAATAAGGCAATATTTAGCAAATTTAGAATCATTAAACAATCGAATTTGTAATAATAATCTGCGTATATTATACGCGATTCGATTGCATGGTATCGTGCGTGAACGGGACCAGGGAATACAAACACGGACACAAAATTTGATACTAAGTGGTGGTTTTGCGAATGAACATAATTATCTATCTGTACTCCTCTAGTTTGTTTCATTTCTCCTTTTGAAAAATGTAATGGGAAAAAAAAAAATCATTCGTTTCATTTTGGGGAAAAAAGGAACAAAGACAAAATTTAATAACTAGATCTAAGAACCCCTGGGGTGCACACCACAGTAGCTGATCAGCTGTTGCGATGGCTTACCGCCATTACCAATACAGATAAAAAATGCTTAGAGAGAGTTAATTATTTATTCATATTAGAATTGACCATTTGCAGAAATTGTTTTATTGTTGGAATTTTTTTGTTTTTCATTTGTAATTAATTTACATTATTGCTTTTTATTTTTATCGCAAAATATTACTATTAAGTTGCGTATTTTAATTATTTAGGTCGTCAACGGCAACTAAAACCTAAATTAAAATTATCCTACCGACGTTATAACTTACGGATAATTAAACAAAAAGATTGCAAACTGCACGGTAAATATAAAAATAACTATAGGAACAATAACGTGTCATAAAAACATTCAATAATGCTTGCAAACCCGCGCAGGAAATGGTACATCATAAATTCATAACGCAACGTCAAACAACATTGTCGATAGCATTGCTTTGGCATTTATACATACTTTTTGCTTAATTAGACCATTTCATCATCTGCCCCTTTTCACAACTATTATATGTTGGGGTCGGCTGCCAGTCTAACCGGATGCTGCTGAATATGAGTACATTACATGGAGCGACTGCCTATATAGGGTGTAAAGGGACTCTTCATGAAGCCGTCAACCAAGCATTATGTACATCAAACTAAGTAACTTTTAGTAACTTATGATCGAGTCTATATTTTTATTTATCTGTGTACCCACATAATCTGTGCGCTCTAATTACAAATTTTAATTTTAGTGTGTTTCTCAGTAAGTGAATTATCTATGTAATTCTTATGAGAAATAAAGTTGTTCTTAAACTAGACCTTTCCCAGAAATTATGGCTGGGAAACGACTTTTTTTTTTAGGTGAATGGATGGATTGAATATTACGGGGGTCGTCGTGGAGGTGTTTAAAGAAAAAGTCTTACATTAAAAACATGAGTTTATAATAAAAAAACTTGTGAAAAAGTCGGAACTTTGACCGCAATATCTCCGTAAGTAGAAGGTACAGTCTCACACAAAAAAATGATCGCATTGACAGGGAGAACAATTGCCTTTCGGCTTCGTTAAGGGTCTTGTTAAACCCTTTATTTCTTCCAAACCCAGTTACTAGGTAATACGGTATCCCTTGGTAAAACTGATTGCATGTCAGAATTTCGGGCTTCTGACAATCCGACACGACTGTCAAAGATCGACAAATGACAGCCGGGACCAACGGCTTAGCGAGCTTTTTAAAGCAAGGAAACTCGGCATGTACTGAAAGGTCACCCATCCACTGCAAGCACAACAACCGCGGCTTAACGGCCGGGTTATGCGGCCGTTATTATTTAACCGCGAGATCCTAATTAGAAGATTTGTTAAGGTTTTATTCACTAAGAATTTACAGACAAATGCAATATGCAATTTATCTGCATGCAACAATAGATCCACAGGTAGATTAGCCATTTCCTCCGTCGCTTGGGTAATTAATTCTGCTGCATACGGCGGTTCACATTATTGTGTTGATAGTGAAGTACGTTCCCACGTTCTGTTCTGATTTGTTTGGTATTTGTTGATGTTACAATTGATTTTGAGATCCTGGGAGAAGTTCATCCAAGAGGATGAATCTAGCATTGATGGAAACGAGGGTTGAAGTAAATGATGCCTTGCAGTTTTTTGCCGAAGACAAAATGCATGTAAACGATATGTGTGACGATGTAGATGTAAGATTTAGATGTATTCTTGGACTGAAACCTATCTTGGCAGGTTCACATTGCTGAAGTAAGCAGGAGGGTGTTCTGTTTGTATCGGTCTCTTAAACGTTTTTAGAGGTTCCTGCCATTTCAAACTAAAATTACTCTTGCCCAGTCTCTTCTTTTCCCCTTCTAGATTATGCTGTTTTCTTGATACGACTGAGGAAGTTCTTATTAGGCTCGAACGTCTGTAGAATTTGTTTATCCACTTCATTTTCGGACTTCGTTAGTACGACCATGTGTCGGAATTTCGGAAGCAGCTGAAATGACTACCTATTCGGACAGCGTCGAGATTGTCATACTCTTTCTTTTCTCTCTTCTGTTCTTCACAATTCTAAAGCTCCTTCGTATCTTCGGGCACGCTTTGAGTATCTTGATCCTAGAGATAAACCTTGTCGCTCATCATCATCTCTTCTCCTTCGTTTCCCTCCCCACTCTTCAAGTCTGTGTGATGAATCATTTACTGTTTGTGCTGTGCGCCTTTGGAATGCACTCCCGCACTCCTTGCGGGCTAGCCCTTCGTTAGAAGTGTTCAAGAAAGGATAAAGGAACATTTCCTGTTAACATAATCAATAAGTATGTATGTATATATGTATTGAATATACGAGGTGGAAGGGACACCGACGCGAAAACAGTTACCACGTATTCAGTACCTACATCATTCTGAGCCCCCCTACATAGAAATTTTAAACCGGTTCTTTAAAAAAAATCACCATGATAAATTTTGGCCGTGTAGGTATTGCACTTTTATAAGAAACAGCTGTTATTTTTAAAAACCCGATGAAAAATTTCTATGTTTCAGAACGTTATACTGAATACGTGGTAACCGTTTTCACGTGTCGGTGTCCCTTCCACGCTATACACCGTGACTTTTTAGTCATCTTACAACGGCAGCCCACTTCATGTATTCAATGAATACTAAACATTCATTAAAAAAAATAGGTATTTATGAGATTTTAATAATTAAAAAAAATATATTATTCACTATTATGACGCCGTAGTTAAAACACCCTGTTGCGAGCGATGATCTACTGGACTCGAGTGCTGGGTAGGTATATGTTCTCCCTTTTGACACGTAAATCATTAACAGGATGTTTCTTAATTTTATTCTAATTTTTTATTGTTGTTTTCTTTGTACCTATTATGGAAGATAAAAAGAAAATCGCGCCTAGAGCTATTTTATGTCGGGTACATTGAGTGGACGACCTTTGTAAGACGATTAAAAAGTCACGGTGTATAAGCTATATTATTGCAAGTTCTATGTATATGTTTTTTGTATTTTGTGTGCAATAAAGAATTAGAATAAGAGTAGGTATGTAAGGGTATATTTCAGAATCAGAATCAGAATATTTATTTGTGAAACATAGGTATTTACTTAAAGGTCTTAGGTTAATTATATGGGTTCTATGTTTTGCCGTGAAGGCGTAGAAATATTATTGAAAATAAAAGCAAATAGTAAAACGAAAAACAAAACGGTTGTAATATCCAAACATTGTTTATACATTAAAACAAACGCTGTATCTATGTCATGAACCATTCAAAGTAAAAAAATGTCTGATTCGATCTGGAATGCTGAACACGTAAGGCAAGCGCCATATCTGGGCCTCTGCCCAGATGGCATGGCGAATTGATGTATAGTACACAATACTAAATATTTTACGCCCGTTATTGTTCAAGGTCGGTGATGCATTTTTTTTGTTCGAAGGCATTTGTTTCTACGTTCTTTTGTTTTGGTAATATAATACAATTAGTATAAATACAATAGTGTTTTTTTTTGGTAAGATTATTTGTGATGGTTTGTGCCCGACTCGTTACTGTTCCAACTCGTCTTTGAAAAACAAAGATCACGATTCACAACTGTTTCAATTTTTTTTGTTTTCATAATACCGATTCGTCATCGAAGTATTGTCAAGTGAACAAACTATACATACAATTATAAGGTAGGTAGGTAAGGAACATTTACACAAGTTTTGTAAACAGGACAACATATATTATTTAACTTCGTCCCCAACGACGACACTGCATATACATTTCACTCCTATTTTTTAAAATCGTCTTTTCGATAAATAGTTTCACCTTACAAAAAGTACTAGGCTGGCATGAATTCAAGGTGGTATTTTAACAGTTCTGGATCTTTTTAACTAAGTACTTAGTTAGTAATACTGCACCAGCACTCTACACTTCCCTATCACCCAGTTCCTTCCGATAGGAGAAGGAAGGACCTAGTTTGCACAAAACCTCAAACTAGACATGCGTTTGCGAATCGATTTTATGTGTTTTTAGGACCTTTTCTTTACAATAGACTCAACAAGATACTAAACTTCTACAGTTTAAGTAATAAAAAATGTAGTTTGGTAATGTCAGATTATTTAGCGGTACTTAATTACACAGACACAGAAAAACTTCTAGAAGTTGTGGTTTGATTATGTTATCGTATCTATTTGTACATATTTACTTAAGCTAGTTTTAGTGTTTTTCTTTTATACCAACTTGATGCATAGTTATAATTGTTAATAGATTAATTTTATTTTATTGTCCTTATTGAATTGTGCTAGGTAAAGTGATGGCCTGAAACACAGGTTTAAATAAACCTAGATCGGGCAGGTCGCTGACATCTAAATTGAACTATTGAATACTTGCGACTGTAGGATATATTTTAGTTATAGTTTACTTATAAGTACTTATAATTAGTATGAGAAATAATACTACTGCGCTTAAATGTACACTTTTTGTAATACTTTTTAAATAAATTATTCTTATTCTTATTCTTATTCTTAGTAAGGCCATTTTTTTTTTCAGAACTGTAAAAAGTACTACTGTACTAGGCTGGCATGAATTCAAGGTGGTATAATATTAAAAGTTCTTGGATCTTTTTTACTACTTAGGCCTTGTGGTATTTGTAAAGTATTTTTTTCAGAAGTGTAAAAAGTACTAGGCTGACATGAATTCAAGGTTTTATTTTAATAGTTCTGGAAAACACCCTAACAGATCTAAACCACATGTAATTTTCTTTTTAGTTACGCTATATATATTTTAAGAAACTACGAGTACTTTGAAAAATTCATACTGATGACGAATCGGGACTTCTTGTATGGAAAAAATTTGGTGACCAATCGGAACAGTGACGAGTCAGGCATAAGCCTTTGTCATTTATGTCGATGTTGAGCTGACATGCTTGCAATTCCATTACTAGTTGAATGTGTCTTCTTTTTGAGATGCAAAAAAACGATTAATCTATACCAATATTACCAATATTACAAAGAGGCGAAAAATTTCTACGTTTGTAAGTAGTGGGTAATCTTCGGACTACAGATCCGATTCAGAAAATTCTTTCATTAACGGGACATAAACACACATTTTAAATGTAGCCTATGACATATCATATGTCATAGGCTACATTTAAAACGTTTCCGGGGGTAAATTTCTGTACATAACAAGATTAAAACAATCTTGCTTTAATTATATTCCAGAGTGGGAAAGAGATTCGGAGAGGACCCTTTATAGTGCCGTCTCTTTCCCACACTAGTGACAATAAACAATAGTGCTTTAAGTCTTCATGGTTACCCCCCCAAACATGCGATGTTTGCATTTAACAAAAAGATGTTTAACAATTTATGAGATTTACTAAATCCACATTAATCAAAGTTATTTTCAATGTTACTAATAATTTATTCGTTTTTTTTCTTTCCGTAATGACATTTTGCTTATTAATCTAAGTTATTGTTCTTGCGCGAGCAGAACATCATACATTTTTAACTTTGTTTAGGTACTGTATGTGTCACCAAGATACTAAGGGTGAGCCTAGTTTGAGAGCCGCTGTTAAACCTGTCAGTATTCTGTTAGTTCTAACTTAACAACACGTTAGTATGTTACAGAACGATGGCTGAGCAAATACATGAATTTAAATTTAAACATTTACTTTACAACATCGTCCATGTGAGTCCTGTTTAGCCAAGCGTAGTTGATTACTTTGTTACCTACCTTTATCTAAGACGATACCGATAGCTCGGCTAATTTGCATGATATAAATTTAATATAATTTATTTATAATATTGTGGCTAAATAATAACAGTCGCTCAGGTCAATCTATAGATTAAGCCGTGCTTGCCTAGGTTGGTCTGTGGATGAGTGACCACACATTACATACTCCCCAGTATTCCTCCGTGCCTCGGAAAGCACGTTAAGCCGTTGGTCCCGGCTGTCATCTGTAGATCTTTGACAGTCGTTACAGGTAGTCAGTCCCCCAAAAAGTCTGACAACCAGTCTTACCAAGAGGTATAGTATTACCCAGTACTAACTGGGTTGTGGAGGTCAGATAGGCAGTCGCTCCATGTAAAATACTGGTATTCAGATGCATCCGATTAGACTGGAAGCTGACTCCAACATAGTTAGGAATAGGCTAGGCAGATGATTATAGTGCCCTTGTTGCTTCCGGATAAATTTAGTTATGTATTGGTGAAAAAATGGTTAAAATCGGTCCAGTACTTTCGGAGGTCATTCAGTACAAACGAACAAACAAACAAAAAATCTTTCCTCTTTATAATATTAAGTATAGGTATAGAAAGGTTAATAGTGATATAGCCTTTACCTAAATGTTGCAAATGTATGCTAACTATTACTCGCTAAGAAGGGCACCGTTACTTAATTAGTAAGACTAGGAGTTAATACCCTTCACACATCTTTGTAGCCTTTACATTTTGCCTCTTAACAATACTTCCATCAATACGTAATGGGCATTGTCTAAAAAATGTAACCTGTATATAGGTTCTAACTATTCATACACGAAATATTTTTAGGGAATCATCTAACGGTTATAACAAAGCTATTTCAAGGGATTTTTTTATGTGAGTATATTTTTTTATAAAAATAAATAATTTAAAATTACTTGGCCCACAAAATAAATACTGGCTCCTTATTTTTAAGCATCCATTACGCTACTTTACTACGTCGTATTTACCTACTGTCATTGTTAGAATGTGGGAGTAAAGGTTTTATGCAAAAAGTCTCAAAAAATTTAGAATTATAATAATTTTGTAAAAAAAAAAAACACTCAGATAATTTTTTTTTTCGTTGTTATATCGACTTTACGACTTATAGAAGTTACTCTTAAAATATTTCGTGTATGAAAAGATAGACCTTATATATATTTTAATTTAAATTAGTATTTTAAGAAACTAATTTAGAATATTTTTGAATTTCAATGCCTAGTTTAATTTATATTTAATTTTAAAGTTGGCTGATGACGTCATCACTGGATAAGATTCCTTTACTCATTTAACGGTTTAATACGTGAGTGACACTCTAATCATATGAAGCTAAGGGCTCGTGAGACACGCGGGAATCGCGCGACATCCATACCCATTCCTGAATGCAGGCTTAAGTGTATTTCACGATATTCCTTTTTGAGATAAAATTGAAGGTCAAATAAAGGTTAACCACATTTCTTCAAAAATATAAATGGATATGGGTACTTTTTCATTTCACGAGAAATAAATAATTAGTGACCTTATTCCTCGAAATAGTTTTGCAATTAGCACAATTTTTGAAACTGGACAATCCTCATTGTACCCCACTTAATTAGAACCGCATCCACGCTAGCAAGTACACGTGAAAATTACATATTCTTGATCAATTTTCATCCTGGAATCGCGCAGATAATTTTGAATCACGTCAAGATAATTTCGTTTTAATGAGATTATTTTCCCAATTTTTGTGATGAGATGGGATGAATCGTATGTGACTAAAAGAGTGATGAACATGATGGAGAGTTAGAGGAAAACTAAGGAAACGATGGATGTATTCTATGAGGAATGATATGAAAGAAAAAGGAGCCTAAATGATAGCGTGACGGTTGACAGGGGAGAATGGAAGAAAACGTGTTGCGCCGACCCCAAGTAACGTGGGACAAGGGCAAGAAGGTGATGCTTATGATGATTTTTTTCCCAATATTTCTGTTAATTAAATTAGGTAACAATTAAGAATTCCATGACCATCACATTTAGCGCCTAACATAAGCGTAATCAGCAGGAGGCGACGTCTTATGTTTAGTACCAAGAAAGAGAGAGAGAGAGAGTGTGAGTTTTTGTGTATATTATGTAATTTCCAACTTTGAACAAGTATTTTACTAAAAGTATCAAAAAACCTGACTACAAATCGTATTATGTACCTATATATATTTGTAATCTCCTTTTAATTTACTTAATTTTGATACCCTACTCTATTGGTATGGTTGAAAAAAAATATTAACGACTTACAATTTAGCGGCAAAAATCCGCAATTTTTTTTTTAAAGTCCTGTCTTTTAGTTTTTGAAAGGAATCTAATGATACCGTAATCGTCGAAATCCATCCAGCCATTTGGAACAAACGAGGTAATTAAGAAATTTAAAAAAAAAAAACAAAGAAAGAAAAATACACCTTCCTACTTCTTCTTCTCTACTTTACTACCTTTCTTATCATTCCTTGTCAGTCGGGTAAAAAACACCTTCATTCGTATACTAAGTGCGAACAAGTCTAGTTATTCTATTATTCCTGTACGATACAATGCAACAATCAGAGCACTGGAGTGGTAACCTGAGTGTTTCGTCACGGTCTTTAGGAAGGTAAACTAGTTTTGACACCAGCGTTACTGGTTACACTTTGTTTTGCATGCAACAGGTTTTTATACGCATATGCAACTATGTTGATCTTGTATTTGCTGCTATACAACTTGTACCAGAAAAGTGTAGCGAAAAAACAGCTGTCCCATTCATTTGGGTCGAGTAGATATTAAGGTTTTGTATGGGACAGTTGATTTTTAGGGTTCCGTAACTATCGAAAAAACGGAACCCATAAGGGTTCAGGGATCACTCGCGTGTCTGTCTGTCTGTCCGTCTGTCACAGCCAATTTACTCCGAACTACTGGACCGATTGAGTTGAAAGGTATGTAGGTCGGTAACCCAAAGACTGACGTGTAATTCACATGGGGACCACTTTTAGGGGGGTAAATTAGGAAATGAAAAAAAAAACTTTTGCGAACTATATCGTGTAGCATATCAAATGAAAGGGCATTGTGAGCATCTCAAATATTTTTTTTTTATAATTTTAAGATAAATAGTTTTGAAGTTATTCAAGAAAATAGGCGACAATTGACTATTCCCCCCCCCCCTCCTTAACTCCGAAACGACAGGGCTGAAAATGTTGAAAAAATACAAAATATTGTTCTTGGCCTATAGATTACAGGAAAACCAATAAGAAATCTATGAACGTACGGAACCCTCCCCACACGAGTCAAACTTGCACTTGTCCGGTTTTTTTTCACGATTGTAGTATAATGGAGTAAATTGTTCAGTTTGATGGTCTGAATCACACACTGAAATATGACAAAACCTTTCTTGTACGCGCTGTACAACAATGTAGATAATACTGAAAACAGACAGCCCATTTACAAATGTAATAAAATCTAGATTTATCTAAAAATCTGGGCAATGGCCCATAGAAAGACATTAATTTTAAAATTCCAATATTCCGTGTCCTGATTTTTGTCGTTTTAATTTCCGATTTGAGCCCTGACCCTTACAGAATACTAATGTATCATAAAATAATAGGAACATTATTTTAAAATAAGAATGGTTATGCGATTATTATGAACTAATTTTTGCACGTGTCCTCGTCTGCGCGAAATTATTATAAAAATAATTACTTCTCTATTTGAATCGGATTTTGTTAACAATGTTTCATGGGTTTTCATATTTTCTCTTGACTCTTCGCGGTTAAAGGCCACAGTAAAAGAAAAAAAATCGAAAACAACAAGTGACTTGGCGCCAATAGTGATTTTGTTCGACGTATCATTGATTACTACTAACTGTTTGCATTCAGTTATGTGAGTTATGTATCTGTAAATTTTAAATTTTTATACAGATATAGTCATCTATAAAGTAAACTTCAAATTGGTCTCCTGAAAACTCATTTTCACTTTCGATAGTTTACCTAGGGACAGTCGAGATGGTAATGCGATCGATACTAGTGTGTTTTCTTTTCAAATCTAAATACAATCACCTCACACATAGCGTAACTAGTTACTGTCATGCCACTTACAGCGTTTTCGCCATCTACATAATGTTATACTTTGTAATTACAGAGTTTCCCACATCTACGTGTTCCTGCTATTAAACACGGAATAAACATGAAAACGACCATAGGGATTAACATTAACAAAGTTTAATTACTTCGCGTTATCCAAACGTACGTAATGTAATTACGAAGAAAGTGTTTGAAATAAACACCTATTTGGGTGTTTTAGTCAAGACTATGACGTAAAGAAGAGATAAATGTATTTCTCGCGTACATATCATAATACTCGACTAAAGGTAAGATAAACTAAAGACTTGAAACTACATAAATGCTGCACCTGAAAACTACCTTTGAATCTATCCATTTTTTACTTTATTAAAGAGTTAGTTCTTCTTTTACTTTAGGTTTACTTTACAATTTATAAAATAAATGTATTTAATATTGCCTTTGAATAGATTTCCCATTATTGTAAGTACATAAGTAGAGGAAACAAATATCTTTTATATTGAGAAAACACCATTAACGAGGAATTACAAAAATACAATAAAAATATCAAATTTAATAGTGTTCTAGGCTGATAGGCTGATAATGCTCTTAGTACTATTTTATTAAATGTGCGTTCTAAAAAAATAAAAAATAATTTACATTTATGTAAATAAAATGTCTTTTTCGATTCCTGGGTAGGAATATAATTTTTCCAAAAATCTAATGATGCTTTTTTAGTTTTCATCAAAATCAGGCTCGAAACTCCTTTGAGTATTTTTCGCTATTCCTCATAGTTTCGGATTTTTCCATCCACGCCCATTTAAAAAAATCAGCTTGTATTATTTACTGTCAAGTAAAAAAAAAAAAAAAAATTTTTACACAGTGTCTCAGTCTCTGTGTAGGAAGACATTCAACATGAATAAATGTTCTTTTGAAGTTGTCTTTCTACTTTAAACTTTATCTAACTTACAAGCATCACTAAATAGCTCTATAAGGATTTAAAAATAAATTATCTTAAAATGCAACGAGGTTTCTGTGTTCCACTCCATGATTTATTTGAGAGTAAAAGATAACAAACCTGTTACAAGAACAAGGAGTCTTTATTTTTATTTCACCGTCTTAACATATTTCATATTATCTGTGTTACTTCTCCAACATTTTACTAGGTGCCATTAAAATGTGAGGTTATTGCACGTCTTATCTTTTTTATACAGAAGTCTTTTTTGTATCTGTGGTAATTCATTTTAAGATACATTCAAGATTTTATTTAAAATACTAGTTGTTGCCCGCGATCTTCGTTCGCGTGAAATTATTATAAAATATTATTTCCATTTTTGAATCGGATTTTGTTAACAATTTCAAGGGTTTATTTTTTTTTGCACGGAACCCTTATTATTTTTTAGCTTATAAAATAAAATATAAAATCGGTGCAGCCGTTTCGAAAATTAGTCGAAACAAACAAAGAGACAGACCGACAGACAGACATACAAAAATTATTGAATATAATGTGTTTTTGTTATCAGTGCCGTTAGTATTTATTTTCATATGCATTTAGTAAAAAGCTGTTATTTAGATATTACATACAGACACTTCAATTTTTTTTATTTGTATGTATAGATTGTTAACAAACATGTCATGGTAATAGGCTTATTTCCAATAAAATGCAACTTAACATACCTAACTATAGAAATGTGGGTGTACACACACATCTGCATACCTCCTAGGAGTATACAGGCGTTATGTTATGTTATGATATTGTGTGAACAATAAACATTCAAACGATTACATAACAGCATGACGACAGATACGCTGTCTATTATGGAAGAGTTCCATAGTATATTATCTCCGAAGATTATCATCAACTCTTCGCTAAAGTTAAATAGGATAACCGCGGAATAATATTCTTCCGAATTTAAAAAAGAACCATCGAAATCGATTCACAATTGGCGAAGATACAGCTGAAAATACACATAAAAAAAGATAAAAATTATAAATGGGTACGTTTCGCTTTTAATTTTATGACAAGCTTTTAATAAATTGCGAACCCCGCTTACAAAACATCTTAAATTAAAGAACAAAGGCTTTCAAAGTAAGTGTAGTTACTTAGAAGAGCTTTAGTGCTTTAATTAGGATCATAAATTAATGGTCTCTCTCCTGGTAATTATGTAATACCTACTAAAATTTTAGCTCAGAAAAGGTGAATATTTTAACGAGTATTATTATATGTTTTCTTTCTATGATGAAGTATACTAGGCTCCCTACCTACTCGTTAAAATATGTTACATACTAACAAATTATTTTGTATTACTTACAAAATAACAAAAGATTCATCATCATCATCTGCCTAGCCTTTTCCCAACTATGTTGGGGTCGGCTTCCAGTCTAACCGGATGCAGCTGAATACCAGTATTTTACATGGAGCGACTGCCTATCTGACCCCCACAACCCAGTTAGTACTGGGTAATACGATACCCCTTGGTAAGACTGGTTGTCAGACTTTTTCGGCCACTGACTACCTAACGACTGTCAAAGATCTATAAATGACAGCCGGGACCAACGGCTTAACATGCTTTCCTAGACACGGAGGAAACTCGATATGTAATGGGTGGTCACCCATCCACAGACCAACCTAGGCAAGCACGGCTTAACCAAAGATTGACCTGAGCGGTTGTTATTATTTAGCCACGAGCTCCTCAAAATAACAAAAGATTGTAAACAATATTAACACAAAGCATAAAGAATATTGATAAACACAACAGGATGGAGCAAAAAAAAGTGACAGCTTGCACGTCGTGACTGCGACGCGCTGATGCTGTGGTATGAGGGGTCCACAGCACAGATACAAACGATGCCAATGAAATATCCGACGATGCCCGTGATGCTATTCGTTCACTTCGTTAGCGTAGCTTAGCTCTATAGTTCGCGGTGTGAACAAAAAGAGGTGAAACGATGCTCGCTCGGCTCGCTCGCTTGGCGACCTTCTTCCGCTCGCTCGCTCGCCCGTCCGTCCCTATTTTTCGGTGTGAACCCACATAGTTTACCTCGACAAAGCTTCACTTAGTAGCTTCCCTCGCCTCGCTTCGCCCGCCATCTAACTGGCGGTTAGGCCTGCGCTTTAGGCTCTGCCTAACCATTCGGGTGTTACAGGCGTGATGTTACGTTATGTTATCATCTGCCTAGTCTTTTCCCAACTATATGGAGATTAGCTCTTAGTCTAACCAGATGCAGCTGAATACCAGTGTTTTACATAAAGCGACTGCTTATCAGAGTTCCACAACCCAGTCACTGTCCTCACCCTTTGGCTTATTGGCATGAAGAAATCTGACAACCAGGTTTTCAGAATTCATCATTCGTGAATACTATTTCAGTTAATTACTGACCCATCTTCCTGCGCTTGTCCCACGTTACTTGGGGTCGGCGCCAAACGTGTTTTTCTCCCATTCTCCTCTGTCAACCATCAGGCTATACCGTACTCCTTTTTTAGGGTTCCGTACCCGAAGGGTAACCAACGGGACCCTATTACTAAACTCCCGCTGTTCGTCCGTCCATCCGTCAGCGGACTGTATCTCATGATCCGTAATACTCGTAGGTAGACAGTTGAAATTTTCACATACTGTGTATTTCTGTTGCCGTTATATAACAACAAATAATAAAAATAAATTAAAAATAAAAGGTGCTCCGCTACTACGACGGTGCGGAGCCCTTCATGTGCGAGTCCGACTCGCACTTCACCGGTTTTTCTTTTAGTTAATAACTGAGTAATGTATAGTAATGATGCGTGCTAGGTATTTGTTCATCCATTGCATCACATCTATTGAAATGTGGAAAATGTATAAATAAATAAAAGAAAGCCATTGTCTCATTTCTTAAACAATCGTGTACTACAGACCCTGGGTAGAATTTTAGCAGCAAAACATATACATTTGATTGTTGTACCATTGTATACTTGTTCCTATGTGATTCGTTTCTTACTATCGATGGATGCATTGTGTGAGGAATGTTATAACGGGTGATTTTTTAAGAGGTATAGGATGTGATTTTCAAAAAAAACACAAAATATTTGAAAAATTTGATGAAATCTTTATTGGAATCGATAGAACGATCAATATAATTTAATGTTTGAAGATGATTTCATGCAATTGCTGGCCGCGGCTCCGGTTTAGATGGCCCATTCGTAAGGCCCAATTTCGGCACACTCTCTCCAACATATCAGCCGGTATATCACGAATAAATGCTTCAATATTGGCTCCCAGTGTGTCAATCGTTGCTGGTTTATCCCTGTAGACATGAGCCTTAACATGGCCCCACAAGAAATAGTCCAAAGACGGTTTATTTTTTTTTGCCCAAAATGGAAGAATTGGACATGCCTGACATGTGGTTTCAACAAGACGGTGCCACATGCCACACGGCACGCGAAACAATGGCCCAATTGAGAGCCGCCTTCGGTGAACAGTTTATCTCACGTTTTGGGCCCGTCAATTGGCCGCCTAGATCGTGTGATCTAACGCCTTTGGACTATTTCTTGTGGGGCCATGTTAAGGCTCATGTCTACAGGGATAAACCAGCGACGATTGACGCATTGGGAGCCAATATTGAAGCATTTATTCGTGATATACCGGCTGATATGTTGGAGAGAGTGTGCCGAAATTGGGCCTTGCGAATGGGCCATCTAAACCGGAGCCGCGGCCAGCATTTGCATGAAATCATCTTCAAACATTAAATTATATTGATCGTTCTATCGATTCCAATAAAGATTTCATCAAATTTTTCAAAATTTTCGTGTTTTTTTTGAAAAATTAAATCCTATACCTCTTAAAAAATCACCCAGTATAAGAAAAAGTTGTAGAAGATTGCGTGACGGTTGAAAGAGGAGAATGGAAGAAAAAAACGTGTGGCGCCGACTCCAAGTAACATGAGACAAAAGCCGGAAGATGATGATGATGATGACTATCTATTAATTTAACGTCTTTTTCTTCGCCGTATCGATGATTTCCATAATAATAAGCATAATTAGCTCATAATGTTTCCCACCGCTGGGACACAGGCCGCCTCTCTAGGGAGTGAATTGTAATCCACCACGAGGGCCCAGTGTGGGTTGGTAGATGTCACATGTAATGCCTTTAAGTTTTTTGTTCTAGTACTTGCCGGATTCCTCACGATGTTTTTCTTTACCGTTTTGAGAGCAGTGGTGATGAAATAAATTACACAAAGTAATCCTCCTGGCTGGGTTTGATCTCACGGTCTACAACTTGTAAATCGGGGCCGATACCACTTATTATACAATCCCATAGCTTCAACCAAACTCTGCCACCTCGATGCCGCGCAAGGTGCTTTTGGGGTTGCACAAGGAGCAAGACATGGGTCATCTTCTGTGATGGGCTCTGCAGTCACATTTATTTCATCGCAGTGAGTTGTACCTGCAGCTGCCCACCAATCAAACGTATGAAATAAAACCTAACCTAACCGTTCACAATCGTGTTTTAAAACCGGAAGAATTGGTTCGTTAAACGATCTTGCACAAATTAACAATGAACAGGTAACTGATACAAATTGAAACAGTTAATCCAATTCTCAATATTATATAAACACTTACGCAATGCTTTCGTGCATGACAGTCGTAACAGTAACCAAATCTTATGCACTAGTAGATTAACAACTAGGTTTTATCATTGGGTTATACAAGAAATGGAGCGTTTTTCTACCTGGTTGAATATGGTTTTTAGGGTTCCGTACCATAGACTGCCAAAGAGACACTATTGTTAAGGCTCCGCTTCTGTCCATCCGTATGTCACACGTGTGTATCTTTTGAACCGTAATACGTAGACACATGAACTTGACACTATAACAACAAATAATAAAAATAAATATAGTTATATTAAGGGGGTCCCTTTATTGCTTTGAAAAATATAGAGTGTAAGGGACAGCCCTCCACAAACTGATGGGGTGAATTCAGTATATCATACTAAGATGACAAATACAAGACATTATTTCGTGAATGTTGTGAGAATCCAATAAATTTGATTTGTTTTATTTCCTCATACGCAATTGCCGTGGCAAAACGCACGTAGCGAACGGCAAGCGCGACGACGAGTTCGATTAACTCTATAGCTAGGCAGGAAGTGAACAGCTGATTTCACGCGTCGTTCTTTAGAGTATTTCAACATCCATTGTTGTTTTTTTTTATTTTAGCCATATTTTTTACATAAATGGAGTGATGCGTACAAGGAATGTAATTTTACATTAAAAAAAAAGGAATAGTAACAGAAAAAAGAACTTAAAAAAGTTAAATTTTCGGGTGAAAAATTCCGGATAAAAAAATGATTCAAAATAAGGAGCTGAATGCACCCTGTCAGTTTGTGGAAGGCTGTCCCATAGAATATGTACGTATGTAGTTTAAATTCTTACCCAATTTCATAACTTCATTTTTAGCAGAGAGGATCCGGTTTCAACAACAGTGGGCATCTTTTGGCTTTCGTTGTTTTTTACACGGACTCTATAGACATCCTTAATATCGTACTTAGTCATGGAACAATCTATACTTTGGAATTGGGTCATGACCATATCTATAAGATCTTGCTTAGACTCATTGGTAATTTTTGGTATATTTTTATAACGAAAATGGCATAACGAATTCCTGTTTCTATTTCTTCAATTTTATTCTTTACTGCTTTTTTTTTGTACTTTTTGTCTTCTTTCGACTGATTTTGTAACTGGGAAATTTTTTTTTCGAGATCTTGATTCTGTGACATTATATAATCGTAAGTAAGTTATATAATCGTGTTTTCTATGTTAATGTTGGATTGCTGTATTTCCTATAATGTAGCGGAAACCTCTGTGTTTAATTTTTTTTGACTAGCCAAGAACAGATCCATAATTTCTTTTATTTCTTTCTTGAATTCATCTAACTGCTCACCAATTGAGATATCCTCCCGACTTCTTTTAGCCCTCTGAAACACATATTTTGGCGGCGTTTTATTATCATCGTTTCCCAACTGGGTAATCTCCGATTCTGAGACGATTTATCCGTGGGTGCAGCTGGCGATATTGTTTAATTTAGTCTTCTTAGTAAATAGATAACAATATCCTCTCGGGGCGTCGTCGCCGTAGCAAACTTTAGCTGTTGACAGAGCAGATTGTTCGCGTAGCAGCTTCGTAGCTGAAACCAGTTTTTTCTCATATCAAGGTGCTACGATTTCTCTTTCGTCACGTGCTGTGTAGGTAGATTATGCGGCGCGCGATGTCAGCGCAGAGCGATGACGTCTCGCAACGATCTATAATACAATAAAAACTGTGAAAATTGCCATACTGGCAGAACACTATTTGTAAGTTATTGTGCATTTTTCGAGATTCACAACCAATATGAATAATTAAGCATCCCGTATCGTTAAGCACATTCGCCATCGCGACACTAATAAAGTCTCACATTTCACCGTTTTTATCGCCTGCCATTTAAGTGAAACATTTTAAAAATTGATTTTAAAGACTTTCAAATTATCTCTCGCAAGTTTATGGCGGCCATAACATTATCTTTACTGCGTAAATGGCGAAGCACCGTTTTCATACTTAATATCAGAATTTTATTACTTTTTCACGTTCAAATTGAGCCAGTCAGCAATATTTGCATTTTTAGCTATAAAATATCTTTACGTGTAGGTACTTTTAAAGTCAGTTAACTTTACAAGCAAGTCGTTTCAGTAATTATTTTAATTACTCTGAGCTTGTTGTGAATGAAATATGAGTACAATACTCCGTCCAATCATTTATTTTTTTAATCTTAACATCGTGAGGAAATCGAACCAGCATGCCTGACAGATATTTCTCGAAGGCATGTAAAGCCAAGTCAAAAGTCCGTGGGCGGTATAAAAACTTTGACACCGGGTTAGGCGCTAACCACACGCTAAAAAAGAATCTTATAATTTTAAATCTTTGCTGGTTACGTGAGATACAAACCGCAACCAGTGGGACCAAGCAATGTAAATACATTGGGTAGGTTGTGATGATCTTGAATGTAGTGTAAGCTTGTGATATTCCTAGACCATTTCAATTGGTTTCAGAAGCATTTGATGTAAGTGCAAACAAACCGACCTAAGACATCACTCACTCTCTAGAGGTAGTAATTTAGGACGTTTCTTACGTCTTTCTTACTATAGTTCTTATCACCCTTTTCAGACATTATTGTACGAATAATGACTGAACAAACGGCGTAACAAAATTGGCGCCATGGGCACAGGTCCGTTTTCTGACCCATTTGTTTACATTTTCTTGTAAAACTATTGTTGATTACGGCTGATTTGTCTAGATACATGTGTGATTGTGTGTATTGCCGCCTGCTAGTGACTATAAATTAGATAAGTATAGATATCTAATTTGATGTAAAACTTGAGTCACAGAAACCGACAGGCACGTAAACATCTCGCATTTCCATATTCCTCACGGAATGAAAGTATCCACCATCATTACTCATGCTGGTCAAGTATCAAGTCACCTTTGATCAACATTGTTCAGTGTTGATACCAACCTAACATTCATTGTTTCACCATTCACGGTTCCCTTTATGGATGAAGGAGCAAAACCTGTATTAAAACAAAGAAGACAAGATGGATGAATTGGAATGATATGAAGGAAAAATGAGTAAATGATAGCGTGACGATTGACAGGGGAGAATGGAAGAAAAAAACGTGTTGCTCCGACCCTGAATAACATGGGACAAGGGCAGGAAGTTGGTGACCTACTGACAATTAGTGGAGGAATAAGGAAAATATCATGAGGAAAGTTTTGAGTATGAATGAGGATGGCTATAAGAGTGGAGTAAGACCAAAGAAACGATGGATGGATTGTATGAAGGATGATACGGCTAGAAGGGAGGTGACTGCTGAATCATATCAGCAGTCACTTCCTTTCCTTTTTTTTGAGTAATAGAGAAGTATGGAAGAAGAAGACATGCTGCGCCGACCCCAAATATATTGGCATAAGGGCAGAAGAATGATGTCTCACATAGATGTTTCACAGTAGGTAGGTTGGTGGGATCTTAAGCAATAGACAAAACAACATTATTAGCGATAACAATTATGAACTGTTAAGAACTTATTGAATTGACATAAACTTACAATCCTGATGTTAAGCGAATCCACCTCGTAAAGAGCATGATGAAATATTTGGAGTTGATGGTCAAACTTCAGTAAAAAACTCACCAGAAGAAGAAGAAGAAGACAAAATCTTTGGAAGTCGTTGTAGGAACATAAATCGAAGCGATTGTGACTTGTCTAAGCCCTCTGAATAAATCTATCAGACTCATTCAAATATTTCCCTCATTGAAATCCCTCATCATCACCATCATCTGCCTAGCCTTTTCCCAACTATGTTGGGGTCAGTTTCTAGTCTAACCGGATGCAGCTGAATACCAGTATTTTACTTAGAGCGACTACCTATCTGACCTCCGCAACCCATTGAGTACTGGATAATACGATACCCCTTGAAGACTAGTTGTCAGACTTTAGACTATTTGCATGAAATTGTTCATCTATGGAGCGCAGACATAGTCACTAACCAAGCGTCAAAAGTTCGCACTCGGGGTCTGTCAGCGAGCAATGGAGCGTAGTATCCTTGGAGTTAAACTTACAGATCGTATAAGGAAATGGATACTGCGTTCCAAAACTCAAATTGCCGATGTAGGTCAGACGACTGCCAAGCTTAAATGGAACTGGGCTGGCCACATCTGTCGCATGCCGGAGGCGCTATGGGCTAAAGTAATAACACAATGGGTCCCAAACAGCAGCAAACGGCAACGCGGCCCAGAAGGAGATGGCGGGACGAACTCGACTCTTTTCAAAAAGATTGGCAAACGACAGCACTGGATAGGGCTAAGTGGAAGAAGGGAAGGGAGGGCTTTGCCCTGCAGTGGGACACAAATAGCTGATAATAATGTTTACCAGTTAAGTTTAACCAGCATTTTTATGAAGGTAATGAAACAGTTCATAAAAAAGGATAATTATGTACCTACTAAATAATACTCACCCATTTTACAACAAACTTACCAAACCATAAAATTTCACTACGTTTTGCTCTCCGCTCCCTTTCCAATCCTGGAATAGAAATCTTCCCTTTGATTAACGGCCTATGAACTATTTCTGTATCTTCGTTAACCACTTAATTACTGAGCATCTATCTTCGGTAGGGTTACCTTCTATCCGTACGGATTATCCGGAAATAATAGGTACGGCTTTTTACCTCGCCGTATGGACTTCGTAAGGCCTTGTTATTTCTCGGGACTCTCTGACGATTTAGAAAATATAGAAAGACAGAAAATAAGGACCTATCGATAAAAAAATTACCATAGGTACTTTTTGCAAATGTTCAGCTTTTGTTAGGATTGATCAAAAGTCGGATTGGTTAGTAACCCCTAATGTTAGAGAATATTTTAAATCTCAGATTAAGGTAAGATCTCAGATGTAAGTAAGACCTATGAAGTCTCAGTAATCTATAAAGACAGTGAACCTACTTATAGATATACTGCAGCTCTAATTAAGCTCTTGAAGGGCATCCGGCGCTTGCGCACCGAGCAATCAACCGGTCGTTGATTCCTTAGCTTCTTTGTGAACGATTTATCTTCGCCATTTTGTTTTATTAGCTTTTTAAAGACGAACGCCTAATTAAATCGATTGTTTTGGTTCGATTCGGTGAAGTCGCGTGATCCGGGTTCTTAGAAGCCCGAGCTTATGCGGAGTAAGGTTGCCTTTGCAGAAATTTAAATTGGAGTTTCATTATCTAAAATGTTCCCGCTATGTTATTCTTTTAACTTGGGTAATTAATTCATTTGCAAGATTTTTCTTTAAACACATCTAGAATATGTAATGAGGAACAATTTAACAATTAGTTTTATTGCTGCTATAAAATTATGAGTAGTTAATTCTCATTCTAAATTAAAACAGCCATAAACATCATTGAATTAAAGACGCTCCTAACAATTCCATTAATCACCCTAATTTACCCAAATATAGTCTTTATTCTGAATCGTTTAAAGGCGAAGATAGCGTGCAATTTTTTGTTTAAGTTAATTTCTATTCAATTAGATGCACGTGCAATTAAAGCACTAACTGTTTACAATTCACGAAACAGGCGTAGACTTAATGACGACGATCGAATAGCAACTGTGTACTCCAGGAAGACGCCGTACATTTTTTAAATTAGGAAACCAGCTCGGTAAAAGCAGCCTTCCGTCATCGGCGTACAGACACAGGAAAGCATCATCGATGAGTATTAATGAAGCCGAGGCACGGATCGGCCGGGTATGCGCGAGCGCAACGCCAGTATTACCGCGCATTTCAAACGATACACTCGCGAACTGCAAATGTATTTTCCAAAAACCTCCGAGGTCGATGACACAAGTTCCGAAGGACTCGAAATGTTACGGTTCTAATCGATTCTCGTATTTATGATCGATTTGTTGAGGTGTATATCGATATTGTAGCCTAGTGATTTGTTTTGTTTTAGCGCAGGTAATTCGATGGGAATAGCTCTATTGTTTAATTAATTTTCAAGGAGTTGTTTGTCAAACAGTTGTGCTTTGTTTTGGTTAAACTGTCAATAGAATTGGTCTTGTTAGGCCTCTATATAAAGTTGGCTAGTTGAAAAAAAAACCATTACTTAGCTCTAGTTAATTGTGGTTGGCAGTAAGTTTGCATATTATTATAATAACTACGGTAAACAATTATCTACGCTTTAAAATAATTATGTTCTTAACAGTTAGCAATAATTTCAGTACACTTTGTGACTGAATGCCTCAGAAAAACTATAAAAATAAAAATTGACTAGTTTCAAAAATGTTGATAACTTTTGTCCAGACACAAAGAGCATTCTTGTTCACAAAATATGATTAGTCGAATCAAGAAGCATTTTATTAATTAAATTCTTGACTCACAAGGAAACATAAACAATACGCCCAGTTAACTTAAGTAAATCTCATTTAACTTTGGGCGGAGCAAAAGTCATTTCCAAGAACTTAATTGTTTCCAAAGAACAAAAAAAAAACTTAATTTCATTCATCTAGTCTATTTAAATCGAAACTACAGCTGTAGATTCAAATAGTATCAGTGCACTAGAAGTTTGACATATAATTATAAGACTGATTTTAAAAGAAACAATAATATTATTAAACAAATAAAAAAATAAGAATAATTTGAAATAATAAAAATAAATATTAATCAATAAATATTAATTATTTATCAATATTAAGATTTCTTATTTATAATTAGTTAAATAGCCAATGGACCTGTGTTAGGAATAAGAGTGATACCCACACTATCGAATTAGGTTTAGTTAAATAAATAAATAAATAATAATACATAAATAAAATGAAAGAAGAATTAGATGGAGAGTAAGGAATAAAACACACCAACGTAATTTTCAGATGTTAAATGCATAACGCACCAGGACTATATGACCAGCAGTGTTAAAAACAGGACAGTAAAGATGTATTCAAAAGTGTTAGTGGTGTTGATAGCATTGTCATTGATGCCGATGGTCCTATCGAGGACACGGAGGTACTCCAAACTGCAGTCCAACACATTGTACAAGATCAGATGTGATCTGAAGTGTATTGATGTCAGTAAGGAAGCTAAGCCTATGGTAAGTGGGAAACTTTTTCTGGGTTGTGATGATTTTGGATTTATTTAGATTGATGTACATGATAACGCACCTAAAGGTTGTATTGAAAGTAGTAATTTGATAATCTTGAGGAGAGTAATAAGTTTAATAATGATTTTTACATGTTGGGTATTCCCTTGTAGTGAAATGGACTATATCATATACATGCAAGGTAAAGGAACGAATTTTCACGCTAGTAGATTTTTTTTACTCTCTAACGCAAAAAACAAAAATAGTAGGCGATCAAAGTAATGTTTTTCATTAACACTAGAAACGGGATATTTACCATTTTCCATGTGTGTTAATGATTTGTCGTCGATTATCTACTTCGTGTGTTTGTGTATATCCTTTGTTGGAGATCCTAAATAAATAAATAAAATAAAAATAAAAATAAAAATAAAAATAAAAATAAAAATAAAAATAAAAATAAAAATAAAAATAAAAATAAAATTAAAAATAAAAATAAAAATAAAAATAAAAATAAAAATAAAAATAAAATAATGTTAGTGACCATGATAGTTTAAAATTTTATAAAGTAATGTTTGTTAACAAACAACGGTTAGATTTGAACTCAAAAAAAGAGCATTGGTACTCAAGTCGAACTCAATTACGTATCTAGATCAATCGATAAACAACACAATAAGGAAAACGGTAATAAACAATCAAACAATGAATTACTACGCAGGGAAAACCCAGTTTGCCTCGGAACCATTAAGAAGTAAGCACTTGAAAATGTCATAGGTACATTAAAAGTCTAGTACAAAGCGCCCGGCTGATGAAAGAAATCCGGACACCTACGATTAGTTGCAGCATGCTAAATTTAAGTCACAAAAACTACGCTACACGTAGAACTCAGAATAGTTTACGCTATACCAGAACAAAAAAAAATTTTTACTAAGATAGCTGTCACAAGGATCACGATTTAACAAGTTCACAGAACAGACATAATAAACACGATACAAAAAAGTTAACGAACATAAAACGAAATACAATCAAGATTGCAACGAATGTAGTTAGTAAGAATAATTCTGCGGCTCCGGAGTTAGTTACATAACCAGAGCGCAACAGGCTTTAGCCTAAAAAGGGCACATTGTGGTAATCTGTAATACACAAAAAGGAATTATGCGGGTTTGTTAACGATAAAAAATTGTTTGCGAGGAGATGTAGTGGCAAAAGACAATCGCATTTTGATCGCGTCATCGGGAGTAACGAACGAGCTTGAAATATAGATTTTTTTGTATATCAACAGCGTTTAACCAGATACCATTTTTAATTTGTTTTCACTCGTATATGTTTACGACTTAACATAAAACTAAAAATAAACCTCAATATTTTAACAGCTTCATCAAAAATTAAGACAATCTTGACAGAACAATTGAAATGAGCTTCCAAGGTAACATAAAGGCGATAAAACGAAAGCCGAACTCATTACTCAGGCATGGGCTTGCTGATGACTTACTATTTCTGACTCAAGATAATACATTATTCTATTTTAGAAAGCACTCCAGGGGGTTCACACAAGTAACAATCAATTTCAAAACGTTTCGTATTTCTACAATGATTTTCAATAAGATAAACAAAAGTTTTTCGGTAACTAATGTCAATCCCATTTTCTTTTTCTTATCCATAACCATTTTTGCTGAAAGTATACTACTTTGGCTAAGCCCTGGAAGATCTCTCCTTTGATCACACAGGACTGACAATAAATTTTCTTTAGAAATTAACATCCAAGCCATGAATCACTGCACTTCAAAGGAACTCTTATTTTGTAACTATTGTATGCACGCTAATTACCTGAAACTACTAATGAGTCTGAAGTAACAGAACTTTACTAAATGAATGCCCCTATTCACAATACAGCGTGACCTGTGTCTGCACTAAAAGCACAATATAATACCTACCTCCAGACAGGGCAGAAAAAACTGAACAAATGTCTTCCTTCTCGTCAAACAATACTGTCTGGTCTAAGAATACTTTGAGAAATACACTGTTAGTGTTCTATAAAAACCAATTGTTCTAAAACAGCTTCAATATATATACTTGCAAAGGTAGATCGCAAGTATAATATATACTTGCGATCTACCTTTGCGTCTCCCTCCCTCCATGATTCATCCTCCTTATTATATTTATTCATTCACCTATCAGCAGCAGACATCTCGGTGTTCAGCATCAGCGTTTCGCTTAGTATTTCCCTCTTCTAACAGTCTAACTTTTCTCAATGCATGCCGTCATTCCTTCGCATCTCATGCCTACACCACGACAACGGATTCCTTGAAATCAAATGACGTTCCCTCGGCACCAGTGCTTGAAAACTCAGATTAAAACGGTTTCCTTTCTTTATCCATATTCCAGAAGCCGACTCAAGTCTTACTATAATACTAGTGACCCGCCCCGGCTTCGCACGGGTGCAATATATACATATAAACCTTCCTCTTAAATCACTCTATCTATTAAAAAAACCGCATCAAAATCCGTTGCGTAGTTTTAAAGAACTAAGCATACATAATGACAGACAGACAGCTGGAAGCGACTTTGTTTTATACTATGTAGTGATAACTCATCAATACAACCCTCTAAGTTCATATAATCCCATTGAATGACTTTTACATGAAATAGTCATTAAATGGGATTAAATGAACTCGGAGGGTTATATTGATGATTTTAATGATTATAATTCTGTAACTACATACGTGTTACGGTCGCGAATCATATTTTGTTTCACTTATAGAAACAACTGCAAATTGCAAAAACCTAACAAAATTTGAATTTCGCGGGCTACCCTGGCGCTTCCACTTTAACTTAAAATTTAAATCTTTTCACAGTGCAAATCACAATGCCGTACAAATGAGAAGAAGCCAGGCACGTGTCCTATATCCGACACGCCGAAGTGGGAAGCGGCGTGTGTGGAGGCATGCAACACCGACACCCAATGTGATGGCACGCAACGATGCTGCCGTCATGCATGCGGGTCTACGTGCAGCGATCCTGTGGACCTTTTGATTATACCAGGTAAATGTGATTGAACTATCTACTCTAATAATATAAAGAAGGTTTGCAAGTTAAGATTTAGGAAGTAATAACAGAAACTAGTCTTCCGATTTCTAAATTATTGATGGAAAGCACTATTCCGAGTGATGTAGGATATGTTTCTTCGACGCGGATGTGATGTGTTCTTATACAAAGTTTCCAAGACACAATTTCAGATGCCAGTAAGGTAATAAGCGTCAAAGGTAAATCAGTGTCAAAAAGATAGGAATTACGAGAGCGCACGGTAAGTGAGATATCTTGAGAACTACTGGACTCGGTAACAAAAATGCTGGATTAATGAAATCAATTACTTTTTATCTATACAAATAAATAAAATTGAAGTCTCTGTTTGTTATTTCAAAATAACAGCTTTTTAAAATGCATATGAAAGTGTATACGGTACTTACATAACAGAAATACAATTGATTTAATTTTTGTTTATCTGGCTGTCTGTTTGCTTCTTTCGGCTAATCTCCGAAACGGCTGAACTGATTTTGACGGCACTTTTACTGGCAGATAGCTAATGTTATAAGGTCTAACTTAGGCTACTTTTGTTTTGGAAAAATAATTAGGGTCCCGTGAAAACAATCAAAACCCTTGATTGTTTTTGAAATTGGATTAAAAAAGTGAAGTAATATTTTTTTATAATCATTTCACGCGAACGAAGGTAATCGTAATGTCGTCCAGTATCTCAATAATATTCAAAAATTCAAGCTGTGCAGTAGTACTCCTTGAAAGAAAATAATCAACCATACTAAGAGACAAGATCAATCAAAGCAAAATAGTAATAAAAGCAACTGAACTAATTGATGCAATCGATCTAATTCCGACAAAATAAAGGCCTGAATCACTCTAGTACTAATTAGTGCTGCAGATTTATAATGACTGTTAAGTGCTACTCATAATCTTTAATCTTGACTTGGCTCGCGAGGTTGTCGACATGTGGTATGTGGACTCAGCGATCATTGTGCCGATAGTTGTATTTCGACCAATACCTGAGGAGGCTCTCGTTAGGCAGCTGGATCAAGAACTTGATTCAGAAAACGGTACTCCTGGACACGGCTCGTATTTTTAGGAGATTCCTCTCTCTGAAGCCCTGACAGCCGGTAGTTTGGATCCTGTTCCCGATACCAGTGGACTACAATTTTTTTTAATATTTTTAAATGTTTTTTTAAATTGGTTTTTCTAAGGAAAATTTAAAAATGTAATTGATTTGAAAAAATATAAATAAAGGAAATTCTATCAGTATCAGTTTTATTATAATCTTACTTGCTATAAGGCTTTCTTCTTGTTATCATTTTCATCATCATCATCATCGTCTTCCTTCCCTTGTGCCATTTCACTTAGGGTCGGCGCAAGACGTTTTCTTCTTCCATTCTTCCCTATCAGACGGCACGCCATCATTCACTCCTTTCTCTTTCATGTCATTCCTCACACGATAATAAATAATAAAAGGTATATAATTAATTAGGTGTTGCCCGCGACTTTCGTCCGCGTGTTTATTATAATAATACAATTTTCCTCGTTTTAGCAACATTTTTCATTGATACTCCGCCCCTATTAGTCGTAGCGTGATGTTATATAGCCTATTGCCTTCCTCGATAAATGGGTTATCCAAAAATAAAAGATTTTTTCAAATCGAACCAGTAGTTCCTGAGATTAGAGCGTTCAACCAAACAAACAAACTCTTTAACTTTATAATATTAGTAAGTATAGGAGATAATTACACTAGAAATAATCATTGATCTTCTTCTTAGCGTATCGATGGCAAGAGCTCAAACATGAACCTAACTCAACCACATGAACCCCACTCACTGATTCAGTCAAAAGGTCAAGTGCGAAGCTGACAGGTCATTCGGCGCAAGACCTTGTCTGGTCATGATATTGATTGACGTTTATAGTTTTTTGTTATCCAATAAACATGAATAAGCATTTGTTGAATGAGGTATTTTATCTTGATTTCAATTAACAGGTCTCCCAGCCTTGCCAACGATTGAAGAGCCAAAAGAAAGAAAACGATCTGTAGGTATCAGATGGACTGATGGAGTGGGAGACGCAGCTAGAGCAGTTCCTGGACCAGTCTACTACCTGTTAGAGGAGCAGCACCATTTGGGACCCAAGTATGAGGAGATGAGGCTAGGAGACTGGAATTTACTCGTGAAGACGAATAAGTAAGTTGAAGTTCAAGGTCTATAAAGCCACCGTAATGGTGGAAGGACCCGGCAAAACATACAAACCACGAATTGCTAGCAGGGCTAAGTTCTCGACAAAACACTTGAAGTCGTTAAAGATCCTTCCGAAAGAGTTAAGAATTACGGCTGAAATTACTAAAGAACCTTTACAATCGACAAGTACCTGACATAGTGGTCGTGATGCTTATTTTAGGTGTTTTGGTACACTTTACAGCTCTCTGCCAATCGTCTTCTGCTGTTGCTTTCCTAGTAGGTACATACAGCACGAAAAGATTCTACAATCTTCGTACTTGCAATTGATTATGTAGTGCATGGGCACTTTACAAAGTTCTTAGGTCATAACCAATTGACCCCATCCTAGTAGAACAATTACTGCCTTCAGGCTAAGATATTGAATGCAGTTCCTCCAACATCACGTAACGCGTAGCACGAAGTAGAAAGTAATCGAGTGCTCTATTATGCGTGTACAAAATCTAGTTTATCGCACCAAGTCACAATATACAACGATTTGAACGAAAATCTTACAGTCACGTAACGATTATTATTAAAGTGTTACAGTTCAGTAAATAAATAACACCATTTTTTTGCAATAAAATTTTACGCACAGATTTTTTTCTACCCAATTACTATCTTCGTTCAACTGTGTCTGGTAAATTAGTACACATAAATATTTACGACACTGAATGCCATTGCCGTGTTCATCGGAAACAAAAAAAAAAAGTATAACATCAAAAAAAAACTAACCTCAACTAAGTCACGAACAGACAGACAAAGAGGTATCAATATTTTGTCTAGATTTTCACACACCATTCACTTGAGAACTTGGGCAGTACTTATCAATCGAACTACTTCCTAACTTGAAGTAAAATACATAGGTCTAATTATACAATACTATCATTATCGGCAATGTGCGAAAAGTAGAGCATTTTTCCATCCTTAGTCATAGCAACAAAATTAGAGCCATTGAAGAACACTGAAGTGAAAACGTCTATAATTTTACTACGACTTACGACCGCTTAAGCGGTTCTCACGAGAAGATAGTAATAAATGTTCCCTGTCTCTTTGTGAGCACTTTTAGTACCGACAAGACAAAAACCAGAGAATATTGTTAATTACCCAACGAGGAACACTTAAAACAATAGATACACTAAGAGAATAAAGTAATGGAAAACATTTTCCACGGCTTTCTATATATTAATGAAGGCGTTGTCTTTGAAATGTTATGATTGTAAGAGCATTCAATTTACCAATTTAATTTCATAACTTTATTTAACAATGGGTGCATATGATATATAGATATAACATTGGCACGCTTAGAAACCCTAAACATCCTTGTAATTAACTTGCATGTATATTCAATATCAAGCCGTGCATCCGATGAAATTTCCCTTAGGCAAAAATTAGGAACTTCTATACAAAGTTTCATTTCTTAATTAACCCCTAAAGAGGATACATTTACTGCTAGACCCAGCAACTGTAGTAGTTGCTTGTCAATGAATTGACGAATTGTAGATTTTTAAGTAGGTACCCTAGATAACTACCTATAATTTCCTACATAAAAGCTCAGTCACCAAATTAAAGAACAAAAACAAAACTGTAATTTACAGAACAAAGGTAAACCTACGAAACTCTCTGAAACCGGGTCGTTGGTACCGGTTCCGGGTAGCCGCCATCAGCTCTTCCGGCACGCGAGGGTTCTCAACCCCCAGTGCTCCATTCACCCCCCGCCGAGGACCTCGGCCCCCACCTTCGCCGAAGAAACTTAAAGTTCGTCCTGTAAAAGAAAGTAATGGTAAGTGAAACTTTACTCATTGAATAAAGTCTTACTTATTTACAAAAGGATTTGGTTTCCAAACACATAAACCAATTTTTATTCTTAGTCACAAAGTTAAAAGGTACACATACAAATTGAGTTTTCTTAACAAAATGTTTTTGGGAAAATATTTTTAACAATTCCATCTAAGAAGGTCAATTTTCGCTACAACAAGCATAGGTATTCTAAAATAAACACTAGAGTACACTTAATTCACAACAGTCTCAGGTATAAAGGAGAACAGCACGTTTATGATGTATGTGAGAAAAGAGGCAGCCCTAAGATAAGATGGATGGATTGTGAGGAAATTGTAAGGAAGGAAGTTCGTACAGTACAGCATACTATAGATGGTCATGAACGGAAACAAAAGACATATTGCGCATAACTAGAAATTAATCAGTCCTCAAAATCACTTCAAAAAATCAAAACCGCGGTTAGAGGGAACGTATTACTTTTGTATCTCAATTCATATCTTCTGAGGTAACCCCATACTATTGAAAATAATTTCTATACATACACTCCTCTCGCTGGAATGAATGTTTAATAGACCGGAACAGTGCACACGACGATGACCCTAAATATGAACAAGAATTTACGTAACCAACGGTTGAGATGAATAATTGGCTTTTCAGAAATTGCAGCACCTGCTGTATCTTTTTCAAAATAGATAAGAAAATAATCTTCTTCTTTTGATTATTTTATGATCTTGGTTCTATTGTCAGTAAATTGTAGTGAAAAAGTTATGAGTATGAACGTTACAAACGTGGCATAAGATGTATGATTGTATCTACGAGTATGCAGAGGCTAGGCTAGAGACGAAGTGGTTCTTGAGATGACGCCTAATAGAGAAATATGGAAGAAGACGGCATGCTGCGCCAACCACAAATTAATTAAATAAAAAAATGCCCCACATTAGAAATTTCGCCTGCACCGTGGGTGCGTTTACAAACACTTAAAGTCACATACACAATCAGCCAGACCCAACAACTACCTCTGGGGTATACAAATATTTATTTCATGCGGGAATCAAACCCGCGACGCGCAGCGCAGGAGCCAATCGCTCAGCCATCGCGTCCGTCTATGGTAATTGGGATAAGGTTAGTCTAATCAAATAATTTATATCTTTTCGACTGACTTTTCTATTTTTGACTGTTTCAGGCACCGTCACCGTCAGACTGGAATGGAAAGAGCCGCATTCAGACTTGCCAGTGATGCGATACAAAGTCTTTTGGAGTAGGCGTGTCAAAGGCTTAGGAGGAGAATTGGATTCAGTGCTTGTCAACCATCAGACAGTGCCCAAGGTACGGAATTGGGTATAGGTTATAACCTATACCTGCGCGTTCGCATTGACAAAACATTTACATTATACATGTTTAAACTCTAATTATTTTAAACTCAAAGCATTTATTTCAATTAGACCATTACAGGCACTTTTGAATGTCTGAAAAACAAAACAAAACTACAAAGTCACAAGGCATAATAACTTGTGAAAGTACTGAAGATGGCCCATTCCAAATCGTGGATCTCTATGGAGAACAATGGGCAAGAAACTCCATGGACTCTCTTTTAAATCAAAATATTTTTACAAGATCTTGGTTACATCATTCATGTTCAGATTTGAAAGTGGTGTAGAAATACATGTGAGAATGATGTAGAAAGACGTGCACATTAAGGGCGTCAAAAACAAAGTAGTTAAAATAAACCATGGCAGCTAAGAGATGACCAGTCCCAACTGACAGTCCCAACTGTCACCCTTTTTACTAAATAAATGCAGATTTTTCCTAACGTACATGATGTTTCCATAGATATTTTGACAAGGTACTGTCATGAACTATGTTAATTTCCTTAAATAGTTCTCTTAGAGAATCCTGCTTACGTAGATCATATATGGTTCCGATGGCTCTTTTCTGCAGAATAAATATAGACAGCCCACCCGCTCTTTTCTGCAGTCCGTTCCCATAGTAAAATACCGTATGACATAATACTATGAAAATAACTAAATTAGACTAGCCTCGTGGTATCTACAAAGTAAATTGACGGATTTTGCTAACAGCATGTGCTGCTGAACTCAGCCGCCCTGCATGAGATGTTTAATGCGGACCCCATTGTAGTCTTGAGTCGACCGTGATCCCCAAACAGTATTTTCGACGAATTCTAGCTTCTCTTGGTTCAATACAATATCACTATCACTACTTTTGACATTCGGTAGACCAAATCTTATGCACTTCGTTTTTTTTTCATTTATTACTAAATGAGTAGCGGAGAACCATTATGGACTTGCAGTAGGGCGTTATTTACGTCATCGAGTTTTGTGGCACGTCTATTTATCTTAAATATTAAAGAAGTATCGTCAGCAAAGAACACCATTTGTGGTTGATTTTTAAATAAATGGGGTAGATCATTAATATAGACTAAAAAGAGGAAAGGACCTAATATCGAACCTTGTGGAACACCCATACTTACGTTACCCATTGAATTGACGCCATTTATTTGTACTTGCTGATGTATATCGTTTAAATACGATTGCACTAAAGCTAAACTAAGCGCAAGTTTCCCTAAACCGTTAATGTTCAAGTTTTAAGAGTAGGGTTTCGTGGTTTACGGAATCAAATGCTTTCGAGAGGTCACAAAAGATTCCTATGGCATCTTGTGCCTCTTCCCACGCAGTAAATATATGTTTTAATAAGGTGACACCGGCGTCAATCGCACAACATCCTTTGGTGAAACCATACTGTTTCTCATTAAGATTTTATTGGTGTTAAAGTGGTTGAGCATTTGATTAAGCATTACCTTTTTAAACACTTAGCTGAAAACCGACAACACGGATGCGGGTCTATAGTTATTGGTATCTTTACTGTCCTCGGATTAGAAAAGTGGATACCTTGCTGTATTTAATAAGGTCCGGAAGACTCCTTGGTCCACACACAAATAAAATATTAAGTCTAAGTACGGTGCTATAGCCTCAATAATAGCCTGACTCTCTCCATCTCTCTTCTTTTAGTTGTTTTTTTTATCTTATCAGACCAGTTGTTTAATTTTATGATTGTTTCACCACTGCAAACGCAGAGTAATGTTTGAATTATTTTATTTTGCTGGACCGATAGCAGATGGGTGTTACTGAACTAATTCCGTAATTTTCTTTCACAGGATCAACACTCCATTGAAATAAAGGATTTGCAGCCAAACTCCCAGTACTTCCTGCAAGTGCAAACAATCACTCAATTCGGTCTAGGAAAGCTTCGCAGTGATAAGGCATCTATTTTCTACAACACCACGAGTACAGCACGAACTGGTAACTGAAGAATTCCCTTTAATAATACTTGACCAACATAACTTGAGACGTAATGGAATTTAGATCTACGATTGGATTTGGCATATGGTTGCCGTTTTCTAAGCAAGCAGCGCCACCCTGATGTCTCAAGATATGTTGGTCAAGTACATAATAATACACACGCTTTTTCCCATAGGGCAGAAACTTCACAATAGCATATGATCCATAACTTGTCCACGTCCATACGTCTAGTTATACATGCACACCGGTTGGGAATCAATCTTCACCATCATCATCTGCCATTGTCATCATTTCATTGTTTATGAAAACTCGACAAATTGTGACAAAATATACGGAAAATTACCAAGTTTTCCTTAAATATCAAAACTAATCCCTCTCATAGAGAGGAGGCCTGCGTCCCAGCAGTGGGAACATTAATAGGCTGATCATGCTTATGCTTATGCTATCAAAACTAATCAATACTAGAAAATTCTCTACAGCTGCTCTTTCGGTAGAAACGTTGTCGATCCCTTATCAAGGTCGTTCGGTCTGATATATTCTACTTTGTTAGATCTCGTACATTATTTTTATTTATTTTTAATGCATTAAGCCACACTTCGGTAGTAATCACCAATAACTCTAACCTTGAGCTGGTATATCGTAAGTACCTAGTTTCGATAGAATGCGAGGCCACCTTATATTGGTTTTTACGACTGTCGTGCAAACCTATAAAGTTCCTACTAACTAAATCAACACATTCCTAGAATACATTTCAAATGTGCCTCCTGAAAAATTGGCTAGAGTTAGGAATACAACCTGATTCGTGAAACGTGTCAGCATCAACCTAGTTCTATGTTCCAATGGATATTGAAGTAACGAAGTGCCATTCGGCGCGCCAACTTAATAATTTAAGCAGTCATTCCGCCGCTGAATTACAAATTCAAGAGGTTACGGCAGAGAACGTAGAGGTTAGACATACAACGATATAGCTTTGGCTAAAATCTTACCGAATTAATTCTGAGCAGGGCCAACCACAGTAATAAATAACAAAAGAGTAAGAAACAAATATTTTTTAAATCTGCAGTGAAATGGAAGATCAATCACTGATCACGAATGGGCTCAGTGTCCGAGTGAAGATCAAGCTTAAGGGTTAAAAGTTCTTCAGTAAATAAATTTAAAGGGGTTGTATTTATGATTTTAATGATTACCTATAACTCTGTAAAGCCATTATTTTTAGGGCTGCGAATCATGTTTTAATAACCACACAACCTGCTAATTGAAGGAAACGGAAAAAAAAAATGAGTTTCGTAGGCTACCCTGGAGCTTCCACCTTAATAGTATAGTGCTATTGGACCGAACTACTTAAATTCAGTCATGGATTAACAATGATGATCACGCTGATAATTAGGTGTTTAAAAAAATTAAAGGAAGATGGACCATCAAATGGGTATAAATATAATTAGAGAAACATAGACTTCCAAAATTGGGGACCTTGTCATCTACAAGGTCCCGAATTATCGAAGTCTATGCAAATAGATCGCTGGAATCAGTTAGTTTCCAGTATTTTTCTGTTCTATTGTATGGGCACGAGTTCACCCATTCCTGGGCATATGCGTCTTTCCTCGTGTCGTCTCCACGCTCCTCATCTAGACGCTAACCTCATACGGTACAACTATACCAAACTTTTCATTTTGTTTCAGAGCCCGCTCCAGAGCCGCTTAAAAAACCTGATCATAAAAAGATCCGAGGTCTCAGCCTACATAAAATTGTTTGGTACAACCATAAGTTAAAAGCTAAAATCTCGTGGCAGCCCATTCCTAACGTCTATGAGAAACCTGGAAGGTAACGTTTCTATTTTAATCACCTAGGTACATGAATAATTTCCTTCAGGTAATGCAGGTATCTACCTGTTTATCATAAATAACTATCTGAAAACCTGTTACTCAGCACCTATCCGTCTACAAAGGCAAGTGAATTTTTCACATTGAGCAAGTCTAATAAAATTAGTTTTTTAAACCTTCCTCCTACCCGTCTTATTGATTTGCATTCAAAGGTCATTTAATTTACTCAGGAAGACAGGACCATTGGAAATAATTATTTCCTTTTTTTTTAAAACAAAGCCTTGAAACTTGAAAAGCTTTCTCATCTATAATAATGTACCTATTACATTACAGATACTACGTCCATTGGAAAGCGACTAAATGTACCGATCCCAAGAAACTACGCAAAGCAGGCCTATCTGCCACTACTGAGGTAAAGTGCCAATATAAAACATGAAAAATAATGAATTAAAACACAAATCAAATCATGATTTCCTGATAACCCTTATGAATTTACGCGCAATTTTTGTAACATCGTTACACAAAATTAGAACAGTATGAAGTTCGTAGCAAATAAAAAGTGCGGTAAAATTTAGTGCTGCCAGAAGTTAAGGCCGAAACGTTTTTAGTAAAAAAGATTTTTAATTTATTTTTCTGTTTCCAGCAAACTACGTTTGAAATTTACGAATTGGAGTATCAATGCAGTTATATGGTGAATGTGAATTCACTGCCAAGAGTAAGACTACCCGATTCAGAACTTACAGTGAATGTTCCTGGCTGTGAATATTTCAAACGAAAAGTGAATACTACTACGATCGACTGTCACGATTGATTACAACATATTTAATAAAATTAGAATAACATGCTGCAGATGATTATAAAATTTATTGAATCTATTCTTAAATTAAAAAAAAAAACATTACAATAAATTAAGAAATCTTGTAATTTTTTTGATAAAACATTTATGAATTAATTTTTACTTTGCCAACACGGACATTTAAAATTTTAAGAGTTTAGTATCATAATATAATGTATAAGCAAATATATGTAAGTACAGGCGCCAGCACCTCAAGCTACTACATACTGTCAAATTTCCATAATAGATTTTCAACTTTATTGCTATAGCATTAGATTCAAGATTGATTGGGAAAATTTGACAGTTTCGGGTAGCTTGATGTGCTGGCGTCTATATGAATTAGTACATATGGCAAGAGGCATGCAGTATTTTTGGAGAGAAAAATTAAAATTAAATGTTATAAGTTTTAAGAATGTCTAGACATTATTTCTATTTTATTTATTAAATAATAATAATGTGCCTTATTAATAAAATTAATACCTCCGATATTATGTTTTCTTTACTAATGCATTTATAACGTAGTTTTTGAAAAATCGCCCTTCTGCTACCAAAACAATTGATGTCTTTTTAATTTTCGGGGACCATTAACAGAACTATATTCTATATAATCAGAATTGTTAAAGTGCACTTAATTCAGTAATGGCCACCAAAAAAAAGCACAATTAATAATGTTATTTTCATAGGACAATGACCAGAAAGTATTGATTAAGTACCTAGGTCCTTAATAATATTAATTTTATCCTTTGGTAAGCTTTGGAACAAACACGCTATCCATATTATTCCTATTCAGTGCAACCTCTAAAATTACTCCTTTTGATGCCCGAATCAATTTTCAAATATTGATAGATAGAACTATCACTGCCAGACTGCCAGCTCAAAATCGCGAGTTTGATAGACGATCAATGTCAGAGCTACTTCACAAATTGCTTCTGTGTTCCGGGGAATCTGCAAGCTGCGTCTATATAATTTATTTACAAGCTAATCACACAATTTAATTTCGCCTGTCACTATTATAAAATCGAAGAATTTATTTATCTTTTCTGGCAACAATTTTTCTCCCGCAATTCGCTACTAACTTCATTCAGGACATTTGCAACCCTCAGAATGTCAAAAGTAAATAAAAAGAATATTTTGTGAAATAAATTAAATTTAATACAATAATTACACTTTTTGCTAATATTTATTGACTTGCACCTATTGTGTTTTATTTACTATCTTTCACACCATTAGTGTTTTTTAAAAGTGTCGTTTACAAGTCTTATTGGAAAATTTCGCGAATGAGATCATTTTACTGTGTAAAATGAACATTTTACATCTGGGCTCAGATATTAATATCCTACTCCAGTTTCAAGTACAAGACTTCCTACTGAAATATCATTGGGTGTTCATTTAATATTTAGTGTTTTCGTAAAACGTGCGAATCGTCTCAGGGCGTAACCACTGCTCAGGCGGGTTGAAGGCTGTGTTTAAAATGATATTTTTTAATATTTTCTGAAACGTAGCGAACTGTGTTTGTGTGAAAAATGGCTGAGGACGAAGTGCTTTTCGACGATGTGTACGAGCTGTGCGAGATTATCGGCAAGTAAGTAAATAGTGCATATTACTTTACGTGCAAGTGAAATATCGTGCGATGTGCATTCGCGCTCGCACTTGTAATCGTCTATTTTCCGCCTCAGGTGTACTTGACCTGGGAAACTGGGTACTTTTCCTGTTTAATATAAGCAAACATTACAAAACTCAAACAAGACAACCTCACATTTTACAGTTGATTTAAATTATACTTCTGGTTTCTATCAGAGTGCATAATAATGTGCAGAATTAAAATATTCTAATTGGAGTAAATCAATATAAAAAAAAAAAAATTGCCAATGTCACATGGTTCATTTTGTTTACTAAGATTAAATGCTGGTCATTCATTTTATTACTGGGATGAAACTCCAACCATAAACACAAAAAAAAAAATCTAATGTGTTTTAAATAGTTTCTTATGTACTTAAATTAATTTGTTTTTGGTAGTAAATGCTATATTACAATAACTGTAAAAAAAGTATTAGTCCAAAAACTAAAAATCTGTCAACAGGTAATTATTAAAGCATTAATTTGCAAGTAAAAAATAAACGCTTATTAAAATGCGGTATGCACAGCAGGAAATAGGCCATATAAAATTTTGTCTAAACTGTAAATATTAAAAGAATTATTACAGTTTAAATCAAGGCTCTGTCAAGAGCTAACTATTTTTCCAATAGCATATGCATAATCAGCCATGATAACATTCTCAATACTGGGATGCCAGCCTTTTCAGGCCAGGCAACTACCACAGGCAACCCAGTGTAGGATGGTATCAATTGTAATTAATTTGAAAAAGACTACTAAGTGTAGTTACCCCCTTACTTATGTTAATTTTAATTCTCTCAAAAATTGGCCAGAGCGTAGTTTTAGCATCAATATAAAAGTGAATTGTGTAAATCCAGTCCTGTAACTAATGTGATAAAACTTATAATATCACATTTTCTATGACCTTGGATAACTAGTTTAGAGTTATTTACAAGACATTGTTTACAGTATGATAAACAACTTTCAGTGAATCATACGATGGAAATAGACAGGTGCTAGGTGTGACATCAACCAACCCAGACTGTGTCCATTTGGTAAATTAAAGCCCTCTCCCTCTCATAGGATGGAGGCCTATGTCCCAGCAGAGCAAACATTTCAATTTCATAATGCTGTGACAGATTCAAGGCACATCAGTTACTATCATACATGTTGATTAATTTTATTAGCAATGCGCTTCTACTAAGCAATCACATTCAGTTGTGCTGATGAAGTTGTAAATTGGCCTACATTAATTTATCATTCATGACAAAACTCATGCACATTCATGTTGATAAATGCTGGAAAGTGATACAAAACTAGTTCTTTTATTGAATTCTTCAACAAGAATAGACTAGAATCTTAATAAATAACTGTTAATTCAACCAGTTAAAAACAAACACAACACAACTGGGGCTTAAAAATAACTAGCGAAATGAGGGTGTATTGTACCTACGTACACCTCTGTCTAACCACCTCTGTCTGAGATGCCTGTAATCCAAGTAGGAACATGGATTACAGTCATGTCACACTATGATAATGTTCAACCACTTGTTTCAAGAAAATCAAGCCAGGATAAAGATAGTTGAGAATGATAGAATAACAAAAAGTTTTAGGATTCTAGACTGTATTGTTTTTACATTTACAATGCTTGTGAGGAAAAATTATTTTCTTGTTGACACATTATTATCTATTGTTTGCAAGAACTGATAAATATCTTTCAAATGCAAATTGTTAGAATGACTGGAATATTTTTGGTAAATAAGATTCCTTATTAGAAATAGAAAATTGTTTATTATCCAGGTAAAATACAAATTGAGATGACATAAATGGCTAGAGACTAAGGAGGTGACTAGATGCGCAGAATTGTATATACTTATATTATATCTGTGTATGATTATGTATGTTTGTGTATTTGATTTTGATGTTGGATGGCTTCTTTAAAAACATTTTATGAAACCTGCCCCAACATAATTATGATAGTCAAATACTCATGGTTTCTCATACTCAAAGTACTGCTACTCCATTTGGTGCTTGCTGACCATAAGGGATTCAAAGTTCCATTAGATCCTACTACTATAACACTGCAGGTCTCAAAACTGATCCTAGAAAACTACTTCAACAGTACCTATTGACAATAGTCACTAGGAAATTGGGTAGGCTGACAAACAATCTTCTATGGACCTCCTTCACACACATCTTCAGTATTTCGTAAGCTTCATCCTCAGTAGCGACTCTCTTGTGGTAGCGATCCATGTAATAAAATAAATATATGAAGGATATAGTTAAAACATAATATTGTATTATTTTAAGGGGTCCATTCAGCCTGGTCCGCCGGTGTGTGCACCGGCAGACTGGCCAGCAATTTGCAGTAAAGATTGTTGATGTGGCTCGCTTCACCGCCAGCCCTGGACTTAGTACTGCAGGTAAGATCAATCAAGTTATTCCATTATGGTGATTGAGAGTATTCAGTCGATAAAAATAGAAAATTTAATAACACAAATTTGTCAGCAACCCGGAGTCTGCTTATGAACCTGATGGATGGCAATAGCCTTACCCCTATTATATGGTGGATTTAAATAATATGGAAATATGGGTGTCACCTCTGTCTACCCATCTTGGAAAACAGGCGTGATGTTATATTATTTAATATTTTTATTGCTGAGTAAAAGAAAAGTCCTCATAAAATTAAAAATGTAAAATTAGTAGTTTTTTTTTTTTTTTTTTAGATACTCGGTCCCAAAAATCTTTTTGTTTGCATTCTACTACAGTAATGATTCCTGGACTATCTTAGAACCAAGACTAGAGAAAATTCTTTTGTAAAAAAAACTTCGCTACGTTTAGGTTTTTTTCTTTAAATTATTAGTGGTTAAATGTTATGCAAAATATTCCTGAATATTGCCTGATTCTATAAGTTATGGTAATTAGTGGTGTTTTCATTATTAGAACCTGTAACATTATATTGTGATGTGATGAGACAAGGTTGGAAGTTCACCTTGACTGATGACCTGGAGTATTCCACTAGAATTCGCTACGTATGACAAGCACAGGAGCTTTCGCTGTGGCGACGCTAGGAGGCGGCATATGTCCAGGAACTCCAGGAGTGAATGTCTGATATTGTTGAAATGAAACACCGTATATGTTATCAGAATAAATAATAATAAGATGTGATGTGATGTGATAATAAAACTATTACTTTATGTTTCCAGATCTAAAACGTGAAGCAACAATATGCCACATGCTGAAACACCCGCATATTGTGGAGCTGCTGGAGACATACAGCTCCGAGGGAATGCTATACATGGTGTTTGAATAGTAAGTTTTGAACTGCTCATTGATACTACCTGTTATAGTTATAACATTAACAGCAATTTAACACTCAAAATGAGGCTGAGTTTTACTATGGATGTTTGATGTTGAATATTTATCATTTATAAGTATAATCACAGTATTAGTGTGCCTGAAGATTTAAAACTATCTGTTATAAAACCTCTTCACAAAACAGAAACTCCACAAAATATGAAAAGTTATAGACCTATTACTCTCGTACCAGTGTTTTCCACAATAATTAAAAAAGTGATTTACAACAGCCTTTATTCATTCTTTGAAATAAACAATCTTCTGAGTAAAGAACAGTACGGTTTCAGAAAACACAAATATATTAATATGGCCATATATGAACTAATAAATAAAATTATTACAAACATGGACAACAAAATCGCAGTTTCAGCGTTATTCATGGACATCATGAAGGCGTTCGATTTGGTAGATCACAGAATCCTACTCATTAAATTTTTAATTCAATAGAAAACAAATAACTAAAATAGCAAAAGATTGCCCTAAAACCAAAACAGAAGAAACCTACCTATCAAAACAAAGGTTCGGCGCAGCATGTCATTGCTAAAAATTTGTTTTAAGCAAAATGTATATTTATTAAAGATTTAATATTAGGTAATTAGCTGCAATAACAGTAGTTTTTAAACTCATAAAAACTACAACCTGCACTACTTAATGTGTATACATTATCTGTACGCCTTGCAAGGCAGCACAGTGATACATAACTTTATTGATAACACCATGTACACACGGCGGCATATGAAGTTGTACATTTCCAGTGTAACTTGGCTACGCTTTGTATAGATTTCCTATACAATGAGAGATCTGCATAAACTGGTTTTGTTAAGCTTGATTGGCCGTCGTGCGTACTTACTTTTACTAAAAAAAATATAATAAAAAAACTCATTGTTTAAAATCTTATATTATTGTCGATTTTTGTCATTGCAGTCTGCAACCAATTGTTTTTTGTTAATTTAGTCTGTTTTCTTACTGTACAGTTATAGTAACATACACATTGTAAATTGGGAGTCTAATAGATTTCTTAATACTTTCAGTATGGATGGCTCTGATCTCTGCTTCGAAGTAGTCCGCAGAGCTACTGCCGGATTTGTCTACAGCGAAGCTGTTGCATGGTGAGTACAAATATTATTTATTTTGTACCATTATACTTAAACTGTCATTTTGAGATTGCTAAAGGTATACACATAGCCTTTCCATTTGCCACATGCCTAAGGAATATTTTCCTATAATGAGCAAGTCTAGTGATTAATCCTTGTTTCTTCTTGCATGCTAAGGCGCCAGTGTGAGATCCCCAGTAGGCTAATCAATTACATCCTAAAATTGTTACTCAGGTATATAGGGTGTCCCATACAAAATTTCAATACCTACTCGACCCAAATGTATGGGACAGCAGATAATTTTTTCGCATTTACGATATTGGACCCAAGGAAAAAGTTGTTCAGTTTGATGGTCTGCAGCATATCCTTTTATATGACTATACCCTTTCTGTTACACCCTGTATTCTCCAACATAGTTGGGTACAGGCTCTGTAGATAATGGTTGTTACTTAGATATTCTTTTTACTCTTTCCAGCCACTACATGCGCCAGATTCTGGAAGCTCTTCGCTACTGCCACGAAAACGACATCGTTCACCGAGACGTGAGACCACACTGCGTGTTACTGGCCGGTCGCGACAACTGCGCTCCGGTCAAACTTGGAGGGTTTGGTGTAGCTGCCCAGTTGCCGACTCCGACTGCCCATCGAGCTCCACCTGGTAAGATATATTTTGATATTATTAGTGAGAAGCTGTGTTTGGTATGTGGTGTGTTCTGGATTTCTGAGAAAAGAGAAGTAACATGTTCTATTGTTGAAAAATCACTATTTAAGGCCAAAGCAGTAATCATTCATGCAACACCAAACGGCCATACTTTATAAAAACATTGTGAAATATGACTTTAGCCGTCTGCCATAGAGTTGATGTAATTTTAAATTCTTGATTGGATGTATTCGTATTTTTCGCTATTCCTCATGCTTTCTTTTTAGACCATCGCACCCTGCTCACAGCTCTCGAAAAACAAGAAAAATTGGTTAAGACATCCGGTGTACTGAATCGGAAGGTCGCAGGTTCAAACCCTGCTCGCACTAGGATTTTTCTTTCCATGTCAAAACAGCTATAGTTCCCTACGCAGGGTTTGCGTATAAAAATATTAAATACAAATTACAATGCACATTTCTGATTATATAATTAACCTATACTTACTTTATTTTATCTACAAAGTTGATGACAGTAGGTTGTGTTACACAGAACTGGTGATGGACACTCGCCCGCTAATGGGTCCAATGGGCCAAGCGTATCTCAAATCTGATGAGTACGGTAAGACTTGGAGACCGTGCCCTAACTGCATGGACTATGTGCCTCGAACAACTGCACTGTGTCTTTGTACTATCGCGGATTAGAGGGATATTGGACTAGAAACAGTACACGATAAGAAGCTAAGGACTAAGAAGCTAAGACAGTTTGCTGAACAACTAAACTTACTCGTAGTAATTACTGCTCATATTTGGCTGTGATTCTAAAATATTTTTATGACTCTTACAATTTCTTAGTTCAGACATGTGTCTGTGCCTAAGGTGGAAGCGCCAGAGTAGCCCGCGAAATTAAAATTTTCTTAGGTTTTTTTTGCAATTTGCAGCTCAGTTTCAGGCTATATATGAAACAAAATATGATTCGCTACCGTAACGCGTATGTAGTTACAGAATTATAACCATTAAAATCATCAATACAACCCTCTAAGTTTATTCAATCCCATTTAATGACTATTTCATGAAAAATTCATTCAATGGGATTATATGAGCTTAAAAAGTAAGAGCGTAAAGCCATATCTGCTACGGTCGCGAACCAAATCTTAATCAACATACAACCTGACACTGACCTGTAAATTGCAAATAAACCTAAGAAAATTTAAATTTCGCGGGCCTCCCTGGCGCATCCACCTTAAGGATATGATTAAAGAAATCTTAACATCTCGTGAGACTCAGTAGGTACAATACGTCTGATTATCTGTTAATATTATCGGCATAAGCACGCGATAATCCACTTAGAAATGTGTGCGGTGTAAATTACATAGCGCGTTTTTAAATGCAATTATCTTTAAACAATCTGAATTTTAGATTTAAAGCGACATACACTGCAGGAGCGTAAAAAACGAATTGCATGTGATTTTGTCCTACGAAAACTACTCATTCTCAGGCTAATTGCCACCGTTGGCGTGTATATATTTTTCCCTCAACTTTTCTTAAAGTGCGCTTTATTTTTTATATGCGTCTCGTCTAGTACAAATTATTTTTATTTCTCATTTGAGTGAATGACTTTATTTTGATTTTAATTGTTGTTCAAGTCTAGAAAAAAGCCGGGTTTATTCGAGAGATTTTTGTGGTTTTATTGTTACTATTTACTTACAGTCGTACCTAGTAAATAGTAGTCTTGTAGCGGCACTACAAGAAGTACTGCAGCAACATAGTACAAAAAGTACTATAGCGCCATCTATGACACAAATGAAGAACTAACATCGACATTCTAAATCGCGCAGTTAAAGTTATCCGCGACTTACGACTGTATAGAAAAACCCGACGACAACTGTCGGGCAGTCGCCCACCAGACATAACACCCGTCTGGTCGAAGGATCCTCTCTTTTCTATGTGGAATGAAGAACTTTACACCCAGTTCTTCACACCCTAGTCTATTATCGTGCATTGTTGAAAATGACCCTATACCTTCTAATTTTGTGATATCACCATGTGTCTCATACGATAGACATGTCGCTTCCAATCACAGTATTAACAGATTTTACGTATTACGGCACTTTTTTGTTCATAACACCTTGTTTTTGATCATCATAACCTGTTCTAGTGTTGATGTTGTCCACTCGTAAATTCAAAGTAATACCGCAGTGGATTGTATTGAACACTATTTACAACAGTTCATAGTCTATACATTTGTGCATTATGGAATGTTGCCATAAGACCTAGTTCATTCTTCGTTACCCCTGTAACTGTGCTATACCAGCTGTTAGACCCGCTTGCACTACGAACCACTAAATTGACGGCACGGTAGGCGCAGTGGCTGAGTGACTGGCTGCTGCGCTGCGGGTCGTGAAATTTCTGATAGAAACACCCAATAACACTGCGCGACCCGGGAATCGAACCCAGGACCTTACGCTCAGCAGTCGCGCTTGCGACCACTAAACCAATGAGCCAGTTTTGCATAATTATGTTAAGCACTAAACAAATTTTGCGATTTTTTGCGCATTTGGGCCTATAAATGCAGTAAAGGCGGATTTTAACGAATATTTGAAGCTGATGACATACTAGTTAGAAGTACTACTTTCACGTAGTTAGTGTGCCATAAAGTGACAAAATGACGTCACTAACCCGTATAATGTCCCTTATGCTTAACACACAAGCTTACAAGTAGAGTAATAAATAATTATAGCTGTCAAAACAGTAATTATTAAATGTATTGTAAATTATCTGTCATTATGTCATAATGAACGCAGTAAAACGCTGTCAATTAATGCACATGACCCTATGTATTTTTTTACATTGATGCACTTGTCACACTTGAAATAACACGAATTATTAAATAATTATTCCCTACTGTTTTGTTTTTTGTTTGGTGCCGGTTATTTGTTGTGGAAAACTGCTACTACGATGAGTTTTATCTCCATTATTCGTTTTTGCCATATTGATAATAATTTAATTAAAAAAAGATAGTAAGCTATTACGTAGATAATTAATCAGAGTCCTGTCTTTACTTGCTTCCTTGGTATGTCAAAGGCTTTTGATATGATTAATTATGATGTATTATAGGGTTAATTACGCAAAGCAAACATGCCATTAGAGCTGATAAATATTTTTAGATACTGGTATGGTCACCAAGTGAACTGTGTGCGTTGGGCGGATGCTAGTTCTGATGAGTATAAGTTGCAATGTGGGCTCAGACAGGGTGGTATGACTTCTCCGATTCTGTTTACTTTGTACATAGACGGTCTCATTAGTGAGCTCAGTAACTTGCAGCGTGGTTGTTATATAGATCGAATCGCTTTTAATAACATCAGTTACGCCGATGATACGGCACTATCGAGCCCTTCAATATTAGGCTTGAGAAAGCAGTTGGATGTTTGTTAGAGATTTGTTGAGGGGAACGGTGTAAGATAAAATGACAAATAGAGTGAGGTTCTTAGTTTTGGAGCTAAGTCCTCAGATAGGTTTCCTTCTGTCAAGCTAGCAGGTAATATCTTGAAACATGTTCAACAATTTAAATACGTCGGCCATATTGTTGCCGCAGACATCAAAGATGATCTGTGGATGTAGAAAGGATTGCGGGGAAATTTGATTACCCGTTTATGCATTCCTGTCAAACCTACATGTTTTACTAAAATAGTTTTACATGTTTACTAACAATATAATTATGGATGTTAAATGATATCCGAAATAAAATGTTTATTATTATTATACTGATAGTGAAAGCTGCGATAGGTTAGACTGGAAGCTGACCCCAACATAGTTGGGAAAAGGCTAGGCTGCTGATGACTAAAAGTGAATAATCATCGTCCATGATCAGTCTAACAATTAGGTTGCAGGCCTGTTCTCTGTGTGAGGCCTGGGCACTAATCCACCACAAAACTGAAACATTTCTTGGAAAGACTCTGTAGCGGCATTACAAAAGTACTACAGCAACACAGTACAAAAAGTACTACAGAGCCATCTATGACGATTAAGACCACATAAAAAAACCTGCGCCCACCAGAAATTACCGACCCGTCTGGTCGGAGGATCCTGCCATTTCTATGGACAATTCAGGAACTTAACACACTGTTTTTCATACTCCTAGAACTCTTCTTTAAAATATTTATAAATGAACATGCTTTAACTAAAACTGGTACCATTAGATTTTTACTCACTATATTTTTACTCACCTTATGATGAATAACGTACCTAAACCATCAAACTTGAAATTGAAGATTTTCCAGGTCGCATCGGAACTCCTCACTACATGGCTCCGGAGGTGGTTTCTAGTCAGCTGTACGGCAAGCCTGTCGATGTGTGGGCTGCCGGCATACTGTTGCATGTTCTGCTGGTCGGGTATCTGCCCTTCACTGGGACTAAGGAGCGGCTGTTTGAAGCTATATGCCGTGGACGTTTGAGGGTACGTTGTGAACGCTATTTTGGAAAGTTGTTGCCTTAGTATAGTTTATAGTCACCCTTTTTTTAATGTAATCCATTTAACATACAAACAAAGCGTCGTTGAGGTTCTATCACAACGTAAGTTATTTTAGGCGGTTTTAACATATTGATTTTTGATGCCGTTTGCTAGTGAATCTGAAGACGCGTTGTTTCAGCCAATCACAGAAAGAAGCAACGTCTCTATCTAATTTGAAGTGGTGAATGGAACATTACATGGTATAATTATGCAGTTTTTTTCTATTTTTGACTGTGTAAGAACTTCAACTATGAATTAGATTGTCTTGCTGTAATTTTATGATAGCGATGTATTATTGCACAAATGTTCACCAACAGCGCCCCCTGTTGATGTTTATGTTTGTTATTCTCTTGACAGTTCGACGCACCCCTCTGGGAGGACATCAGCGACGCCGCTAAGGATCTGGTGCAGCGAATGTTGACCGTGGATCATACTCAGAGGATCAACATACAGGAAGTCCTCAATCATCGCTGGATACGAGTAAGTTTTAATTGACGACTTTCATTGTTTAAGAAATTAAATTATAAGAGAATAGTTATACAATTTTTGTTGGATTTTAAACAATGTGTTGCTTATGTTTTTTCTACATTGTGCTCGCATATGGAAGCAACAATATTGTACTCAGGACTGTGTAAAATCTAACTTGATTTAAAAAGAGTGTCCATGGAGTTTCTTGCCCATTCTTCTCCAAGAGATATAAGCTTTGTAATGGGCAACTACAGTCCATTCACTGTTATTATGTCTGTGGCAAGACGGTATTTTTGACAATGCAAAAGTGCCTGTCACGGGGCTATTTGAAATAAATGCTTTGAGTTGGGAATAACTTCGTTTGTAATTGTTGCTATATAGTGGCTGCAAAAAAAAACAACAAAAAATAACAGTAGTTTTACCTGTTCAGAATCTGTTGGATAGATCCGCCATGAATTACACCCACTGAAACGTCAACCACATGTCAGTAGCTCTTGAATTAAGAAAACTGCATTTAGGCCACGGTCACACCTAGCGTATAATCGGTCGTCGACTGTGAGCGTCTAGTTCAAAATGTACGATAAAATGTCAGTCGCCGAGTCTATTAAACTAAGCAACTTTCAGGGTCAGTGTTAGCAAGTGTTGTTTTTTATAAGAAGACTCGTATTTAAAATAAAAGCAAGCATATTTCCCAACTGGCTTACATAACAATATTTTCTCCAGGATCGTGAAAAGCAGCTCCGCAACCATTTAGCGGGCACAGTGGAGGAACTGAAGAAGTTCAACAGTCGGCGTCGTCTGCGCGCGGCTACCTTGGCAGCCGCCGCCGCTGATGATGAGGAGGACGAGGAACAACAGCCCAGAAAAGCTGTCATGCTGGAAGAAGCTTGTTCAGCAGGTAAGATAAGAGTCAGAAAGAGAGCGATATACGCGTATAGCGCTGTCTCGTTTTCGCCCAACAAAAACAACGTTTCAATATCACGGACGAAGCACAACTAGACTAACTGTTTTGTTGGGAGTGGCTTGTATAGCTTTTACGTTAGAAGTAAGTTGTGCGAGTAATAGATAGTGCTATACATGATGGATAGCGCTATTCCTTTCTCGCACAGAAACCGCTCTGTGTATGGACACAGGGTCATTGTTTACATCACGGCCTTCGGCCGTGCTTGCGGCCGTGCGTGATGTGGACGATTAACATCAGCCCAGCAAGCAGCGCTGGGCTTGCACAAGAACGGCTTTGTGTCCATATCATGGGCTAGAACATAAGCCCAGACAAGCTGTTATGTTGGGACAGGCTTGTTCATCTGGCAACATAGTTTACAGTGTTAGAAAGAAAAGAAAGAAAAGAAAGAAAGAAAAGAAAGAAAAGAAAGAGAAAGAAAGAAAGAAAGAAAGAAAGAAAGAAAGAAAGAAAAGAAAGAAAGAAAAATATTAAAGAAAAAGACCCAGGCACGATGTCTGACGATATCCCTTTTTCACACAAGCCCCTGTGTCCATATCACACGAGTTCAATGCCACAAGGAATAACATACATTTCTATTGTGGTGTGTTGAGAAGTTGTTACAGCACCACGTGCGCTGTGTTAGTTGGAACTAAAAACTCGGAATAGTTTACCAAAACTTGCAACAGATGGCGCTAACTTAAATTCAGTACGGTCGTAAGCGCCACCTAGTAATGTTTTTGCAACAACTTTGTTATGCGGTATTTTTCGAAAGATGGCAGTAGTTTCTATAACGAAAATGAAATGATTGGCCAAATCATGTAGTTGCTTCGTACATTTTTTATTTGAAATGTTTGTTACAGCTGTGAGTCTGGTCGTCGAATCCCTAGACGATGTATCAGTGCTGCAAGATGGCCCAACGGTCATGGATCCTGATCTGTTTCACAGCGTTCTTGATGATCTGCAGCTTAGAGCTTTCTTAGAGGTAAGCTAACTTGTATATCTTACCAATTTGAAATGTAAGCTTTCTTCAGTATAATTCATCAGCTGTATGTATGTAGATGAGGCAGCGTAAGGATTGTTCCTTTGTTCATCAGTGATGGTAAAACAAGTTGATAGGTACAGTAGCGGGCAGAATTGGAGTAGCAGTCTTCGGTTTAACTTACGACTTTTTTTTAATAATTAATTTCTATACTGTAGAAACACACTCACATTCGTTTGCAACTGATTTTGATTCAAACACTAATGCAATGCTATGATAGCTTATCGGTTATCGTATAAGGATAAGCGCATTCCTGCGTAGCGAGCCGTGGGTTCGAATCTCACGCGCGGTGTTAGTTTTGTAATGTTTAAATTTACTGGTCTAATCACGCAGTTGACTTTCGTTACGTTCATCTTGTTCACTTAACTCGTAAGTCGAGGTTAAAGTATTTATTAGTGTGATTTTTGTGATACAGTAGGTCTTATAGTTATGTTAACTCAAAAAAACTACCCATTTGGGCATAAACTATTTAACAATAAAAGAATTTAAAATCGATACAAATTAACAAAATTTCAAAATTGAGAATACAATAAATAATCAGAATACAATTAATTACTCAAGTATTTGAATTTTTAAATATAAATAGACAATAAATTATCAGCTTAGTTGATTAAATTTTGTCAAGAAGGAATTCGTCAATGGTATAGCAGCACTTTTCAATTAAAAAATATTTAGTCTCCGTTTAAATTTTGTCAATTTTAAATCTTTAATGTCATTTGGTATTTAATTAAATATTTTCGGAGCCACGCAGAGAACGCTTTTGTGCATAAAGGCAGTCTTTGAGGCTCTTAGACATAATTCGTGTAGATATTCTTGCCTTGTCGATCTATAGCGTTGCTCTAAAGCTTTTTTAAACATTTCACTATTTTTCTTGATGAACAATGCGGTCTCTTATAATGTAAAGACAAGGTAGGTGATTGAAAAATTATCAACAATAACATTTATAAAGCGTTTGTTTAGGAACTGATGAAGATTATTACTGAAAAGAAAATAAAAAGTCTCATCACGAGATTGGAACTCAGATCAATGTGTTTCATAATCCAATACGAAAATCCAGCTGTCGGAACTTGATAAACAGTTGTGAATTTTAGCAATAGTTTGAACCGACCAAGGTCTAGGTCAAGGTCACTGCGTGTGTGAAAAAGCGACGGTATGTTTTTTGTTTCGTTCGACACACTGGCGTGTGTGAATACTAAGGTGTGCGTTGTGTTGTAACTTCACTTATACACACAGATGTAGGTACGGCGTGTACGGCAATACCTGTGGGCAATACAATCATTAGAGTGCTACTGCACTTATGACCGCTTACTGTACCTGCCTTTTGCTGTAGTTTTTGTTGTCTACTAAATTCTTTGCATTATGTAGTGGGCGTATTATTTAGCTCATTTATAAATCTGGGTGGTCACCGATACTAGACGAAGCCGAGTATGCAAGCTGTAGTTGATCACCCACAAGCGTCCGTGCCAATGAGTTTGAAATGGTGCTTGCATGTTTTATAAATTTGCGAGCATTATTATGGCGAGTCTCGCAACTAAAGTCTACTATATGCCATCTTTAATCTCAAGTGTGAAAAACTTTGATTTTGCATCACTAACAAAATCTCAGTAATCTTTAGTCTCATTACTGTTAGTTGCTGAAACTGATATATCTGTCGAAACAACAATGATCTTTAATCTGTTTGTAATACGGTTGCTGTTGTCAAAGACAAAATAACTGTCAGAGGTTCAAGCGTGACACACTCATGACTATCAGACGAAACAAGTAGTTGAGCATACCAAAATGCCCGTTTACTAACCCTTTCTAATTTGTCTGCTAGATATACGACCGCATCGCCAGCACAGTAGTGGTCACCAGCGGGCGCGCGCCGGCAGCGGAGGGACGCGCGCGCGCCCGCCACGCGCTGGAGGCGAGCGCGCGCCTGCGTGCGGGCCCGGCGCCCGCCGCCGCCACGCCCGCCACCGCCGCAGCCATACACGAGATGCGGAGGCTGCTTGCTCTGCCGCACATTAAGGTGAGATGTAACATGTGACGAGCGGGCGCGGAGGGGCCACGCGCTGGAGGCGAGCGCGCGCCTGCGTGCGGGCCCGGCGCCCGCCGCCGCCACGCCCGCCACCGCCGCAGCCATACACGAGATGCGGAGGCTGCTTGCTCTGCCGCACATTAAGGTGAGATGTAACATGTGACGAGCGGGCGCGGAGGGGCCACGCGCTGGAGGCGAGCGCGCGCCTGCGTGCGGGCCCGGCGCCCGCCGCCGCCACGCCCGCCACCGCCGCAGCCATACACGAGATGCGGAGGCTGCTTGCTCTGCCGCACATTAAGGTGAGATGTAACATGTGACGAGCGGGCGCGGAGGGGCCACGCGCTGGAGGCGAGCGCGCGCCTGCGTGCGGGCCCGGCGCCCGCCGCCGCCACGCCCGCCACCGCCGCAGCCATACACGAGATGCGGAGGCTGCTTGCTCTGCCGCACATTAAGGTGAGATGTAACATGTGACGAGCGGGCGCGGAGGGGCCACGCGCTGGAGGCGAGCGCGCGCCTGCGTGCGGGCCCGGCGCCCGCCGCCGCCACGCCCGCCACCGCCGCAGCCATACACGAGATGCGGAGGCTGCTTGCTCTGCCGCACATTAAGGTGAGATGTAACATGTGACGAGCGGGCGCGGAGGGGCCACGCGCTGGAGGCGAGCGCGCGCCTGCGTGCGGGCCCGGCGCCCGCCGCCGCCACGCCCGCCACCGCCGCAGCCATACACGAGATGCGGAGGCTGCTTGCTCTGCCGCACATTAAGGTGAGATGTAACATGTGACGAGCGGGCGCGGAGGGGCCACGCGCTGGAGGCGAGCGCGCGCCTGCGTGCGGGCCCGGCGCCCGCCGCCGCCACGCCCGCCACCGCCGCAGCCATACACGAGATGCGGAGGCTGCTTGCTCTGCCGCACATTAAGGTGAGATGTAACATGTGACGAGCGGGCGCGGAGGGGCCACGCGCTGGAGGCGAGCGCGCGCCTGCGTGCGGGCCCGGCGCCCGCCGCCGCCACGCCCGCCACCGCCGCAGCCATACACGAGATGCGGAGGCTGCTTGCTCTGCCGCACATTAAGGTGAGATGTAACATGTGACGAGCGGGCGCGGAGGGGCCACGCGCTGGAGGCGAGCGCGCGCCTGCGTGCGGGCCCGGCGCCCGCCGCCGCCACGCCCGCCACCGCCGCAGCCATACACGAGATGCGGAGGCTGCTTGCTCTGCCGCACATTAAGGTGAGATGTAACATGTGACGAGCGGGCGCGGAGGGGCCACGCGCTGGAGGCGAGCGCGCGCCTGCGTGCGGGCCCGGCGCCCGCCGCCGCCACGCCCGCCACCGCCGCAGCCATACACGAGATGCGGAGGCTGCTTGCTCTGCCGCACATTAAGGTGAGATGTAACATGTGACGAGCGGGCGCGGAGGGGCCACGCGCTGGAGGCGAGCGCGCGCCTGCGTGCGGGCCCGGCGCCCGCCGCCGCCACGCCCGCCACCGCCGCAGCCATACACGAGATGCGGAGGCTGCTTGCTCTGCCGCACATTAAGGTGAGATGTAACATGTGACGAGCGGGCGCGGAGGGGCCACGCGCTGGAGGCGAGCGCGCGCCTGCGTGCGGGCCCGGCGCCCGCCGCCGCCACGCCCGCCACCGCCGCAGCCATACACGAGATGCGGAGGCTGCTTGCTCTGCCGCACATTAAGGTGAGATGTAACATGTGACGAGCGGGCGCGGAGGGGCCACGCGCTGGAGGCGAGCGCGCGCCTGCGTGCGGGCCCGGCGCCCGCCGCCGCCACGCCCGCCACCGCCGCAGCCATACACGAGATGCGGAGGCTGCTTGCTCTGCCGCACATTAAGGTGAGATGTAACATGTGACGAGCGGGCGCGGAGGGGCCACGCGCTGGAGGCGAGCGCGCGCCTGCGTGCGGGCCCGGCGCCCGCCGCCGCCACGCCCGCCACCGCCGCAGCCATACACGAGATGCGGAGGCTGCTTGCTCTGCCGCACATTAAGGTGAGATGTAACATGTGACGAGCGGGCGCGGAGGGGCCACGCGCTGGAGGCGAGCGCGCGCCTGCGTGCGGGCCCGGCGCCCGCCGCCGCCACGCCCGCCACCGCCGCAGCCATACACGAGATGCGGAGGCTGCTTGCTCTGCCGCACATTAAGGTGAGATGTAACATGTGACGAGCGGGCGCGGAGGGGCCACGCGCTGGAGGCGAGCGCGCGCCTGCGTGCGGGCCCGGCGCCCGCCGCCGCCACGCCCGCCACCGCCGCAGCCATACACGAGATGCGGAGGCTGCTTGCTCTGCCGCACATTAAGGTGAGATGTAACATGTGACGAGCGGGCGCGGAGGGGCCACGCGCTGGAGGCGAGCGCGCGCCTGCGTGCGGGCCCGGCGCCCGCCGCCGCCACGCCCGCCACCGCCGCAGCCATACACGAGATGCGGAGGCTGCTTGCTCTGCCGCACATTAAGGTGAGATGTAACATGTGACGAGCGGGCGCGGAGGGGCCACGCGCTGGAGGCGAGCGCGCGCCTGCGTGCGGGCCCGGCGCCCGCCGCCGCCACGCCCGCCACCGCCGCAGCCATACACGAGATGCGGAGGCTGCTTGCTCTGCCGCACATTAAGGTGAGATGTAACATGTGACGAGCGGGCGCGGAGGGGCCACGCGCTGGAGGCGAGCGCGCGCCTGCGTGCGGGCCCGGCGCCCGCCGCCGCCACGCCCGCCACCGCCGCAGCCATACACGAGATGCGGAGGCTGCTTGCTCTGCCGCACATTAAGGTGAGATGTAACATGTGACGAGCGGGCGCGGAGGGGCCACGCGCTGGAGGCGAGCGCGCGCCTGCGTGCGGGCCCGGCGCCCGCCGCCGCCACGCCCGCCACCGCCGCAGCCATACACGAGATGCGGAGGCTGCTTGCTCTGCCGCACATTAAGGTGAGATGTAACATGTGACGAGCGGGCGCGGAGGGGCCACGCGCTGGAGGCGAGCGCGCGCCTGCGTGCGGGCCCGGCGCCCGCCGCCGCCACGCCCGCCACCGCCGCAGCCATACACGAGATGCGGAGGCTGCTTGCTCTGCCGCACATTAAGGTGAGATGTAACATGTGACGAGCGGGCGCGGAGGGGCCACGCGCTGGAGGCGAGCGCGCGCCTGCGTGCGGGCCCGGCGCCCGCCGCCGCCACGCCCGCCACCGCCGCAGCCATACACGAGATGCGGAGGCTGCTTGCTCTGCCGCACATTAAGGTGAGATGTAACATGTGACGAGCGGGCGCGGAGGGGCCACGCGCTGGAGGCGAGCGCGCGCCTGCGTGCGGGCCCGGCGCCCGCCGCCGCCACGCCCGCCACCGCCGCAGCCATACACGAGATGCGGAGGCTGCTTGCTCTGCCGCACATTAAGGTGAGATGTAACATGTGACGAGCGGGCGCGGAGGGGCCACGCGCTGGAGGCGAGCGCGCGCCTGCGTGCGGGCCCGGCGCCCGCCGCCGCCACGCCCGCCACCGCCGCAGCCATACACGAGATGCGGAGGCTGCTTGCTCTGCCGCACATTAAGGTGAGATGTAACATGTGACGAGCGGGCGCGGAGGGGCCACGCGCTGGAGGCGAGCGCGCGCCTGCGTGCGGGCCCGGCGCCCGCCGCCGCCACGCCCGCCACCGCCGCAGCCATACACGAGATGCGGAGGCTGCTTGCTCTGCCGCACATTAAGGTGAGATGTAACATGTGACGAGCGGGCGCGGAGGGGCCACGCGCTGGAGGCGAGCGCGCGCCTGCGTGCGGGCCCGGCGCCCGCCGCCGCCACGCCCGCCACCGCCGCAGCCATACACGAGATGCGGAGGCTGCTTGCTCTGCCGCACATTAAGGTGAGATGTAACATGTGACGAGCGGGCGCGGAGGGGCCACGCGCTGGAGGCGAGCGCGCGCCTGCGTGCGGGCCCGGCGCCCGCCGCCGCCACGCCCGCCACCGCCGCAGCCATACACGAGATGCGGAGGCTGCTTGCTCTGCCGCACATTAAGGTGAGATGTAACATGTGACGAGCGGGCGCGGAGGGGCCACGCGCTGGAGGCGAGCGCGCGCCTGCGTGCGGGCCCGGCGCCCGCCGCCGCCACGCCCGCCACCGCCGCAGCCATACACGAGATGCGGAGGCTGCTTGCTCTGCCGCACATTAAGGTGAGATGTAACATGTGACGAGCGGGCGCGGAGGGGCCACGCGCTGGAGGCGAGCGCGCGCCTGCGTGCGGGCCCGGCGCCCGCCGCCGCCACGCCCGCCACCGCCGCAGCCATACACGAGATGCGGAGGCTGCTTGCTCTGCCGCACATTAAGGTGAGATGTAACATGTGACGAGCGGGCGCGGAGGGGCCACGCGCTGGAGGCGAGCGCGCGCCTGCGTGCGGGCCCGGCGCCCGCCGCCGCCACGCCCGCCACCGCCGCAGCCATACACGAGATGCGGAGGCTGCTTGCTCTGCCGCACATTAAGGTGAGATGTAACATGTGACGAGCGGGCGCGGAGGGGCCACGCGCTGGAGGCGAGCGCGCGCCTGCGTGCGGGCCCGGCGCCCGCCGCCGCCACGCCCGCCACCGCCGCAGCCATACACGAGATGCGGAGGCTGCTTGCTCTGCCGCACATTAAGGTGAGATGTAACATGTGACGAGCGGGCGCGGAGGGGCCACGCGCTGGAGGCGAGCGCGCGCCTGCGTGCGGGCCCGGCGCCCGCCGCCGCCACGCCCGCCACCGCCGCAGCCATACACGAGATGCGGAGGCTGCTTGCTCTGCCGCACATTAAGGTGAGATGTAACATGTGACGAGCGGGCGCGGAGGGGCCACGCGCTGGAGGCGAGCGCGCGCCTGCGTGCGGGCCCGGCGCCCGCCGCCGCCACGCCCGCCACCGCCGCAGCCATACACGAGATGCGGAGGCTGCTTGCTCTGCCGCACATTAAGGTGAGATGTAACATGTGACGAGCGGGCGCGGAGGGGCCACGCGCTGGAGGCGAGCGCGCGCCTGCGTGCGGGCCCGGCGCCCGCCGCCGCCACGCCCGCCACCGCCGCAGCCATACACGAGATGCGGAGGCTGCTTGCTCTGCCGCACATTAAGGTGAGATGTAACATGTGACGAGCGGGCGCGGAGGGGCCACGCGCTGGAGGCGAGCGCGCGCCTGCGTGCGGGCCCGGCGCCCGCCGCCGCCACGCCCGCCACCGCCGCAGCCATACACGAGATGCGGAGGCTGCTTGCTCTGCCGCACATTAAGGTGAGATGTAACATGTGACGAGCGGGCGCGGAGGGGCCACGCGCTGGAGGCGAGCGCGCGCCTGCGTGCGGGCCCGGCGCCCGCCGCCGCCACGCCCGCCACCGCCGCAGCCATACACGAGATGCGGAGGCTGCTTGCTCTGCCGCACATTAAGGTGAGATGTAACATGTGACGAGCGGGCGCGGAGGGGCCACGCGCTGGAGGCGAGCGCGCGCCTGCGTGCGGGCCCGGCGCCCGCCGCCGCCACGCCCGCCACCGCCGCAGCCATACACGAGATGCGGAGGCTGCTTGCTCTGCCGCACATTAAGGTGAGATGTAACATGTGACGAGCGAGCGCGGTGGCCGGCCTCTCCCCTGCCGACGTACAGGTGTTGGCGACGTCGGCGGAGAGAAATATTCGTCGCCCGAGCTCGACGCGACTGCCGCTGCCGGTGACACGGGTGATCCGGGATCAGGCAGCGGCGAGGCGGAGCTGAGCGACGGGATTGGTAGGCGTGCGCGTCGCGAAGCAGCTCTCGTAATCATCTAGTTCATCATGATCTCATTCTTTTACAATTTTCAATGTTTTTATTTTTATATTGACGGCGACGTTGACCGACGTCATTGTCGTTGAAACTGATTTTTTTTCGTATTTTCTAGAATTTGCGTTGTTGAGAAGTCTATTTAAACAGTTTTATAAAATAAAAAAAACAATTATAAAAACCTTAGTATTAACCAATATATTTTGTATTAAAATTAAAAAAAATACTATGACTTTAACTGATGATTGAAGTGTATACTGGGCTGCCATTATTTATACTTATTGTTACCAACAGCCGCGTAGAAAAACTTTAAACACAAAGAATGTTGCTGTATCACGACAAAACAATAAACATTACCCGAAGTTTGTCAAAAATACAGCATTGTCAAAATTACGGTAACAAAACGTAAACGGCAAGACAACGCACCCTCATAAGGATATCCAATACAAAGAATGTTGTCCCACAAAAGTACTTGTATCCCCAACATCAGTCCAATAACCCCACAAAGAGAAGTCTTCCTTACATGCTGCCTTCAAATAAACGATAAATACCTTCGCGCAACTCACGCTTTACCTTCACGTCACGTCCACCGCAAAATCGCTGTGCAGGGGCAACCAATTTTATCGACCTTACGTATATTTACGAAATATTTTATTCTCTTACAAAAGTTTTATTGAGGCGCTCGCAGACAAGCTACTTTTAGCTTCGACGATCTGTGATTTTACAATTTCGTAACTCTTTCATATGTCTGTCAGTACTGTAAGGTTTTATTGCTTACAACTAACCTTAAATTAGGAAGGCTGCTTACAGCTGCATTCGGATTCTCTAAGTATTTTGAAATAAAACTAATTTATGAATCTAAAATTTACAGGGTGTAAACAGACCCTTCACGAAACCGTCAACCAAGAATTCTGTACATCAAACTAAGTAACTTTACGCTAAAATTATAGCTAGGAAACGACAAAAAAAATATCGCAAAGACGGAGAGAACAAGTGCCTTTCGGCTTCGTTAAGGGTCTATTTACACCCTTTATAGCTTCAAAAACCCACCCTTTTATTTAAAGTAGAACTATAGTACATTTCGATGCCGCCGAAGCATTACGTTTGGGTGGCTATCTGCGTTCCGCGAAAGCAAGATTGCGCATTTCAGCGATTACTTCGTTATCGCGTGTTGGCACTGTGAACTATGAAAATTAAGTATTTCTACCTGTTTCTGGCAGCCGCTACAACGAAATTCTCATGGAGAATTACACTAATGAACTGAACGCTATCAGCACGTCTAAACAGTGTTAAAGCCGGTCAGTGTCATCATTTTTATAGAACCCCACGAAAGGGATGAATGAAAGGCATTTGCATGTGTGTGGTGTTACGCGAATGGATAAAATAAGAAATGAGTACATAAGAGGAAGTCTGAAAGTGGCGCCGGTGTTACTGAAAAATTGTGTGTTAATCGGTTGGTTTGGTATGACCATGTGATGCGGAGAAATGAGGAAAATTTCGCCTTCCTCTACTCATACCTAAACCCATCCGATGGGTTTATGAGTAGAGGAGACCAAACAAACGATTTACGGATTGAAGGATGATATGGCAAAATAGGAAGTGTCTGATGAGATGACGAGTAATAGAGAAGAAGTATGGAAGAAGAAAATCATGCTGCGCCGCCCCCAAATAATAGGGGAGAAGGACAAGAGAAACATGATTGACACTGAATGTTCTTGAAAACAGTTTTGTTATGATAATAGCATTAACTTTCACTGGTGATACTGCCTACGCTAAAATTATAAGGGGTTTTGAAATCAGTCGTGTCGAGCTACCGAGAAGCGATAACATCGCTGATCACCGATGCCCCGGCATGTCTGCTAAGTCCCTTACAAAAGTTTTATTAGAACGCACGTGTTCCGAATAAACAACGAGGTTTTATTCAAACAAAATTCAATATCCATATCCTTCGTTGTTTATAACTTGAGGGCATAAACAACGAGTCCCAGAGGTAACTATCCATAGACTAGATGATAGAGTTGTCTCTATTTTATACATAAACTTGATACTCTGCACTGGTTTGTTGTTAAACTTTTATTTGTTTAGTTTTGGTTTTGAAATTGAATGTCTTGCTTTTCGGACGGTGATTTGTTTGCTGAACTATGCACGGATCGTAAACTATATTTGGTGAGCACATGTTTTATTTTATAAGACGAAAAAAAAACGAAACAATAACACGATGGATGGCCTGTGTAAACTTGTGTAAAGGATATGGTAAGAAAGGAGGTGTCTGATGAGATGACTAGTAATAGAGAAGTATAGAAGAGCAAGACATGCTGACCCCAAATTAATTGGGATTAGGGAAAAAAAATGATGATGATGGTCATATATTTTATTTTATAAGACCATCATATGAATACTTAGGAAATACCTTTAATTGGAAAAATATATTCAATGTTCTCCTGTTGGTATAGAATTCGAAACATTGAAAAACACCTTATTTTCTCCTTTTGTCACTATACCTACATGTCGCGGACCCCAAATGAATTGGCATAAGGGCAAGAGAATAATGATGACACGTTCTTTCCTTCATTGGATATTTTTGGAATAGTGCTTTTGTTAAACACTGTTTAAAGCTGTCACGGTTTACAACTAAACTTATACTGTCACTTACCGGATATCTTCCGTGATTGTTCATTATTTTGAGCTCCCGATATTATATCGGGCTATAAGTTTAGTGCTTTTGTTGTTTCTTGTATTTATATTGCATATTTCTTCATTTTATGGCTGGAATTATGTTTCGGTAAATAGTCCTGTAAGGTCTATTGTTATAATGGAACGAAGGTTACAATTTGTATTTTGTAATTCATTGTACAATTGGTCAGTTTCTATAGCCAGAGTATGATCCTTTTCCTTTTTCAAATTTAAAAAGTTTAACATTAGCATGGATTAATTCATCCTGTAGGTCCCTAAGTTTACATAAAGCCTCCTCATACAAGTTGCTACAGTTGTTGAACCCATCCGAGACCACCCTTGGTTGATACCGTTCATTGACAACTTTGAAGCAATCCTGATGAAGGTCTACTAGCTCCCGTTTTAAGCTCGAGTTTTTTTTATTAACGTTATTGATCTCCTTCTCACTGTCGTCTATCTCCTGTACGAACAACATATTATTATGTACTTAGTCCTAATAAAAGTTTCACACTATCTATCTACTACCCCACCTCGTCATATGCATGTTTTAGTGGGGTCACCACAATATCTCACAATGACAGACAAGCTTCATGGGTGTCGTGTTACTTATTCACAACGACAGCGAATAGGAAATGCATTGTACAAGATTCGAGGGTAAGACTTTAAGTTTATGTCGGGTTGTCGTATTTATAGTTTTACCTTTTAGGTGTGGTTGGCCGTATTTTCGATAATCTTATGGAGAGGTCGAGTAGACAGTAGACAGCTCCGGTATTTTTGTTTTTGTGAGAGGATCTTGTTGATCCTTTCTTTGTCATCTTTTGATTTCGTTATTTGTAACAATAAATACCGTGAATAAAATTTGGTAAAGTAAGTATTATAAATTCACCTTGAATTGGAATACAGTTTTTGATGTAAACTAAGACTTAAAAACATCCGATTTGTTAGACTCGTGATAAAGTTTGAGATAATTCTTTTCCCAATGCAGCACAAACCATGCTTTTTAGGGTATTACATGAAAATGCAACATATGGATGGCTTTTGGTTAAATTCTAACTCCTACTAAGCAATCCTACCTAGTGGATCTGTCTTCTAGCATTTTAAGTAAACCAGCATTTGTAAACCTGTCCTCGTACAAAATAAAACAAAAGAAAACTGGGTCCGTGTTCTTCAAAATTCATGGTAGCACGAGTGACTGCCACTGAAATGTAGATAAAAATCTAGCTTGTAGCTCTGAATCTAAATATTGGTTCCTTTCTTTGTTGTGATAAAATAACATCATACAATTTTACACCAGCATCTAACTATACTCGGTACGGTACGGTTATGGTACCTGTAAGATAATAGACAATATTCTCAAAATCTATTGAGTACTTTCAAAATATGTAAACGAGTTTCGTCTACGTTTCAGTTTCATTAAAAGGAGTGTGTTTGTTTGTCTTTATGAATATTTTAGACATTTTGTAAATAGTCTTTGGAAAGAAGACTATGCAAAAAATACGAAACTTTATTTATTTCTTAAAAATGCCTTGTATTGGCCCATAAAAACATTGTGGTACACTTGTTTAATTTTCTAATACAACACTTATTTTACAATTTAACGTTTTATGTAGCGTGTTTTTGGTGAAACGGAACACAAACTCAAAACGCATCGTCCCTTGATAGCGCCGGATAGTGACATCAAAGCCTATGTGTCAGAGAAACACTTTTAGTTGATAAGTTGAAATTGTATTTGAATGCTTGCCTTTGTTCGTATAACAAAACAGAAGATACAATAGATAATTTCCTGCTCTCGCTGAACAACACAAACAGATAATAAATTATTATTTTTATGCATCAGGAAATTGGATCCTAAAAAAAAAAACAGAACTTAACCCTCAATTTCCGACTTCTAGGATTTTAATAAAGCGATTGAACGCAGCTGGGCCATGATCCAGGCACTTTCGACCATGTTTTCCTTTTATTTTCTTCCACGAGTTCATTTTATTGACACCTCTATGCACTTACGGTCCCTTTGATTCGTTCGTACGCCTGTTTCGATTCAGTACATTCGTATCAGTCTAGATTTTATTGTGTAAAAGAGTATGTTTCCCCTGTGGCCAGTCCGTAACTTGAAAAGCGGGAGGACTTTGGATTGATTTGGATGTATCGTTGTAAAAAGCAAAGGATTTTGCAGCACATCGGGGCTACGACCGTTAAATAGTTTCTTGAACCTTGTTTCAGCTTTGTGTAAATCTATAGCCAGAAAATCTTTTAAGAAATATTTTCTATTTAAAAATAAATTCTGAAAGAAAATTTTAAAGTATTTTTTGTGCTTTTATTTATACTATGTAATAAAAATCGTTCAAAAGCGTGGAACAGCTGAGCGAGGCCAACCATCTCGTAAACTTCAGCCAGTAAAAGTGTAGAGTTTTCAGATAATAATAATGTAGGTACTAGTCAGTCTCTTTTCGAAACTAAAACGGTATGTCAGACATCTCAGAGATAGCTTGCATTATTTTTTCTGCAGTAGCATTAAATTCTATAGGTACTTGAGTCAACGTGGTAGTAAGCCAATTAGTTTTATTCTAACTAGATACTTCACTTATGGGCACTAAGGATAAGAGGTGACCTACACGTAGTGGATAAGTTTGTTTTTGAACTAACCAATGTTGTCAAATAAAATAAATATATGTTATGGTATGTTGTTATGTTATAACTAGTTATAAGACGCAAAGCTCTCAAATTTTAGCTTTGATTAAAGTTGAACACATTGGTACTTATTTCTTTTGAACCTAGCAAAGAACTTCAGTACTTTTTGTGAGGTTAGATATCAACAAGGAAAACCAAAATTACCGACCTATTTTTACCCGACTTCAGCAAAGCTCAAATGGAGGGTATTAATGGTTTTGAGTAAGACCATAGAAATGACATCATTCGCCCAAATTCTGCTTTGTTACTTATAGTCCTTCGGTTCTTTGTAGTGGACGCAGAAAATACAGGGTTACATTCAATGGGTGTACATCGAATCTATTCTCAGTGCAGGTAAAGCTCCCTCAATCCTCCTTTGATAAAGCACCCAAATATATTACCGTGATATAATGTAATGTTAGTACATTATCTGTGCGGTGTTGTAAAGCAGATGTTCGCGCGAAATGGCTCATTCAATTGAATTACAATACGCGAACGAAATAATATTCAAGATTGTGATTTATATGGGTGTTCTTCACTCGTATTGGGTCTATACCTACGTGGTAGGTAACTATTTTAGTAGATGACTATTAAGGGCCGATTTCACCAATAAAACTGAACGCCACAACACGGGTAAACCGTGCCCAAGAGCTTTCAATGTTCCAATATAGTGGAGCATGGTTCATGGATAAAATAAGGAATGAGTATATTAGAGAAAGTGTGAAAGTGGCGCCAGTTATAGAAAAAATTAAAGGGAATCGACTGTCTTGGAATGTACATGTGATGAGGAGGGAATCGCATGTGACTAAAACAGTGATGAATCTAAATGTTGATGGATGGAGAGGGAGAGGAAGACCAAGGAGACGATGGATGGATTGTGTGAGGAATGATATGAAAGTTAAAGGAGTAAATGATAGCGTTACGATTGACAAGGTAGTATGGATGAAAAAAATGTGTTGCAGAAAGGAAGGAAGATGAGTGGTGTATGGTTGTTTTGGCTATGTTGGTAAAAAAATTGTGATATTTTTGTGGAAATTGCATTGAAAAACAAGATGGCGGCGTTAATTCCAACTTTAATCACACGCTAAAAGAACGCTGCAGCACTTTCCAGAGATGACACTGACAGCTCTTGGACCAGGTTGAGATGTGCTGAACGCAGTTTCAGTGGTGCCATCTGCCCTTAATAAGCTAGACGCAAAGTTAAGACATGTTACTTATGTGTGTCGTTATCTTCAGCATAAAATCAACAGTTTATGAAAGCTATGTTAGTGATTTTCTTTTGATATGTTTTTATCTTTACAGTAGATATAAAAGAAAATTTTTGTGTCGTAAAACTACACACAAATTGTAAGGCGATAAGAATCCTTGCAACAACAAGTAATAAATATTCTTGTAGTTTTTAACTAGAAAAGATTGCATTGGCTTTAAAAACACTAAGAAATGTTAATTTAATTATTTTAAAGTAGTTTCAAGATCTCCGAAAAATCCAGAATGGCACCTGAAGGGCAATGAGTTCGCGACAATTGCATATTTTCCTAGAAATAGACAGTTTAAAGAATATATCTTTTAAATAATTGTGTTTTAGATAAGTCTTTATTTGCCTTAAATATGGTATAAAGTTGTTACAGTCAGGTATTAATCAAAAGTCCACATGTTAAGCTACACAGTATAATTATGTATCAATTGCATGCAAAATAATAATTATTAGTTAATTGTTGTTCAATGTCACAGATATAAAGTCAATACAATAATATATAGTTTTATCTCAGTATTATCCGCAATGACAAAAGTCCAGTAATTTATAGTTTATTGTTAAGAAAATCTATAATGTCATAATACATGTTCTCTCAGCCATTTGAATAATCTGTTTTTAAATGAGCTAATATTAAATAACAATTTTATTTCTATTGGAATTTTATTATAGTGACTTTTTAGTCGTCTTACAAAGGTCGTCCATTCAATGTAACCGACATAAAATAGCTCAAGGCGCGATTTTTTTTTATCTTTCATAATAGGTACCTACAAAGAAAAATAATAATAAAAAAATGAGAATAAAAAATGAGAATAAAATTATGAATCATTCTGTTAATGATGTTTATGTGTCAAATGGGAGAACATATACCTACCCAGCACTCGAGTCCAGCTGAACATCGCTTGCAACAGGGTGTTTTAACTACGTCATGCGTCATAATACTGAATAATATTTTTATTTTTAAATTATTAAAATCTCATAAATACCTATTTTTTTATCAATGTTTAGTTTTCATTGGATACATGAAGTGGGCTGCCGTTGTAAGACGACTAAAAAGTCACGTTGTTTAAGACAATGCTTTGTGTCATTTACAAGTTTTTCCTACGCATATTGTATTCGTAACTTCTGATTAATAACCAAATACTCTTATAACATGAACCGCAATGTTTTTGTCCGTTTCAACAAAAGATTGGCGTTTCACACAAACTATCAAACACAACCCTTCCTGTCCCCACATGCCCGCGAAACTTAACACATTATTAATGAATACTGCACTCGTCGCTCGCAAATATAATTTATCTCGACGAAACTTTCAGAAGTGTCAACCCTATTTCATTTAATGAATGGGATCAAGTTTGGGAGCCTTATCTTTTGATGTTAGTAAATGTTTACCTCCTAATAGGTATGTTCCAGCCATTTTGCGTGATGTTATAGTATTTGAGCGCGTAATTTGAGGTATAGGTTTTAGTATTTTAATGTCTTTGAAATCGTATTTGTTCAAAGTACTTATCGATGAAAAGTCATCTGCCGATAGCCTTAATCCTGCTAGGTTAGGGTTGAACTAGGAAAGTATTGATGCTATAAATATGTTTAGTCCTGCCCTTTGCAGTGTGGTTTTATGCGTCACTTGATTTGTTGATCCAGTAGATCAATTCAAAAAAGCTATTGGTCCCAGTTTGACATTGGTCCTAAGTCGCTTGATGAATTAAGAAGCTAATTAGTTCTTAACATTAGGCCATTAAGATATGTATATGTCACAGTCTAAACTGTTAATCAGTCAAAACTACTTTTGACCGCTGTTAATCAGTCTACTACTTTTGACCGGAGAACACTATTTTAACAATAATTAACATTTATTTAGAAACTTATTAGTTTTTTTTTTGTGACCCTTTGCAAAACATTATGTTGTAGTAATTCTAGGATCAGGTAATTACGTTCTAAAACAACATATTTTAAAAGTAGGAAACACATTTTTATAAGGATTTTGACTTACACGTCAAAAGTGGTTTTGACCGGTTAACAGTTTTGACTGTAACTTAATGTATATATTAAGTTGCTACAGCTAAATTGCGTAGCTTAATACGACACACGAAATATTCGGTAGGTCCAAAACGTTCGATCAATTAGACCGAACAAAAAATGGTGCAGTCCCGTACTCTTGTGCGAATAGCACAGTTCCAGTTTTTCCTTAACCTAGTTCTTTCCGGAAAATTAATGGGGCGTGTTTGTAGGTTTTTGTGGGAATTGAAAGGCGGCCAACAAGCTCTCGGAACGCTAGCTTTGAATAAGGTAATCATCCAATTTTCAAACGAAAGTAATCCACCACCAGTTCTTTTCGACGGTACGGTCGTTCCTTTTAGTACTGAGGTCAAGGATCTTGGCTTGCATATCGATAGCTCTATGAAATGGCATACTCAAGTTGCTCGTGTCAGTCAGAAGGTTACTGGTTCGTTGCGGGCTTTGTACCGCTTGAGAAACTTTTTACCCTCAAATACGAAAACAATGCTTGTACAGTCCTTAATTTTTCCTATCATCGATTACGGTGACGTGTGCTACTTTGACCTGAATGCGGATCTCCTCGACAAACTTGACCGTCTTCTAAATAACTGCATTCGATTCGTTTTCAATTTGCGTAAATATGATCATGTCTCCGAACACCGGACTATTCTTAAGTGGTTGCCCATACGTCAGCGTAGGGAGCAAAGGGCGCTTACCACCTTGTTTTCTTTTCTTGTTTCTCCCACTTCCCCTAGTTACCTTGCTCCCCACTTTCAGTATATTTGTGCCAACCATAATAGGAGCCTGCGATCATCGCAAAACCGTATGCTTCAATGTCCCTCTCACCGCACTGATTTCATTCACCGATCTTTCTTTGTCCAGTCTATTTCTCTGTGGAATGCGCTTCCCCAGGAAATCAGGATGGCAACCAATCGCTTATCTTTTAAAATTAAAGTTCGTGAGTACATTCGGAAGAAGCTGGCAGTTTCGTCACAACGGTAATGTTTTCCCCATGGTTTGTGTTTTTATTTTGGTATATTCGTGGAAATGTTTATTTACATTAATTTAAATTTTGATATATATTTATAGTATTTTATATATATTTATAGTATTTTATATATCCTTGTAGTTAATCTTGTAGTTAATCTTATTATTATTTAAAATTATTTTCAGATTTACACCTACCACTGCTTGTCTTTGCATCACCCAAAGGTTGACTGGTAGAAAATGCCTATGGCATTAAGTCCGCCTCTGTACTTATGTGCTTGAAGTGTTAAATAAATAAATAAATAAATAATCATGTTATTCGTCAAAATGAAAGGATTGCACAATTTTGTTCAGAACGCTGTTCAATATTTGATTTATATTTTCTAGAATTCCAATAAATGTTGTCTGTTTCTCTTGAAACGTTCCTATTCCATGATGGAACATGAGAGCATAGAGCCCTACTTTGCATTCTCACGTACTGTTTAAAGTTTGTCACATCGCTTGCGTTGAAAGAATAGGGGAGAGATAATGTTAAAAAATTCCAAGTAGCATCTGGTTGTAACACGTTCACGAGAAATATGTCTTGAAGTGTGTCATATGCTGGATTCTCATGTCCCGGTTGCATTAAAGGAACGAGTTGAAAAATGTGCTCAGTACGTCTCGGTGCTAAACTACTCTTTTATTGTTTAAAATTTCAGTTTTGCGGGAACGTGCTGTGGTCGCGTGCACGGTTACATTTTAAGGTTATTTTTAGTCTTCTTTTCGTTTTTGTTAAGTTGCAGATACTACTTATAACACCTGGGACGCATTGGAAAAAATGAGAAAGTGTCTTATTATATTGTTGTTATTAATTCGATGTACATAGTCTTCGGTTGTATAATAATACTGATTTTAATAGCCTGACGTAATATCTGTTGCAGTTTCCCTCACTGACGTCAGCCCATTCAAGTTCAGACAAGTACCTATCGACTAATTTTATCAGTTATTATTAGATACTGAACAATTCTATTTTGATCCTAATAACACGTTAGTCGTTTGTATTGAACACAAACTGCACGAATTATTCAAACGTGTATCTATTCTGCAGCCTACGTTGTCCATCAATCAATTATTTTGAGCCTGTTTCCCGGTTGTCCCCAAAAATATAATAAACATTGCGCAATTCGAGTGCCCAGTGTTTGGCAGCTTCGAATATATTTTTTTGGGCTAAACAGTGCCGCTTTTATAACAACGGCACTCGACATAAAAAAAAAGTCTAAAATGAACTCTAATAACTCTTCCGAGAGCATTAAAAAGTACAACCATGTAAGTTTTATTACTGACGTAAACAAACGTAATTCATTCTCGGAAGTTAATTTCAGCTGTTTAATATTCAACCAACACTCTACCATCCCTTAAATTAACCATAGAACTCTCAACTTTCCCGGGTATAAAATTCGAAAGTTTGAAAACAAAAAAATCGCCTTGGACGAAACGACGCTTATTTTCATTTGAGATAGGATGTTTTTTTGCGGAATTAGCGCATAATCCCCCCCACTCGTCGACTCATTAATCAACCGCTAACGACTTCAGATTGTGGCCCACAAATGCTGAATGCTGACCTAAGCTCAGATACTGCGTTTGCCTTCGCTTCAAATGCACTTCGAGATTAGTTTGCCAGTTTGAATCGTAGAACTTGAATTGAAAGAGTTTCTTTGTGATGTCGGAAATCGTCACTGTTCCTTTGATTTTCACAAAAGACGGTGAACCTATAAAACATAAGTCAAGCTTTTTGTAGAAACACGTCATCTAAAGTCATTTTAAATGAACCTTTACGAATCTACGTTAGAGCATTAGATCCAATTCATTAAGGTACTTGTCAGTCAGCAACAGTACCGTACATGCATAAACGAATCAAGCATGCCTTCAGTTGTTGTCTAACTAGCCGCAACTGCATAGAATTCCAAATCAGACTTCAACCGACATCTCCAAAATGGAATCAATCGCAAGTTTTGACCGTAAACTGTGTGGGCCCCTTTCAATAAATTGATTTTACTTTGACTTATGTAACAGAAGCAATAGGAAACTCCCATCTCTCATTTAATTGTTTCCTAGCAAACTAAAATCTAATTTTAATTGGATCACAGCCCAGTCATTGTTCCGAAGTAGATGAATTGAAACGCGACGGAATTTATATTCGATCCTACAGTTAAGCATTGTCTTCGTTAGGTATCCGTTACTGATTTGAAGGTTCAAGATTGGGGAGGTCTTATTGGATTTTTCGGGGTATCATTGGATTTCATTGATTGGAACATAAGATGATTGCTCTCCTCAAATTCTTTTAAGAGCTTCGATATTTTCTTTTGAAAATACTTATCTCCGTGGTGCTGATGAGTTTTGGCTTTCAACTTCTAAACTTAAACTACGTCTCAGTTTATGTTTGATAGGTACAGTAGTTCTATTTTCTATGCTGCGCTGTTTACCGGAAAACGGGTTAATGTGATGCTTTCTAGGCGATGGCCTCGTATCCTCGTCAGTAGCCTAGGCTCGAGCCTATAAATTTATACTTCTGAAACATCAACCTATCCCATAACCGCCTCAGAAACTGAATCTAAACCTGCAATCAAAGAACACACACTAAAAAGAATATCTAGCAAAGATATTTGCGCCACCTTTGTTACCACGCTAAAATACTACAAACAAGCTTTACTATAACGTATTGACAATGATCTTGAACTGTAAAAAATAAGTAACAACAATAAATACGTTGTCATAACTCCTTCCAACAGCTATAACTAGTCGACCAGTTTTAGTGTAATAAAAGGAAAATAGCACGGAGTAGCGCGGGTTATAGGTAGTCTTCAATAATACAGCGTCGTTAAATAAGGAGCTTTGTTCGCGGGACATGTCGGCAGTGGGACTTGGGCGCTAGATTCGACATGATAAATGTTGAGAACGAGACGCTATACAAAGGCAATTTCAATGGTCATACATCAGAATTTAAGAGTTTTAGCGACGGACGAAACCACGTTCTGCAGCTTTAGTCGTGAATGGTGATAGGAACTACGTTTTAATTGCAAAGGAAATACGTCCTGCAAAGAACAATTTGCATGAGATCCTCGTTAAACGCAGACTTGCGGTAATGAAGTGACTACAGCAGACTTGCGCTGTTCATACAAATAGTAAATCATAACAGATGGAGGAAGTCGAGTAAACTTTAGCACTACTAGTTAGCGCAATAATCGTAGTTCTGATATATTTTTATTCGTTATAGGTTTTGGGAAAGAAGAACGTAAAACTGTCAGAAACTTTTATAACAAAGCTAATATATACGTAGATAGTATCAGGTATAATACTAGACAAATAAACGTTGAAATTGGTTGAATAGATAAAACTTGCGATATTATGTCTGTTGTTTTAGTTTAAGTGCTTCGTTCCTGTAGTATCGGTGTTCTAGGTTGTCCTTTCGTTTTCAGGTTATCGGTTGTTTTATTTCAGGTAATTGATATTGTTTTCTTACTAAAGACAGGTTTGTCTCAGTCGTTGCCATTTGCCTGTCAATTAGGTTTTGTAGCTCAACTGCCTTTATGTAATACTATCACAAATATAGGTCGGCTATCTAGGCCGAGGACACCGTCCATATTAACCATTCTGTCACATTTTTTTTTTACACTAAAAAGCATCCATGCCGTCCATATTAACCATTCTGTCACATTTCTTTTTTTCATTTAACCACTCGAGAAATATATACCATATTATTATCTCCGTTCCGCATACCGAAACTAATCTGCATGTTTCCCAGAAATTCCTTTTGACAATTCTCTGCGCTTGGATGATTGTGATATCTCACATCCCTCCTGCCAAATTCATAATTTTACGGAAGAAGATTTCTTCCAATCGGCGACGTCACATTTAATATGCAAATCCGATGTGAATTCTTTTCAACAAAATGTAATAAAAGAAATGAGGCTTTCTAAAAGTGGTTTTCTTCAGGAGAATCTATAGAATTGACAACTTCTCGGAAAAATCTCTGCAGAAAATCTAGAAAAATCGGTAGTAATGTAATGTATGCATTTTAATTACAGCCAAGAAAATCCGAAAGACGCTTTGCTATTAATATGTGGGGGCATTGTTCCTTCACGAGACACTAACTAGATTCGCCATGATAAATGTACTGTACGAGATACGCGCCGACCGCTAACAAGATTAGCGTTGATTAACCGAACAATATGAACTGGGTCGGAGGAAAATTCAATTTTTAAAGTTGCCACCTATTCTGTATGGTGGGAGCTAATGTAGAAAGAGGTGAATTAGATGATGTGACGTACAAGTTCTGGACTAGTTTAGCTGGTTTTGACTAATGCAGTTAGTAAGTGGGCTTAGGTTGGTGAAAAGTTGGTGGTTGGTGAAAGCTTGGTGCAAGTATCAATATTCAAAGTTGCACCTATCCTATATGACATCCTATAATACAGGGAGAGCTGAATTAGATGAAATGACTCATCTTATGTGTTGCACAAGTTGGAGTTTAACTGGTTATAAATTAGCTATAATAAGCACTTGATAGTAACTCAATAGGGTTTGGTTGGTTGAACAGGTGAAGGTTTTTGTCAGCAATTTATTAATAGTCGAGAAAAAACTGCAAACCACGTGGCTGAATATCAATTCAAATATTAATCCTGCCTGCATTTCAAACACTCTCTTACTGAAACTTTGTCAAAAACCTTATCTGAAATAATTTAAATTTCAACGGCACAGATCAAAATCAGAAAAAAGTTGTATTGACTTTGGCACACAAACAATGTCAATCCCGCCATCTTGTAAAATCCAATCTCCAAAACAAAACTTTGTTCCTGAACTTAAAAATACATGTTTATTCCCAACTAGGAACTATCCATTTGAACGAACTCCTATAAATTTTAAAGTTCTTTTGTCGATGCAGTCACGTGTCGCAAACAGGAAAGCTTGTATAATCCTGAATGCAAAAGTTCCGCCGGTTAATCGGATTCACTTGTTACGTACAGATTTTTGCTGATTATACTCTTTGTTGAATTTTGACTCTTGCTAGTAAAAATATAAACCTAGCAGGTTTATATTCGATTGTTGATTGGGTTTGTTGCTTACCAGTTTGGGATATTTGAAATGTTTTTATTTTTTTCTGATTTCTCTATTCGAAACTGTTATAGTCTTACTATTAGGTATTCATTAAATTATTAGGTTCTACAGTTGGATGTTCCTTTTACTTGTTTTTCCATATTGACTCTTTGGTGATGTTGGTTTCTGGTATCTATTATGTCTGTGTTAATGACCCTATTCTTTGATTATACCAAACTTTCCTAAGTTTTAAATAAAACTAGGATTAAATAACTTATTCTTTAGTTTGAATGGAAGGTTGGCTTAACATAATCTTGATTGGTAATGCAAAACCCGCTTTTTCAATTCCTTTGTTCATATGCCTTTGAAAGCTGAGCTTCCATACGTAAAATTTTAATTACTAAGACCAAGAAATGTCTCAAAGAGAATAATCTCTTAATTGAACCGTGAAAATAATTTCTCACACGAGTTCGGTGCTTGTAAAGCTTCACAGCAGTATTGTAATATGTGCTTGTGTTGAATGTGCGTGTATGATGTGATGGATACCATGAAAATATTTCTGGCTTGGCATAAAACTACTGTAACGTACTATAAATAAAACTCATGTTTCTGTGTCGTATTTATGTACATACATTACGGTCACAACATTGTCAGACGTTTTTAGCAATTGCCCTAGTCATACGACTATTTGCTACATAAAAAATATCCATACCGGTATAATCATAAAAATGTACCTAAGGTAAAAACCACACACGTCTCCGCATTTAAAAACACCCAAGTGAAAAAAAACATTCTTCCGACCGTTTTGACTGAAATCTGAAAAAACCACCGGATGAAGCTTAACACACGGAGAACTAAATCGATTGGAAAGCATTACGAGTCTTACCCTTTTCACAAGTTTCACCCACCTCCTTATGTTTAAACCTTCAAGAAAAATAGAGTTACTTTGTCACGGTATCGGTTTTTGTTTTAAGACCGCCGTAAAACTTACCTAGTTAAGCAATTTTGGCGATAAATTCTCGGGTTCTTCGAGATAGTTGTAACTAAAAATGGGAATTTTTAACAATTACTGAAATATTCGCAACAAATCTTGGATACTCCATTGAAATAACTGATGCATTGAGAACCTGTATTAATCCTATTTTGTATCAAACCTAGGCTTTTTGAGACCAAAGATTTGTTAATACAACGGGTCCTATTACCGTTACCTCAATCATCTGTCTAGAGGCGATTGACGAGCGTTACAATCTGATTGGAATTCGATGTTCCATTTACCACTATTGCATTATTAACCACACCTGATTTGGGAACAAAACCTGTCATCAAAGACCTCTGTGGACAATTGCTGGAGGTATTGAGCTTGTGTTAGCTCAATAATATTAGCGATCAACTAGCTGAACAAGCTCCTGGGCCATTAGATGGCACAATACCCTACAACAATGAGGTCCGGACGCTAAAGTCCAAGCTGTTTACCTCCGAAAATACCGGGATATAGAAAAATTACGGCTTGATTTATACCAATAACATAATTAATACCTCATTCAGTATAATTAGCGCAACAATACATTTGAATATTAAATGTGTATTTGATATCAAATATTTTGTTTAACAACAGTGTAATTTCTAGCTCAATTTCCATAGCGAATGAAATTAACCTCGATACTCGCACCGCTCAATATTGTTTTGACCAATATTCTATCAGCGGATGCTGATATTAATATTAAGGTTTTCTACAACGTTCTCGCCCGGGTTACTTACAAAATATTAGGTATTACCATAAAACAGGCTCGGAGTTGCCAATATAACGTTATTAGCTTTATATCAGGGATCGCCGACTCTTCCTTTGACACGGGATTATAGGCGTGTGAAAGAGCAAATATAAGCCTCTATATTGATTCTCTAATACAGCTTCGTGTTTACAGCAGAAGTATGTGTTCGATGGATTGTATAAATGAAACCAATTCTGTAAGTAATTGCCATTTTATATCTCATCGTTAAGCAAGGGTATCGTCTTTCATGATGTAATTTGCTGATTTGGGTAGTAATATTACTCGGGCGAACTTAATCTTTTTAACATTTCAGAATGAGGTTAATTAGAATTTGAACGATATCATAATACCCCTCACTGTTCCTTTATAGAATAAAACAAAACCACGAAACGAAACGAAACCGAGCTGTTATACCCAAGATAATAATATCTGATCGAATTTGCTGTTTTTTGTGGAGGTATATTTTTCAGACAACCATTTATTTTGCTACTCCTCAAATTTTTTTAATCTTTAGCAGTGTTAATCCAAAACATCCCCTTTGTTTTACGACAAAGTAACCATCAGTGGACGAATTACTTCAAATGAAAAATACAACGTAGAATACCAACTAAATCTCTTTTTTACCTTAGTACTGAAAAATCTTGAGAGAATGTGTGAAACAAGATTTTTCAGTACTAAGGTAAAAAAGAGATTTAGTTGGTATTCTACGTTGTATTTTGAACGTTGTATAGAGAACGTGAACGGAGAACAGAACCCAACCTTTCTCTTTGAAAGAACTGTAATTTTCCAACTCATTCTCAGCTCAACTGTTTGCAAGGTGACAAAGCGAATCCTTTTGATTTTAAAACCCCTCCGTATAAAAGCTGATTCATAAAGACGGTGTTATTTTAAATTGTATTGTGGTCTGCAAACTCAACTTTCTTCGCATTTCCTCTTTCTACTTTATTATCTCCAAGTTTACCATAATTTGAATGTAATTATACTCGTGAAAAGGTCTGTAAGTAGATTGTGATGTTTAATTATTTTGGGAAAATTAATGTTGACTTTCTCTTGTTACTTTGTTTAGTTCGTAGATTTCATTGACAATTTTAATATGAATTGATGTTACTTTACGTATTAAGTTCGCTACTTTTTAATTATTTCAAAGGTGAACTTGTAAATTACTCAATTTGATTCTTTGTGTAATAATTTTCTTTACATTTCTTAAATATTAACGCACTAAACTAAGATATACTATCTTAGTTTACGAACCTCAATAGATAGTTGCCATTTTACGTTACTCGCTCTTTAAAAATATCTGCAATATTCATTACGATCAGAGCCTTCAGGCTTTTCTTTGCCCCGTGAAAAGCAGCTTTTGCATCCAAAGCGCTATGAAGTATCCAGAATGTGTTCAGTTCCGACTAAAAAATATTGCGCCGTAAAGTAAAAAAGGCGTAGAAAAATAGCGCAATGAAACATGCTTAAAGGATTTCTCTTCGCAGTAATGCCGGTCCATTCAAAAGTTCTGTTCTCCTTTTGGAAAGTTTTATGTCCGTGCCAGTGGACATTTTCGAGGTTTCATTTGATTCCGGTTTTTTAATAGTAGAGAAGATTGCCCTAGTTTCCGTCTAGACCTACCATTGGGATAGTTTTCCTTCTTCTTTTGTGAATATGTATGGGATTTCAAAATATTGAATACCAGTCTTCTACGGCGCTATTAGTCCAGTTATGACTGAATTAAATATTATTGTGTGGGTTGATTCCAAAGGTTTCTTCGTGTTAACCTTAAAACAAAAGATGTTAAAAGTGTGTTAAAATGGCTTCCAAACACGGATTCTCAGTGAATTGAATTCATAATGATTTTATTTTCAGTTACGCATTATTTTTAGTATTCTTCAGTCTTATTATATCGTCTTTTTATTCATTCCAGGTAAGTTTTCCATCAGTCGCCGTTCGGTGAGTACGACAATTTTATATTCATTATACAGCCCGATCCATAGTGAACCATTAAAAGCAGACCATTACAAGAGTCTATTACTTTAAATCACTCCCGTTATCAAAATCGATTTCGCTTATTTTATTATATTTAAACGACTCGATCGTTAACATACCGTGTTGGTTTGATTCGATTATTGACCTTTGCGCGTATTTTACTATTAACAAACCTTAATTGAATCCAAAAAATATTCATCATCTGCCTAGCCTTTTCCCAACTATATTGGGGTCGGCTTCCAGTCTAACCGGATGCAGCTGAATACCAGTATTTTACATGGAGCGACTGCCTATCTGACCTCCACAACCCAGTCTAATACGATACCCCTTGGTAAGACTGGTTGTCAGACTTTTTGGGCCACTGACTGCCTAACGACTGTCAAAGATCTACAAATGACAGCCGGGACCAACGGCTTAACGTGCTTTCCGAGGCACGGAGGAAACTCGGTATGTAATGGGCGGTCACCCATCCACAGACCAACCTAGGCAAGCACGGCTTAACCTAAAGATCGACCCGAGCGGCTGTTATTATTTAGTCACGAGCTCCTCCAAAAAATATTCAACTCAAAAAAATTTTTAAGCCTTTAAAAAAAAAATTGAGTTGAATATTGTGGGCGAGCCCACTGCTCGGCAAGTCCAAATATATGAAATATATCTCATTTCCAACCCAAGTTGTCCGACATTGTCGACGCTTTATAATTAAGGTACACCTACACCCAACTGTCGTATTTTCAGAGCCAGGTGAGTGTGGGCGTTCCTCAAAGCACTTTATCCTCCTCATCATAAAATACATACTTCATTTGCCATTTCAGACGTATTTATACAACAAAATTAACTTAATCATCCAAAATTATCCTGCCTTCGCTTCTGATGATTATGAATTAATATTTATGACGTCATAACGAAAAGGATTACCCCGTCTCAGGTACGGTGACATTTATTCTTCCGTTTAAACTCCTTACAGCTACGTGTTTAAACTGAATAGATTGAAAATTAAATACCGGTATAAAGCTTAGCTATGGATACGCTGACAGGGGTTCGTACTCACTGAACATGGGGACCAGTAGCCGTGACATAGACTGTGTAATCCTAATTGGTTGTTAGTAGAGATTGTAAATTATGCCCCTGAAGCGAGATCAGGGAAGTGAGTACCGGTATTTAGTTTTCAATAACTACATCGTTGTATTTGTTGTTCCCAAAATGTTATTTCTATTGACATTCAATTCGAAGTAACAATAACATATTGTTTGGGGAAATATATTATTTATTGTTTTCCCTCCTGTTCCGTTCCAATTTGTCAGCTAGAAGAAAAAAGTCATCGTCTACAAACATAAAGAGTTCGCGTCCGCGGTTACCATAGACGACCTGGAGCCCGGGGCGCTCGCAATTCAGTCTCGACAAACATACGGGCCTCTATTCAGGCCTTCGAACTCAACGGCTACAGAAATATATCGATATTGCATGTTCAGGGGCGTCCTGGCGAAATGAGTCTTTTGTTTTACGATCTATTGTTCCTGTGGTCCTCTGCAAGCTTTATTGTACCACAAGACGCTCGTTTCCTTGTGTATTTTAATTTATTATGGTGAAGGCGACTATAGTTTACGTGGAAATACATTTCAGTTTATCCCACAGTGACGGCTGTTTATTTTGGGAAGGCCTGGCAACTAAAAATTAAATGATTTGACTGATATCAAATTCATCAACAACATTATCGCTCTGACCTACGGCAAATCGTGTATTTTAACTTTGTTTGGATATTTATGGCGGATACCTAGTAAATTAGTTTGGAAATGTCAATATGATATGAATTGTGTGATTGTTTAATCATCTATGTATATCATCCGAGCAAATCGGATTTGACGTTGAATACTTCATCATCAACTGCCTAGCCTTTTCCCAACTATTTTGGGGTCGGCTTCCAGTTTAGCCGGATGCAGCTGAATTTCAGTATTCTACATGGAGCGACTGCATATCTGACCTCCACAACCCAGTTAGTACTGGGTAATACGATACCCCTTAGTAAGACTGGTTGTCAGACTTTTTGGGCCACCGACTACCTGACGACTGAAAAAAGATCTACAAATGACAGCCGGAACCAACGACTTAACTTGCTTTCCGAGGCACGGAGGAAACTCGGTATGTCATCCATCCACAGACCAAACTAGGTAAGCACGGTTTCAGAAAAAACGGTTTCGGTTAAAGATCGACCCGAGCGGCTGTTATGATTTAGCCACTTCATATTTATTTATTTATTTATTTAGGATCTCCAACAAAGGATATACACAAACACATGAAATAAATAATCGACGACAAAAGTATTACGTAGGTGTACTCCTTCACTTACAGGAGACCACAGCATGCGTAATAAGATGTATAACTAAGCTAACAAAGTTATAGTAGCATTTAAACATACAAATCAAATTAAAACACAACACATTATGTAGTACTAAAATTAAATTTTAAAAAAATTTAAAAAATAAAATAATTAACAAAGTCATAATAGCAATTAAAAAAAAAAAAAAAAAATGAAATACTGTCATCTGGAAATACTGTTGGAAAAATAAAATTTAAAAATAAATTAACAAAGTCATAGCAGCAATAAAAAAAAAAAAGTCACAGCAGCAATAAAAAAAATATATATTTAATGTAATTCTAAATTCTAGCCACTTCATATTCAATGTAATTCTTAATAGAAGCTATTTAAGCCAATAATGAAATAATACATTAATTACGTAACTTAGCAGTTCATGTTATTTTAAATCTTTCCTTTTAAGTCAAATATCGATACCTGATAATATCCCGAGCAAGGATCCCTCATCCAGCTCTATGGGGCTGGCTGTAACACTCCGCTGCCTTCGTTTCTGCCGTGTGCACGGGAAAGTGAAAGTCACTGTTAGTAAACGGTGTGATTGTGTTCCTGACAGAAAAGCTATTGCTCTCCCACTATGCATTAGATTGGCTTTTACGTTGATTGCAATATGAGCATCTCATGATGATTATTTTATTTTTAATGGAACTTTTCACGGCGGAATTATACGTGGTCGTTAGCCCGTATGCGAGTGGTCGAATGATTTTACTTCAAATTCGGGCACCCAGTGCATATATTACGCTGCAATGGAATGAGAGAATGAAATTTCAATGAATGGATTAGAATGAAGTCAAGTGTACCTGTAATTGTAACCGAAACGATGAAGCCAGACGAGTTTGGACGAAGACGGGCGTTCCATGTGCAATTGAATACGGGCAAACGACCAAATGTAATTGCGCTATCAGACTATTTAAGATTTGTATAAATCGTCTTCTGAAACGTTAATCAACATCGGAAACGCTTAAATATTCTTCATCAAATGGTAGCTTCCTTTTTGTATTTACCGAGGTTGGTCTCATTTGCATCATTGTTCTGTTCCAGTAACTCCAGGTTTTCGCTAAGCTAAAATGTAACTTAATTTTTGACCTTGCAATTTAGAACAAAAGACTTGTACGTGAAATTTTCCTTCCGCGAAATTTTGCGATGTTACCGAAAATGGTATGAAGCACACGTACATAAATATTCTTGTGTGTAGGCCGTAAGCCATCGGTGCACACGGCTGCCGGTTTAATGTACGACATGCCTGTGATTTGAACTAAAATTCGCTTCTGTGTAACAACTTACATACCCACATATTTGTTCCATTTGAATTATTACCACTATACAGAGTCCACGGTAGAATTAATTGGTTGCATATTTGTTTAATTTCGTGGTTGTCATTGTTTTAGGCATTTATCATAAACCACAATTTTGCATTGAAATATGATTCCAACTTATCAAGTTACAAACCTGTCGAGTTCTTTATTTAATCCGGTCCATTGAAGCTTTTTCACATTAAACATAAGGAATAAAAATCATAAATTCAAGAAAAAGTCCACAAAAATGCCCAACTGCCAGAAATGCAAGACCAGCCCGGAGCTATATTTCATGCTGCACTTTAAAACGTCTCTCTATATTGCTTTTTTTTTTTCCCGGATGGGAAATCATCAAATGACCCCCCCCACTCTGGGCGGAGCGGAGGGGAGTGTCAGACTTGTACTGACTAAAACCCATCCATGTTCCTTCTTTGCCCGTTATGTTCCAGGGCCACGGTATCTCTTTCGAACAGTCCCGCAGCCCCGGCAGGCGTTGGCCCATGCGGACCCCTACTTGATTGCTGACATCTCTTTGAGGCGCGCGTGGAACACGAACGCGCCGTCGACACGGCCCGTCGTCATAAGACGGCCGGACGGCGAGCTAGCCCATAACTCGCCGTCCACAGGCCAGCGCCTACGGTGGTCGGAAGCCACCACGTGACCCCCGACGCCCAGGGCGTCTCCCGCGGCGGCTGGGACGTGAGGTTCTTTCCCTCTCACGTCCTGCCACCTCCTTCACTAGCATGACTGCTTCGCAGAAGGAGGTGACGGCTTCCCATTCCCTCTCGCTCCGGACCATGGCTTGAACCAAGGCCGGACGCGAGAGATCGCCGCCGCCAATCGCCGCTGTGAGGACACGGCGGTGCTCCGCCCAAGTGGGGCAGACCTCCACGGTGTGTTCCACCGTGTCCTCCGGACGATCCTCGCAGTGGAAACACCCGGGCGTTTCCTCCCGCCCGATTCGATGCAGGAACCTCCCGAAACAACCGTGTCCGGTGAGGACCTGCGTCAGGCGGTAGGTGAGGGCGCCGTGGCGCCTCTCTAGCCACTCCTCAAAGAGGGGACTTATCGCCACTATGGTGGCGTGCCCTTCTCTATATTGCTTAGCCTTTATTTTTTATATGCCTTTCACTAGGTATAATGTTTTAAATGATATAATATTTTATTTAAACAGCAACATTTAAAACTGTGAACTATATCTGAATCATATGTGCCTTCATGATTTACACACGATAATTTTCCTAATTTCCTAAGATTCCGTTCGGAATATCTCAGAAATCCATTGGAGCGTAAATGTTCAAACGAAGCTGAAACATATGGGATCTGAGGCTTCGGAAACTAAGAGTCAGCCTCTCCAGTGATCCCTTGGTGATTAGAGGCTGAGCTTTGGAGGTATTAAGGGCATCGCAAAGGTTCATTTGGTGATTAACGCTCCCTGCGTTAACATCGTTATTCGATCAACAGATTGATGGAACCGATTTGTTGGGACACCCTTACATATTTGTCTCTTTCCCGTATTGGTGAATTTAAATACCTTGGTTTTACATCGAAAATGTTTTGCATTACCAACACAATCGCCTGTGTTCTTTTGTCTTACCAGTATTTTATTTACTGAATTCACTTGTAAATCTACTTAAACATTTGAATATAGTAGGTACGTGGATTGCTCCCATAGTATTTTTCACAATGATAAAAACTTTTCAGGAAAAAAATAAGCAACAAAAAAAACACTAAGAAGTTTTCTACCGAGTTCTAATGGATACACGAAAGCACTGCTCGTCTATTTTTGCGTCCTCTTCTCTCTTGCATTAAATGAAAAAATACTTGTAATACTTTCAGAATTTACTGTTCCTAATGCATTCCTATGCTCTTTCCCTTTCGCTCTCGAGTAATGAGTGAAGCACTTGCATCGCAATGTTCGCCTTTTGAACGCGTGGGCCTTAGACTGTAGAATGTAGGCCGCAACCGCGGTTAGTTTACTCCTGAAAAATCTCATTTCTGTTTCCTCTTATAAGTTTATCTCAAGCCCTTTGACTTTTGGATTTACATTTATAATTCATCATGAAGTTGGAGTGGCTTGAGGGTAAACCGATCTGAATAAATCTATTGGGATACCTCTTTACCTACTTGATTTTCAACAGTTTTCCCAGAAGTTTCAAAACCGATGTTTAAAAACTGTTTCGAGGAAAACGAATTTGGAGCTTATCTGATTTTAGATATTTTAGAAAACGGGTAGCGTTTCACGAATGAAGGAAGAGAGAAACCACTAACATAGACTTTATCTTTGTACCCGACATATTCCAAATTCTGTTAATTTAGGCGTTTGAAAAGAAATGATAAAAAATGACCTTGATCGAATATCGGCAGGTTGCATTAGCCAGCTGTCGCTTGACCCTCTTTTCAATTCGCGATTTTATTTTGCGAAGGTGGCATAATTTGCGCCGGATTAAATACATATTTTTCAATGCCATGATTTATGACTGCCTCGTTGGTCTACCAGTTGTCAGCGCTACTGTCGAGCATGAGGTCTTTGGTTGGATTCCCATGTCGGGCAAAGCGTTATTGGATTTTTGCACCAGGAATTTCAGCAGTTGCGACCTGGAGACTAGATTTGTGTTCGGTGGATGACTACAGGGTCGCATCCTTATTTCATAGGTACACCAGTGCCGGCGACATGTTATGTTTTGTATATTCATGATTGAAAACTATCCTTTTTAGTTAGCACGAGTATCTTAATGATTTATCCGAATAGATTTATACCCAGGTGTAGTAAAGTACCGAGGCGGCTAGGTTATCCCTGGGTATTTTCGTTGAGTTACTACCGCTAGCTTTGACCAGGATTAGATTAATACGATCGGGAAACGGAGACACTATTTCATTTCGAACCACCTGGCAGAGATGAACTTTGCGTGATTATTTCAGTTTTGTTTAAATTGTCTCTAGAAATTGAGACAAAGACAAGGGAACCATAACATCGTACTGTTACATAAGTTATGGTAGAAAACAACAAACAAGTTATTTGAATAATCAATAGTTTATTTTATGGAAAATTCTTCAAACAAATATGTAGCAATCTACCTAACAAAATTATTCAAAATGCAAAACAGTATGAGAATAAATAAACGTGTCCTTATTTCTCCGCTTATCATTGTTTTTGAAACATCTAATTTTAGACGTCTGTCGGCCTCATTTTCATGCATCATCCTTGTGACACGCAGGCGCAGCTTTGCATAATTAATCACCCAATTTTCCCCTCTTTTTTACTTTTCAATCAGGGTATCTCTTGGATAAACGCACCTGCGGAAAGTTCATATCGTCACGAAATTTGGTAACGAAGAATTATTGAATTTTGGGTAGCACAACGCGAGTTCGCGTTTTTTTTTTTTCAATAAGACCGATTGGTCTGGCAATCAGGTCCAATATCTAGAATGAGGTTCGATTGCTGGAAGTGGCTACTAAATAAACAAAAAGTGTTGAAGCTTTACCTAGGGTTTATGATCATCACTTTTCCCTTTTTTACGGTACTGCACTTACAAATAAAAGGCCCCTTTTGTTACGGGTTTTCTTAAATGCTTGCAATTAGATTAACACAGAAATTTTAAAGTAGCATCAGAAAGTCTGTTTGGTTGGAAAAGCTACCAAGTTTCGGGTGCTTCGCAAGTTTACGGTACTTTTTAAAGTTCGTTCTTTTATAGTAGTTTTGAACCATTTTGGAAATGACGATTTTCGCATTAGTTTAGTCATGAATAACAAATTAAGTGTTCTATTGAATTTTATAGTTTGGCATTATATTATGCAGATAGTCCTAAAGTTGCATCGTTTCGATCTTCGCTTTATTTTTCTGACTTGTTTCCCTCTGATAAAACCTAAAAAGTAATACCACGTTTTCCTGGGTACATCCCGTTTCTGAGCATATCTCTCATTCAACTTGTTAAATGCATTATCTGTTTGGTTCTGATTATATTTATCAGTATTACAGGCAAAGTTATACTTCGCAACTACACATGCTGAATCTCAACGCATTAAGAGGGAACAGGGGCTCCTATTCTCCATACAAATGTATTTTCTCTTCCTGAATAATGCCTTTAGAGTAGTGCTTGCGGAACTGGGTTTTCCGGGTTTCGAACTCTAAAGCAATCATTTAAAAAAAATATAAAATCAAGGTCTACTGTAGACACCACCCTGTCATTTCCTTTTTTCAGCAACTTATAAGTAAACAAAATACGACCTTCCGAAAATGACAATAAATGCCTCATCTTTACGACCGTGATTAGAGGACTACCAGACAGATTCGAAATAATTGATAGGAGCCTAGAATTACAAAAAACATGTCTAGGCATGTCTTGAAATTTTAAGGTCAAAAACAATTGAATCGGCTCAGTTTTCGAGGAGAAAAAAGGGGAATACGACACGCCGATCTCTTCAAAATGTTTGTGATTTAATCGGTCTGAGTTGCACCTGTCCCTATCGCACTCTACGGGGGCAGGCTTGACGCAGCGCGACGGCGATAGTTTCTTCAAATACCTATTTTTCAATTTCCTCGCAGGCCCTGTTCCCTCTTAAGCTAATTGTTTTCTTGCTGCCTTTATTTATATAACCTCTTACCTTCTCATTATTCAAATGAACTGCAAATGGAACAGAGATAAAGCTCGCAACAGCGCTGTTTAGTAATAGTGAACATTCAATTTTGCCCCTCGAAGTTTCTGCAGCGCCTGGAATAATTGATTAATGAATGACGTTATGTATGCAACACCGGTGCCACCTATTAGTTTAGGGTCAGATTATCTAAAGGCGAAGTTGAGGCTTGAATAAATTAGATGGTAGTTTGTTGTTCACGGTCAAAATCGAATTACGACGTCAGCTTTTGCAGTTGTGTTGCGAACAGCTGGTTGTTTGAACGTCACCCAAATTGTGATGTTATATGTAAGTAAGCTGCATCTGTTGTCGGCTTCATTTGCAAAAACACTGAGAGATTAATGTCAACATAAACTCACTTTTTTTCCCATGGAGGTACACAGACACTGCAAAATGCCACCTGCAACAACCCTTACATACTCCTTTGGCTTCGTTTATCTTTATACATCAACAGCAACATATTCTAGAACATTAAACAAATTACTAGATGCCTTAAATGACGCAATCTGGGTCTTAAGTTTATCTAAATCTTCACCCAGATTTCATGCCGCAAAAACGGATGTACCTATCTGAACGATCAAGACCACTAATTGTACTTTAGTGACTAGAATTATTACATCATGTGGTTTTATATTTGAGTCGTTTACTTTACTTCTGTAGCATTCCGTCGTAACTTGCCCTTGGACATTTTTTAACAATACGATATTCTGAAAACAAAGCCGCTCTCTGCCAAGAATACGTGCTGAGACGACAAAAAACAAATTAAATCATACCCTAACGATCTTGGCGAAGAATGGTGTATCTGTAACTCGGAGACACGCTTTTATACGTCGTCGGTCTGAAAATAAAAACCGTTGTCGTGATTAATAAAAGTGCATTTAGATAAAACTTTATTGAAGCTATAACGATGCCTTTACTTTTATAGTGTCGTTCTCTTCGGTTTTAAACGTTATTCTTTTTTAGTGCTTGTTACAGACAGGATTATTGCGAGTAAGTTGTAGATTGCTGGCAGAATGGAGCTGAAATGATGCTAATGGTAGTTTTCTTTATCAAATCAATTGCCTTTATTATTTGCACTAATTACATAAGCTGAATCAGCTTTAAACCCTGATTACTTGATCTAATTATTTTGTCCTTCTTGTAGCTACTGATTAAGTGTTAAAGTATCGAAGAAAGCAATGCTTTTGTTTAAAACAAAATTTGAAAATCTTACGTGTCCATTTATTCTTATGTGCACACTTGATAACCTAAACTTACACCTGGGGGTCTAAAAAGGCCAAATTTACCAGAATCATAATAGTATAATAATGTGAATATGTTATAATTCGTAAAATGGTTACAAAGGGCCAATTCATAATATTAACTGTGTCTATATCCATTTTTACAATTTTAGCGTGATTCATATTATTATGCTTTTATGATCCTGCTTAAGTGGTCATTTTAGACCCCCTGACACACTTCATAATATCCTCCCACAAAAACGCCAACCATTCTTACGTGAGGCAAGTTTTTCTTATTACATTACAACGTATCGCGTTAGTTATCGCTGCTCGCGTTTCATTCGTCGACCCCTCTGCCAAGCAACAGAAACTGATGAGGGTCGCGAGTGTCGGGGACATGCCGCAAGCCCACAAAAGCACGGTGGTGTGAAACGTATAGCGCTATAGGCCTGCCTGACTTTTAGACGAGACTGTTGCGTGTTGTTTTTTCTTATTTTGAAAAACAAAGGGATTCTTGACTGTTTTCTGAAGACATCATGGTATATCGCTATGATTATACTATTATCGCACTGTAGCTTGATCCACGCGGAATAGGGGTATTCCGCGTAAGCTTACGATGCTCAACGCGCTCGTGGAGACCAACCCTGGATTGGATTTGTTTGCTGATGAATGGAAGACGATAATGTTAGAATGTTTGTGGTTCTGTGAGAAGACAGAGTAAAAGGATTACTTCATTTTGTGTAAATGGCATATGCTGTGCTAAAAATTATAAATAAATAAATTATGTAAAGCAAACTATGATCGATTTGGATGCAGTATAATATGTTACTAATCTATTAATAATATCTCTTTTTTGGGGATAGAAAGGGTCAAAACGGTTTGTTTTGGATGATAAAAACGTAGTAAGTAGGTATCATTATGTAAATGTAAACCAAATCATCATCAATATTTATGGCAAACTTTCACTAATCCTAAATTGAAAAATAAAGGTTTTTTAATGTAAGTGATAAATCATTGTGGTATCGCTTTGACGATGTAAACCAAATCATGGACGAATTTGATGCGAAACATTTACTTATCCTAAAATATTTATATGGAATTGAAAAAAAGTAACAATCTCATAAACAAAACCTGCAGTTAAAGCTTTAATTTTTACAACATCGCTAAAGTAAGAAAACTATTTCAACTTCCTTTTTATGTAAAACTGCGAACATTCCATTCTCATTAACACAGTTTAGCATACAGAGAATAGTATCTACCCAATGGAATAGACTCCGTAATTGTTGAGTGTTCTACGAAATAGCTAGATATTCTGTTTTAAGCTTTCACAGTTTACAACTAAACTTATACTGTCACTTACGGGATATCTTCCGTGATTGTTCATTATTTTGAGCTCCCGATAATGAACAATCACTGAAGATATCCCGTAAGTAACAGTATAAGTTTAGCTAGATATTGTTGCTTCTATGTTTTTTTTTCAATTTATTATCATCCCAAATACCTAAATGACCCTTTTCTTTGATGAATAAGATGCCGAGAATATTTCTAAAAAGAATGTAATTATTTCTTCCTAAAAACTTAATTACGACCTTACACGAGCGTCAGTATTTACGCCTATATTTAAACCCGAATTGTTTTAATTAAAGGTCGCACGAGTATCGGGCTATTACTGTTTAAATTAAATTTAGTTTGGACTCGCTGATTTGGGGGTGAAATACCTGTAGTACACTGACCTTATCGGTAATGTTCTTCAGGAAGGTCAGGTGCTTCGAACTAGTAACTGGCATGCGTTTATGTTCAGAATTATGAACGTGGACGAGGCAAAAGGAGTATGTAAGTATCGTAGCAGTTTGTCGCTTAAATTCTAACACCACATAAGTCAAAAATATCAACTTTCAAGAAGAGTGAAAAATCTGCATAATTTTACATAGAATCTGACGTTGACGTTGCTTATTTCTGATTGGCTGAAACAATGCGTCTTCCGATTCTTTGCAAACGTCATCAAAATGTCAAAACCACCTAAAATTGACTTTCGTGGTGTTAGAAGTTAAGCGACGAATTGGCGTTCTGTAGATTTTGCTCATTCCCATAGGAAATAAGGCGTGAGTGTATGTACGCATGTAAATACCTGTAGTACTTTTAGGAAAAGCTCATATATTTTGTATTTGAAGGTCTAGTGGTGCCCAAAGTCAAGAAATAATGTATGGATTTACGACCAACAATAAATATGATAATTCACCTGTTCGCGCCGCGCCGTCGAGTGAGTTTCCACGTGAAAAAACATCGTGGATATGAATTTCCCTTATGGGGATTTTACTTTAGGTAAATGTCTTATTTTGATATATTTTTTTCTTGGAACGTGAATAGTAAGTTTATTTATTTAAACTTCATGTACAATAGTGATACATAGGCGGACTTAATGCCACAAGGCAAGTTCAGTAGCCTTTTTGAGTTCAATCATTGGCTTAGAGATGTAGCAATAACAAACACCAGGATTGTTTATTATTCTACTTCCTTTATTCCTTTTTACACATATTAAATACATTTTTAAATATTTCTTAAAAAAAAAAAAAAAATATAAAAAATAGTAGTCCGCCGGTATCGGGAACAGGGTCCAAGCTACCGGTGATTCGGGCTCCAGAGGCAAGAACCTCCTCACAATACGAGCCGTGTCGAGGAGTACTGCCTTATTCTACTTTTTATTACTAGCAGTTCATAGCAGTTCATAGCTGACTGACCTGTACAAATATCATCATCATGCTCATGGGCGTACCTGGCATTTTTTTAAGGGGTCCCCACCCCTGAAGTAAATAAAAGAAATAGTAGGAAATTAAAATGATACGTTTTATTGACTGTACTATATCTTATTTCAATAATAACCTGCGAGGGTTCTGGATAAATCTAGCTAAAAATTCGTTTTCAAATGTAGTTGTGCTTCCAGAACCCTCTTTCTATGCACACTCAACATACAAGGGCCGACAAGACAGTTTTCTGTCATTGTTAACCAAGTTTTTATTTTAATGTGAAAAACGTTAAAGTACCCAATGAAAATTTAATTTTGTCATTATATTAATTTTGCCTAAAAGTTCTTAGCTTCGGGTCTGAGAGCAGGAGTACGCCCATGGTCATGCTCCTTCCCTTATCGCAATTTAGCTGAGGTCGGCGCAGCATGTCTTCTTTTTCCATACATTTCTGTTACTCATCTTCTCATCAGACATCTCCATTCTTGCCATATCTTCCTTTACACTGACCTGGTCAAACAATGGGCAAATATTGCTATATTCAATTTAGTATAATTTTATTATTCCCAGCCAGAGCCAGAAATTAAAACAAACAACAATAACCTAATCTCCTTTGCATCGAAACTGTCTAAATTCGAACATCTAATTGGCGTAATCAGCCTCATTCATCATATTGCGCTTAACGCTTTGTGAATGTTGATTAATGACCACTTTACTACGCTCGCCTCCAAAATTCAAATATGCTAACTTTGTTCTAGACAGACTTTCAGTTGAGTTCGTACCTAAATTATTTATGTTGCTTAAAATTCGATTCAGAATAAAAATACGGTTGAATCCCGTGTGATTTGGACACTGTTTTAGTTATTCAGAGAATGTTTTAAAGCATTTTGAGAAATTACGACCTTTTTGCTGTAAGAATCTGTCTGCACATATAGGCGGAGGAATAAACAGTTTCTGCGACACTACATCTCGTCTTAAGTTTATTAATCTCGCTACTTAGTAGTTTTTCCTTCTTTCTGCGTTATTAATTCCGCACTTATGACTGCTGCGGTAAGCGACATTAGTTACAAGTTTTTACCGCCGTCGTACAAGTAAAAAAGTTGAACGTCAATGTAATGAACTTAGGTATCTGGCCATCATAGCTACGGTTATTAAAACAAAAAAAGTGTCGGGAACTGCAACCGTGGTCGGGGTTGACCGCAATAAACCGAGCAAGCGGAAAGAAATTTTCATTTGATATTCCGTTTTTATGGGACAACTTGGTTGTTGGACCGCCAACATCGTTAGGGGTTGTGGTGTGTATGAGAGCGGACACTGAATTGGCTTGTAAGCCCAAGAATTAATTGGGATTGAGTAATTCAGTGATATGGAATAAATTCCTATTATTATTGAGAACCGATTAGAATGCCTTGTTCTCTCTCCGTATCTATGTCTAAGGGAGCCTTATTCGTGTTCATATTCTTGGTTACTAAAACAATGACGGTACGATTAATAGAAATCTTCATAAACTGTTGACGAAATACCTCTCAAATCAAAACGCCAGATGACTTTTGCCCTTTCCTTGATTCAAAGTTCATTTTTCGTTTGTTGCTCTATCTACATTTCCATCGCCCACAATCCCGCCTCTGCCTTACGGTATTCAGGCCCTGTACTAATGTTAAAAGATTCTGCTAATATTGCTGTATTTTAACACCACATATGTTACGCAATACCATTGTCGGCGGCACGTGACGTATAATGTACCTACGTCAAAACGTGAAGGAAACAATTTTGTAAGCTCAGGCTGTGTCAATGTCTTCTCTTACATGATGTATCCTTCTACCTTCATTAGGAAGGTACTTTTCCGGGCATGTTATTTTTATTTAGACTGTTGTGTAAGTGAAAACTGGTCTAGAGAAGAGCATTGTATGACGCTAATGGATATACGCCATTTCATTTTGCTTTTTGTGTTTTAGCCGTAGCGTATACATAATGCTCATTAGTCTTAGCATGGTAAATTCATCGGAGATTAAATTGTCGACTTCAGTCTGTAGTCAGCCGTAACATTTATATTTATGAACTATGGAAGACTTACAGCTAAATAAATCAGAATAAAAAATAGTGAGTGAAAGTGACAGCCAATTACAAGTCTTCACTTATGAAAAATGGACAAAAATAACGGGACAACATCAAACGCTTAAACTAGAAAGACATATCTAATATAGGCACTAATATTTACATACCTACAAAACATTTATCAAATATCTAAACTAAAAAAGCAAAGTCTCGGGCACCTTCTGGCTTCTCACGCTTGTCGAGAAGGGATCGTGGCGATAACATACTTTATTAAAGTTTTTGCTTGCACGCACAATAAAAGAATTCTGCCTGTAATTAGTGGAAGTAAATTGAACACGTAGCGGTGCGTACCATCGCTTCGACCTTCCGGGGACGTTAAAGTAAAATTTGGATAGAGTATCGGAACTATTAATGTTATTATTGAAAATCTTGAATAATAAAATACTGCCAGAATTTTCTCCGCGGTTCGTTAGGGGTAAAATATGATACTTCTTACAGCGGTTGAGGTAATCTTCAGATCGGTAGGGCACTTTTTGATGAAAACACAAATACTTTTTTTTTTTTTTTTGAATGCTCTCTATAAGTCAATGTATTTGTGATAACAAGGGTTTCAAATTTCAGACGCGTATTCCAAGTGGCTTTTCACAAAAGTACAGCGTTGAAATTTTGGCTTGTGTGAAGCACTTGGATAGCCGCATCATGAAACTAAGAAAGAAAGAAAGAAAACATATTTATTTGGCCCATGCCACAAGTGCACACACAAATCACAAAAAAAAATATTAAAAATCTTAAATTTATACAATAAAAATGTTAAAACAAAAAAAAAAGAAGGAGATAATATTGTGTGTCTCACGTCTAACTACTGCAATTCTATATACGGTTAATTTTTGTAAAGCAAAGATAACAAAATAGCAAAAATATTATCCACACATACGACTTTTACTCCCGCATGGGAAGTCTAGTAGTCAGTCTCCGCTTCACTTGAAAATACGTTGTCTACTGTTGATGTCGCCTCTCTTAATAAAAACCATTTACAATGAGAATCGTTAATAAATTCTAGGTTTTATTACCCTTAGATACACGACCAAGGTACTAGCATGTTGACTTAATTTGTTTGTTTGGTCAGCCCCAGGTAATTCAGATAAAATGGCTGCCTTTTAATAACTAGAAGTATTTTAATACAGCTCCTTTAATGAAGATTCCTTTTACAGAATGTTTTCGCAAAAATACTCGGTTTAACTAGCTTGGTACTTTCCTTTTTTTTTCATGAAGTGGAGTGTGTTTACAGAAACTTGTAGTCTGGGAATAGTTGAACGAATATTTTACAGCTTTAGTGGTAAGCTCTTGCACTTCTACGTTAGTTTCAGCATAGGAACAATTTATCTTTAACAAAGGACCGGCCAATTAAGCCAAAGTTGTCTTTTAGCTAACATAGCGCATAACTTGTGAATGAGCCTGACGTTACCATAGAGATGAAACCACACATTCGTTGCCACAAAAGTTAGCCACGGTCGCCATAGAGGAGTCGAGTTATTTTTACGAGGTAACTTCGTGCGTGGTTCCCGCAATAGCGCCAGTTCCCTCTAATTCATAAACCTATCTTCATTTTATAGCTATCAGTTTTAATAGTTTCTTTACCCACACGATGGTTCTTTATTGTCTTTATTTATTACTTGAGACTTAAGTAAGTCTTTTAGACAGTGCTGTTGGAAACTGATTTGTTAAGGAAAATGCAGAATATTCTTCAACCAACCCTCGTAGAATATTCTGTATTTTCATTAAAATTCCTATCGTCCCAAAAACGCTTCATTTACTTTCAAGTACCGCTTACGTTAGGTAATCTGAAACTGCAGCTCCAATGGCAAGACCCAAAAGTTCTTCAAGCTAACAATAATTTAACGGAAATTATATTTTTCGTGGAATTGTAGCTACAACTAACATTACGCGTTGGTGAATTTTTAGGGATAAGTGTAATGAATTAGTGTGACCCACGAATTGATGCATAATACTACTCTTTATTAGCAAACCATTAAATAAATAGACTTAGGCTACTTACACATACTAAGAGAGACAGCTCATGACACCTACACTACAAATGCGCTTCAATAGAAAACATGACGAGTGTCATTATCATTAACACTAGAAACGGGATATTTATCATGTTTAGTGATTGTTTTGAGTTCCCGATATTACAGCGCTGTTGCAAGCACCATGATCACGTATAATCTGAAGTGGGTGTGTAGAGTGTTAGTTGTGTCATCAATAAACGTGACAAATATCCCGTTTCTAGTGTTAATGATAATGTTTGTGACTATGATAGTTTAAAAACTTTTACGACGAGTGTCAGTTCTAATTAAAAACTCCGTAGTAGTGTTGTTAGCGTAGAGGTCAATTTTACAGCATGGTTTTGAGGCACAGAGGGACGGCACATGTTCCTGCCGTGCCGTAGTTGTAGTTGACAGCTACAGGAACTTTTTTTTTTCGCCTTGAAAATCATCAAGTAAAACACCCCCCCCCCCCCCTCTCCACTCTGGGCGGAGCGGAAGGGAGTGTCAGACTTGTACTGACTAAAACCCATCCATGTTCCTTCTTTGCCCTTTGTGTTCCAGGGCCACGGTATCTCTTTCGAACAGTCCCGCAGCCCTGGCAGGCATCGGCCCATGCGGACCCCTACTTATTTGCTGACATCTCTTTGAGGCGCACGTGGAACACGAACGCGCCGTCGATACGGCCTGTCGTCATAAGACGGCCGAACGGCGAACTAGCCCATAACTCGCCGTCCACAGGCCCGCGCCTACGGTGGCCAGGAGCCACCACGTGACTCCCGACGCCCAGGGCGTCTCCCACGGCGGCTGGGACGTGAGGTTCTTTCCCTCTCACGTCCCGCCACCTCCTTCACTACCATGACTGCTTCGCAGAAGGAGGTCACGGCTTCCCATTCCCTTTCGCTTCGGACCATGGCTTGGACCAGGGCCGGACGCGAGAGATCGCTGCCGCCAATGGCCGCTACGAGGACACGGCGGTGCTCCGCCCAAGCGGGGCAGACCTTCACGGTGTGCTCCACCGTGTCCTTCGGACGACCCTCGCAGTGGAAACACCCGGGCGTTTCCTCCCGCCCGATTCGGTGCGGGAACCTCCCGAAACAACCGTGTCCGGTGAGGACCTGCGTCAGGCGGTAGGTGAGGGCGCCGTGGCGCCTCTCTAGCCACTTCTCAAAGAGGGGACTTATCGCCACTATCGTGGCGTGCCCTGCACGGGGTTGCGACAGTCGCTCTCTCCATGTCGCCATGAGATCACCCCGGAGGTCTGTTCGCTGAGCGGCAATTTGCCGCGGCAGTGGAGTTTCCCCCAGACGCAGTGCCTCCGCGCGCCATTCGTGGAGACGCGCGAGGACTATCGCATCCAGATCCCATGCTGGCAATCCGGCAAGGAGGCTAGCCGCCTCGCCGGAGATCGTGCGGTACCCCCGGATTAGCCTTATGGCTATCACCTTTTGGGGCGCGTTCAGGTAGTGGGCGGCTTGCCGCCTCAAAGAATGCGCCCACACCGGGGCCCCGTAAAAGGCCATGGACCGCACGACCCCCGCGTAGAGCCTCCGGCAGGAGGCGTTTGGACCTGAGGGCAGGTTGGGCAAGAGCCGCTTGAAGGCGGCCCCTGTCCTTTACAGTTTGGGAGCCAAACGTCGGAAGTGCTCCACGAAGTTCCACCGGCTGTCGAGGACGAGTCCTAGGTACTTCAACGTCGACCCGACGGAAACTCCTCCTGCCGTCAGTAGGGATCCCGACGGTGGAGCTACAGGAACTTCAAAGCACAAGGGAGATGTAGAAACTGCAAATAAAAAAAAAGTAAATTATTAGTGTCTAAATCTGAACACTGCATTAGTTCTTAACAATGGTGTGGTCGTGTACTCATATCTGCAAATGAAATTTGGGTGTGGCAGAAGAGGCAGGAACTTTGAATTAATGCTATAGACATTTTTGTGAGCGGGATTTTCTGCGTTGGATCACAGGAATTGAGCATGAGTTTATGGAAGTTGTTTTAAGATGCGAAAAGCTTCCATTAAATTTCATGCTCACATAGTTTCTGGCTGAGAATTTCTGAGAATCGAGTTGAATAGCATGTGAGAGTTCTAAATCCAGTAGTGGACTACTGTACGCTGATGATGACTCACATAAAAAGAACTGTCCTGATAACATAGAATATAATATTCCATATTTATGAAGGAAAGATCTACTCAATATTGACGATGGTTCTCATTCCATATTCCGATCTAAAATCAAATAAACAACGACGTCAAAATAAGATATAAATAACTTTCGTATTTATGATAAACCACGGTAATCGGCTTAGTAGTGCGTATTAAAACACTAACTTTAGGGTGGTTTTAATAAAGATTCTAACGCCACACAGGAAGGTCTCAAGGTCACCATGAATATTAATGTGACAGTTTCCACCTCGAAGAATATTCTGCATTAAAATATATTTTCCCTTCAGCTTTCTTCCTTTATTTTTTCTCTCGGCTATTACTTTCGCGTCATGTCCTCATACGTTTGTACCCAAATGGGACCCGATATTATTAAAGTTTTTGCGTTTAATATCTACCTGAAAATTGTCGCACTAGTGCGCACTCGTAACATCTCATTTAAGTTCCCGATGTAGAAATGAGCTTAATTGCTAATTCCTTGAAAATTTTCTAACGAATTTATCCATGCCGCGGGTATTTGCGTGCTAACTTTTGAAATAAAATTAGGCGCTTATCCTAACTTTGTTAAAATAGCACACGAAGCGGACCTTTTAAAAACACTTCTTAATTCAGTCTAGGCTGGATTTTTCAATAGAGTGTATATTGAATCACTTCAGGTATGCTACATTCAGATTCCGACCTCGTCTGGGAAACGTTTTCCTTCAATTGAAACAAGCGCATCAGGGGTCAACCGCTAGTCTCCGGGCTATATGGGTCAAGGTAACTGTGCCCCTTATAATCCTATTCAGCGTTCGTGCTCCGGTTGGTCTCGAATCAAATAAATACGGTACCCCCCGTTTCAAATGCAATTGCGACGAGGAAATTCGGGTGCATATCTAATTTGTACAAGTACATTTTGTTTTGTGAGTAAATAACAGAGATCTGCTTAGATGTATTTCTGGAGCAACGTTACGTTTTTGCCATCATTATTTGTCTTACACAGTATTTAGAATTGCATGAATTGTAAGTCATACTCATAAAACAGACTATAGTATCCAACACATATTCCGAAAATACGTCATAATTTTTTTGTTGACATTCCCTATCTAACAAAAATATTCTTAATGCCAAATTGTGATGAAGAAATTCTGTGTTGAGATGATAAATAGCACTACATTAGGAACCGCAACACGGAATGATATGACGGGTGGAACTGGCAGTTGAAATGTTAATGAAAGGCAGGTGGAGGGTGCCAAGAAAAGCCTCTCCTTGGTTGTTGTCTCAATATTTCGCTAATTAATTCCGTAGGCGTAAGTAAACCTCCTTTGTAAGTGATTTTAAGTACCTCGTTCCGTACACGCATCTCACTGCTCGATTCAGAGGAATAATTCTTTAAGATAAATTATTCTAAGATACAGGTGTTTCAAAGTATGGTTTAACGTTTATCTTATGTTTGCTTTTTGTTAGGTATATTATTTTCGGTAATATTTTCTTGGGAACGACTATACTTGATAACTTCGGCTATCCAAATCAAGTAAAATCTTTGAAGACAATGGTCTTGCACTCCTGCATAATTCACTCTAATACAGTGTCTTACAATATTCAGGTCCTGCAAAAACAACGGAAACTCCACTACGTTGTGGGCGTCAGAATAAATTATAGGATACTAGCTTTTGCCCGCGGCTTCACTCGCGGTAATTTAGAATTTGACAATCAATTTGGCTTGTACTCTGCTTGTAATAATATAATTCAATCATGATTCAAAAGACACGTGGCGTCATCTATTGTCATAAGAACGTTATTGTTGTTTTCCTCGGGAAAAGTAATATTTTTTTGGGAAGAAATTTACCCTATGTCCGTTTCTGTACACCTGACAAGGTATATGCAAAATTTCAAGATGATCGGTTCAGTAGTTTAGGCGTAAAAAGGTAACAAAGAAACTTACTTTCGCATTTATAATATTAGTAAGGAAGTCAGGATAAGGATTTCTGCTGAAACAGAATTTATTCCTGATCGGTTAGGATTGAGCATCACAACTGGCTTTTGATTGAATCACACTCAAACGTCTATTTTAGAGAAAACGCACGGTGTAGTAGCGTGCTCCGTTTCGTTGTTTTATTTATGAATAAATCGAGGGTTGGTTAGAGAGTGCCCGCTCGTATGATCGGTCCTAAAATTGAATTACTTCCAGCTCGACTCCCCCTTTCGGGTGATCCCGGAACGTGGAACATAGTATAGCCAATTTGCATAGTTGGAGAGTTTCGATGCAACAACGAAAATTTGATTTATTTAGAGACCAAGCGCATCCTTGTGTAGTATTTTTTCTTGTTTTACAGTTTGTGCTTTGTATGGTCACTGGTCAGGTCAGCTGTCTGTAGTGTTTTGTATTTCTCCTACCAAATGACAAATGTTGCCTTGTCATGTTCTTGTTTGTGGATTTTTTTCAGCACCTTTGTACTTCTAAACTGAGGGTATTTAACAGCAAGCGGGCGGGCGGTTTTTTTTCTTGATTAATAATTTAAATTTCCAGTTTCGATAATCTTGATTCCCTATGATATTTAAAATATGTAATTTCGTATCTCTAATAGGTCGTTTATTATTTTTTGCCGGGTAAACAGATCTTATTCAATAAACTATGAACGTTTAAGCGAGATCAATTTTGTTTTTGAATTTTATTCAAGAGACTTAATTTCTAATAAGATTTTCTATTAAGGTCACGGTTTGTTATTATAGGTTTTAAACATATGAATGAACTAGTGCGTTGAACAATTCTTACGAAACTCCTTGTTTTCTCACGAACTTGTTATATAATACAAATAATCACGTTCAAAATATGTATCATCATAGTTCTATTCTCTCATTTTGAATTAGTTTCTGCAGTGAGATTGGTTCGTAGCAACGTAAATGTATGTCTCCTTAACTTTCGAAATTGGGTTAAGGATAGGATGAAGGTAATTTACTTGGCGCATAAACACGTTAATGTACTTGTGCAATTAGATTCTGTAGCTACGTGATAATGTTCTTTGTCTTAACTTACTCTATTTACGTGTACATGTTCCTGTATTTTAAAAAAGCTAATCATATGACTTTTGACCGGATTTATTTAAATTCTAGCAAATCGCTTGTACGCAGCGACCGTTTAGACCTTACGATATCATAAATCCTTTTTCAGCTGATCTTGAATCTAATGCTGGCACGAGTTGGACCTCTGTTTTGTGTGAAAAGAGCACATGCCGCATTAAAAGTCCGGCTGTTTTGAGCTGGGCCTCGACAGTGGAGTGAATGAAGGCGGGGGAGGCAGGACCGCGCAGCCTCCGAAGCGCTCGGCCGACTGCCAGTCGACGTCGCGCCAAGCGGGAACCACCACGCGCTTCCCCGCTCATATTACGCTCAACAACTAACCAAATAGTGGCATTTTTATGTGCTAAACTACAACATTGTAAGTAACGGACCACATCAACACACGAAAACAATCGGATTAAAACAGTGCCTATCATCAAATCGACCTTTCCAAAAACATCATCAATTCAACCGTTAACGCTGCCGGCGTTAGCTTCTTGTAGCTTTTTTGTTCGTTAAATGGCAATTACATTCGTTGCCGTGGCGAAATGTGATGTACTCGTGTTTTCTAAGTACGATTCGTCCGTAGTCACCTGAGATGTCTAGAGGTCGCCGCGTAGACGGTGTCAGTGAGCTACATTAGTGTGCGCGCCAATAACGTGTATTGTTCGGACTGCCTTGATTTTCTTCACATTTGAAACATTCAACACCCTCTCTACTATTTTCAGTATAATGCTTCACTATTTCTGAAAATCGTAGGTGGATCTAGTGATAAATGTACCCTGAAAATAGGTATTCAAAATGTACGTATACATTTTGGCATACTTATCTCACAAAGGGAATGTCTTTATCAATTGTAACAAGCTGTTGCTGGGCAGGTTTTTCTAATACAACGAAATGGGTTTTTAAGAAGTCCCTACCCCAAAATGTTAGTTATGGATTTATTTAGTACCTACATGCTCTGTATTCAATATTTTCAGTCGTAAAAAAAACGAATTGAAATATACAGCATAATAGCCAAAATGTATGTACGATAAATTCTAGCAGTTGGCAAGCTACTGACATTTGTTACTCTTGATGTAGATAGCCTACATATCGAGTGGGATCGCCTGTAAGTCCTTGTTAACTGCCGTAATCCCGTAGTGTAAGTCCGCTCCTAGTTTATATTAGATGCCTTTTGGGCATTCCCAAAACTTTATTTTCTCAAACGAAAGAGTTATTGATTTAAGTAGGCAAAAGTATTAGACGAGATTGGTTATTGTTTGTTGAAAATATTGCGGCAGTCACGCCGAGTCCAATTATGTCTATTGTTTTTTTGAAGTTCATTAGGTACGTCATTTATTGCTACATTATTGTTGGATTTTAGAGCTTGAAGTATTGGAAAAGCTGTGTTCAAGTACTGAGACTTGAGAGGCTAGTGTCCACATATAAATTAATGAATGTAGAAAGGACATGCTCCACACACACACTTAAGTACGTCTTCTTGTTAGGCTTCCCCACATTTGATCACTGGTTCTCTATTCTGAACCAAAGTCATTATGGTTTGACCTTGGTGTAACATGTACCAAAGTAGGTACTTGCCCTATAATTGGTTCAACGTCCTTATATTACAGCACTTCATCACCGAAATCAGTAATTACAACCTCTAAATTAATTTGATTAAAATGAGCACTTAAAATTTTCAAATTAAAATTCCTCAGCGAACTTAATTCGACTCGCAAATGTATAACATCATTTCGTTACCCTCTTCATGGGAGCTTTCGGTGATACGTTTCCAAGGTATATAATCTAATGCTGACCCGTCTCAGTCCTCTCATTTTCTAAATTTCGGTGTTAAGTGTGTCTGTGGTTCACTCCCGTCAAAGCTTTGCTTAAATCCTTTTTTGCTAGGATTAAGAACACGTCCAGCTTTTGACGGGTCGTGGGTCAATAGGATTTAAAGATGCCACGTTTATTCATCATCCATCTCTTAAGAAATATAATATTTCATGAAGTAATAGAAACCTTTTTCCTTGATTATTTGCGTAAGGAATAAGGACGATAAAAGATTATTCTGTTTTTTCCTAGACACAAAGAAATGAGTGCAGTTATTGTAAAACTTTTACGAATTTCTTTAAATGTAATACCTCTTAACACTTTTGTAGACCATCGTGTTCGCTCGGCTTGCTTGCCACAACCAAGTGCTATGGCGAAGCGTTAAGCATTCAAGAAATTGAAAAGGATTTAGTTAGAGCGAGTGAGCCGTTTGCCGGATTAAATTGGCTTAGTTTGCGAACCAAGGATTGCCCGATAGGTAAAACCAAAGAAAGTAATTCATTTTACGTTTCAGTTGAATCTCTCAACTCCACAAATCCATCTAATTAAACTATTATCTTGAGGACTGATCTGTTTTCTTGATTATTACTTTTGCAAGAAATGATCCGCTTCGCTTTCATTTTCTGAATTTAATCTTACCTTTATTAAAACTTGTTTGATGATAAAACTGCAACTCATCCATTAATTTCTCTGTTTACGTCCCGCCAGCTTAAATTAAGGTTGTATAAAATTGTGTTGGGTGTTATTACAAGCGCATCTGATCCTAGTCGATTTCACAATTTTACAAACTTATAAATATGATTTGAAACTGCTTGTTTATTTTTAGTTGTCCCTCTAGGCTATAGTTTGATCGGCCGATCCTTCAAAATCTTAAAAATCTTTATTAAATTCGCTCCTCACCATCAGGCTCATCATCATCCGCATAGCCTTTTTCCCAACTATGTTGGTTTCGGCTTCCAGTCTAATCGGATAATAATATCTCAGCTTGGCCACTCAAAGACTTAGATTCTCAATTCTTTCCATCTATTAACAATCAAGTCTAACAATGGAATTTCACTTATTCCTCGTAAATATCATAATTTTGTGAAACTTGTTAACTTGTATCTTTCAACATTACAACTTTTTAGCCTATTTGAGTTGCCCACTGCTGGACAAAGGCTCATCTTTCTTCTTCCAAACCTCTGTCCTGTGCAATATCTGGCCATGTTCGCTTCGCGAGAGAACTAGATCAGATCGTCACACCACCTTCGCCGCGGTCTACCTCGACGTCGATTTCCTCCGACAGGCGTCCAGTGACCGACGATCGTTGCACATCTCTCCGGGCGCATTCGTACTACGTGGCCATCCCATTACAACTATCATGCAATTTTTCATTGTCATTATTAACTATCCTGTCTGTATCGTCTCAAATCGCTTTAGTAAGATCCATAACTTGCTCTATTGCCGCGATTTTGGTCATATTATAGTCCTTTATTTTGCATGATAACATAATTTTGGATGTGGAGTTGTTATCCCTGAATATCTTCGTCTCATGGTAGGATAATAAAGAATAAAATAACGTCTTCATGAAAGTGAAGTCATTTTAGTTTACAGCTTCTCATATGATAACATAATACAAACGTATAAAGTATTTTGTTTAAAAAAATATATAATCTCAGAGACAAACCTTTCGTGTTTAATCTTTGTAGTCATCGTAGTCAGTAAAACTTCAGGAGCACAGTCCTCTGGGTCATTCAATTGACATATTTTACAGCTGATGGTACATTTACCTAACTGTACCATGGACCATGACCCATTTCCCCTACCGCCTGAGGTGACACCCCGTTTCAATACGCGACCGACATAAAGTGACTTTTATGCATTGCTGTAAAAATAAAAGTTCCACCGTACCCGCGTGCCTGTAGAAGCTTTATTATTTTTTATGTGTCACAAGTGGGAATGGCCAGTTTAATTCCTACTGTGATATGTACCGTTATTGCTTTTATGGGGCATCATGCCCATTGCCAAAATTTATTTTATTTTCAGATTTTTGTTATTTTTCCTAAATTGTTTCATGTTATACTGGGTGACGTTACGTTTACTTAGGTACTTTAATTTATATTTCAGATGGTATGCCTTTCAAGCCCACCTAAGTACTACAACAAAACCCACATTTCAAGGGTAAAACAAATAAAGAATAAACAAAAGCCCTCCCGCATCATTTTCTGTTTCGCAACCCAGAAATAAAGGTACCTCATACTTATGGCCGTATTATGTTTCCATTAGAGCTTGTTGACTTAAACCTCGACAACGAAAACGAACAGTGACTGCGGTTTTTCCGCGTCTCACCGAAGTGGTCCGGGCACGTATCGAGGTTTTACGATGCAAAGGCACGCGGCGTTTCACTGATTTATTTTCATTATCGTGTTCAGCTGTGCCGGTGGCGATATTTTTCACCGCCCCGGATTGGGAAGGGAACCGTGCCTGAAATCAACAAAGTGGTGTCGTCACCGTCAATTGGAACTTTTTAAAAAGAAAATTTCATATTCATCGTTAGCGAATCCAGCTGTCGAAAGTTTTATATTCTCCCTATCCTCGTGCCAGGGGAATTCGGCAACGGACAGCTGATTCGAAACCCGGTCGACTCTGCAGAGATATCTCATTGTATGACAGCAACTGCGAACTGATGACCCACTGACCCAATTCTGGACTGCAGCAGTCAGCAATCTGTATACCTTACTATTTGTTTCGAGTTCTGGCAATGACTCCCACCCAACTTATACATATTCATGCTGTACTGCAATTCTTGAGGGAATTTTCCGGTGCTTTAGTAGGAAGTCAATTATAATTGGGAATATCAAGAATTCATCGTTTGTTTACTTATTTTTTGTGGAACTTTACTCTCTATACTAATTTGAATAAAGGCTTCTTTTAATATATTAGAATCCTACAGGGAAATGAAAAATAACACATAGACCTTCTGAATTTCATTTTACCTAAAGTTTATACCATTTGCAATAACTAGCTGAGGCCTGGTAAACATGTTTGTTTCCATGGATATTAATAACAGCACACATTCATTATTGTAATGTGAGCATTTACATCCAGAAAGAGCAAAACAATTTCTCATTTCTGCTTTGTAATGGCTGTCAATATTTCTCCCAGTCCTTACTAATCTATACCTGCCTCGAGTAAATTCAAGACTTACGTTCAGACGAGAGCTTGCCAGTTTAATTTCAGGAACGTTCTTCTCGCCTACATGGTGTAATTCTTAGAACTAATCGAGGTCATCTTTTACTTTTATTATTCCAACAGTATTACCCACAAGTTTAGTCACAGTATCTGCATATAGCTCTTACACGCATTTCTATCATTGTATCTCGCTTAGTTGATTGGTACCTATGAATATTCAATAACAATCATAGTATACATATTATTAATACACTTACCACATTGGGTCATATTCATAGAATAATTAATGTAGTATTGAACCACTACCACCACGGTGGCCCAGTGGTGGTGGTCCCGACTTACGAGCAGTAAGTCGTGGGTTCGAACCCAGGCAGGCGCATTACTTAGTGTAATTTATTTCATCACCACTGCTCTCAAAACGGTGAAAGAAAACATCGTGAGGAAACCGACATGTCCTAGAACCTAAAATTCGAAGACATGTGATATCTACCAACCCGCACTGGTGGATTATAGCCCATTCCCTCTCATAGAGAGGAGGCCTGTATCCCAGCAGTGGGAACATCATAGGCTGCTGCTATGCAATGCTATTGAACCATACTCTGGACTAAGAGTCCGGTGCGATTTAGGATAAAATTCTAAATCGCAGAATATTCGATTCGGTAACAGTAAGTCTCTTACCTTCAACGAAATTGTTGTTTGAAGATGTAATAAAATGGGTATAAGGATAATAAAAAAATAATGTTTCCATTCTGCCGTTACTGCCAAGGTTCCCTTTAATTGTCATTCAGCAATTGGCATAAGCGAGGCATTGAAATTTAATGAACCACATTCGGGTCAAGGCTGTCCGTAACAGAAACACCGGCGACACTTCAGTTTGAATTTTGCATCAAGAATTTTGGAATATGGATAATTGCTTTAATTGGAACAGTACAATAGACTATTGTTTTAAACATTCATGAGTTCTCCTAGCAAGTGTACTACAGAATACAATTAAATTCAACAACTGTTGTTAACTAGACGTTTCGTATTAAGTTGGTCAGCACAGTTTTGTCTTCCTAAAATACTGTGAATTTAGTCGGTTCCAATTTTCTCATGTGTTAACACTTCACTGGGATTTCCTTGACTAATTTATAGCTCAGCCTATACTAGGCTGGTGTTTTTTTTTTTTTTTTCCTTTTTCCAATTAAAAACGTGCACCGTTAGCGAATTCTTTCGCCTGTGCACGACTTGAATATTTTACGCCTGCAGTCTCGCGGGAAATTAATGCTGGGTGCACTAAACCATTGTGCTTAAGATTTTTCTTTGGTGCGGTTCGTTAGAAATTTAAAGATGCGATTTTGAGGCCTGTGCTAGAATAATTGACCCATATTTTCAGGTTCCTTGTAAATGTTAGGTGCTCTACTGAAATCAATCTTCATTATTCTGATAATTCATTGTTGTTCTCGGTCAGATGGTTCTGAGTTCTGTTTGGTAGGTTGATGTGGTTGGTACTTTCATAACAGTTAACCCGATATTGCTATCTTCAGTACTTCTGAAATAACTGCCATAACAACAGGTACATGGGGAAATAAACTGATTCAATAATTCACAGTACAAACAAGATTCCAATCTATTTGTAAAGGTTACATTCCTTCGGGAGTGATATCAAATAGGGAATTGGTTTCGTCAGGTACGCCCCGCCGCTAAGACCTAAACTGCGGCTTACCGCACGCAAGTCGGCCGCCTGAGGGATTCTCGTAACTCCGTACCCTATTATTCCACTATCTCACTTTCAGCGTACGTGAGACCCTTATTTATTGACCGAACCTGATGTAACAACGATTTGCTGCGTAAACTACGTGCTGCGCAATCTACTACTTGCTTCGATACATATTTAAAGCTGACATGGCCTTGTTGCTTGTTTGAACGCGTGGTGCGATATACCTGAGATTTCATTGAACCTTTCGTAGTCCGAATATTAAGAGTAATGTGTTAGAATTCATTTAAACATAAACCCTGAATAACATTAGCACTCGGTTAAGTTAATTAATTTCACCGGGTATTTTATTACCTTACTTGTCTAGATTCGTTTGAAATATCAAGTAATGTACCAAACAAACTTCCAGTTCATTTGATTACATCCATTTTGTTTAACGTAATCACTTGTAACTGATATTTGTTTATTCAAATTTGTGATTTGATATCCTCGACTTATTTTTCCAGCACAATAAATCCATCAACTTTATGATAAATCGCCAACTTTCATTGTCTTCTTCTTTTGCGTGGTTATTCCAGGCGCCGCCGTTGGAAAACGGAATTAAAATCTGTAACTATTAAGCTCAGGGACTTTGCGACAGACCTGAGCCAAGTCTCAGCCTAAATTCTCGTTTGTTCAGCTCTAGCTACGGAATAAATGCTTTATATTCCGCACACCTGTATGCTCCACATAAATAATTGCGAATTGCCACAACGGCCAGTACTTGTGAAATTGTTTCTTCTTTATTTAACTTGGTTTCCAGTCTTGGATTTACTTCTTCTTTATTGCCGAGTATTTATAATTTTTTATTCCGTATTGCCTCCACTATTCTGAAAATAGTTGCTGGATTTATTTCTTCAAGAGCTTTAAAGCTCCGATCTTTAACTATTAATTTTAGCAATGGCACCGGTTACAACTTTCTTGTTGAACTAGCTGAATCTAAACGTTTTGATATCGAACCTGAATGCAGTCGTGTGTTCTCTTGAAGAGAAACTTAGGGAGAGTTCTGGCGAATATTGTTTGCCCTGGAACTGGAACAGGTCTCCGCGGTTACTTCCACCAGTAGAAAGACAAACTTAAGCCATTGTGAACATTACATGGAATGCAGTTATTACGTTCTCTATGCAATTTGCAACTACCAGAAACTCGGCTTTGTTTGCATCGCTTAAGAAATTTGTTAAACTTACCCTAGTTCCTTCCTTGTTTCAACTTACAAATAAATTACAAATAATGTAATCATAACAATCCCAAAACTTGTTTTTGAAAAGGTCGAGGAAATCCGTATTAAGATTAAGTGATGGAGTCTTGTGAATATTGTTTCGAGAATCGTGCTGCATTAGAATGCAGAGCTGGTGAAAGGACTACTCGCAATTGAATTCCTAAGTGAAGTGATTTAAACAAGGAGCGGTAACTATAAACGCTGTGAAAAAGCTGGAAGAGTGTTCTGGTTTTCTTTGTGCGAATGAGAGGATGCGCGGCTGGCGGTTGTCCGCTCAGCGGAGACGCTAGCGGAGGAGGTACCGGCGATCGGAAAGGGTGTCGGGCCGCGAGCGCGACGACTGGTGCCCGCACGAGGCGCGCCGGCATGCGCTGACGTGTGCGCGGCGCTGCGCGTGCTGCGGCGCGGCGCGATGCCCCCCTGGGCCTGACATGGAGGAGGGTGGCTACTGGCGGCCATCTTGCTCGACGCTGTCGCTCGCGGAGCACCATGGCAGCTCAACACACCTGTGCGCGCGCCACGCACCCCAACCGCGGCTCGCACACCGCCATCCCCCCCATGCGCATCACTCGCACGCGCATCAGCACGCGCACGCCCACCATCTGCAGCACGCGCAGCACTCCTCGTGCCCTGTGCACAGCCCGTTCAGACAACCGACGCCGGAGTACTGTGCCGCACATTCACAGGTACTGTTAACCTATACGGTAGCACTTCAACTTTAATCAAAATCAATGTAGTCAGTTTAGCAGTAAGTATAAGAATACCAAATCTACATGTGAACCAAAAAACCATATCATTCTAAATAAAAGTATTTTCGTCGTGATTGATGTGTTAAAGATCTCACCAAAAGAAAGAAGTGCTGACGAAGTAATCGATGGTATCAGACTGATAGCTCGTACGCGCGAGCGATTTGTGAAACCGAGTCACAAGGTGACGGCACCTGCACCTAATTTATTACAAGTGGATGCTTTCGACAGCGGGGAGCATATTTTCAATAACACAGATTTGCATCTTGCGATTGCTCTTCCCTCGACGTGAACGGTGATGATAAAAACATAAAAAGCTCTATATTCTAAAACAAACCTAATACACACGAGGGCAAAATACTCCCCCTGGGACGTTAAATCGAATGATTTATGAAACGCTTGTTAATGGCGATAGATATTTTGATCGTAAAAAATACATGTTTTATAAGTATTTGCCACGTCCGGCCTTGAAACGGTATTTATTATTGGTGGTCCTACGGAAACGTGAGCAAAATGTAAGACTAGGTAACGGAAATAGGTAGAACACGAAAAATAGCGAAATAAAAGGCAACCGACCATGTGTCTACGTCGACTAATGTAGTAATTACATTTGAACACAAAAGTAAACCAGAGCTTATTAGTGGGTAATTGTATACTTATTTAGGAGAAATACTCGTGTAATAATAAATTGCTAGTTCTTGGGAAGGACAACATCTGATAGGTATGCTTAGGAGTTTTTCTTTACAACTTCAGAACATGAATTGTGTTTTCAGAGTGACAAGTATTTTATTTTAATGAATTAATGATAGAATAGTTGAAGAAAAAAACGTGTTGCGCCGAATTGTTATTGTGTCGAAACGTGTTGCCAATGAAGTATATTACTAACATCATCTTACATGATGACAAACCGTATTACCCACAAATTTAGAAACTTGTCGTTAAAGTTAATCGTATTATATCATTCTAATATAATACCAGAACTGTATAGCAGCTGGTCTTGATTGATGGGGACTTAGAAGATATTACAGCGTAATGTGAGGAGATTGATGTATTTAGGTAGCCACTCTGACCGTATGAGGATGGATGGCGTTAAGAAAGACTCCGAAGTATAAGCTGTGAGACTTTTATGCTTAAATATGAAACTGTTACATATCATCATCACATCTTTTAAAGCTTTTGTTCGCAGCTCAATACTTTATTAAAGCTTATACAAAAACAGAAAATTCAATTTTAATTTCAGGCCCTTCACCTACTTATTATCCCCAATTACACGTTTCCGAATTTAACTCAGCAAGTCAAGTAAAAAGTCCTTTAACGATGAACTTTAAACGGAATTGAGGGAGGCTTTCAATGAAATCAAACGCGTATAAAAAGGGCGTCGAGCTAAAATAATCCTTTTTAACGTTTTCATGAATACAGAAGGGCGTGTGACAATGGCAACTGTGACATCCAAATTGGTTTTTGAAGAGTTTGAATGGAGGAAGCACGTTGCGTTGGTGACGAAACATCTCATATTTCATTCGTAAAAGAGCACGTAGACTGTGGCTTGCAATGTACAAACTGTTAGGAATATAGTAATAGTGTACTTATTATTGCAGAGCTTAGTAAATAAATAAATAAAATAGGAATGATAGGAATTAGTCGATTTCGCACCCAAGTAACCTGCAAACAAAATTCGAGAAAATCGGACATCGAAAAGGGATCCCTTCTTTTTGCATAATGTTTTTTTTTTCCCTAAATATACTTAAGCATAAGTATTTTGGTACACATTTTTTTGGTATAGGTATTAATATTCTGCCATACAGTTTATTTCATGTTCACATAATTATCTTGTAGGCTTATTTATTAAGGCATCATTTTAATTCGCATAATGTTGCTAGGCGTAATGACTATTAGCATAATAGTATTAAGGCATAAAAATTATAGGAATAACGGTAAACAAATTTAAGTTATTTTTAACAGACTGCCAAAAGGAGGAGATTATCAATTCGTCTGTATATTTTTTTTTCTTGTGCTATGTTCAGCGATATCTTCGCCAGTTGTGAACCGCTGATATTATTCCGCGGTGGTCCCGTTTTAATTTGGTGAAGATCCGATGCTGATCTTCGGAGATATACAATAAAACTCTTTAATAATAGACAGCAAATCTGTCGTGATTGCTGCAATAGCTTGGATGTACATTGTTGTGCGATACTCAGTTGGAATGCGGTGTGCCCGACCAGACAATGACCCACTTGCTGGATTGTCCAAAGCGTCCCTTCATCTACACTTTAGAGGACTTAAAACACTACAGACGCCGCGGTTTACATGGCGGCCAACTGGGCTCAAGTAATTTGATAAGACGTAGGAATAATCGATACGAAACAACGAAAATAGAAAAAAAAAAAACAATTGGTAAAGGTGGGACTCCAATTCGCCAATCCAAGACCCCGGAAGCCTTTGGTAGAAGAAAAAGTATTGCAGACCTTTTTTAATCAACTTATGGATGATATTTCATTCAGACAGACTCGCCACTTGTATTCTGTATTCGGTTTCATTAATAATTCTATGGCGTGTTCGAGAAAGTTCCTGGCTAATTTAATGAGTAGCCTTCTTCATGATGAATAATGGATTAAATGTGTGGCTCATATTTTCCTTGTAGGGGTTGATATTTTGGTGGATTAATTTATTGAAAGATTGGTTCCGTGTTATTGGATATCCTTCTTGGAAAGGACTGTCCATAAAAACTAGTTTCTAAACCAGTATACTTACTACTATCGCGCTTATTTTTTATGTTGACTGGTTTTATAACAAGAATCTTACAGAGGCCTAGCACACTGCTAGTGTTTGAATTATCGATCTTAAAATTCTGTAATAAATCTACCTCTCAAACCCCATTATAAATCGTTAGGGTAAATTAAATTTCACAATCGTGGAACCCCTGAATATTAATAATAAACGTAACAACAAATGTTTACCGTAGTACCTATTGTATTGTAGTATTATCAGAATCAAAATAATTCTGAAAACAAATGTTCTTGGCAACCAATTTCAATTTTAAGTTGTAAGCACCCTTAATTTAAACGTTACCGTCATGAGCCTTCTGTTGTACTTGTATCGCAATAAATATAATTGTAAGTAAAATACATGCATAGTAGCATCAGTCAACCTATGATATCCACACTGCTGGGACCTAGGCCTCCTCGAGAAAGAATGGACTATAATACACCACGGGTGCGGTTTGGTAGATGTCACATGTCGTCCTCACGATGTGTTCCTTCACCGTTTCGAGAGCAGTGGTGATGAAATAAATTACTCAAAGTGTCGCGCCAGGGTTCGAACCATGATCTATAAATATAACTCGTATGACGAGGACAACTAGGCCTCCACTGTTCTTGACAATACTTACTTATGGCAAACTGATGTAAGCAGAGACAGTACTCATAATACGCGCTTTGGGCGTGGTGTTGCGGACACCTATCCGTTATTCAATACAACACAAGCAGAGACAGGTAAGCAAGTAGTGGCGGTACTTTCATACAAGCCTTTAAGCTTGGCTTGCCCTTATAACCTACTACTCTTCCTGATGTTAGGGTTTCTTAACAGTCTGCTTGCCTTATGGGCTTGCCGTATTGTTGGCCACTAATGACCTACGCTTATTTATATTTTATTTATGCATTTCTCCAACAAATATTCAATATGCATTAAGTTGTTAACTGCTTAGTTTTTTTTTTCACTCTGTTGAGTTTGGTTCCCAAAATAGAATTTTGGTCCTAATCCGATTGGCAAGAACCTCTTAACTTCCATCTTGTGAAAAATTTTACGTACCCAACACAAAAACTCAATTATGTAGGTTACCAAGAAAATCAGCCGTGAATTCGTGACGAGCTCGACCTTATAGATTATTCTTATTACGCGAATTTGTGTCGTTTTAATACCTTTATTAAATTCATTTTGACCAATTGAATATTTTTTCGTCGTTTCCATATTTTAATATTCAGGGAAACAAATTAGATGGCGGAATGGGTGTCAGAACCTGACATTTTTTATAAAATCTCCTCAGAGGCAATACTTGGAATTTAATTAAAGAATTTTTAATCATTAAGAGTATTTATTTCTAAAAGCTATTAAAATAAAGTAGCGGATGTTATTATGATAAGGCTCAAAAGACTTCAGGTCTGATGTTTATTGAAATTTACAGGTGGGTGGTAGGAACCTAAACAGTTTTCAGATTTTGTAAGGCTTTAATTTACGCCTTCTATAATTTCATGCTATAATTTCGTATCATGTAATAAAGTAGCAAGGACCTAAATAATACCTTAAGTTAGTCAGTTTTCACATAATTTACTGAATTACAATTTCGTGGAGTACCCTTCGTTATTAAATGTCAACACTTGGTATGTTTGAATAATGTATCTGTTATAGTCAAACTTCAAAGCTCCGGCGGTTCTAGGTTTGGCTAGCCAAACATCAGGTTTGACAAGAAGTCTTAGTCAAAGTTCATACCAATAGTATGTTTCGGCCTTTGACTAACGAATTATTGTCTAAGCCTTGGAGAGACCAACTTGGACAGTCCAGCGCCGAAACGCAATACGATTAAATCGGAGTTTGGCCAGTAAGTTAACTTGACCTAAAGTTCAAGGTAAATATCAATGTTTTGCAATAAGGCGTAGTTGACGAAGCCTCGCTGGGGGGCTCCTATTTCTGTTTGCAGGGTTTAAAGTAAACTAGCACGAAGGGGTTGGTGGGGTCTTAGTTCGCTCACTTCGCTCGCTCACTAGACCCCGCCATCCCAACCCTTCGAACCTAATCCGTCGGAGTCGGAGTTGCCCAAGTCCAGAGCTCGCTTCGCTCGCTCTTGCATCCTAAGTGTTTCTTGTTTTATTAATTATCTACTCCGTATGCCAAATTGCCAACACCGTTTTTCGCCTTTTTTTCCAAAGTCAGCGCCGGCGGCAATTTCAACAAACGGCGCTGAAAGTTAATTTGTAAAAAGTAGTTCTAGGTTTGCCTTAAACTACATCAGTCAAAGGCAGAAATGGGAATCTATTTTTGGGTTTGCCAAAAGGCGTTCGTCAAACCTAGGATAAACCAGTCATTCCGCGAAGAGACTACATATCGATCTTTGACTATAACATATCGAAAAGTTTTGTGCGCATGTCTAAGATTGACTAAAAAAAGGCTTAACTAAAACAGTAATAATTATTAGATAACATACCTACAGACAGAGAGTAGAAAATTCTGTCAAACAATAGCCCTGACTAACTGAAGCCACTAACCATAAAATAAACTTACCTATTTCAAAAACTTATGTCCTTCAACCGGAACGAGGGTATGTCCCTAACAAAGCAGCAACCCTTACTTTAGGAATCGCGTACAATATGGAATACAATAGCCACAAAGAGGCAGATGAAGGAAGCTCGTAAACGGTATCAGTCTACGACGACGGAATTGACAAAGCATATTTTGCCATGCATAAGATCTAAGTCCTCATATCTCTCTTTTGTTAATGTATAACTGCCTTAACATGTATAGTTCTCTGGTCAGACCTTAATTTTTTTATGTGAAATAGAAGGCATATTTTTCCACTGTTCTAACTGGTTCAGCTTCTCTTGCTTCATTGTTGAAAATCGTACCTCTGGGAGCTGTAAGGACTGTTAGTTTGAAGCTTAGCTCTTGTTCTGCAACGAGGTTGAGGTTTACTTTATTTTAAATGGCTTTTCATTTTATAATGGGCATCATTGTTAAACTTGACGGGTAGAGAAAACTTTAAAGCTGGGAATGTATGCTACACCACAATGATTAAATCAAATAACTCTATGTAAATTTCAGAGTATTTTTTATTAATTTGTGTCCTCACTAGTTGCTCCCAAAGTACGGCCAACAAAAGCATGTGGAATTTCTACTCTAGGTGATAATGTTACCTATATAGCTGTATGTGCCCTCGCGGGAAATTAAAAATCTGCCTGCAGTCGTCACTGAGACGAACATTTCTTTTATTTTAATGCCAGTTAATCGAATTGTCATAACCAGGTCCCCGAGTAAGTTGTACACAAATTCGAAATTAATTTTCCTAGAATTTCAGATGTCAATGCTGAAATTCTGTTTGAGACTTATGATATTCATTCCTATTGCTATACTGTTTTTTATTATTTGATGTGTAAGTACCTCTTAATTTTATTGGTACATTTTCTTTATATTTAAAGATTTTCTCTCAAACTTAATATTGAAATAATTTGAAAGAACTATTGCAGAAAAGGTTGTATTTCGCCAGATGTTCATGTTGCAATTCTCATTGTATGCACACTGAAAACAGAAACTGAAAAAGAAATACCTGACATCTTGAAGTCACCGGTACCAATACTACTATTGATTGCAAAATGACTGCATGGAAGATAGTTGTGCATAGCGAATGCTATAGACTACAATCGTATTGTGTTTACCCTTGCAACGAAAGTTTTCTGATAGTGAATCACTATGAACTTAGTAGGTTCTGTAGAGCTTTTGTCTAGTTGACTTTCCAATCAACCTTTACGAATATTCTTTAAAGTAACACACTATTCGTTTTTAGATTAAGGCTAGAATAACAAGACATTACACAGTCAGGTCCTTAGCTAACAGCGGTGTATTTATAGAAGTGCTTGAAACTAAATAATTATCTTAGAACTATATACCAGTTTGATTCTTATAACTAAAAGCACAGCGTTCCTTAGGACACTCCTCAGATCTCCAATTTTTTTATTATTATATTAAAAGCCCCAATGCAGGGCATAGGCCACCCTACACTCCTTCCACATTTCGCGGTCTAGTGCGATTGTAGGCATTTTAACTTTGGGGTTAAAATTAATTCAACAAGCAATGTGGTCACATTAATTTAAAATTTTGCTGCAGCAACCACAATACTTAATCCTTTAAATAAATTCAAGGATTATTAAAGACGCAATCTTGATTTGTTTAATGAAACTTATAATACTTTGATCCTTTTGATCCTCTTAGTTGAATTACAGATTAATATTTTGAATACAGATCTGCCCAGTTTGCGTGAATCTTAAACACTTGACAATGAGGTTCAAGATAACTGAAATATAATTATAAAACATTAGTTAAACGAATCGGAAAATTTTACTCCCATTATCCATCTTCCCATTTGCTACGTTCACTTGTCTCTTTGGAACTAAGTTCTCTATCTACACTTCTACACTATCTCTATCTCTTATAAAGAGGAAAGATTTGTATTTTTGTATGTTTGTAACGAATAAACTCAAAAACTTCTGAAAGGATTTCAAAAATTCTTTTTAAATTATCAGAAAGTAACATAAATAAATTAAATTAAAAAATATATATATATATATAAATAAATAAAAAAACAAATAAATATAAATAATAAATTATATTTATATCATGCAAATTAGCCGAGCTATCACACAATTACTGCGGACGAAGTCCCGGGCGAAATGCTAGTTATAATAAATATCAGACTTTCCATGTTTTTTACTAACCTTTAACGGAAGAACTTTTGTCTTGTGACAAAGCTACAAAACGACAATAAATGTGATATAGATACCTTGAAAGCTTTTGTCTAGCAGTGAAACCGCTTGTAGTACTAAACAAAACAATTTCAACGAACCCTGTCTAAATAATTTCGGTATATTAAAGTGACATCGTAAACGTATTACAGTGAAGGCTACAATTTATTAGTCTGATTTCACACTAATAAATTACCCAAAGATTTATTAAACATTAATGTTCTAAGCTAGTTAAAAAGGTATTACTCTCGTAGAACATTTTCGTGTGAGAATTTAGATTAAGATTACTCCTTGGCAAAGTCCTATCGCTATCTCAGACTTTAAAATGACAATAGAAGAAAGAAAACGGCCACACACAATAAAAACTTTTAGCAAATGTGAGCCAAAACTTCGTTTTGGGTGATAAATGACGTCATTATACTGCGAAATGGCCTAAGATGTAAAGGAATTTGACTTTACGGTGTACGGAACATTCTAGAAAGTAATAATGAAATTATAAACGGATTCTGCCTCGTTTTTGGACCGCGCGAATTCAGTATTTGTACTTTCATTTTGACGTGAAAATCATAACGGAAACGGTTAATAAATTCCATTAACTCTTTCTGAAAATCATTTTCATAAATTCAGTTTTTAAATACGCCTGTTTCTACATTTTACGAAGGAAAAGCTTTTTCTTTTGATTCTACACAGCACCCTTAATTTTTCTTTGTGATTTTAATTGTACTTTGTTCTCCTGTATACCCCCAATTGCAACTTGTAATTTTATTAGTCTTGTACAAATTGTAGACTTGCTTGAATATCTAAAAATGCTCGGGTAACGTAGAGCGTAAGAATAGTAGGGTAATGTTTTGTTTTATGAGACCTTCTCAATCTTTGTACAGTAAGTGGTCATAAGTGCAGTAGCACACTAAGAATTGTATTGCCGTCCTGGCCATACCTACAGCTGTGTGTATAAGTGATGTCACACAACGCACACCTCAGTATTCACACACGCCATTGTGTCGAACGAAACAAAAAACTTACCGTCGTCGTCGCTTTTTCACACACGCAGAGTATATATTACGTATGACCTTGGTAAGTTCAAACTATTGCTAAAATTCACAAGTGTTTATCAAGTTTATCGATAGCTGGTAGTCTATCGTATTGGATTATGAAACACATATTCTAGGTCTCTTCAACACCCAAACAGTAACAGTTGATTTTTAAAAAGAAGAATTTTATTAAAGTAAAAGGTAATCAGTGAGCTATGACAATTAGGCTTTAAATTGTGCTTTAGTGACTAGTGTGTGGGTACTTTCACAAACCGAAACTAGCAAATCTACACACATAAATATAAAAGTGCGGACTAGTCGTCACAATTAATTGTTACTCAGTACTTCTACTTGGGACTGGTCCACGCGGTCCCTAGATTCGAATCCAGTTAAGTGGCCTGAAATATGCTGCAACGAAGGTCTTTTCGAGTTTTGCCGAGAATCTGCTGCCGAACAATCACTTTTCATGCATTTTCGTCGGACCTGGTACCTTATACCACCAGGCGAACTTGACAACCTCGTTTTGAGCATGAAATCTAATAATCTTAATAATAATCTTTGCAGATGTGTTGTAAACATCCAAGGTGCTCTTACAGTTTATTAATTTTTATTTTATACAAAATTTATTGTTTAATTTAATTTTGTTTCTTGCTTTAATCACCAAAAAGTGTAAGTTAATTTTAGCAAAATTTTAACTTGTTTATTGTTGTCTAAGAAAATCCTTATAAAATAAAAAAGTTCAGTTTCATTATTGAACTGATTATTTTTTTTCTGTAAGAGTATTAAATTCTGCTCACTTTGATATAAGAATGCTTTAAGAAATTCTTTACAGTTTTGTTTAAATACGAGAAAAACTAAAATATCACGAACTCACAATAAAAATCAACCAACAACGTTCTACTTGTCGCGGTGAATGAGTCTGCATCTGTACATAAATTAAAAAATAAATAAAATAAAAATTTCAATCTATATTTTAAAAGTTTCGTGAACAAGACGAACATAACAAGGAACTAAATTACCAATTGCGATTAGACCAGTAAAGAGTCGAATCCACGGTTCGCTACGCATGATCGCGCTTATCCTAATAAGATAACCATTAAGCTATCATAGCATTGCATTAGTGTTTGAATTTATGAAATACAATTTGCGAACGAATGTGATTGTATGTACAATATAGAAATTACTTTTTAAAAGAAGGTCGTAAGGTAAACCGAAGTGTCAAACTCCCTTCCGCTCCGCCCAGAGTGGGGGGGGTCATTTGATGATTTCCCATCCGGAAAAAAAAAAAAAAAAGTGTCAAACCATTGCTTTGTGAGATTGCTACACCACTTATGTGCCGCTACTGTACATACCTATGTACATTTAACAGGAATTCGTTTGTAATAAAACTTACTTTGTCACACAAAGTAGTACAAACTAGTGCTAAATATAATTTTAGTATTCGCCGTCCATAAAACATCTGCTTCTATTAAATTATATTACCAGAGAGTAAATGCTTTAATTCCAACGCGTTGACTCATATTAGTCTTAATTAAATGTTTGTAGTTCCAATAAGCTAAATAATGGTACATCTAAATTTTCAACTAAGTATGTGGTTTTGCCCATTTCTCAGTTATCGTTGTTGCGTTTGGCGTAACATGCACAACACACACATTTTGAAAGGACTATAGTATTATTGTTAGTATCCTCGATTTGTATCCTAGATTTTGGTCACGATTCTATCCTATTATGTAAGTTATTTACTTCGACTTCATCAAGATGTATATCTTTAGTAATTTGTACAATATTGTGAATACTATTCCTCAGGCGTTGGACAAATAGCAAGATTCTCGCTCCAGTAATTAGTGTCGTGTTTGCCTAGACTCAGTAATTATTCTTCCCTATTTCAATTTTATTTTCTCGTGGAAGACTTTATTTGTTTCTTGAACAATCTTAATACATCAGCATTGACTCAGTACCTACGAACGCGTTATTAATGGCGATTTTATTCTTGTCTTGTTTATCTTTTTCTCTGTAACTATCGATTTAAACTTCGGCATTGCCTTTTAGCATCTCATTTGGAGTTAGAATTTAACTGGGACTTTTAGATATTTGTGTATTTAAAGTACGACCAAGATTCAAAGAAAAGAGCAAAAAGAACATCAGTATGAAAAGCTTTTCATTTAAACCCTACTTCACCACATTCATGTAAATCTCAAGAGACCTTATGAATACGCATGTATGAGACAAAAGATATTATAAGGAATAGGGGTCGATACTACGGCAACAAAAGACATACGACTAGAAAAAAAGTAAAGATATGAGGACAATAACATTATTTATAATCAGGCAGACAGACGTAGGTAGGTAAGTAGCTAAGTCTGGAAACTTCTGGCAATAAATCAATGGCCAAGTTGTTGCCTAATTTTGTTTAGGTTTTCTTCTAAGTTAATTTAAATTAGGATGCCATTGGAGATCCTTAATCTGATAATTGAAGCAATAAGAAAAAAGTCAATAACTATATAGAACAAATCGAAGAAATGCTCTATCGTTAAGATGCATTTATTAATTAGAAAAGAACCTCACCTCTAAGGTTGGTACAAATATTCCACCTTCCACTGTGCTCATATTATTTGACCAAAAAACTGTACCGAAAGTTGTGCCATTAATTTTTCTACAGCTCCAGCTCATGAAGAAGTGCCCATTGAACGCAGACACGCTTAGCTTGGTCTTACATTTTCTCATGAGAAATGTCTTGATTCCTAAGGAAAACATGTTGAGCTTGACTGTAAGGGGATGAAAGACTTAAGCAAATGAGGGAAAATGAAGCGGTGATGAATTATCCCGCTGCGAGAGAGGCTAACACAAAAAATATTAATTAGCATACCCAGAGAACTAAGTACATTGTAAATTAAGGTAACACGTCGAAAAAAATACTCGGTGGCAAGTGATATAAAAGCTTGACTGTTAGTAATAGTTTCATACCTTGTTGCTTTTACGAGCATCGCCGCTGGCCAGCCCGCTCGTTATTAAATTATCTGACAACTTGCCAGGTTTATGTGCGTTGTCATAACATTAAAGGTCAGCTTTGTGGTCTCAAAAATTTCGTTGCCAATTTACATATTATGTTGGTTTTAGGTGCGTCCCTCAGATATGCTGTAGAGCAGTTATGTGTTCCAGTCAGCCAATTTGTACATCGATTTTGGCAAGCTAACCATTCCTGCTGATTAAGAACACATTGTTTTTGTCTAGTTAAACTACTTTGTTCACTTACTAGACTTTTCAGTTACATTCAAGCCTATCCACCAGTGTTCTCTGTTATTGACCACTGTTATTTTTGATCCCTTTCTAACTAAAACATTTTCTTCTTTTCCGTCGACTGCCTGCTTCCGGGTTTTGGGTCCTTCCTTGTATTCACAAGTTTTAATTGAGGCATCAATCTTTCACCGAACTTCCTTTAAAAACTCGTCTTTCGCAAATCGTTTCATTTGTTATTCTTCCCAGTTGTCATCTAATGTTCCCTGGAGTGTGTCTCATTATCTTCACGGTACCGTTTTGCGTATCCTCTAATGATTTGCACAATGTCAGCCTATCAGTTTTCCGTTCGATTGAGTTTAAACAGATACATATTGTCTGTCCGCTGATTCAACTGCCTTTATTTGTAAATGCCCTTGGGCTTTAGACATCTAATGTCAATAGCGTTTGAAACTTCGTGTCTATGTATGGGAGTAACTCGCACAAATAACCTGAGTTTCAAGGGACATTACAGAAACTCCGTGTGACAAGATATGTTGGACTAATAACTTTCAACTCCCCACTCGCATCAGTTCTGCATTAGTGCAACACTAAGTTTTTAGTTCTTGCAGTATTCTACTCGTAGTTACCTCGGGCTCTTCTTGGAACGGCATAGAAGTATTAAGTACTTTCGTATTTTATTATTATGCGAGAAACCTTAGCTGGTAATTTCGTTCTTACAAAGGACAAAAACCATTATATACCATTAAACCTGTAATCGTGGTAAATTTCTCGTATTTTCGGTTAACAATGTAATTATTTTTTAAGTGTACCTACCGATGGAATATTTACTGCCGATTAGAACAAAGTCCGACCCTTATAACGATATGAATGAAAATTAATGATCCTTGAACTGCCGGGTGGCAACGGACATCTACTACTACGATAAGGGTAATATTACAGAAGCCTTCAACTTTGTAAATTATAACTTGTGTAAGCAATACTGAATGATGGATTGTGCTGTGGCTACAAGGTTTTTGTGATTCATTATCCTGAGGTAGGTAACATGACGTTTTTCATATTGCAAGAAATCCCAACCTAGAAATACAAATTGTTTTATTGGATTTAATACTACTTAGGCTAACTGGTCAATTTGAATAATAATAATAATAATAAGAGAGAATGTATATCCCGTGGAAGTGCGGAGGTCGTGGATTCTTAAATGATAAGACCTTGCACAACCGCGAGGTATGCAGTCTCAGGGAATACTTTCTCGAAACCGACGTGGGGATGCACCGAGATGTGGTATCAGTGGACAAGAGCTTCACCCCGCTCTCCTTGGCTAACCAGAACTGGCGCAAACCTGTGGTATTGGATACTAATAACCGTAGGGAGGTATGGCAGAGCAAGGAGTTACACGGACGCTTTTTCCGGGCCTTACATGGGCCTGATGTAGACTTTTTGGCGTCCGTATCCTGGCTACGATTCGGTGACCTCTTTGGGGAAACTGAAGGTTTCGTCTGTGCGATTATGGATGAAGTTATCATGACGAACAACTATCGGAAATATATTATCAAGGACGGTACGGTTGACATCTGTCAACATATTGTTTCTGGTTGTTCTCGTCTTGCTAACGGTGAGTACTTGCACAGACACAATCTAGTAGCTAGGATTATTCACCAGCAACTTGCCTTGCAATACAACCTTGTGAGTTCTGAAGTACCATACTACAAGTATGTGCCCGACCCAGTTCTCGAGAATGGTCATGCCACATTGTATTGGGATCGATCTATCATCACAGACAGGACTATTTTAGCAAATAAACCTGATATTGTGGTGATAGATCGCCGAGAGCGCCGTGCAATGATTGTTGATATCACTGTCCCTCATGACGAGAATCTCGTGAAAGCTGAGAATGATAAAAAAATCAAGTATCTTGATTTAGCACACGAGGTTGTCGACATGTGGGACGTGGACTCTGCAATCATTGTACCGATAGTCGTTACGGTTAATGGACTAATAGCAGAGAGCCTCGACCAACACCTTAGGAGGCTCTCATTGCGCGGCTGGGTCAAGGGCTTGATTCAGAAAGCAGTACTCCTGGACACGGCACGCATAGTGAGGCGGTTCCTCTCTCTGGAGCCCTGACCACCGGCAACCTGGACCTTGTTCCTGATGCCGATGGGCCATCTATTTTTTATATTTTTAAATGTTTTGTTTACTTTTCTTTGTAAAAATATTTAAAAATGTATTAGAAAGAGAAATAATGAATAAAGGAAATAATAATAATAAGTATTTATTTCACGAAAAACATAGCACTTTGCACTGTATACATTGTTCGAAAATAATATTTACATTATGATGCAATAGTAGACTCTATCTTTTAAACTAGGACTAGCCTGTATCTTAAAAGATAGGGTTCAGCCAAATGGATTCAGTTAATATTCACATTCAGAAACAAGTGGAAACAGTGTCAAAGATTTGTACTAACAGCTATACAGAAAAAAGAATAAAATAAAAACAAAAAAACTAATCTTAAGTGACACAAAAAAAAGTGTAAATGACAGCAGATATGCATGTGTGTATATATGTAGGTGACAGTGTATGTGATGGTGTGGGTGGGTGTGTGTGTGTGGGAGTGTCTGGGGGTGTGGGTGGGTGTGTGGATAAGGGTGGGTGCGTGCGTGTGACTGTATGTATGTTGGATATAAAGTATATGATATGATCTTTGAGTATGTATATGTGGTATTATATTAAGAGATGTAAGTTAGCAGATTCTCTGTAGCCACATAGTCCTGCTGTAATAGCCATTGACTAATTTATTTCTTCAACATATACCTATTTAAATCCAGTATGTTTAGTTTTTTATGCGGGTTTTTATATATATGTTTACTTAAAACGTAAAATTGGTGTTGGGCAAAAGAAGTTTTATGTTTAACGCCTGACGGAATATTTGTACGCTTATTAGGGTCTGATTTGGGCATGGATCTGTGAGTCCTGAGGACTGACTGCAGAATGAACAGTTGTCTAACAGTTAAGACCTCACAGTCCTCATAGAGTTGTTTAGTTGGATATCTGTATGGCTTTTTGCACATTACCTTTAGTACAGCTCTTTGAGCTCTCTCAGCTCTCAGCAAGTTGGTTTTTGATGCTCCACCCCACGCAGTAATGCAATATCCAATTATAGACTGACACAGAGCAAAGTATACCATCCTCAGAGTGCCCATATCTGCGGGATCTCTTAGCGATTTGAAGACGTAAATGAGCCGCAATATTCTGGATGTTATCATATCGAGCTGTTTGTCCCATCTAAGGCATTCGTCAATTTGCAAACCTAGATATTTGACACTATCGGTTCTGTCTAGTGTAGGGCATGTACATGTGCTAGTTGATCTCTGGCATGAGTGAGCAATTATAGAAAAGTGTTTAGGGGGCATAGTATTACGTCGGATTGCGAAAGGAATATAACATGATTTATCTAAGTTGAGGGTTAGCAGGCTATGGTGAAACCAGCTCGTAATCTGACTTAGAGCGTTTTCTGCCATTGTTTTTACCATATCCCAAGTAGGTCCATAAATGACGATTGCTGTGTCATCGGCATACGCGTAAATCTTACAGTTAGGGAGCATCATTCTACAGAGGTCGTTTACATAAATAAGGAACATAGTGGGCCCTAATATGCTTCCCTGGGGCACGCCATAGGTCACAGTTTCCTCATCACTGAAGTAATCACCTATTTTAACTAGCTGAGTGCGATTTTTAAGATAGTCTTTAAACATTTCCAGTGCTGTGCCTCGTACACCCAGACTCTCCATCCTTGCTATGAGTTTGGGAACAGAAACTGTGTCGAAGGCCTTAGACAGGTCTAGAAATATGCCTAAACATTTAGACCCATCATCAAGTTCCTTTGCCACAAATTGTGTAAGGTCCAAAACAGCATCCTCTGTCGATACCCCGAGTTTGAAACCATACTGGTTTTCCGCGATGATGCGATGTTTATTCAAGAAACCTTTAATAAACATCGCATTATCGCGAATATTAGGAAAATTACAGTCCACAGCTGTACATAGGCCTTCCCCAAGTATCGCCACATTGACCGGTCGGAATTTAATTCACTGCCAACAAATTTGCCTGTCTTCAACAAATAAATGGTATTCTCAAGAGTAGCTAGATAGATTCTGAGAACAACCTACGTTTTAGGAACAGCCAAGAAGATCCGTATCAAATGGACGATGAATAAGCTTTATTAAAGCAACTTCTTTTGATCTCAAACGGCCGGCCGCTGACGTAGGCGGACGGCGAAAACCAAGTTATAACTACATTTATTCATAAACTGCGAAAATATTCTGCCTTTAACTCCAGGTAACTTAATGGGAACAAAGCTTGGATCGTTCGAGAGAAAACTTTTAATCACTACATTCGTTCGGCTCAAAATCAGTGCTAGTACAATTTAATTTGTACGATTTATTTTTAGATGCCGGTTGTCATGACAACCGAAGGGCCCAGATCCTGTCTTATTGATTAATTGCTGAACATGTTACCCTTGATAAACGGCTTGTGGATTTCTTCTGTCCTGTTTGATGTTGGGTTTTGCTGTGTGTGCTATATTTTTATATCGGGGATGTGCGGCACGATGCGGAAGTTTTCAAGTCGGCCGAGAAATCTAGTTGATCTATACTTTTGGCGTTATCTGTCTCCAAATTATACGGTTCCCTTTCCTACTTATTGATACCAATTTTTGAGTTGGATATTTATATACAATTTCGGACATTCTCTATTATCGTATATTGCTGTTATATTTTTATGGAATCCAGTTGTTTGAGTGTACCGACATTGATCGGATTTATGTAATTTAACGGCAGCCCTTTGTTTTAACGTTCGAATTGGGAAATAAAGCCTTTATTCCACACTCACGTATTGTTCCGTTATTCGCACGGGCTAATTTTAAACTGTAATGTTTGAATTCTGTTTAATCAACGCTATCCGTGGATCCGTCCTCATTTATTTGACATTTCATCTGATATTCAGCTGGATTTACATTTTCAAACTTTCCTCTGCGAATGCGCGGATTTTGGTTAGTAATGAGTTTCGGTTTAATTTTGTATTTACTCGGAAATGGTTGTTTTATGAACATATTGATTCGGAAAAAGACAGGTGCATGTCAATTTAATCGAATATAGGTATTATTTATTCGAAATCCTTTTGAAATGTATCTTCTTCTCCTCCTGGCCTTATCCTATCTTTATTGGGGTCGGCTCTCCTAATCATTCTTTTTCAAAGATGTCTTTTGGATCGTCATTGGGTCAATATCGCTATGTACTGAGTCTTTCTTAACTACAGACATTCATGTAAGTCGGGGATTCCGCGCTGTTTCGGAAAATGTATTCAGCAGAATAATAGTTCCCTGTTTGTTGAATGTGTTTCATATTACTTTTCTCAAATAATCGCGTCCAGGTCAATCCTCATACATATGTGATTCTACTTTTTCCCGTGTAGTTTTGTAATGGCTGAAACGTGATCAACCAACAAACAAAACAGAATCAGCCGGATTAAGAGACGAGAATTTAAACTGTAAGTGCAAACCGACGCTTTATTCCTTTAAAAAGCGTGAGAAAGCACACAACTGCCTTCTTAAATAACAGAAACCACCAAGAAAATATACCAACGAATTTTACAAGAGCTTAGCAAAGAAATACTGGTAAAAAAAAGTTACAAACAAATGGAAAAAAAAAGTTTAAATCCTCCAAAGCTTGGAAACGAAAAAGATTGATCGCTTTTTGAATTGAAAACTGAGCGGTATTGTATGCAAATTGTGCAAATATGATACGCAATAAAAGAGCAATCTTCCCTTTATCTAAAATTCATACAGATTGCGGTAATAAAACTGGCAACATCAATATAACTGCTGATTGTTTCTGATTGCAGCCAGGGTTGGCGAGCTCCGAAATGTTGAGTAAATGTTAAGATAGCTGTTTTGACATGGAAAGAAAAATTCTAGTGCGAGCAGGGTTTGAACCTGCGACCTTCCAAAACAAAACAGCCTTGCCTTGCCTTGCCTTGCCTTGTCAAAACAGCTGTAGTTCCCTACGCAGGGTTTGCGTATAAAAATATTAAAAATGTTAAGATATATCAAAATTCACATTATTTGAACAAAATGTCATGCTGTCGTGGCTAAATAATAACAGCCGCTCGGATCGATCTTTTGGTTAAGCCGTGCTTGCCTAGGTTGGTCTGTGGATGGGTGACCACCCATTACATACCGTGTTTCCTCCGTGCCTCGGAAAACACGTTAAGCCGTTGGTCCTGGCTGTCATTTGTAGATCTTTGACAGTCGTTAAAGGTAGTCAGTGGCTCAAAAAGTCTGACAACCAGTCTTACCTGGGTTGTGGAGGTCAGATAGGCAGTCGCTCCATATAAAATACGGGTATTCAGCTGCATCTGGGTAGACTGGAAGCCGACCCCAACATAGTTGGGAAAAGGCTATGCAGATGATGATGTCATGCTGTCAAAGGAATAATAGCGTTCTGTGGTTTCTGGGTGTACCCATGGGTTAAAAAAAATACTTTATGTATGTTATACAAAAAAAAAACACGTAGTTAAAGCGATTTTGCTGATTTAAATTACACATAAAACACCAGTATTTTTTACAAGTAGGTAGGGACTACAAAATGTTTTGTTGAAAGTAGTCCCTGGATGCCTTTCACTCGCGAAACACGAGTAAAATGTAAGCTACAGTAAAGTCTCTTTGTATTACAATAAAATATTCCCTCGTAGCCTAAAGGACATTTCTTCACAATTCCATTACTTCATCTTGAACCTCTACGTTATAAAACACAAATGATTTTCACCCGACTACGGCGAAGCAAAAAGGAGGGTTATAAAATAAAACAGGTAGCCCAATTAAGCGATAGATAGTTTAGGTGATATTCATTTATTTATTATCGTGATATATTTTAATATTTTTTATGGTAAATTTTCATATAAAGCCCTTGCCATGTTATCTCTCCACTAGCATTGGTTGACTCGTAGAGAATGACTAAGGCATTGAGTCTGCTTTTGTACCTTTTTTATGGTGTGAACGCTTTAAAAAAATAAATAAATGCTATGGCTAGGTGGTGTACACTGATGTCATGTCTGATAAAGAAGAAAGGCAGGAAAAGACACGCGATGATACCAAATGCTTTGTAAATAAGGACGGAAAAAATAAGGCATGTAGAAATCCAAGCGAGAAAACCCTAACTGTCAGCGCGTTTGATTGCAATGCCGAATTGCCGACATGTTTGCACCACGTGACCGCTTTAGACGAAATTGGATAAGACAATGCGGACGCTTCACACAATACTTTGTTTATTGACGATTAATATTGTTGAAATAACCTGCCTTTACAGCTTTATACACGACTATGTGAAAGATGGACGTAAGTAGATTTTTTTGAAAGCACTAAAAAATAATAGATATTATCCTTCCTAGCACAATTCTGTAATATAGATAACATGAAGATTATACGCCGTGACAATGTACCCGACATAAAATAGCTCTAGGCGTGATTTTTTTTTATCTTCCGTAATAGGTACAAAGAAAAATAATAATAAAAAATTTGAATAAAATTATGAAACATCTTGTTAATGATGTTTACGTGTCAAACGGGAGAACTATACCTACCCAGCACTCGAGTCCAGTAGATCATCGCTCGCAACAGGGTGTTTAAACTACGTCATGCGTCATAATAATCGATCGATGATCGCGATGACGGGAAGAACAAGTGCCTTTCGGCTTCGTTAAGGCACTTGTTACACCCTTTATTTACCTACGTATTTCATAAAGCCCTCTAGTAGGTCCAATACAGCAACCCAGTCTCCTTTATCATCTCGATTAGCAACTTTGATACTTCCATTTAAGTCATTATTTACTAATGACAATATTTCACCGACCAGAAATGGTAAAGTGGAACAAATTTTACATGGAAAATTGTTTTAGAATAGTCTTGTGCGTAATTTGCATTCCGCATAATATGCAACGGAAGATGAAAATTCAAATGCACTCGTGGAAATGTAGAACAAGAATGCACAATGCGAATCCAATCGTCTTTAGTTATGTAAAATTTTAAGGAATTACTGGAGAATAATGGAGTTAGAATTTGCATTCGTATAATCTAACAAGAATTATTTTAAGTAGACTAAACTAACGATGAACATCATAAGTTGAAAACTATTAAATAAATAAACAGACAACAAACAGAACTAAAGAATTTTAGTTTTAAAAGCAGTCAAACTAAATTTTTTTTTAGAATTTATTCACGTGCACAATTTTCGTGACTGATCATGGTTATGGGTTTCCCGTGCATCTCAAAATAATCAGCTAATTCTGAAAAATGCGCATCATTTATTCTGTTTACAAACATAAACATGAATTTGTCGTTCGAAGTTTTAATACACACAAAAAATTCAAATAATTTTACGTCCAAGCGATCCTTCAATTTTGTTCTTATTTTCAGGCCCCGTAGATGGACCTCTCCCGTCAAGTCTTAAGAATGCGCCATACATGTGCTATCAAGTGCCCTCCAAAGGACCTTGTAGCCGAATGTTTGTGGTCTGGTTCTTCGACATTGTCCGAAGAAAATGCCAGAGAATGTTTTACTCAGGTTGTGGAGGCAATGAAAACAGATTTGCTTCTGAACGATCTTGCGAGTTAACTTGTGAGAAAAGTAGAAGGATTTAACGGGACTTAGCTGTTTAAAATATCTTGGAAATTACCTAAGAGCACAAGAAAAACCTTTGACGACAACCTATGACACCTTTGAAACCTTTTCAGTGCGTATCTTATATTTAAATTTTCAGAACAACTGTCTGGCTCACAATACTACTCAGTTTTTTAAAAAACTTGGATAATTATTTCACTAAAATGATTTCGTACGCGAATAAAGTATGCCTGACGAAAATGTGATAAGTATTTAAAATTCAAACCTTCATAAAATAGTCCACGAGAAAAAACGAGACACTTTCACGGTATGGCATTTTATATTGTAATACAGAAGGCATTAACTCTCAAAAAATATATTTTACGACCAAATATTTATGGTAATGTAATATAAGCATACTTTATGATTTTCCGACTCTGTTGGGTTTTATCGACGTCATAATAAATATGTGCCTATTAGATAACACGCCTTTCTTTTATTAACGCCTGAGGGATCTTAGTAAACTAAGTTAAACCGTTATCGGTTTGCTTTTGGTTCATTTTTGCCTTTCATTCAGCATATTTCACTCGAAGTACTCACTTTTGAACACAAAATGAATCAAAAATGGACAGCCGCCCAAATGAACCCGCTCACTTGAGGGATGTACCCGATATTGGCTTAGCAACAAACAAACATACGAACACCATACTGTTTTAATCTTTCACGGTTTACGTTTGTTTTTTTCACTTACGGGATATCTTCCGTGATTGTTCATTATTTTGAGCTCGAACGATATCCCGTAAGTGAAAGTATAAGTTTTGAACACCATACTATTGTCACATCATAATATAGTAAAAACAAATCATTTTAAAAGAGTAACCATGAAGTTTTTTTCTCGACGTTTTATAAGTATCCATGTAGGCCTATGTGAAATAAAATATTTTGATTTTGACATCAAACTTCTTAAAAAACGAGTTTGAAATATATGTATAACGATCTCCAAGAAGATACAAGTACCAATCTCTGTAATTTATTTCCCATAACATCAGCAGCTGTTACTACCCAACCTGTTTCCATTAATATCTCTCTTTGCCGAATTATTCCAATTAATTTCCATGGAAGTGAACCTATCAATACTAGAACTTTCCATTAGGTCGCAAATATTGGAGCAAATATTAATTAATGAAAGCAAACAGTGTGTCACATAACATAAGTCGTGTATTTACTTATTGGTAACCGATTCAAAACATTATGGGTAAGTAGGATCTTGTAATGTTATGAATTAGTTAAGGAGTTATGGGGGGGTTGGGGAGCTAGGGATACCTGTCAGTTAGGTCAAATTGGAAGTCCCTATACTGACACTGAAAGATCGACAAGATAACGGTAAGGGTATTGAGTGTTAGTTGGTTCACGCAGGGGCGAAGCACATAAATAATAATTATATCAAATCTGAACTCTTAACTCCTTCGCAGTTTTGAAAGCTTACATAACACATAGGCAGGTAAATCTTATGTGTATTTAAGACCTAACTGAATACATACAGGGTGTAACCGGACCCTTCACGAAGCCGTCAACCAAGCATTATGTGCATCAAACTTAGTAAAAAATATTGCTGGTAAACGACTTTATTTTTTGGGGTGAAAAATCACGTTTTACGTTAGGACTCAATGTAACGCACTCAAAACATTGTACTGATGGATGGATTGAATATTACGAGGGTCGTGGAGGTGTTTAAAACAAAAATGTATTAAAAAAAATGGAACAAAAAATTGTTGGAACTTTGCTCCCAATATCTCCGTAACTAAAAGATTCCCAGGTATGGTCTAGTACAAAAAAAATATCGCAATGACGGGGAGAACAAGAGCCTTTCGACTTCGTTAAGGGTCTTGTTACACCCTTTATTAATACGATCGCTGAATAAAACTATTCCTACCACATCATAGGACATGAGAATTGAAAACAATATTTTAAAGTTTCAAAAACATTTCAATATTTTACTTCATTTTCAAAAGGAACGAAAGCTTCATCCAGTTGAGGATAAAAATACTGAGTCATTAGCTAACAATATAGGAAGCCGTGCGTACAAAACAATGACTTGACGAAAATCTATTATTTCCTGTTAACAAATGAGACTACAAGGGAAAATTTGTACCTGAACAGATTGGGGTGCCTTACAATCGTGCTTGTTAATGAACTAGAGTCAGTATTAATAATGACTAGGTAGACTGTCGGTTTACCCTATCTCGTGTTCTCATAAACATGATAAATATAAGGTCTATCTTTTCAAACACGAAATATTTTAAGAGTTACTTCTATAAGTCGTAAAGTCGCCAGAGCAACGAAAAAATAAATTATCTGTGTTTTTTTTTTACATAATTATTATAATTCTAAAATTTTTTGAAACTTTTTGCATAAAACCTTGACTCTCATATTCTAACAATGACAGTAGGTAAATACGACGTAGTATACTAGTGTAATGGATGCTTAAAAATAAGGAGCCAGTATTTATTTTGTGGGTCAAGTAATTTTAAATTATTTATTTTTTATAAAAAAATATACTCAGATAAAAAGAAAATCCCTTGAAATGGCTTTGTTATAGCCAAACATGTGTGTGTTTGTTATGGCTTTGTTGTTTGTTTGATAATTCTCTGAAAATATTTCGTGTATGAATAGTTAGACCCTATATGTACCTACCCTTCAGAAATATTGATTAAACCAGCTTTATGAAAAATCTTGGAGTGAAAAGAAGAGACAAGGTGAGATTAGAAAGTATAACGAGCAAAACAAAAATTAAAAATATTCATACAGTATACAAAGCCCTGAAACCCTGTGTTTGTACACATGCAATGGGAATGGATAGAGAAGTTGACGAGACTAGTAACGGAATGGTACCCGCGTGATCGTAAGAGGAGCAAAGGTAGACAAACTAAACGTTGGGAAGACGACATGAAAAAGATAGCTGGTTCAGAATGGACACGTACTGCAAAAGATAGGACAAAATGAAAAGCATTAGAGGAGGTCTTTGTTGAAAGATAAGCTGAAAAAGATAAACCGGCTGCCGAAAAATAATATGTTTAATGTATAAAATATAATTGAATAAACGCGTTAAGGAAATTTAAAATTATCAAATTCTAGAGAGAATTTGATAATTTTAAATTTCCTTAACGATGTCTGTCTTGAAAGTATTGAAATATACGACGTCTATCTAAAGTTTAGATTCTAAACAGTAAAAGTGAATCAATGAGAATATAATTGTATAAAAAATCTCCTATTTCGACAACCACGTATTTACAAACCAATCGTATCATTGAAAATTAATACTTAATTGTTTATTCTTGCGTTTTCTACTCACCACTTTTCCTAAACAAACCCTTTAGTTGCTACATCGTCATCCTCTTAAAGCAACAGAATAACTAAATAATACATTTGCTAACATTGTATCCATTTAGTTCTAGTTCCGTGAATTTCAAGAGCCACTGGGATCGGTTTAATGACTGCATCAGTACGAATTGTACAGACTGCTAGATTCGCGCTATTGCCTTTGTTCCATCTATTGGATTAGTACCAGCGACCGCACCCTGACCATTTACTCGTACTAAGTGCATTATCAACCTAAAAGGGATTTTGCCAGTTATCAGTCTTCTTTTTTACGAAGTGAGAATCAGTGTCAATTACAGTTGATATTTGTGTCAAATTGACGATAAAGAGTACATGATAATTGTTTATAACAATATTCTTCTTTTATCCCAAAATTGACACTAAATTGATGGTGCAACTTCTGCGTTAGAAGACCGGGACTGGCTAAATCAAATATCTTACGAATATAGAATGGTTCGGATTAAATTAATTTAACAATTACAGCTGGTCTGATAACTCGCAATTAAATGTTTAATATAATTAGAAGCAAAAGTGTTATTTTAGACGGGGAAATTTAAGATAACACTCAAAATTTCTTCCGAAGTAGCGCAGGAGTTGAAGCCTGGGAAGCTACAGCATTCAGCTTTAGACACAATTTAATTGAGTTATTGAGAGTTGCGCTACATCTGGTCCTATCAATCTACGAATTGTATATACGATTGCTTTTATTGATTTCAAATATTTCTGCCAAAGGCGAAATCCAAAGACAACATTGAACTCCACGCTCCTCCGCGGAGTATAGAACTCCAAACATCAACTCGATATTTAAGTAAACGTATGAACTGAATCGTACGCCGTTCCCGATCCTATCGACTTTACAACTTTCCACTCAAGATTATCGTTGTTGCCATCAGTCTGTGAAGTCGAAAGTTACACGCAATGTGTGAGTACATGTTGCAAACTTCGTAATGTTACGTTGTAATACAAGGTGTGTTCAAGTAATTCAACATGACATATCAGGTATGTATGGTTTAGTCGATAGGTAGGTACTTATATATTATATATAGGCTTACGTGAAGAGAACCACAATTGTTCAAATAAAAACAGTGTTGATATTTAGTCGATTTTAATAATGCAAATATAATCGTAATCGTACATTTTCTTAATACTGGCAACTCGGTCACTAATGCTACAAAAGCCACGGTTGCCTTTAGTCACTCTCTTATTTCTGTCTACACTGAGCTAAGAGGCAGATATTATAACCTTCCTTGTTAGTTAGTATGTTTAAATTGTATATTAATCGACACCTGTCGGAGGAAATCGCCTTCAAGGTAGACCGCGGCGAAGGTGGTGTGACGATCTGATCTCGTTTGCGGGGCGAACATGGCTAGATATCGCACAGGACAGAGAGGTTTGGAAGGAGAAAGAGGCGGCCTTTGCCCAGCAGTGGGACACTCAAACAGGCTAACAAAAAAAAAAAGTTAACGAAATAACGTACAATTAAAATCTGCATTTTTCTTCACGCAAAACAGTAATTAACTATTCCTAACCGTCCTCGTAAATCGAATTCCTCATTTTCAAATAATGGTTTGGCAGCAGGAATTTACCCTTGCTCGTTTCCCATATGCGCGAGTATAGCCTACGCTAAAGTTTCACGGGCTCAAAAACTAGCTCAACTGCGGACGTCAGTTTTCATGCGGATGTAACGCGTGCCGAGGCACAGGGGAGGCTAAAATTTCTGGCATGTTTTACTACCTAACTCTTAGGAGGATATACAGTTCCGAAAGGTGTAAAGGATACGGAAAGGATTTTTTTGTTCTGACTATAAAGGGTGTAAATAGACCCTTAACATAAACGAAAGGCACTTGTTCTCCCCGTCACTGCGATCATTTTTTTGTTTTAGACCATACCTGGGAACCTTCTAGTTACGGATATATTTGGGGTCAAAGTTCCAACTCTTTCACAAGTTTTTTTTTTAAATACATGTTTTTAATGTAAGATTTTTTTACACACCTCCACGATCCTCGTACCATTCAATCCATTCATCAGCACAATGCTATGAGTGCTTTCCATCGAGTCCTACCGTAAAACGTGACTTTTCACCCCAAAAAAAAAAGTCGATTTCCAGCAATATTTTTTGCGTACAGTTACTTAGTTTGATGTACAGAATGCTTGGTTGACGGATATGTTAAGGGTCTATTCACACCCGGTATAAACACCAAAGGGTATCCGTACTCCCAGCAATTGAGTTTTAAAGGATCATAATAGAAAGTAGCTCCATGTAAAATAATGGTATTAAGCTGTATCCGATTAGAGTGGAAGGAAAGCTAGGTGTATATGATGTTGAATGCTCATTTCTGCAACAAGAAATCCATCAACGCGATCAAAAACACATCGCGTGAAAGCACTCTAATTATCTCACGTATTCTAAGTAAATTATAACTCTCTTAAACAGGGCCTAGCGAGTTTTGAACAGTGTCAACACGAAAGTAATTTGATTCAGTTCCGAGTAGAACATGGGACATGCAACATCGTAAACAGTATGTCGGAGATGTTCAGAACGATTTTTTTCTGGATTTTCATTAGTTGGTGTTGCCATGATAAAATGGTAATGCAGATTATATTATTTAAGAATCAGATTTCCGGAACTCAGTTTTTTTTTGTTTGATTCACTCTCCAAAAGCTCGGATAGTGAATCGCGCACAGTTCAAGTCAACAGACGGTGCGCCCTCCGCAGAAGTCCGATGTAATGGACTCTGCCACGTGTCCCGCTTAGTCTGGTCACTCACTTGGACCTTTCCTGCATGAGTGATTCTACTGGCAGAGCCCGAGGCTTGTGTGTCATAATGGCCTTGCCATTTTGACACACAAGCCCTACCACGATGACAACGTGGAGACACCCTCGGTGGGGAATATATAAAGTTACCTACTAACTTTTAGTCTCCTCGACGATGACCTGCTTACATAAAATATCTCTGGAGCCAGACGTCAATAGTTCTACAGTATCTACTTAGTAAGAACTTCAGTCCGATAGTCCAACACGATGTTATACAAAACAGACACGTTTTGCTTGAAGGCTAGAATAGAACATTTTAGCGTCCGAAATTTACATAAACGAGTACGATTTATAATATAACTCGAGGTTTAAAAGTTAAGTTAATACACAGTACATGAGAAAGACGTTACAAAAACGACAGATAATAGCCACAAAAATAATATAAATCTGTGTAATTTAACGTTCTTATCGTCAAAAATAAACCAATACATATGTACATTTAAGCCTTTTTATGCGCCACTTGAGATGCATAAATTCGTGTGTACTGTATGTGTTCCAATTTCGTAATACGTCGAACAATTCATGTTCAGCAATGAGTAAAATGTTGAAAATTATACAGAACTTAACATATCGAAGCTCTGCTGGGGAGTTTTTTCAGCCATTACTTCATCCCAGTTAAAACACTAGAAAGTGGCGAAGGCCAGGCGTTTTGGGGGACTGGCTCTTGTAAACTTTGACGTTTAAAAAGTGCTGATAATCAGCCAACAACTTTTTATTTTGCTGAAAATCCTTTAAAATTACAAAAACTGTGTTCCTTGATCATCCTTTTCATCAATGAGCAAGAAGAGTTCCTGTTGCAGTTCAACTTACTTCCTCAGTTCGCTACGTGCTGTGGTTATTAATAGTTTGATTAAGAGCTTCGTTCGATTTAAAAAAAAACCGGGCAACTTCGAAATAGTTACAATAAAACTTTGATCAAAAAATCTTTAACTTCAAGACATCAGAATTAAATGAATGATTCACACGAAGCTTCTCACAAGAAAACTTCGTCCAAATAGAGAGGCACAGCGCTCACGGGAATTGTAGTTTTGCAAAAGTTAAATACGGGACCCTTGTCGTCGGAGATGTTCAACATTTGGATTTATAAGAACTATTGAACATTGAGCATGTCTCTACAGTAGTCTGCAAATTAAGTCTGTTGGCATCCATGTTCCTTGTAGCTCTCAGAGTGCAAGCAAACAGATTCCTAAGTAACATGGATTGGATGTGATTACACTACCAACGTTTGCCTTGTGGTCACCAGCTTTTCCAGCTTCCAGCTGAATATTCATTACCCCTTGACTACATTTAGATACCTAAGATAAAGTGGTAGCATAAACAATAACTAGCAAAATAACAGGAACCGATCTCATCAGATGGAAATCAATAGATAAGACTACGCTAAGACGAATGTGCACAGAACAAGCCACGGTTCACTCTTGCATTGAAAGCTGGCGTTGAGGTTATAGGTGGATGGGAATAAAGACGCTTGCAAATAGTGTTATACTTTGGCAGCGAGTATAATAAATGTGGTGGAGAAGCACTGAGTACGACTAGGTGGGACGTCAAGCCAAGCGCGGATAGTGCCCGTCTGGTAAAAAAGTTAGATTGAAGGATATACTGTTATCATGAATTCCTCAGTCCATATACTTAATTCAGAATATCCATATAACAACAACGTTTTACCCAATAAATAAAGGTTTAATTAATTTCTTTCGTTTCTTTACGCCCAAGTTATATGGTGAGTCGCTGGCGCGGTGTAGTTAAAATTTAATAAACCATGTCCTGTGTATCGTTAACGTTGTTTCCTGCGACAGGCACGGTGCACGTGTAGTGGGTTTCCATGGTTATTAATTTGTTTTCATACATTTTCCAGCTCGAGTACGTAGGTAATTGGAGGATAGGGTTTCTGATAAATAACTTATATGTACAGGCATTGTGTAGATTCAACCAAGGTATCATCATGTCTTTATACTGATTTTAAATGAACTGAATCCACTTGTCACGGGACTGACAACAGATTTAACTTTCCCGTTTATACGGCAACAAATCAATCAGCAGAAATACTTCACGTTTACCTTTTTTATCAATCCCACATACACCGCAATACAAATGCTAACCCGAAAATATCAAGGCAATAAATAACGTGTAATCGTTTAAGCCCTACAAATACACACAGCATTCACTTCCGTGGCACTCGATTTATCTCCGAGGCAAATTCCCTAAAATCACTGCTTCCGCACTACCATTTAGTAGACACCTTCGTACAGAATGTCACACTCTCCCGCTCAAAGATTTATTACTATACAATTTCCTGCTCACACTTCGGAAGTGCAAGAGGATGTTCAAATATTGGAATCTAATGGAATCGAATCTATCAGCACCATACGACGACGGATTCCGTCTATTGTTGAGATAAATTTCACTTTATTGTAACCAGTACTGGATTTATTGTGGGATCCTATTTTTGGAGTCGGTCTCCAGAGAGTTTTGTCTTCCAAGAATTTGTTGGAATTGACAAAATTAATTCTTTGTTGAAGGCAATATGTTGCTTTGCGAATTTGTTGCTATGGGGACACATCCAAACTTATCGATTGTCTCAAGATTCCTAGTTCGGGTTCGTTGAATGTAAATCTAAGAAGCAATTTTCTTTATTTTTCTTGGAAGAGTAGGTAGTCTGGTCGGTTTACCCAAACTTATATCAGTAAGATATTTGTGTTTGTATTCTTAGGTATAAGCAAATAGCACTGAGCCAAGAACCTTCTTTATCTTTTATACAAATCTTTGGCATGTATGCCAGTAACGACTGGTATTTTTATATGTATGATCAGAGATGTAATGCAAGGTAATTCCGAGTTTTTATTTAGAAATAAAACAGAGTGGAACAATTAGGTGTCTTGTGTTTTATAGGAATCACTTTGCCCTCAGTTGTGCTGCTTCGTGCAATAAACTTTATTGATACTTCAGCCTTTATAGCCTTCAAATCCGTCTAGGTAAATCGTCGTAGAGACTATCTTCGCATAAATACTAAAATCCAAACCAGACTGCCAGTTATACTTAGCGTCACTTTTCAGTTAATACTTTCATTGTTAGATCACGACATCTCGGGCCGCATTAAAATTTATCACACGGAACTTTATAAATTAATCCATACACGTCTAAAATATAAGCATTCCCGTGCAGCGATTTAGCTGGTACTTCAATGAATCCGCGAGAGGGCGCTGACTCCGCCGTGACTCTGTGACCCAATTCTGTGCTCATTAACGTGTGGCCACGTTACACCGGACACCACAATGTAATGGTTTACTTATTCAGCGCACGGAGGGTTTTTTCGATGCACAGTGCAACATTCCACGGAAGTGACTGCAGTCAGACACGAATTTTTCATATCAGAATCGGATACGACGAACAGCTTTTGGAACGTTGGGAGTGTTTTTGGGAACTCGGATTTTATTTCGTTAAAAACGGCCTGTTGTACAGAGCTTGCCAGCTTCGTCTACATAATATAAAATTCTCTTCAGCAAACCAGAGGCCACAGTGAACAAATAGTGTATCCCCAGATAAACTGTGTGATTAATCTCTGTGCTAAGACAAGGATTAGTTAAGCGATTTCGTAGCCTTTGGACAAACATCAGAGCTATGGTGTCTTTATCAGGCTTCTAGACCACTTTGGTGCTTTATGACCTCGGTTTTAAATGTGAAAATTTTTCAAATAAGTGCAGAATCCAACTACTTGTTTAATTGCAACTTATTGTGCTTACTTCTTGATTGTACAGGAGTCTTGGGGCTCACTCAGGATATTAACATCAATTTTAATTAGGAAGTGAGACAACAGAAGGTACCATTAACAATAACGTTAAACCTAAAAAGAGAAAAGAGGTGACAGACACAAATACAGTACTAGAAATAGGGACCAATTAGTTAAGACAGACTTCAGACTCGCTAAAGAAGACTCATCTTTCATGGACTACTGTTTGAGATGCTATAATAAAATGCCACAAAGTATTTTTAAACCGAAAGAGACGAAATTTAGGCATGTTACAAGTTGGACGATTATTATATCTCTGATAAAAATGCTTGGCTCAATCGGTCCTGCTCGACAAGGAAATTTATGCGCCAGGGGCACAAAAGTGCCTGTAACTGGCGTACTTGAAATAAATGCTTTGATTTTTGATTGCGAAATATATTTTCTACGAGTTATTCGTTTAACATTAGACAGCACTCGCAGTTTCTCCTTATTACAAGCCTCCCGAAAACCTTTTCGATCCCATGTTGAATGAATATTGCCATCGTAACAAAGTAATCGCAATATTTACCCACATAATAAATATTGGTACACACATAACCCACTCTTCACAAGTCGCAATTTACGATGCCGCTGGGACAAAAGATGGGGTGCCCAAAGTTTCGCAGAGGACCGCACGGCCGAGAGTTTCTCAGGGAGTTAAAAATCAATAATGATACTGCAAATATATGCGCTGCCAGATTGCTTCGCCAAGTTTTTTTTTGCTAAAAAACAACAGCATCTTTCCCCTTTTTTTAGTAGACTCTTAGAGCGTGGTTGGGAAAACAAACAGCTGATAGGTATCGTTTATTTTTCTTTGGAACCGTGGAAAATTCAAGCTTTTCTTAATTATAATTAGTTATGTAAGAAAATCTGTGGAATATTCTTGCGTAGGTGCTCGTTTGTAATTGATAGCGTGGGCAGCGATAGATGAGACCGGCTCAACTCCGGAGAATTTGCCGTAAATCAGAGGTATATTCTCAGCTGTGGGTGATTGTGGGCTGAAATTGTTGATAGGTATTTTAATACACGTGTCCCGGTTTCTATAAATATCAAAAAGCCCGTTTTTGTAGAAGTTCCGATTTTCGGTGGGTTCGAAGAACTAGAAAAAATGTTTCAAACGAAATCTTAGTCTTAAAATTCGATGATTTAGAAATAATTGAAGAAAATAGGATTTTTTTAAAAAAATACTTGAAATATGCATTACATCGACAACAATGAATAAAGACACAACTAAATTGGCGTTTAATGGATGCACGCAGGTCACACTATTACGCCACAATATGAATTCATCGAATTTGAAGTTATTCATAAACGAAAAAATAATATTCCAAAGGAATTTAAAAAAAAAAAAAAAGATTCGTGTGCGGCGACATTTTTTTTAACTTCTCCACTCCTCTAGGAACTCAATAAAAAAGTCCCTTCAAAATCTGAGCTCTATAAAGTTCGTTCCACCTTATTGCCTAATTGCACTCGACTATGAGCAGCATTCAGTATTATCAGCTTATTCTTCCTTCCGTGTCCACTTACATCATCTCGATAGATCGTTTGATATTGCAATTTGTACCTAAACCTGTTGTAGATCATAAACGTACTCACCAAGATGTGTTATCGAAACTACACACATTTATCACATACTTAACAAAGAAACAAAGCAAAAATCGACAACACACAACAACTTCGGTCGTGTTCCCCACCGTAATCTCCTCTCAAGGAACTTGGTACACCGCTAATCCTGAAATAAATTACATCGCCCGTAGTACTGAACATTTAGTGTTTGTATTTGTGGAAATACACTCGATGAATACATCTGATATATGAGACAGAAAAACTTTCTAGCCAATATGGTCTTGTGTAAGAGCTATTGGTAATAGTTTTTAAACTGACATGGTCACTAACATTATCATTAACACTAAAAACGGGAGTGAGACAGCACACAGTGAGTTTCGAGTGTCGGGAACAGAATCGAGCTGTGAGTGACAGTGGTACCCAATGATATTCAAAAGAAGATACGCTACGTTAATACTGAGCGGCGTTCAAATATCGTTGCGTTGTTACGACTGCGATAGATAATACGGAACGTATGATACAGAAAGATAGCTATTGTGCTTGAAATACTTACTATTTCGTTTATTTATTTTCTTACATACTAATTACATTTTTAAATATTTCTCTAAAAAACCATATGAAAAACATTTAAAAATATTAAAAATAGTGGTCCGCCGGTATCGGGAGCAGGGTCCAAGCTACCGGTGGTTAGGGCTCCAGAGACAGGAACCTCCTCACAATGCGACCCGTATCGAGGAGTACTGCATTCTGAATCAGGCCCTTGATCCAACCGCCTAAGGAGAGCCTCGAAAGATGGTCGTCGAGGCCATTGGCCGTCACGACGATCGGCACAATGATAGCCGAGTTCACATTCCACATGTCGACAACCTCGTGTGTAAATCTATTTATGAAAACAACACATCGTTCCAACACATTTTATAAAAAGAGAAAAATGTAACATAATATTTTATTGTTTGTTTCAGGTAATGGCGCGTGTAAAGTCTCACTTGCTGTTATTTATGTACGTATTGGTTGCTTAATTTCCTGCTAGGAAACCAACGCTATGAGTAATACTTTTGTTTTTGTCTGTACAGAGTTTTTTTTCGCAAATCGCGATTTTTTTAATAAAAGAGACATGTGACGTTTACGTCTATTTTCCCGGATTACATTGTCGATAACGGTATGGAAGCGTGAACAAGTTGCTATTTTTGACATTTCCGATAAATCGCGACTGCTAAAGAAGAACATGTTCCTCACAACCTTGTTTATTAAGAACGGTTCTCCCGATTCTTCGCCTATCTCTTCCAGTTTGCCCCAAGGACTTACTTGGTTTGTGATCTCTAGAAATAAATACGTAGATTAGAAGAGTTCTACTCAATTCCTTAACATTTTCATACCCCTTACTACGTCTTAGACAAATGATTAAATTAATTCACTGAAATACAATGAAAAGCCTGAACGCACAAGAAAAGAGTTCCTTACGAAAGTGAGCATTTTGAAAATTCATCACCTAAAATGAGGGGGGATGAAGTTTCCATGGAAGATTGAAAGTTTAACCGATGTGATATCCCCATAACCGCACGGCTTGAACAATAACCTTTTAACTATCCCTAATGTCGATAACAATCTCTGTTTATATGTAATTAACAGTAAAACAACAAATATCTTATTCATGACGTCGGTCGTCATAACACGGTATTCCTACTCAGAAACTTGGCTCTTATGTTATAGTTTATAGAGGCTTATATTGTGACTTTGCTCTGACACATTTGCTTTTCAGTTACTTTAATGTATTTTGTTTAATGACGTGGTAATAACGTGACAACCTACTGGGCCTGAATATGTACTGTCGGTACGTTAAGAAGATGGTAATAAGAAAATAGGTAAAGCTGTTAAAGGTACTATTACTGTGTGATTAAAGAAAACAGACTTAGGCCCGCTTGCACCACGAATCGCTACACGAGTTTAACGTAGAACACATTTAAAACATCGTCATCATCTATCAATCGTTTAAGTATGACAGAGACAGAATGTTTTAAATATGTTTAGCGTTTAGCGATTCGTGGTGCAAGCGGGCCTTAATGTGTCTGCTTAAATAGTATTTGTGCCTGATCAAATTTAAAAAAGAAAGTTGTTTATGGTAAGTACCACATAGCACATATTAGAAAACATACAGATTTTTTAATTATTCGATACTAAATGCAACGTCAACACAGAAATTAGTTATGCCTCACCTGTCTTCTTGTCTTCTTTGTGCAATTCCACCTGCACTGTAAGCACGGTAGGCACCTGTGCGACTTGACGTCGTTTTCATTCAGCGACTTCTAATGCTGTTGAAATGCCTACCTGAGTTCTGGTTGAATTTACCTGAATCACCAACACGACTAAAAGAATATTAATATGTGTTGGCACTTATTAGTCTCCCTCAGAACCTACATCAGTTTAATTAATTAACGTATCAGTGTTCATCATCATTACAGCCGAAAGACGTCCACTGCAGGACATAGGCCTCCCCCAAGTGTTCGGTCTAACTGAACTCAAAAATTTCATAAGGTGATGATAGTGGCGCAGAGACGGTAGCGTAGTCTTGCCAAGTTGAGTCAGTTTCATTTGATTTGAGACTTATGTGGTTCTCCTCGAAGTTTTGTTTGTGTTTATCTAAGTTCTGTGGTCTTATTATATTATGTATTAGTTATTAACCTTAACCTTCTGATATAGTTGTAGAGGCCGAGGTTAATAATGAAACGGTGACCTGGATTGCATTAATTAATATATGAGGTTCGTTAAGTTGTAAACGTTAACAATATCATTGGAATTCGTATTCAATTAAAAACATTGCTATATGAATGTATTCATATAGCAATGTTTTTAATTGAATTGAATATAAAGAAACTAACATTTTTCGAAAGTCCTTTCATATGTTAACGGTTGAGTTTTGATAACACTTGACCCAGAATTGAAGATGAATGAAATTCAAAGAAACAAGTAAATATAATCATAAATCGAACTCTCAATTAATTTATTCAATCAATTTCTAGAATTCCGTCAATGATGCTTCAAATCACAGATCCTTAGGACTAAAAGATTAACTTAGCGAATTTAGTTAGTTCGAACTCTCCTCTCGGTACACAACATTTCAATTCAGCTTAAATTCGATTTAACCTTTGGTTAGAGCTAATGATGCGGGCTTTTATTAGTTGATCTGATTGACAGTTGTGAAAGGGCTTACTACAAGCGAAATTGGACTGATTTGCAACTAATAAATATTGTGGAAAGGCATTTTTACGTAGCAGCTATTTCAATTATCAGAGGCAACAATGAAATCAATACAAATAATAAATGTCACTACGAGTAGTTGTACTTTAACGTGTTTCTTCAGAAGTAGATACTGAAGTGCCATAACGCTTTCTAAAATAAACAGCGTTTTAGGAATCTTAAGCTGAGAAGTCCCATACTGATGATTACTCTGAACTTAATCTTATCATATCCTGTCATTAAACAAATAGGTATTTAAATAAAGTTACAGTTGTAGTGCTTGTAATCAAATGACAAAATCGGAACAGCCAACCTTAAATGTTAAAGAACTCGTGTAAAATTCAGCCCATTGATTGGGTACCTAATGCTATTTGTTAAACTTGTCCCACTTAATCAGGCTTCGAGAAAGTTCCAAGTAAGTTGTAAAAGTGGGAAAAACAAATTAAGGTAGAAAAGTTTTTGGGTCTCACGCGCACAATAACTGTATTTCAAAGTGAATGGTTATGCTAAGTAGGGTGTGTGTTCGACGTATCGATTTTCCAAGTTACGGAGTCAAGATCTCCAGAAATATGCTTTAATGAACTTTTCTTTGAGGAGAAAAACTTTGCAACGCAGAAATTTTTAATAATACTGCTATAATTAAAAAATCGCCCAAATTAAACTGTGGTTCAGCGAAAACTTATCCGCTTTACCTAATAATCCTGTCTTATTTGAATCGAAAGCAATGAAACTTTATACCGAAGTCGGGATAGTAAAATGCAAAGCACATTCAAAATTAAATCGCCGCTCACACGTTACCTTAACAAACTATTGTTTCTTGCTACAGCGTTTAATAAGCAACTCTCATTAATAATTCGGGTCCAACGCTCTCGCTTCTGGTACGTTCCACATTTCAGTAACAGTAAACGTCAAATTTCCTTTAAACAGTAAGAAAATTAAATACGTAAATTGGAACGTAAGATGAAAACAACATTTTGTTGGTTAAAGACGCTTTGTAGACATCGTTTTATAAAACGGCTCAATTAACTGCTTTTATTTGGTAGTTTAGTCTCTGAAAATAAGTAAAAATAACATCCTTTTGGGAGTATGTTGCTTGTTATATTCTGACCAATTGGGTCTACTATTTAAATTAAGTCTGACCTTTTCTGTATATCAAAGTTTATTTAACATTCAGATACGCCCATATCTGGACACAAAACAAGCCTCAACGGAGCTAAAATTTTGGCTGGCCCTTATCTCGGCGTTTAGAATTAAAATTTATGAAGTAACCCGAAACACTGTAGACGTCTTTGCTCTTTAAAATGTTATTTGTTTGAGACAATTCAGATTGACACTTGAAAGGAAAACTCAAACGCAACGGTGTTTGTCGCCTTTCATTGTACGAGTAATTTAACCCTTTGTGAAATTAACCCTCTCACAACGGGACTTTTTATTTCGTACTTAAATATTTTTATTAGATATACCTTAGCAAAAATCACTACTTTACAAATAATAAACATGTACTTCCAACAGTTAGCAGAAATATTCTATCACGTCACATTTTTTTTACTGTCAAGTCATATTTTTCGGCTACCCCAATTGTTGTAGTTTCATGTTCATTTATTCGACACAAACAATAAAGAACTTGTTTCTAATTTTAGTATAATATATAGCAAAAAGTGTTTACTAAATTCTGATATTTTTCCCTACATTGATGGACAGTTCTAATTTAAAAATGTTAAAGACCAATTAGAGATTGGTTAAAAAGTGCATATCTACATTTATTCAGGATTACCAGATGTCCTGTTGCATCCTTGATAAAAACTGGGTTCCCAAGTGTTTTGTGAAAGTTTTACCAACGTTTTACTGCATTGGTCATCAAAACTTAACGATTTTTGTATGATAATATTCCCAATGTCTTTTAATGATTTTTTTTCTGAATAACTCTTTCTATAATAAACAATTTTATAAAATAAACAAAATCGTGTAAACTAGTGTAATTATTATCCCCGACTTTTGCCGGGCTTAAAACCCTGACCATAAAATACTACGGACGTATCCATCCAGACGTACAAATGATTCGTGGCAAAGGGCGATCAAAATAATTCCTACCATTTTAATCAATAATAAAAATGCGTAGGTAACAATTACAAATTATTCGCGTGAGGCCAAATCCCGAACCCGAATTCAATTTACGTAGAGGCAAAGCGTTAAACATCGAATAAATTATGTTTAAAGCCATCCCAACGAGAGAGAATTGTTGCGGCTGGCTTCCTTTGTTTACGCCACCCGATTTTTTCTCCTCTCAAAATAAAACTGTTGCGTCCAGGCCTTAGGTACAAGTATTTTCTTCGTGAACACTACTGAATTTTATTGTCCTTAGGATCTCGTTTGCAATGTTTATGATATCATGAGCTCGGATTGCAATCGCTTTGAATTCGTTTTGCACTTAGCTGCTGCAGGGCTTTTCATTAAAGATATTGCGTTTCGGATTGAAGTAATCTTGTGGATTAGCGTTGATCTTTATAGTCTCAGTAGCCGTGGTTGGACTTGTTGTTTTTTACCTGTCTATTGTTTTACTTTTTTTATGGCCGACCTTCCATCTTACACCGCATGCCCTGCGCACCTGATGATCTGCTTAGTGCATCAGTGAGCGGAGTCCGCGTGGCTGAGTTTTGGGCTAAACATTCAACTTTTTGCCATCGACACGCTAAGAGGAAGATTGTTTTACTGTTTCTAATGATTTTATTAGCGATCATGGAAAAAAGAATTTTGTTAAAGTAGATTGCTGAGGTATCATCTGCCTAGCCTTTAACTCCCAACTATGTTGGGGTCGGCTTCCAGTCTAACCGGATGCAGCTGAATACCAGTATTTTACATGGGGCGACTGCCTATCCGACCTCCACAACCCAGTTAGTACTGGGTAATACAATACCCCTTGGTAAGACTGGTTGTCAGACTTTTTGGGCCACTGACTACCTAACTGTCAAAGATCTTCAAATGACACAATGATGATGTTTTTTTTTTTTAGCCTGTACTGTCCCACAAAGGCCTCCCCCAATTCCTTCCATGTGCTCTTTTTCCGCGCCTCCTCGAACCAGCCTTCGCGGTACGCGTCCAGATCGTCTCGCCACCTTTTTCTGGGCGGGCCTCGGCGGCGCCGTCCATCTTCCGGCAACCATCGTGTGGAGACTTTCGCCCAGCGGTCTTCGTGCATACGGCTGTCGTGACCCGCCCAATCCCATTTTAACCTAGCAGCCTTCTTGCCAACGTCCATTATTCCCGTTTTGGAACGCAGCGTGGTGTTACGAACCCTGTCTTGTCTTTGTTCTTGACACCCAGAATGCTGCGTTCCATTGCTCTTTGGCAAATGAGGTATATCTTCGATAAATATTATTCTTAAATACCAATATATAAACTTTCCGGACTAACTCTTTGTTAGTCTCGGAATAAATAATGGCTAACGGCATCAAAATTGTTTGCATAGTTTAGAATAACAACGTGGTCATACAGACAGACACAAGGCAAACTTTGATTCATAATATGTGTAGTTTTGACAACGTTATTCAAAGTCTTATCCATAACAGTCTTTATTAAAATCATGATTGATGAGTGTTGGTACCTATTTCGTAGGAAATTTCTTCCCGTCAGTCTGACTTCCGACTGCCCGAAGTTATGAACAGTTAACATTATACTTTTACTGCCACCAGTGCAGTAGAATGGTCACTAGGGAAAAGTCCACTTCGCGGTATAAAATAAACTAGTTCTCGAGGATCCAGTGGTATAATACTAAAAGTGGCCGTTCCAAACAATTTATTTTGAAAGCTGTTGTAAACACCCGTGTCTTAAATGAAAACTTCTCTACAGATATGTTCCCCTGGTACATAGTTGGTCAGAAATTGCGCGTTTTGTTAATTTACGAAAGCATTTATTTGGCAGTTGCGTCAAATATTTACGGATCGTTTCATTTCCTTGTCTTCGACTATAACTCTGAACTGCACAAGCGGCTTACATTCAAAACTAGTACAATAGTGCATAGTAGGAGAAAGTTGGAAGTTCGACTCTACGAAAACTTGACATTTATATGTAGTCTATCGTTCGGAGATTCTTTAAACGTACATAACATCACGCCTGTCATTCCCGAAGGGGTTTCAAAGTGGCACTCCATAGTACATACTTACGCCAGTTATGTTTTTTAAGTTCCTTGTAGTAGGAGGCTAGCCTATTGCCATTAACTTTAAATTTAGATATTTTCGCTCTTAATCAGAACAAATTTGGAAAACTGGCTTATGAATTACTTTCCGGTCATCCTTAACGATGACTGCTTCTTGCTGATGCTGTGTTGTGATCTGATTGGTGACTACAAACTAGATCTGGACGGGAAGCGCTGTCTAGAGTTGGTTAGTGTGACCCTTCCGGTTTATTTTTATTTTCTAACTGTCCCTTTCTGTATACGTCCGTTTCCTTATTTCTTTTAAAATCTATATGATTCCGTGTACAATAGTGTGGGTTATGCGTTTGTTTACTATTATACCTAAGCTAATTATTAATATTGTAACGTATAACTGTTTTTTGTCCCAAATAAATAAAAAAAATAAAAAAACTGGGCACCTGGTGTAAAAGCCCAATAACACGTACACTACACTTATACTTCCAAGTAATTTGATATTGAATTCAGCGAGAATGACTTTTCCCTTAATATCCGTTAGTAGCCCCTTAATTTCCGAACATACAAACACCATTATGACCCAACCGGCTCTTATTAGTCGTAAAATTATATTGTGTGGCGAAATACATTCACAACCACCGAAAGTAGCCAGAGCTTGAAATGTTACGTAAAACCGTGGTGGGTTTCATGCTATCATCATCATTCTTCTGCCCTTATCACAATTTATTTGGGGTCGGCGCAGTATGTCTTCTTCTTCCATGCTTCTCTATTACTCGTCATCTCATCAGATAACTCACTTGTAGCCATATCACTCTCCATCCATCTTTTCTGTAGTTTTCCTCTTATAGGCATCTACATTCATGCTTAACATTTTTCTCACTACATTTTCCTGATTCCTCCGCATCACATGTCCATACCACGTCCGGTAAAATAATGAAATCTCTCTTTCAGCTCGTTTGCTTGCAACAATTAAACCAAGATGATGATAAGTTATAATCATTGATTCCATGTTTCGAGAATTACCCACCATTATTATTTAGACGCGGACTTTGTTGGTTTTCGCGTGCCAAAATAAAAATAAATAAATAAATAATAAATCATTTAATCAGGACCAAACAACAAAAAAAAATAAACATCAACATGATAGTAAATTGTACAGATTTATTTAGACAACATTTAGCATTTCGCATCCCAAAATCCAATTCCAATACGTCTTAAAACGATACACTATTTCCATCTTCGCTGAAATATTTTACGTATTCTGCGACATTTCAACGTACTCTAGATCAAAACGTTGAAATGTGACTTGCGAAATCGAAATTCGAGTTCACATAATACAGCATCAAACTTGTAACGACCCAATTCCTCTAACAATTTACTCCTACAACCTGACAACTATTAAGAATAATCCGGACTCTAAACGGTTACGGCTTCGAGGGTAACAAACGCACAGCCACTGTTAGCCGCCTGTTGGATTTATATCTACCTGCTTTACGATCCTGGTTTATGATGACGACGATGAATTTATATTGGAAAATGTTACAGTCTGGTGGAAGCGACCGAGGCAGACACTTGCGAAAAATATCGATTGGTATATATTTACGTCCTTGAACATGATGACTTAACAAAGGCCTTTGGCCCGTAAACCGTGCCAGTAGACCTTAAAGAAAATGACTGAAACAAACATCAAGAAAAACTGTTTATGGTGCACAGTAATAACACACGCACATATTTAATAAACCCAAAATAAAAATAGAAAGCCAAAAAGCCTTAGGATAAGGTATGTGGCGCGTTTTGGGTGTAGCCTTATATCTAGAAATGGACTACGATAGCTGAGTTGATTGATTGACAGGTCATTAGCAAAAAGACCACAGCAATATTAATTAAGATCGTTACTTGAAACTCGCTTTCATAACAAAAAAAGTGCCTTTTTTTCGGTCCATCTGCTGCTCTGCGCCAAACGTCATTAATCCCGAGCAATTGCTCATATTTTACCACGTTATATCTCCCAAAATATTAAACGTGATATCTGAAACAGATGGCCAGCAGTATCATCCACAAACGACATCGCTCGTTTAACATAGACTAACTGAATTATAACAAGTGAAACAGTTAACTTGCTTTGTAAACGAACGTTAATTAATAACTTTGCAGTCCTTTTCCCGTTTGTGGGACGGTTGTTTTTCTTTGTTTTATAGTTTGCAGCACTTTTCGTGTTTACTTTGTTTTTCAAATTGTTTCGCACCTTTATTTGAGTGGGTACTTGTTATGTTTTGCGTTATAATTTTCATGGATTTGTAGATTTCAGGATAGCGAAGTTTCTTTACGAAATGTGAGTGTTATTTCCTGGAATTTGAAATAATATAAGCTAATTAGATTTCCTCGTCTCAATTTCTATCAGAGATTTATTTCCATCCAAATATCAATCAATTTCACGTCCAATTATATTGCAGTACATTTCAGATGTCCAAAACCGCGCCGTTTAATAAAACCTGTTTAAATAATAAAATCATACCCAATGAATCATTTCTGAATGTTCGACACAAGTCCCATACATTTCGCCATAAAAAGCAGAAACATCAAATAAAATACTTAAATAACACCGTGTGCAACACGACGGTCGAATCCCAAATGACGGTAACCGTACGCCCAACGCGTGGTATTGGAAGGAAAGTAATAAAAATAACGCCATATGGACGGGAACAACAATGTTTCCGTGCCCTGTGTAACTCATTTAACAATAATATTTTGTGACATAATGACCCACAACCACAAGCCTCTAGAGAACACAACGTAAGTGTGATAAAACCACCTGCAATCCTTCTTGCAGTTTCCAACTTTTCCATTTTCAACCTTACGTAATAAAACATTAAGTTCTGGAATAGAAAGCTTTCCGACATAAGTAGCAGGCACTTTGTACTTGTAAGTCTATCGACGAACGGAGTGACCTGTTTGCAAAATACTCAGGGACCCAAGCATTCCACACAGTACATTCCCTCCTTCATTCCTGTAGGTAGGTATATCTTTACAGAATTGGAACGTTGTCAAGTACCTACACACCGAATTGCTGTATTTATAGTTTGTGCAAAAATTTATTGTACCATGCTAAAATGGTATTAATATCACACACTTGTTTGATAAGGTCTTCATTGCTTTTTCGTAGTTGCGAATGTTTGTAAGATTTCTAAGGAACATTGGATAGTTGGAAGTCTTTTTAATACTTTTCGTATCTTTAGATATTTGTTGATAACCTGCAGGTTATTTTTAAATAAATATTCCATCTTTACCTTTTAGATCTAAGATTGACTGAACAAGATGTAATACGACGCTCTCGTAACGAGAAATGCCACAAAGATTGCAAGCACGCAGTAATAGATTGGTTTCCGTAGCCGTATAAGATTGTGATTGAAAATCAATCTTGATAACATGTAGGCAAGGCATTGCAGTGTAGATTGAAATGTGCGTCATAATCTTGAGAATTTTAATATGTTGAGCATGTTTAAGGGTTTCTCTAGTTGTTTTGAACATTAAGTACTTATTACGTAATGATTTTCATGACAGCCATTACACCATGTAGTATTTCCTTAATTTTAATGAATCTATTTATGGGCTATCTTTTCATACACGAAATATTTTAAGAGTAACTTCTATAAGTCATAAAGACGCAGAGCAACAAAAAAAAAAAAATATCTGTTTTTTTTTTTTACAAAATTGGTATAATTCTATAATTTTTTAAGACTTTTTGCATAAAACCTTTACTCCCATATTCTAACAATGACAGTAGGTAAATACGACGTAGTAAACTACCGTAATGGATGCTTAAAAATACGGAACCAGTATTTATTTTGTGGGACAAGTAATTTTAAATTATTTATTTTTTATAAAAAAATATACTCGCAAAAAAAAACCTTGAAATGGCTTAGTTATAGCCGTTAGATGATTCACTGAAAATGTTTCGTGTATGAATAGTTAGACCCTATATAAATATAGGTAGGTACACTTAGCACAGCACAAGGTGCAAATGAGATTATTTCACTGATTCCATTAATATTCACTAGCAATAAGCTCAGAGTGAAGACTTTCTGCAGTATAACATTTACATATTATTATCATTTTACCTTCTAAAATTCGGAACTGTCTTCAGACGTGATTTCAAAATGAGGGTTCTACTTTTTATCTTTCCCATTTGAATTTCGAATCAGCTTATTTGGGAAATACTGGCTGAGATGGTATCAAGTTTGTGCCAATGGTATCGTTAAAATATCCATCAGTCGCGAAGGCTTGTCTCTAAGTAGCAATTAAACGAATTATTTTGTCGGCCGGGGTCGCGTCTGCACACAGGAGACTACCAGTCTTCTTGATAGCGCTAATTAGACAAACCTAGTGGCAAACAAAGCCTCTCCGGCTTCAGACCTTAATGGAATCTGTGAAATGGCACGTTCCCGACGTCATTTAAACAAATAATAATCGGCTGGCGCCCGATGAATCTGCAGTTTGTATATCCTCGGTATTTCCTAACACGAATTGTACTAGTAATAGGACTCCTTTTGTTATAAAAAGATTTGGTAAAAGATTAATATTAACTACACACGAACAAATTGAAACATTAAATGAAGATCATGTAAATGAAATACAATCAAAGCAAGACTTTAGTAGTGGATGAAGTCGGGCTATAGATGACGATGAAAATCAGTGGTTACTACGTAAAATAAGACAAGTAGAGATCCTCTTTTTAGGATTTAAAATAAATCATCAACATTTTCCTGCCCTTGTCCCATATTACTTGGGGTCGGCGCAACACGTTTTTTTTCTTCCAATCTCCTCTGTCAACCGTCACGCTATCATTTACTCTTTTAACTTTCATATCATTCCTCACACAATCCATGGATTTAGGATTTAAAATAAATGATTTGGTAAAAAAAGAGAAAGTACATTCTCCAAATTTACCTAATTTTTATTTCCCTTCCATATTGTTCTTGCTCAAAGTTTAACATCATTAAAAGTTTACCAAAGTTTCGATTACGGTTGTACTGTCTCGGTTTTCTTTTCAGTTCAAGAAAAAGGTATTTAGACGGATGAATTATTTTCGTTATTTATGTTCTTAAATCTTAGCTGTATATCTTCTGCAAAATAAAAACTCCATATTTATGCTTGATCGAACCGATGACCTACCCCCGTAGCATGGCGTTTATCTATCTCTATTCCTCAAGAATCGACAAAGCTCTTTCTATACAACTCGACATGTCTTCTGCCCGAGCATGCGGCGAGCCGAAGACTCGAGTTTTCACGAAGACAAAGACATAGGAATTCTTTCCTTAGCAACGGATAAGTAGCTAGTGATGTAGATATACAACGAATCCTACGATGACATTACGTTTAGTTAACCAAAAAAATGTGTCAAATGCACAAGTTTTAAAACCTTTGGAACGTAACTCAAAGCAACAACGAAACGTATTAATATATATATAATAATAATAATATATATATATATATATATATATATATATATATATATATTATCCACTAATAAGGTTGCCTATTATTTTTACAAGGTAGTTGGAAGGCGTACCTAAACTGAATTGAACTTACTTTTGACGGCAGACCCTGTGATGTGCTAGGAGACAGATCCTGGCTCAGCTCCCTACATAAATATTGCACCATCTCTTTACTAATCTTATAATTTTCGAGGAACTCGTTTTTAGGGAGATCGAAAGCCCCGGTTAAAGCTCGTACAGCGTTCCTTTTGGCCTTTCTTTCTTTCTTCTCGAACTAAGGAGATGGCGACGGTAGGACCCCGACATGTTTTTAAAACCAAAGTGGCTCACAAACACAAATAAGAGTTATGACAATAATCTTTTCTAGGTCCGATGTGATGTAGACTATTTGACATTGGTTGAGAAGAAACGTTTCTACACCCAAGTGCCAAAAGTAGAGAAGAAATCATCGCCATGCTCGACGTTGTCGACTTTTGTTGACAGAAGAATAGAAACTTTTCTTTTCCACATGTCTAACATCGCCATGCTTAGGACGATAGAAATCTTTCTACAATGTGTCATTTTGTCGATTCTTCCGCCGTCAAAACCCGTTTCCACGTTGCTCATGCTACGTGGGCTGGTGAGGGTTGCGGGGATCTGCTGAATGCGAGACACACGGGCTCAGTCACTGTGGCGACACTTGGGGGAGGCCTATGTCCAACAGTGGACGTCTTTCGGCTGACATAGTGATGATGATGATTACAAATGCTTTGGAACATTTTACATGTATTAAAATTGCAGGTAGCTTAGGTACCTAATGTCTCGTTCCGAGCCATACTGAACTAAAATAATTAATGATACATAGATTATATGAGCTCAAAAGGCTTCTTTTGGGGAACCCGTATCAACATATGTATCCGTTATGTAAATAACCATGATCGGACTAGGTAACAACGAAGATGTTGTAGTAATTAAGCGGTAGAGGTACAATTGCTGTAGACACAGTTTGGGCCACCGCAAATATCTCACTGATTAGTCTCCCGAACTTTCGTATCGCCAATCAGCGTCTTAGTAGTCCGGTAATCGTTGCTTATTATTAGATCCTCAGCCTTGAGTAACAGTAGCAACTTTGTGCCAAATGACATCATTGTATATAGAATTTATGATGCCATTTAGACCCTTGCCAACCCCGTAGCAATACCTTAGAATTAATAATTCCGCTGTAATGTCGACATAACATGTTTATGGGTAATGATGTAAAAAGCATATCTCCGTTTTGTAATAAAAACGCCTCTCAAAAACAATCTTGGGTATGGAATTCTATTGTGTACGCGTTTGAATTCTTTATTGAAAAGCAAAATCGTGTTAACCCTAAAATTCAGACGACATTATCGAGACGCGATTTTAAATCCTTTGAAACAACGAAACATCCACCTGGCCCACCTTAATATTGAAGAAGTATTTCATATTCCGTTATTGAAATTTCGTGTTCAAACCGGAGAGAAATCAGCGAAGTATTTGAAGAATGCCCCCGTGAGTAATAACTGAGTGAGGGTTGATTAATGACCGTTGCTCAGGGGCGTCAAAATGTTCCCCTGTCTCTTCACTGTTCCGACATTCGTTCCTTTGTGTTATGACTTTTTATGGTCACTAAGCTCCATTGTTGGTGTTGGACATTTTTTTTTAAAGGCGGAAAACATGACGTACAATCTCACCTCCCAAAGGTATCTACACCAATATCTTGCCTCTTTATCAACCAAATTTCGATCGACGAACAGTCGTTATTACATCTTTACAGGGAATTTTCACCTCGTCAATCTAATTTAAAGGCCCATAAAACAAGTAGTTTAATATTTGCGCGCCCGTGATTTTACGAAGTTCATAATTACGGAGCGGATCACGACTACTTTCATGAAAGGTCCTCGTAAAATTAATAAGGCTAATGAAGGTTTCACTCATAAATTTTTGTGCCAACACGTCTGCAGCCAAAAAATAGGATACGTGGGCAAATATGTTACACCAGAATTTGTTACGTTTTCGCCGATTTGGACTTTATCCAAGTTCCGCCAGAAAACCTTGTAACTAACCTGCATTGCCGAGTAATATATTGCAGACCTCGGACCCGAGGATCCTTGAAGGCATTTCTATGTAAACCGCTACATCTCAAAGCAACAGCTATGCTACCTTTGAGTGCTACCGCAGCATCGATAAATATTTGCACTTTCAATTTGATGTGTTTATTTTTCTCGAGGTACATATGTGTAAATCAATCTGAATGGTGAACTTTACAAGCATGCGACCTTTCTGTCGGTATTTTTAAATTAAAAGCAACATTTTATCATCAGCTACAGTTGAACACTTCTCAAAAGTTTAATGTTGTGTGCAGCTGCATAATTTCGAAACAGCTTATTCAATAACATAGACCAATATCCAAACTGCAGTAAACTGCATTAGTCTGAGCATAATCGGTTAATCTGAGTTCGCCTCGACTGCACATGGTGCATGATCCACAACTTCCAACTACTACTAATGCAGGTCTTTAAATTGAAATCTATCCTGAACTAGCGCCAACTTAAACTGTTTGAACTGATTCGAAAAGTTTTGCGCTAGTCGACGTCCGAAGTCTTCGCTTATTCTGTTAAACATTGTAAGGTACGGACTCCGAATGAGGTTTTGGCAAACGAATAGAAATACTACCTGAACTTATTCCGGCGACAACTTTTGCATTTTGTGAAAACTTCCGGATGGCATTGTCGATATCGACAGCTATTTACCATTGAAAATGTTTGCAAAAATTAAGCGGATTGCCAATGGGAGTAGCAAAAGCAATGAACCAATACGAAATTTACTGAAACAACAAATAGAACAATAGAAACAAAATTTAAGGAACTAGATTTTTTTTTCGGTTTTTGTTTAGTACTGTCCTCGTAACCCAATTCTAGTCTCGCTGCATTCGTATTTTGTACAAAAAAATATACAAATCTCTGCTCGCGCTAGCCACAAAGATAAATACCACGGACATCGAACAGTCAACACGCTTTTAATGGAAACCTGTTGGTTTATTCAGACCGATGTAATATTCAGCTTTGGTAAATGGGTTTGCTATGTAAATGAAGAACGAAACAAATTGAATACATTTCATCTTTGATCATAAATTATTCTATTAGTCATTATTTGGAAGCGGAAAAAACTTTTTTTAAATTGGAAAATTGGTTCGGATTTGAATGTAAATAATGCTTTCTATACTTGGATCAGACATTCTGACGCCGAAGTAAGCAATAGCAAAATTTTTAAAAGATTTCAAGTTCAGGCTTAGCTCGTTTTCCTCCGAAACAAAAAAAACAACATTTTACAAAATAGCAAACGTTTTAAAATGTCCGCATTCTGCACATTTTTATAACCCACAAGTACTCGACGTTTATACGGTCCTGGATTCTTGCGCTACTTGTGATTTTTGTAGTAACAATTTTAAAGAAAATGCACAATTGTTTTCTCTTTTAAAACAAGCAATAGTAAAGTGATAACTGCTTTCATGTAGCTTGTATAAATGTTTGCCTGTTTTGTCCTGGTTGGCAGATACTCGGAATATAAATCTTCCTCCAGGCTTAAAAACTCATGTAGGTGACCATGATCATATTGGTGTGATGGTGATGATCATGTGGGTTTCCGGGTGGTGGTGGTCGGTGATCGTTGGATAAATTAAATACGTGATATGCAGAATATGATATGACATATGAAGTGCCATGAGCGCCATGATCGGTCATGGCGCTTGCAACAGCGTCGAAATATCGGGAGCTCAAAATAATGAACAATCACGGAAGACATCCCGTAAGTGACAGTATAAGTTTAGTTGTAAACCGTGAAAGCTTAGAACAGTGTTTATTCAACTAGGAAAGCCCATCCAGGAGCATCGTAGGTTCTTAATATATGAAATTAATGTTGTATTTTGAAACTAGATCATGAACATAAGCACGTGTTAGGCATTGTTTCAACTATTTGAGTATAATGCTCTCCAATAAACTAAATTGGCATAAATGTTCTGCCGCTGTGTTCTACGCTATTATTAGCCATATTCAAATCAGTGTTTTGGTGTCTATCGTATTACATTGTTCGAATATCGTTATAGGCTGGCTATATTCAGTCAAGTAGCTTTAGACTAACTGCAACTTGACCGTTCTATCCATTCGGTTCTGCACCAAATTGATTCTTGATTAACGCTTCCGCTAAAAGCTCATAATACTACTTCCCTATTCTAGCCTCCATTTTCCTCCACTTTCAACCATTACGCTTCAAATCGACCCTAGCGCAATCACCGCACCGGTTAAGCTTCTCCTTTACCAGCTTCATTATAAAAGCCCATCCTTTCAGAGTAAAATCACTTCAAGAACGATGATTTTATTCGGCAATGAGCTCATAACACAGCTATCTCTCCCAGAAATGAACGTATTACGAAACGATTCTCAATCTACTCTTCAATTCAATTCGCCTAATTCTAAAATCTCAACGCAAACAGGTGAAGGGGGATTCAATGAATTATTCCTTTCTTTTTATTCTCTGGCTGAGGGAAACTGGGTCAAGGTGCATGACAAATTATATCACGGCACAGAGCTCCCGGGCTGTGCAAATAAGTAAAGTCTTTCTCTAAATGTTACGCTTTTTCCTGATCTACAGAGATTGTATGTTTCACTCCTGTTTTTGCCGACTGTGATAGATGAAAATTAATATGAGTCTTCAAGAATTTTGTCTTACGCCCCTGTTGTGTATCTTTGCTGTTCTTGTTTATTGTGTCATAATTTTTATGAAGACTACTTACTAAAGCGAACATGTTTAGTCTGTAACTACATTATGACCCTAGTCTTTGTCAATCTAGTCTATCTAGATAGATAAAGGGATATGTGCTTCATTACCTAAATAGAACATGAATCCAGCCCACTGCAGATAGCATCCACAAGGCAATAACTGACAGTCTGGTACCGAACCGCCCAATCTGAAGTGTCGGTTTCTGTACGACGAAATTGTACCACAAATTGGGAGTCACGAACCGAAGTGAGGACATCAAATTAGAAGGAATATCTGAATGCAACAGTTTCATGGTAGAGTGGTTGAAGTTTATGATATTCTAGAGGTAGTTAACGACATTGATGTTTAAATGAAGCTTGATTTGCTATTGTGACTCGGAGAGAAAGTGAGAAAATGTATGTTCTGATAGAGTTTGTCATATTGATAATATGTCGTGGAAGAATAAAACTTCCAAAACGGAATTGTTAGCTAAATAATATCAAACTTGCAAAAGGTTGTTGTATTCGTTTATCTTATTATTTACAAAGTGGCCATCATATCTGTCAAATGAACCCACTGCCTGCTGATGATAACACACAAAACCAATTAGCCTACGTGACCTTTTATGAAATTAACTTGCAAATCCGTCCCACTTAATCACGGTATAAAAATTTGAATTGAAGTTCTTCCTTCCCGGTTAATCTGTCTATCTCTTCCTAGGTAAGATTAATGGTCACATTATACCCTCCCACGTATGTGGGTCCCTAACAATTACCCGACGCGGTAGACTAACGATAATTGTGGGTGATACGTAATGCACGGTATCATTATCTTCGTTCTTCTTCTTACTGTTCAGGGATCGTGATTATATTGATAATGTTGAATTTTGATGTTTTATTACTCTGGGGGCAAGTCGTTTCAATGATTGGTCATTATGGCAACCATACTAAGACAATTTCTTTACCACTATCCTTGGCACTGACTTGACTATGGCGTAGGTATGTACTGGTGAATTTGAAGTGCAGAAGAATAAAGTCTCGATATTTTCGACGAAAAACTTGCGATTGACGAACGGACGTTTATTTGCCTTTTTCTTTTGATGAAAGCAACGCATTGTTAGACTGGTGAAAGGGATTTTTGTAGAAATAAGCATTTCCTTACCTTTCTTTTCTGTTCCATCTCCCTTTCCGTTTTGTTTGTTCCAGAGCAAGTATAAAAATAAGATAGAAGTACATAGTATACAATAAATACATAACAAAGATAAGAGTTGAATGAAGTAATTCTGTATCTGGCAGTTACAGCACCATTCACTTGGGATAAATTTCCTTTCCACTACTGTATCAAATCTAAACTTTAAAACGACAAGTTTATCCGCAAGTCCCCAAACACCGATCCTTATATAGATAACTAGCGACCCGCCCCGGCTTCGCACGGGTACAATATAGATACACATACACATTTATAAAACTTCCTCTTGAATCACTCTATCTATTGCTGAAAACTGCATTAAAATCCGTTGCGTAGTTTAAAAGATCTAAGCGTACAGACAGCGGGAACGACTTTGTTTTATACTATGTAAAGATAATTTAATTTAAGAAGTTTTTGTTGCATATTTTTCTGAAAATGATCCATATCCTCCAGCAAACCTATTCTATTACAAACATATAGCCTATTTATCATTCTATAATAGGCGTAGAAAAATCCTGACATTTCGGTCAGTGTCCCAACATTAATAAAAAGTGATCGAAGGCCGATAGCGGTGACACCTGTCAAGGCGACCTTCATACTTGACAATGGACGGCTTTTTGTACGTTTTTGCGGGAATAGAAACGAGGACGTGAGTAGTTTTTTTTTTGTACAAAAATATGGAACACCCTGTTACGTAACAGCTGTAAAAGCCGAAATGGAGTAAATCGGATATCGCGGAATAAAATTGCCTAACAAACGCGATTAGAAGGCATTTTGTCATTTTTTTGCCAACAAACTTCGTTAGATCTGCTCCTCATCCGTTGCCAATCTCCTACCAGCACCTATGGCTTTCAAACACTTTCACAGTTCAGCGTAATCATGGCGGGAACAATCTATGATATAGCACACGGGGAAAGCTTAAAAAACTCAGGTGTTTAGAACCAACTGCGATTCTTTGAAAATGTCCGCGTTTCGTTACTCCCCTCCAAAAAGAACAAAACGTGTTGCGTTGACCTAAAGTCGTAGGTCAATAGAATCGTTTTCATCGCCCGCCCGCATGTGAGTTTTTTATTAGTTGTTGTGACAATGATAAAACAAATATTGATATCTTGTACTATTAGTTTTCCGAGGACAAAATATGTCTGTTTGTCGCTTAAAATTTTGATGATATCGACATTCCTGGCACAGGGTTGGCTTGTATGCTAGTGAAGGAGGTGGCGGGACGTGAGAGGGAAAGAACCTCACGTCCCAGCCGCCGCGGGAGACGCCCTGGGCGTCGGGGGTCACGTGGTGGCTCCCAGCCACCGTAGGCGCGGGCCTGTGGACGGCGAGTTATGGGCTAGCTCGCCGTCCGGCCGTTTTATGACGACAGGCCGGGTCGACGGCGCGTTCGTGTTCCACGCGCGCCTCAAAGAGATGTCAGCAACCGAGTAGGGGTCCGCATGGGCCGATGCCTGCCAGAGCTGCGGGACTGTTCGAAAGAGACACCGTGGCCAGAGTGGGGGGGTCATTTGATGATTTCCCATCAAAAAAAAAAAAAAAAAAGGGTTGGTTTGTGAACGACACCGAGGTTCATATGAGCCCGTTAGCAGTAAATATACAGTTGAAGGAAGATGTAAGCAAGATCACATGATGCAATAATGGGGGACCCTTCTCAAACAAACAACTCAACTTGGGTGGACTTGGGTCTCCTTTGGGATTAGTGTTTCTCCTTTTGCATCACGACGATAATGCGCTTGCGGCGCTTGCAAATAGTGTTTATTTGTTTTCTTTGTTTCGTTTGTGTGTCTGTTTGTAGGATGGTATGGAACTTTATTCCTTCATGGTGTACTAGCTTTTGCCCGCGGCTTCGCTCGCGTTATTTAGAGTTTGACAATTAAACTCTTAACACACAACTAAAGTTTCCATAGTAATATTATGATTCAATCATGATTCGAAAGACCCGTGCTGCCATCTATTATCATAAGAAAGTAATTGTTGTTTTCCTCGGGAACAGTACTGTTTTTCGGCATAAAAGGTACCCCATGTACATGTATGTACACCAGACAACATATTTGCAAAATTTCAGGATGATCGGTTCAGTGGTTTAGGCGTGAAAAGGTAACAAACAAACAAACTTACTTTCGCATTTATAATATTAGTAAGGATAAGGATACTGTAAGTAAAAATTTATTTTTGATTCTTAAATAAATAAGTCTTTTCTGTAATATTTTCTCTTCCCGCCGGTCACGTCTACACAAAACTAACTTCAATTCAAATTAAACTCTTCCCCCTTAACGTTAAGTTTTCTAAATTAACCAAGTTTCGTCAAGTCACTTGGGAAGCCAGTTTTGTATACACATGTACCATTCCTTGTGAAAATACTGCCTTCATTATAAAAACATGTTTGAAATTCAAATCAACGCAAATCCCATGTGCTTGCTTTGTACGAATTTTGTCGCTGTATACTTGTATAGTGTTATAACCAGCGAAGGTTATCGCTTAAAATTCGCTTATTAAAATGCAGCATCCTGTACGTGTCGCATTTCATACGCTCGTTACGTGATCCGCGTTTCAGTTGAGGTTCGTGTTTACTGAACATACAATGTGGGGGAAATCGGAAAGTAACTTTCAATCAGACCACATTGTTCGTTGTTTTAGACTTTCAGGGCCTCGCAATTGACGTTTTTGCATTCATTATATGTTTTTTAAGCCTTTTTACAAAGTCTTCGGACTTGTTCGACTTCTCTACAATTTCCCTCGATTATCAAGAGACCTATTTTCTTACTCGGTCCTTTTACGGCATTTGCAGTACTTCTGTTCGTGTAATGAAAGGACTTGCAGATTATCAAAATGAATTCAATTCCGATAAAGAGTATAATTTAGAATTTAATCTGATTTAATTTCTCAATTTATGAATAACTTAAGTAAATAAGAATCATATTATACGAAAAAACCCAAAATGATTATGAATGTTTTCGTTGACTTGAGAACTTATTAGGAAGTTTGAGCGTTTTTTCTTCGTAGCACCACGTCTACGCCGTAGCTACGCGTAGCACTAAATTGCACGGCTACGCAGCATCGTTGAATATAGAAACACGCAATATTCCAACGAGATAAGATACTAAACGATGCGTCGTTTTGATCAACACACGATGACAAAGTGCTTTCTTAACTTGATTTGTTGAAGAACTTAGTATTCTGAACTTGTATTAGATTTCGTGCTCGACAGTACATTATGTGTTACTCACCGCATTACTTGAGAGTTGCTGTTTTAGTTCTTTACTAATGAGATTTTCGTTTAAATCCCCCGAGGCGTACTTCAGCAAACGAAGTTTCGTATATTCTAATATCTATAAATTTGTTTATCTGAGTAGATTTGTAATTTAATACACGATTTTACATGAGTCAGAAGCTGTTTTTACTGAGAATCTTTGGACATTCTATCTAATCCTTTTTACCTACAAACTACAGAGTTTGCCTTTATATTAGTAACGTGATTAAAAACCTATTATAGTCTTAACTAATGCGGAAACCGGCCTTAAGACACATCAAGATTAAAATTACATTTAAATTAAATTAGCTAGCGAAACTACAGACGCGACTGCCCCCAAAAAAGTCATCAAATCAATAACTCATAACTTAACATCACGCCTGTAATCACCGAAGGGTTAGGCAGCGGTGTACTGAATCGTACACCCACATTTCGCCAGTTATGTTTAAGTCCCATTTAATAGGGGGCGAGCCTATTGCAATCAATAGCGCACGAATCAATAACTTTTTTGTTGTAATCTATACCCATTGTGGCTGCGGAGTTTCACTAGATAATTTAGTATGGCCTTGTATATGAAATACAAAATATCATACATTCGAAAAGCAATTTCATCCTGTCAGTATCTCGCAGACATTAGGCACTGCCACGACTAATCCCCGAAAGCGCCCTTTCTCGAAACCCCAAGTATTAAGAAATTTGCTATAACATTTACGAAAGAAGAAAATATTTTACATAAAATTGAGTATCGTATTTAGCTATGTTCATTGCTATCTTCTCGCTGACTAATTTAAATATCCGTCTGTATATCCCTGAGGAAATAACGGACGCTTTCACACTATTCTCTCGCAAATGAAAATGTAGAACATTTTGCGTCTGATAATATTGATACTAATACTTTTTTTTTTTTCTTTATATTGTAAGCTGTTGTTCGTATAAGTTGATTAAAATTGATTAAAATTTGAAAACTGATCATGATTGGGATTACTATTTCATTTTAGTAGTTATTATTGATTTTTGTCGTCTGTGGTTATACAGGCTGTAACAGAAAAGGTATATTATGAAAGTGTATGCTGCAGACCATCAAACTGAACAACTTTCTCCTTGGGTCCAATATCGTTAATGGGAAGAAGATATCAGCTGTCCCATACACAATTTCAATACCTGCTCGACCCGAATGTATGGGACAGCTGATAATTTTTTCGCATTTCATATGACTTTTGTTTTTTGACCCTTTCTGTTACAGCCTGTATCCTAGGTTATTTCAAACGTAAGTAAAAAGTAAGCCTTGGGAATAAAACCGCAAAGAGATCAATGCCCGTATTCACTTATTAATGCCTCAACAAAAACGGGTTATCTCTGTTGTTCTCTGTTGGAGAGTTCAAAGCCCAACATTGCACTAATATTTTAGGCATTCGCTTAGATGTCGCTTCTTCTTCATAATAACTAATAATATTGTAGTTTAAAAGACGCTTTAGAGTAACGTCATTTTATTTCTCCTATTCTTCTCAGCGACCCTTTCATTTGATACCCATAACATGGGAATGCATAAAAATTAACTAGTCCGCCATATTTGGGAGCCCGATGATTTAGATTTAGAATGTCGTTACATAGCTAGCCATGCATTGTCATCCAAACTAAACATTTATGTAAAATTTCAGCTCAATCGGAAACCGTGAGGTGGGTTAAATTTAAATTCTAAGATTTGATGCTAATAAAAGCGTATTAAAAACGGGCAGAAGACCTCTAACAACAGACACATCTAACAAGCTTTAATGTCCAGTCACAATAGTTCAACCAATTGTCTCCTCTACACTTTTGTACCCTTTGGTACCCGCTCCAATGTCGAATGTCTATTTCCTGCAAGCGATGGCCACTTGGTAGTCAATAATCACATTAAATGGGACACTTTTATAGCAGACTTGTGTCCCGCTTATCATTCAGTGCACTTAATGTTTGCTCCAGGGTCGTAAATGGCGGCCACAATATTTCTTTTTATGATGATGACGATTGGGAAAGCCTTTTGGTGTTGAAATCGGTTTTGATTGATGTCATTCGGACCACCAATTTGGGTCTTCTAACCTAAGGTTACTTAAGTTTATAGTACGATACAAGTCTTTATCGACCGTTACTGATAGGTACAGGTTAATTAGGCACATGTTTCCTATATGCGATCGCGCACAAAGGGACAAACTAAAAACAGTAAAATGAACCTGTTCCTTTTTTACTGTTTTTCCGGTAACGACAAATGGGGGTTTCCCAAAAAACTTTAAGAGTGTTACCATACCAATCGATCGACTCGATCACCAATCGGTCGATGGTAGAAATGACGACGATCGATCAATTGATGTAGTAGAAACTGTCGAACGACGTCAACTTATCCATTCTACCATCGATCGATGGCCTCGATCGACGATCGATCGATTGGTGTGGTAACACCCTAACAGACAGATGTGTTATTTGGTAGTTTGTTTCCACTACTTACATATTTCCCCAGCTACTATTTTATGTATTTTTTGACGTTCAGTGTAGTGATTCTTAACCTAATTTGTATATAAGCCTTTTTGATTTATATTTGACTGGTGTATGAAAATGTAAGTAACGTGTTAATGCAAAGCTTCACTGTATTATTTATATTAAACGCAATTAGTATTCACGTTTTAATATTTTGTTTGATACTTGTAATTTGTTTTCGGGGTCAATTACATAAGTGCTACTGAACACGATCAGATTATCTAGACTGCGTTCATGTGACTGACTTTTTAGTACTCCAACGATGGTTGGTTCAATAGAAGTTTTTGATAAGTATTAGAAACAGAATCCACGAATATCAAAAAAAAATGTTTCAAATTTTCGAACAAAATGTATGGGAAAAGAAAAAGATTTTAGTCTGAATAAGTTCAGGCAGTAGAAGGTAATCTAGGCATTCAAGTCTATGTAAGCAAGTTACTTAACGGCTATCATGCCTAAACCAATAAGAACCTACGAATTGTCTAGTCGTCTAATACAAGCTTTATTTATCTTCGTGAAAGGGACGTCTAGTCGTCTATGTAGTGAAATACTCAACTTCAATAATACTCTATTTAGACGAAAATTTGAGCAGTAGTAGCATAGTGATGGCAGTAACTCTGAAGCTTTTACTGCCTTCCATAACCTGCATGTCTTAGAACCGAAATTCGAAGTACATGTGTCATCTAACAGTCCGCAGTAGACCCGCGTGGCGGATAATGGCCGCTCCCTCACAGAGGAGGCCAGTGCCCCAGTAGTGGGAACATTATAGATTTACATTGTTGAAATTTCCTCTTTCAATATCCAAAATGGCTACCCATTTCACTGCAGCTACCACATGACAATAAATAAAGACCGCAGCGCGCATTGATGTTTCCGTCTGTCAGGATCAAAATGGTACAGAAATCCGATTAGACCGGAGTACTTCGTGCCTATTGTTAGAAATGTATGGAAAATGAAGTGCAATACGGCTGTTACGAAATTGGCACGGATTAAAGTTGTATCGGAACATGTTTTTCAATTGGTACGAGTATATTTCCGAACGAATTTCCTTTAAATTCGATATTGCTAGAATTACTCACTCTACTCTTATACTCATTCACATTCACACTCAAAACTTTTCTTACGATATTTTCCCCATTCCTCCGCATCACATGCCCATACCACGACAACCGATTACCACACAACTTTTCAGTCACCGGCGCCACTTTTAGACTTCGTCTTATGTACTTAGTTCTTATTTTATCCATTCGCGTAACACCACACATCCCCCTTAGCATTCTCATCTAAGCCACATGCAAATGCCTTTCATTCATCCCTTTTGTGTTCCAACATTCTGATCCATACAAGACAGCAGGTCAAACGATTGTTTTATAAAACTTCCCCTTAAGTTAAAGGGGAATGCGGGAGTCGCAGATTATTCCCGTGACCTGCCGCCATTTCATTCATCCCGTGTTAATTCTGTGCTTAACACAATCTATTTCGCCATCGCTTTGCACGAGTGAACCGAGATACGCCAAAATTCTCCAGATTCTGTTGCCATTTCTCCAATCAGCTCTGAATCTCAAGTCCATCTTCACCGACAAGAACAATGTCGTAGGCGAACAGCATTCACCAGGGTGCCCCTTCCTACAACAGAAGAGGTCTTTCTTTTAGTTTTTAAATCGTTTAATGCTAAATGTATTTTCCTACTAATTTGTGGTGCAAGCGGTCTTGAACGATCCAACTATGGCTAGTTCAGTTTGCTTGCAGACATCATCATCATCATCTGCCTAGCATTTTGCCAACTATATTGGGGTCGGCTTCCAGTCTAACCGGATGCGGCTGAATACCAGTATTTTACATGGAGTTACTTCCTATCTGACTTCCACAACCCAGTTAGTACTGGGTAATATGATACCCCTTGGTAAGACTGGTTGTCAGACTTTTTGGCCCACTGACTACCTAACGACTGTCAAAGATCTACAAATGACACCCGGGACCAACGGCTTAACGTGCTTTTCGGAGGACGGAGAAAATTCGGTATGTCATCGGTGGTCACCCATCCACAGATCAACCTAGGCAAGCACGGCGTAACCTAAAGATAGAGCCGAGCGGCTGCTATTATTTAGCCACGAGATCCTCAGTTTGCTTGCAGACAGCATGGGTTTATTTGTCTGAAGTACCTACCTAGTAATTGAAATCCTTTTTTTACTTCTAGATTATGTCCCTCAGCTAAGATAAAACTTCACCATGTTTTACTTGTTAGCAAATAAAAATAAACGAACTGTTTGCACGACTACTACTTAGCCTGAACTCTGGTATTAACCGTTAAGAAACCTATTAGAGTTCTAGTTCGCTGCAACTTTACTTTACTTAACTGAGAAGGATAGTGTTTATAGCGTTAGTTTTACACTAGTTAAAAGAAAATGTGGTTAATTATAAAGCGCTAGGTATTAAGTTTAAAACAAGAACAACATACTTTCAATTCTTTATTACTCAACATTTTAATCCGTCCGTAGTTCTTTCATCCACAACGTATCATACAATATTTTAAAACTTCTTCGTTCTTAAAATTCCACTGTGTGTCAACAGTGGAGTGGAACAATAAGCCGAGCCAAAAAATAAGCACGCTGGTATTTCGTAGCATCGTAGTCCCGTAGCATTGTCATATCGACTACGGCGTAGCACTTCCATACTTCTAATGGCCTTAACATACTGGTTCGTTTACGGGGGCTAATGCCGACGGGTTTGATGCCAACATTAGCTTTACGATTATTCTATCTAGCTTACTGGCTGCCCGAACGACGGCGGCGGTTACGGCGATACGGCTTTGGCTACGGAAATGGTCCTTTTGAATTTTCGGATATTCGGACAACCAGGCGTTGGTGAACGCCTGGTTGACGACGGCCAATGAGCCGGGGTGATGGTAATCCCATGCAGTGCTTGCAAGTGTGCGCTGGCCTTTACCCAGACACTAGTGAAATCCCGCTTAATTTCATTTATTTACGGACGTAAGTATTCCGTGTTCATACTTAAGTTAATTATTGAGTTCAAATTTTCATGGAAACTACGTAATACAGTGTGAATTTCACATTCCTTTTGGTTAATTAATTATTATCACACGTATCTCGATGAAATGTTTGTGTTGGTTAATTATGTTAGGTACAATATAAACCTCTTTACTTAGGAGAGAACCAAGCTTGTCTACACGTTCCCGCTGAGGTCATTGACTGATGTCTGAGCTACTAACAATCACCAATCACGTCTGGGGTTATTGACCCATTGCCAAAAGGTTCCTAAGATAAAGGTAGGCAAAGATACATAAAATAATTATCCTTTTTTGTTCATTGGCCTTCAGGTACTTGAAAACCTGTATTCTTTCAAATTTTGCGTAGAAAATAAAATTGTTGAATTTTGTAGAAGATCTTTGCTGTTAAATGACATAGATGATAGATGTACATTCTGGGGAACATCCTCATAAAATTTTTGACCATCTCCTTTCAAACATTGGCATTTAAGAACATTGACCTTCAACAATTTCAAAGATATAGTTGCAAACTCGATTGAACCGTTAACCTCAAAATGCCACTACTAAGTACGGCTGGACGTAACCAGGTAAAAAGATAAAAGAGTGCTATACGATCAATTAAGTCGATGTTTCTGTTACGTTTTATTTGTTTTTAAGCTCTTTACTTGTCTTGAGTGTCGTCGCTTAAGCCATAGTTCGCAATGGCGTTTTATTTTACCGCGCACTGGGCTTTCAACTCTCAGAATTGAACCGAGGATTGAGAATCCAATAAAAGGCATACCAGCTTGCAGAAAAGCGTAATGTTAAATTTCAGCTCTCGGCACTAAGCAGAGCGTTCTAAATCCATAGCACGATAAAAAATTGTCCGTGTATACGAAGGCTAAGTCTAGAAAACCAACACCTTATTTCATTACATACATAAAACTTTAATTGTCTCGACAAGAATGAAATGGAAATTAGAATTCATTAAAAGTTTATGTTCTCGCGGAAATATGTAATAGAAACTGATTAAAAGTGTCCCACGGTTCTTCTTAAAAGTTTGGTAATGTTCTGACAATCCGCCATTTGTTCTGCCACAGAAAGTTGCAAAGTGTTTTTTCATATTTTATGCGTATAATTCTGCTCGACGAAGGTATGTCTTTCTAATAAGGAATGGAATCTTAATCTTGGAAAAGGGGATCAATACGGGGTGGAACATCCATCAATAGAATTTTTTCATCGGCAATTTAAAAAAAAGAAACAACTACCATACATTTTAACCATATAGGTACACACTTGTAGGAAACAGCTCTTTTCTTTTTAATTACTGATGAAAAATTTCTATGAGGGGAATCGAAATGAGGTACCGAATACGTGGTAACCGTTTGTGCGTCGATGTCCCTTCAGCATGTATAGTATTTATGTATTTGGTTTAGTTATTTTACAGAATATAGAAAACTCATCTTCGTAACTTGTACTTACCTACTGCGTCATATTGAGTATTGGATTCAAGTATCGCTAGAGTTCGAGTATACGTACTTACTACATATATTAACAGAAGTATCGCTGCTATTCATGTACCGACAGTTTCTTCGAATCCGATGTTAGAGCGAAATTCCGAGCAAATATTCGTTTACTGTTGAACTTTATTTATTCCGCTAAGCTAATAGCGTTCTATTTTCCCCCCTATGTACACAGCATCCAGTTTACATAACACACGTAACTACACAATAGTTGAGGTTACGAATGAATTTACATATTGCATTCTAAACACGGCGCGACCGCAAATATTGCGTATATCTGCGCAAATATTTACACTAGTCATGCCCCACGAGTTTTCCCGCTCGACTCTCGTATTTGCTCGCTGCAGTCGACTCGCTAAAAATGTAGAAATTGAGAGATAGATATGGTGCGGCTGACATGTTTCAGTTTCAGAGAGGAACCAATATTAACTCGTGTCTGCATGAAGATGTAGGCACTGAGGCATCTTTCTAAACCGAGCATGCCTCTTAAAATATTTGAGGCGAAAATCTTGAGGCTTGTTTACTTTCGTGAAGAAAAGTATGAACCTTCAAATGGAACATTTTACAACTGTGCTTTCGTCAGATTAAAATTTCTTCATGCTCAAATAAATCTTGTTCAAAATCACGAATAAATTTTATTATAATCAAGACATTTCCATTCAGGATCATAATGATGCCGTCTCCTTGAATGTATAATTAAATATTTCAATTGACTTTACAATCTTTCTGGTGGTAATAGTGTGCAAGCGCCATCAATGAAAAACGGGGGTCACTCAAACCGAATGTCAAGTATCCCCAATTCACACAATGCAGGCATTATGAAAATATTAACAAGTGTATAAAGTGAGTGTTATATCCCTACTGGGGCTCAAAAGGTCAGGGGTTGTGATATTAAGATATTTTATAAGGGTTCATCTAGGCTAAAAGTTTAGGGGAAGTGTGAAACATACTTTGAGTGGACATTTGGGGTAAGGCGGTCAGAAAGAACTAACCGTATCGAGTATTTCATTTTTATTCGTTGGTTTTAGCTGAAAGTTTCCTCGTTGATATCAAATAGGTGTTTGTCTGTAAATACTGCTGGAAAGGGTATTTTGTCATAGACCGTAACTGTAGAAATTGACTTAAACTATTGCATGGCAGTATCCAGGGTAGTATGATATGATCAAATCAAAATCAAAGCATTTATTTCAAGTAGGCCAGTTACATGCACTTTCGAATGGTCGAAACAAAGACAGTAATGAAATGTAGCTACAGTCCCAGTCACAAGGCATAAAAACTGTGAAAGTACTGTAGTTGCCCATTCCCTAGCGTAGATCTCTGTTGTCTCTGTGATAAGTTTACAAAAAGGAGTCTGTTTCGCAAAAAGTTAAAGGTTTCTTATTTTACATAGCAATAGTTCACGCTTCAGCAACAGAACGGATCACAATTTCAGACAGCAAAATTTACTTTCAAAATAATTTCAAGGAAATATGGAAAGTTCTCAGCGTTCTCCACTCACTACATTACATAGAAGTCGCGCTCCATCGAACACTGAAAACGTTGAAACAGTTTCAAACATTTTCCTCTCAAGTAAAGTGAAATAGCTAGCTCTGAACTTAGTAATAGTTAGATAGTCAAATACGAAAGTGAAATTACAATACTTATAAACTAAAGCGTTCAACTAGCTGTGAAATTTAATTTGGAGCAATTAACCGTTTTAAACAAACGTAGCAATGCTAGTGCACCCATAGTTAGCCTAACACAAATTGGGACGTTTGGTCTAGTTGAATTTTAGTATAGGGCTTATGCAGATGTGCCAGTTTGACGGGGCAAATCTCCGTACTTGTTACCTAATGATATTATTATTATTTTATCTCCTTAAACGAGGAGCTCGTGGCTAAATAATAACAGCCCCTCGGGTCGATCTTTAGATTAAGCCGTGCTTGCCTAGGTTGGTCTGTGGATGGGTGACCTCACCGAGACACACCGAGACACGCACCGAGTTTCCTCCGTGCCTCGGAAAGCACGTTAAGCCGTTGGTCCAGTGTGTCATTTGTAGATCTTTGTTAGGTAGTCAGTGGCTCAAAAAACTGACAACCAGTCTTACCAAGGGATATCGTATTACCCAGTACTAACTGGGTTGTGGAGGTCAGATAGGCAGTCGCTCCATGTAAAATACTGGTATTCAGCTGCATCCGGTTAGACTGGAAGCCGAAGCCGGAAAAGGTTAGGCAGATGATGATATCGTCTTGAACTTTGAAATGCACAGCGCTTGCTGCCAATGGTTAGGTGGTCGAAAGTTCAAAGTAATGAAAACCAAGGGTACTTTTTATCATTTCTATTTTCGTAAATATTGCACCCATAATTTTACACCTTTGAACCTTACACAACGATTATAACCAACCATTTAATTCAAAGCTAATATTTCAACACTGTTCTCTCTCCTGTTTTTTTAGGGACTTTTTTTGCATATCGTAATAAATTTTAATGCCTACGTAAACCGGAATACAGTTACCGTTAGCAGTACCTACATAACTTCGTTTTAATACATTGGCCACGTTTTCCCGTTAAGGGATAAGTAAACAAAGTTATGCATACATAAAGAGTATATAGGCAAATAAAGATTGCAACAGTCCTATAAGTAGCTGTCAAGCGTCATGTATTGCTTGTGAGAAGGGTCAATAAAAGGATTCACCGCTCATTTCGTAGGATATCCGAAAAAAAACAGGTAACTCAAATGTTTATGGAGTTGTTTGTGTTAAGGTGGAAACGCGAGAAAAGCCCGCGGAATTCAAATTTTCTTAGGATTTTTGCTATTCGCAGGTCAGTGTCGCGTTGTATGTTGATTAAAATATGATTCGCGACCGTAACAACTATGGCTTAATCACTAAACTCATCAATACAAGGCTCTAAATTTATTTAATCCCATTTAATGACTATTTTTTTTTTTTTCTAAGTCATTCAATGCGATTATACTTATTATAACTTAGAGGGTTGTATTGGAGTTTAATAATTATAATTCTGTAACTACATACGTGTTACTTGCGCGAATCATATTTTTATCATCGTACAACCTGACATTAACTTGCAAATTGCAAAAACCGTAAGAAAATTTGAATTTCGCGGGCTACCCTGGCGCTTCCACCTTAATTTTATGACGCCTGAAAAACAGAAAAAAGATATATCCTAAGCTTTTCTAAAAGCGTGGTAGCTTTGTCAAAACTAGACGGATGGGGGCGTTTTGTCTAGCACTACCAAATATTGGGCGCTCCTGGCACAGAACCATTACGAAGACTTTTTGCTAAAGGCTCGCTGGCAGTACATCGTTAATTCTGACGTAGGAATAAAATGATAAATAGCTTTAGGTTTGATTTCTAAGCTGGGCTATAATTCAGATTGAAAATGAGATAAAAGAGTAAATATATTAAAACTAACGTTTAAATTCAAATGAAACTATAAAGAACGTAGGTTCTAGTTTTATTACTCTTTTTAAATATCGAAGATTTTCCTGAAACTTAATTAATTCGCCTTTAGTGTTGTTACGGTGTGGAAGATTAAATTCTTTCACATTTTGTATTTCTTACCCCGCTGAAGTCATACTCAAAAAAATTTACTTCATAGAATAGTATCAAACATTTTCATCGAAATGCGATTCCGAAAAAGAATTATGGGCGAATTTCTGATATTAAATGAATTTTAACCATTCAAGAGACATTGCCTCTCATTGATATTTGCAAGAAAGATGTTTTCCGCGTTTCATTTAAAATACATTTCAAAAGATTACATTTTCGCGGACCTCATATCTCACAGTAAACTGACACGTTCTCCTTGAGTTCTACTTAACGAGTTTTCCTGTCCTCGTCTTTAATATTCATGGACGGCAACCTAGGTGGCTGGCGTACCTAGTTCCTTTAGCCAGAGGAAACTCCGCGTCTTAATTTTTTCATGAATTCTTGATACGCTAGTTTGGTACTTTCCGCCAGAAATTCGTCCAAAGTTCTCAAATGTTATCATTTACACTAAAAACGGAATATTTACCATGTTAAGTGTTTCTCAAATGAGTTTGTGAGAGTATATTATATAAATTTAGTTAGTACTAAAACTTTCTCTGCGATTTATTTGCAAACTAAAATAAAGTGAATCCATGTGCTCATAAATTCGTTCGTTCATAAAATCTCTTCATACGAATCTGAGCTCTCTATAAAATTGTACTTAAAAGCTAAACGCGTCGGTGAAGCTCGCATTAAAATCCAATGCTTTTCGAATTTATCCCTAAGAGATGAACGTCTTCCGGGATTTTTATAGATTTACTGGCAACATCGTAAATGCTTATTTATAAGAATAAGAGGATAACTGACAGCCAGGCTTTGTTCCTTCAGTCACATATTGCAAGAAAACATATAAATGCATGCTTGTGTGAGCAGTTTTATAGTTTTTGACGTAGAACAAAGAGAGCCTACGAATGAAATAAAGTATTCTGAATAACTCTCGCGCTCACTTTATCTTGATGGAAAAATACAACTGAATTATGTTTGTTGGATCAATATCTTGGATCTTTTGCCTGCATCGTTAACTAGGGTTATCTGAAAGAAGTAAATTATAGTTTCTTCTAGTACTCATTCGCAGTGTTAAGTTTTGTCTACCAACTGGTAATCTTTCCAAATTTTATGAACAAATCTGATAAAGATATACTTGTCAGTAGGTGACTAAAGAGCACTGTGACAAAGCGAGGTAATTGACTACGGTTCTAATATTGTATCCATCCTATCCGACTAAGGGAAGAAAACTGACTTTCCCAAACATACAACAAATGGAAAGCTGATCTTTCCGACATATGTAAGTACATATATCCGTAAACACACTAGTGTTGTATACATACGTATCGAAAGGATCTGATATTAAATCCACCAATGACGTGACTCGATGCGAGGATAGTGGCTTTACCTGACTTTGCCTCAAGATAACGTGTTATTTTTTCGTCTTATAAAATATCAGACTGTGTATTTTCCTCGTGTTCACAAGGAAAATAACTGACGCTGTCTTCAAAGTAGATTATAGTAACAATATTTTCCAATTAACGAAGGGTTCGCAATGAAATAATACTGTGTTTAAAATTATGCGCATTATTAACCACTTCAATTTAATTGGGTTCACCGCAGTTGTTCGTCGGGACGAATTTTCGGGCTACAAAATGTCTGTGACTTACCTGCGGTGTTTTATAATAAAGTTTTTCGAGAGAGAAACTGTGTTAACACTGTGAATGTATTGAACTGAGCTATTATTTTATTCTGTCTTTGTCTCTTATCGGTAATTATTTTTGATGAAAAGTCATTACGCACAAAATAAATACCTAATCATGTTTATCATATTTTATTCCTCTTTTTTGTTTTTAAGTGTACAATTAAGCGCAATAATTTACCCCTACAGTAAACAATATTATCTGTTTAATTCGTTTTTTATCGGAACAAACTATCTAGCTTTAGCTTGTTACCCACAGTATTCAAATACCTCTATGTAGCCTAACAAAACGTATTGAATTATTACTGCATACCTCCGTCTCTATTTTCTCCAATTAATTAATTTAGAAGCAAGCGTTCTCAGGCTTCATTATAACACACACATCGATCGTGAACCGCGGCAAGAATCTCTGAGGGCTTTACCCGACTTATAAATGTGTAGGTAGGTAAGTAGGAACCAAGGTAACGTGTTATTATTTTCGTCTTGTATCACCTTTTGTCTCCTTCCGCTTCAAGAATCTTATTGGATTGATGGAAGATCCGACGTATTAGATTATGTATTACGTACTGATCCATTCTCGTTCTATTTGACTTGTAGTCGAACAAAGAACTTATTGCTTTTTTTTTTTGTTTCAATGGGGTCCAAGTGTAATCTATCAGACTTGGTAGGACAGTTATGAGTACCTTTACCCGACATGTGGAGGAGGCCTTCATTTTTTCGTCATCACTCATCATATTGAATGTTCGGCATTTGGTACTTTTTCAGTGTTTCAGTTTCCTAGGTTCGTTACCCGGGTCGGGCAAAGTGTTATTGGGTTTTCCATCTTAAATTTCTCAGTAGCAGCCTCGGAGTCTAGATTTGTGCCCGGTAGAGGGCAATAGGTTCGCCCCCTAATAAACATAACTGGCGAAATGTGGGTGTACTATAGTTGGGTACATCTCTGCTTAACCCTTCTGGGAATACAGGCGTGATGTTATGTTATGTAGGTACTGAAACTTGATGAATTCAAATTCTTGATATTTACTGTGTCAGCCACTGAAGTTTTACTTTCTCTATGTATAAAGTAAGCACACCACAAAGTGGCACTTAATGCCGCGAGGCAAGCTCAAGTCACGTTAAAAATATTTCCGATATGGGTAGTGGTAGCTGAACATGCCTGAGTGTGCCATTGACGTCAAATATTACTGTGCTGTTTTTGCGGTAACTACCAACAGTACCAATCCAGCCAGCAGAAATATTTTAGCTTTTATCGTCCATAGCGTTCGGGATTAGTAAAGCGAGCGATAATGGAAATACAGGGTGGAAGGGACACCGACACGAAAACGGTTAACACGTACTCAGTACATCATTCTGAACGCGACATAGAAATTTTTCTTCTAAATTAAAAAAAAACAGCTGTTCCATACATTTTGACCGTGTTGGTATGGCACTTTTGTACAACTTACGTTGTTGACATTTTTTTTGTACTTTATTTTTTTATTTTATTTTAAAAAACGTTGCCCCACACTAGGAATCTCTCCTGTATCGTGGGTGCGTTTACAAACATTTAAACTCACATACACAAACAGCCAGACCCGAAACAACTACCTGTAGATCATTCAAATATTTGCTCGGTGCGGGGATCGAACCCGCGACACGCAGCGCAGCAGCCAATCGCTCAGCCACTGTGCCAACCGTGCCGTCTAATTTGCATAAACCTTGTTATTAAGTATGTTTCTCAATAATCACAAGCATTCATTATAAAGTAAATTTTAGCACTCCATCCACTCCGTTTGCAGAATATGGCAGCATAAAAACTAATAGCTCCTGGAAGCCTCGATCGTGCAGGCCTGGGTGTCATCACCAGTCAGGCCTGCCGACATCAACAACGAGGCGGGTTGGTTCCAGGAGGCCATGTCCGAGATTTGCGACGTGGCAATGCCCCGAGTTCGGCCAGGAAGCGCCCGGCGTCAGGTGTACTGGTGGTCGCGAGAGCTGACGTCTCTGCGCAAGGCGTGCGTTGCCACGCGGCGTCTGTACGCCAGGCATCGCAGGCTCCGCTTCCGCCCTTTGGATGCGGCAGCCATTGAGGCGGAGCTGTACGATGGGTACAGAGCGGCGAAGACCGCCCTCCAAGAGGCTGTCCGGCGGGCCAAGAACTTGGCCCGCGAGGAGATGCTGGAGTCTCTGAACGGAGATCCGTGGGGGCGCCCTTACAAGATGGTGCGGGACAAACTCTGCACCCGGGCCCCCCCGCTAACGCAGAGTCTCCGGCCTGAACTCGTGGAGGATGTGGTGAGCGCTCTGTTCCCTTCGCGAGGAAAGCATCCTCCCCCGCCTATGGCTCCGCCGCCGCGTGCGGTGCCGGAAGCAGACCACACCGATGACGATGACGACGTTCCGGAGGTGACTGGGGTAGACCTGAGAGTGGCGGTACGCAGGCTGAAAACCAGAAACACCGCCCCGGGACCCGATGGCTTGCCTGGCAAAGCCTGGGTCCTGGCCTCTGAGGCTCTCGGGCCCCGACTGGAAGGGCTCCTAAGCGCATGCTTGGAGAGAGGCCAGTTTCCGCTTCGTTGGAAGACGGGGAAGCTGGTCCTCATCCGGAAACCAGGGCGCCCTGCGGACTCTCCGTCCGCATACCGGCCCATCGTGCTGCTCGACGAGGTGGGCAAGCTCTTTGAAAGAGTCATTGCCAACCGCCTCGCCGGGCACCTTGCGGGGATGGGGCCGGATCTTGCGGAACACCAGTTTGGTTTCCGCAATTGGGTCTCGAGGTGGCACTGCACAAATCCGAGGCCATGTGTTTTCATCGGCCTCGGAATGCGCCACCGTCGGGATCCCTACTGACGGCAGGAGGGGTTTCCATCGGCGTCGGGTCGACGTTGAAGTACCTAGGACTCGTCCTCGACAGCCGGTGGAACTTCGTGGAGCACTTCCGACGTTTGTCTCCCAAACTGGAACGGACAGGGGCTGCCTTCAAGCGGCTCTTGCCCAACCTGAGGGGTCCAAACGCCTCCTGCCGGAGGCTATACGCGGGGGTCGTGCGGTCCATGGCGCCCCAAAAGGTAATAGCCATAAGGCTAATCCGGGGGTACCGCACGATCTCCGGCGAAGCGGCTAGCCTCCTTGCCGGATTGCCGCCATGGGATCTGGAGGCGATAGTCCTCGCACGCCTGCACGAATGGCGCGCGGAGGCACTACGTCGGGAGGAAACTCCGCTGCCGCGGCAAATTGCCGCTCAGAGGACAGACCTCCGGCGTGATCTCATTGCGACATGGAGAGAGCGACTGTCGCAACCCCGTGCAGGGCACGCCACCATAGCGATAAGTCCCCTCTTTGAGGAGTGGCTAGAGAGGCGCCACGGCGCCCTCACCTACCGCCTGACGCAGGTCCTCACCGGACACGGTTGTTTCGGGAGGTTCCTGCACCGAATCGGGCGGGAGGAAACGCCCGGGTGTTTCCACTGCAAGGATCGTCCGGAGGACACGGTGGAGCACACCGTGGAGGTCTGCCCCGCTTGGGCGGAGCACCGCCGTGTCCTCGTAGCGGCGATTGGCGGCGGCGATCTCTCACGTCCGGCCTTGGTTCAAGCCATGGTCCGGAGCGAGAGGGAATGGGAAGCCGTCACCTCCTTCTGCGAAGCAGTCATGCTAGTGAAGGAGGTGGCGGGACGTGAGAGGGAAAGAACCTCACGTCCCAGTCGCCGCGGGAGACGCCCTGGGCGTTGGGGGTCACGTGGTGGCTCCCGGCCACCGTAGGCGCGGGCCTGTGGACGGCGAGTTATGGGCCAGCTCGCCGTCCGGCCGTCTTATGACGACAGGCCGTGTCGACGGCGCGTTCGTGTTCCACGTGCGCCTCAAAGAGATGTCAGCAAATAAGTAGGGGTCCGCAAGGGCCGATGCCTGCCAGGGCTGCGGGACTGTTCGAAAGAGATACCGTGGCCCTGGAACACAAAGGGCAAAGAAGGAACATGGATGGGTTTTAGTCAGTACAAGTCTGACACTCCCTTCCGCTCCGCCCAGAGTGGGGGGGGTCATTTGATGATTACCCATCCGGAAAAAAAAAAAAAAAGCATAATAGCTAATCATGCTGCCATATTCTGCAAACTTCAATTCAAGCGATAAAAACACTCAATACTCTAACTTAAATCAAACCACAATAATGGTAAAATCTGCGAACAAAAATATTTACTTTTGCTTAAATAAAACATAATGGGGCCTCCTGTACACAACCACAGCGCTCGGAGAGCGACACAACACTCAAATTCGCGTTTCGACTTGGTCGCCCGCTACGAGCTCCCCTTGTACTCCTCACCTCATCATGCACGGTTCTCCAGATATTCGCTTTGTTTACACTGTCCACCATTTCAAGCGTACCTACGCGGTGAATGAATGACCTATTCGAATTATCAAATAAATAATTCATACAAAAGCTAATATGCTCCAATTAACTCGAATAGATACATCATTGATCGATTTGTTCCGCATTCGTCGCGTGAGGGTTCGCGCCACAGGATGTTCCTTGTTTGGCCCGCACTTTCGAATCTGAAAATCAGCTCTTGTAACCTTCTTCCATATAAAAAATCAAGATTTTTATTCAAAACACCGTTCCAAAAGGAGCATAGAGGAAAATTTCCTAACTTACTGCTACTCATCTGATATGATCTTGAACTAGTCCCAGAGGCTTTAAGCATTTGCATTACCAATACATAGTTGCTACCCCCAAGAGTGTAATCACAGCCGATAAGGTTATGAGTGTATCGCGACATCTTGCAACTAAGTTATCGATCATACTAAGTAACATGCAAGTTCAAGTCCCAGGAAAATTAGACTTAGAACGTTGTGGGATGTTTTAGTAATGAAATATTGTGTGTACAATATAATGGTACTCCTGTATTCTCTGAAAGGGAAGACGTACTTAGGTGTACTACACTTACATACATATTCGTCGGTTATGTTATAAAATCTCTTGCAAAAGTGAGCGAAACTATAATGTTTAATCGGGCTCTAGGAATCTAGACTGTAGGAAACCCAAATATTGCCATCCCGAGAATCGAATTCAAATCTTCTCCCAGCCAACGTGTTTGTAATCACTAAACCAACAACGCAGACGTAGTGAATAATAATAACTCTCATATTTAATTAGTCCTTGTTTCAGAATCCAATTCCCTCAGGGTATACCTGAGGGAATTGGAAATATTATATATATTATTAGAGACAATTTAGTGAATCAAGTTGCGAGGCTTTAGCATTTAGCTGTGTATTGATAACATCATTCTTCGATTACCGACCCGTCTGAAAGGATTTGTTTTATAATAAGGGGTTTCAGGCAGACTTTGTCGCTAGAGTCTGTGGAAAAGGTCTGGATGCTCATTTTGTAAAGTTGATGAAAATAGATTCATACTCAACGATTTAGTTATTGCGATCTGCATCCCGTGGTAATTAAAATGACAATCACATGATATTACTTTTCTAGTCGTACCTGTAATAACTCGCTCACGCAGGGGGCTGTGTACACAGAGAGTTGCACAGAGAGCCATTTAGCGTTTCATGCTCGGTATAAAGCTGATAGATCGAGTTCCTAACGTCGAAATCCGAAAAAGCACAGGTTTTCGATATTGGAAATCGCTTTACGGAACTCAAATGGAGATGGACAGGACACCTAGTAAGTTGCAGTGATGACAGGTGAACTAGGGCTGTCACCAAGTGGCGTCCAAGAACTGGCAAATGAAACGTGGGTCGTCCTGCGGCGAGACCGGCCGACGACATAGTTGCGATTGGGGGAATAACCTGGATGAGGCTGGCACAGGACCGTGGAGTTTGGCACAAGAAAAGGGGGGCCTGTACCCAGCAGTGGGTGAATTCGGGCTGTGGATGATGATGACACATAATAACACATTATTTACTCAACCCCTTTACCTGCTTGTCGCAGTCTCGACGTGCAAGCTGTTAACTTTTTTGTTCCGCCCTGTTGAATTTATAGTTTATTGTTTATTTTTCATGTCCCTGCGACAAATAAATATTTTTCTTTCTTTCTTTGAAGATAAATAATCAAAAATCTTTATGCATACGGTAGGAAATATACCTAAAAATATCTTGCTTATACCTTAAAACTTTCACCCATTAAAGTCGTCTGAACTCTGGCACATAATCCCGGTTAAGTATGTAACTTACGGATTCATCAGACTTGTTCGGTTCACATTATACTACGATTAACTGAAGCCACGAGCAGCTTTATTACTGAATTATTAAGCGTTAATCTCCGAAACTGTTGAACCGATTTTAATTAAACGCACGGTATACATTAACCTGTTATCACACTATTTGTTACGTTATTCATACACCTAATTACGACAAGAACCAATTCCAATTCCATTAAAATTTCAATCTTGTTGGGTTTTTTGGGTCATTCATTCTATACTCCCTATTGAACCCGCGAGTTAAAAGCGTCTTTAGAAGTTATGTGGATCCTTTTATGAAGGTCAGGTGTTTGTAATTTTCAGAATAGAAGCAAATTTCAGATATCCTGTCTTAGCTTGGGGTATTAAATTTAAGTTAGTAAAAAATGCACACAATTCCAGTGTAGGTATATCAAATCAAATCAAAAAATCAAATCAAAATCATTTATTTGCGTAAATAAGGTACAGAATGTCGGTAAAATTAACAGACTTGTCCTCTTATTCTGCCTTTCATTTTGGCGTGCAAATATAAAATAAGGCACATATTATTTTATTTAAATTCTTAATAATCATGCAATCATTAAACAGATAATCCCATTAAAATAGTATTATTGAATTAAATAAATGTCAAAATAATAATGAAAACATAATAAAAAAATAATAAGCATTAATTTCAATAATAATTTTCAATATCTTATCTTAAATACTAGTATTCAGCTGCATTCGTTAAGACTGGAAGCCGACCTCGTCCTAGAAAAGGCCAGGCAGATTGAATCCCAGTGTATGTATCTTTCAGCATACTAGTCTGATCATACCAGTGCCTCGAAAACTGATCTACTTACGACTACTTATGACGCAACAACAATACCACATTCACACTACACACAATATCATTTTACACTCGTGTCAGTAACTTACTGTACTTGACAATTAACGTCACTCATTCACACACATCTACAACTACGAACATAGTACCGACATACACCAAGTAGGTAAGTAAATGCCTCCACAAAGGCAATAGTCGTGAACTAAGACACCTATTAGAATACTCAGCACTTTGCACTCGTGTGAACGCTACGTTAGGTTGAGGGGCAAGTTTCGCGTTCCGTGCGACGCACATTCGCATATCAAGAATTTTGTGCGGTCGCCGTTGCGTATTAATTATTCAAACGTAGTGATGGGAATGTGTCGACGGAAATGTGAAGATGTTTTCTTTGTAAAAAAAAATGCAGAGTAGTCTTTTTATTGAGGAAATTTTGTATTTTGTTTGTTTTACTGTTTTAAGGCTGCATGCAGATTGTGTACTAGAATAATCGTTCTATGAATACCGTTCCATTTGTCAGGATTTTGTAGAATAATGTGTCTTCAGAAACCTGTATAAAGGGTGTAAAAAGACCCTTAACGAAGCCGAAAGGCACTTGTTCTCCCCGTCATTGCGATATTTTTTTTGTTATGGACCATACCTGGGAACTTTCTAGTTACGGAGATATTTGAGGTCAAAATTCCAATTTTTTCACATTTTTTTTTTAAATACTAGTTTTTAATGTTAAAAATTGACTTTAATTACCTCAGTGACCTGTTTACTATTCAAAGCATCGATCAGCACAATGTTTTAAGTGGGTTATATTGAGTTTTCCGTAAAACGTGATTTTTCACCCCAAAAAAAAAAGCCGTTTTCCAGGAATAATTTTTGCGAGGGTTACTTAGTTTGATGTACAGAATGCTTGGTTGACGGCTTCGTGAAGGGTCTGTTTACACCCTCTATACATTCATGGTACAGTCTGTATGAAAGTTAGAAGGCTTATTTCTATAAAGAGAATTTAGGAATGTTCTCAACGGAATAAACTTTTGTTTAATACTACCAGAAACATAACGTCGTTTAATAACCTACCCCTAGCTCCCCCTAGACGCTAATTACAAAATTCTCAAACAAAAGACACCGAGCTCTACCAACGATTCTCTTTCCGGAACTGCCAATTATTCTGCCTTTAGATGTACTAACAACAAAGTCACTGACGAGCGAGTTCATTTAACTTTAATTAACCTTAATTACACCGCTATTGGCAAGATGCTTGCCAAATTTCCAAGTTAATGTTTCGCAAAAATATGCAGTCTGGAGATGGCAAGAAAAGTTTCTCTTTTGGAAGCTTGGACTGTAGTTTGATAATGGCATTGTACTCTTGATTAAACTAAGTGATGAAAAAGAGACGGTATAAAATACACACTGGTTAATTCAACGAATTTACAAATTCCTTTTTTAATACAAATATCTCATCTCGTGTTAATTTATACGCTAATTAAACTTTTGTACATCGTTTTTTATAAAATATTTGCTTTTGATTAAAAAATTATTATGTATACATATATCAGTTAACGACACAAAGTTAATCACCCTGTTAACTTATTACTATAAAATGTTAATTATCCCACACGAAATACAACCAATTCACAGAAACTATACATTTAAATGCAGTTCAAACCAAAGCTTGAAAAAGGGATTGATCACTAATTTTTTTCACGGAAAGAGAGTTATTTGGCATTATTAATAGTTTTACTTAGGTTGTGGCCTACAACACTATAAGCAACACTTTCACCAAAGTTACTGAATTTTCCTACAATGCACCAAAATTTCACAAGTTATCGAATATATTCGTCCTTTTTAATTTATTTATTTATCTTGACAATGTTGTATCAGTTGAAACTAATAAACTTAGGTGTGAACAAGTGGTCGGCTAGCCAATCTATGATTTATGATATCCATAACTGAACATCGCTACAGCTGCATCCCATGAATTTCAGAGTTTCTATCAAACCCCGTATTCAAATCCTGTGGTATCACCAGGATTGTATAAATCAAAACAGTGACGGTAAATGGTGATAAAATAAATTGACAGCATACCTACGTAACCTTAGCAGCAACCAATTTAAGTATTCTTTGTCAAAATAAAGTTATTTTAATAACTTAATTCCTAAAAGCCTTAATAAGAATACAATGCCTAGAAACAAAATAGTTCCAAAGTCTCTCCAAATAAATTAGAAGACCTTCATTATCAACTCAAACTAAACGCTAAAAGTAATCTCCACCACACAAAGGGTATTAAAACTAAATTTTAATACTGTTTCTAGTATAAGTTTATTTTCGGGGTATTAGAGATAAACTTCAGCCATAAGCAGACAATTGTAGTAAACGGGCGCCCATAATTAGAAGGCCCTGGGAAACGTCCCGGGAATCAAAATTACAAAGGCGTTTGGTGCGAACCTCGCATCCGAGATGAGACCGCAAGGGTCGGTACATATGGTGATTACGAATGAGTCTGGTACACGAATGATGTGGCATTAAGCTTGGAGGCGGCTGCGAGAATTGTTCTCTCTGTTCGATGAAATACATATAAAGGCATGTGTGATGGAAGGCTCCGAATATAATTAAGTATTGTGTAACTAAGCATTTCAACGTGTTGACCTTGTGGGGTCATGAGGGTCTGAATTGTTTGGGAAAGATACAGATACACTTTAACATAGAGACTAAGAAACTACACATTTTTTGCTAGCTTGAGATTAATTCACCGTCACCATTAAGACACCACCTCTATTTAAAAGGTGACCTCTAAACTTTACCGTAATACTCATAGTTAAAATTGCCCGTGCCATGATAAAATCTTTTGATGAAAGCTAAATTCACCTGACATTTATACCCACGCATCAACTAGAAGAAATTATGCGGGCGAAGTCCTCAGCCCAACATTACCTCGTCTCGTTGAATCTCTCACATGTCACAAGGGAAAGAAACGAGTTCTAGTGTCCTCTCTAGGACATCTTTCTGCAAGGTGAGGTAATGTTCCAACGCAACTTGTGTCCGACGATTACTCACGGTGCCAGAAACTTTTATTTGCTGTGACTTGAACTTACCGTTTGTGGAAATTGGAGTAAGACTTTGAAATGCGCGGTTGGATTTTTGCAATTGCCTTGATACCATATTTTCGTCTACATATTTATATAAAGAACATGGAAGAAAGATGGAATGTGTCAAGGACGGTATGGCCAGAAAGGGATCGTCTACTAAGATTACGATTAATACAAAAATACAGAAAAAGGAGACAAAGCAGAAGATGAAACTGGAATAGTGAATTTTAAGAATGAAGCTAGCAGTCTAGATGTTATTTTCTATTGTAGAATCATGAAAAGTGGAGAGGAATGTAAAGAAAATAAAATGAAAAATCGTATAACACACGTTTAAGATACCAAGCCAACTAACCGGTCACTGCACAGTGTGAGTCTGTGTTTGAAATCCAATAAATTCTCGCCGTACATAGTTTGCTGAGCTGTTGGGAGCCACGATTTCACTTTTAATATCGAAAGCACTCGCTGAGTAGATAATAGCAGAAATATCTGCACTAACACTCAGTATAACTCCGATCGACTTTAATTATTCCGTTGTTTTGCTTGTATATACAGTAAATTGTTTGGCATTTTCGCACTTCGGTAAATGCGATAGTTTATCTCGGGTGAACGTTTGTTTTGGCATACTAATTGAACGGAAATTGAGCCCCAGTTACGTGTGCCATCATCGTTTCACACTTTGTAGGAAATAGTTTGTTAGCTCAGGTAACGATATTTTCGTTGCTGAAGCTGTTCTGGACTGTATTCCTGCCATCATCATTATTGAGATGAGCTCTGGGTATCATTTCGGCACCGCTATAATTTTTGGCCTTATGCTGTACGATAGTTGTTTTGGAAGTCCGCCCAGTTAGCAACAATACATACATACATAAACTCTCGCCTTTTTCCCATGAGGACAAGCAGAAACTACAGAACGTCACATGTTACGACTCTTTCATACTCCTTTCGTATCGTCCACATTCATACACCTGATTAAACACGCACGCTGATTGCGAGTACTGCACACCTGACCTTTCTGAAGAACCTCACCTAGCCATTGTACCTACTTATTGGTATTTTTCATTTTGAACTACTAATTTGAATTTGATTACTAACAAACATTTTACTTTACACATAGTTATCAGCAAAGGTGTTTACAAAGTTTCGATGCTACTGGAAGGTTCCATTTTCTACTGAAAAAGGTATAATACAGTCGTTACCGTTAACTATGCCTATCTACATACATATTACACAGGAACCAAAATTTCGGCAAAAGTATTCCAAGGAAATCGTTGCTTTAATGAAATGGCCCACAGAGGACGAATGTAAGCATTTTGTTGAATTCCAAAGAGAAGCCCGACACCACACGTTACTTGACTTTCCGTACTCATTCGTTGGCAAACCCGTTCGAAATCTAACATTTTTCAATAGAACTAATTTGATTCACTTTCTACTGACACTCACGACTGTCGGTTCCAACTTTTAGTTACGACCATTCGTCTACTTCGCCTGGGACCTGACTGTGGGTCGAACGGAATTCAAAGTATGCAAATTTTCCGATTGTCAATTCCTCTCGCGTGTTTTTCATTCTCCAATATTCGTCAGCATTCCAATCGTATTCACAAAACTCTCTTCGCCTTTCGTCAACAAATTGTAACTTTTCGTTATAGTGTTCAAATGCAGAAACCTTAGTTTTGGTGGTAGAGGACACGTTCATTGCATAAAATATGTGGTTCAAGGGTACTGCCATATTCGTCAAGGCTTGTCTCCTTTTCATTATTACTGTTATATTTTTCAGCATGAGTTTCCTAACGCCTTATTATTCTTTGACTTTTCCTTCCATATGGGTAAAAGACGTGGGTGCTTCTTTTATCTAAACAGCGGTTAGGTTTTTGCACCTGTTAATATTTACACACCTTTTCGTGTAATGGTTCTTTTGAAGAGTCTGAATAAATAATATGAGCCCGTTAAGGATCAGTCTTATCAATTGTAATGATACCACCGATTAGAATGAGGTGTTTCATTATGTGTAAATGAAATACTTCCATGTTCAATGTCATTTATTTTCATTATTTAATCGTTTTCTGTTCTTTGTTGTGCTAAAATATAGTAAATAGGTGCACTGGGTTTGCAATAATAATTTTGACGTTTACAATACTATTGAAGCATTCCATGCTTCCCAGATTCAGTATTACTTAATAGTTAATAAATTAAGTTTTTAAACACAGGTTGTTTCCCCAATTCACTTTTAACAGTATCGATAGTGGAAAAAACATGTACTCTAGCAAAGTTAACATGGTCCATCCGCGCTTGTTTTGCATTTAAATCGAGTTGAGTGATAAATTTGGCGTATAGTTCGACGGGCGGACCGTTAGGGACTTTCCAAGTTGCCCATGTGACAGACTAATCGATTTGGAAACTTGCTGCATTTTTCTATCAGCACCGAAACGATTTTTATTCACTTCACTTTTGAAATTGATTTAAGGAACTTTACTGGTTCTTCGAGGTCTAGAGAAATAGCGCTCCAGTATACTCTTATAATAGATTCCAGCTGGGCTTTATGTTGTGGTTTTACTAAGTTTCTAACTAAAACGATCGTTTTCGTCTAGACGTCTACATAGCTAAGGATCATTAAAGATGTTCATTTCGTACAATATTATCATCACTCTAATTAAATAATTCCGACAATAAAGCAACGTCTTCTTTTTATTTGCCCGGCATCAACAAAGCATTGTATACTATTTTGATAATAACTACTGAGGACCTTTTTCCACTAGCTGATTTCATTAATTAAATCTACCCGGCGACTCCACACCGTCATATCTTCGCCTCAACAAAGGACAGACTACTATTATTATGTAAATTTTTACTACATATTTGCACGGAGCTTTACATTTTATCTTTTTACATTTTCAATTCTAATTCTATCCCTCTGGTATTTAAATTTTAAAAATTAAACTTTGTAGAATTTTTCTCATTAAGAAAATTCCATCGAGAGTTGTCAAAGGATTATTTTATAGGCGGTTATATTAACGATGGCAAATAAATTAAGAAGATATTTGGGACGAGCTTCATTTCGTTAGACGAAACCACACTTGCGAGAAACCAAATTGAATGGAACTTCCATATTTGTACCACATGTTTGCAACAGAACAATTTTATTTTGGTCGCAAACAATATTTTGTACACGTACGCATACGGGGGCTGTCTGTTGTTTATTAGAAAGCGCTCGTGTTACATAGATATAGGATTTTATTTCCACTGTGAAAATGTTACGTTTTACCTTAATAATTCAAAGGAGAGTACCCTTATCAAGGAACTGAATGTGAACACATTTTGTCGAAGTAAAAATTGTTTAATCATTATTTATTCACGTCATAAAGTTTTTCATTTTGTGTAGCCAAGCTTTTATCTCGGCGGTCTTTGATTAACTTTGTTTTTTTGTCGGCTTTTTTTAGAATCAATGCTGAAACGTTTGAACTTAATAGCTACTATTTTCTATGGAGTGCAATATTATTCATGAGTATTTTGCAACTTTCACCTAAGTGCTCTTTTCTGAAAGGTCGCAATAGCAGCCTTTTTTTTTTGACATTGAGAGATTGCCTTTATCTGTCTAGTCTTAAAGTACTACCGGCCCGAATGAAATACATAATTAAAACATGCTGCCACTTTGTTTTAAATGACAAGAAAAAAGTTCTCCTACAACCAGATTTCACCCGTGAAAACAGATTTTAGCGATCAGGTTTCTAAATACGAATTTAAACCAATATAGTCCGTACGTACGTATATTTAAATGAACTGAATGTCGTCGTTCAGTCTATTCCACTCGAGTATCTAACTCGTAATAAATTCGTGTTAGAATTGTTAAACTATTTTGTCGAGACGACCATTTATTTTCTATTTTATGCATTGTTCATAAATTCATCGAACTTAAAGTATCTTTAATAAAGCTCTAAATTATGTTCTTTGTTATTTATTTCTGTACAAATAAGTTAATTTACATAGTATTACCTTTTTTTTTTTCGGATGGGAAATCATCAAATGACCCCCCCCCCCCCCACTCTGGGCGGAGTGGAGGGGAGTGTCAGACTTGTACTGACTAAAACACATCCATGTTGTTCTTTGCCCTTTGTGTTCCAGAGCCACGGTATCTCTTTCGAACAGTCCCGCAGCTCTGGCAGGCATCGGCCCATGCGGACCCCTTCTTCATTGCTGACATCTCTTTGAGGCGCGCGTGGAACACGAACGCGCCGTCGACACGGCCTGTCGTCATAAGACGGCCGGACGGCGAGCTGGCCCATAACTCGCCGTCCACAGGCCAGCGCCTACGGTGGTCAGAAGCCACCACGTGACCCCTCCGCCCAGGGCGTCTCCCGCGGCGGCTGAGACGTGAGGTTCTTTCCCTCTCACGTCCTGCCACCTCCTTCACTAGCATGACTGCTTCGCAGAAGGAGGTGACGGCTTCCCATTCCCTCTCGCTCCGGACCATGGCTTGAACCAAGGCCGGACGCGAGGGATCGCCGCCGCCAATCGCCGCTATGAGGACACGGCGTTGCTCCGCCCAAGCGGGGCAGACCTCCACGGTGTGCTCCACCGTGTCCTCCGGACGATCCTGGCAGTGGAAACACTCGGGCGTTTCCTCCCGCCCGATTTGGTGCAGGAACCTCCCGAAACAACCGTGTCCGGTGAGGACCTGCGTCAGGCGGTAGGTGAGGGCGCCTTGGCGCCTCTCTAGCCACTCCTCAAAGAGGGGACTTTTTGCCACTATGGTGGCGTGCCCTGACATAGTATTGCCTTCACAATCTCAATTTATGTATATTCCAAAATAGTTATAAAGCTAGCAACGTGCTTTAAATCTCAATTCATTATATTCAATACCTTATCAATTAAAAAAAAAAACTAATAAAATTAAAACGTACTACGAAAAATCTTCTGTATATTCAACACCGTTTAGGTTTTCTCAAAACATACAATCGATTCTTCTTGCGTGCCAGTTTCTGCACACATAAACACTCACATCGGTAACTTATTTCAGAGTCGAATGTCGGGCCTATCGCCAACATTTGACTTTCCGTCGGTGAGGCTTTTAAGGAACAATCGTGTGGATTAGCCTCTGCTCCATTCGCACTAAGAATGTTAATGGCTCGCTATTTACGCCTGTATATACGTCGTTTCTTTGTGTGCCTACATGGATTACCAACTTGTGTGGTGCGATTTTATCTTTGGCTCCCTAATTGCGAGAAAAGCCGACGTCTATTTCGTCTTGTCAGAGGTTTCTTTTGTTTGTAGAATGGTTTCCGTCAGATTACTGAGACTAACCGTCGGGTCACGTTTTTTATTGGAGGCTCTTGTTGCTCTTGATCAGAAAAGTGTTCAGAAGTCTTATCGATCGGTTTCAGTACTAAACCAAGGTAACAAAATTCTCTTTAAAATTATCAGCCGTTTGCAAACACTTTACTGATTAAACCTTAAAGCTTTAATACGTTTTCCCAATTTAAGGTTTTACCTTAATAAGTTCACGCCTTGGTCTTATAATCTTGTCAGGCCTTATGCAACCCCTATAATTTTCTGTAAAAGATTTACATTGTAGGTACAGTAGGCCGCACCTGGTATCACTTTGACCTAGAGCTGGCCTGGCGTAGTATGGAGTTTTATAAAAATAAGAGGCCAGCTTATGCTGGTTTTGTTAACACTGACATGCCGCCTACCAGTAGCGAAAAGTCAATTCTGTAAGAGGTAAGCCGGAGTACATATCTTTAATGTAATGTGTGATTATTTTATTTATCTATAGAATACTGACTGTGTCATTTTTCAAAGCAAAGCCGGTAGGAATCGAGTTTTATGGAACCTTCGCCACTGCCGCCTACCGTATTATAGGTTCAGAGATATTCTACAAATAATGTTCCCTCGGCTAATTTAAAACGTGGTATCAGGTGTCTTTGTTTAGGATTTCGCTTAATAAACGACCGAATTGAAATAAGCAAACATGTTTGTCTACTCCCCCGGTGTCAAAATCCAAGCGAGTTTATAATAGCCTACAATTTTTCATAAAACAAACGTAAAATGTGTTTGTTGGTCGGGAAAATAAATTGCCGTTTATTTTTAGACGTAAAATTAGAACACGATTACAAACATATTTTCTTTTATGAATAACTGTTGTTTGTTTTTGAGATATATTTATTTTGCGTGCGTGTTTATGTGAGATAGCATCAAATGCAAAGCTTCCAAACAGAAACGATCATAAAAATTAAAAAACTGAGTTTTTAAATGCCGTGGACGTTTTTTATTCATAAATACACTTTGAATTCCAATATTTCTTGAGTGTTCAACGTCCATCTGAACAAAAATGTTAGTTATTCGTGGAACTTCGAGACTTAGTACAACTACGTCTACTTGGCCTCCCAGCTAGAATTAATAACCACACATTTAATCTTTCCCAAACGACCTTTTTCAGTGCCGAAGATTTAAGGACCATTATACTAAGGTCGGTATAATTGCGGAGTTCTCAGCCTTTTTCAATTCTAGGAAATATAGGTCAAATAAATCTGGCTCTTAGAATTTCTTTCGATGTCGAAAAGAATTCTGGATCAAGGTTTCATGTCAAAGCTGTCGCTATTGTACATAAAATATGGTATGGTATGGTTGGTTGGTTGGTTGTTTGGTGGCAAAAAAATTGAGAATCGACAGGACCTGACATATTGAGTAGTGCGTTACAACCACAGCCTTTAGAAAAATGGTCCGCTTATGAATAATTCAAATATTGCTTCCGGCATCTAGGGTCCACCGTAAATGTAAATTGATATCCCTGGTCGGAACGCCCTTGTTTGGATAAAAGAACTACGTGTGACGACATCGTCTACGTGTGACGATATCGTATTCAAAATCGATTAGGGCTAAATCGTACACGACACTACTCAAAGTGACCAGTTACAAACTCAATTCTCCTTTTGAACAGTATTTCATGGCACCATCATGTTCATAGAGGTCCGAACACGACACAACCAATCAGAAAGTAAATAATACCGCGTGGTAAGTCGCGTCATATGCTGTAAAACGTTACTCTGAGTAGCCTGGTGGACGATAGACCTAAGAGTTACAGAAAATTCAAAGAATCATGTGTTAATAAATCTTTCTACACAAATACTTTGTGGTAAAGAAAAGCAACGAAGGACTTATTATCGCATTAATTCGAAAAAACTATCTCTTATAAAACCTCTTGACTTGACATAGCAACAAATAAATAGGAAGCTAATTAGCGTAATTACCGCAGCTCTGTCATAACACATGCTGATTACAATTCGCGTATCCAAAGGAATGTTAACAAAGAAGAGTTATGATTATTTCATTTCCCAGGAACTTATTCCGGTAATTTATGCGGCAGATGTTGCTTTGTTCGCTAGAATGTAAGCATGTTTTGTTCTATTCTATTTTTCAGCTCAAAAACGTTCTACCTTACAGCATCATAATGTAAACTCGGTTTGTGTTTCATAAATTAACAGGACAGTTTTAGTGTTTCGCCTATTGTTTTTACAGTTCCTTTTGTGCTTACAATGTAAGATTATATACACTCTTTAAATATACATTCTACAATTCTACTTCTACATTTTTTTTAAATACTCATATTAAAAAATGTAGCTTTAATTTTCCCGCCTGCGCTCTGTTATAGGAAGTGGGATGTAATCCACCACAAGAGCCCCAGTCCAGGTTAGTAGATGTCACATGTCTTTGAATTTGTTTCCAGAACATGACAATTTCCTCATGATGTGGACCGCTTTAGAGCAGTAGTAGTGAAATAAACTACGCAAAGTAACATTCTTAATAGTCCAGCATAATCCTTAATGTGTATTAATCGTACCTTTCTCTCTAATTCCACTGAGCTGCATAAAGTACCTAGTACAGATCGAAAAATCACTGAAGCGGATGACTTAGCCCATCAGGGGCCCATCAGAGCGAATATTTAATTCTTCGCTTGCGTTACGTTTCATTTTTGCGATCAAGTTTTCTATTTCGTTTCGATTTTAACTTATTGCTAGAAGATTATTGCGCATAAAATAGTTTTTACTCTAGTTCAGTTGCCGTTTTATCACGATCCTAGTAGAGCTATCTGCAAAAGAAAATTAACTGCAGTTCGAAATCCAATACATCCCATTTTCTCCAAAGCTTATCATTTATTATCTGTAGAAGTACTCGTATTGAATGAAAAATTTAACAAATCAACTGCTTCTCCAGAGAGAACTATCGTTTTCCAATACTATAAAATTTGAACAAACTTTGGTTCACCACGCCTCGCTCATTGAGTTCAATCTTTTGTTCTTTTGTTGGTCGATAGCACATTTAGCTTAACTTAATTTCTTAAGTACCCTCTATATGGTTTCCCATTTCTTCGCAGATCTTTATTATGATAAAGCTCCAACAGCTATTACTTATTTCCCTCGTGTTTGTTTTGGCCATCTTTGTTTTATGCTGCAATATATTGCTTTCTGTTATTCCAGTGTTTAATTAAATGCATTTCTCGGAAATGCCAATTGATTAAATTCCGATATCGACATTTAACTGTTGTAGCTCGAAACACTAATCAAGTTAACTAACATTTCTGATGTAATAGAAAATTCTATGTAAAAATGACTATGTACATTCGAAACACTGTATTTAGAGACAAATCGATTAAATCGCAAATAATCAACTCGTTTCCAGTTTTGTCAGTGTAATTTATGAAACCCAGACACGTTTTAATCGAATTAAATAAAGCCTTGCGTAATTTTGATGTATCATTAATTAAGTCGACTATCACTGTCATGTCGTTCTCATGTTATTTATTTGCCACATATGAAATACATTTTATCTTTCATACCAATCATGGTTTGTTTACATTAACAATATTCTTCTTGTATTGCTTCATCTCAATATGTATAGATTAACTAGAGATACGATGTCTAGCCTGTAAAAATTGCAACGTAGAAGTTTCATCGTTGAGGTCTCCATGCGGCACAATGAATGCTTGATATCCGAAGTATGCATATTTTAAATAACTCGATCGTCTTCGACGTAGACTATCCTGGATAGGATGTAGATGGATAGGTAGGCATTTTATATTTCCTGGTGAGGTTATAGTCGGGTTTTAATATTAAGTTAATTTGAAACCTTTGATATTGAGATAGGATGAACTGCATTATGTTTTAGTTATAAATACCTGGGTCTTTAAACTACATTAAAATCTCGATCTTTTATCTGACTGTTTCCTATTCTTCTTCTTCTTAGCGTGTCGTTGGCAATCTAAATTGTGCAGGCCCAGAACTGAGCTACCAGTTTGGCGCTTTCGGTAGCGTCCATCAGTTTCCTGTTAAGCCGTAAATTTTCATGGGACACCATATATAACTTCAGACCTCACATATAGTATTCTAATATCTCCTTTCATGACACTGCATGCAATTCATAACTCACCCTGTCCAGGCGCTTTACCAGCTTGCTTTAGTAGTTTATAATATGAAATATTCCAGGTACTCTTTGACACTGTCAGCTGATTTTACGAGCTGGCAAATCATAGAGCTCCTTGAATGAAATACTTTCAATAATGAAATTCCTCTAGGCGCTCCATTTTGTTAGGCAGCTTGGCTCCGTGCCATTACGTCAGTTTTGGCCTAGTCTCACTAGGAAATTAAACTGCAAAAACTAACTTGTCAGGAATATATTGCCTCTGCCGCATAGTACCAAGTGGTGAGCGTCGACGGCATAGCCAAGTGGTTTCTCTAAAAATAAAAGATGGACTAGATCCAAGTTACAAGATATCTCCCTGTTTTCATTGCCACTGACGACAACGAAATAAATGCCTAAATAAAAGCACACTGTTCAATTTCAACGTTTGACTTAGCTATGATAGAGTTGGAATGCTCAATATAGGCCTCGCGTCGCTTACGCTTACTGAAAACAGGCAATAATCTAGCACACTTTTTGTGTGTTACCTAATTTAGAAAAATATTATTTCTTATAATTTTGCTATCTTACTACACATCGAATTTTAAGTAAATGAAAGTAAACTTGAATATGGTTATTTAACACACCCCAAAATGGGTGCTAAACTCATTTCAATTTGAAATGTTAAACAATGTTTGAGTATCAATTTAGGGAACCATTTGCTTTTCTCTTGTTACATTGTTGCCTAGAGGCGCTTAGTTTACCACAAAATGTTGTTCAACAACAACAAGGTACAGTAGACCTCAAAAGTGCAGCACCATGCTAAAGATTACATTGCTATGAACTGTGCGAGCGCGATACAGCAGTGTGTGTGCATGTGCGTGTATGAGTGATGTCTCAACATTCTACACATAACACACACTAATGAACTGTCGTCACACTACGCGAAATAGCATTATATTTCTGTTGCATTTAGAATACATATCATAGTGATGACCTGTTCTTACCATTGCATTGTTAAAATTCGCGTAGTATTAACATGAGTTGGTAGCTGTTTGGGCTGAGCATGGGTTCACGATCAATGAAGTCCAAGTTCGAATCCATGTTATTACAATGTGTGGCTGTTTTTTGTTTCTTTGAAACCTTAATTATATTTGTATTTTAAGCAGAAAGTCGTTAGGTATTTATGTTTATTTATGATATAGTTATGCTTATTATTTATTTTTTATAAGAAGTAAAATATTAGATAGTTATTGTATTATTATTTAACCTCATTAAATGATTTTTATTCTATGATTTCGGTGTTGGAAGGTGGAAATAAAAAAATCATGCTGAATGATAACAAAAATGTTTATTCGTTTTATTTATTTATAAAATTAACAAACTTTTATGAGAATGTGACGTCACATTCCTATCTAGGCAAAAAAAAGTTCTCTTATCACCGTTCATAAGATTTTTTGTTGTATACCCACTTAGTCAATTCATAATAAGAATAACATAACACGGAAAGGATATTCTAATAACACAAATATAATTGTTGATACCCGCTTATTATAGGTATCAGTATTCAGCAGAGTTAATTGAATACTATGAGTATGAGTATAATATATGAGTTAGACTTTATGAACGTGTTTTTTTAATGTAACGTCACATTGAATGTATTGAGGTTATAGCTTAAGTGTTCATTTTCTTGACGAAAAGAATATTGAAACTAAACCCCAATTTAAGATCATTAAATTTAAAATTTATTTCTTAATTTTTTATTTTTTTATTTACGGTTATGTTAATATTACTAAATATTTAGTTACCCGGTCTACTTATTAAATTAAGTATTATTATTTTTTCGCCATAAATTAAGTCTTCCTTTTGGCAACTTGAAAGTCTTCTCGTCAGAAAATACAGTCACCTCCCAGTTAAAATGTAAATAATCTCGAGCAAAACGTAGTCTTTCCTCCCTGTGTTTTTGTGTCAAAAATGGTTTTTAGCTGGCTTCCGATGATGTAAACCTTCAGCATGGAATGCATGGCGAACAGTCTGTAATGTAGTATCCAATTGCTCTGCAAACATTATAGTTGGAATGAAACCATTTGTTTCATATTCTTCCACCATAAAACGTCGCTGAGTCGGGTTAATAAGCGGCGGCCTTTCACTTCTTAGACGACTCTTCAGACTACCTTCTTCCTCAAACCTCTTTACCCAACGGCTAACAGAATTTCTAAAAAAAAACAAAATATGATTACACACTTGCAACTAGCAATTTATTTAATAATAAGAAAATCACACACCACAACTATCATCATAATAATTATAATTTTTAAAAATAACTTACACATTTTAAGCCAGTTTCAGTTGAAATTTGAGAAATATTAAGCCCATTTTTACGCAAAGTGACAATATTTGCCCTGTCATCAATACTAATATTAGCTTGCATCTTGAATAAAGACAATCAAACAATACGCTAATCGTAATAATAACACAAACGCTCGAAACAAAGTTCACCAACTAACAACGTCATAACTAACTACTTTGTTCAATCCAGAAGTTTATTTTGTTTCACATTCACCCTCATCTTTTTTGTTAATAATAAGTTCCAACTAATATTTAGAAAAACATATCTCATCGGGTCTAACGTATCATTTATAATTAAAACACAAAAAGAGTAATGTCACTTGGGTTCGAATGCAGAGTATACAGTGCGAGACATTTTATCTATAGCGTTAACCGCTAAGCCAGATAGACACATAATTGTTTGTTTGAAATTAAATATCACTAACTTAATACTCCGTCGCGACATGACAGGCTTGTCACTAAGGCAAATGATCATTATATCGCACTCTTTCTGACTAGATAATTATGAAAGAGAGCGATATACGAGATCGTGTATGTGTGCAAAATATTTGTTATGGAAAAAGGTCGTAAGTGCGACTTGTTTTGATGCGATCGTTTTGTGAAACTGCTACTGCACTTATGGTCTCTACTGTACATCTACTTCATAAAATTACTCTGAATAATGTAATTCGGTAGAACAAAATTGGAAGTGTTGGTGATTGTTGAGCCAGTGGATACTGAGCCACTAAAGTGCAGGTTGGTCCGAAAGGCTTCCGCCGTCATAATTTCCAGAAGTATTTATTTAACAGTAGCTTCTGCTCACGTTTTCACCCGCGTGTGTATGTCGAATATTAACGCATGGAAACGCACTACCGGGATAAAAATCCTATGTTTAGGACACCCGGGTCCCAGCGTACACATGTGTACCTACAACGAAATCCGTTCAGCTGTTAAGGCGTGAAATGCTAAAGACTCGTATAATATTAGCCTGGATAATGATGATTACCGCAAAACTGTTATCATTGAAGATACATACATGCCACATAGTTAGTACCACATTATATTGAAAATATTAACACAGGGTCTAATCTATTGTTAGTTACAAATATTTCAGCAAAAGTTATTACAATTTTAATTGTTTTAGACCTTGGGGAATATTTTGATTCCGAAGAAATGTTTGCTTTACAGCCCATTGGGCTGTTACTGGAAGACCTAAGAACACGAAGGACGGTTTATAATTAAACCCACACTCATCAGGAAATTATTCAATTTAAATTTAGATATCTCATAAACCTAGAGGCCAAAGCCTAAAACGGTGGGTGGATCAAATATCAGTCCCTACTGCACTCCACCAGGCCACTGATCGTAACTGATTGTCGACAAACTGAAGCAGACTCACGATTCTCAGCACAGAGAGCGATTAGGAAAGAAGATAACATCATCCTCTGCTTAGCCTTTTCCCAACTTTGTTGGGGTCTGCTTCTAACCAGAAGCAGCTGAATACCAGGATTTCACATATAGCGACTGCCAATCTGACCTCGACAACCCCGTTAGTACTGGGTAATACAATACCCCTTGGTAAGACTGATTGTCAGACTTTCGGGCCTCTACCTGTAACGGCTGTCAAAGATCTTCAAATGACAGCTGGGACCAATGGCTTAACGTGCTATCCAAAGCACAGAGAAAACTCGGCATGTAGTGGGTGGTCACCCATCCACGGACCAACCTAGGCAAGTGCGGCTTAACCTGAAGATCGATCCGAGCGGCTGTTATTATTTAGCCACGAGCAGCTCCTCGTGGAAAGAAGGTAACATGCTTTCGGGAAATACCTTGAGTGACCTGTCTACTTTTAAAGCCATCAAAGTGGCAGAATTCTGGTCGGAGCTCATTAAACTTTAAAAAGAAATCATCGACACGCCGAAACATTAGAGAAAGACGAAAGAAACGTTCAAGTTGATATGATTCGAAACAGGGAGAATACAGAGATCACGGCTGATAAAGATGGATAAAAGAAGTCATGCTGTGCTGACTCCATAAGATTTGGAAAGGGGGTTGATGACGGTCATAAAACCATTGTGCTTTTTGAATTTTTCACTGTTTACAGCCACGTTATTGTGTAGGTACGAAACATACAATCGTGAAATTTTACGCGCAGATATAAATATACCTACCTAGAAAAAGCAAGAGCACCTACTTCGCGTAAGGCTTAAGTATTTTATACTTGAAAGTGGCTACTGTCACAGCAAGCTAATTTGTTTAAAACAACAACGTTGCAACTTTAAAACTTAAGAACTTAATTCTAGACATTTAAAGAACAAAAACGTAATCTATTTTGTATAGTAGGTACCTTGTTTTTATAGTAACTAAATAGTGTTTATGACGTCATAGTAGGTAGTCAAAAATGGCACGCTTGGTTTTCATACGGTTCGTGATACTTGCGTTATCTAAGTATATCTATATGTGTGGTATCACGTTAACGCAATATTTCGGTTTTCCGTGACAGCAGCTTCGAGTGTTAAAACTGACAATGACTGATATCTCATGCATAGATCTTCGTTAAATAAGAAAATGCCTCGTACTAAACTCGTTTGTCTTATTTTCTAGAATGTTTAACTCTTTAATTAATGCTAATGTATTGAACGCGAAACAATTTTGTTCGGGTGATACTTACATATTTGTAATTCAGTTGAGACCTTTATTCATTCTTTCTCTTATCTAATACATTTTTAAAAACAAAAGTAAACAAAATATTTAAAAATATAAAAAACAGATGGCCCATCGGCATCAGGAACAACGTCCAGGCTGCCGACGGTTAGGGCTCCAGAGAGAGGAACCAGTTTAGTTATTATTACTATGCCAACGCTGTAATTAAGCCTTTTATCTCGCTTTAATTTATGTTGTACGATGTTAATTGGGGTTGATTGTGTATGATAAGAATAAAATAATAATAATAAAATAACAATTGTTTATTCTAAATGTATTTTTAATCCTTTAAAAGACATACAAGGAGCTCCAGACATTTAAATACAAACATTCATTAATGTCAATAAAGTATTCGTAATCAAGTTGACTTGTTTAAGTTTCTTCACTTTGCTTCTCAAACTCAAATCCAATTTGTTTAATTGGCTTCGCTAAACAAAGTAACGGACCTATCGAAATGAATTTGCACTGGTTTCAAATAAAAACTGAAACAAAGCTACCGTAGCAACGCTTCCTGTTGTCGACCAGAATTTGTATGAGCATTTTGTTTTAATATTCGTGCTGCATGTCGAACAGAAAATAAACCTCTGAGTTTTATGTGGAAACGTTTTGTTTTTTAACTACAATAAAATACAAAGTCTTTTCAATGATATATTTTACATATGTGGCTCTTATCAAGACATGCTACGTGACAGGTAATGAAATACACCGATAGTCATGTCCTTTCATAAGCCATAAATCATGCATACAAACTCGAAATCAACTGTTCAAATCCCATCAATATTTTGTGGTTCTCTTTATATCTGACGTATTTCAAATCGCCGCGTCTGTGGGCCAAGTTAAACACGCACCGATTCACATTTTGGCGCGAAGCGATAACGTCGATAGTTTTGGGTGCAATGCGGCTGCCAGATTGGGAGTGTTCTTTTTTCAATTCACTGCATTCTTCTAGCAAAAATAATGGGAAATTCGACATCCTCCAACATAGGCGTTATTTGAATATTTTTTCAGGTTTCTTGGGATATGTTATAGCTCCTCTTATAGCAAGCAATAAGAATTTACTCTTACTACTCAGGGGCTCCCTGAACGCATGCTGCCGACCCAATAATAAAAGCTTGCTACAGAAGCAGAATATTTACGAAATTAATAAAAATTAAACCGTTTATTGTCCAAAGCAGAATGAAGTTTCATAACGTACCCTGTGGACTACATTCACATGAGAATATATGTATGAAAGTTTCCAGAAGCAAGAAAATCTTTCCATGCATAAAATATGCATAAAAGACTAAACGTCGCAATGTAATCTAAACAGAAACTCCTTTTGGCTACAGTCGGTTCTATTCATCATATAAAAGTTGCAAAATTCATGAAACGTAAAACACTTATCATTTTTTGGACAAGGTAATATTTTAGCTTTGTTGGACACAGCTACATTGGAGCTGGCATCGTTCTTGCTTAGAAAGAGGTCTTTCGTTGTTGGTGCTTTATTTTTAGACTTTCTCGGATTTAAAAACTTTTCCAAGTCAGTTGGAAGCATGAAGTATTACTTGATGGTATGCTTGAGTTCAGCATTTACATAATACTCTAAATGTTTTGCTTATCTACACTAATATTATAAAAAGGAAATATTTGTATATTTGTAACGAATAAACTCAAAAACTACTGGACCGATTTCAAATATTCTTTTACCATTAGAATGCTACATTATCTCTGAGTAACATAGGCTATATTTATTACTAGAAAAAATTAGGGGGGCGGGAGAATTGGGGAAAACAAATGTCCACCCGTGCGAAGCCGGGACGGGCCGCTAGTCTACTGTAAAACTAAAGTGGTTTCGCTTCCAACTTGCTTTAACTTCTCCCTTTTCAATTGTTTCAATTTATTATAATGTTGCAGTATCCCAACTTCGTATTTCATTATCACAAGCCACTTGCATTACGAAATTGTTTTTGCAAAACTGTACAACCATCTAACTCTGGCCTCACATCATGCTATAGTTTCTATGTAAAATAGACCAAACTACACTGGCTACCTAGAACTTATTCAAACTAGTACCTAACAAGTTTATAAAATAACTTGGTACATCCTCTTTTCTAATATCTGTTTTGTATTCCGTTCACGTTCACGAGGTACGCCAAAGTTTACCGTTGAAATTCGATGTCGATTCGATTACTCGCTTCCCGAATACATGAAAAATCTTGACATAATATATCCACGGCAGCTCTAAGATCTTCAGAGGTGTTCGTGCGACAAATAGAAAAGTGAGGACGCCTTTCATCCGCGGCGTGACACCACAGCCTCAAAGCCGCTTTGACTATAAAATATTTCTTATTGTGCTTACGTTTTACTTTAGTACAAATCTGGGGATCTCAGCCTTTGTGATTTACTCAGTCGAGTAAAAAGGCAAGTGTTGCGATGGTTGAAATAACCAAAAGGAAGCTTCATTTTTGATTCTTACATTTAAAAAAGAAAAAAATTTGATCAGCGATTCTTTGCTCCCCAAACCTTACATTTATTGTTGTGGGTGTTAAAAAGAAGCCGTCGTATTTTAATGACAAAGAAACAATTTTATACATATTTTTGTCAGTACATCGAAACACGTTTTAAAAGCTTTTGTTATGTTCAAATATTTTTCGGAGAGAGACGAATGCTTTCAACTTAGGTTTGCATTTACCTTGCAGCAGCCAAATGGGCCGCTGTTATTTTTAACAAATCATTCTTCCAAAGTTCTGCTTCAAATGCGGGCGCAGTCCCAAAATTGGCTTCTAACTAGGTTTCGGGCTTTAATGAAAATAAACGAAGGCATTTTCCGAACAAATCGATGGTCAAAAAGCACCCACAAACATTTTGCTCTATTTATGTGGCAAATAGATTTAGCGGAACCTTACAGTTTGTTGAAAGCTCTCTTTCTGATGGTCTTTATTGGTTCCGAAGGCACAAGACCGCACTGGTTTCATTCTACAATTGTACATATACATAGGTATTACGTAGAAGGACTTGTAGCTTGATTATTATTACGTACTCTTCTCCTTCTTTACCACGTGGTTAGTGCCTAATCTGGCGTCAGAGTTTTGATGCCGTCCATGGGCCTCTGACTTGGCTTTACATGCCGTCGAGATATATCTCTCAGGCATGCTGGTTTCCTCACGATGTTATCTTTAACCCTAGCAAGTGATAATTATACAAAACGCACATGAATGACCGAAAAATCAGAGGTGCGTGTCTTGGGTTCGAACTTGAGACCTATGACTTGGCATTCCGATGGTCACACCACTTGGCAGAAACCAGCATTCCTGAGAGATATTTCTTGACGGCATGTAAAGCCAAGTCAGAGGCCCATGGGCGGCATAAAACTGTGACTCAAGTATAGGCACTAATCACACGATAAAGAAATACCACTAGCCTTTCACTGCTTAACTTGCTTACGGACTAATGAGTTTGCAGTTTCTAAGAAAGCTTGAGATTTTCTACTACAATCTAGGTTACGTTATTGAAACAATAATAACCACGTAGCCACAACAAAGGTCCTGTGACGGCTATGCTCTAAAGAGCGGTGCAATTAATCGATTATGCAAATCGCGTACACCAAGGACTTGATTGTATTGTTCGCAAATGCTGAATTCCTGATCGGAGAAATAATTAGTTGTGTTTATATGGAAATTACTGGCATACAAAGCTCTTTGCACAAAATCAACAACAACTTATGTTTACATTTTCAAATAAAGATATTCATGCTCCATTAGCAAATATTAAGAATAGCTGTTTCGTATTTTAACTTTATCGAATTGTGGTTCGAGACTAGAATCGTAGATGCATTGGTTTATTTTAATTTCACGGTCCGAATACAAAAAGCCGTGGGTAGCGGCGCATCGAAAAGCGATACAACACGAACTCACGTCAATGCCACAAGTTTATGCGCGCCTCGAATATTGTATGAGAATGGAAAATATGTTCCATCTTTCTACCATTTCAGAACATCTAACTTGTAATATGTTTTATAACATGGAGCTTTAATATGAGGAACTTTAGGCGATTCGGCGTTGTCAAATCGTATTCAATTCATGTGACATTGTTTCGTACGAGTTCTATGATCTTGTAAGGAATTTTCTTATTTATTTATTATTTACTTGAGCTATTTGGGTTATTCCCCTGCTATTTTATTTCTAGTTCTTATTTTTAGTTTTAAGTCTAGTTTAATATTTTTTTAATATTTTTATGACGTTGTATATTTCCATCGTCATTATACTAAAAGTCGTCTGTGACTTCACTATAAGAAAAGAAAAGAAAGCGTCCAACAATCAAGTATTACACCAAAAACGTGTATAAATATAGAATAAAAACCACTCTCACAAGACCTTCATATTTGAAGACCCTCTCCCCAATAACCTTGTCCTTTATTCGTCTTAAAAATACCAAGTCCCACTCTCTAAACGTTACATCCATAAAATGAAGAGGCTCATGATGCGAATAAAGGTTTTCATAAAGAAAAAGGAACGTGCCGATTTCCGGCAACGGTAACTTCTGACAGCTGTTGATATGGGATTGGGAGGTACGGGAGGTACAGCGCATGACATGCACGGAAATTGGATGATCATAAATATTCAACCCTTCATTTAGTTGTAGATAATAGGCCGACATGTGGATGACATAGGACATCATGAGGCTCAATATTTAAGTGAGATCGGGGAAAGAATCCCGAATTTTGGGACCTTCGTAAACATTACGGTTAGGATGATTTTGTGCCACTTGTCGCGAGAAAGGGTTCTATTATGTCTAGCCACTCTTTAGCAATTGATTTGTTTGTTAAATACTACAATAAATAATTTATTCACGACTGGCTGAACAACGCTTTTGAAAAAAGTCTTTTCCTGTGCACCACAAATATACGGGGTGGAACTTGGAAGGGACACCGTCGCGAAAACAGATACTGAATACGTGGTAACCGTTTTCGCGTCGGTGTCCCACCCCGTGTAAGTAGGTACCGGGAACAAAATTAATCATTCAAAAGACGGTTTAGCTTCTCATTAGACTCAAAACTTTCGTCATAAATTATTCATTCAATTAATAACTGTAATATAACGCCTTCAATTGACAGCTGTCGATGGAACCGGCAAAGAGTTTGACATTGTAATTCTTTTCAGGATACAATGAGGTAGATGTAGCTTACATAAACTTAACCAAAACTTCGCATCATCAAAGGCATGATGGATGTTTCTCGTGTCGATGAAATCATGTTGATCATGTAGCTTATTGCCCAGTGGTCACGGCTCGGATTTATGTTACGTTGTGTTATTTATTTCATCATCACTGCTCTCGAAACGATGGTGGAAAATATCGTGAGGATAACAAAGGGACCCACTATAGATAAGAGTTCCAGTAGTAGGAATGTCATCAGCTGATTTTAAAATGTCCTACCGTACTTTACTCATTGAATTTTTACAAATTCGTTAGTTTCTCTCGTAGCTGTACTTGTCTTCATTAAACGATGGAAACTGTACACTCTTCCTCTGGTGTACGTTACAATTGATCGTCTTGCTTTAATCTTAGTCTTCCTCAACAGTTTTCCTCTCTATTATTTGCAATAATAAATTATTTTTATTTAAGCGCTCGTAAACCTCCTTGCACGATATATTACCGACATTAAACGAGACTTCCGAGTTATTTATCGATCTCGTTCGGCATCGTTAATTAATATTTTTATTAATTTATTTTGTTGTTGTTGTTGCAGGTAATTCGGATAATCATCTTAGAAAGTTGAAGTTCTAAACCAATTTGGCAAGTATCTTACGTTTTTTTAGTAAGTATTTTCTTTCGCTGTTAATTTTGTTAATCTACAAAAAAGTATTAAGTATTAATTTGATAATTAATATTGGGATATCTCCCGGAACACACGAAAATTACAAAGTTCTAAGCGAAATAAAAACTCCTTAGTATATGTAGCATTTCGTGGAGCAGTCTCCCTAAACATAAGTTGACGAATATGTGTAGCAGTGGCGAAGGTTCCATACAACTCGATCCCTACCGGCTTCCCTTTGAAAAATGGCACAGTCAGTATTCTATAGACAAATAATATAATCACATTAAAGAAATGTACTCTGGCCTACCTCTTACAAAAATTGACCCTTCGCTACTGGTGTGTAGGTATGTACCGTAAATCAATTGTTTTGGTCTTAAAGATAAGGAATCAATGGTGATTTATGTGTTTCTTTATTGTAAATCGGCAATCGATCGCTCTTTCGGAAACTCCCTTCATTATCTCGGCTTGAATATCTGACTTTGACGGCGTTTGTACAACTTTGTCTATAAATCTAGTTTGGCAATATCCATAGAATTATTATTCCTTGCGACCTATCATGTCTTACGCAGTAAATAGCAAAACTTATTAAAACAATATTTATTTATTTGCTATTACTTTAGATGTTGAATTAGTAAATGGAAGTTGACACGTTGATTTATGAAATAAAACTGTCTGCTAGGGTCGTGGGATGGATAAACATAATTAGGGAAAACATAATTAAGGATGTAAACAACTATTAGTTATCTAAAGAAAGGTTATAAAGGGTAACAAAGGTTATTCATATTTAGTAAATGAATTATGTGAAATAAACAACTATCTAAAATCACTTTGTTACTCTTTCACTTTGGATGAAACTTGGCACAAAGATAGTTTACAACCGGGATTAACACATAGGATCAACTGATCTAATCTCGACTCGACCTAATGCATGAGTAGAACTAATAATTAAAACAACTGAAGAGTTTGTTTCTTTATTGTGATAGCGTTTGTTTGGATCAGAACATTCAATATCCGTTCAATGTATTCGCTGACACTTATTTGTGTATCACAGGAACGACGGAATTAATGAACCTATAGCAGAGCTTCATGCCAACGGCTATGAACGTACTGCAACGAAAAAAAATCCCGATCGTTTTTGTATTTTTTCATACAATCAACTCTTTGTGAACAAGAGCATAAATGAATTTCGTATACCGTATTTAATCCATATCGTTTTAAATTAAAATTGTAGTTTCATTGCGGTTACCGCTTTCAGATTTGTGGACAAGAAAAATACAGCGGCGAAAGTGATAAAGCGCTTTCAGTATTAACCGTTTTGCAGCACCCGCATGTGCTTTTCGTTTTGTCGGAGGGATTTCTCAATTTGAATTGTTGATTCTTTTCTATTGCAGCGATTAGCTGTAACGCTGTACGACTGTTTTAATATTTTGGAATCTGTCTAACGATTTTTTGAACACTGCAATTGTTGCAACTTCGAATTTTTTTTTCTCCATGATTATGAAAATAGCTTCGCATCATCGATCGTCATACTTTTAATCTCGGAAAGAACCTAACCTCATTACATGTTTCAAAACCTCGTATCTAAGTGAAAGTTGGGTACAAACGTGGTATCGTGAAGGCGGAATGTCGAAGCACCCTCGAGGTAGCGACGAACACTCAAATTACATTGTTACCAACATGACTTTTAAAGGTCTCGTTATATTAGCAAAATTTTTCCATGCCTGTGGCTTAAAGAAAGGTTTTGAGATGAAGCCAACGACGCTGTTAAATAATGTTATTATGTTTTTGTGTGGAATTTGGATGAAATTGTTATAGGTATCCCTTTATTGGAATTTGGAGGAGCTTGTGGCTAAATAATAACAGCCGCTCGGATCGATCTTTAGGTTAAGCCGTGCTTGCCTAGGTTGGTCTGTGGATGGGTGACCACGTCACTTCAAGTTAATTACTAATATCGACATGAACGAGCACCAAGAAAATTTTATTAAAAGTTAAAAACCCAGAGATATATTAAAATTGACAGCATAAAATGAATTATTGATACTATCCAAAGAATTCAGTAAGTTATGGGTTCGATAATAAATCAAAGCAGACTCGCAGAAACAGGAGCTCGTGGCTAAATAATAACAGCCGCTCGGATCGATCCTTAGATTAAGCCGTGCTTGCCTAGGTTGGTCTGTGGATGGGTGACTACCCATTACATACCGAGTTTCCTCCGTGCCTCGGAAAGCTCGTTAAGCAGTTGGTCCCGGGTGTCATTTGTAGATCTTTGACAGTCGTTAGGTAGTCAGTGGCCCAAAAAGTCTGACAACCAGTCTTACCAAGGGGTATCGTATTACCCAGTACTAACTGGGTTGTGGAGGTCAGATAGGCAGTCGCTCCATGTAAAATAGTGGTATTTATTATTTAATAATTTATTTATTTAAACTTCATGTACAATAGTGATACATAGGCGGACTTAATGCCACAAGGCATTCTCTACCAGTCAACCTTTGGGTTAAATAAGAAAACATTGTGATAGGGTACAAAATAAATATTCAGTAATGTTCAGTATATTCAGCTGCATCCGCTTAGACTGGAAGCCGACCCCAACATAGTTGGGAAAAGGCTAGGCAGATGATTATCCCTTTATTGGAACCTGCCATACCATGTACCTACATTCATAAAAACACGGCTTATTCCCATGGGGGTAGCCAAAAACCACAGAACGCCATGCCACATCTTTAAATACAGCTATACTTTTTTACCCGACTACGGCGAAGGCAAAAAGAAGAGTTATAATTTTAGCAGTCTATGTATGTATAATTGTATGTACGTATATTCCTCCGTAGCGCCTAAACTATTCATCCGATTTTGATGAATAAGGTGTCAATCGATTCGTTATTATGACCCGGGTAACATAGGCTACATTTTAACCGACTTCAACAATAGAAGGAGTCGATTTTACCTTGTAAACCCCGGTTTTAATTAAAGCGTGATTTTTCAGTAGTCGGGTTTTTTAGTTATATCACACAAATTCTTGTTACTATAACCACATAAAGAAAAAGTACCTATAGCTTTAATTTTCTGTGGTGTGTGTTTAGACTGTAGGACTTTGTCGAGAATGATATAATAAAAAAGACTGCATGATAACGTGTCAGTTGACAGTAGAAAATTGAAAAAAAAAAATGATTTGGGTTTCTTAAAACAGCCGTGGCCGCGTTGATGACAACACCGACTTGATAGTGTCAAAAAAGTCTCAATAACATCCGTCATTATTGTCATAAAAAAACCCTAACTTTAAAAAGATACTGCACAAAAATTAAATTTTATTACAATTCCTTTCTATTTCCTTAACTAACATTCTTTTAATTTTTAAAATAAACTAAGTTAGTCGTGCATTTGGTCTTATCATTTCTTTCAAAGTGTTTTAAGAAAGTAAAATTGTGCCTCAAGGTTCAAATTAATGTTCTCAAAGTAGGAGGAGAATGAAAGGAACAGTGTCCAAGACTAAGTGACATGAAACTAGTATTTTTATGAAGAGGCTTTTTTTCTTTTATCTGGGCCACGAATTCAAACAGATCCACCTGAGTTTCCTATGAAAATTAATTATTTAGGTTTAGGTTTAAAGATATTTATTCTCAAAAAAGACACAAAGTCACTTACATGAGAACAATGCTTAATATAACTTATATTTAACGTTCGTCACAGACGTCACGGTAGCACTTATTATATTATAATTTATTACACCCATCCAATGAATTTGTGATCAAATGTTCCGCTAACAGAGTTTTGAATGCATTGAATGAGTGTAACCTTTTAATACATGAGGGTATTTTGTTGTAAAAATGTGCTCTTTCAAATGTTAACATTTTTTTGCCAAACTTAGTTCTCATCTTCGGCAAAATCAGAAAACTAGCTCGGCGAGTGCTACGTTGGGTTACTTGTTTCACTTTTATAAACGATAAATTAGTCTGTATGCTTTTGTTGAGTGCCTTACGAATAAAAATACATGTATTGTAAATATATAACTGTCTAATGTTCATTATTTTGGTTTCTTCATAAATTTTGCTAGTTGATGTTAAATAGGGGTAGTTAAATATCATTTTTATTAATTTGTTCTGCGCAACTTGGATACTTGCTAGCTTCGTCTTGGCCGCACTGCCCCAAATTTCAACCAGATATAGTAGGTGTGGTTTAACTAAGGCGTTATAGATGGTGTGACGCAATCTATGTGGGATACATCGAACTATGTTTCGGAGGGATCCAGGTAGTGACGTAAGCTTTGTTTTTATATGATCCAAGTGTACAGTCCACGATAAAGAACTATCCATTCTCAAGCCAAGATATTTTTCACAAGATTTTTGCTGTAAGGGTATATTGTTAATTACTAATGGATTATGTGGAGGTATTATTTTATTTTTTGCTTTAAACAAGATATAGCACGTTTTAGAGATATTTATTGTTAATAAGTTATATTGAAACCATGAAAAAAGGGTGTTTAAATCGTCTTGAGCCTGGGAAACTAAATCATGAATGGAAGGTCCGAAATAAAATAAACAGGTGTCATCTGCGTATAGAGTAAGATGGCCATGTAGTTGAATTTCCTGAATATTATTTATGTAGATCAAAAAGAGCAGGGGCCCCAAAATTGATCCCTGGGGAACGCCACAAGTTATAGGTAATGTACCACTTTGATAATTAAATTATATTATTATTATTTACTTTTAGAGTCTTTGTGTGTAAGTCTTGCGTATGTGATCTATTTATTTAATCATTTATTTCGGGCAACAAGACTCATAGTATTAGCAACAATGTACTTACAAACTATGTTAGTAATACACTTACAAAGACAAAAACAGAAACAGATTGTGACATCACTGCTGCAAGGTGACTGGCCCAGCTGAAATATTACAGCAGTGGTTTACAAACTCACAATCAAGCCTACTTGTTATCATAGGCTTGATTGTGAGTTTGTGAACCACTGATACTGTTGCTGTTGCTGGATACTGTTGCTGCCCCGCACCCTACGGACCAAGGATGCGCACCGTTTCCGCATCACCGTGTACAAACAGTCCACGTGAGCTAACACCAGACTTCGTTGTATACTTTTTTTCGGATGGGAAATCATCAAATGACCCCCCCCCCCCCCCCACTCTGGGCGGAGCGGAAGGGAGTGTCAGACTTGTACTGACTAAAACCCATCCATGTTCCTTCTTTGCCCTTTGTGTTCCAGGGCCACGGTGTCGCTTTCGAACAGTCCCGCAGCTCTGGCAGGCATCGGCCCATGCGGACCCCTACTCGGTTGCTGACATCTCTTTGAGGCGCGCGTGGAACACGAACGCGCCGTCGACACGGCCTGTCGTCATAAGACGGCTGGACGGCGAGCTAGCCCATAACTCGCCGTCCACAGACCCGCGCCTACGGTGGCCGGGAGCTACCACGTGACCCCCGACGCTTAGGGCGTCTCCCGCGGCGGCTGGGACGTGAGGTTCTTTCCCTCTCACGTCCTGCCACCTCCTTCACTAGCATGACTGCTTTGCAGAAGGAGGTGACGGCTTCCCATTCCCTCTCGCTCCGGACCATGGCTTGAACCAAGGCCGGACGCGAGAGATCGCCGCCGCCAATCGCCGCTACAAGGACACGGCGGTGCTCCGCCCAAGCGGGACAGACCTCTACGGTGTGCTCCACCGTGTCCTCCGGACGATCCTCGCAGTGGAAACAGCCGGGCGTTTCCTCCCGCCCGATTCGGTGCAAGAACCTCCCGAAACAACCGTGTCCGGTGAGGACCTGCGTCAGGCGGTGGGTGAGGGCGCCGTGGCACCTCTCTAGCCACTCCTCAAAGAGGGGACTTATCGCCACTATGGTAGCGTGCCCTTTCGTTGTATACTTGAGTCTCACATTAAAAGTATGAACCATGGATTTTGTTTTTGGTACTGTATGTATGTATGGATTCACACCATTTTCCCCAAATATCACCACCCCCTTAGAATACCCGTAAACACCATTAAACCTTACGACTTTAAAAGTAAATACCTCACAATGCTTATTATTATTACCATCTAAGAACACTGTCGTACCGGTCTACATAATATTACACAGGATTACAAGCTCTGCGGGATTACCGTGAAAGTAATTACTTGGACAGTTTGCCCGCTTGGCGCGGACACGGCAGGCGTTTGCAGCTGAAATTAGTTAAAATTAAGGGCAGGAGGGGAACGAAATTTTTCAACCGGAGTTACACGCGCCACGGCGTTGGATGTGACGCTTCTGTTCCGTTTAGTTTTGTGCTCGTTTACGCTTTGTTTACGTTTCCGAGTGTTTTTGTTTAGTCCATTTTGGACTAAATTTTGGTTTCGGCGAAGGCTTTATAAATTTTTCGCTGTTCTACTGTTGTGAAACTTATCTAAGTCTTTCTTTTTATGTTCTTCTAGATTTTACGTTTCTGTTTCTGAGTGTCATCATCATCTGCCTAGCTTTTTCCCAACTATGTTGGGGTCGGCTTACAGTTTAACCGGATGCAGCTGAATACCAGTATTTTACATGGAGCGACTTCCTATCTGAGCTCCACAACCCAGTTAGTACTGGGTAATACGATACCCCTTGGTAAGACTGGTTGTCAGACTTTTTGGGCCACTGACTACCTAACGACTGTCAAAGATCTACAAATGACACCCGGGACCAACTGCTTAACGAGCTTTCCGAGGCACGGAGGAAACTCGGTATGTAATGGGTAGTCACCCATCCACAGACCAACCTAGGCAAGCACGGCTTAATCTAAAGATCGATCCGAGCGGCTGTTATTATTTAGCCACGAGCTCCTGTTTCTGCGAGTCTGCTTTGATTTATTATCGAACCCATAACTTACTGAATTCTTTGGATAGTATCAATAATTCATTTTACGCTGTCAATTTTAATATATCTCTGGGTTTTTAACTTTTAATAAAATTTTCTTGGTTCATGTCGATATAATTAACTTGAAGTGACGTGCACCACTTTCAACAGTTCTAACACGTCTAAACTTCGTCCCTAGCTGGAAGAGATCTGATTAGTCGGACGAAAGCCCCGACAGAATTTGATTAAGTCAGACAGTGTCGCCTAAAGTTTGGACCTTCATAAATCGGTTACCCACTGGAACAGTTGGTGGCCGAATTCTAAGGAATTCATAAAAAACTTATCCGTAACATTAGGCGTGAAATAAAACATTATTCCCTCTACGACCCACCACTTCGATGTTAATTTCGACCTTTACAATAGCTGGTGGGTGAACATGGAAACTTTGTAGACATTTAGCTTCCAAACTCAGTTTGTACAACATCGTCAAAAACTTTATGAAAAGGTATTAATGGTGCGGCTTTTACAGTACTACGGATGTTCCCGTATTAAAAGTTTTGATGAAATTACGGAAGTGCTCTGTGCACTGTACTCTCCCTGTACCTACCTCTTTCTATCTCCCTCTGCTTAAATTAAATTTAAGTCCCGCTTGCACCACAAATCACTAAATGCGTTTAGTGTTGAACGTAATTTAAATATCTTTGTTTCTGTCAATCGTTACAAAAAGATAGTCATAGAATTTTATTATGTTTTAAATAAATCATTCATCATCTGCCTAGCCTTTTCCCAACTATGTTGGGGTCGGCTTCCAGTCTAACCGGATGCAGCTGAATACCAGTATTTTACATGGAGCGACTGCCTGTCTGACCTCCACAACCCAGTTAGTACTGGGTAATACGATACCCCTTGGTAAGACTGGTTGTCAGACTTTTTGGGCCACTGACTACCTAACGACTGTCAAAGATCTACAAATGACACCCGGGACCAACGGCTTAACGTGCTTTCCGAGGCACGGAGGAAACTCGGTATGTAATGGGTGGTCACCTATCCACAGACCAACCTAGGCAAGCACGGCTTAACCTAAAGATCGATCCGAGCGGCTGTTATTATTTAGCCACGAGCTCCTCCGAGTTTCCTGTTTTAAATAAATGAGAGAGTTATATTTTTGATGCTGGTGCATTAGCGTTCCATTTTACCATCCTTCGTTACTTAAAAGCTACGATTTTGTTCTAACGCACTAGGTAGTTTCACAGTGTGATAGTTCTAGCTAGCATGTTTTGTTGTGTTATACCCAAAAGACTTAAAACCTCCATGTTTATATGGACTCACTATCCGTAAATCCATTGTGAACCCAAAAATCGATTATAGAGGTGTATTCAAAGGCTTTATCCTTATTAAAACTTTCTTCTTCGATCCCTTTCCTGCCTTAACCTTCATTTTCTTTTGATTTATTGATGGACAATAGAGTTTATCTGTAAGCATTTATATAGAATGGAACTTAGTTGTGTAGTTCCGTTGGTTTGCATTAATATATTTGTATGTTTATTGTCTTAATCTCAATTCAAATCAACGTCGAAGCGGCATGTCTTCAGCCATATCTCTCAGCTATCTTCGCAATATTCAACGCTTTCTTCTTGCTATTTTGTTTTTTTTTCGTCGTTATTTATCATTTTGGCACATTCCACCAATATACTTCGTTTTTTTCTTATCTAAATTTCATTTAGCATCGTATCTGTGTGTTTTTCTCTGATCCCAGACACAGCTTCATTGTTTGTGTTCGTATAATTGAATTAACACTATAAATAATATGTAACCTTTGACCTACTATCCAAATGCCAGTGTTAAGGTCGATCAATATCTCCTGCATCACAATATAAATAGATATCAGTCTTTATTTCAAGAATCAATTAAGTGTTACCTATGTCCCCCGTCAATCTTATTCATCGTCCATTTTATGACCCTCTTTTACATAAGCACCCTGTAACATTATTCCGCTCAAACTTTTATAACAAACTTCGATATGAACTTTTAACAATAACATTTTGCTTGGCGACCGTTGATAGGTTGGTACCATTTTCCTCTTGTGGGATTAAATTGGATGATATTAAATCCCCTTTCAACTTCTCACAGTTAGCGTGACGAAGACTTTTGCGGAGGACTGCTATTATACGCCAATTTGTGGAGGACAGATAATGATGAATGATGGCACACTTAGGTATGTCACTATATCTTAGCTTTCATGTATCTACAGATGTAGGCGTTCGGCTCAGCACAGACAGTTGAAAATCGAGCAGCACGCTTTATGTCCCTTACGACTTCTTGAATCGCCACCGTCGATGTTAGTAGAGAGGATGTACACGTGTGAAGCCAATTACTCATATTGCTTTTACAGGTCAGGCCAGGCTACACTCAATATGCTTCTGAAATGGATTACATGACAGAATCCTAAAATTGATCAGACCAAAAGGTAACCCGTGCAATACGGCCTTTGAAAAAGCAATAGCGTCGCGTTACTAGTTCACGTAGCTGGACTTTTTTCGTGCGTGTATATAAAGTCCTTTAGTTAGTGTACGGACAGTTTTTTTTTTTTTTAATTAAATACACTGGAATTTCAATATTTCTTTACTGACCAAACGTATTAAAATGGAGTACTTATTTAGGTCTATAGCTTATGGCGGTTACGGGTGAAGTGGTGTCGCCGAGTGCTGCGTACGACGAATATAAAATGCTGTGTCAGCGCTCCTACAGGACTTCCTTATGCGGTATGCGTGTCTGAAATTGCTTTGAAAATGCTTATCTCAATTGTTGTACATACAACCCCCACTAATCTCAGATAGATCAGTTAACGGTACCTACTACTCGAAATCAGATTACAGCATTGCTGATATTTCAAAGAAAGAAACGTGGCCTACTAACCTCTATTGATATCATATTACGAACCATATGTCTTAACACATTTATCTTGAAAAGATAGTCCATATTTCTCAACGAAATCGTTTCAACACTCGATAACAGTTTCATACTCAGTATCTATCATTTTCCGATACAGGAAAGGCGGCATTAAGATGTTCTAAACTTTTCTATTTTTCAACGACGCCCGTTTCAAATGGTTTATATTTCAAGTAGAAAATACAATTATTCTTCGGTGCTCGGAGTGGGAAAAATACTTATCTCTGACACCTCGTGTTTGTGGGATAGAATAAATCCCTAGAGCAAGAATGCTAGAAATGGATTATATACTTGAAATAATGTAAAACATACGAAAACGAAACAAGCATACGAAATAGCTTACAAGTCCCGAGGTTAAAAAAAACCTATTTTCTTTTTGTAAATCTACAATAATTTCTTTACATTGAAGCTAAATAAAAGCGTAATAAGCGTATAAATAAATCTTATAATCAAAATATTTAACATATTTATTATTGAAATTAAAGATAATGTCAGTATATTTGGAATCTTCACAATATTTTCACCTCACGATGAATATCGCATGCCAATGGGCTATAAACACGTAGACCGCAACATAACTGGCACTTCGATAAGAGCAAACGACACTTAGGCCTCGGTCTCGAAGTCAGCGATTGCGGGGCGTGGGCGACGGTGTGGCGCGGGGAGCGGCGTGGCAACCAGACCCGGTCTCAAAGCCAGCGGGCAGATCGCTCGGTGCTAGAACGGCGTAGTGTTATGAGAAATTAGTGTCTTTCTTCGCGAACGAAATGTCTAAACAGCGACGGCAAATTCTTTTTGATACAAATTTCTTCGTAACGTCTGTCGTTAAAAAGCAAAAAATAAAATTCACAATACTACGTCAATGCAGACGCGCGGGCACCGCTAGACTGGTGCGCATCGCTCGTACGCCGCTGCGAGACCAGTTCCCTATGAATCTATGCATTGAAACGCGCCGCTCGAGCTCCACGCGCCTTCGCCGCCACCGCCCCGCGCCCGCTGATTACGTGTCCGTAGCCTTACGCTGCATTTCAGCGCTTAATACATTCCATATCAATTGTTGTTGAAAATACGCTCCATTCGATATAGATTTGGAGTACTCAAAAATTTTGACAGTGCCTATAAATTTTAAATACTATAAAAGCCTTTGGACTACTTTTTTTGTTATTGAAAAGCTTTAAAAAAAGGATTATTATGATGTTTTTTTTAAAATAAATCGATTATCAGTCCGGTTTTTTTTAATCAAAATATTAAAAGACAAATACAAAGGAGAATCATATATTTATGGTGTCTTTTCTTAAAACCAACTTATATTTAGCTTTTGCGAATTGTAATCTACCAAAGCTGAGCCTGGTGACGCAGCAATCTTATACTAATTAATAGAAGTAGATATCAACGGTAAAATTTTTGAGTAGCGACTAAAATATTATAAAAAAAACCGGCCAAGTGCGAGCCGGACTCGCGTAAGTTTGGTTCCGTACCATCGTAGTAGGTAGGTAATTAAAAATTAAAGGGGACTCCCCCTTTTATTTTTAATTTATTTTTATTTGTACTACTAATTTGTTTTTATAGCAGCAACAAAAATACACATTCTGTGACAATTTCAACTATATACCGATTACGGATTATGAGATATAGCCCGACGGACTGACAGACAGACGAACGGACGGACAGCGGACGCTTAGTAATAAGGTCCTTTTGGTTACCCTTCGGGTACGGAACCCTAAAAAGTAAGACGACAATACAAAGAAGAAGGTATTGAAAATGCTGTAAGAAAAACATCCTTCGAATATACTCGTAAAATGATTAATGAGAAAATAAATCACTTTCTAAAAGACATCAAACTGCTACCATTCCACTACAAAAAGGCTTTCGACAAGGTCGATAACGATTTTATATTGCTCATATAACAGATATTTTATTGCATTGAAAGGGATCTTATTCGACCTTCCGATTTACAAATTCACCTAGGCAAACGGTTTCCCGGGCCGGTCCCGTTTTCCATTGTACCGTGAACATTTTATCTTAGTAGCTTTCGTGCTAGCAAGTTGCCTTGTAATTTTCAACGTAGAAGGTTCCTATCAGGAGCTTTCCTGAAAATCGTTACATAAAATAAATGATTGTACCGCGAACTGTTTTCCAGAGGTAAGTTCTTTATATTAGAAATAAAATAATATGAGAGAGATTTGAATTATAGAAATAATTTTCTATGAAAACAGAATAGTTTTGAATTTAATCTCGCTGCAATATTACGTACACCTTCATAAATCTTTTTTTGCGTTAATTTTTTAGAATTTTTGTTCGGCTGCTGTGTTTTACTTTGAATTGAATTTGATTAATGTTAGTTCAGTTTTATGGATGTGTAAACTTCCGGCCGAAAACTAATTTATTTGTTTGAAGCGAAATTGTAATGGAATTGGAGAGTCATTTGTATGTTTCCAATAAAAATATCAGGCCAGAGGAGGAAGAGGAGGCCAGGAGAGTAGGTCATGGTTTAAGAGACCTTAGATCTTGGAACCAGGACCAATAAACCATAGACCATAAAGGCAAGACATTGTCACTTTTTACTTCAGTGAAATAATACAACAATAGTAACTAATACAGATGACCTATTTCTGTCGGTTTACTCCTACGTGTAGAAAAATAACGGACAATATTTCATTCCATAACTGGATCATTGTAAACCAACTATTTTTCTAGAATATTCTTATTAAAAATAATGAGCAGTTTCTGTAATTATGTAGAAAGAAATCAGTTTTAAACTAGCAATATAATAATAAGGATTAATAGCCCATTCTGCACAACAACTTGAACCTACCAAGATTTAATCGAAGCAAATGTTAGAGCTGTGCAGGTGGCTACATATTGGTCTAACACAATTTGAGTTCATTGACACGTAAAAAAGAAGAATAGCCGAATGTTTAAAATTTTAGTTGTAGCGGTACTTCTCTTCCTTGAAAGTCCACTGAGCTTACCTAAAGAATTAGCTACGACTGAACGACCGGCCGATGAGTGAACACCTCCTTAAGATCTGGAGGAGAGAAACATGTGTCTAGTAGTTTTGGGTTCATTGTTGCGTTGTAATCTCTGCATATTCTGCATTTTCATACTTTTACGAGTAGGTAAAATACAATTCTCATCAAAACAAACGAAACAATACAAGTACTATTTAGGTGACATTGAAATATAAAATAGGACTTATATCATTCAAAAGTTTAGTCTGCACAATGGTGTACCGCGATTCCAAATTTGAACATAAATTTTCGAATTTTCATCCAACAAATTAATGTAGAGATTGTTTTCAATATATATTCCGTCGGAATTTCTCCATTTGATCACATTTTTCTTTAGTAGTGATTGTTAACTAAGCACTGTGACATCCTACCAGAGATTTTTTCCTAACAAATATAGATACCTCTCCCACAGAAGCCACCCAAGTCGTGGCGTTGCTGGATTTAGGGCATAGTAAGCGTGTTGTGGCTCCACGAGTGCATCTTAGCCTCTCTGCTGTCAATAGAGTGTATCAGCGTTATCGGGAGACTAGTATGTTTACTCGCCATTCAGGATCTGGTAAATATCGAGTCACGTCTGAGCAAGATGACCGATATATTGCGTCAGTTTCTCTAAGAAATCGTCACTTACTCTTTAGAAGAAGTATGGCGGCGTGTGGCCTGAAACCTCATAAACCAGCTAATAGCCCAAAAGATGGTAGACCACCGAAGACCGCGCCTTTTGCACGTGAGCACTTAAATTGGTCATACAAAAAAAAATCTGTCAAAATTTTCATAGGACAAACAGTCAACCGATGAAAATCTCTACGTGGTTGTAAAGTTAAACATGACATAGGTAATTACAACTAAAAATATAAACTCAATCAACCTTGAACCTAATGCTTAAGCGATAAAGTTGAAAATCATTAGAGAAACTTGACAGATTGTAGTCGCTTGATGTGCTGGCAGCTATATTATTGCAATTTGTATGTATATGTGTTATTTCGTGTGCAATAAAGAATAAGAATAAGAATTAAAAAAAAACGACTACTGCTCGGTAAAATCGACTCCTCCTATTGTTGAAGTCGGCTAAAATAGCCTTTGTTACCTGGGCCATAATAACGAATCGATTGACACCTTATTAATCTAAATCGGATGATAATATGGTGCAAATGCTCTTTTTCTGACGAGAGTAAGATCATGCATGTAATCTTTATTAGCCAAGATGTCATCCATGAGTGTTATTTTTAACCAACGACCCGTATATAACAACACGTTATTCTTCCCACGTAAATCATTGCGTCTATTGAATATCTCGATCTACCCTCCGAACCCCCGATAACTGACGTCATTCACGTATTGTGCCGTCTGTCAAAGGAGTCCCTCGTACGTACGGACAATAATTTAAGAGCGTCCCATTCAATTTCTCCTGCCATTGTCTGTATGTAGGTCAGTTTAGCTAGTTTGATGTGTATTCAGTAAGTGTATTTTGTGGCACTTCTCGCGCTGTCTACTCTGTGTTTGAATTTGGATTTTGGTGGCCCTTTGTGTTTTGTTGCGGGAATATGGAGTGCGTTTCATTTCTTTTTATGGCTATTGAGGGTAATAGTGTGTTGATTTGTAGTGTACTTATTTACATTGCCATGGCCACAGCCATGGGGGAGGCCTTTGCCCAACAGTGGGAATGCATATGACTAAAGCAATGTCTGGACTTTAAAAGAGACGGTGATCTCTGAGTTTGTTTCGGATGTTTCTTCTCAGAGTAGTCAGGTACGAAATACCGGCCCCATCTAATTTTAAAACATAACATGTTGACATGTAAAAGAGTTTTGTAAACCAATTTACAGAAATGAATAAGACTTATGATTAAAAAAAATATCAATTGAATCTATCGACGTGAGTAGGGGGCCAAAACCGCAGTATTATTTTTTATCTTACGTCAGTGTGGAAAAGAGGTAGAGCTATGCAGGACTTAAAACTATCGTTCTCCCCTGTTAACATAAATTGAATAAAAAAGGCCTTTATAACATTGCTAAGAAAAACCATTGATATAAATGTTTCCAATACAAAAATTAGCCCTGACTACCCAACATACAGAATGCCGACCACCTCTCCTGTGTCAATTATATGTTGATCCGTTTCCTGGAGAGATAAACCGAGATATCTAATCGAATGTCCATCACAATGGCAGTGGATTAACACTCAATATACTCCGCTTGTGCAACCCAAGCCTGTATTTCATCCCCGTTCAGCTACGTAGTAACTATAGACGTTTCCAAAACATTACACACGTTAAAATTTACTACGAACGTGACAGCTCTTCTTTGTAATGAACCCCTGGTACATCCTAGTGATAAAGTGGCTACATTTGTTTAAGAAACTCGTGAGGAAAAGGAAATAAACTACAGACATTTTACGTTTTTGTTTCACACCTAAAACCGGTAGTGTTAGTTCCGGCCCTCCGCTGTCTTTCCTGTTTATTTATGAAGTTACGGTGTTTTATTTATAAGGTGCTGGAACGGGGTGAAAGCTATTTCCACGACACAGTTTCGTGACAAGAGCCTTGCAACTTGTGTCGATAGTTCTAAAAATCTTTGTCTGTTCAAATCCAGCTGCCATTGTTTTACAAGAACTGTGAAGAACAACATATTTTATACACTCTTTTAACCTTTCACGGTTTCCAACTAAACTTATACTGTCACTTACGGGATATCTTCCGTGATTGTTCATTATTTTGAGCTCCCGATATAATAATGAACAAACACGGAAGATATCCCGTAAGTGACAGTATAAGTTTAAGTGTTTAACATATTTTATAGTGTGTTCCTTCGTTAATTATAACAGAATTAGGAACGTGGTCTGCCCACATAAGCCCGTTTCGCTACGTGAATGTTTTAAACCCATGGACCCACCGCCGCAGTAAAAGTTTCGCTTCGCTGTCTCACTTAACTTTTTAAACAACTAAATAACACCGCCCTTTGTGTACATGACCTAATTAAAGTTTCCTTAAGACTAATTTTCTGCCGAATTATTAAAACTTAACAAAACTTCATAATTAAAATTCCTAAGCGTCTTAAGAATAAAATCTTTTTAGCGATCTTTCAGAGCCTTTGCCTAAAAAAACTTGTAAACAGACCTAATTATATTCGGCTTTTTAAAGGTGCTGAGATAAGGGACACAAAATGATATTCTGTTTTGGAGAGGTTCGTGATTAAATTGCGGATAATTATTTACCTGACGACAAAATTGTAGAACCCGTGTCGGGTATATCAAAGGCTCTGAAGATAGTGGACTAAACACGTTTGTATGAAACTCAAAAGTTAACGACTGATCCCATTAGTAGGTATTTCTTAAGAAGTAACTATAGACGTAGATGCGTAGACATAATATCGAAAAGAAGTACCTATGTAAAACAAACCTTTTAAATGAAGAAGTGACGCTCACACTTGCATAATCAATCTTCATATGTATGCCATCAGCCCATTTACCCTTGGCTTTTTTAGCTTCATATAAAATCGGAGTACTTTTTATCTTTCAATGGAATCAAAGTTTACGGTTATTACTAAATCATTCCATTCAATAATGTGAGTTTCAGATTGCCGAGGCGTATAACTTATAAAGCACCATTGTCCCTATCTATGTAAGTGAATATAACACTTCCTCAAGTCCTTTTCTTTCTTATAAACTTCATTCGCTCCTTATTGCAATGTTCCAAGCCATAAATCTCCGACATAACGCTATTAGTCACGTCATATTCTGATGTTGCCGAAAGCTCCTCCCTTTGGCAAACAAATGAGGCGTTTAGGAAGATAGAATATCTAGTAGTGAGATGTCTAAGCAACCGTGAAACGAAGGCTCCTTTAAGAAACTAGGTTACCTGATTTTGTTATGTTAAACAGGTCTTTGAATATTTAAGTCGATATTGCAGAGTATAGGATTTTTTTCCTTTCTTCCTTTTTGAAAAAAGACAAATAGTGCACTTAGTACTGCTTGTAAGTGCTAGTAGAATTTTAAAATACATTTGTTTTCGAACTCCACAAAAGCTATAAAAAGTACCATTGCATTGGTATTCTCGTAGAAAAGTTGGCGATTGGGGACACTAAATCTCTTGAGTTTAAACAAACTGCTTGCAATTGGTACTTTACTCACTGGCCACCGAAAAAAAGTGTTATTCAAATAGTGTTTCTAAAATGCGAAAATTCAATAAAACTTTTTAAACACACATTTTTTATTGCACACATAAATATTAAGCTTTATGCCCTCCATCTTGTCTACATAGTTTCAAAGTTAAAAAAACGAATCTAGAATGCTAAAAACAACTGTTTTCTGCCTGGGGAAAGATTCGCCAATTTACATTTTACAAAGAACGGAGGGCTTGTAATTGATAGCCCTGAAAATCAACGATTAAGGCCTCGGTTTAAATTCATTTGCAGCGGAAAGCGAGAAGGATTTCCACGAACACACCCGATTTCCCAGTGGGGAGGCTTTTTTGAACGCGACTTTTGAAAACGCGTTACATTTTAATACAAAAGTGTCCCTGCTGGGTGGCAAGATTATATTTAATTATCGATTTCTTCGTTTTATATTTTGATATTTTTTTTTATGAGCCTGCTGTATCCCACTGCAGGGCAAGGGCGTCCCCCATGGCTTTTCAATTTATTTACAATTTGCTTTCTCCGACCAATCCGTTAATAATGATTCCAGATCGTCACGCCAGCGTTTCTTGCGCAACACGTTAATACGGTCTTGACAGGCATCGCCGATGTTGGCGAGGTTGAAATGTGACTGGGCGGGCCACCTTTCTAGGATAAAGCCGGACAGATAGGCGGAGATGGTCACACAGTGGGTGCCTGAAGACGGCCATCGTATTTTGGTCATAAAATCTTGAAATTGTTACATCGTCAGTAATTCCAATTTAAAAAAAGTAGGTTCTTAGCCATATTTATTTGGTTGTTACCAACCTTGAAAAGATTCGAAGAGCTCTCAGCCTCACATATGGCCTTGGCCTATGTATATGTAAGCAGACACGTACTACGGAAAAGTTACTTATCTGACCTAAGATTTATAATGATGAAAAAGTAAAGTATTAGAAGCTGGCTTACTGTTATCTAACTGCCCCAGACCCCTCCAACAATTGTTAGTGTAATTACTCCATTTTCTCACAAACGATGACTGCGAAAGTGCTTCCTAACAACAACAAAAATTGATACGATTATGTTACTTTTTCTTTTCATGGCCAAAGTATACATCTGTTTCATCCCCAATTCTATCTCCAACATAGACAATTATGTACCGCAATCGGAACAAACAACTAAGTTACAATCGAACTTAAACAGCTCACTCAGAAACTTGTAACTCAACTTTTATCGTATAGATAGTATCTTTGTGTATACTGCCGATAAATTAATGCTGTCTTGTAAGATGTTGTGTTGTGGACTGGCACACAGGCAGTTTGATGCAGCTGTTCGGGTTGTGGCAATAGAGAAATTGTTTACTTTAATTGGTAATTTATTCTGCCTTCCGAAATAAGTAAACACAACTGGAAAAATGTGGGAGTACTAATAGACGTAAATATTATACTTTTGCTTAACCCTGCGCAGATATCAGGCATACTATGTTAACAGGCATATTATGTTTTAAAATAAGAAATAAGGGAACCTAAAAAGCTTGCTTTAGCAGAATCACAATAGGATAACAATTTGAATCACGTTACAGTTTCACGTCAAAATAGTCAAAAATTGACAATTTATAATATTAACTGCGTCTGCGACCATTTTACAAGTTGTAACTATTAATTGTTATTATTTCTTTATTTCAATCAACTTTGGATCATAGGTCCAAATTAAAATAAAAAACAAAATCGTAACGCAATGTGGTAATGTGGTACGGGGGCACCTGTATACCAGTAAACTTGTCGTAAAGCATCTACTTAAGACTTTTCTGGGTAAAAAAATCTCCACCTGTGTGAACGTGAATGCTATTAACACATTCCACTTGCCAATGACATCAGAGTTCGGGTGCGGCTTTAAATCCGAAAAAGCATGCAAAACTTTCCTGTTTGAAGTCACGAAAAGGATTTCGCATAAAAATGCTATCAAAAATTGCGTTTCATAGAAGAACGTGAGTGGTACTCGGCTTTCGACACTAATTACCAACTCACACAACAGTTGTTTTAAAAACCTTTCCTTCAGCTTTGACTTTTGCTAATTAACCGACATCACATGTTGTTTATAAAGGTTTTCTGTCTACCTTTTTTATTTTGTTACTCTTAACAGCACCTTTTTTTAGATAAGCTGTGTCATCGTCCTGGTCAGTTGTGAAACTTTTTATAAAAATATCTTCCTCGACAAATATTTTACGTTCCCAACATCGAGAGACTACGCCTGTAACAAATTGCACGATTGATTTACGATTGGAATGAATCCCTTGACCTTTGTATTTAGTGGCCTTTGGTACTAAGAGCCCTTAACTATATTTGAACATCGGGATAAAGGTCGTCCCTAGAAGTAGCCGTTCAGATACTCAAAATGTATTCATTTTCCGAACCCTTTGTATTATCGGAGATAATATTACCAATACCTTACACTAAATGGACGATAATGTCTGCTATTGAGTCTATCCTATGAAGTCCTACAATGAATTATTTGAAGACGACATTGGGGTAATCAGTAGGTACTATTTGCAGTCTTTTTTATTTTTTTATTTTTTTTTTTTTTTCCCGGATGGGAAATCATCAAATGACCCCCCCCACTCTGGGCGGAGCGGAAGGGAGTGTCAGACTTGTACTGACTAAAACCCATCCATGTTCCTTCTTTGCCCTTTGTGTTCCAGGGCCACGGTATCTCTTTCGAACAGTCCCGCAGCCCTGGTAGGCATCGGCCCTTGCGGACCCCTACTTATTTGCTGACATCTCTTTGAGGCGCACGTGAACTCGCCGTCCACAGGCCCGCGCCTACGGTGGCCGGGAGCCACCACGTGACCCCCAACGCCCAGGGCGTCTCCCGCGGCGACTGGGACGTGAAGTTCTTTCCCTCTCACGTCCCGCCACCTCCTTCACTAGCATGACTGCTTCGCAGAAGGAGGTGACGGCTTCCCATTCCCTCTCGCTCCGGACCATGGCTTGAACCAAGGACTATTTGCAGTCTTACATTATTAGTACCTAGAGTGCCTTTTAATTTAGTCAGAACATCACTACATGCGAATTCTCGGAGAATACAATAACATCGGGAACGCGCTCTTGAAATTCCAAATCGATTCTCTTGGTATTTAATAATGTTGATACAATTTTGGAATTGGCCAAATGTTTCAGCGTCTTGCCGAAAGCACCTTTTTGGAATATTAACTCTTTCTAAAGAAGGTATTGTTTTCGTATCATTTGGAATCTCACGTCTGTGTATTTATATTTTATAGCAGTAAATTGAATAGGAAACATGGCACACATCGTGTAATGAAAAAAATAAATGATTATCGGGGACATGTCATCTTTTATCATACAAATTGGATGTCACGTATATTACCAATATATTGTCCGGTTCTTTCCCACAATTCATGTCCGACCTTGGTGGATTAAATTCGATATGTTGAGCTTTTCTGGCAGGGATGCCAAATGTCGGTGTCCCGCAACTTGATAATAAATATTATCGGACACCACGCCATGTGTATTTAAGTGTTCTGTAGCTGTTGTATTTCCGTCACAGTTCCGAACAAAAAACAAACAATAAATAGCTTTCTTATTACCTTTATTGCCGACATAATTTTCCGCTAACTCACCCCATCTGTGGGCCGCCGAATTGAGACCAAGTTGAAGTGCCAAGCCAGCAATGTATGTTACTTTTGCTTTTTGGATAAAGCCGAAAATTGCTTTTTGACTTCCGTAATTTGTGATGTTAAAAGTTAGGCGTCATTATTTTACTTGTACAGTCAACCGAACAGATAATTGAGAACTCTTATATAAGTTGTCATACAAGGTTTTTACTTTCACGAAGCGTCAATCACAGTTCATCTTAGTTCGGTGTTCTAGACAAAGACCTTTCCCGACAAGTAATAAATAGAAAAACTTCACACTGACATTTACGAGTATCTACGCCTACGCCTCTACAGTGAGATTTTGTAGAATTCAGTGAATCGTCAGGCTGGTCAATCTTCGTTATTTCCACACCCGCACCTTTTAGAATATTTAAACGTGTTAGGAAATCTGTTTTACGGTCAGTTAAAACCAGAAGGCCTGAAGGTCCCGAGGTCACTTTAGTAATTAAGTTGATGTCGGTCTAGTACCAACCTCGATCTTCTTGAAATTCTTATTTTCCATCCCAATGCCCACACTGGCACTGGCCCAACAAAGATCTTGAAAATTCAATCTCAGGGTTAAGAAACATGAGGCGTTAAATTCGTTTGAACCTTTCAATGAAATTAAAATGTACGAGGTTCGAACATATCATTTATCACAAAATGCATTATAAATTGGCAAACTAAATGGCATGCTTTCTAGAACAAAGTTTCTTTGTAAAAGCACTCATCTATTATGCAAGTAGAGAGGTTTTACAATCTACGAAATTAGCATAGTTTCAAAACATCCGAAACTTCCTCACTTGCCTCATCAATTACATGGTTCGTACAGAAGCAGTTAGTGGGCTGCCATTTTCTTTGTTTCTGTCAACTATATCCCGTGTTGTTTCACCGCCCCTTTTATCCTATTTATGGGCAATTTGTCACGGGACGTTCGCCGCAGTGGATTAGGTACCCACACTGAAGTGGACCATTTGGTTAATGCCCAAGTCTTTACCTTTTCAACGCTAAATTCATATCAATTTCAACAAATCCGTGTTGTTTTACTACCATGGTTATAAAAGGACATTACTTTTGTCCATTTTTCATAAGCTTCATAACGCTTATCTCTTCCTATACATTATGTTTAGAATTGAAGAGTACGGTATATTCTTCTTTTATTTTGATATGGTCATTTCTTTTTTACTGCTTCTTTTTTTTTAGTTACTAAACTTCTAGGTCTATTAAAAAGATAATTCAACAAAGAATTCAGGGTCTAATCCCCAGATGCCTTGCAATATTTACTGGGTTTATTTTTGCAACACCCTCAACCCTTGTAAAGTTAGACCATAAAAAGCACCTTTTGCAGAAAAACGTGGAACGATTAAAACATTAATTGCTTTTTCCTCAAACTTCGTAATTTTACTAGCGTTATCCAAAATGTAAGTCCAAAGTTTGAGAAGCTGTAGCCTGTAGCTAATAAGTTTGAAATTAGGTCTCGATTGGAGCATATGTGAACGTGTTCTCTTGATTGAATTCAAGATCGACGGGCGAATGGAGCAAGTCTCAACAACTCGTCGATGGGTAGAAATTGCGGGTACGTGATCGAGAGCCTGTTCCGATACTAGAAGACTCGATGGTGCAATTTGGAACGAATCGAGAGCGATTTTGCCACGCTTTACCCCAGTCAACTTTACATTTTTTATTTACCTTCGGGAAATATCCGTGTACTAAAATGTCATTCCCGACCTGAAAGGTTGTGACCCAATTTAGATTTGGATCTAGAGTGAACAGTAGTTAAACTTTATGCGTGGTCATTGGTGATAGTAACGGTTTTACGAATAGGAGAAAATCTGTTGAAGCTTCTCTTCGTAGAGCTTTATGACTCAACTTGCCGGAACTTGAGAAATGTGCTCGATACTAGACATTCATAAAACGGGCGAACTTGTTTGAACTAAATATAAAACATACATTTTGGACAATGTCGGTTTTTAATGTATCACTTCAAAGACAACGGCAAGAGTTCTTTGTCTAATCAAACTAATACCCGTTTTCACTAGACTATGTGATACTTAAACTTATGCCTAAATATAAAAGCACTGTTCGGTTCAGCGCCGAAAGTTAGGATTCCAACAGTGCAGTGACAGGCATTCAATTAGGTGTCGCCTAGTCTTAGTGATACCAGACATGAGACCTTTCCCTAATAAACGACCAAAACCTTAAGATAATGTTTTCAAATTAACCCCACAAAGTACTGTTGGGAGGTCCTCGTGCCACGAGGTCGTTTCACCCTTTCAAGGATAAACATTAGAACTTCTCGGTAATCTAGGATAAGACGTGAATATTTATGAATGTTATTACTTGGTGGGTACAGACAAAAGAAACTTGGAGATGCTTAGTTAAAATTAATCAAAATTGTTGGGTTGATTTTAATTAAGGTTAAGTAATTTAGCTGTACTTGATGTCTTTATGTGGCAAGTAAGAATCTTAGTATTACTAAATTATAGGAAGACAAATCCCAACTAGGCCAGGCCATGGTCCGCTTGCTGGAGTGTTCAAAGTGCCACCACACCTGCACTCAAGAGGACATGAAAACGCCACTGAAGCCAATTAAAGTGGCCACATACTAAGCCAAAGTCATTTAATAAGGCGTACGACAGAAGAAGATAGGTAGACAGGCGTCAGGTCTGTCGTAGCGATGGTATATATAATTAGAGATATTTTAAAAAGAATTTCCTTTCTATCCATACAAATTGCTACATCTACAATTTGTATCGATACATATTTCTAAAAGCTGACTGATAACACTTGATCTATTACAATAGTGAAGTAGCTCCATCCATCATCCCGTCGAAAAGGCCTTTTGTTTAGCATAGAATGTCCATGGAAAAATACGGCCAGTCCTTTTTTTTTTCTTTGCAGGATAAGGAATAGGACTGCTGGAGATAAAATACTCATTTATTTTTTTCTTTTCTTTAAAAACGGGATGGTAATTGCCTCTCGGATATGGTTGACGAATACAAACCGATTCTTTTGTTTACTCTCTGATTATTCAAATGAATCAACAAGGTTTTATCCAATTTTAAGGGCCCAATCAATGGTCTACCAACTTTGAGTGTCCATCGATTCGCGCAGGTTTACAATGTTTTTTTGACTAAAGTTATTAACAAATTTCGATTATTTTTAGTGCAACATATTATTGGTTATATGCTTATTAATTACGTATTTTTTTAAAGTTCATAAAACTCGCTCTTGTTGCGTAAATCAGGCGTTGAAAAGAGGTCTCTCGCGCCCAACGCGAATTCGAGTTCTGTTTCGACACTCCTTCCGAGGCAACAGAGGCTAAATCGCAAAATCTATCGAGCCAGTAAATATCTTTATATCCTTGTCTTCAAAGTCGCCTCGTTACGTTTTGTAAAAAATCAATCTTATACAATAATATCGCCAAATTTCTCGGTTTTTGCGCTCAAAAAATACGTAGTTCCTGTCAATAAATTTGTGTTATTATTCGATTTTCAAAGGGCCAATGTTGAATGACAAGACAAAATAAAAACATTAGAATTTACGTAAACTGAAAATTATTAGTATACTAAAACACCCATAATATTACGGTTTTATAAAGAAATGTTTGCCATATTTCCTAAGTGACCGCCTAGCGGTCGAAGTAGAAGGACCTCGGAATATCGTCTATTGTTTTCCGGACTTCTTATTCGCACAATCATGCTATCGCGCTCATGTTATGTAATGCAGGCTACTCTACTGAATTATTATAACCGACTGAAAATAATTTGTTTTTATTTTGCAGTGAATTTCCGAGCTTTGCACAAAGAGACTTTAGGCTCAACTTTGACAGATAAATGTGTTCGTAATACGCGATAGGGAAAAATTTATAATGGCAAATTGTACGTTGTAGTCATAAGTTAATTGGACCAAATATTTTGTAATTAAGCTTGTCATTTCTCACGTCGTTTAATTGCCTTATGATTTCACATTCCTTTAAAGGACAGAACCACATGCCTTGAAATCGTTAAAAAAAAAATTGCGAGAGACTTTTGCCCGATTTCTAGGACGAAAATCAACATTAAATGCAAAAAAAATGGTCAAGCTATTGTAAACTGCTGTAATATAGTTGAATGAATTACATCAACAGCCATCGCATCACCTTAGTTGCCTTTAATTCAGACGCATTTTCGTTCCAAAAATTCATATCTATCAATGTCACATCAAATTGAGAATCACACCTTTTAAGGTTATCATAAAAACCTTCATCTCAAAAACCAAATTCCGTTTCTGAAAATCCTTTACCAATAACCTTACGGCGTTGATACAAAAGCGTGCACTTCACGTATTACAGACAGCCATTGTCGGTGTTGTGTTTTCAGCTTGTATTTGTTGTGGCATCGCGCACAGAGAAACAAATGATGAAGCCTGCATTGTGCTCCTTGTATGAGAGGCAATCTACACTAAACATTATCCAGAGCATAGATGCGAGCGTGATCAGAGCACCACTGATAGCGTTTCAATGAACTTAAAAGGAGCGTGATTAAAAATTATATAAAAGATTCTTACTTTTCTAGTTTATTTCTATTGTGTGTTAGATAATAGCTGGGCTGGCGACTCGTATTTGTATTGTTTCCCGGAAATGGAATTCCATTTTACCAGTATACATCGTGAGATTCGTAAGAATGATTATGTAGCACGTGCACGTGCATTAAAACTGCACATTTAGGTAAACCAGGAAATAGATTATATTACAAAATAACCGTTGCCCACGACTTCGTTCGTAAAATTTACAAGTTTCATACAAACTTTCAACACTCGTTTTAACCCCTTAGGGGATGAATTTCCAAAATACCTTCTTAGTGCACACTTTCGTCATTTAAGAAACGTTTGTGAAAAATTTCATGGTTCTAGACCTCTGCGGTTTCAGATGTGCGTTGATTGATCTGTCGGTGAATCAGTCAGTCAGACAGTTTCTTACTTTATATAGGTATTATAAATAAGATTGTAATTTTTGATAATTTCTTCTTCTTTTTGAATCGATAGCGACCTGAACGGTTTCATCGTTTGCCACATTCAAGTCTTCAAGGGTAGTAATTATTTCTGACATGATGGGCTATGATAGGCAGAGTTTTTTTTTGCCTTATTCTCGAAGCAGAAGTGGCTTCAAACAGATGATGATATACGCCCGGAATTTCTGATAATTTAATAATTTTAAAGTTGAAACACAAAAGGAGTAATTACGCAAGTTCTGTAGTTATTTCCTACTCCCATTGGAGAAAGGCGTGAGTTTATGTATGTGTTGAAATATAGAATTTTGATATGTCAGACAATAAATCTCTGTCAACAGCTCAGCATGCATGTTCAGTGTCGCAAATGCAAACTTACTCTCGCGTATTTCACACAATGGGTCCATTTATTAATTATCGTTACATGTAGTCAGTGGCCCAAAAAGTCTGACAACCAGTCTTACCTAGGGGTATCGTATTACCCAGTACTAATTGGGTTGTGGAGGTCAGATAGGCAGTCGCTCCATGTAAAATACTGGTATTCAGCTGCATCCGGTTAGACTGGAAGCCGACCCCAATATAGTTGGGAAAAGGCTAGGCAGATGATGATGATGATGGTCCATTTAAAATTATATGCTTGGAGGTGCAAGCAGACTGTTAGGACAGCCGTACAGTAATGGACGTGCAAACATGTTCAAATGTCCGGAATATGTCCATATTCCACAACCATAGTTACAATATTTGAACATGAACCTCGAGCGTTAAATAATCGCTACTGTTCTCGAGATACGTGTGTTACATTATAGATATTGATGTGTTAATATCGGGTTGCCTTTTTATTTTGATAGAATCTGCTTGACTTATGTTGCCCATCATATCGTATTTTAGCGATCGTAAATATCAGTAGGTGTAGAAAGAAGGCTTAAGGAAAGAAAATTATTAGGAACTTTTGTCCATGAATCATTCACTAGAACTTTGTTTAGCAGTTGATAAATGGTGTAAAGTTATTTTAAAATTAAGTTACATTTAAATAGTGTGTTGAAGGTACTGTTAAAGTTTTAAATAGTATTTATGATGATGATGATACGCATCTTGGTGTGGGACGCCAAACGAGTTAGCTACATCCATTAATGCTTTTTAATGTCTAATGAAGCTGCAATACGGTGCACTTGGGATTGTTTGCATAAATATTTATGATGACAAACTAGTTTAAAAATATTGATCGTTTACCTAATATCTGTTTTATTTTTATTCAGTCTTAATTTGATTTCGCATAACATGAATTTCATGATATGTATGAGTTAAGACGTATTTATACAAAAAAAGAAATCCATAATACAGATTTATGAAGCAACCTTAATCCTCCAGACATCAAAAGCCATAGGTATTGAAAAAAACCTTCATTACAGTCACTATTGAAACGATCCCTCATTTTTCAAAAAGCTATTTTATCGTCCAATCGTCTTTGCTTACGGGGATCAGTGGGGTTCCTGAGATCAATAGATAAGTATGTAAGTAATAAAGGAAGGAACGATGAAGGCGTGTTTGCCATCCTTATACCTATCGAATATACATTTCTTACAAAAACGCAGTCAATTTACCTCGTCGACCCCAAATTGTTTGAGGAAAAAAGTGCGGAGTTTCTCTTGGTATTCGTGCTTTACGGATTTTTGATATGTTTCCATTGCTTTTTGGTTATTAACAGCATTCCGTTTGGAGGAGCTACGAGTTTGAATTATAAATCCACTTGACATGGCTCACGGACATAGCAAAACTTCAGCTTTGTAGACCACAGTCTCTCTAGGCAGTCGCTTTATGCAAAATACGGCTGCATCTGGTTAGACTGGAAGCCTACTTCAATATAGTAACAGGCTAGGCCAATGTGTTTAGAGCGCAGTCTCTTTCACACACTCACATCTAAGGCAGGTGTGATATCTATGATAGTCCGTGTCAAAAGCATCCAAATCGTCAACCTCGTACTGTACACGTAGTTGGACACGTGTGGAAATTTCATAACAATCTGCTTCGTTCAAGTTTAAAGCTAGTAGTGTAGTCTCGAAATAAACACGTATGCATAATCCTGGAAGATATTCGACTTGGGAATGAGAGGTTTCTTTAAACCTCATATCAACACAATCTTTAAATTCGTTTAGAAATAGTATAACACAAAGTCGCTTTTTGTATTTATCTGAAGGACTAATCAATGGACTTTGATGAAATTGTCGCCATCATTTAAGCAATTTATTCCGCAAAATTGCAATACATAAATATTTTATTTACATGTAGCAGGGAAATCTCGATGTCGACATGTCGTCCTATCATTAGATTGCACTCGAGCGAAACATGGATGGGTCGCTAGTCTTGTAATATAAACACAAGATAAAAAATAACAAGCAATAAACATATTTTATGTTAGCACTTCTTCTTTTTTGGTCCAGCAAACAAAGTTTGCCACAAACCGATATCACAATTATTCTTTTTTTTTTTTTTAAATGTTACCCCCTCAAGGAATTTCTCCTGTATCGTGAGTGCGTTTACAAACAGTTAAATTCACATACACAAACAGCCAGACCCGGAACAACTACCTGTAGGCCAGACAAATATTTGTTTCAGCGGTGTTGTGTTTTGTGTGCGGGAGTCGAACCCGCGACACGAAGCGCAACAGTCAATCGCCCAGCCACTGCGCCAACCGTGCCGTCAAATTCCTTCAAAGAAACATGAAAGTATAAATTCTCACGTTCATATTTATATATCATGTTCATAGTTTTCTCCCTAACGATGCTTATTCAGCGTAGTTATTCTTTTAGAGAGTTATTTCAAGATTCTCGTTAAAAGATTGTTGAGAAAACATGTCGAGTCGTTGATTTCTTTTTTGATAAATGCGGGTACTATTGAAACCTCGTTTGATTGCACGAGGTATTTTAGGCAATTTTTTGTGTGAGTGATATCAATATGAACATTTTAAAATACATTATTAATGATGAGTAAGGTGTGCTAATCAATAAGGCTGCCATTTTATTACACTGCTAATGGTCTAAGATCCCCAGGGCCGCTAGACATTACTTATTTTCTCATTAACAAAATGTATGCATCGAGTAGTGCTACATACTAACACTACTGTCTTAGTATGCGTATGTTAGTACTGTGAACGGCGGCCTTTCAATATCGGGTTCTAAAGTTGCGTAAACATAACTTGTTATAATGATGCCAAACGCTTTAAAGTTTGAAAAAAATGATGACCGCGAAAAACACGTTAGAGTCATTTTTTTTAATGTTTCATACTCACAGAGCTATTTTAATACTCACTGTAAGCAGCCAGACCGATTGTAAGGTAATTAATCATTTTTGTATGGGGTTCATTAAACTAATGCGCTCATACAGCGAGATTTTAATTGTGTCTGGGGGATATTTGGCCCCCTTATGTTTGGTCTAGCTCGCAATAAGTATTGAAATGATTCTCTGAGTATTAAATATAAAAAATTAAGACTCAGAAAAATCACATTATATTTTTCGTACTTTAATGTGTCTGGCAGAAATATCCGTCGACAGGAAGCATCTGGCAGTCTTAATAATTATTTTTTAATAGTCTTCCATACAACATAAAAAATCAGCACTCGGGCTTTAAGAAAAGTTACTATTATTTTTACGTAACTTTAGCAACTGATATTAAAAAATTGGCCGTCGGCACAAGTTAGCAGGTATGCATACGTTCAGAGTACGCGATGCCACACATTTTGTTAATGAGAAAATAAGTAAAGCCTGGCGGCCCTGGGATCTTGCTCTATAAAAAGAAGCCTAGAATCAGTACAAAGAAATACACAAAATGAGTACGAAATAAGTTTTGCTGAAAGCCAAAGCTTTCATCCGTAAAATATTCTTAATTCAATCAAAGAAATAATACGGACGGATTATTTGCTTGAAACTCTTTCCGATATAGCTTCATAATCTGTTAATAACAGACAGCCAAGCGAGAAACACCGAGGATTGGCTGTACACTCTCGCACTATCTGTCTATCTCTATCAATCCATCAAAATAAAATCAGAAAATATAATAACATTGTTATTTGGTACTAAATTACTAGAAAACGTGCAGAAAATGTAAACAGGAATCTAGCTTTACGCCTATCAACACCTTAACAACCCAATCCTGCCATCAAATTTACATTTCCCCATAATAGCCACCCGTCGCCCCATATTTTTCTCCCATTCACGTTCACGGAACCGTTCTAAAAAGCCGTTTAAAACAATACCGCCCATTACCGCCCAAATACAATCAATATACCCTCAATATCCAAGTAAATAACATCAATTAAAGGCATGTTAGAATTTATTGGAGTTACTTTGGCTGCTATTAATAACGTCCATCTAGTTGGGAAAGGCTTTCGCAGGGGCTGTGGAATCCTTTCCTCGAAGTGGTCCGGTCTTTGTGATTCAACTAAGAATTTATTAATTTAGATTGCTGATACGAAGCAACAGTTATCTGATTCTAGAGAGCAAATTTTGCTCTTGTTCTACTTTCACAATTTGCCTTAGATTTATAGATATTAAATTATTTACGGACAGTATTGATTTGAATGCCTCATTGGTCTAGTCATCGCAACCCCTAGACCAACTAAACAGTCAAATCAATACTCAATAATACTCTCGAGGCAGTCAGCGTGACTGCTGAGCATGAGGTTCTGGGTTCGATTCCTAGGTCAAGCAAAGTGTTATTGGGTTTTTTTAGCAGAAATTTCTCAGTAGCAGCTACGGAGTATTGATTTATGCCCGGATGATGGCAATAGGGTCGCCCCCTATTACATGGGGGCAGTAACATAACTGGCAAAATGTGGGTGTACTATTAGGTACGCTTCTGCCTACACATTCGGAGACTACAGACGTGATGTTATGTTATTTACGGAGATATTAAACTTTAGCGCGCTTAAAAGATCTGCATGGGAATAGCATCACCTCAGATCATTTTTATTAGCTGATCCGAGGAGATGCCTTTACGATACCTACAAATGTATGAAATCCAAAAACAAAAAAGATCCCGAACGATTCGAATTTAGCGACGCTTATCCCCAGTGCAGTCCCGTGCAGCTTGGACAACCTGAAATAATCAAAATCATAAATCTTTATTTATCTCAACATCAGAAGTAACAGGTACTGGTATATGCACAATCTTAAATAGAGAAAGGTGTCTGAAGTAGGTATGTCTTGAGGTACAGATACTATTTTATTTACAGCAAAAATTTAAATCAAGATTCTAGAGTTAAATTAACGAAAACCACTTGTATTTGTATCTGTAGGGATTTTTTCCAATTGCGCAGATAGCGGTTTTCTTTCTCTATAATTGTTCACTAAGCCCGAGAGTAATATTGGGTCTAAACACTTTAAAACATCTACGTGCCTAGGTAAGTAAAAAATGTTTATACATTTCTCTTCTCCACAAAGGCCTTACCATTAGGCACTCCAAAATAAACAGTAATAGACTCGCGTACGACTCTGAAGTCTCAAGAGGCTTAGTAACAAGGTTAAGAAAACGACGCTATACAACTTAAGTGGTGCCCGCCCAACGGGTCGTGCACGGGTTAACAATAATGCTTACGATTCTGATATTTTGATATCGATAAATACAGGGTGTAAACAGAGCAGTTCACGAAGCTGTCAAACAAGCATTATGTACATCAAACTAAGTAACTTTACGCAAAAATTGTTGCTGGGAAACTATTTGTTTTTGGGGAGAAAAATCATGTTTTACGGTAGGACTCAATGTAACGCACTCAAAAAATTGTGCTGATGGATGGATTGAGTAGTACGAGGGTCGTGGAGGTGTTTAAAGTAACAATCTTACTTTAAAAACATGTACTGGGTAGAAAGGTGTGAATAGGACCGCAGGGGTGAATAGAGACTAAACTTTGACTGGATTTTAACGTTGAATTAATTTGATTATGTTATCAAAAAGTACTCTTTTTTATTTACTTAGTTATACTAAATTATTTAGAGACCTTGCTAGCAACATAACATATTAATTCAACGTTAAAATCCATTTCAAAATTTGTCTCTATTCACTCCTGCGGTCCCATTCACTCCGTTTTACAGGATTTAAAAAAAAACTTGTGAAGAAGTTGGAACTTTGACCTCCAATATGTCCGTAACTAGAAGGTTCCCAAGTATGGTCTAGAACAAAAAAATCATCGTAATGACGGAGAGAACAAGTGCCTTTCGGCTTCGTTAAGGGTCTTGTTACAGCCTTTAGAAGTCTAGGTTTCAATTAATAATTTTCGTGTTTAGGTCTTGAGTTACATGGCAATAAGGGGCTATGTCTGGCGATCGTTGTAAATGTACAAACATCAAAGTTAAGGTTCTTCTTTTATCATTGAAAAACTTAGTCTTGCTATACCTTTGCCATAATTTCAACATTTAGAAATATCAATTTCACTGAATGACCGGCATCGCACTGTTTAACCTTTTGACCGCCATTGTCACATATACGTGACAAGCAATCGCGTACATTGTACACCAAACGACACAAATATGTGACAAAATGTTAGGTGAAATTGTGGCTTGGCGTGTAGGGCACGCGCGTGCGTTTATGCTCTTGCGGTCAAAAGCTTAAACTGCGGGGTCCACCCACAAGCATGAAATTTCACACAAGTCTTTATGGTATGATTCTTATGGCAGTTTGTTTTTTTTTTGCCGATACGAAATCCCATCGGGACACGGCTTGGAGGTACTATCACAATCAATTGCTTGAACACAAACTACCTTTAAGTTATTAATAAGCCTACATTTACTTTGGGTAAACTTAAACAGTATATTTTACCGATCACTTGATTTCCAAAACCATTGACAAACTAAAATCTTTTTGTAGGTAATTCCAAAACTGTTATCAGTTTATATCACACTAGCTTCTGCTCGCGGCTTGGCTACCGTTATGTACATAAATTTACCCACGGGAACGTTTTAAATGTAGGCACACTCGGGGATAATGGGCCTTCTCGTTAGTGAAAGAATTTTCGAAATCGGATCAGTAGTTGCGAAGTTTACCTCCTACATACAAACTTACAAATAAATTTGACCTGTTTATAATTTTAGTATAGATAAAACTGACACTCAACAAGACTTCAGAAAAGTAGTGTAGCGTACTGTGATAGAATCACAAACAGGCTCTCTATGCTTTGAACCCACGCTCCAATCAACTATTCGATACCGTGCACGCTTTGGGCAATGCGAACATGTCCGGTGGATATTGCCTCATCTTGTGTTTACATATTTATTGAGAATATGGTAATGCGGGTCCTCTAGATACTTAAATATCTTCATATACTCGTAGAACTGGTATCACATGTCTCGCGTTTTGTTTATGTGAGCCGAAGAGATGCAGTACTAGTATATTGAAATAATCTATAGTCCTACACTAATAATATAAATGCGAAATTTTAAATGGACTGATGGATGTTTGTTACTCAATCACGCCAGAACGGCACAGATATTCAACATTATTTTTAGTATATGCGAAACCTGAATATAGTTTAAGTAACTGAATCGATTCCAATAATTTTTAAACCATGTTTTATTTTGTCCCAAAAATATTTAAAAAAGGCTACAAGTTGGATACCGAGCGACACTAAGTACCTATCGCAATTATTTATTTACCTACTGCCAAATTATTATTATTAATGAGCTCAAGACGACGCTGGAAGCGCGCGCGCGCGGCTGCGCCGCGTGGTTTCCACGATTTTGTGCGGACAGCCAGGTAACAGAACAAGCTTATAACTTTGTGATTTTTCATGATACAGTTTTAAAATTTTGTACATAGATTCTATATATAAAAATACTAGACAGGTGTTTCAGGTTTCGCATATACTAAAACTAATGTTGTAGATTATAGTCTGGAATATTTTTTCTTTTTTCAAAATTTCCTACCTAGTTTTAAGTGTGTGTTACCACAGGCGAAACAATTGCTTTAAACATGTTCAATTCTCACCATTCTCTAGAATCTCTCTTAGATTATAATCTCTATCAAGCAACGCTTTTATGAAAATGTTTCGCTAGTGAGAACGCCCATTTACAACTTTAAATCTAGTCCCCTAAAACGTTCAAAAGCCTGCAAATCAACTTTCTGTCACTAAACCAATGAGCTGAAAGAACTTAAAACTTGTTACATGAGTCATTGCGCTGTAACTAAACGAATTTAGTTAGGCAGTGCCTGTAAACTGTAAGTATTTAAACGTTTACTCGATCGAACTGTAAAAACCCCAAAAAAAAATTGCTTAGCATTATTTTTTTTTTCTCGCTGAACTCAGAAACAAATAAAAAAGAACAACCCCTTTTCAAAAAATAATTCATTAGTAAATACGTCCGTATTGTGAAGCTCCCACCTATCGCCGTATTTCAAATTTAATGATACACCAAAATGTTTCAAAGAAAACAGACCCATTAAAAGGAAGATTTATTTCCGTTAAAATCTGCGAGAAAATTCTTTCTGTGTTCCTATAATGAGCAGAAACGACGTCTACGTATCGTCGTGAATCGGAAAGCAAAGGAAACGCTCTGAAGAGTACCAATAGTATTCCTTGTTACCAAGGAGGTTCCAGAAATACTGAAAAATTGAACGAAAATGTATTTTGTGAGGTGAATTTCTTTTTGAAAAAAAATATACAAGAAAATCTCGAGAATTTCTCAGCCAAAATGAATATAGTGAGGAAAGCGGCGTGCTGTCTTTTTGAAATGAGATATTTATTAAAAATGTAATTGAAAGACGTATCGGATTATGTTTGTTATTGAAATAAGAACTGCTTTATAAATCTCGAATGTCTTAACGATGAGATAAAGTTGAAAATTAAAGAAAAATATTATGTAGATTGAAAACCTAAGTTATAACATTCTGATAGCTTTTAAAAAGAAGTTCACCTTAAAGTTCAGCGCGGTTTCACCCGCGGTTTCGGAATTTTCTCCTTTTGGGTTGGGTTTTGAATAGAATCTTCTGAATTTGAGGATACTGTCACTGCGGAGGGGTCAAGAGGGTTTATCTACCCCCATGCGATTTTAGCTGCCGGAGCAGCGCCGAAGTATTTAAAATAATTTTCAAAAAATATTGGTCTCACTAACTAAACAACAATTTCAAGCTTAACGAGTAGCATAATCTGTCGAATACCATAAATAATAAAGTTGGCTTAATCGACCGTTGCTAAAAAGATTTTCCTCAAATCTTCGTAAAATTATTTCATCCCATAGAATATAATTGTAAAGCGTATAATCACAGATGTAGATAAACTATATCTGTGCGTATAATCTTTTGACAGTAATCTTAACACATAAATTACCGTCTTTACCTGCATAGTCTCATGAAGGTAATTTATTGTGCACATCATTAATTTTCTTCATTCGCTTCATACACCTCTCTATGTCTAAACGTATTTTATATTGTCAAATGTGAGACAGATAACCCTGTTTGCAGCGATCCCTCTCGGTAGGCCAAAAAATACTAAATTGAAAAATAAGGGGGAAAATTGCCTTGTAAAATTATGTAAATTCGTCGACATGAGGATGTCGTGGTTGGGATGCGGCTTTGATGTCCCCACGTATATTTAATTTTGTTCTACTTAGTATTTTATGCGGCATTTTACCAACATGATTTGTTTAGTTACAAAGAAAAGATTAATTTATTGCGGTAAACATTTCTTTACCGTAAGCTACAATAAATAATAATGACAGTAAAGTACATTACTTGATTTTCATTGTTATAAGTATCTAACCAGTGCATATTTTTTGTTTCAGGTAAAAAATCCCGAAAAACGGCCGTCCCGTCGGTAAAAACAGTACCTACTAAGTGAGTAGAGAATTCTCTTTTAAGTTGAAAAAAGTACCCTACCACAAAAAGGTCCCAGCATTGTATTATTTTACAAGGAAAATACATGCACCTCTCGAACAAAGACGTAAAATAATCTGAAAACCAAAACCCGCCGCAGTACAACGCCATCTATGAATTTCGCGTTACATTCTTACCTCGCTTAACAGCGCCACCTAGAGCTTTTACTTGCAAACAGCAGCAATGAAACAACAGCGACATCTACTGGGTAAATTCAAATAGTTGTGTAAGGGTTGTTTATTTCTACCCTGTGTAGTGAGGTGGCTTTGCTAGTATTATTAAGAATACTCGGTAGATGGCGCCTGAATTCACTTGTTCGAGAGCATTGTCCGTATCGGTACCTCTAACAATTTTCGTCCACGTGAAGCAAACTGACAAGTTTTAAAAGTATGTTTTTCTGACTATCCTCACTGTTGAATGTAACGCAACACTCGCTGGAAAGGGGAACCCTAAAATGAATTATTTTCACATGTTTGCGACAATAATGACATAATCGAAAAATAAGAAATACAGCGTTTAGACTTAAAATATTTTCATTATACCTATTGCCAATATTTTTTTTTAAAAAACGTTTTATCAAAAAATTAAATGTTTATTTTACGTATTTCGTTACTTAATTTAATACTTAGGCACTTTCGTTAATTTGATATTTAATTACAAAACAACATTCAAACCTTGTCATCCTTGTCGCTAACGAGCGAATTCTTCCTTTATTACATGTACAAAATACACAACTTAGGTACAGCTAATGGAAATACTGAGTGTTGTGACAGAAAAGCAAAAGGTTTATGTACTAGTGTGTAACAAAACCGCTGACCTGCCGTTTGCAAATGACAACGCATTTCCACGTCGAAGCCAGATACTTTATCCTTACCGCATTTTATAGGTTTGTTTCTACTCTTGCTTTTATTTCTTGTCAATGTAACGCTTATCCCTTTCTACGCGAACAAAACAAATGATTCGTTTTGATCTGGACTTTGCTGATAAATAAGAAATACATACGCTATGAAGACTCTCTGTTTTATGTCATTAACTGACTTCCAGAAGGAGGAGGTTATCAATTCGTCTGTTTTTTTGTCCGACTACGGCAAAGCCAAAATGAAGGGGTACGATTTTAGCAGTCTATGAATGTATGTATGTATGTTTGTATTAACGTATGTTCCTCCGTAGCGCCTAAAATAATTCATTAGATTTTGATGAATAAGGTGTCAATCGATTCATTATTATGGCCCGGGTAACGTAGGCTACATTTTAACCGACTTCAACAATAAGAGGTGTCGATTTTACCTCGTAAACCCCGAATTTAATAAGAGCGTGATTTTTCAGTCGTTGGATTTTTTAGTTGTACCACACAAATTCTTATTTGTGTGTATGTTGAGCGATATCGTCGCCAATAGTGAACCGATTTCGGCGATTCTTTTTTTATTTGGAAGAATATTATTCCGCGGTACTCACGTTTAAATTTGGTGAAGATCTGATGGTGATCTTCGGAAATATACAATGGAACTCTTCAAAAATAGACACAAAATCTGTCGTGATTGGATGTTTATTGTCTACACAGTATCGTAATATAACGCCCGTTTGCCCTGAGGAGATACGCAGATGTGTATAGTACACCCACATTTCTACATTTAGGTATGTAAAGTTCCATTTTATTGGGGATAAGCAGCTATTACCATGACATGTATGTAAAATAAATGTACAGCAAATATTTGTATAGGATATAACAAGGCACCACTTTATACTATTAACCTCCAGTTTAGAAGCTACATATTTTTACGCATAAATAGATCTCTTCATGTAGAACGCTTATCACTAAATTTCATGTTGCGAAACCGCATAGTTTCGAGAAAAAAAATTTAGTCGTAATTCTTTACCATGCTTGATCCCATCATCCGTGGTTCCATTCTACGAGATTATAGTAAATTGACAAAACACAACCCTCACCGACGTGACAAGAATAATAAAAGTAGTGGAGTAACACCCGCACAGCCCGTCGTAAATAACTTTGCTTACTTATGCAGACTTTCTTTTCTCTATTTTGTCTTGAGATGATATGGCATCCTTGCAAGCCCGATTAGTATTATATGCCATCATCATAAAATATTTATACCTTGTCATATCGATACTTAAGAATATATACCTGCATTTTATGTTCCAACACGCGTATCCTGGTAATGTCAAACTGCGTACTGCCGAAGTTTATACCAAATCAATAAGAATATCTGAATGAAAAACAAATTTAAGAAATATCGAAATGGAAGCCAATTTAATACTTATTGCTGTCAGCTCCCACGTTCCCATAATTTGACTTCTCATCGGTCCTCAGACATGTCACAAAGTTACCTAAGTACATTAAGCTGCTGACATTTCCTTAAAGGTAACAGAAACATTAAACTGCCGTATTTTCTCCATATTATGACGACGCCAGCGAAAGGTAGGTCGGTGGTGGCGCGAGAAACAAAGTTTTATCAAGTGTAAAAGAGTTCGTCGAGACACTCTCTGTAATAAGATACGAATTTATGGCAAATTTATATCTTTGTTATGTAGAAAAACTACTTTATCATGGGAGATTTACGCTTGTATCCTTGTTTTATGTCAACGTTTATTTGAACATATTCAGATAATTACATGTATGAAGATCTCTACGTGTACTTTGCAGACAATCTCGTCAAGGCAGATATATTATCCAGTAACTTATCCTATTTAACTTTGGTAGTAGGTCAACTAGGTTATATAAAATGTTGGTGAAACACGAATATCAGGTATAATATAAACGGCATTAAACTCTGTTTACCTTGAATTTAGGGATTAACTGATGCGATAAAACAGTGATGAAAATTAAACCAAGAATAATTTCAAAGATGCATGAATGAAGACCAATTCAGAGCTTAATTGTCATTAGTAAACAAAGCACAGTCAAAAGAAAATATCAGATAGACTCATCATTATTTCACTGATGGAACAAAAGTAATTTGCCAAGCCAGCAAATTCGTTGATTACTAATTCTTCTGTTGTCAAAGTAATTTGAATGCAACAAGGCGGGGTCCCCACCCCACCTTGTTGCATTCAAATTACTTTAAGACTTCATCAGTAATTCATTTTCTTAATAATTTAGTTTTGAAGTTTTCAGAACTATTTGAGAGATCAGGTCTTGTTTTCTTGTTATCTTTCCAGAATCGATTTGCTCTTCATTCATCATCATCAACATCCACAGCCCGACTTCACCCACTGCTGGGTATAGACCTCTCTTTGATTTTACTAAGTTCCACGTTTATGTACCAGCCTCATCCAGGATATACCTGCGATGTCAACAATGTCGTCTACCCATCACGCCGCTGGACGGCCCACACTTCTTTTTCCAGGCCTTAGATGCCACTCGGTCATAGCTTTACTTCTCCTGCCATCACCGCGCCTTGCTAGGCTGCAGTAGCGAAGGGTCAATTTTTGTAAGAGGTAAGCCGGAGTAGATATCTTTAATGTGATTCTATTATTTGTCTATAAAATACTGACTGTGTCAGATTTCAAAGGGAAGCCAGTAGGAATCGAGTTGTATGGAACCTTCGCCACTGCTAGGCTGGTATATTTGCCCTTCATTACAATAATTCTGGACGGCATGTAAAGCCAAGTGGGCGGCATAAAAACTCAAGACACAAGTTTAGGCACTAACTACACGATAAAGAAGAAGAATTACAATAATTTAAATTTTCCCATGGAAAGGAATACAATTTGTATTTTTTTTTAATGGTGTCGTGGTTTCTAATGAAGCATACCATTGCTTTAATGCTATTAACTAAGTACAAAATAAAAACGGAAGTGTAAAAGCAGTCCTCGTAAAAGCAACCAAGCAGAATTTGTCAGGACTCAAGTACCATAAATTCTTCAGTTTATTACTGGACTCGGCATTCTGCTCAAGTATCACAAGATAGAACTCGAAGACAACGTGTTTTATAAGCACTTTTAAAGATTCTTTGAGACTTAGAATTGCTGTGGCCATAACCTCTTACTCTTAGCATCTTCAACACATACTTCATCTATGAATCTTGACACTGGCTTAACTCGTTCCAACATAGTCTGTCGCAGGTTCTTAAGCACGTTCCCAGCTACCACGATCGCTTCTCTACTTAAAAAATCGATATCTGGCCCTTGTTCCTACTCTCTTGAATATTCTCAATGTCTCGAGAAGCCTGCGTCAGGAGATTAACTTTCTTAATTAGTTAGACGGATTTTAATAAGGTCAACCGTTATTGTTGATTTGTTCACAACAAAAAATGGTTTTTCAACAATGCTGGTTTATAAACTAAGTCCAGGCTTGTGGAATGGACTAGATAGCATAAGTTAGTAAAGTTCTACTCCTCTTTATATTGTCTAAGTTTCTTGGATCATCATAAAACTAAACATTAAAATAACTACAGAGAAATATGTTATGTAGTCTAACTTGTGCCACGTAAAGTTTTCCAACCATACAGTTTTCTTTGAAAAACACGACGCAGTAAAAGCGGCTCAAGAAAATAAGGGCAAAAAATCCAATCAAACTTCATGAAATTTCAAAATAAACCACTTTAATCTTAGTTTAGAAGTACTTCGCTGGCTTTCGTAATGAGTCCTCTAGTAAACTTCTAGCCTATGTGAATCATAATATTTCAGCCCACATTGAAAGTTATAAACATCGTGTATCATTAAAACTGGGCTGTGTAGTGTGTAAGTACTACTTTGAAAAGGTGACCATCGACAATATAATTTGAAAATATCGAGTAGACAAGACATACTTATAGAACTCCCAAAGCAACCTTGACATGATACAGAAATTATTGATTTCGCATCAGATCCAGTCATTTTTCCTCTTCAATTAATTACGGCACATCTTGTCTCGGACTTTCCGTTTTGTTAATTTCGAGCGCCTGCTTGAAAGTTTTGATTTAAGGTGAACGCAGACCTGACCGCACCGCACGTAGTGCAGTCGCTTTCTTCCAGCCGCTTCAGGTGCTGCGGCGACTGCGGCGCTGGTGGGTATGCGAGATTGCATAGAACTTCATTATGAAGAATTCGAATGCGGCGCGTGCGTTGCGGCCAGGTCTGCGTTCACCTTTATAATGCATTAGCCTTGTAAACGTCATGTTGCCATGGCAGTTAATAGCTTACTTAAGTAGCTATAAATGTTCCATGAAATATTAACGGCACGTGCTGACGAACTCGGGTTACGTGACAATAACTTTTTATCGCACATGTTTAACGTGAAGAAAGCATAGGTATTGTTGGATTTAATTTACAAGTTCAAGCTTCCCGGAATTATTAATTTAGCGAACTTTGCCTTTAGTGCAGTCAGAGATGTTATTAAGTCCTATAGTATTGTCCAAGTTGCGGTTACTACTAGAACTAACGGCTAAACTTTAGAAATGGTTGTAAAATTATAGACACTAAAGTTTCCGTATTTGAAATCAAAATGTAGAGTACCATTGTGTTCCGCCTTTTGTCTGACGTTCAGCATTTTAAAACGTCCCTCTTCTGTCTTTTTATATTAGTTTTCTGAGTTGACACAATGAGTTATTACGGTCACTTAATTAGTCATTGCCTTCGGGACTCTTTCTTTTTAAATGTAATTTGCTGGATTATTTATTTCTCAAGAGTCATTGAAGGTAGAATTAATGGGGCGGAAAAATATATGTCTGTTTTGTATTCAAGTTGTATCTTCAGCTGTACCAACCTAGTTCTCGATTACACCAATATGCTGGTGGCAAGTGTAGCTCGTGCATCGTATGACAAATGATATTGCTTTGTGGGGACGGCTACAGTTGGAATGCAATATTGTTCTGTCTCTCGTTAAGAGTTCCTGACATTTCTGTTGCATAGGTGGCTCTGTATAAAAATAAACGTCGTATCTAAGCTTTAAGTTTAATCCTTCGGTTACTATTAAAAATACTTGAAATTGCTGCTTCTAAGCAATCCCAAATTGAATCGGCATTGTGGCGCTTTTCTCATTTATTCATACAAATATTCTGCCATTGTTACATAACGGGGGTTATGTTGTTATTCTGCACTAGCTGTTGCCCGTGAACTTTTCGCGTTAACTAATTAAAAAAATATATCACTTTATTTATTGGGTTTCTTACCAATTTGAAGGGATTTTTTTTTTTTCGCGGAACCCTATTTCACCTCATAAGTTCACCAGCTATCTGCCAATAAAAGTCCCGTCAAAATCGGTCCAGCCGTTTCGGAGATTAGCCGGAACAAATAGACATAAATTTAAATAAAATGTGTTTTTGTTATATACGGCATAATACAATGGAGGTTTTTTTTTAATCGCGAATGTGATTGTTTGGTTTCAAGTATATTTTAATTTTAAGTTTAAGATTGTACAAATTACACAAAATTTTGCTGTGCCCCGACGGGGTCTACAACGGCTCTTAGCTCTAAGCCTTTTGTATAACACCATGTTTTTACCTTGTAGAACGCAAATAAATAAATAAAATAAAATAAATAAATAAATATTTTCATATGCATTCAGTAAAAAACTGTTATTTTGATATTACAAACAGAGACTCTATATAGCGAAAGCTTAGCAAAAAAACAAAGAACAACATAATACCAAACATAAATTCTTCTTCCATTTCATTACTTTTCTCAAGATGGCTTAAAAACCCATCTTATTATCCTTCATAATAACTAGAAAACTTTCCTAACTACAAATGAAAATGTCTTGTTATATCTTAATTATACTTCAATTATATTCAGGTCCTTTGAAATAAGAAATAAAGTTAAAGTCGACTTCCATGAACGTAACGTTAACAGTTAATTGAAGCATGCCTCAGGGGAGTATACTAGGTCGCAAAGACGTGCAGTATATATTTCTTAAAGAATTTTACACACTTAAAATGTCAAGCGAAACAGGATAGTAGTGACTACTGAGATTTTCGATTATAGTTTCGACAGAACTCGTTATTGCACGGATGTGAAAAATTCTGAGGAAGTAGGTATTCCTGTTTACTTGTTCTTTTTTGGACGTTAGATCCTTAAATATAAAATTTATTTAATTTACTTTTAGAAGCATCAGTTTTGGCAGTAACCTGGTGGAATTTAAGCCAATCTAGATATAGGTTCAAAGATATTTATTCTCAAAAAAGACACTTACATGAGAATAGAGAACCTTACGCAAAATCTTCTTATGCTGTTTTGACATGGAAAGAAAAATTCTAGTGCGAGCAGGGTTTGAACCTGCGACCTTCCGATTCAGTACACCGGATGTCTTAACCAATTAGACCATCGCACCCTGCTCACAGCTCTCGAAATTTTCGTTCCATTAATAACGTCTTACGGTGACGTTAGCGCCATCTATTCACCAATAGATACAGATATAGATTCTATTTTTTTTTTTGTTTATCTTCTTATGGTTTAAGAACTTTATTATTCCTCATCAAGAATTACCAATGAGAAACTAAATGTTTATGAGCGTACAGAATATACGTTCATAGCAAAAAATAACAAATATAAGCGATCACAACAACAAAAAACAAAAAAAAGAAATTTAGTAGCTATCACTAACCAAGTTAACATGGATCTAAACTAAAAGTGAGTTGTTGTACTAAATGTGGCAATACATGGCAACATAATAAAGTTATTTTTTTAATTTTTTTTTATTTGCTCATTATGTATGATTTCAGCATTTTTTAAAACAAGACGTTCCTTTAGCTTCTTTTCTATCCATCGGTATTTTTTTTTCTTAAGTAAAAGGGGTTAACTCAACAAAGTCACCGTTTTCTTCTAACGAATGCACGACATCACTATATCCTTGTAACAGATGCAAGTCATGTTTCTTAGAAAAGCATTCCCGTTGAACCAATTGCAGGTTCGTTCCAGGCTTGTTTGTTTGATGTTAACAGACTGCGGAGATTAAACGTGTCCCGTTTTTTCGATGCAAAGAAAACTGTGCACTGTCTGTACACGGGTGAGAATATTACATGGTGTTGTGATGGGTGATTTCTTGCTACCTGCAGTAAGGGATTGGATTTTTCTCTATGGAAGCTGACATACTCACCCCATCGCTATTTTGATGTGAAGATCTATCAGCGATCTTTAGCTACGAATATGTCGAAAATGTGACGTGACACTTTAAGAGTTATACAAGTCTGGTCTGGTTAGTTTTGTTTTGTTTCGTAGCATGATGGGGATGGGATGTCACATGTCTTCGATTTTTTGGTTCTAGGATATGCTGGTTTCCTCACGATGTTTTCCTTCACGGTGATGTAATAAATTACACAATGTAATGTGCCTGCCTGGGTTCGAACCGACGACTTACTGTTCACAAGTAGAGGCCGCCACCACTGGACTACCGCTGCTCTGTTTCGTGGCCTGTATCCATAAATGCCAGTTCTGTCGTGAGCTTTGAAGAAAAATCAAACTTGCAATGTTGTTATGTTCTATTGCATCTATTTGATGATACTTGCTCATATTCCGGGTACAATTTTCTACAGATACAATAAGTAGGCAACAATATTGTTTCTTAATAGGTGACTATTTGATAAAACTTAGCTTTCAGCTTTATTAAGTAGTTACCTACCTAACTAGTAACTTGTATATTCTCATTTCCTTTCTTGTTTACTTTGGTGTGATTATATATTTATTTAATTCATACGGTAAAGGTATAGTGAAGGTATGTTAGCTAAAAGGGGCCCTGTACTTAGTAGATTAGATGTCAGAGGCTGTGAATGTCGATTTTGAGCAAACAAACTGACCGAGCACTTAGTAATGAATGCCATCAGCAACATTCTTTGTTGACTTCTTAAGAACCTTACTTACTGCTCTACTATTGGCTTAACTTTTTTGGTAAGAATTTGTTTTATTATACACCGTCACTTTTTAGTCGTCTTACAACGGCAATCCACTTTATGTATCCAATAAATACTAAACATTCATAAAAAAAAGGTATTTATGAGATTTTAATAATTTAAAAATAAAAATATTATTCAGTATTATGACGCATGACGTAGTTAAAACACCCTGTTGCGAGCGATGATCTACTGGACTCGAGTGCTAGGTAGGTAATGTTCTCCCGTTTGACACGTAAACATCATTAACAGAATGTTTCATAATTTTATTCTAATTTTTTATTATTATTTTTCTTTGTACCTATTACGGAAGATAAAAAAAAAATCGCGCCTAGAGCTATTTTCTGTCGGGTACATTAAGTGGACGACCTTTGTAAGACGACTAAAAAGTCATGGTGTATAGTCCTCCTAACCGTTTTCGGTCACTGCGGCAAATCTTAGATTAGCCATTGATGCGGGAGATATTATAGTGCACAAGTGTGTGCGCAGACGCAGGTGCACTCTTTGTTTCTCTACTCGCATAGTCCGATAGGATGGCAATCCGACTCGACCGAAGCATAGATCGGAGAGAAGATCAGGCGCAGGACCAACGGCTTAACGTGCTTTCCGAGGCACGGGGGTATCATACCGCCAACTTCCAAACTCCGGGCTACTACTGTAATTTTGTAATACCGCTTTTTTCCCAAACCGGGAATCGAACCTAGGACTCCACGCTTAGCAGTCGCGCTTGCGACCACGAGACCAACGGGGTAGTCAGTGGGGTTTTTATAAAGGGTGTAAGGGATAGCCCTTCGCAGACTGATGGGGTGAATTCACCTCCTTATTTTGAATCATATTCCACCAGAATTTTTCTAAGGAAAACTTGCATTTTTTTAATCGTTCTTTAAATACAATTCCTTTTTTTTTCAATTCAAAATTACATTCTCCGTACGCATCACTCCATTTTTGTGAATAGTACGGCTAAAATATTCACACGTCCACCCCAACCTAACGGTCGCCGGTTCTACCGCTAATGTGGCCGGCCAATTACTAAATACTTCGTCAAAGTCGGAAAAAAGTCATAAGTACGATCTTTTTCTTCTAGTTTTAGTTATTTTGTAAAAATAGTGTTCAAGATAGATATTTCGGTAATTCAAGATGTATTTTGGTAATGATTGATAGACTAACTATCTAGAGAGAAGAACACGAAGTATTCTGTCATGTCGTGCATGAAACCTTTACAAATTGTTCGATCACTTTTGATAGATAGTTCCGAGAAACTGTATAATATTTCAGTAGGTAATCCGGTTAGGCGTATGATACTTGTGTTGGCACAATATTAATGTTTAGGTAGTTACTGTATTTGATCTATTGCCTGTCTAGATGCTGTAACACGTGCCATGTTTGCTAAGACTATGCTGATTCACATACAGTGTGTAAACGGACCCTTCACGAAGCCGGCAACCAAGCATTGTTTACATCAAAATTAAGTAACTGTACGCAAAAATTATTGCTGGGAAACGAGTTTCAGGTTTTTCGTTTGGACTCTATGTAACGCATACAAAACATTGTGCTGATGGATGCATTGAATAGTACGGAGGTCGTGGTGGTATTTAAAGTAAAGTTATAACATTAAAAACTTGTATGTAAAAACCACTTAAGAAAAAGTTGGAACTTTGACCCCCAATATCTCCGTAACTATAAGGTATCGTCTAGAACAAAATATGTCTAGAAAAATGATCGCAATGACGGGGAGAGCAAGTGCCTTTCAGCGTCGTTAAGGGTACTTTTGCAGCCATTACATCCCCAGTTTAAATAGTTTTCTTGCAAATTTTTCGTAACTCTATTTTATTAGATATTCCTAAAAGTAAATTATATCGGATCCAGTCATTAGTATGGACATAAAATGAATCGCAAGCGCGCCAGTGGTGACATCACGCGACCTACTTACAAGTCTACCCACTCCTACAGCGCGCTTCTACAGAGTCGTAATATTTTGAGCTCGCAGCGAGGAGGACATTCAGTGTCTGATCGCAGCGGATTTGAGACGTCCCGGAACTGTACCAGATTCATTGTGCCCGTATTTTTGTGTTAAATTGTAATTTCAAGTCATTTGTTTGTTTAATAAAAACAGTGTATCGCACTCAGTGCTTTCATGAAACCCATCTTCTGCCCACATGATGTACGAGCCTAACGGAATAAATCCTGACAATCCGACATATAATTTTTTTTTTCCTAGAAACAGCACTATCTGATACAAAACAACTTTTTCGTAGTATCACGTTTTGGCATTTATAAAAAAAACTCGACAATGTTGATGTGCCCTATATCCTATATTGCAACTTTTAAACGAAAATTCCCGCCATTGACGTTTGCAGCTTTATCAGTTTCACCTTTTTGAATGGCATCCTACAAAAGAGAAATAAAAGTAGTTGAAAAAACAAAAAAAAAACCGAATGAAAAATCTGAAAAGCAAAAAACAAGCACATTTTAAATTAAACAAAAGTTAGAAGCAGCAGGGCCCATTCCATTTTCATAATTTTATATTCAAACTAGCTGACCCGCGTAACATATAATTTCTAGATATTTACAGGATTTTTTCATCAATGCCTCTTTGTAAACCACTGAGAAAGTCTTACACAAAGCTACTCTGTAAAGAACCCAGCATAAGCCGTTCTGCAGCTTAAACAACAAAACCAATGAAACTGAAACAAGTTTAATTACTCCCTTATTGGTACAGTTCGCAACATAAGCTGCTAAACACAATTTAATTAACACAGTAATCTGCTCTCAGATCAGTAACTTTGATCATAACTGATCAGGCCTGATAGGAAACTTTAAAGGTGGTTTTCAGTTGTACAGTTCCGTGTTCAGTTGTTTAATGTTCAAAGTACAATTTTCGCAGGCGACCACAACCACACTACCCTTGTTTTACTGGTAGAGAATGCCCAGGGCATTAAATCCGTCTTTGTAATTTATTGTGTGCGAAAAAATTTAAAAAATCTATACTAATATAATAATTGCACAAAGGAGATGGCGGGAAAAACTGGACAAGTTTCGTCAGAACTGGAAAAAAGGCGCGCGGGTTCGCGAGATATGGAAGGAGTTCGGGAGACGTTTGCCCAGGCGTGAGATCTCTCCCACTGGCCCACTAGTGAAAGGTACACCGATTCGAAAACGGTTTCCACATACTCAGTACATCATTCTGAACGTCATCGGCTCATCGATATTTTTCCCGTGGGATAATTTCCGACCATAACGGCAAAAACTAGTATATAATTTAACCCCAACCGCAGCGGGAAAGCTAGCCAAGTGACATAAAACTGACCATATTCATGACATACAGTCTGTCAACTGCGATTCGGCGACGATTGGTCTGCTGTTGCGGTCGCCTCCGGGTGACCACCTTAAGTGGTTGTGTTGATGACAGTATCCAAAAATGTTCTTGTTCGTAGTACACATCTCTGTGGTCTTTTGCAAACTTTCCTTGTTTTACCGCTTGTCTTTCGAGCCACGTCGGATTAATTAAATAAAGTTAAACTCATTGTATTTAACATGTTTCTTCATTTGTAGGGTCTTGAACTTTGGGAATTGAGTAACTGATTACTTTAATTGTTTTCGTCTTTGAAGTAGAATTAACATCGGAATATTTGAGTTATAAAATCGTAACTTAAGTTACAATTTTTTTTTTGTTTTTTAATGTTTTTTAAAATTCGCACAGATATCGGGTTAAGAATCACTCGTTAGTGCAATACCGTTTATCTCAAGCAAGGTTACGCAAGTTCAATCAATTCCTATTTTCCCTGATGATGTGTTTTTGATTTGCAATGTGACAGAAGAAGCACTTTGTTGACGTATCGTGCGTAGGTATGGTTAGAATTTATACCTTATTTATCCGTGTTAGGAATCGGCTAGTAAACACGGATTTTATTTAAATATTCGCCAGCAAAATGGAAAGCTTAGCAACGCAATATATCGAGCCACATTTACATCTTCTGATAACGTTAACTCCATCCATTAATTTATTAACAAATAAACCTCCATTGATTTATATGGGTATTAAGTAGAGAGGTATGCCAACATCGACACGGCTCAGTAGATCGGTGGTTGAACTTAATTCTGAACAAACGTGACGTGAATTATGAACCTGTATTTATTTTATTACCGTCCGTTTTACCAATACGCTGAAACAAATTTTGTATATGAAAATAAGGAAACCGATGTTTCAGAAAAAAATAGCTCAAAGAAAAATCAGGTCGCAATTAAAGGAACGACTTCGCACTCCGGTCGTGTAACAAAGCCCAGATTCAATTTTATCGTTACTATGCCAGAGTTTTTCCTAAGACCTCTTATGTCATAAAGGAAAATATTTCATAACCTGCTGAGAAAATACATCTGTGAGCTCCTACAATACTTTATATCCTTTAATACAACAAACATTGTAACATTTGAATTCTTTTCACATCCGTCTAGTGTCGCTCACAGAAAAATAAGTTAATACTAACATCCAATAAACGTTCGCATTCTATTTTCGAAACACGTTGTTTCCATCAAAAAACTCATTTGAAGTCACACTCTTGTAGCTGCCAGTTACATCGAGGCAATTTTCGAATAGCAATTAGTTCTAAAACGTCCTATACACGGTTGAAATACGCTGAATTGCAGCAACAATGTGCCATGAATAGCCTGTCTTGTTAGCTAGCTCTGGTCATAGCCTTGTCAGAAGACGTATTCATGTTGTCCCCGTTAGGGTAGGTACAGAAGCGGATTTAAGGCGGTCTGTTTCAAAGCACCAGTTACATCGCACGTTTGTTAAAATTTTACGGTTGAAATCGGCGAGGAAGACAGTTATTGTCGCAATGCTTTTTGTGTATCGCTCGTTAGTGCAATACCGTTTATCTGAAGCAAGGTGACGCCAGTTCAATCAATTCCCATTTTCCCTGATGATGTGTTTTTGATTTGCAATGTGACAGAAGAAGCAATTTGTTGACGTATCGTGCGTAGGTACGGTTAGAATTTATGCCTTATTTTTCCGTGTCATTTTCGTAGCACCAGTGTTACAAATATTTGCTTATCTCTCACAAACATACTCCTCGGAACATAAATATGTTGCAAATGATTGATGTTTTTTTTTATGTACAAACCCGTGCGTAATGACACCTTGATTCTATCTGAAGTTTCTTCTGTACCGAAAATCCAGGCAGCAGAGTTTTCTAGACTGTAAAAAAAATATCTTTACTACACCTGATTTTCTTCTCTTTGAAAACACTCATTCAGCTTAAACGCTACTTAAAAATCTATTCGGAAGTTTTTAAGCTTTAGTATAAAAAAGTCTTTAGTAGTTTCTTTCTAATATAGGGCAGCGGTGTTCCCGAGGGAAGGATGTTGATGCTACATTCAGTCGGTGTTTGGAAACGAGCCGAGAGGCCGCGTCGCGTGGTGCGCGTTTAACAGACAGACGACAGACGTATAACTTGTTCGCATAAATTACCGTAAAATTTCCTTGCATATAATTTATCTGTAATAAAGTAATCTTATGAACATATTTAATTTTGTTTTAAAATGAATTTACTTGTATAAAAAAAAAATATTTAAATAAAAAACATTTTCGCGCGCGTGTTTATTTAATTTGACTTAAAGATTTATTTAAATGTAGTGATGGGACTCTTGGAAAGATAGTTGAACTTTGTTTAAAGTGAGACAAATGGATTCTAACGGAATGAAATAAATGATTTCGAAATGCTTTGCTATGTAAGTGCATTTTTATAGCTATTATTATTTCCTTTATTTATTTTTATACAAATCTTCTACATTTTTAAATATTTCTTAAACTAAAAACAATATAAAAAACATTTAAAAATATATAAAATTGTAGCCCACCGGTATCGGGAACAGGGTCAAAGTTATATTATTATAGCTATGTCCTTTATTTATTTTTTTATAGCTATTATTATTAGTTGTAGATATGCATACGTTATTCTGAGCCCATTATTCACACAGACATTTACCGAGTTTCTGCAATACGAAAAACTCGGAATGTACTATCCCTTAGCAGTCATAAAAGTCCATAGGAAAGTTTTATGTCATTGTCAGTTGATAAACAACACTTTGTGAAATCTGTCACACATAATTGGATTAAACGAGCTTGCCTGTTAAGCGAAGCCTTGATATTAACGAGTGGCAATATGAAATAGTACATCTTCTTTATCTTTACATAGTATAAAACAAAGTCACTCCCGCTGTTTGTACGCTTAGATCTTTTAAATTACGCAACGGGTTTTAATGTAGTTTTCAGCAATAAGTAGAGTGATTCAAGAGTAAGGTTTATTTGTATATTGCACCCGTGTGAAGCCGGGGCGGGTTGCTAGTTTTGATATAAGTAGGGAAACTTTGTTATTACATTCGAGGCGGAATTCACACATTCGCAAAAAAATACTGCTTTGTTCATCATCTGCCTAGCCTTTTCCCTACTATGTTGGGGTCGGCTTCCAGTCTAACCAGTTGCAGCTGAATACCAGTATTTACATAGAGTGACAGCCTATCTGACCTCCACAACCCAGTTAGTACTGGGTAATACGATACCCCTTGGTAAGACTGATTGTCAGACTTTTTATGCCACCTGTAACGACTGTCAAATATCTACAAATGACAACCGGGACCAACGGCTTAACGTGCTTTCCGAGGCACGGAGCAAACTCGTTATGTAATGGGTAATCACCCACAGACCAACCTAGGCAAGCACGGCTTAACCTAAAGATCGACCCGAGCGGCTGTTATTATTTAGCCACGAGCTCCTCCTCAATTATTACTTTGTTATAATAATTTATTATTTTTCAGATTGCCACGAAATAAATAGTGCAATTAAGTCAACTTTTAACGTAACATATATGCCAAACATGGTTTGAAGTGGTGCTTTAGCACTAATTTAATCCATTAAGAATAGAAGCGCGTTTTTATTAACGCTTTTATGTACTTTTTACGCTCGACAATGTAAACTGTTTATGTTTTTCTATATGTGCTGTTTTAATTGTTTTCCATTTGAAGGCACACATAGGTAAACGGAATAAGAAACACTACATAAGTATTCTGACATTTTGTAAAAAAATGGTTCCACTTTATTGAGGCCCGCTTTCACCACAAATCACGGAATGCGTCATCATCGTTCTCTCTCATGGGGGTCGGCGCAGCAAGCCTTCTTCTTCCATTCTTCTCAAATATAATATTTAACGTTTCATTCCGTCTCATTCATCTGTAAATGATTAACAGATTGCTTTCGTTTAGCCGTTAACGTATCTAAATGTATCAAGCGGGCCTTAATGCTACAATGATTTGAACGTAGGTCCATATTACCGACAAAAATCTACACGTAACCAACTTCAGTGAAAAATAACATACTTAAACACAATAGACTGGACTAACTGAACTGTGATTATGGCCACACTGTTGGGAAAATACTATTGTTACTAAGTACATAATATATACCTAACAAATATGTGACTGTCTGTTTTAACTTCACTGTGAATTAACTATTTTAATATCATCTTGTCATAATTATTTTATGGTCAGCAGAATTCATAATCCCTAATTAGTTCGAGCAAGATAATCTCAGTGTCCGCTCTTCAGACCAGACGAGATTAGTCCAACGTCTTCTTCCTTTGAATGCTGAGGTATTTTATGTTCAAAGGATTTAAGTTTCCAGGCTACTTACTTGATACAACCAGAAATTACTTGACTACTCTGTAATTCATATTTAACGCATTTTGTGCAACTACTGTATATTGAAATCTTTGACAAGTGTAATTCGTCCAAATGTGACTTGTGTTTAGATAGTCATTGCCCACTTGCTGGAGTGACCAGTGTCCTTACCAGTGGCGAAGGTTCCATAAAACTCGATTCCTACCTGATTCCCTTTGAAAAATGTCACAGTCGTTTTTATATAGACAAATAATAAAATCAGATTAAAGATATGTACTTCGGCTTACCTGTTACAAAAATTGACTCTTCAAACTTGCACTTTGAGGACTTAAATCGCTACTAACGCTGCGATATTAACGAGGCAACGTACTGAGCCTAAGTAATTTAATAAGATGTATCATTTATACAAAAGATGTAAAAAAAAAACCAATACGCATGAAATAAATAAATAAGCTTCCAAACAAAACTCTTTAAATAACAGTAGGATAGACTTACAGTGGAAATAGACTTATAACAGGCCGGGATACGAGACAACAATGTAACGTGTGTGCTTGAACCACCGTTTCGTTACTTGGCCAATGAACACTCACGGTCTGGAGTTACAAGTGTGATGTGTATATCACCACTATTTCCCACTGCAGAGTAAAGGCCTCCATTCCCTCCTACCACCTGTCCCTACGAACAGCAGTTATTGGCCAGTCATTGAGAAAGCAGTGAGTTCGTCTGCCAAGCTTAAATGGAAGTGGGCTGGCCGCATCTGTCGCAGGCTGGAGGAGCTATGGGCTAAATTACACACACTGTGGGTCCCTAAAGTAAACGGGAATGCGGCAGGCCCAGAAGTAGATGGTGGGACGAAATCGACTCCTTTTTCCAAGATGATGCTTTTATAGTAATTGTATTTGTGTAAGGTAAAGGGTTTGGAAGATTTTTTTATGAAGCCTGGCCGGCCTAACTTTATTATATTTTTCAAAATATCGGCCACTCATAAAACCTGCATTAACCGATAGCTGGCATCAATAAAAAAAGCTTATATCTCGGAAACGTGACACTTTAGAATATTTTGTCTTATAAAAACTTGTTTGTATTGATGCTAGCTATCTTTTGATACAGGTTTTATGCGTAGCTAATCAAGTCAAAGTTGTGCTGAAGCTGCCATCAGTGAATGGACTTTAACTTTGATAGCTTATATCTCGGAAACGTGACACTTTAGAACATTTTGTCTCATACAAAACGTGTTTGTATTGATACCAGCTATCGATTAATATAAGTTTTATGCGTGGCCGCAACTTTGTAAACAAATTAAAATGGCGGAAGTTATCGGCCAACCCTTTTATAATTTCGCTTAACACCTATATTCTACGTCGTATCGCAGAATTTAATAGTCATCCTTTGTAGACGCGTTATTATTGTTTGTTGTAGGCTTAAAATCTAAACTCAAGAAGTACCTAGTCACTCTAGAAGTTCATAAATAAAGGGCTCTTTCAAATGTTTAGCTTGCCTGATTTAAACAAAGCCTATTTTCTTAGTACTTCAAGGTACTAGTTACATTATTACTTATTTAGGTCGTATGCTTATTAATATAGCATAGAACTGAGTACTGAACGTAAAATTCGGCTACATACACACATCAAAAGTGTATATCGATATTTTGGTTATTTACGTATATAAACAAAACTATAAGTTATTTCTTAAGTACCTTTGCACCAAAGTCCGCAGAATTTTATACTCTTACAGAAAATTTTATAAAAAAACTGAACTTTTTTTATTTTATGAGGCTTTTTTTAGATATAACGTGTTGACTGTAACTTTAAATCCGATTGGCAAGTCGTAGGGTTCAGTTGTCTTCTCTTCGTAGTTTGTAAAAATCGGTCTTGTCTGGCGGTGGTTCGAATATTCCTAGTGTGCCGCTCAGCCACCTCACCAGTATCTCGATAGCGAGAGTACAATCTGGATATAACGCTTTGACTAGTGCCAATAGCATCAGCAACATTGCACTGGCGCACGCGTGCAATGTAACCTCAGCAGTCTTGCCTTAATTAAAAAAGTACGAAAAAATTATCTGTTTTTGTTAAAAACAATAAGATTTTTAAAACACGTAGGTAAGAAAATTATGTTTGTTATTAAGTTTACTGAATTTTGCCACATTTTTTTTATTCAGATGGTAAATGTGTCAGAAACAAATTGGCGTTTAAATATATTTAAATTGTCCAGTACTTTTAAAGTTATGCGAATAAATATAAAATATCCTTAGACACTTTTGATGTGTGTAGATTGGTAAAACTTAAATAATATAAATATCCGAAAACACCCTCTAGCATAGAATACACGTTTTAGAAAAAAAAAGATATGATACATTTTATGCTTATCTTCCCTTTAGGGACCAATCCAATCCGTACTAAAATTTAGCTAGTTATAGAGGTTTGTCTAGACAATTTACGAAGAAGTTTAGTTGAATCTATCTTGATCAAAGTTGTATGTCCTGCCCAAACGATTGCCTCAATTTAAAAGCCCATAAGCCTCTAGAGGCACCAGGCCTGTTCTTATCTCTAGGCTTAGCCAAAGAAAATGTATGAACACTTGTAAGTAGGCTAATGAAAAGAACCTTTTCAAGTAGAACATTAATTTTGTTACTATTACGAATCATCCTAAATTAGGTATCTGTCCGTTTAGTAAACTCGACTAAAGATAAATCATAGCTGCGAGTGGGTGGAACCAAAATATCCAGCCCGTCGTTTCTTTCAATATGAACCTTAAGGTTTATTGATCCAGTATTTGAATCTAGTAACTCTGGATCTAATTTTGATCAATTAGCGGTGGTTCTGTTCAAATCGAGCATATTGGCTGGATTGGAAAGTGTTTACATAAGTCCCGTTTTTTTTTAAACAAAGTTTATAAAAATTTTAACTCAAGAACTATGCCCCACAAAACCTTTAATAAAAAATATAATAGTGGTTCTTTAAGATCAAGCTACTTATCCATATATACCAATTATTTATCACCCGCGTTCAATTTCATCGGTAAAATTCGGCCTTAATATAATATCGCAGTTAGTAATTCCCAATTGATTCCGACATTCAATACTTCGTCAATGTCGTTACGATGGAACAGTCGTTGATATCCATTAATCTATCATTGATGGCAATTTAATTATTAAACATGATAGACCTGGGCAATTTCAGTAGAAATTATTCGTGAACGGAAGCAAGTAATTGATGATTAATAATATTTTACGTTCGCGGTAAAATTATAGAAACGTGATGTTTTTGATTGATGGAGTACGTAATTAGTCGTTAATAACAAGATTTAGAAACAGTGCTATAAGGATCTTTCAGAGCTCGAATCACGTTGACAGGGGCGCTGTTGGTAAACATTTTTAAAAACTGTTATTTACTGTAACTGTTGTTTTTTGTTTTTCTTGCCCTTGCACTTGCTTATGGTAGTATGAATTGATCGAATCTTGCAATTGAATTTCAAACTACTTCCCCCAAACCGATTGAGCTGGAATTTTGCAAACACCTTTGGTTCTGTTGACAACACATTTTTATGACAGACATGACTTGATCCTGCAGCCAGGATCCCCTCCTCGCGAGAGAACTCCTCAACGGCTAATAGCACGGACACAAAACTTTATATACGCGTTCAATGTTGATAGATAAACCTAAATTTCTTCTTTTTATTTCTATAAGTAAAACTTAAAAAAAGTTTTTTTAAGTTTTACTTTATTACTATTGTGTAGGTGTTTGTATAAACTGCAGTAAAAAAAACAAGATGATGGCGTTAGTTCTGATTTTGACAACGCGTCAGAAGAACTTTGTTTAAGAGTGTGATCCAAATTGGGAATCGGAAACTCTTTGGAAAATGATCAAGATAAATCAAGAGTAAAGGTTCTTTGCTAATGATTAGATCCTTCATAGCTACTACTAATTTATTAAAGGCTCTAAATATATTAAACGTTTGAACTTAGCACAGTAATAAGCTTGATTTAATCTACTTTGATTAAATGCTTGATTTAATTTACCTTCAGTCAACATCAACATTTAACCTTCTTATTCAAGCAAACCAAAAAGCTAAAGCAAAAAGTTTTAAAGAGAATGATTTTGCGTATGCTCCATCGTCCACTTCCTAACCTACTCCTAATAACGGAAGATGAATAATAATTCTACGTCCAATATTTTGTAGTTCTTTCGAAAAGTTTTAATAATTATGTGATTCTATCCATATATCAACGACTTGTAATCTAAACTTATGTACGAAAATTTTAAAACTGGCAACAGTTCAAATTCCAACGAATGATTTCAATATTTTTCTCTCCGATAGCCAACCACTTAAATATCTTCGTAAAATAAATTAAAACTTGATAGCACCCCGTAATTCAACTCGAGCCATATATTGCGTATAATAAATCATCTGAAATTAAGTTTGTTCGTTCTAGTTATTAAGAAACCACTTCACGGTAAAATTTCCGTGTGCCACGACGCTTGAACGAAATTCAGACTCAAGCTTTCTTAGTTTTATGAAGCACTTACTTTTATCCGAGCCTTCACTCGCTGCTAAGGGTAATTTCTTCAGGTACCTGATTTAAAGTATCCTATATGTTAATTCAGGACATATATCTTTAGAAGTATGTAAGAATCGTAACAGGTGACGGTCTATTGATTCTGCCTACCCCCATGGGGTGAAGGCGTGAGATTATATCCGAAACCTGAAACACGTGTCTAGTATTTTTATGTAAAGAATCTATGTAAATAATTACAAAACTGTATAATCACAAAGTTATAAATCGTTCTGTTACCTGGTTGACCGCGCAAACACGTGGTTACCACGCAGCGAGCCCGCGCGCGCGCCTCCAGCGTCGTCTTGAGCTCATTGATAATAATAATATGGCAGTAGGTACCTAAATTATTGCGATAGGTACTTAGTATCGCTCGGTGTCTAACTTGTAACTTTTTAAAATATTTTTGGGACAAAATATAACATGGTTTAAAAATGATTGGAATCGATTCAGTTACTTATTCTGAACAAACTATATTCATTCTGGTATCGCATATACTAAAAATAATGTTGTGTATGTAGGTAAGTCTATCTGTATGCTTAATTATTATCATTATGAGCCTGTTGTGTTCCTCTGCAGTGCGAAGGCCTCCCTTCCTTTTTCCATTGTCCTCTCTCTAGAGCTATTTCAGCCCAATCCTGTAAGTAGCAGTCCAGCTCGTCACGCCAACTCCTTCTGTATGCTAAAATTCTCAAAAATGCATTCTGCCGTTTTTGCGTGATTGAGTAAAGAAAATTTTCAGGAATTTTCACGTTTGTCAGTTAGATTCTGGTTAAGTACAAGGCCTTTAATCTTCGGCATCCACTACGCAAAAGAAATATCGACGTCCATCGATCGACCTAATAGAGTCTTAAGATAACTAACGACCTTAAAGATAGTTAGAAAAGAAATGACAGAGCTCACTGAAAGCTGAATTAACTCCGATCCTTTCATGATGAGTTCACAGAACTTCTATAACAGGGTTTTTGCTTCAATAGAAAAGTTGTAAAAGGTTTTAATGCTTAGGTAACGTACTAAGTACTTTTGCTATTATTTCGTAATTTCTTTAATCAAAATAAATCATCTGTCAAAATACTGAGATGCAAATAAAAGGCAATCATTTCTAATTTCGTCAGTGCCGAACGAAATTGGTTTTAGTATTAAGCAGAAAGGTCAAATTATCGAAATAAAGATCACGTTCTTTTTTGTGAGATCAAGAAAAATTGAATTTGTGTTATAATTTTTTTTTTTTTCATAATTTCATTCCACTTTTCCTTGTTTCCACGTTGATGGATACTGATGGAACTGGTATCACAAAGTTAGCACGGCTTGAGACACAGTCTTTATCTATATCTGGGACGCTAAGCCATTGTAATACGCAGTCTCTTTAAAGCCCGTCTTTAAAGTTAATTAATTAACTTATCCAATATTAATTTATCCAAGACATCAATCTTATGATATTATACGCGATTTTGTTGTTTTTAATAATTTTCTTGAACTTCGTGGATGGCTGAGTTATTTATTTATTAGTTCAGTTTTGAATAAAGGGCGCGAACACAAAAAGATCTGAACACAATATGTCGTTTCTGTTAAATATTACTGAAAAACTAGGCTGCAACCTTTTCTATTAGAAACTCTTTAGATTCACTAAAAGTTCATAAAGTCGCTCAAAACGAGCCCGTGGTTAAATTACAACAACTGCACTGGTCGATCTTCAAGGTTAAACAGTGCTTGTCACGGTCGGTCCGTAGATGGGTGGCCATCCATTACGTACCGAGTTTCCTCCATGCTTCGGAAAGCATGTTGAGCTGTTGGTCCCAGCTGCCATTTACAGATTTTTGACAGTCCTTACAGTCCAGTCAGTCCTTTGGTAGTATTAACTAGACTGTGGTGGTCAGATAGGCAGTCGCTCCTGGTAAAAAGGCAGGCAGATAATGATGATGAAGAGTTCATAAACTCATCGTGTAGTAACAATGTGGTAATTAATTACCCGGGTGTTAGTTAGCTGAATAATGGTTACACGATAATGTCCCCACTCGGCCGATAAATGCACGTCCAATTTGATGGCTTTCTAATGCCTTTAGGCTCGATGATTATTTGACATAATATACCAAGTAGGTTGAATACGTCAAGTTGAACCTTATCAATGATCGTCAACGTGAGAGCAAGGTTAACTAGTAATAGTCTAGTTGAAACTGGTACTGTTTGGCACCGAAAAGAACCACCAACTTTGCTGTGAGTCCTAGATCTTTCAGAGTCGCGCTCACTACAATAGTCAGCCATCAATTATATATTTATTTTGTTTCTGCCCTGTTGTATTTATATTGTTATGCGTTGTATGATTATTGTTAATTTATTTTTTTGTATGCACATCATGTCCCTGCGACAAATTAATATTTTTTCTTTCTTTCTTTTCTTTCTTTCCATCGTTCCCGTTGCTAGGATACAGGTCTTTTCTATGAGAGGGAGTGGGTTTTCTCCAGTTTCGCGCATTGTACTTTTCAATTTCATCACCATTCCTCTCTCGTATCCCAATGTACTTGGAGTCAGCGCTGCATTATTCTTATTCCTATTTTTTTGCAATCTCATCAAAGTATTTATTACATGCCCCCAACTTTCAACCCTCACACATTGTTAAACTTCTATTATACCTAGACTTTCAGTAAAAACACGCCTGTTATGCAGCAGGAATCGAGAACAAAGTGTGTTATTTCCCAATGAAATCAGGTCGGGTTCCGACGCGGCCAAATAGTTGATGTGCGGAACTTGTTAAATATTTTAACTCGCGGAGAAAACTATTGCGGAATTTTATCATATTATTCGACTATAGTTGGACGTTGCTGATTCGTTTGTTTTTTTTTGCGTTGTGACGGAAACTTTTAGCAAGAACAAAACAAAACAGTAGCATAGCAACCTTAATGCAATGGTAACAAAGGTAACTTTTGTAAGGAATAACTATTAAAGGACTGTATTGCGTAGTTTGATTTTTGGGGAGCTCGTGGCTAAATAATAACAGCCGCTCGGGTCGATCTTTAGGTTAAGCCGTGCTTGCCTAGGTTGGTCTGTGGATGGGTGACCGCCCATTACATACCGAGTTTCCTCCGTGCCTCGGAAAGCACGTTAAGCCGTTGGTCCCGGCTGTCATTTGTAGATCTTTGACAGTCGTTAGGCAGTCAGTGGCCCAAAAAGTCTGACAACCAGTCTTACCAAGGGGTATCGTATTACCCAGTACTAACTGGGTTGTGGAGGTCAGATAGGCAGTCGCTCCATGTAAAATACTGGTATTCAGCTGCATCCGGTTAGACTGGAAGCCGATCCTAATATAGTTGGGAAAAGGCTAGGCAGATGATGATGATTGCGTAGTTTGATTATATATTGACGTTGTGGATTCGTTTTTTTTTTCGTTGTGACAGGGCGCTTTCGAAAGTATGTACAACAAACCGAGAATGCTCTGACAGCGGTAACCAATCTGCAACCTTATTGTATCGAGCACAAATATCACTGTGATGTTGACAAATGTATCAGTTACAGTAATCCAACAGCATACTCGTTTTTGGTTGTTATTGTTTTTTTGTTTTTTTTTTCCTGCTACTTGTTTTTGTTTGCTTTTGCAAGGGACAAAGGTCACAGTGATTTTTAGTTTACTGCAAAATAAGAGATAAAATAACCGTGTAAGCACTGCAGTGAGTAGTTAGATCTTATTATAGATATGTTTTTTGTTCGTGACATAGAGCTTTTGAAAGATAAAAGATTTTTTTTTTCGAATGATGGTCGACAAAGGTAGTGGTCAATATATCTTTAAATCCATTTAACCCAGCGCAGTGCAACGCCAGACAAAGGCCTTTTATGAATTGTTCTTTGTAGCCACATATCCGATCCGTATTCAGATCCTATCTATCATAGCTGTATCTTCATGGTAGCGACTAACAAAAGGATAAAAAGAACGTCAATTTTCCTTTCAAATGCATTGTTTCAAAAAATAATGATGGGACTAAATATTTTCCTTCATATTAACCCCAAATAAGGTCATTCGAATATCCTTGTCCCCAAATCATTGTCTTAGAAAATCTTACCAAATGCACCGGTCCGGAAACATGAACATGAAATTGTAAAGACAAATTATTTAGATTGATTGTGTTGTGTTAATAAACTTTGCACTTTTTATTATTGTATGTGTACACATGTTTGAGCAAATAAATATGTCTTATCAAGTTTATTTATTATTAGATGGCGAGAAAATAATATTAATAAAGAGTGTGAAGACCAGTTCATTGTAATTATTTCTAAGAGGACATGCAGCAGTGTGGTGTGTGTGGCTAAACAATCTGTGGTTAGCTATCAGTTGAACAAGTGGTTGCAATACGGGAATTGGCTTGGAAGATTTTTGTATGAACCCTGGCCGGCTTAATTTTCGCCATTTTAATTTTTTTTCAAAGTTGCGGCATACAATATATATTAATCGATAGCTGGTATCAATACAAACAAGTTTCGTATAAGGCAAAATGTTCTAAAGTGTCACGTTTCTGAGATATCGAAGTTAAAGTCCATTCACTGATGGCATCTTCAGAACAACTTTGATAGCTTATATCTCGGAAACGTGACACTTTAGGACATTTTGTCTCATACAAAACGTATTTGTATTGATACCAGCTATCGATTAATATAGGTATTACGCGTGGCCGTAACTTTGAAAAAAAAATTGCGGATATTAGGCCGGCCATTAAATATTCAAACCCCTTTGCCCTTGGATCAAACAATTTTAAAATCCTGTTAATGCTTCCTATAACTTTATATTTATTGTTTAAGCTTACATTAAGTACTGATCATCCCGATTAAGATAAACTTATCTCTAATCCGAACCTTTAGCAAGTACTTACCTCTTTGTTTACGTACTTATTCATTACCACTTCGCTGCTTAACTCCCGCCGTTTTCACTCACAATAATACCTTCATAATCCTTAAAACCACAAAATACAATCGTTTTGTTTATCTCTATCTGTGAGCCTATTGCTTTTGTTTACAGCCACATATTAAACGTGGCTAAGACATTTCTCGGATTAGTTTAACGGATAACACAGGGCCGGATTTAGATTGATGGATTAACATCGAATGAACACTCGCGAGAAACGAAAAAAAAAGTGACTTTTTAATCGCATATCAGATACACGATACCTCTTGGAAGTGTAATTTGCATTCATAATGTTGCCAGAACTTAGTCTGAATAATTATGTCTTATGGACCATGCAAGTATAAATTGACCTCAAAGTGACCTTTTCATCCTTTGACTACCCGCTTGCCATATGTCACCTACACCCGGTGTGCTCAGTACCGGTCTCATTCATTTTTGAAAACGAATGAAATGAGGTCTGAATGCCTGGATCTAGTTTAAGCGGAATTACAACTAAATGTGATTAGTTTATTAGTCGCCCCTATTTATAAGAACATTGTTATTTGTTAATTATTTGTTATTTGTTAATTACTATTTTAATTTTCCCAATTTTATTACCAAATACGAGTATGTTTTGATTTTTTTTAATTGCTACTATGACTTTGTTAATTTATTTCTAAATTTTATTTTTCCAACATTATTTTCAAATGTGTTTCATTTTTTTTAATTGCTATTATGACTTTGTTATTTATTTTAGTTTTTTAATTTAATTTTAGTACTAAATAATGTGTTTTGATTTGTTTTGTTTTTTTATGCTACTATAACTTTGTTAGCTTAGTTATACATCTTATTATGCATGCTGTGGTCTCCTGTAAGTGAAGGAGTACACCTACGTAATAACGGGTGATTTTTTAAGTGGTATAGGATTTGATTTTCAAAAAACACACAAAATATTTGAAAAATTTGATGAAATCTTTATTGGAATCGATAGAACGATCAATATAATTTAATGTTTGAAGATGATTTCATGCAAATGCTGGCCGCGGCTCCGGTTTAGATGGCCCATTCGCAAGGCCCAATTTCGGCACACTCTCTCCAACATATCAGCCGGTATATCACGAATAAATGCTTCAATATTGGCTCCCAGTGCGTCAATCGTTGCTGATTTATCCCTGTAGACATGAGCCTTAACATGGCCCCACAAGAAATAGTCCAAAGGCATTAGATCACACGATCTAGGCGGCCAATTGACGGGCCCAAAACGTGAGATAAACTGTTCACCGAAGGCGGTTAATTTTTTTTTGCCCAAAATGGAAGAATTGGACATGCCTGACATGTGGTTTCAACAAGACGGTGCCACATGCCACACGGCACGCGAAACAATGGCCCAATTGAAAGCCGCCTTCGGTGAACAGTTTATCTCACGTTTAATTGGCCGCCTAGATCGTGTGATCTAATGCCTTTGGACTATTTCTTGTTGGGCCATGTTAAGGCTCATGTCTACAGGGATAAACCAGCAACGATTGACGCACTGGGAGCCAATGTTGAAGCATTTATTCGTGATATACCGGCTGATATGTTGGAGAGAGTGTGCCGAAATTGGGCCTTGCGAATGGGCCATCTAAACCGGAGCCGCGGCCAGCATTTGCATGAAATCATCTTCAAACATTAAATTATATTGATCGTTCTATCGATTCCAATAAAGATTTCATCAAATTTTTCAAATTTTTTGTGTTTTTTTTTGAAAATCAATTCCTATACCACTTAAAAAATCACCCGTTACTTTTGTCGTCGATTATTTATTCGTGTGTTTGTGTATATCCTTTGTTGGAGATCCTAAATAAATAAATAAACTTATAACTGAAACTACCAAAAAGTCAAAACGTGCAATATACATTGGTCAAATGCGAAATATCCAAATAATGAATTATACCTGCATTACATTCACCTCAAAAGCGATATAAACAGTCCGGATTTGATGTTATAATGAGTTTGTGTGGTGTATTCATTAGATTAAACAATATACATAAATAAATAGCACACAACATTTAGTTGAAATTTCGTTAATGAGTGGTTATGAAATGAAATTTTGAGGTTTAGTATGTGAATAACAGTGAATGTTTCAATGTTCATAATGACAGCTTTTTGGTTACTGGCATTTGCCAAAAATCCAGTAAATTATCCGAATATGCATAAAACGTTTAATTACGACATCAACTGAAACAAAACCAACGACAAACTGGATTCGCTCTTAGTACTAAATAGATGAGAATTTATGAACCGTTATTATGATGACGTCAGTTCCTGACCACCGTCGATTAGTGGCAAAATTCGATTTATGGCAACCACTAATTCATTACTAAAGCCAATTTACCGAATAGATGATTGAACTAGCCAGTCCATTTCAGGTCGCATTGTTCCTGAATATTATCATACTTATAGTAATTAATGAATTCACTTTTCGATGCCACGAAATAATGAGAATTCAATAATGCAGTTCCATTTTCGTTTTATTATCTTTCTACAGAAATAAAGTATACATAATTATGTCGTTGATTTTAATGTATTAGCTCGCTTTGTCTCTTTTAAATTCATTCGCGAATTCATGAAAATAATGAATGAATCTGTGAATCTGTACTGTACTTCGTCCTGTGTAGGTACTTCGGCATCAAGTACCTACTTCATGAAAAGTCTTTGCTGGGAAAATGGCAAAAGACTGCAACACATTGTAAATAGTTGGCACACTCCTTTATTCTTAGCACTTGAATTACGAAGTGCACTTAACAGAATTTGATACTTTTTCAACATTTAGATCGTTCACACCAGATTTTTTTATCAACAAAAATGGAGTAATACTGCGCAGTATCAAGATGGCCGCATCTACCTATAAAAATATTCTATAGAAATATTTTAGTCTGTCAAGAGATCATCCATAAATCTTATAGTAATGTTTTATCACAGCTCTTCGTGAACCAGTAAAGATTCCGATAGCGTGAGGACATCCTGTAGTTTCATATAAGATGACATATTCCATGTTATTTATGTTGACGACCCGGATTTTTGTCGATAAAGCCCTAAATCCTTTGGATAGAGAGGAGGAGAGGTATCCATTGCTTGTACCTCTGAATATGTAGTAGCTTTTTTTTTTTTTTTTCGGACGGGAAATCATCTAATGACCCCCCCCACTCTGGGCGGAAGGGAGAGCTAGCCCATAACTCGCCGTCCACAGGCCCGCGCCTACGGTGGCCGGGAGCTACCACGTGACCCCCGACGCCCAGGGCGTCTCCCGCGGCGGCTGAGACGTGAGGTTCTTTCCCTCTCACGTCCTACCACCTCCTTCACTAGCATGACTGCTTCGCAGAAGGAGGTGACGGCTTCCCATTCCCTCTCGCGCCGGACCATGGCTTGAACCAGGGCCGGACGCGAGAGATCGCCGCCGCCAATCGCCGCTACAAGGACACGGCGGTGCTCCGCCCAAGCAGGGCAGACCTCTACGGTATGTCCTCCGGACGCTCCTCGCAGTGGAAACACCCGGGCGTTTCCTCCCGCCCGATTCGGTGCAGGAACCTCCCGAAACAACCATGTCCGGTGAGGACCTGCTTCAGGCGGTAGGTGAGGGCGCCATGGCGCCTCTCTAGCCACTCCTCAAAGAGGGGACTTATCGCCACTATGGTAGCGTGCCCTGCACGGGGTTGCAACAGTCGCTCTCTCCATGTCGCCATGAGATCACGCCGGAGGTCTGTCCGCTGAGCGGCAATTTGCCGATTACGTAGTAGCTTAGGTGATCAGTGAAAAGAAAATATGGCCATTCGTATGTACCAAAATACATTTTGAGTAATGGAACAAGCGAAACTTTAGTATTATATTACTTACGGTTGATTGACTTAGCTTTGTTCAGCAGACACTGAAGATTTTTGTGACAGAATTCTCGTTGAATATTCAAGAAATAAATAAGCAAGTTCATTAAAATATCTCAACTTTGTTCATTTGAAAATGTCTACTCGTTATATTCGGTGTAAATTCGATTTTAGGTTCAAAAACTATGTCGTAAACATAATTTACTCGTAGTTTCTCAAAATATAATGAGAGAGAGAGAGAGAATACATATTTAAACTCAATAATTTTGTGTTGTTGCATAAATAAATACACTGTATTTCCGTAGTAAATAACAGGTAACGCTGTAAACTTTAATACTCCTAACTTTAAATGAGAAGCGAAAATCCCATCAAAGCGAGCTTAAGTAACTTGAAATTAGCGCAAACACGAACTAACATTAGCACTTCCCTAAACACGATGCATTTAGATTCTAAGCACTAATGTTGTATGTTAGTCACTTCCTAAGCTGGATAAATCATATAATTCTTGTCGTCTCGCGTTTGGGAAGTTGGAGCGCCAGAAGTTAGTGCTTGTCCCGAATTAATTTACAGTACAGATCCGGCCCTGGTTTTAGATTTATGGTTGTCGCTATTTCGGAAGCCAAGCACTCACTAGGTAACGATTGAGTGGTCTGTAAATAGGGGCTGTGGATTTTGCTTTCGTCTCTACTGACAAATGGCTATAGCAATCCGAACCGATTCACATTCCACCAAGTTTACTAAGGCTTAATCCCATTGATTAAAAGCTTAGAGTTTCGGATGCTGGTAAGCTTGAACTTCGCATCGGAGTTTATTGGTGTTTGGTGAGTGACCTTTAAATATACGATCTACGCTTTGGAGGCTAGTTTTGCCGGCTGAAAGTTTGGGATAAAGGATACCGCCTACCTTTGTAAGCGGGTTAGCATTAATACAAATAATAATAAAAAAATAGAATTATAATTTAATTAAAAAGTATTACATAAAGTGTACATTAAGAGATACCTGGAACACAAAGGGCAAAGAAGGAACATGGATGGGTTTTAGTCAGTACAAGTCTGACACTCCCTTCCGCTCCGCCCAGAGTGGGTCATTTGATGATATCCCATCCGGAAAAAAAAAAGTGTACATTTAGGCACAGGAGAATTACAAAATATACAAATATAAATATCTAGTTCGTATTGAAATTTCCGACGCAGCAGTAGCTACGAATAATGTGGCCATATCGGCTGCTACGAGTAGTACGCTTCGCCGATGTTCAAATCGTAACAAAGCTAGCTGTGAATTGGATCACGAACTACAAACAACTAATGCCTTTTTACTTTCTTCAAATTTGTATAGCAACACGCCTTACAATACTAAAGTAAATATATTTTTTTAAATTAGGGAGGTAATAGTAGTCTAGCCACAAACGGACATGCTTATCCTGTATCCTTATATTATAAGTTTTCTGTAGTAAAATATCAGAGCAGCAAACTAGTAACTGGGCATCGTTAGTACTTTGGCGCAGCCACACTGGTAAAGCAAAACCGACACTGAAAAGGCAAACTCTTGTAAACTTCCAGCAGTTTCAATAACAGTGTCTCATTGGTGCACTGGACCAACAGATCCGAAGCTAGAAAGTTGAAGATGTGATACACCTTCCTTGTAATAGAAAGTTAGTACGAAATTATTATCTAGCTTGTCTTTGTAACGAGCATCGGTACTGAAAATAATTTAAAGGGTTGTTGTTACAAAAGATGTTATCTCCAACGAATCTTCATCTGCATCTTTCTTATAAACAAATTAAGTTTTCTTCGAAAACATTTATTGCTTCACTTGCAGGACGGAATCTTTAGAAGTTAAATTAAAGGTTCATAAGAAATAAATTTTCTAAGCCACACATTTCTGAATCCTTAAACCTTAGTGGCAGTCGTCCAAAGGCGCTCAAATAGGCTTTCGACGAATAAACCTCGTGAGTTTCCATGAAAACAGTCGATCACTACCGTTATTCTAAGTGTTATGGGTTACTGCTTGATTGTTAACTAAATCTTGCCTCTTTGTAGGTCAAATGTATTTCTAAAGTTTGAACTCCAGGAAATCTAGTCCACATTTTATAAGGTTCGATTTTAACGAGAAGACTGATCTTCATACTTTTATCCTCGTATTTTTAGAGGTATAAGGAGCAGGATGGAAAGTTCCTCATCCTCTTGGAAAAGGAGGAGCCTCCGATTAGATGGTTGATGTGTCTGAACGTTCATTTCTTCATATGCGAAATTATTTCAACAACTATTTCTTTATACGCACCAGACAAAGTTAATTGAACTACAAGAAAGAATAATTAGAAATACACCTGGTAGGGACATGTTTTTTCTGCTGAGAGGACTTATTGGAGGCGAGTGTGAAACTCGCGCGTGCGCGCGAGTTAACACCTTCCGATTTTACCTATTTTTTTTGTTGTCAACTCGCTTGCACATTATAAAGTACCGTCAAATAAAAACGAATTGAAACCAATTACTATAAATAACTAATATTTGTCCGCGCTGGCTGATTCGGTTAAGTACCAACTATTTACTGAGATTTCGGGATACGTTAAAGCCTGTGTTGGAGGTGCGGAATGAGGCGAGGGGGATGCGGCCGACGACGCATGATACCCAAGCATGCTATCCAGCGTTGCCAGAATGTTATTTTTGTAACATTTTGTTACTTTCGACCTTCTTATGTTACCTCCATGTTTTAAAGTCAAGTCGTATATCTTATACATTTAAAGTCACCTAATTATATAATACATTTTATAAGAAGTTTTTGTAGCTGACTGTACATCTGACGTATTTAATGTCAGATGAACAAAAAAATAGATACAACTCGGAAGGTGCCAACTCGCGCGCACGCGCGCTCGCCAGTTAACAAATAAGCCGCTGAGAGACACAACGTTACTCAATTATTTCTAGTGAATACAATCCTTAAAACCTACTTCATAAATTCCCCTGTGGCGACGAGAAAAACCTTGATCTTACATTTAATTAAGTTTTTTAGTCTCGTAATTCACTCTTCAGTTTTCTCACTGTCTTATCGGATAGAATTAATGATTAAAGTTCTTTCAAAGTAATTTTAAATCCTTCGTGCGAATGAAACTTGAGTACTTGTTGGTGTTAGATTTGCATGAATTATAATTTAAATATTTTTTTCCCTGTGATATAAAGGGTGGAATTTATCAACGCTACCTGGAGGGAAAGTACTCTAAATAATGGAGATAGAAAATTTTACTCAAAGGAATTATTTATTTTTTTATAAAAAGAAATAAATCTGCATTCAAAGATGTTCGAAAGTTCGCTTGCCACACTCGGGAATCATAGTCATCATGGTTATTACATACACACGCAGTGGTGATTCTGCTGTTATAGGCCGGAGCACCATTCGTCATTTTAATAAATAAATGACGTCAAAGATAATTGTTAATTAGGTAGTTTATTTAAGATTTCATGGTTTTCCTTTCATTTATTTTATCATGTTTGTTACAGAGATTTGATCCTTATGATTGACCCTATTGATTGATTTAGCCGGTTCGATTCCCGAGTGTAGCAAGCGAATTTTCGAAAATCTTTGAATGCAGATTTATTTCTTTTCAAAAATTAAGGAATGTTTCCTTTGAGTAAAATTTTCTATCTCCAATATTTAGAGTACTTTCCATCCAGGTGGCGTTGAAAAATTCCACCCTGTTTATTATATCAGCGGTAAAATGGCATTGAAAATGAAAAAGGTAATATCTGTTTCAATTGTAAAGGCTGCAGTATTGCGATCTTGATACTATTTTCTGTCAATGTTTATGGCTTCGAATTGTGCTAACATCTCTTAATGACCCGCAAGGGAACGTTTCCTACGTGCAATATATACGACATACTTTTATCTTTGAAACAGTCACTGATTTTTAACTTCCAGTAGGAGAAAAAGTTCTAGATTAAGTACTCAAGTTTGGATTATAATTTAAGATAATGCTCGCAATAACATTAGACGTTTGTCAGCATAATTACTTTGTTTATTTAGAAACCAACACAACTTTGAGAAATAATGATATCATTATGAGTAAATGAGTCTTATAACAACTTTTTTTAAGGCTCTTAGTAAAATTACTGTTACCAGTATCATCAAGGAACACAAGGACTAATGTTCCAAACTTTTATTGTACCTTATTTGTACAACTTTACAAAGTTTTTCTTTTTATTGGATCAGCTAAAACAAACGGAAAGGTCTTATATTACACTATTAGTTTTATACAAACACTTTTTATTTTTGTACGCCATTCCTATATGGCAAAACATGTAGCAACTTTATTTTTATTTATAAGACCTGTATAGTGCCTACCATACACCCACTCATGTTTTACAAAATAAATATATTTTTACAAAAGTTTGCAAAACCAACTATAACTTTAACAGAAAATATTAAATGGCGGGGCAAATGAAGCTGAAGTTTCTGCAAAACTGCACACTGCCATTTTAGTTTATTTTGCTGACCAATCAATCATTTATGAAAGCAAATATCAGTTTTGAAAAGCAACAAAAAATTCTGATCGTTTAAGGACGCATTTACGAATAGAGGCGCTTCTATTCTAGGTTTTGAGTCTTAGGCTGCCATCAGACAGACTACATCGCAACAACCACGCGCAGTCGAAATATTCAATACGCCGCTATTTTCCATAAGATCGGCCGTATCTGACCAAAGCATACTATGTTGCTCGACTGCGCGCGGTTAGTCCGTCTGATGGCTGCCTTACTAACTACGTGCACGGCTCACTCACACATCGACTTGCGCGAAGCGGCGAAATTATGAGTGAACTGACACGGTTTGATACTTGAGATTACTTTTATTTATTTTTTGCCGAGTATTTTTTTTCAAACTTCGGTGATTGGTTTTCAAAAAGTTTGTAACGTGAAATGGTCATAAAAGTAGATACCATTGGACAGCGATTGTTTGGTGAACAAGTAAGTACTGGGAAAGTACCCATGTATTTACAATTTGCGGGATAAGCTTTTTGAAAACAAATAATTAAAAACAAAAGCTTATATTTTTCGTTTTATTTAGTCATTCTTACAATTGTTATGGTATCAAATGCAAATGGGTTCTTAAAAACTTGAAAGAAAATAAAAAAATACGTATTTTACGTATAAATACCATGTCTGCTTACATAAAATATTTTAAAATAAATAACTTTATGTCATCAAATAGAAGAAAAATGTTCCTAAACTCATCACGATATCGTTGATTTTGTGTGTAGAGGCACCGGAAATTAATTTTTACAATATTATAAACCAAAATTTTCAAATAAAAATTTAATACCATTTTAAGATGGAGGAATGATGGTAAAATTATTGAGTAGTTACATTTGGTCTCTTATTTTTGAAAGTTTTAATCAGATTTGCAAACGCGTCCTAAAAGATTAGTTCTGAAATTAGATTTTACAGTGTACATTTTAAAAAGGAAGTTTTCTCGGTGTATTAGAAACTTGACTGCAGTGTACAACTCACCTAAACGTCGTTTAGGTGAAGAATGTCAGCATTCTTTTTTCGTGACGGTGAAAAAACGTTCACGATAAAATTTGTAACTGACTAAGAAGCTAATGTTAATTTGATCTAATATTTCATCATTAAAAATATGAAATGAAAACTCCTTTTTCTTTCGCGAAAACTTAAAGTGGTTGGTACGTCTTTACTTCCGGGTACCGGAACTAAGACATCTTAAAGTAGTTTAAAAAGTAGAATTTCTAAGAGATAAGATAATAGGCAAGGTTTCTGGGACAAAAAGTCTTATCTTAAAACAAAGAACTGACAGAAACAAAAGAAAAAAGTTTTTCCGACCCTCTAATAAAATAAAATTGATCCGGTTACAGTAATCTTATTTCATGACACGTAGTGAAAATATAGCTACAAAAATATGAGGTGCCCAAGTCAACAACATCAGACCAACACCCAAGGTCTTGATACTTACATTATGAAGATTATTATGCCCTTGCAACCTTCTCCTCATCAAGAAGTGGGTGTCGTTTGTGCAAACGCAGTGGGCCAGCCTGCCCATTCCCCTTTATGACAAGGTTGGAGGATAATATGTGTTAAAATGCGAAACTAGAGTTATAGCGGGGCGTGCTTAAGTGGTGCGGATGGGGCGCGGTAACTTTTAACGATGTGATGTAAAATATGCTAGGTTTGCCTGTCCCGCCGGATTCATTTCAACCATTCTCCATTTGACACTGGAACTTATCTCGTGGTGCAATCTGTGTAAAAGTTTATACTATTTGTTTGGTAGTTTTTGATATATTCACTCCATGAAATCTATTCATTTTAACAGTAGTTGTTTCAGTTGCTTTCTCATTTAAAAAAAAACACAGTCTATTTACAAATCCTGTTATCAAATTAGACTATGTTTTCACAGTGTATAAAACTCGTTTTACACCATTTTTACGAGTCCTAAAATATCAACCCAATAAAATAAAAACATCAACCCATTTTCTCCCGTCCTACAACAGGGGCACTAACGATAATATAATAAGCAGAAACACCAATGAAATTATCAAACAAACAAACAAACAAACACACACGTACCCAAAATTAATCAAATTATAATTACACAACCCAGAAAAACAAATAAAATGGAAAATATTCGATTATACAAATTATTTCATCAGGCAAAGAGCGTTTTCGTGTTGAGTACAATGCGAGATGACCTTGTTACGTGGGACCCAATTTGGCTAAATATTTACTTATACCAGAAGTGTTACTCACCTTGCTCATAAAAGGGTAGATTACTGGGATTACCACTCTTATTATTAACCAGGCAGGTACGAAAATCTACTTAATCAGTTGTCTTGTGGTAATGTCAAGAGAAACCAACATGACTTTCTATTACTCCCATCAAAGCAACTAACGATCTAATAGCAAGGGTTGAGGGCACTTAATTCTCTGCTCGTTAATCGTAGTGATTATGGTTACATCCCGTCATCGTTAAAACAATTGGTGCCTAATCTTTATTGGTTTTTTACATGACTGTAGGTGTTTCTGTCTTTATTGCTTCCCTACATAACGAGCCTGTAGGCAAGATTTCTGCGGTAAATCTTTCGATTAGCTTGCGACACACGAATTCTCCTACGCATCCCTTGCGGTACAAGATTAGGCACTAATTGTTTAATCCTGTAAGTGGAGGATATAGCGGTAGGTAGGTTTCGGTAGGTGGAGCTATTTTTGTCAAACGGAAACACAAGCTTATGTACTCTTACATAAGCTTGTGTCTCCGTTGCTTGAAAATGAAAATGCTTGTTTTCGCGATATCTAAATGAATGCTTAGTAACAATATACTCCCGAACGAATTTCGGCCACGGCGGCCCATCTCAATGAAGATTATCCAAGTGCGCAGGAGATATTATAGTGCACAAGTGTATGCGCAAATACAGGTGTGCTCCCTGTTCCTTTACTCACGTAGTCCGATGGTACGCCAATCCGACGCGACCGGAGAGAGATCAGGCACAGGACCAGCGGCTTAACGTGCTTTCCGAGGCACGGGGGTATCATACCACCAACTTACAAACTCCGGGCTGCAGCTGAGAAATTCCTAATGAAAAAACTCATTCACCCTTTTTGCCAGACCCGGGAATCGAATCCAGGGACTCAACGCTCAGCAGTCGCGCTGCCACTAGATGTGTCGAGGGAATTAAAATGAGGGAATGCTTAGTATTATTACACCGTTTGAATTTCAACTTTGTTGAGCCGCGCTTTGAAAACGCTTTTTTAATGATTCGTAGCGAAAATAGGCAAAAAGATTACATTTGGAATAAGCTACTTAAAAGTAATATTGTAGTCTTTACAATTTAGTATAAAAAGGAAAATTTTACCGCTAAACAAAAAAATCCTTTGCACCGACGACATTTTCCTTACTTAGTGGTCCTCACACTCCGGAAAAGACAAATAAAATTTAATTTACGCTTTTAAAACAAAATAGGGTCTCATAAAAATGCTTTTGAAGTAGCCTCGAAAATATGCTGAAACAAAACGACTGCGTCTAAAACGTGAAAAGAAGAAAAAACGTAATAATTATATTAGGGAAGAGCCTACTTACGCAGTTTTAAAAGCTGTGAGTGAACAGTGAAGAGATCTGTCCCTTTTTTTGTTATTTGGCCATTTTCTAGAGGACACCCACATCAGGACCCCTTTTTCAACAATGTGTCACATTAAAGGACTATATTAGACGTTAGATTTATCTGCATGTGGATGCGATGCTTAGTTTCTGTAGAAATTAAGCGAGCATATTCTTTTAGAATTTGTTAAAGAAAAGTTCTGCACTGTTGAAGCAAAAACTCTGCCAAGCATAGGTCTACTTCAAATATTTAGGGGAAGTCAGAATAAATTTCATAATCAATAGGTGCAGATCAGCTCGTGGCTAAATAATAACAGCCGCTCGGATCGATCTTTAGGTTAAGCCATGCTTGCCTAGGTTGGTTTTTGGATGGGTGACCACCCATTACATACCGAGTTTCCTCCGTGCCTCGGAAAGAACGTTAAGCCGTTAGTCCCGGCTGTCATTTGTAGATCTTTGACAGTCTTTACAAGTCTTTCCAAGTGGTATCGTATTACCTCGTACCGACTGGGTTGTGGAGGTCAGATAGGCAGTCGCTTCTTGTAAAATACGGGTATTCAGCTGCATCTGGTTAGAGTGGAAGCCGACCCTAACATAGTTGGGAAAAGGCTAGGCAGATGATGAGGTGCATAGTAATGAGATTGCAGCAGTCATAGGTCATCCATTTTAGAGACAATGAGTTTAGATTTGAATGTAAAAGGAGAAACAAACAAAAAACAACATGAGCATATTCTGAAGCTAAAGTTGGTTAAAAGTGTTGCAAATGCAGAGTTCAAACAAGTCCGTTCAGATTTTATCATATTTGTATAAAGATCGTTACATAAAAGATTGAGCGACTCAATGACAGGGTTGAATCGTATCAGAGAGAAACTCGATATGGAAGCTTGAATGTCGAACGTGCACAATATAATATTCAAAATATCACTTGCTGGTATCGGCGTCTTTTGGACTGCAGTTTTATGTCTACTCAAACACTTTTTTAAGCTTTCACGGTTAAAACTAAACTTATGCTGTCACTTAAGGGATATCTTCCGGGCTGCGGGACTGTTCGAAAGAGATACCGTGGCCCTGGAACACAAAGGGCAAAGAAGGAACATGGATGGGTTTTAGTCCGAAAAAAAAGGGTATTTTCCGTGATTGTTCGTTATTTTGAGCTCCGCTATTTCGACGCTGTTGCAAGCGCCATGATCGCGGGTTGACTGGAGAATGCGGGTGGATGGAAAATAAAATTGTTAAGAGCAGCAAAATCTGTCTACCATCTTTGCCCCGATAAGATACAGACAGATATCAGTATCATCATCATCATTTCAGCCGAAAGACGTCCACTGCTGGACATAGGCCTCCCCCAAGTGTCGCCACATTGACCGATCCCGTGCGTCTCGCTTCCAGCGGATCCCCGCAACCTTTACCAGGTCATCGGTCCACCTAGTGGGAGGCCTTCCAACGCGACGTCTTCCAGTTCGCGGTCGCCACTTCAGAACTTTCTGGCCCGCTGCAATATGCCCTGCCCACTGCCACTTAAGTTTGGCTATTCTTCGGGCTACGTCGGTAACCTTGGTTCTCTTACGGATTTCCTCATTTCTGATTTGATCACGCAAGGAAACTCCGAGCATAGCCCTCTCCTTTGCCCTTTGGGTGACTTTAAGCCTTCTGATGAGGCCCATTGTGAGCGACCACGTTTCGGTCCCGTATGTAATCACTGGCAACACACACTGGTATCAGTAAGTGACAGTATAAGTTTAATGTCTACTCTTTTGCATAACGTTCTATTCTCTGAAATATTTAATTTCGGAATCGCTAACTTTGGCAACTAAGCAATTTTTACTCGACTGCCTTTGGTTGGTTTCGTCAGAACGGTAATGTTTTCCCCATGGTTTGTGTTTTTATTTTGGTATATTCGTGGAAATGTTTATTTACATTAATTTAAATTTTGATATATATTTATAGTATTTGATATATATTTATAGTATTTTATATATCCTTGTATATTATTTAAAATTATTTTCAGATTTACACCTACCACTGCTTGTCTTTGCATCACCCAAAGGTTGACTGGTAGAAAATGCCTATGGCATTAAGTCCGCCTCTGTACTTCTGTGCTTGAAGTGTTAAATAAATAAATAAATAAAAACAGTATTACGTTTACAATTACAGGTTTCTTGTATGTCAGTCTGTGTGTAAGTGTTTTTTTCAGCTATTCTTTTAAAAGGCACCCCTTATTTTCTACCCTTTCCTTTCCGTGCGCCAACGTAAATGGACAACTTAGTTTGAATTAAATAAATTGAATTGAAATGAATAAATATTAATATTTACGACCAATGGTACTCATCCATCGATAAAAAACTTGTGACACAATCATCAATGAGTCAGGTCTGTTTATTTAATCGTAAATCACCGTCCTCTAGTATCTGCACTAACGCTATCCATTAAAAGCACTCATCCATCAATGTAATGTGATACCGCTTATAAATAAGCCGCAAAAGCTTGGGGACAGAATAAATCCGACCTCATACCCGTTGGGAACCAAAATCTTCCAATATATCAAATAAGGTTTTTTCACCGAACATTTTCGTGGTCCATTGCCCAGTTCGTAAGATTTGGTAGTCTTCACACGAATGAAAGTCGTTATGGGAACCTGAACTGTTTGTCAAGTATGCCATCGATATTTGTCTTTACTTCCCTTTGGTGTATATGTCGAAGTATTATCGACAAACGTTGTGTCTCTTTGTACTTACTGTTCTGTGAACGTTTTATTTTGTCACGTCAGTATGTAACTTCAGGTAAGTAATGCCTTGTATGTTCCAGCCTCACTACCAATACTTTTCTGCAATGTACTTTGTATCCAAATCTTACTGAAAGCTCGTAAAACAATCAGCTGTTCCTGTAAGTGACTACAAAGGAGGGAGTGGCCTTTGTTTACGTCGTTTTGTCAGCAACCATCTCCCGCGCTCATCCATCAATCGATCTTAGGTTTGCTAAGCAGCCGAATATTTATTAGTGTCGTAACATATTTGTACGAATAATTAATTATTCAAGTGGCTGATTTTATATCCTAAAAGCCCCCGTTATTCCCATCCCTCCCATATTATGGGACTGGTCCTGTTAAGTAGTTATAGTTCAAGTATTAAAAGAGGATAAAATAATTCACAGATAATTCATAGATTTTTAAGAGAAAACTCCTTTAAAAGTGTCTATACTTATCTTTAATAGTCGCACATCCGGCCAGTTTTCTCAACCAGAAACTGAATTGTATTACTTGGTACGTTAAACATTTGAAAGTTCTCATATTTTTGCCCGATAAAAGCATAGTAAGTTCAACGTAAATTGTCGAAGCGTTCTGTAAAACAATCTACCGTAACAGTTCTGTGTACTCTGTCAATTAGGAAGAAATGCCGCAATTTATTCAATGTTAATTAATTAATTTCGATTGTTTACAATCTGAATTCCTTGTAAACGTATTTCGAAATTGAATTTAAAGTAAAATACGAAGTTAATTGTAACAGTCCGTTTGTTGAAGTGATACAAACATTTCAACAGCTTTAAACCGAAGCAATTATATGGGATTACTTTTGTAAGGTTTCAACGAATCCTGTAGAATTCGACAACAAAAATCCAAATCGGCTTACAAATCCCGCAAGACTGTGAATCGTAGCGTATTATTAATGCCACAAATTCCCTTCACGCAAACCCTTAGCCGCGTTCGACACCGTTGGGGAACGACAGGATAGCCTCATTCGTAGTCAGGAAGGACAATAAGACAAGAATTAATTACTAGCTTTATGCAGCTAAGGTCATCTGTCACTGGGATGACAGTAGACCCGTCTCTTTCGCGACGAGTGTCTCCGCTGCTGCAGCCAGTAAATCACTATTGGATGTTATCCATTACTGAGTCCGCGCCACGAAGTTTATAAACGCTTTTAGCCACGATGCATTATTGTTTTAAAAGAGTTATAGTTGCTGTAAATCTGGACTGTGTTCTTAGATATTAAAGGGGACCTTTTATATATGAAACGAAATGAATGATTACTACACTCAAGTTACCGAGGACATCGTTAGATGACTAGGAATTTGTCGAAAAGGAACGGTCAGGCAAATCTTTATGTATGTTTGTATGCTAATATAACTATGTGGTAACTTAATAACATTATTTCCCAATTTTATTCGATGTTATATGTTTTTGAATCTCAACCAAAAGTGCTTGCTCCATTTTATTACAAATCAAAAACCATGATTGCCTTTTGTTTGTGCTCAAAAGTCCGGGGTCCAAAACTAACGAACAAATTTTTTTTTTATTCGGTTATCCACACCATTTCATTGGAACCTGGGATCATGACTCATGACGTCACTCCGTTAACTGTGAATATTTTTATTCCAGCAGATTCAATAGAAAAATTGATTTCACTATTTTCACACGATTTTGATGGACGACTACATCAAAAGCTTTTGCAGTATGAATTGATGCATGGATTTTTGAAACCAGAGAATTAAAGAGCAACGTTTTTATTAAAACTAGCTGTGCCCCGCGGTTTCACCCGTCGCTTCTGACTTTTTTTATTTTTGCTCGGCTCCTATTGGTTGTAGCGTGTTGTTATATAATCTATAGCCTTCCTCGATAAATGGACTATCCAACACTAAAAGAATATTTCAATTCGAAGCAGTAGTTCCTGAGATTAGCGCGTTCAACCAAACAAACAAACTCTTCAGCTTTATAATATTAGTATAGATAAGATTTCAAATTTACCAGTGCCCCAGAGAGAGCGTCAAATATCTTGGCTTTATTGCTTATCAAATGGACTGAAACGTAGGTAAAGTACACCTGTAATTTATTTTATTACTACTCACAATTAATCAGTTTCTTCAACGGGATCACACTTAAAAGTATGAATTAAATGTTTTAACCGAGAGGAAGTCGTTTTCCCTCACTATTTGACTAGAGTTTCCTTTGGAAACGGTCGTCAGTGAATGGAATCGCGTCAAAGAGCTTATTACTATAAAAAGTGCAGATAACCTCTGCTTGCCTCGGCGTTGGGAGCGCTTTATCTATCGTTTGAAGTTTTTGTCGTGCGGTAATTTGTCCGGTACGTTGTATTAAGAGAGTTCTTCATAACTTTCCTACTTCGAATCTCCTTGGATTATATGCGCTTGGATTTCTCACAGGAAAAATCTGTATAAAAACCCGCAGAGGGTCATTGTATTATAAAAACGTCAATATTTTTAATGCTCTGTTGTTTGTGGTACCCTAAAAATATAAAACACAATTTTGGCCGGACAAATCAGTTCAGACGACTCAGCAACGAGTTAGCCGATTTTATTCGATTTCCCCGCAAAATAAAATAGTTGGTACAGTAGATATTCTGTAATAACAAAGCTATCAAATAACTAGGCTACCCCAAAAGATCTTTGGCAAAACATCTATCACTGAGCACAGTAAACGTGATTGGATTCTCACAAAAGGAAACCTAATCAACCGTTGCTAATCAGAGCTTCGGCGGCCTTTGACGAGAAAAGCATAACAAGGCCTAAAGTACATATTAAAGCAACGAAATAGTCGGGGAAAATGCAGCATAAACAAAACATCTTTTGTTTTCCTAATTTAAATTAAAAGGAGAATACTCGCTTCGTGTCTAATGAAAGGAATTTTTTTTTGAAATCAAATAAAAAATCCTTGCCAACGTAATATATTCTCGTGTTCATGAAATTATACTGACCAGTCAGCTTAATTACTTAATAATGTAAACTTTCCTCTGATTTTTATAATAAAAGAGATTCTACAAAGTTGTTGTTGCGTAATGAAAACGTATCTAAACTAAACATCGTTAATATAATTGATAAATGTTGTTCGTCAGTAAAGGTTAAATATTTGAAAATGTAAATTACGGCTTACGGCTTGTTTTCAGTAAATAATTTCATAACCATAACATCATCTACTGTACTCAAGGCAACTATCCATGGATTCAGAATAATTTAAAGTTACCTTAATTATATTTATCTACAGTAGGGAAACGATCAGGTCAATTACTGGAACAAAAAATATTTTTAATTTTAACTTTAATTTATCAAGAGAACTTTTAAAACACTTTGCTTTTCAGCACTAAGAAAATGCAATTTCCTTAAAAAAAAGTGCTTACATAAATTTTTTTAAGAAAAAATTTTGGAAATTGTTTTCAGACTCATAAACAATTCTGAATAACTGATAGCTTCATACCTATGAATTTTGAATTTAGGTTTTTGATGTATGAGAAGTTTATACCATTTGACGTGTGCGGTGCGGATAGAGTATGAATTTTTGCTGTCATCTATCAAGGTTATCTTCACCTGGCAGCTAGGTTTATTAACTACTGTAGTGAATAGAGTTCTAGTAGAGCACGAGAAAGTCTGAAAAGAATACGAAAAAATAAATTTAAAAAAAAACTAAATCGAAAAAAAATAAAATCTAAATCGAAATCGAAATCTCAAATAAAAAAAAAACGAAATCGAAATCTTAGCGACTTCGTATAACGTTTCTTAAAGAATTTATGTTACTCTTAATGAAGTTAAGAAAAGCATTGCAAGTTCTTAATAAAGTCATACCTCCAGGATCCATTCTTTTTATGTTTCTTTCATACTTTTAAGGGGATTTCAAGTTACTTTCAAAGACGACATTGAAAAACTCAAGTATTCTTTAGCGACGTCGGTTTTATGTACCGAGAGCCTTCATAAAATGATTTTTATAATCTCTGAGGAAGATAAAAAAATTTGTTGTAAGATCCATTGCACATAATAGGTCTCTTACAGATATAGCTTTATAATTCGCAGTATTTAGAAATACTTTATAATTTTATACTTTCAAAGAATGCACACATACGTTTTAAAAATCTTATTTAAAATAACACAACCACGTTCATTTCTAATATTTAAAATCAAATCGCGCTCGCGACAGGAAAGCAAAATCAAAAACTACTGCAGTCGGGCACAGGAACCAACTTGCACGGTTGATGCAAAAAAAAAAAATGTCTTTCCATTGGCACGGGACCCGGTCACAATCGCTTAATCTTCTTTTTTCCTAGCTCCATGTTTTCAGTTAAGTTTTATAGACCCGTTGGGCACACACGACCAACCATTGATCTGCCTACCCTTTTCCTATGTTGGGGTCGGCTTCCTGTCTAACCGAATGTATGTGAATACCAGTATTTTACATGGAGCGACTGTTTATCTGACCTCTACAACCCAGTTAGTGCTGGGTAATACGATAACAGTGAGACTGGTTGTCAGATTTTTATACTACAGACTACATGTAGCGACTGTCAAAGATATACAAATGACGGGAAACTCTGTATACAGGGTGTTTGGTGCATCGTTTGCCAAATTGAATAGGCCGAATGGAGAGGTCATTTGCTATCTCTTCAGGACCAAGAACTCACTCTTGGCCACACCGGTTTTTTTATTACAACTTTCTAATTTTTATTTTGAAAATTTCCCAAACATTAAAGCTTACATTTAAAAAAAAGTTATTAGTATGTAAGTATACGGTATGTTTGAAATAGCGAAGTTATTAAAAGATTTTTTTAGCATATTGCATACTGTTGGAAAGAGGACAGACTAGAGAACTTTTTAAAAGAATTCGAAGATCTCGATCGCTTTTAGTTTTTTTTTTTTATGGTAATATATAGTTGAGTTTTAAGTTTATTTTTTGTTCTTCTAAAAGCTTCGTGAGTTATTAAAAATAAAACTAGATGTTACTACCGAGTAGTTTTGAATAGAACCATACAACAATACGTATAAAAATTAAAAGGTAATTTAAGGAATATAATAATAACTTTATTTAAAATTTAAGCTTTCGTGTTTTGTTTGAGATTTTTTCAAAATAAAAATTAGAAAATTGTAAAAAAAAAACCGGTGTGGCCAAGAGTGAGTTCTTGAGCCTGAAGAGATAGCAAATGACCTCTCCATTCAGCCAATTCAATTTGGCAAACGATGCACCAAACACCCTGTATAATGGATGGTCACCCATCACTGAAGACTAACCCGTGCGGCTGTTATTATTTAGCTACGAGCTCCTCACGCAGCCAACCCTATCGATCGTAATTGACTTACCACTCAGCTACTATTAATTTCGTACTCCACCAAGTCGTCTATTTGAGCGTCAAATTGTTGCGAAAAATTGATAAACCCTTCCCAAGATTTGAGACGTTCATTCGGTGGGTGTTTTGGCTTTGATTTGGAACAATAATTATAAATTTCTATTTGCTTTTATTACAGCAACTTTTATGAGAAAAAAACATTATCTCATTTTCATACTTCACACACCCCCCCCCTTCCCCCTTCTCTCTTCCTACTTTTTGTTTTCTTCTTCTTTACTTTTTTCTTTCTTTCTTTTTTTTCATTATCTTTCTTTTTTCTTCTTTTTCTTACTTTCATTTCAAACGACAATTTTCACGTCTTACTAAATTCAATTATAACTAAAAGCCAGTTAACGTCCCACTTAAAACACACCATAATATAATCATTAACAAACTCACAAAGAAAATAAATAGCAGAGAAATATCCAGGCGGAGGCAACAAGTCTATTAAATATTCACCACAATAACTGACACATGACATACAACTCACTTACCGTGATGGCGGTTCACAAGCACTTTTTGCAGACTCGTTAAATATTTACTAAGAAGATACACTTTAAACTCATATTACACAGTTGTAACTTGGACAACAGTATGCAAGTACCTTACGTTGCATTGTGAGGGTCGGGAAGCACATTCAATTTGGCAGTATTTGAATATAACTTGGTCTAGTCGTTCTGGATTCGATTCCCATATCGGGCAAGTGTTATTGGGTTTTTCCATCAGGAATTTCTTAGTAGCAGCCACAGAATCTGTTATGATGTTACGTTACACTAACCGACCCGATCTACTCTATTTTGTCGCCCGGCTATGCTTACTAAGTTCGGCACTATTATGTCACTTGTGTACAATACTTTTGTGCAAGTTAAAGATAAATGTATTTACGTCTTTATCTGCATGAAAAATGCATATTTGTCAAGCATAATTTAATTCAAGTGATATTGGAGTCGGAGAAACGATGCTTTGAGATGGTAAACGGAGAACGAACACTGCAAATATATTTAAACCTTACTAAGGTTAAAATATAATTGCAGTGTTCATTATTCTTGGTAATATGAACGTATATCAAGCTTTTGTTTTAAGTGGAGAAATGTCTAGACTTTATTATAATTTTTATAAAGGAGACGGAGTGTCGAAATTGTAATGGTAAAAAAACTGCCGTCACGATTCGTTTATTTATCGAGGTGATTTAGCCCATTCTCCTATGGTATTTCATTGTGGTGGTTTATGTTGAGCAATTATTATCTATTCTTTCGTCTCATCATCTGCCTAGTCTTTTCCCAACTATGTTGGGGTCGGCTTCCAGTCTAACCGGATGCAGCTGAATAGTATTTTACATGGAGCGACTGCCTATCAGATCTCCATAACCCAGTTAGTACTGGGTAATACGATACCCCTTGTCCCCTTGTCTATTCTTTCGTCTATTACATATTATTATAACGCTATTCGTGGCCACTCTTTTATCTTCGTAATGTGTTATAAGCTTAAAGTTTTATGATTTTTCAAGACCCACTTTTTATAGCTATTGAAGATAATCGTGTAGGGCCCATTATCCTCAGATGGTACACATTAAGCTTATATTCAACCCACAGATCTTTATCGGTTTGAAAAAAGTTCTATCCAGAATATTAAACCATATAATGGTTAAGATTTTATCAGGCGCAGTTGTGTTTTAGAGGCCGAGATAATATTATTACAATATTAAACTCGCAGACTACAACGATAACAGCTATTTCATATAATTAAGGGCACAGACAGACTAATAATTTGCTGTTTTAATTTTAAAATGAATTAGTAAAAGTTTAAACAGTTCAACTTCTACCTATTATTTAATTTTAAATAATCAGATAAACCTTGATATATCAGTTGTCTCACAGGTTGTTTTAAACGTGAAATGTTGTTGCTTTTTTGACCTGAGACCTGACAACGGTGTCAATCAATAAAATATTTGTTCTTCTTTTTAATAGGTTCCATGGTTCCAAAAAAAAAATAAGGTTCAAATAAACCACGAATGCAGAAGTAAAAAATTATAAACACACAACTTTTGGAAAAAGCTCACGTAAAATCTTCATCAAACACAATTTGTCAAAATCCATTCGTTTGCGTGCGCGCTCTGGTGTTTCGTGTCGTTTCTAAAACTTGATTTAAGTACCAACTAAGAAGTTCCAAACTCGCGGAGTAAACAGTCGTTAAATGACTTACTCACACAAGGCGAGAACTGCCGGGTGTATTACTTATAAACTAATTAGATGAGTTTATAACGTAATATAAGCAACCAACTTACGTGTTTGCGTAAATATTTCGTAATTAAAGGTGTCACTTAGTGTGACATATATGGCAAGGGGGTAATGGCTTATCTTCGCGTCATGCTTGTAAACGGGTGCTGCTTGTGGTCGTGTTTCTTTTTTTTTGCACTATGGTCCTAGTTTATCATCTGTGACTTCAAGTTACTGCTATTTTGTGAAACCCTACATCGCACGTGTAAGCGGGCACGCCCTTTATGCCTGGAGGTTTTATTTATGTTTGAGTATATATTTATTCATATAAATTTTTTTATTCTTTTCTTTTATTTATTTTTATACATATAATTTACATTTTTAAATATTTCTATACAAAGTAATATAAAAAAAAACATTTAAAAATATAAAAAATAGTAGCCCACCTGTATCAGGAACAGGGTCCGAAATACCGGTGGTCAGGGCTCTTGAGAGAGGAACCTCCTAACGATACGCGCCGTGTCCAGAAGTACTACTTTCTGAATTAAGCGCTTGATCCAGCTGCCAAGCGAGAGCCTCCTCAGATGTTGGTCGAGGCTATTGGCTATTAAGCCAGTGGCCGACACGACTATCGGCACAATGACTGCTGTACTTTTTACTTTTTCTTTTTATTATTGGTGTGTGCTAGCTAGCTGACATGTGACAATAATTTAATGTAATGGATTCTTTGTTAATATTACCTAACACACTATATTGTATAGAATCTGGTTCTTCTAACATAATAGACAGATGTGTTGCTGGGGAGTTTGTTCCGCCACTTCTTCTTTCCAGCTACAACACTAGGAAGTGGCGAATGGTGGACGTTTTGGGGGACTGTCTCTTGCAAACTTTGACGTTCAAAAAGTGGTCATTATCAGCCTCATTTGAAGATATGACTTCTAATTTTGAAAATATTTAACGTGTTCGGTCAAACCGATTTGCGTCGGTTGCCGTCCGGACACCGGACCTGGACGGATAATAATAATGTTTGCAGCCGGTCCGCAATCTGCATATACCGGCCTGAGGCCCAGACTCCACCAAACCGGTGACGAGCGGATATGTGCAAAGCGGAGAGGAGAGGAGATTCGTAAGAGCTAGGGTATATCCACCAAAGCTGTGCGAAGATGTGCAAAGCGGAGAGAAGATGTGCACCGCTCACCGTACGCCGCCTCTCGTCGCCTCTCGTCTCCGCTTCGGTGGAGTCCGGCCCTTAATGAGCTCTAAAGGGAACTTGACTGTGCACTAGTTTTTCAATTTATTTATTGGATTCCTAACTGTTTATTTTTTAGCTTTCCTAACATTTCAACCACTCCGCGGTTCAAGCAATTTTTATGCTATGTTCATTCAAAGGTAGGAACTTTAGAGTTCTGAAGTACTTTCTGTTTTCATTCGACTTCAAATTAGTTCGTTCGTTCATTTTATTTCTTTACTCATTCATTCGACGTCGGCTTAGCGGGAAATGAAGAGTTATTTACGTCCCCGCATATGTCTGTGGCATCTTGGATTTTTCTTGTTAACTTTACTATTTACCATATACTGATTTACTGCGGCAGGGTGACATCCCTAACAACAACTGACAAATTCAGCGAGCGAAACGACTTTATTTATTTTTTAACAAATACGTTGCCGGCGGACATAACATAAAACAGAGTTACCCCGTATTTTAGTCGAGCTGTGTGCTGACAATTTGTTTCGAACTATCATTGAAAAGCAAAATATTGAAAGGCAATAAACCAAAATGTCGTTCGATCATGTTTGCACAATTCTCTGCATTTCATATCCGGAATGGTAGATATGTGAATTAAAACGTGTATTAGTTTTCTGCGCCTCGGTTCACTCGAAATATATGGATGTAGGAATATGGAATACGTAACTAACAAAACAGACGAAATATTAGCACCGGATTGGGCGTGGATTCATTAGCGGTTATTCAGTGTTCGGATTGGTTACTCACTGATGGTCTACCCTTCTGTTGTAGCAAATCTAGTCTAGCCTAGTCTGGATAGCTAAGGCAATTTCAGATATATTCTGTTAGTTCACACACAGGCTTCTGACTTAGTTTCGGAGGCAGAAATTCGCATTTTAATATTGTCTTTACTGTAGAACTTTATTCACTGTGTGTTATGTAAGTTTTTTTTCTTGTGAGCAAATAAATTTAATTATTATAATATATAATTTCGTTTATTCATTTTCCTTACATATTGATTACATTTTAAATATTTTGATTAACAAATATCATACAAAAACAATCAAAAATTTTAAAAATAGTAGTTGCCTACTGGCATTAGGAGCAGGGTCCAAGCTATCGGTGGTCAGGGTTCTTGAGAGAGGAATCTCTTAACAATACGCGCCGTGTCCAGAAGTACTGCTTTTTGAATCAAGCCGTTGATCCAGCTGCCAAGCTAGAGCCTCCTCAGATGGTGGTCGATATTATTGGCTATAAAGCCATTGGGCGACACGTCTATCGGCACAATAACTGCTGTACTTACATCCCACATATCGACAACCTCGCGAGCCTGATCTAGATCCTTGAATTTCTTAACTTTCGCAGCTTTCACGAGGTTCTCGTCATGCGGAACCGTAATACCAACAATTATTGCGCGACGCTCTAATCGATCTATCACCACTATGTCAGGCTTATTAGGCAACAATAGTCCTGTCAGTGACGATAGGTCGATTCCAATACAACTTGATATTATCATCATCGAGAACTGGGTCGGGCGCATATTTATAGAATGGCACTTCTGATTCCACGAGGTTGTGTCTGAGCAAGTACTCTCCGTTAGCCAGACGAGAACACCCAGAAATAATGCGTCAGATCGATTCTCCCGGACGGTGGCATACCCGACATATGTCAACCGTGCCATCCTTCTCAATGCATTTCTGGTAGTTATTCGTCATCATAACTTCATCCATTATTGCACAGACAAAACCATCGGTTTCTCCGAAGAGTTCACCAAAACGCAGCCAGGATACGAATGCTAAGAAGTCTATATCGGGCTTATGTAAGGCTCGGTAAAAAGCTCCTTGCTCTGACACACTGCTGATTGAAACATTATTATTAGTTGCAGTATAAAACTGTGATTGAATTGTGTGACGCGATTTGACAAAAAACTTTTCAATTCATCATCCTTTAAATCTACTTACTGTGGCTTTTCATCATTAGGAAAAGTTACGAGTATAACTTCCCACTCAGTGGTTTCCCGACCTCCACGCGGTCGGAGTCCCCACATCTAGTTAATAATAATGGCACATTAATCCCGCGTTCAGAGATCCACAAAAGCCAGGTGTAACAGAAACACCCATTAAAATATTTCTACGTCTATTACACCGTGACTTACAATCGCCATTTCTACGTGGAGTACGTACGAGGAATTGCTAAAAAATGCAATAATTCGCCCAAACAGCTACAGCTCACTGGCATATGGCCAACTCACATTTGCCTCGAAATGAGCGAATAAGTAGCCTCCACACTATGTAGGTCTTCCTTTCATTGCCAGATCAGTTCCACATAATATGTATTTTGTAGTTCGCGCCTCTGTGGCGTATATCATGTCTAGAGTTGTTGACAGTCGCTGTTGGTTACGTTTGTAGTGCACTTGAGACTGCAAACTGTTTGAGTGTTTTAACCTTTTCTATTGAGTAGTAAGGTTCAATATTGTTAAATTATTTATATATAGTAAGTAAATAATATTTTCGTGAAACCTTCTGTCTGTTGCAATCGTAATATTACAGGAATAACAAGAAGTTCAGTGCATACCATTATCACAACAAGATATGCATAATACCGTTAAAGTTTATAAAACCGTCTAAATTCTACTATGTCATAGGCAATTTCCACCAATTTAGGAATATATGAATGTGTATTTGACACTGATGTAATAACCAATATAAGCAATTTACGATTTAGTTATTGCCTAACCATTAAGATATGGGCCATTAAGAGCAATAAAGCTCTATAACCTACAGTTATTAAACACATAAATAAAACTATAACTCCAAGTTCAAATAAACTGTCAGATATATTTTACATTATTCATAGTTAGCTCTTCCATTAAAATGATTGGAAACCACATAATTCATGTTCATAAACACATATTTACATACACGCTCTTTTCCATTAATACTGAAAATCTGTTTATATATTAAATGTGGGAAATACTAATATCAATATGGTCTGTTGATTTATTTGGTAATTCTGTTTGGCTGCTTTTCAACGAATCAATGATAATGATCATTGATTAGTAGATTGTTTGTAATCTGTTGAGTTCATCCATCATGTTATAGTTTGATAGGGTACATCCTAGTAATTCTACTAAATTGTTTGTGTTTGATAGGGGTAATGTGTCAGTGTTGCTAAGCCACGTTGTTACTAATAAAATTTGCATAAGGCGGCCTCCGCAAACGATGCCGCCTACACCTGGAGTGGCGAACCAACCTCAGTATTGCATCTTTTATCAGCCTTAACCTCAAGAGGCAAGTTTTTTGGCCGTCTCTCTCTATAGCCTCGCTTTATTTCGTGCTCTAAAGTTTTAAATGGATTTTTTGCTGAGAAAAGCTATCATATTTTTAGTGTTTCATAAAACTATGTGTAAGCTTATCCTTTGTACAGTTTCAAGACTTTCAGGTACTCAAACTAATACGTGAATGTGTTATCATTAATGGCCGTACCCTAAACGTGTTTGTCTCTCCAATGTGCTTACAATTAGATAATAATTTCAACCCTCATAAGCTATTGTACCCCTTGGATGTGTGTGTGTGTGTGTATAGTAAAACCTCTCCTTATTCTTTTCGTTCACGTACTTGACTATAACTCATTCACTAGCTGAAACTTTGACAACACTTTAAAAGTTACCACCTCCATCTATTCATTTAAAATTCTACGTTGTTGAATGGTACTAAATTTCCTCTGCAGTCCCTCTGCGCAGTAAGATTCCTAACCAAATTTACTCAAGTTTGACAAAACAAAAAAAAACGAACCTGAATATTTTAATACCTGCAAAACTCTTGCCTCTGACCTCTTTGAAATTGAATTAAGACTCCTTCTAAATTGCAAATTGACTCATTTATTTTTTATTCTACTTCGGTACGAATTTCTATCGTTTGATTTTTGGTTTTCGTTGTTGGATTGTCGTATTTTATCTTGTTTAGTTCTTGTTCAAGATTATTGTTACTTAGGTTCTTGATCTTTCGTTATACCTTCTAGTTGCGGAACTTGCGGTATCTTCCCAGCGTATTTCAATTTGATTTTCTGTAGGATAGTACGCTCTATCAGGGTTTTGCAAATCTGTTGGGAGTTAGATTGTAGATTCTTATCGATATCTGTTTTCGTAGTAGCATAGCCCAAATTCGCGGATACTGTATTCAGTATTGGCTTGAATCCAAACAAAATGCCACCAGTTTAGTAGTCGCTTCCGTGTATTTATGTCCACAACGCGTGTGTGAATGGCATTTCTTCCCAATATATTTATTTTGCTGATATTTACAAAGCTCCAAGTCGTTTCGAATCCATCTTCGAAGTACATTTTGACATAATCGCCTCGTTTAAATGTAGGTCATCACTTAAGACTTACAATTCGTGTCTTGCATGGCTTATTGTAAGTGATATTTTATTTCTTTTCGTTTCAAATATAATTTATCTTGTATGTTACATAAATAAATTGGTTTAACCGTGAAATAACGTGCGTCAATGCAACTCAAAAAGCAATTTGGTCCATAGTTCTCTCAGACAGACACCACGGGAGGCAATTTCAAAAGATTAATGACAACGCAAAGGCTTGTGACATCAAAACCACTGTTTCAGTTCAACACTTGGATAATTAATTTTTCTCTCATTTCACTACTTATTCCCATGATTTTAAAAGGAATTTGGTTAAATGGCACCGCTTATCTAGTAAAATTACTATTTTAACTTCTGTGAAAAATGTTGAGCTCAGCATTTGTTTACGGCTTGGCCTATTTTCACTGTCAACTGGGCAGAGTAAAGCTTTGGTTATCATTGTAGACACACAGGCTTGGCAATTAAAACTGACTCCACGTTCGTTTGGCTTTACTTTTACGAAAATATCGCACATTATTTTTGCTAGAAGTACCAAGTTCACGACCTTTTGAGTCATAGTTACTTTTTCTTTCTGTTTTGTTAGAACAGTTACTTCTAATGTACTTCGTTCATGTTGTGTAATGTTTTTGAGGCAACAAATCGCCTTACAACAATGCTCGTATTGTGTTCTTGTGCTCCCTGTTTTAATAAAGTTTCCCTGAAACCCTTTGAAATACTCTATTTTCATACGAAAGCATTTCCATTTAAGTCTAGGAAACCTTAATCCACTTGATGTTTATTTACAAGTTCGTTGTAGATTTTAATTTGACTGCCTTCTATGTTATCTCTTACGTATTTTATTTGATTATTGTGTTAAACAAACCCCGTATCCCTTCTAACTAGTCCAGTTCAAATGTTTGTACGAATTTCACTTAGGACGCGAAGTTTCTCCGCGCACTATTCTCTGTTCTTCAGTAGTTTCACATTTTAAGTGGCCTACATACGGGCCACGAGCAAACTCACTAGCCTAAGCTTTCGGAATAGGGCTGCTAAGTGTCCCGATATACGCGAGACGGGCTTCGAAAAAGTTATTTGCAACGATGGATTGCAACTGTTTAGGCTAAAAAGCAGTCGTGCTTTACCCTGTATGTATACCGTAATTTATGAAGAACAGATCATCAACTTTACCATTTATTACTACATAAATACCAGCTTTTAGTAAGACAATTATACAAATTATGAACAGAATTTTGAATCCCAATCATTTATGACAGTGATGGGTCGATTAAATATTTATCTTTAACTAACAAGGGCAATTTGATTTAGGTAAAGCTAACCCAAGCAAATCAAGATATAATGAGGGATTCTGAAATATCAATATTTGAATTTTTAATAATCATTTCCGTCGTAGTAAGTGGTCCTTTAAACAAAACTACAACGATCATTAACCGTTTCTGCTTCCAATCCACACTTAATCTAATCTTTAGCTTTCTCGGTGTCTGCTATGAGTTCTGCAACCAGTAAAGTTGTGGCACTTACTGCATGAAGGAGCCAACCATTATCTCTCTGTTTTCAAGTTCTTTTGATTGTAAAGTTATTTTATCGTCGTAGTAAGCGGTCCTTTGAACAAAACTACAACGATCATTAACCGTTTCTGCTTACAATCCACACTTAATCTAATCTTTAGCTTTCTCGGTGTCTGCTATGAGTTCTGCAACCAGTAAAGTTGTGGCACTTACTGCATGAAGGAGCCAACCATTATCTCTTTGTTTTCAAGTTCGTTTCATTGTAAAGTTATTTTATCGTCTCACTAGCCTTGAGAAATGTTTCACCACACACGTCAACACTATTTCTTATGCGGGCGCACTAAGCGTAAAAGTGTCCCCATTGTGCTGAAACCTTTGCTTAGTCAAGGGAAGTGGAAAAACAAATGCTTCCATCTGTGGCGCTATAAGTTAGACACGTTTCAATTGTTTAGAACAGAAAGATAACGAAGGGTCTTTCTAGTTATTTCTTAAATAATTGATTATCAGCATTTGGTAAAATGACAAGTGCATATTTTGTGTTCATCTGCCATATAGTCTGTCTTTCGTGGTTATTTTTTGCCAACGTAATATTTTGTCTTCTCTCTTTATGAGCTTATATTGCTTTGACCTTGAACAAGAGTGTTGCTGGTTTATTTATTATTCAAGACAGCAAAACGGGAATGCTACGATATTTACGTACACTGTCGTACACGCGTAACATTACACTTAGCCCTAAGGTCTAAGGTCAAATGTACGATCGTTTGCTGTGCAAGTAGGAATGTTTGCATGAAAACATATTTTGGTTACTGAACGCACTTAGGTTATTTACTTGGCCAATGCGGGTATTTTACTACCCTCGTTTTAAGACCCTATTTCCTTTGTACCTTTTGTTTGTTCGCACAGACCTTGTTTTCTCGAATATGATAAATGAGCGCTATATTCTTGTTGTTCATATAAGGGTTGTCAATAAACATGTTGAGGATTATGTTTACTTTGGAGCTTACTTTTATTTATGATACGTTTACCTACCTAAGCCTAAAGCAAAGGATCTCCTAAGATAAACGTATTTTTTCCTGAAACTGAAGTAGCGCCGTCTGATGATAAAAATGTGTATTGATAAAACTCGCAATACATGTTCAAAAGCTATCATTTTGTAGTTTCTTTCTCTTATTTTGCATATATAATCCTACTGTTACTTTTCTACAATTATTTCTTTCTATTTCAATAATGTATCTTTTGTATACAACCTTAGTTTTAGTATATGCGAAACCTGAAACACCTGTCTAGTATTTTTATGTAAAGAATCTATGTACTTGATCTGTTACCTGGTTGTCCGCGCAAAAACGTGTTCACCACGCAGCGTGCCCGCGTGCGCGTCACCAGCGTCGGCTTGAGCTCATTGATAATATGGCAGTAGGTACCTAAATTATTGCGATAGGTACTTAATGTCGCTCGATGTCCAACTTGTAATTTTTTTTTAATATTTTTGGGACAAAATATAACGTGGTTTAAAAATCAATGGAATCGATTCAGTTACTTATTCTGAACAAACTATATTCAGGTTTCGCATATACTGAAAATAATGTTAGGAGTCTTTGTGCAATACTTGTGTCGTCTTCCATGATTTTGTCCAAGTAAATCTTGGTACGGCATCTTTAAGATTCAAAGTCGCACTTCCGGGCAGTGGAGAACTTTAACAATTGGTAATAGTCTTTTAAAACTTCGGCCAAAAACTATCATACCTACCTAAAAGATTTTCAATCATTTTTGTTGATTTGTGTTTGACTCCGTGCATTTTTTAACACACTTCTTTTCACTACAATTTAATTAATGCTTTACGTCTTATATAGAAAACAGTATAAAAAAATTAAACACCCCATAGTAAGAATTTCATCTATACTTCGCTTTTTGAATGAGTAAAAACTGCTATAAAAGTTTACGGTTCCCATGTGGAAGCGAAATGTTAAAATTTTGGCTTTGGTACACAGTCGAGCTGAACTTATGCTCGTTTTGCATGGAGTAATCGAAAGAGTTATGATCGTACTATCCAAAATTCAGAATGTTCAAAACACCATTAATATCTACTTTTCACACGAAACCCACAAAAAAAGAAAGAAATCGAGTGTCTGGAAACTAATGAAACTATCTCGCAAGTTCTGACGGCGTCGTTTATATAAACTTCTGAATTTGCATGAGTTATATTCTCAGTTTTGATCTTACTCACACCAAAACTTTTACGTGGTCCCTTCATAATTTATTTACTTGTGAAATCGACATTGGGATCGACATCTTATGTATTTGTATTAGGATACATAAACACGCCGAAACTTTTGTCATTTTCGTTGACGTACGGTAGGGAATGTGCGTGTTTGTCAATCTCACCTCTACCCTCTTTCTCGTTGTTATTATTTCATCCTTCCTTTTCGTATTATCAAGTTGATTCGGTTCTATTATTGTATAAAGGTCTTTCTACAACAGGATATTTACTTTCAATAGAAACTTGAAGCTAAGCTAGATACTTATTACCTAACGAAGCATAAAATCACTTCCCAGGTCACTCAAACGTAACTGCTCACCACCACCGTTTCCCCCGTACTTAATGAACGTGGAAAATCCTTTGAGGAAACTCTACTATAACTTTAGTGCACTTAAAAACTTAAGGACTTTTCAGTACGGCCATTGGCTCAGGTTAGACGAAGGAATTTCTGCCAACGTTTTGACAAGAAAAATACATTAGGTGGAGAATGTTTGCATTTTGTTCGAGACGTAAGCACATACCATGACTTTTGTGTGCTTGGCATTTTGTAAGAATCCATCCAAGGGAGTGTTACTTTTGACGCCATTTCTTGGCTCATGTAATTGTATGGCCTCGTTTAGCTTTATGTCATTCAAACATAAAAGCTCTACAACAACAGCAGATATTTACTAAACTCAATATTTGCTGTTATAGGTAACAAGCGTTGATTAATTTTTAGTTAAACGTATTCGTTTCATACCAGACCATCCATCCACATGCCTATACGGCGTTACTTAGATATAAATACATTCAATCTCGAAACCCATTATCCCCCTGTTTGAATTCGTCGCAATCGATCGTCTCCTTCACATATAAATGTAATTTATGCAATCCTAACCACCATCATTTCATTCCCCAAAAAGAGTTTTTCTCCGAAGTATTTGCCTTATCTCATCAGACTTTCATCGTTAGGTAAGAAGACCGATAACGCAAGACTATCCCGAAATGAAATCTCTCCCTTATTCCTTTCTTATGACATGTCGGAGGCCGCACGTACACGCACAGCAAAAGTTGGAATTTCTAAATAAGCAACAACTATTCATAACCCCGCTTTATTGTCACGCAAGTACTTGTGTAAATACTCCCAAGGGTTATATTACAACGGGACTACCTACGAAATTATCTTTCTCAGTTAATCACCACACCGTGACAGTCGTTATTACACAAATTAGTGAGATAACGTCAAGGAATGAAGCAGTAGAAATAAACAATGGAGAATCTCTGAAGAGTAAGGTCATTACGTGATACAGGTACTAACAGCATGCTTATTATTATTCATGCAGATATTTGTAGCTCCATTCATGATTAGAGGCACGGTGTCAAGGAAGGAACTTTTGAAAATATAAAAGGTAGCATAGTAGAAAATGTTCGAAAAATACGAGGGCAATGTCCGAGGTATCACGTGGCATAACTTCTAAGAATATATGCAGAGAGAGAGGAATTGAAATCTTTATGATTCAGGGCTGTGCTCACAAATTTTCAGTGACTATGTAACATATTATTTTAAAATGTACACACGTTGTCAGTTTCTTCATTTATTATTTTGAGAACAGCATTTATAATGGTTTAAGGCCATAATAATAACAAAAACATGTGTATAGTTTATGTTTTCTAATGTTAATATGAATTTTAAATACTGACAAGTTACAAGCATAACAATTTGAAATTAATTAAAACGGTAATAAAATCAACCTTTTAACTTTGAACATTTGACTCACAAATAATCCCTCATCCCAATTTATTTTGATGAGCATAAAATTATATTTAATAAGGAATGAACATAACTTGTTAACGAGTTTAAAAACTTTGTTACGGGGTTTTCGTTAAATTAACTAGCTATATCTGTTGTAACGACCAACGAGGGAATTTGAACTTTGAACCTTTTAATTGCTTTAACATTTGCATTCGCCTTCTAAGGGTTTTCATCTTTATCTCAGCGCAAATGTAAATCTTATTAATTTTGGGCTCCTTGTCTTATATTTTTCACACGAAATTTTTAATAAAAATTCACCAGCTATCGAAATCGAATCAATATTCTAGGTACTCTTCTCAACCCATCAAGAATTCTAATCAGAAGTTCCAATCAATTATTGGATTACGCAAAAATAGCCCGCCCGTAGGCACTTAAAATCCGCTCGAATTTCAAGCGAAAACTTCTTCACCAGAAGACGAATGAAATGGTAATAGTATACTTTGTGCAATGGCTCCAAAACTTCCAGTACAAACATGAGACCGTAACCACTTACCCCGCTTAACTGTTGCGATCGCCGAAATAAATACGACTTACCCTTGTTAGGTGGAGCTTTTGTCCAAATATGTCCCTTGGAAGAGTTTAGGAGAATGTTGGTTAACATATTATCCTATTTGTTTTTTTTACTTCTCCTAAAGCCTTGTGTTTCGAGTAATTAAGTGGGCAGCTTAGGACATTTAATGTGGTAGGTCATTTAAAGTCTTGTAAGTAATTATTTTCTCGACGATTTTATCTATTTTGTGAACGTATTCGGTTAGGCTCGCCTCGTCGTCTACTGATTTTCATTAGCCATTCGTGGTTTGTTATATATAACTTTCATTCCCTTTCTAGTTTTACAAAAAAATGCCAGTCATACGACCGTTCAGCAAACGGATTACCATACGGGCTTCAGTTTTTAGCCATGCTGGTTCAACTAACGTCGAAAAAGATACGAATTCCGGTGTACTACGACAATTGCTTTCACATCGTTCTAGGTTTCGAAATACTTTTTTATTGTACCGTTTCCGAACCTTTTTGTGGAGTTCAAAAAGATCCTCACATCTGTGCTCTATATCAAACTCTCAGGAACAATGTTTTTGACTGTTATTTATGTTTTTTTGTATCAAACATTGTGAGAGCATCATCCGGCCTTTGTCGCAACTCGCAAACACATTAATAAATCTCTTGAATTGGTTCGGTGGCTCCGTCTACTGTCCTCTGAAGGCTAATAATGTTGGATAGCTTGTTTTTTTCGACCGTCATGGACAAAGTCTGAATAGAATGAACATAATAGAACCGATAAGATCTACAGATAACAAGGTAATTTTCTTGAAACATGATGGATGTGATAAAAGTTTCCGATCGTAGTTCTTATAAAATCCTAATAAATTTTAACACCCTCTTGAGAAATATTAGAAGGGTCATCTTTTTGGATCCACACCCTTACGATGATTTATCGACCATATAAAGGTAATGAGCTCATTCCTCGTTTATTTCAACACCCCAGAATCATTTCTATCATCTGGGCGTTTCATTCATTGTCATTGTGAAACAATGGTAAGTTTTCTTTTTATTTATGACAAAAGAGTATTACAAATGTAGCTTTTTCACACTTCTTGGGCGGAGCATTGCGGTCTTGTATCTGTTAGATTTATGGCAACACTTTTACTGTGCTTACGCATAATGCCAAAACGGTGTTGTTGAGCCCTTTCGTGCCCTCTTCCGGAAGTGCCGTTATACGTAATATTTGTGTTATATCACATTACTATTTCGTCGTAAAATGACATTCTTGCTGTACGCTATTTCATTTGTCTAGTGCGGTTGACAAAATTCGCAATCTCATGGCATGACAAAGCGGTTAGTAGCTCTTTGTCATGTTTCTCCGGACAGTTATTCTTTTTAGAATTCAAATATCTAACATGACATAACATCACGCCTGTATCCTCGAGGGGTACAGCAGAAATTTTTCAATAGGTAGGTACACCCAGGCCTTTTCCCAGCAGTGGGACAGTACAGGCAACTAAAAAAACAAAAGGTACATCCACATTTCGTTTGAAAAAATTCAACAATCCTTTTTAGAAGCAAGAACACACGACCGGCATTAATAAGAAATAAAAAAGGAGAATAAGAAATCGAGATCGGCGCATACACTTGTATAAACGAAAGTGGTGGCGACTACCGGCATTAAGACATAAAAAATAAATCGAGTCCTTATACAGAGAGAAATTTAGTGTCCCACCGTCGCTACCTAACCTAAATGGTGCTTTGCATTGAATTACGACGAAAGAATATTTTTTTATTGCCAAATTTTTTGGCAGCTGCTGTTTATTATGCACCTTTTAGTCACAATAAATTGAGTGGAAACCTATTCGAATGTTTGTCGTATAATGTGTTGAATATGTTTGGTCCTTTTGCCTAGATTTCACGAAAAAAAAAACTGATAATTACATAGTGAAAGACAAGTAATTTTTTTTTAAAGTTACCGTTCCAAATATTTAAGTCTACTCAAATATGAACAGTTAGATTGTCGTGCAACATTTAGCCCCTATCGATATTCAACATCTTTTGAAATTTCGGACACCTAAACTAGTTTACCCGAAAAGTTAGCCTTTACGATATTTTCAATTCCCCGTGGTCCAGTTTAAGCATATTGAATAGGCTGATGACACAAAATTGCTTTTGTTACGTCATTACCGTAAATTTCCAGTGTTTCAGCCGATACATCGGCAGAATTGACCAACTAAGCTGTCTAACGGATATTTATCGCTGCATTGTTTTCATGGCGAATGAACTTGGCTTAGCAAGGTTTATAGATATTCCCTTTATCCCTTTGTTTTTATTCCAATGCTCGAAACAACTTCATTTGTTATTCGTGCGTGATCAACAGATCTTACTGAAATGAAAACTTATTGCTATCGTTCTCATTTCTCAACATCAACATGAAATGTTTACTTGTTTCCAGATTTATGCACTAAAAACCCTAGCAATTCCACGGGCGCCAAAACACAAACTTTACTCGAAAAAAGTTGGTTAGTTTCTGATAAACGACAAAATTATACGAGTACATGCTCTGAGGTTATATATCATTATTTTCGTCCTACAACTATAAATTAAATGCACGTGTGCTGGAAAATGCTTCAGTAACCACACGAAGCTATTTTTCATCCACAACGTCCAAACATTTACGTTGCTTTTTTCATCCTAGTCTTTGCGGAAGTTTATTAACATCTGACTTGTTAGCAGTTCGCTTTATACCGCTGCTGCGCTGCCGAGGCCGTATTACGCTGTCACCGACTGTCATACCAACCGACTGCATCGGGCCTGACTCAACTGTAATACCAAAAGGATTTATTGTTTAACGTAAAGCAACGCCAACTTTATTCATTGTTTTATCTATCGAAAGTTTGTTTGCTGTGTATTTTTTTAGTTTTGTAGCTTAAATATCTACCTCTGAATTTACTGGTATGTTCTCTTCTTCATTACAATATACGGATTATTTCTTGTTGTATTCGATACACAAAGCTTGTAAATGTAGGCCAACCTAAATTGGACTATTCATCTTGTTGGTCGATAACATTGTAATTATTAAAAGCTATCCCTAACACCGAAGGTCTATTGTTTTTGCACGATCCCCATAGAGGTGTAATAACCTTCAGGTACCTAATAATATGAGTAGATATTACATTATTCAACAATACAATGAAATGTGCCCAGGATTCTAATAACATTATTGATAAATAAAGCAAAAATATTAATGGCATCATTGGTTTTTTCTTGTACACAGAAATTTACCGTATCATATTGATGAATAATTCTTTCAGAAATATCAACCTTCCTTGTAAAGCAGGCTCGTGTGATAGCGCCATCTTGGCAATTGCCTTCCTCTTCAGTACCTTTAGCGGAAAATCTTTCAACACCCACTTCAGAAATTACGACATTCTACAATTGATTTCGGGAAGAAACCCCGTCCTTAAATCTAAGTGTGCACATAAAACAATAAAGTGCGTATCCACAAGAGGATAAGATACCCTAAAACCGCAGGGTTTGCCGTTTTCAGGTAATATATCGCTAATGTTTTAGTGCGAAACGTCCAAGATCTCGTTCGTGTAGTGACAGGTAAAGGTTTTACTGGGGATAACATTTTATTCCGTAATCTCTCAGCTGAAACATAGGACACAGTTTGTCAACTAGGGATTGGAACGCGCTAAAAGCAGCTTTATGTCATCAGCTAATACAGACGTGATGGTAAAATTCTATGAACATTTTCATGGAGCTTATACTATCAAAGAGCAATTCGGGACCTTTGACAGACTAAAGCTTTTGATAGGCTTAACATTACTTTTTACAAAGTATTGTATTTTTAATTAATAGGTAACTTTTTTTGTTGATTTCATTTTGTACTTAATAAATTAACGAATGTCCAAAGGCCATCTCAAAATTGATTTCATTTGCCGGTTGATCTTTGTTTAAAAGAAATTCAATATCCGTAGCTACATCCTGAGTCCCTCCTTACATCGTTACATTGTAGATTTTGTTTTTCCTCCGTTTTGCTACATTTTTGCTGCTATTCTTTTCAGAATATTTCCTTTGAGTTATCGACTACGATTTATAATACCGGATTGTTTTTGTCATTTGATCTGTTCCAGTTTAAATAGAGCGGATTTCCTTTCGTGATGTTTTGTTTTGTCTTGAACTTTTTCAAATTCTGTCGTCTGTTTTGCCTTTTCATGATTGAGTGCTATGGAAGTTAATGAAAAAGTATGACAGCGATTTGTAAGGTTACTTTTCAGAATATTCAATGAATACAGTGAGGATAAAGATGAAGAATATCAATTGGCGTTTATACATTCTTCCGATCTAAATATTTAACATTTTCCTGCACCTACTAGCTATTCCCAAAAATTTAAATGTCATCAACATCATCACCATCATCTACCCATATCCCAATAGGGGTCGACACAAATATCTTTCTCTTCTATGCTTCTCTATTACTCGTCATGTTAGCAGTCACCTCCTTTCTGATTCATTCATCATCATCATCTTCATCATTCTCTTGCCCTTTTCAATTTATTTGGGGTCGACGCAGCATGTATTCTTCTTCATAAAATGAAATTAACCATAAAAGGGGAAATTTGATTTCCGCGCATTAAAACTTCATCTGGAAATCAAAATGATCCCATTGGATCCTCGTTACTCATATTTAACTTAAATACTTTTATCACTTAATTGAATTTTCTACTGTAATCACGAGGCAACAAAGTATTCCACGTTAATGAACAATGAGTAATTCATCAGTCTGCTAATTAAATTGTGAGAATATTCGTATTGTTGTTGATTGTGATGTTGGAGTTATATTTTTCCAATAAGCATATAAATATTATGTAATATGGAATTGGATGTTAAAGCTGTAGGTACGGTACATTTTGAAGATTGACAACGTCGCAAATAACAGTCAAAGATTTGGCTGGCAATCGCAGACAAAAGTTGGTTAATAAAAAAACAAAAGGAAGAAGTCGGTCTCTGTGACGAAAACATGCAATTAGCAAATCCATTTCAAACTCACGAACGAAGATAACATTTGTGCACAATATGAATTCCGATGAGATTTAAAACCTTATAAAATCAACAATACGAAAATAGGTTTTTTTATTACTGATCACAATACCGCTAGAATAGAATCTTAATCAAGCTACTTTCTTCCTGCATCCCTTGCGTCGCAAGTTCTCGTGTTCCAGCAAACCTTTTAAGAATCAAGTCACTCGTAGAGATGAAATTACGAAGAAATCTCAAGCTTCAAGCATCCTGAAAGCTATTAGATTATATCTATAGAAATAGATTTTCAATTCTGACAACGTCTGACAGAACGTCTAAAATATTCTTTACTATTTTTAAAAAGGACAAACGGTACATTTGTTATACCGGGTTAAATTACATTAGTAACTTGATAAACGGATATTGATATCTTAACATTTTATCTTGTTTAGATATTGACCCATCACCTCTGTCAAATAGTTTCGCTAGCTAATTTGAACTTATAGGAACTGTTATTTTAATAAAAGTTGCTAAAATGTTACTTCTGATAACATCCAAATCAAATTGAGAATTAACCAAGACTACACTAAATCCTACTCCAATCAGCAATAATGATAATTAAATCGCAGCAGGTAACTACGAGTATTACTCAAATAATCAAGTTACCAAACTAATTCCGGATAATATGGTAGAATATCTTATAACATGGCGGAAACGTGCTTGCAATACCATTTAGCTCTTTGACTTGGTTTCAACAAGGAACAATTCAATCGACCTGCTTCACAAATGGATACTGCTGCCGTCTGCGAACCCAGAGATATGTGGCTGTCATGCTCAAATTAACAGACACGTTGAGTGCTGTCAAACGCGTACCTGAGGTCCAAGCAGCAGATTGAATTAAAGCCTGATTGTCGATCAATTGTCATGAATTGATACATGTAGCAAGTTTGGGGAATGGTGCTTTATTGAAGTTTGGTTGGTTGGTAATGTATGCTGGTTTTAAATGGGCTATAACGCTTACTCTGACGCGCTAAACGAGTACAACGCGGTTCATTTAATTTGATCTATAATCGGGTTTCCCGAAAAAGATTTACTATTTTAACACGATCCATTTTGATACGAAGGAGCCGAAAATAGTAGCAATCAGAAGTTATTTGTGTCATTTAGACCTTTCTAAAAATGTTATCATGAAAGAGAAGCTGCTATATTAAGAGTTTATTTATACCGTATTTCTTTACCCCGATCAGGAGAAGTACATTTTAAGTGGCCATCATATCGTCGTCGTTTGTATTATATGAAACTCGATATTGGCTCCGGCTGGGCTCAGTGAAGCATGACATTGATATCAAGTTTCGAATAAAAATATTTGGTCATCACATCGCAAAATAGGAATAGTATACATCGCGGTTCGCAGGCGTGCAGGTCACGTGGATACAATACAACACCCACTTTACTATCTAATTTCTGTGCGAGCTTTGCAATACTCTCTAATGGCTTTATATTACTGATACTGTTAGCCTGTGCCACCCGAATGCTGGGCAAAGGCCTGTCCCCAGGGCTAAGGTGGACCACTGATTTTATATTACTTGTGATAAAAGATTCAATCATTTTGAAGTTCTCAAAATGTACAATCTGAGAGCCTTAGATCTCACATTGTATAAATTGCTCCAAACTTGCATCTGTATACGTTTTAAATCATACTATCTTATTCCATGAGGTAGTCAAATCCCCATATGGTGCGGTTGTCGGCAAATTGCAAATGCTTGAAGCGCAAATCCGCAGCACATTGGGTTTAGGAATGGTAATACTGCATAATATAGAACTGCAGATTAATTATATTGTATGCTAGCATCCAGTGAAAGCCATTTCCTTGACTGTTAGTACTTGTGTGAATAGTTGAATAACTCCTATTGAATTATGTTAAGTCATTTATTTCTGAAAAAATGCCCCAAATTGTTTCCAACTTTGCCTTCGCAACAAAGCCTACAGCTACAGGATTATATCAAGGACAGAATACGATTATAGTCAGATATAATTTCATCAACAATACCTTTGTTGTCACAGCTAACTGAATCCGATACAACTTTGTTTGGACCGTCGTTATTACAGAGTATTGTTCAATTTAATCGCATTATTTGTTTCTTCCTGTATTATGCGTTACAAGTAAATTAACGTGACTGCTTATTTGCTGCCGTATTAATTACACTTTCTTTGTTGGTTACGTAACTAATGAGACGTTTATTAGATTTTATTGTTTCCTTCGAAATGAGGAGTGGGTATAAGATTGCAGCGTATAATTTTATTCCTTGATACATTTTGTTCATTCCTTTGTTAAATATTGTAGGAGGCCATAGCAACTAGACGCTCGCGCTGTGTTTGAGGCGAGCTTAGGTAGGTACGGCCGCACGCGCCAGTCCGGCTCGCATTCGGTCAAGTTCCACAGTGCTTTACATGTACTGTGTTCTTTTTACGTCTAGACTATAAAATCGAAATATAATAACTGTGACATTAAACTTTATTTTGTGCATCATACAGCGTCCATTTTGATTTACTTCGTTACTTATCTCACTACAATATTTTATTTGATTACGATATTATTCCTATATAATTTTATTCCTTGATTCATTTTGTTCAGTCTTTTGTAAAATATTTTATTTGATTAGGATAGACCACTTCAAAAGATTGTCCTCAATTTCTCGATTTTTTTCTTGAATCTCTTCCGATGCGTCAATTTCCTCTTCAATGGTTGTTCGTTTTATTTATAATTATTGTGTCTAGCTGTTATTTTAAGTGCTTTTTAATCCATAAATTACCAATTTGCACCAGTTCGTGCCCAAATATAATTATCTTTATGTATGCTAATATCCTTATCATCTTTGCACGTATTCGTCAATTTTACATAGAATACAAAATCTGAAAATGAAGTGGCAGAATACATAAGCGATATTCATAGAAGCCTCGCTCAGGCAAATTCGCGGTGGAGCATTAGCACGTAGCGAAGGATTATCTATGTTTTATCCAAATAAACAGAATTCACGGAACAGCTCGGCTACAACAATAGTGGCACTGCACAGTTCTGCATTACCATAAGAATGGGCGCTGCGGTTTTTGTAATAGGAATTAGTGTAGCAGTGAATAAAGGGACTTCGCTTGACTGTTTAAGGCTGCGTTTCTACCAGAGATGAGCGAGGATGCGTAACGAGGGATGTGTTTGAAACTAACCAATAATATCGCTTCTTTTTCACAGCTTGAGATATTCTTGCTATGTGATTGGTTAGTTCCACACACATCCCTCGCTACGCATCCTCGCTCATCTCTGGTAAACGCAGCCTTACAGTTGCATTTACTACAACTACAGTACTTTCTCAATTTATTATGTCTTGTGACTGTGAATGTAGCTTCGCTTCTTTTTGTTTTTTTAACATTCAAAAGTGCCTGTGATGGTCAAAACTGTTGTTGTTTTAATTATTCAGACATTTCCTGAAGAGAAGTTTGTTTTCAAGTAAATCTGCTGAGATGAAAAGATATTAGGAAGCCGGAGGTTATTTTTGTGCCTGAAACTAAAACGCTACCTCCTGATAAAAAGCCTTAACCTAGATTTTAATTAGTAAAAATACTTTGTGAATAAATCCATGACTCACACCTCCTTAATTTATTGTTTGCAGAAATTTGTGGTAAAATAAAGCATATCTAACTTTTGATCATAAGGCATAATAATTTGAGCCAAAACTAATTAAGGTTCGTTCAATTGCGACGCATAAGTTAAGGAAGCTCCTCGTACAATTACCAGATTATACAAACACATGGCTGTAATTCGCAGATATTAACTTGATAATGTGGTCTGCAGTCTAAAGCGTGTGCGCTCCATATATTGCTTCTTAATATATAAAGGATTATTCATGATTAAACTAAAATTAGCTCTGGAATACCTGATTGCTTTTGAAGCTGAAAGCATTCCAGGCGCTTCAGATGCCATAGACTTAACTTTCGACGTATTTGTGCCTAGCTGTACATAATTTTGAAAATACTGTACACGAAGTAGGTCGTTTAAAATCACAATGGCATGGCTTGCTCTGATTATAATTTTTGCATCTACAATAAAAAACTTGATTTACTTGACTTCAATATTAAACCACGCTCTAAATTCCAGATTTAGACGACCATGCGTTAGTTTTTTCTAAAATTTACGGGTAGTTGGGCAATTAATGCGGATTGAGAGCTTTTCGCCACTCCCGATTCAAAATCTGAGGCAAATTTGTTGCGGTCACCAGTAGATTTGGCGGATTATGGCTCTGGCGCAATATCGGTAACGGTTGTTGGGGATAAACCAGTAGCCGTCCACGGACGCATGCCAAGAGCGTTCGGACGTAAAATTAAAGAGGCTTAGAATGAAGCGGTGCATGAAAGCAGAAAACATTTTAAATTCACCATTCAATATGCAGCACGTGTCTACTGAATTGAATTTGGAGATTAAAATATTGAAAGTCGAACGTGAATCTGGAAATAAAATTGAGAGGTATTACGTTCTTTGAATTATCGGTAAATATTCAAATCGTCTGCAAGACGATGAAGTGTTGAATCTTGATATTTATTATCTGCCACATCAATTTGTCAAGAAATAAATTCCATCATCTTTTGTAAGACGAAGGAATTTATTTAGGATTACATAAATAAACTCACGCCATTTTCCCATATCCTTATCATCTTTGCACGAATTCGTCAATTTTACATAGACTACAAAATCTGAAAATTAAGTGGCAGGATATATAAGCGATATTCATAGAAGCCTCGCTTAGGCAGATTCGCGGTAGAGCATTAGCACGTAGCGCAGGATGATCTATATTTTATCCAAATAAACCCCCAGGTAGGCAGAAACTACAAAACCCTACCTGCTACGACACTCAAATACTCCTTTCTCCTCGCCCACGTTCATCTTGAAAATGCATAACGCAAAAAGGTGGGTAACAAATACATCTATTCACTTTTTTCTAACTTCAGAATCTTTTTTGCAGGCCCTACTCCAAGCGCACGATGTGGTCGCTCGCGAAGTGTACGGCGAAGAGTCTCTACGGGCGTCACCGCCGCCGGTCAACGGCCGCACCACCGCACCGCCGCCTGAAGATGAAGAAGATACCGAACCGGAATTCGAGAACGTGACCAGGGTGCGCCTCGTGCAGTTCCAAAAGAATACCGACGAACCGATGGTGAGGGTGTTTGAAGTTTTGTGGTAAAGGTATTTTAGGAGTAGGATTTTGTCAAAGGATTGGCTCAAAGTCGTGGTAGACCGAAAAATTTTGGAAAGCGGGAAGATAGGCTTGGCCCTCCCTGAACATTGGGACCACCTAAGCTTATAAATTAGTAATTGGGCTTTATACATCGTTATTACTTATAGCGATTTATGAAAGTAACCCTTTTCTTTTCAAGAAAAGAATGAACATAAGAACTAAGCGTTCAAAATTAATATTTAAGTTCTTAAAAGGCAAGACCTGAAAATTTCATCCCGGCCTTTTATTTACTTTGGCAAAACCGGCTTAGCTTAATGCTTTAAAAATATTTCTAAAACGGTAGTATGTAAAGATTTGATGAATGGACCTAGATATTTTCACTTGCTTTTGTTAAACCAGAACTGACGCGAGATAACCGAGATAAAACAAAAAAAGGAAACATTTAAACTCCCTGGGGTGAATCCGAAAATCTAAAACAAAAACACGCAGCGGAGACCAAAGGTTTCGTAAAAATAAATATTGACTCTTACCTCAAAGCGTTTTGTTCTGTTACCCTGGTTAGCAAATACAGGAAACTGTCAACTGAGTGTTGTGTAGGAACAGCTGCTGCGTGAGTTTAATCATTGCAGATCAATGATCATATCCGTATGCTTGAATTGTTTACTCGTGTTTCTGTGTCTATACACATAATATTCCTATATGATAGTTTTATATAGGACATGTATCTCGTTATTATGCTATTATGTTCAAGCCGTAGGATTAGAAGCTTGTGGTTAATGTACTCTATCTTGGCATTGAATCTGTGTGCTCAGCACAAAGTAATTGGAGTGTACGAGTATATTGGACCAGTGGTATTCTAAAATAGGTGTGAAATCAATTTTATAATTTCTATGAAACTTGATAATTTTGAAATTACTTTTATAATTTCTATGGTAGTTCAGTGCTCGTTCAGTGTTGAAATACTTTAACGTGTGTGACTTAATGTGAAAAATAATACTAAATTGTGAAAAGGAAAACTGACGTTGTTATTTGAAGAGTGTTCCTGAGCGTTCATTACAGATCTAACTGGACAGTAAAAATTCAATAAAATTATCAGTTAGTGAAATTCTAGAACAGAAATTGGGTTCTCATTTACTTTTGTAAATGCAATGTTGCCTGCTACGAGATTATTTTAATAACTTTAAGTATGATCAAAGATTTTAAAGGTAACTTTCTTAAGACTGAAAGAAGAGAGGAAAATGAGAAGAGGAGTGAGTATTTGGCTGAATTGAAAATGTCACAAGCCAAGGTTAAATTATTTACTAATTCACGAAGAATTAAAAAGCATTTTTCCTACTTCCATTATTCGCAAACCACATAGGCTCAAACAAACTAAAATGCGTTTTACAGGGCATAACACTGAAATTAGCAGACGACGGACGATGCATCGTAGCCCGCATCATGCACGGGGGAATGATACATAGACAGGCGACCCTGCACGTTGGGGACGAGATTAAAGAGATAAACGGCACGCCGGTCGCTAACCAGTCGGTGGCACAGCTACAGAGAATGCTGGTACGTATTGCGAACATGACGAAACAAAGGGTATTTGATTAGGAGACGAAATTTTCCTTTTGGAGCTTGTGAAATACTCAAATTGCAAAGAGATTAAGCATTCTTGTAAAATTATAAATGAAAAGATGACTATTAAACTGTACAACAGTTATCGTTGGATCTCCAGAAACGTCAGAAATTCAGAATATTTGAAAATGTTATTTAGTAGAATTTTGTCAGCGATAAAATAATACGATTATCTTGCTGTAGACTGTATCAGTACAGTTTTTCCAATAAAATTGTTATATGTGTGTTAAATAGAGGTAAGTACGTACTTCGAAAGAACTATCATGTCGTCGATGTAAACAATGTGTGCTTTATTGTCAATTTATTGGAAACGTATAAAAATTACAGCGCGAAGCTCGTGGATCGGTGACATTTAAGATCGTGCCCTCATACCGCTCAGCGCCGCCACCCTGCGAGGTAATACCTACTTTATGTCTTACTTAACCAATGCTCACAAGGATCTTATAAGATTATCCTTTAGTACATACCAAGTTTTTGTCAGTGTGGTTTTAAAACAGTAGAAGTAGCTAAGTTTGTATTAATACTAGTTTGAATTAAAATTCAATAAAAGATATACATAAATATTGTTTTTGCAATTAACACGATAGATAGTAGTGTGACTCTAACGCTTGTTTTTACACTAAAAGAAGATAGCAAAAGTCGACAAGCGCACACAAATCTTCACAACAATGCTTGTCTTGAAGCATAAAACAATTGGTATTAAAATAGAAGTCATTAAAATTTTGTGTTTTTGTTCTAACTAGCTTTTCCGGATAAAGCCTTCGCCCGTGCTAGTAAGTAGCGAGACCAGACCAGTTGCTACTTTGTGATATGTTTATGTTGTTTCGTTTTATGTTGTGTTATGTTATGTTGTATTGTCACCTGGGCATGGCTGCGCTCCCCGGACCTCTGTTTCTGTGCGCTTGTTGTTCTTTTATCATCGCTCCACTCCCACCTCATCTCACATTATTCTCACATCACTCTTTCTCCTTTCATTCATTTCATTATGTCATTTTGTTTGCCATTTGTTTCTAAAATAACAAAATTAACTGCTACTAAATTGGCATTCATTCTATTATTATCATAGTCATTTTATCCGCATTTTGCATTCAATTCATCATTTGGTATTACTTCATTTTTATTGTCATTTAGCCTCTCATTTATCAAAATCTTCATTAATCATTATTTTTGCAATATTTTTTGCGAGCAAATATAAAACTTTGTTATTTGTTTTACTTCTTTCAGATTTTTGTGAGAGCACAATTTGATTATGATCCATTAGAAGATGAATTGATTCCTTGCGCTCAGGCTGGTATCGCTTTCAACACTGGTGACATTCTGCAGGTACCAAAATAGAATTATTTACTAATACATCATTATTTTGACATTTGAGGAATCGATGGTGTTATTATGATAAATATAAGGCCCCTTTTAAACTATAATTGCAACAAACTTTCAGATCATTAGCAAAGATGACTCTCATTGGTGGCAAGCACGCAAAGACGCGTCCGGTGGTTCAGCCGGCCTCATACCCAGCCCTGAGCTGCAGGAGTGGAGAGCCGCTTGTGCTGCTGCGGAAAGGTCCACCACCGATCAAGGTAATACAGTTACTGGTACCGTAGATAGAAAAAAGTCTAATATCTTTCTTGTTTCGAAGGTATATGGAACTCCAAGGTCTGAAAAAGCTTTAAATGTTAGAAGTACTATTTCGTTTGTTTTTTTATTTTCATTTGGATGGTCAGCGTATACAAGTATTTCATGATCCATGAAAATTGATGTTTCATTGTGTTTAGTTTATGCAATTTTCTGTATAGCAATTTTTTTTACTGTCAATAGTAACTTATTGAAAGTCGTCATACAGGTCATCTGTTGCTATGTTTGTCTTTAGATGCATTTGTGTCGCATCTCTGTGAATGTCGTATAATCACATGAGATTCTCTAATAGATTCTAGGTTTAAAATGGTTACTGGTATGAGAATCAAAATTATATTGGAACGATTACTTATTCAACCGAATTGGCAGTTGTTTTAAAGACAAAACACTTCAGTAACCGTTAATCATTCATTGTCAGTTGTCATCTAACATCTGACTCTATTCTTCCTTTTGTTTTTATACTAATGAAATGAAAAGTAACTTTATATTAATATCATTATCTACCTAACTTACATTAATTTCGTGTTATGCTTTCAATTTCATCATTGGACGAAGCAGTCGGTATGTAAAATTGCTTTTTCTTCTTGTTTTTGTTTATGAGTGATACAAGCTCCCATATATGCCAAAATATGCCAATGAAAGTGTACCTATACCAACTCTGCATGGTACAAAACCGAGCTAAGATTTCCCAAAGATGTAGAAACATGATATACAGGGTGTTTGAGAGATGGTGCATAGCCTGAAGGGGATGATATCTTAGACCATTTAGAACATATTAAGCTACACTTGTCTTAGACGAAGTCTGTTCCTTTTTTTTTAAACTCGTAAGGTTTTTAACAATAACAGTTGAACAGTAAATTATTTTAACAAAAATGTTGTTTTATTGATCTGTTCAAAAATAACATTTTTCATACTCAATGTGCTTTTTACACCCTAATTCCAAAAATTGATGAGATTTCTGCGTAAATAGTACCTCAAAATAATGGGCAATAACCAAGCTTGCTTTTAAAAAGGTTTGAACAACCGAGGCTATTTTATTCATATTTTTATTATTTCTTTATCATGTTCTTGATTTTTTAAAGTTTCTTAAACTTGAATATTGCGTAGAATGTTTTTCTGATGATGACACAGATGCTTGGAATTTATTTTGTTTGAGTGATCACACATTACATAAATAAATATAAAATAATAACATAACAACTTTTACTGGACACTATTAGCAATCAATTGAAAAAAAAATGGGGAATTATTAATAGCAACCTTGGAGTTTCAAAAAAAAGGAACAGACTTCGTCTAAGACAAGTGTAGTCTTATATGTTCTAAATGGTCTAAGATATCTTTCCCTTCAAGCTTTGCACCCATCTCCAAAACACCCTGTATATTTCAGCTCCTTATTATGTATAACCGCCCATGTAATCTGATCTGATGATACGCCCACTCCAATCTTTCGTAGCAATGATCTTTCGTAGAATTACGAAAAACTATTTATAATGTCTATTTGTCTTACAAAGGGAGTTTGTGTAACCCTAGTACATATTACTGTATTGTCATTATTAGGAAATGATTTGTCAAAGGTTTCTACCTACAGTCATATTTTGTTCAAGAGCCAACTACAGAGTGCAAAAAGACCTTTCACGAAGCCGTCAACCAAGCATTCTGTACACCAAACTAAGTCCTACGCAAAAATGATTGCTGGGAAACGACTTTTTTTTTGGGGTGTAAAATGACGTTTTACGGTAGAACTCGATGGAACGCACTCAAAGCATTGTTCTGATGGATGGATTAAATAGTACAGGGGTCGTGGAGGTGTTTAAAAATCTTACATTAAAAACATTTATTGAAAAAAAAACTTGTGAAAATCTTGAAACTTTGACCCCCAATATCTCCGTAACTAGAAGATTCCTAGGTATGGTCTAGAACAAAAAAAAAATATCGCAAAGACGGGGAAAACAAAAGCCTTTCGGCTTCGTTAAGGGTTTATTTACACCCTTTATATTTATAACTCTTCTATGTTCTCTTTAGTCTTTGAAACTGCCTTGAATAGAGCTAGTGGATGATATCAAATGGTCTCTCCACTACTAGAACAATTAAGTTTCGCAACTAGAAGCCTTACTTCACAGCCAGTTACGATGTAGCAATTAACAGTTACGACCAAACTTAAGTATAACTCGCAGATACAGCCAGGAACTGTAATAAAGATAAGACTGTCCGTTAATGGCGAAAAGAATACTTTTAATGAAAAATTGGTCGTGACTTCACGACCAATTTTTCTGGAAACCTTTTGAACTTGACCAAATTCTTCAAGCAATATAAACTCGGCTTGTGGCTTTGCCACAGCATATTATTATATATGTTACCGGCCAAACCCGATTTTAGGCCAAACTATTTTGTCCTAGGCCAAACTAGGCACTCTGACTAAATGGGTTAGGTTAGGTTAGAACTGTGACCAACCACGCGCGAGTAGAGGGTGCGTAGCAGGGCCGATGAGTGCCACAGCAAAGTAGGGCGCATTGTAATTGCTTTGTTTGTGTTAGTGTATCCTGACACGATAAACACGTGAACTGGTTTGGCCTAGGACAAACTAGTTTGGCCTGAAATCGGGTTTGACCGGTAACGTATATACCAACAAAGAACATCCATCTTATTATATTTTCTATTTCACCCGCTCTGTTCTATTTGTTCTATTCCGAGTCATAACATTAGCTTATTCGGCCGCTAATTTTTCCACTACTAACACTCAGGCCTCCCGTGTAAGAGACGTGCAGGCTAACATGCACTCGCGACAAGTCTCTATCCTCGCATTATCTCACGCCAAAGCGAGACATGACTATCCATAAACATATTCCTGTCTCGTTCTACTGCGAGATGATACGATGAGAGGATTTTCTCGCGCTGCACTCTAAAGTCTACCCTATTTTTCCACGAATTTTTGACAAATCATTCCAACATGCGTGTGACCCAAATCGTGTAGATCCGTTACTACCATCCGTTCCGTTTGCATGAACCGTGTTGTAATGTTGTGCGGCTAGGAGCCGAGGGCTGCGTGTCCCATACCGACGGTTGTGAGAACACAGGTATTACTTACGTTTTTAGTTTCTATTGTAGCCGCCATTTTGTTTTCAAATGAAACTGGTTTTATGGAACTTATAGTAAACCCTTTCAGGCCGTATTTCACCAATGAAACTGAATGCGATCAGCGCATCTAAACCGTGTTCAGAAGTCGTCAGGGACATGATTACTATGTAAAATAAAAGCTCTTAAGCGCCGTTTTGATCGCATTCAGTTTTATTTGCCAAAGTCGTCACTTCAGGGTTAATCTGTCTTAATATTTTTGTATGATTGAACGTGGACGTCAACAAGAGTCATTTAGAAAAGATTCTGGGTCTTCTGTGGATGGCATTTTCACAAGAGCCGTTAAGAAGGAAGCACCGGGTTAGTCCGCGAAATTCAAATTATCTGACTTTTTTGCAATTTGCTGGTCAGTGTCGGACTTCATGTGGAACAAAACTATTATTTCATGAAAAAGTCATTGAACGGGAAATGAACTTATTGATGATGTTAATTATTATAATTCCGTAAAGCCATATTTGTTACGATCGCGAATCGTATTTTAATCAACATACAACCTGACACTGATCTGAAAATTGCAAAAAAAAACGTAAGAAAAATTGAATTTCGCGGGCTATCCTAGCGCTTCTACCTTTATATGAATGAATAAAACCTCAGTCAAAGATATTCATAAAATTAGTTTCATTTTAATATTGTTGCCTCTAGGTTCTTATTCTAAAAATGTTTGTGATAGCTGTAGGTTTGATGTGTTTTGATTGAAAATTTGAAATGGTTTTGAATCGTTTTTTTTTAGATTTCGTACGCACGGCTACCAATCATTCCATACAAAACCAGTTAATGCGGATCTCTCGTTGTACGGGAAATCTATACAAAGCGAGGCCTTGTTATACTGGAAATTGTATAGCTTGATGTTTTGCTGTGTGTACTGTTTTCTGAGGTGATGTCAGAGTGATCTTCGACATTGTCGTTCCTAAAGACCTTTTGAAACTGAGACAAATTTAACTGACGAAGCAATTTGTGATAACTTTCTTTAAATTTCAATACAAATTATAGCTTTTTAAAAGTCTCAGTTTAGAAAAGTCATTGGTAAACAGGTTTTATTCCAGCTATTTTACATATGATGTTAAAATTTAAATTATTTGCTTCGAAATATCTTTGATGACGATAAGTGCTTATAGGTGACGCACAAAAATGCTGTTCGTATTCTATCAAATTATGCATGTATACAAAATTTTGTTAATTTTCAAAAAAAGAATTATGTTTTATTAAAAGGCACCCGATAAAAATAATGTTCAAAAAGCATGTTTTTAACACACAAAAAAGTAAAAAAAAAAAAATAGACAATTGGCTTTTAATTTTTTTGGTTGCAACACTGAAATAAATCCTCTGTTACATTAATTAATTTCTATTTTCTTTTAACGTTGTTTCAGTGAACTGTTCCATATTTGGACGCAAGAAGAAGCAATCGAAAGACAAATATTTAGCGAAACACAACGCTGTTTTCGACCAACTGGACGTTGTAACATATGAGGAAGTTGTGAAATTACCCTGTAAGTACACCTTTACATGTCAGAATATAGCAAACAACTTTTGTAGTTTTGAATAAAACCAGTAAAGAACAACATACAGTAAACAACTGAGCAGCTTTTCCCTAAAGATTTTTGTTTGGGTTTCGACCTCAACTGTCAACTGAGAGTGCAATACTGTGTCTTAAGCATACCGTCAGATATTACACGGATCGAAAGACTCCAGTGCACGCCTGCTTCCTCGACCTGTCCAGGGCTTTTGACCTGGTGTCATACGACATCCTGTGGGCTAAACTCGAGGGAATAAACCTACCACGTAAACTTGTAAACGTTTTTAAATACTGGTACAGTCATCAGGTCAACAGCGTTAGGTGGGCGGGTGCAATGTCGGAGCCGTATCAGCTGGAGTGCGGGGTGAGGCAGGGGGGGTTGACGTCCCCCTCCCTCTTCAACTTGTACATGAATGCCTTGATCGTCGCGCTCAGTAACCAGCATGTCGGCTGCCATGTCGGTGGAGTCTGCGTCAATAATCTCAGTTACGCTGACGACATGGTGCTAATGAGCGCGTCGGTCTGTGGCCTCAGAAAGCTGGTGCAGACCTGTGAGGAGTATGCCATTGGTCATGGGTTAAAATACAATGTGACTAAAAGTCAATGCATGGTCTTTGAGGTCGGTAAACGTTCGCAAAACTATCCACCCGTTTTTCTAAACGGTGTTCCACTCGAAAGAGTGGATAAATTTAAGTACTTAGGGCATTTAGTTACGACCGACCTCAAGGACAATGCTGACATGGAGCGGGAACGGAGGGCCTTGTCGGTGCGGGCGAACATGATCTCACGTAGGTTTGCGCGCTGTTCGAGCGAAGTGAAGATAACGCTCTTCAGGGCGTACTGCACGTCCCTTTACACGTGCGGTTTGTGGGCGGCGTACACGCGTGCTTCATACGGGGCCCTCCGCGTCCAGTTCAACAACGCACTTAGGGCTGTATTGGGGCTGCCTCGCTACTGCAGCGCCTCAGCCATGTTCGCTGAGGCGCGCACTGATTGCTTTTACGCGACCATGCGCAAGAGGAGCGCGTCGCTGGTGCGTAGGGTGCGGGGCAGCACCAATGCTGTCTTGGCGATGATCGCGGACCGGATGGACTGCCTATACATACGGCACTGTTGTGATAGGCATGTTGCCGTCAGCAGGGCCGGTTAGATGTTGTCCTCTTAATGTTTATTTTTATATTTTTGTTTTAGTTTTTATTATCATTTGTGTGTGGTCTGTATTTGTGTGTACTCCAATATGAGTTAAGGTTGCTCGAAATAAATGTATTTTATTTTATTTTATTTTTTAGAACCAAATAGAAGATGTGGAGTAAGTATTTTGTGTGTACATCTTACTTCTTAGCATTAGCATTTTAGCATTATCAACCTAAATGTTCCCACTGCTGCGACACAGGCCTCCTCTCTATGATAGGGAATGGGCTATAATCCACCACGCGGGCCCAGTGCGGGTTGGTAGATGTCACATGTCTTCGAATTTTTGGTTGTAGGTCATGCCGGTTTCCTCACGATGTTTTCCTTCACCGTTTTGAGAGCAGTGGTGATGAAATAACTTACACAAAGTAATGCGCCTGCCTGGGTTCGAACAACTTACTGTTCGTAAGTCAAGGCCTCCACCACTGGGCCACCGCTGCTCTCACTTACTTCTTATCTTACTATAATACGCAGTAGAAGGGACACTGACGCGAAAACGATTACCACGTAGTCAGTATATCATTCTGAACTCCTCTCATAGAAAAATTACATCGGTAATTTAAAAAAAACAGCTGTTTCGTACAAAAGTGCAATACCTACACGGTTAAAATGTATGGAAAAACTGTTTTTTTTTTTTTAAATTACCGATTAAAAATTTCGATAGTTTGAATGCTTAGAATGATGTACTGAGTACGTAGTAACCGTTTTCGCGTCGGTGTTCCCTTCCACCCCGTATTATAAATGGGAAAGTTTGTGAGAATAGATGGATGTTTCTTACTCTTTCACGCAAAAACTATTGAACGGATTTAGATGAAATTTCGCACACAGATAGTTTATAACCTGGATTAACACATAGGATACTTTTTATCCCGGAAGTACGATCCCGTGGGACAATTACCAATCTCCACGCGAACGAAGCCGCTGGAATAGGCTAGTAAATAAATAAGCTAGTCTAGCCTACTCGGCTAATAACAAGCTTTGATAATTATATTACATATTATAATTATAATATGTACTAGTTTTGCACACCTGTTAGGGTAGGATATGGTCCTGAGCTATATTTGTTGTATTTCATCCTTATGTGTACCCATATTCAAGCAAAATAAATGATTTTGATTTTGATTTTTGATTTTGATTTTTTGATTAAAAAATCTCAGCAGAAGCTTGGATAGTACAACAACTGTACATTAGTGGCAAGTTAGTAACAATAAGCTCGCCCCATATAACATGTGAGCTGTGTGCCGCACGTGCGCGCGGGCAGCGGGACACGGGACCTGCGCGCACTACCACACACTGAGCGCACAGACGGCCACTCCGGGCATTTTCATTGTACGGTCTTCAAATATTATGTTAATTGTGGTATTACACCTATTAATATACAGTCCACTAGTTTCATTATAAAGTCCCAACCGAGTCTATTCATTGATCCGGCTCGAAGGACCAATGAATAGACTCGGTTCTGGTGGGTTCTCTAATGGGTTCGGTACCCCGAGCCCTCCCCGCGGTTGTCCACGCATATGTGAGGCGCCGACAGTGAGACACACATGAGACATTTATCTGTATAATTTTTTCTTTGTCTTTTTGCATGTACACCATGTTTAAATAAATAAAATTTTACTTTGCTTTACAGCGTTCCAAAGAAAAACCATCGTTTTGCTGGGCGCGCACGGCGTTGGGCGTCGCCATATAAAGAACACGCTTATCGCGCGTCATCCTGACCAATATGCTTATCCTATACCACGTGAGTACTCGCAATCGCGACTGCTGACCATGAGGTCCTGGGTTCGATTCCCGGGTTTTTCCATCGGAGTCTGGATCTGTGCCCGGTTGATGGCAATTGGCTCCCTTCCCATTATTACATGGGACCAGTGGCGGTATTTTCATTCAAGCCTACGAGCTCGACTAGCCCATATAACCTATAGACCGACCGCTTTAAAGAGTCCTCCGCCTTGCCCCATCAAAGGAACATTAAGCGTCCACAAAGTTCTAACAATATCCAAAAGGTATTTGCTTTAAAATAATCATAATCCACGTAAGTATTACGATACTAATTGAACCAATACGTAATGAACCTTCAGAATATTGCATTTAAATTGATACCTTCGCGAGGACTCATTAAAGCGGTCGGTCTATAGTAGTCTTCATGATCTAAGGGTTTCTGAACAGTCTGCTTGCCATATGGGCTCGCCGTATTGTTGGCCCTTAGGCGCGCCACTGCATGGGACTTAAAAACATAACTGGCTAAGTGTGGGTATACTATTAGATACACCTTTGTGTAACCCTTCGGGGATTATATACATGATGTTATGTTATGTTACTAAACCTTGTCAATAGCCCCACAATATGAATGAATTGTCCTATTTCGTTGGTTTGTTTACAAACACTAATCCATAAGACGTAGAGCTGTTTGATCCCTGAGGGACCCTCGACACGTAACACAGCAGTTAATCCCGCAACTGTAGCTATCCAAGGATAGCAGTGCCTGATCCTAAAAACACTTTCGTTTGTTTTCAGATACCACAAGACCTTCGAGAGCTGATGAAGAGAATGGCAGGAACTACTACTTCGTAACTCACGAAGAAATGATGGCTGACATAGCAGCTAACGAATATTTGGAATATGGTAAGTTATTTTTTTTTATCGTCCTCATTGGTTTTATCTAATTCTCGCTTTTATTGAAGCTTGCGTTGCCAGCGAAAATACACTATGTTGTTACACGTAATAAAACAAACCTTTTATGAAGCTATTGGTACTTTAAACTATAAAATAAAATTATTGACAGGACCTTACTTGACAGTGGCGCCATCTGGTGAGCTCAAAAACGATAGCCCTCAGTTTTGTTTACCTTCCCCAGGCACCCACGAAGACGCAATGTACGGCACTAAACTAGAAACAATCCGCCGCATCCACTCAGACCGAAGCATCGCCATACTGGACGTGGAGCCGCAAGCCCTGAAGATACTCCGCACGGCCGAGTTCGCGCCCTACGTCGTGTTCATAGCCGCGCCGCCGCTCAATAATGTGGCCGATGTGAGTATACATTGCTAATATATTAGGCAGAGACTGCATATCTAGCACAGCCGATTGTGCAAACTGCACAATAAATTGTACAGTCTTTGCGCGGACCTCAGACCAAATAAAAAACCAAGACACAGCGCTGTCAACAGTGACGTGAAGCCGGTTTCGTTAACATGCGTGCACTTATTGAGCGTAGTTTTGAGCGTTGTTTATTTATTTAACACTTCAAGCACAAAAGTACAGAGGCGGATTTAATGCCATAGGCATTTTCTACCAGTCAACCAGACCAGGCCAGGTCCTAGTCAGTCGTAGTTTAGTTGTAGTTTGATGTAAATGTGTGCGTGTGAACGTGTATGCACAGAGCGAGGCGTAGTTTTGCGCATGCGTCACTGTATTGTTCGCACCGCTAAGTCTTGGTTTTTTATTTGGTCTGAGGCGCGGACAATACACTACAGTATTTCTTTAACTATGGCTGATTGTTTAATACTTGTATGTCAGTGGTTTGTGCAGACCAAGTGTAGTTGGGGCCTATTTCACGTGCGCTGGTCACTGATAGTAACTCCGAAATCGTGGCTTTTGTTGCCCAGCCTTCGAAATCACTATTTCAAACACTGCTTAGTTGCCAAAAATACTACGCTAGCTATTATTTAACATGCTAATTTAACTAGATACCAATGTGTCTTTTTAAACACAGCTCATAATCTTGTTTTGTACTTATAGTCGATTTCTTATTAATTTAGACAGAGTCCTGTGCATTACCCGTTTATAAAAGTTTCTAATTACCACCTTTTTTTCTTTTTTTTAGTACGACGGCTCCCTAGAAGTCCTAGTTCGCGAGTCGGAACAGCTCCGCCGCACCTACGGCCATTACTTCGACTTAACAATCGTCAACAACGACATTGACGACACACTCAACCAACTAGAGTCATCCTTAGTTCGTCTCCGCTCCACTCCTCAATGGGTACCCGTCTCGTGGGTCTACTGACAATCTGACGACGAATCTCTGTAAGATACACTAAGGAATACTGGACTTTTAATCAGCTTCAGGTTAATTTTCTTACTTATTTGCTTCTATTATGGCCTTACCATCGGACTCCCAAAAGGATTTTTTAACTAAATCAAGCATATTGTATATCGAATTTTGAAAAAACACTTCTATAGAATAAGATTTATTGAGTGCACTTTGGAATGCTGGAGTTTACAGTCCTTATTCCTTTATCTTACACCGATTAGAACGAATAAAATATTGAAACCAAAGACCAAAGTTTACAAATTTGACACCAAAACATCACAGGACTTACTAAGAGGTCTATACGATATCTTTTAAGAAGATTTAAGATACTTTAGAGACATACAATTTAACTTATGCGTACAATAGCATTACAACTATACTTTAATTTCACTTTTGATAAGTATCTGACATAGTTTTTAATACTTTGCTGTCCTATTTTGAGCAAACCACATCTTTGCTTTTGTTTTCTATGGAATACGGTTTAAAATCGATCGAAATTTCTCTAATTACTATGCAACAATTTTGTACGAAAGGCGAAGTAACAAGAATTAAAACAAATTGCAGTATTTATCTTACTTGAACGTTAGCAATAACGTCAAACAACAGATTTAAATCGTTAGATTCATCCGACCGCGTCAAAAAATCATCACGTTTCTATATCGTTGACAAGAATTGTATTGTCTCACTCATATTGAAAATCGTATGTACGAGCTAACTCTTCTCAGTGTGGACAATTTTTCGCACAATGGTACGGCAAGGGTATATTTAACGATTTTAATCTTTGTGGGTTACCCTTTCCAAAAAGGGCCAGTCTGTCAAGTTGCCAGTTTTAAATAGAGTAATTAAGGTCAATACAATCTTGACTTACAAAGTAAGTTTTAAGTATACGTCACAATGAGTTTCTAACTCTGCGCTTGTTATATAGTAAGGCAATGATATTATCTACAATTTTATTAAAACACCTCAACAATTATTATTATTTACTTAAACAAGTATTAATTTCGATTATTGTGATAAATGTAATTGTTAAATTATAATTACTGTAATTAATATTCTAAACAGTACTTTATTACGAGTAACACAAAGTCTAAAATTGCGCTTGCATTGTTAATTTGTTGCATCTTAGCTCAACTTCACGATTACGTGCCAAATGTACTACAACCGGAAATTAGGAGAGAAAAAAATACAATTTTCGAATACACTTGCACTTGACACTACACGATTTTTGGAACAATGTACATAAATATACATTAGTACATAATTTATACTTAACAAAAAAAAACTAATTCTCTAGAAATGTACCGTAGCTCAAAATGTTTGCTTCAACATTTAAACTTAAGATCTATTCTACCTTAGTAAACTATTGTAAAATCTTGTCGTTTTCCAACTAAAGAAATCTATTTTATTGCACTGTGTAATAGTTTTTAAAATTAATCTAAAAAAATATTGCAACTGATTTAGTAAATTGCAAAAATCGACTTAAACTAACAAGATTAGCCTTTAAAACCGTCGCTTTTATTCAAATATCTGGATTGTAAATAATATGCAATTCCGAAAATGCTGTCGCCATAATTGAGTATTTGAAAAGATTTTTTTTTGTGTTAAATGGAAATTTCACATTTAAGTTTCATAACAATACAAGTTTTTGTTTCTTTTTGCTCTATACTAAAAAGTTATATTAAATTAAAAATAATTCTTTGAACCCATTACCGAAAACACGCCGACAGTTCCCGAACAAACTAGAGCGCGTGTGACGTCACAATGTTAATTTTTACTTACAGTAGCACACAGCTGATACAGTGTTTTGACTTTTAATCGACAAATTCTTGTTATTATCGTATAAAAATGTCAAACCTTAAGAGTTATTGTGCTTGCTTTGTACCATTTATGTACGAAAGCTACAAAAAAAACTCCCCAAAAAATGTTTTACACAAAATGTTAACATTATGACGTCACCAACATGGCGACCAATCGTGCCGCGTTTCTAGTCACGTAATTCTTTTAAAATTTTTATCAATTTTAAATTATTTATAATAAATTTTAAAAAAATATTTAAGAATTTTTCGCATGGACTATTAATATAATTTATGATATTGTTTTAAAATACTTACATTAAAACAATTTTTTTTTTTTCAATAACCCAATTATGAAGTACAAAATAGATCCTGTATTACTCCTGTTGTTGCTATATTGAAAAATTTTAGGGTGACCGGTTACTGTCGCCTGAAATATTGTTATTGTTGATTTGCAGAGTGGGTTAGTTGATTTTTTTAAGGAGTCTGCCTTTGTATTTGGATTTAGGAACTATTTGACAGAGTGCCCGTTATGTTCCTTAGTTGGAAACCGGTCTTATTGACTATATCACAGGATTAGAATTCACAGGGTTGCAAGAATCATTAGTCTTTTATTTTATTTTATATAGTTTTTACTTAAACTTTTTGTATCTATACTTATTGCTTTTATTGTACTTAAGCGTTCTTTGCGATTGTTCTAATTATAAGTGTTTCATTTAAAATGGTGCCATGGAAAACTGATGTTTCGTGAACATTGGGGATGGATATAATAGTTATAAACTTATTTTATTACTCACTAGCTGACCCGACAGACGTCGTTCTGTCAGTACTGTTGTATGCTTTTTTTAACGTCATAATCATAAAGGCATCAGGTGCTCGCTCCGCGCAAATACTATAACGTCAAGATCTCAGGGTGTTGATCCGACCCAAAGGCTCGCCACCTTGAAGAAGACTCCCTGGGTTTATCGCAAAATTACGGTATTTAGGCTGTGTCCGCCCATACCGGCGCTTCTTGGAGCGCCGTGGACCGTTCGAGCCTTCTGCAGGAGGAATTGGGCCCCCCAGATTGAGCAGTAGCCACGAGATTGAGTTCGCGGAATCTATCAACCGGGGTGCCAACTGCTGAAAGTGCTGCCCAAAGTCCCACCAGCTATCGGAGACGAGTCCCAGGTTACATCGTCGACTCGACACCGAAGCGGGACACCTCCTCCACCTATCAGCAACGCCAAGATGGTCACCTGCCGGTACGTCTTCCCCCGTGCCGTCACCAGTGTGTCACCAGTGTGTCATCAGCATAATAGATGACACCGACACCATGAAGAACCGCACCGCGAAGCGACCAGTCGTACCTGATGGCGGTCTGCAGTTTACATCTGAAAGAGTTTGTCTATCTCATCCATCTCGATAGGCCGGTATGCAGATTGGGAATCTCCAGTGCGCTCTTTCAATTTTTTTTTTCATACGTTTGTATGAAAAAAAAATTGAACTTTTCCCGAACACAAAAAAAGAAAACTGTAGAGCCGTCCTCAAGTGAAGCTCCGCCATACATATAGCAATTCATTATTATTTACATAGATGACATGATTTTATAAATTTTTCATCTTTAAATATCTCGGCTCCGATGTATATTGGAAACAATTGTCAAAGAAGACAATTAATGTCTTACTGTGTTGTTTGATTCTTTCTAATAAAATACTTTCTATAAATGGCCGCAGAATAAAAAATACATCTCATTTTTACCCAAACCCCTTTGTGGTGTGATTTGAAAAAGATTGAAAGAATGAAACCATTGTTTTTTCTTTGGTTTTCATTCTTTTTGAGGATTTTAACGAGTGCTTTTAAATAAAACGGTTCCATAACAACCCTCAGGGCTCAGGTTGACGTATGGAACCGTTTGCTCAAGTTATCCGTGGCGCCATCTATGAATAATTTTCATTAAACTTATCATCAATACTTTTCTCGATTCTTCACATAATAATAGTAGTTCAATGAAAAAAAAACATAAAATTTAATTTGCTACGAACCCGCCATATTGTAATTCTTCGTTTTAGTTTCTTTTCACGCCTGCACTAATACATTCCTGTACATAAATATAATAAACGAGTAGTCGAATTTTACTATATAACTCTCACTGTTTCACTATTTTTATTTTTAAATATAAGTAGGCTAAGTAGGGTTTGTTATAAGGGTTGATTATTATTATTGGTGGATATTCGTGGTTTTTTTATGGTTTATGGAATCACAAGTATAATGTGCATGATTGCTCAATAAATGCTCAGAATAATGAAATGTAGCATCAAATAAATAAAGAAAAATAATAAACAAATGAGTGAATGAATGAAAGTGGATAAAAATAACGACTAAACACAAGTCGATTTAATAATGTTATCATGATGAAAGCGAAAGAAAGAAATAATACTAAATGGCACTTTAAATTCAGTACTTTTATACTTGATATTCCATAAATAATATTTCAATGGATTTGTTGTTCGTTATTATATTTACGTTTCTAATAAGTTTGCAACCACTTATGGCAAACAATTAAATTATAAGATATAGGAAATTAAGTAACAAGTTTGTTTTCATAAATATTTTGTTATTAATATTATTTAGAACTTATAAGTTTGTCTAATCATTTTACAACTTTGTTGCTATTGAATAATGTTTTTCTTCTTCTACTAATGTAAGATAATCAATCAATAGTAAAAATGAAAGTAGTTAAATTAATCATAAAATATTGAATTTAAATAGTTATTTATTGTAACGACGAGACGATGCGGCGCAAATGGCGAGTAGCACTGTTGTCTATGTTTTGTTGAAATGTTTAAATGTTGCCAGTTGAAATATTACAAACAATTATTTACTGAAAATACATTTTATAGATCAAATTACGTTGCCATTTAAAAAAAAAAGATATCTGAACGCGAGATTTTCATCTTGATTTCTTATAGTTCAGAAAGTACATTATGCTATATATTGATGAATATTGCGTGCAAAATATAGAGATTTGTTAGCTAAAGTCATATTTAATAAAATAAATATAAGGCGTGTTTCTTTTAAAATATTTATTGTAATAGGGTTAGATTTCAAGTCACACGAATTTCTTCGAAAGAAATGTGTGACAATTATTTGAAAGATGAAGTTTAGACTTTGATAATAATATTAATTGGGACATTATATTAATTATATTGCTGGTATGTAACAGAATCTTTAATGAAAAGTTACGTCCCATTTCAATTTACACTGTTTACGAAATATAAAAACGAGATTAATTTATTAGGACAAAGTTATTGTTTCAAGAATATATATTGTTGATTTTCTATGATAATAAAATTCTTTACGATTATTAAAAAATATATAAATAGCGAATTTAATTTTCTCTATTATTAGTGGCTAATGCTGCTCTTGATTGAATGAGTGTTCGAGATTATATCTCACAGTATATTATAATACTATATTATATGTAATTAATAATATATTTATCAAAGATCAATTTTAACGTTAAAGGCATCACAATAAGCAACACCTGATCCCTAAACATTCCATTTCTTTTTTGTTCATGTTTATCTTAAATTATTTTTAAATTATAATTGTGACTAAAATGTTATACTAATTTTAATCATGTGATTTTTAGTTTAGTTTGTGTACTTCATTGAATACGTCATCTTTTTGTGTACTTATTCAGTTATAGCACTAGGTATCCAAAGGGTTATTTTTCCTGTGGTTTTATGTTCAAACTTATCTTATTTGTTTCACATCAATAGGAATTTTATTCCAGTACAGTAGGTAATATTAAGTGTAATTGAAGTTTAAATGTAAAATCACATGAAATGAACGAAACTTAAACTATAGTTAAATGTAATATCTACCTTCTAATTTAATTCTTAAATTGTAATGTCTGGTTTAAGTCGATTCGTACTTTCAAGTTCATTTGGACGACTCTAATCGACTTAGATCATACACATCCATAAACTACAATGAATGAATTTGATGTACCGGTATGAATTCAAAAAGTAGAAAAAAAACTAACGAAATGTGGTTTTTATCTGAATCAAATAAAGATGACTGACGTAAACTCTTATTATAATAACTGTTAACAATTGAATAAACGGCACAAAATATTATTTGTTTTATTTATTCTTGTCCTTTTTATTCTTCATGAATTCTTCTCAAAGACCTTAGCCACCCGCTACAATGAGGGTAAATTCAGACCCTGTCCGATCCGTTAAGTTATTACATATATAGTATCGAGATATCAATCTTTACGGTCATTAAAGTTTTCAAGTGGGCGTGGATAGCCAAATCCAAAACTATGAGGAATAGCTAATTAGCAATAGTTTATGTCCGTGTGCTATTGAGAACTATGAAAGCCGTCAAGGTAAGCGGAAACCCCTGGGTTTTAATCCCGGTCGAGCGATATTGGAGAACTGTTGAAACGGTTTACGATACAACCAGGTGCGGTCCCAACCTAAGTCTTTGGGGGGGGGGGGGGGTTACAAGGGGCCATAGCCAGGAATTTGGCTTTGTTAAACTATTATCAACAACTTTTGAAAAACGAAATTATATCAACCATCTCTGTATTTAAGTAAAAAAAACTATCAAGGGCGCCTAAGATTTATTTCCTGGGGCATTTTTAGCTTTCAGAAATTGTGTCAGTTTATAAAGATATACTGAAAAGAACGCAGAATGGCAATGTCAGAGCGAGCAAAGCGAGCTCGAAAATTTTAGCACTACATCGGGTAGGTTAGGTTTTCTTGTGACCATTCATATAGGAGTCGTGTAGGTTCTCAGACGCAAGAGCGAGCGAAGCGAGCTCGAAAATTTTTTGCACCCTTCCTCAGATAAATTAAGTTCTTTTTGTTCATTCATACAGGAATGAGTATAGGAGAAACTCTGTCAACTAGTGGAGAATTCAAAGTACAGGATGTATTAGCGAGTGAAGCGAGCTGGAATATTAAGGCACCACTTCTTTTTTTAATTTATACAGAAATGAGAATAGGAGCACTCTGTCAACTTTTGCAGAATTGAAAAAGCATAGGACGTATTGGCGAGCGAAGCGAGCGAGAAAATTTTTGAAGTCCGCCTCGGATAGGTTGATTTCTTAATAGTTGTCGGAGATTTCGCGGGTTTGAACCATCACGCCCTCCCTGCCTACGGCCCTACCCCTGAGCTGTGGGGGGGGGGGTCATGACCCCCTGTGACCCCCCCCCCCCCTGGGACCGCCCCTGGATACAACACGATGCAACAAAGTGCGTATGTGTGTGTAAGTGCAAAGCATCAAATGCTACCGCACAGTGATTGGCCGAAGCCACGATGGATGATTTCCGACGATTCTCTATAATAAATGTATCGAAGTTATGGGTATGTTGGGTATTGAACCTAATGAGCTACCGTGTGTACAAGTGGTGTAGCGAGAAAGCGGTATGCATATTATAATTTCACTAGTGATGCGCCTGCCGCTACGCCTGTGTTGTTTTTGGTTTTACCCGTAGGAATAAGACTTTTTCTCGTGGTAAAAATCGTATATGTTAAGTTATATCAATATTATATGTGTGCCAAATTTCAGCTAATATCATTCAGCCGTTAAAGCGTGATTGCGTAACAAACATCAAAACATACAAACTTTCGCATATACAGAGTGTAACAGATAGGGGATAGTCATATGAAAGGACATCAAACTGAACAATTTCCTCCATGTGCCCAGCATGTCCTTTCATGTGACTAAACACTTTCTGTTACATTCTGTATAATATTATTAGGATCTGGCCTAGTCCCTAGATAGAATGATGAAATAATCGTCCCTCACTCGAGGAACATCCAATACCTTTTAAAAAACTTATATGGTCAAGGAGTGTGTCCAGGTTTACCTAAAATCACGCTATCGCACCCCTCCACTGCACCTAGTACATAATAGGTATTATGTGCCACTACATTGAACTGTGGCGGCGCTTAGGGGCAACAGTGCTGGCGAAGCGCGGACAGCAGCTAGTAATTACTTTATTATGGCGTAGTCGCAAATTGCCAGGTGGGTTATTATGACGTCCTAAAGCAGTTGTAATTCTAGTGTGGGAAAGAGACAGAGCTATGGCGGGTCGTCTAGCTCCAGCTCTTTCCTACTCTGGAATTACAACAGTTTTATACCGTTATTATAGACACAATTAAAAAGTAATTGTGTCTCGCCCTCGCCCGATATCGCTTTGGTGGGACACGAAGTCTTAAAGTTGAATTTTTCACTTTAGTAACGGTAATGTAAAACGAACTTGGAAACGCAAAAATACGGTTTCAGCGCGAAAGTGTTTTCCTCATTTGAATAAATTAAAGTAATACGAACTCTATATGTTTGAGATAATGTTAATTTTTAAAAGGTTGATTTTGAGGTGCCTTATTCGACCGGTGCGTTGAATGCTTGGAAAATGGCTTGTCCTAATACGGATTTGCCCGACAACCTGTCCTCCCAGAGACAGTGGGACGTGCCGCCCTGCAGTATTGTTCGGAATACCCTCTTAAACACGTCATTCAATACTGTGGAGCGTGCCCGTCTGCTGGCCGTGGGGGAATGGGAGTCGGGGTTATGGCTTCAGGCACTTCCGTCATCCACCATTGGCACTATGATGGATGACGCATCGTTCCGGGTCGCTAAGAGTCTACGCTTAAGCGCACCTTGTGTTGCGCCGCATCGGTGTCACTGCGGTGAAGCTGTTGACAGCCTCGGACACCATGGCCTGTCCTGCTACAGGAGCGCAGGTCGCATTGCACGGCACGCCAGCATTAACGACATTATTCGTCGAGCCCTTGCCAGCGCCGGCGTACCAGCGGTTTTAGAACCAAACGGCTTGGTACGTGACGATGGCAAGAGACCAGACGGCATGACGTTAGTGCCTTGGAAGGTGGGTAGGCCTTTGGTGTGGGACGCAACCTGTGTCGACACCCTTGCGCCATCTCACCTTTCAAGCACGGTGGGCTGTGCAGGCGCTGCTGCTGCGGCTGCTGAGATCCATAAGCGGCGCAAATACTATAAAACTGTAGTTACCTTATTGGTAACTACAGTTTTGAGCCGTTTGGGGTCGAAACGCTCGGTTCATGGGGCCCGAGTGCGCGTCTTTCCTTTTTAAGGAAATCTCTCGCCGACTGGTTGACACTTCGTGTGACCAGAGGGCTGGCTCTTTCTTTGGCAAAAGAATTAGCATTGCTATTCAGCGTGGCAATGCTGCCAGTCTTCTGGGCACGTTTCCAGATGACAGCGATGCGGAGGATTACTTTGACGCCTAAGTGTCCTATTGTCGTCGTTGTTTAGATGTTTATATTTTCTTACTTTTAGTCTTATTTTTATTATTAGTTTAGTTCTAAAGATTTTTTGATATCAAGATTTTGTTTGTAATATATAAGTTCCTAGCCAGAGACCAAGAAACTTATATACTAACTGGAATGAGTACGAACAAAATTTTGTAGCAAAACTTAATCAATTACTCCATTTTAATAATAACAAAAATAACTTCTTGAAAATAAACGAATTCTATCTTTACTTTTTTAAATACTGTTTATAGTTTGTGTATTAATAATTCTGTTTTGTTTCCATGCAGACTCCCTAACAATTAGAATCTTCAGCAACGGGCTTGAAGTTGTCAATTTAAAGAAGAAGTATTCAACCTATTGCCTAGTTTGCAACTGTCTTCCATCATCAGAATCGTCGTACTTAAATTTAAGATAACTGACTCATACTAAAACCAACAATAACATAAAACCATAAGTTTTATAATTTATAGTGTGATTAATACATTTATCAAATACTACATATTATGTTGTTTGAAAATGCTACATGCTCAATATGCTCATGCTTCATCTATGTGAATGTTGCAGCCCTGTACGCTTTAAAATCTCTTTACAAATGAAGGATGTAACCTAAGTGTCAAGTGATCTTTCCCTTCATAGACCTATCCCATTACTGAGTTTTACAGTATGCGTAGGCTTCGGCTACGCCCTGTTTTTGATTATAAAAGAATAACTGTCCCAAAAATAAACAAATATTGGATACCCTATTAGAAAGGGATGACATCCACTCTCGAATTTTTCTCGCTCGGAACGGCTTCCCGCTGCACGTCCTCATTCCAGTTAGTATATAATTTCCTTGCCAGAGTCAGGCAATAATATTATATCGATATGAAATGACACTTGACAGTGACAGCCGTATTTTTAATCTGTGGCAATGGGTGGCTTGCTTGTGTTGTGTTCGAGTTTGAGCATTTAATAAATTTTTGTCTTCTAAAAATTGTTTCATATCTTGAAATAAAACAGTAAATATTGGAAGACCAAAATGGATAAAAGAGAACGTCGTTCTAACGCGGGTAACCTTCTAGCTAAAGTGCTTGACGAAGAAGAAGAAGATGAATTTTACACAACAACTTACGGAGGCTTCCAAGAAACCGAGGAAGATGTCGATTATTTGTAAGTTATTTTACACCTGAATTGCCTTTTGTAGCCTCAAATATGCAATACAAAACACAAGCTTAGATTACCAAGTTTGTAAAGCGATAATAGTATTGTGACGACCGTCGGTATTTGCATGTTATTGCAATACTAAAACAGTTTATAATTATAAATTTTGCCGCGTATAAGACTCTTTCTTAACATGGTTGTCTCTATTGGTACACTACTGTAATATAATACTATTTGTCCCCGTAATTTTGAATAAACTACTACCCATGCAAAGTGTGGGAAGGCGGAGTGATAGGAAGTTATAACACAAAATACTGTTTGTAAGGTAGACATTTTATGGTCAACCTGCTAAGAGGCAGGGAAGTGTCTATTTTTAACAAAAACAAATATGGTTTTAGCAGAACCAGTTTAACCATGACTCATAAAACAAGTAACCAATTCATGTTCTTATTGTATCTAGCCAAGAAAAGGAAATAGACGATGAAGTGGACTCAGATTTTAGTATTGATGAGAATGATGAACCGAAGTCTGATGATGATACTGACGAGAAACGAAAAAGGGCAACTGGTACTAAAGTTTATAAGGTGAGCTTATTCAGGAAATTGACTAAATTTGATTTTTATTAATATCTGAGTTTAATCGCATTTTAATGAAAAATGGTAAAGACATACAATGCACGCCTTTGACATACTTTTAAAAGCACCAGGTTACCCCACTACAAATTGCTAATTGGTCAACAAAAGCCTGATAATCTGGCAATCATTCTTACTAAGAGTCAATTGTGTCATGGAGGGTAGCTGTCAGACAATGCTATTTTCTATTTTATTTTATTTATTTATGGACAATAAACAGTTACAATATGTATATATATTGTGTTGGAACGGAGGAAAGATAATCAACAATATTGCAGCCCATTACATTATCTGCATATTAACAAAAGAAAATATGAGTAATGAGTGCCACTAGATGGGTAATAAATAATTACATCACATTTATAATAAATAATTATAGAAATATCAATATCAATTAGCAATTATTAAATAATTAAATAAACAAGATATTAATCATGAAAAATAGAAATTCCAATTTATTTAACGACAGAGTAATAACGGGTCTTTCATTAAGCGCAACGCATCTTTAAATTTAAATACAACAAAGTGTGTGTGAGATATCATTGAAATTTTTTATATGTTTGAAAGGCCTATCAATGCTATTATGTATGGAATATGGCATCGTTCAAATGTTCGCGGCTACGCTGGCTGGCTTGCATCCGAAATGTCCAATTTTCCATTAAATCCATGTGAAATCGACTGCCTCGGATTCAAAATTGAAAACATCGCTGGCCGTGAGAGATCGTGGGCCTGTTTTCGGTAGATCTCGCGTTACGTCGACGTACGGGTGTTGGTTGATTGTTTACTAAACCAGTGGACTCAAATTTATCCATCACACTGCAAATAAGTCTACTCGGTAGGATGATGGCGAACATAAAATGGCGAAGCGCCAGGACGTTGCCCGGAAAGAACACCCATTTTGATAAAACAATTTTATCATTTGCACGTGTTGTTGAACACTATATCCATCCATGGTGAATTGGCAAAACAGACTGAATAAATCAGAGCCAATTTGACAAATGCAGCTTCAGCTATTGGAAAACCGTGTAATTATCACTAAAAGCAAATAAATAGTAAAATCTAGAGTAGCTTACATTTCTAATAAGATTATTGGTTGATAATAATTTTCATAACATTAGATTTAAATTTCAATTTTGAGCATACAAAAATATCAATATTGACATAACTACAATTATATGTGCTATGTCACTCAATGTAAAATACTAGTATTCATCTGATTAACAGAACATTACATCAATCCTGGAAGGTTTAGGCAGAGGTGTACCTAATAGTACACCACATTTCACCAGTTATGTTTAAGTCCCATATATCCCATATATGCAAGCCTATTACCATCAACCGGGAACAAATCCAGACTCTAGGGTTGCTACTGAGAAATTCCTAATGGAAAAACCCAATAACACTTTTCCCGACCTGGGAATCGAACCCAGGACCTCATGCTCAGCAGTCGCTCTTGCGACTACTAGACCAACAAGGCAGTCTGGTATCTGATTAGTCCAAGCAAAATTAGATGCAGCTGAATTCTGCTAATTGGGTAGGCCAATCCATAGTTGGAAGGTTTCTAGGCAATAGTTTTAAAATGCTCAATAGCAATTTGCTATAGTATCTATAGTATTATAATAACTTTTTCTTTGTTTTAGGATCCTAACAGAAAGAAAAGACCAGGAGGCGCAGCACCAGGTCCATCTTTGGGTGACAGAGTGAAAAAAGTAAATGAGAGGAAAATTAAGGAACCAAGACCTAAACTGGAGAAAGTTGAAAAGGCTGAAAGAATACCACTTGACTCATCTATAGGTAGGTTACCTACTTTTTATAAATAGTCCTCCTGACCTTTCACAGCAGGATCAGTCATCGCGGCGCAGATGCAGGTGCAGGCTCTGTTCCTTTACTCTCATTGTTTGATGGGACAGCAATCCTACATAAACGTAGAGAGATAAGGCGCAGGACCAACGGCTTAATGTGCTTTCAGAGGCACGAGGCCATCATACCGCCAACTTCCAATCTTTGGGCTGCTAATGAGACATTTCAAAAGGAAAAACCCTATAGCATTTTTTGCTTGACCCGGGGATCGAACCCAGGAGCCCAAGCTCAGCTCAACTGGGCAATCAGTCTTTTTATTACAATGCAGCTTGAAACCTATGATTAGGAGCAGATGCTTTGGTTCCATATATCTCATTTCTTTCATATTGAAGTTTTTCATCTTTTAGATTAATAATTTTTTTCATAATCATCATTCTACAAAAGACAACCACTTTTAGGCCTTGGCCCAAGCATTGCCTCTTCCTGTATTTGTACAACTATTTCTTAAACCGCTGACAATGTTTAAAGAGAGGTACTTCTCAAACTCTTACTATTTAAAAGCTATTATACCATTAAGGACTGCTTAGAAGACATGTCAATAGAATCTGTAATTTGTAAGTTAGAATAATTGACATCGCTTATTGTGAATACATTTGCACGCCATGTTAAGGCAGGATATGCTGAAACTTTACTGTAACAATTATTTTTTAATTAAAAAAAATAAATTAAATTACCTTCTAACATCTACTTTCAGAACGAAAATCAATTAGGCAGAGTACAGCAGTAAAGTCAGCAGAAACACTACAAAGAATTAAGATCAGGTCCGCATTGAAAAAGAAGAAACCAAAGAAAGTTGAAGATAGGATGCCAACTCAGGAGGAATTGTTAGAAGAAGCACTTATTACTGAAAAAGAGAATCTTGAAAGCTTAAGTATGTACAATTTGTATTTTCGAAATTGTCATTCTAACATTTACTTATTTATGCAGCTAGTTATGGCCTGTAAAACCAAAACGCTCAAACTAAAACAAGTGCTGTCCTCTTTTTTTTTGCGTCCGGCTGGTTGAAACATCTCACTTAAGATGGACTATACAAATTAACTACTTATATCTTTACTGGAACATTAAAAAAAAACCTGCAAGAAAAAAAAAAAGGTTAATCTCATTTTTGAACAGAAAAAGACAGATCTTTTTTCACAGCCCTGATTACCTGATTGCCTGATACCCTGTTTTCTGAAAACATAAGATTTGTTAAGTTACCCTTTTTCAGCTTACAGGAGCTTTTCAACTTTACTACTTTTTGATTACTAAAAGTAAAAATGTATGTCTGCCTATTTTGCTAAGGACCCTGGCTGGCATGAATACATAAATAAATGATTTTATTTTTCAGAGAGATTTGAACAAATTGAACTGGAAAGGAAAAAGATAAGACCTACAAAGAAGACCATCACTGGACCTGTGATACGGTACCATTCATTTGCTGTTCCCATAATAGAAGAGATACCGTCAGCAGAGGAAAAGTCCAGCTTGTTAGACGACCTAAATTTGAGTGATTTAATAAAAAATGAAGAAGGTGAGGCTGAATAAACAAACCAACCATTTTCCATTTTTTTTTTATCCCAATCATAAAATGAGAAAATCAACTTGCATTATCGTTGAAAAAATCTCGTTATTTTATTTATTTATTTGGTACACACGGCGGCACATGAAGCTGTACATTTCCAGTATAACGTGGCCTCGCTTTGTAAAGATTTTCTTTACAATGAGAGATCCGCATAAACTGGTTTTACCAACAGCAGTACATAGGTACTAAGAATTAATGAGAAACAATATAAATAACCTAAAAGTGTTGGAATGTATGCCCATTGTGACTCCAGTAAGTAGGCCACCATCGTCTGATCGGGAGCATCGAAATCACTGTGTCTCGCAAGGATTTTTAATACTCCATTTTGCTAAATTGTGTTTGCAGCGACCTACTTGAGTGGTACAATCAAACTTTCTGTTTATTTTATCTTTAATTCGGCATTTTTGACTCGAAGTGGAACATCAGAACACAACAAATCAATAGTTAATTTAAGTGAAGCTCGATTGAAACATCTGATCGGGATTACGTTCAATTTAACTCAAGTAGGTTGTTCATAGTGAATTTTTTAATATGTTTTGGCACTACTTACACCAGGTGACATAGAAATGGCCGAGGTGAAGACCGAGTCTCCAGACCAACATACTGAGAAGGTGAAACCTGAAACGAAGATGAATTTGGACTTTGTAGGACCTGATGAAGAGGTTAACATTGAAAATGTCGCGTAAGTCCTCTTTCGTTTCCCAATTTAAGTTGTCTTTTAGTACACCAGTGTTTAAAAAAACTAAGTCTCCTAGGTAGGCTAAGAAGGAGATGGCGTGACGAGCTGGACTCTAATCAAAAGGATTAAAGGAAAAAAAAAGGAAAGGAAGGAAGGCAAATAGCCAAAGACAGATATAAATGGAAAGAAGGAAGTGAGGCCTTTGCCCTGCAGTGGGCCACTGAGCCACAATAGCAATAATAATCAATAAAAACATAACATAATAGTAATAATAATCGCTTGTTGTCTACCTTTTATTACATCTCGCGCTGCTCAGTGGCTCTAGCACGAAGGCGCGGCTTTTCGGCTTATCATTTTTCGAATAGCATAATTAAACCCGTATATAGCGTTAACACCTATTCTAAAACATTGATATTTTTCTATCAATCATTTGAAGATGACAGAGTCATATTGATTTACTACGGACTGCTTAATTGCCAACTATGGGAGGAATGATAATGATACTGATACGGTTAGCCTGTGCCAGGCCACTGCTGGGCAAAGGCCTTTCCCCACAACTTTCAGTTTTTTGCGATTCAGGACTAAGGTGGACCACTGGTTGTTGGTTTTGTCCAGATTGTCTCGCCATGTTCTAAGAGGTCTGCCAAGACGCCTTCTGACTGGTTCTGGGCTCCACAAAGTGGCTGTTTTGGCCCACAACTAGTTGGGCTTACGACAAACGTGGCCAGCACTCAGCTTAGGGGCTTTTTGAGTACATTCTCCTATATGGTTGGTTCATTTTGATGCCTGTCTGTTGCATGTTGGCAAACCTTGAGTTTGAGAGGGCTGATACTATGGGAGTAATATTTACCCCTGTGCATTGTGATTACATCTTCTACTAGCAGTAATTAATCATAATGATTATATTTTTCTTAATATTTTCAGTAAAGAAGAGAAACCAACCAAGAAAAAGGAAAACATAAAATACCATGAGCGAACTCTGCTGACGTTTGAAAATGACATCAAGAACAAAGCATTCAAGTCTTGTTTCCCAAAACCGAAGGTCAAGAAACGAAGACAAATGCTGTGTGCTGTTACCAAGTATGTATTTTATAATATTATTGCTCTTTAACTGATGTTTTAACCTTTTTATTCATTTATTTGCTTAATGCACACAAACATAGTTATACACTCCGCTTAAAACTAGTGAGTACATGACTCTGTTAGGGCGTAGCAAGATGATTAAATAAAATACTGGTATTCAGCTGAATCCGGTAAGACTGGATGCCAACCTCATCATTGTTGGGAAAAGGCTAGGCAGATGAAAATGTTATCAGGTTTTTCCAGCAAGAATTTGTCATTAACTGCCTGGAGCTTGAATTTGTCCTTTATTTGTTGAAATTGCCCTTCTGATATTGAAATGCTTGTACCCTTACACTTACGGTTTTGGATACTGGGACTTACATTTATGCTTGTACAGCGTGTTTAATGCTTCTGATAATCCTTGCATTTCCGGAAATAAGATACACAACTTTTAACCATTATATTTTCTTCACAGGAGACCAGCTCGCTACATAGACCCTATAACCAAGCTGCCATACAGAAGCGTGGACGCGTTCCGGATCATTCGCGAGGCCTACTACCAACAGTTAGAGGCGCGAGGCGACAGGAACGACGCGCAGTTGGCTGCCTGGCTTCAATGGAGACGCGCCGACCATGCCTCGACTTACGTGCAGATCCATATTAAGTAACTTGTAGGAGTATATTACTTTAAGGATAAACTATAATTGCCACGAACTTGAGTTAAGAGGAGACAGGGTCTGCAAGGAATTTGAAAAATAGGTATTTGAAGAAACTATTGCCGTCGCGCTGCGTCAAGCCTGCCCCCGTAGAGTGCGATAGGGACAGCTGCAGCTCAGACCGATTATATCACAGAAATTTTGACGAGATTGACGATTCGTATTCCCCTTTTTTCTCCTCAAAAACTGAGCCTATTCAATTATTTTTGACATTAAAATTTTAATGTTTTTTTTTTCAATTTCTTTGATGTTAAAAACTTTTATAATTTGTATGGTAGTCCTGTAATCACGGCCGTAAAAATAGGGCATTTTTTGTCAATTTTGGAGAGTTATTTTTTTTTTTTACATATTAGTTGCTGAAAAAAGGGAAATGACAAGGACGTGTCTACACTAGTCTTTGATTTTATGAAAAAATTACGAAAGCTCTAGAGGCATTATTCAGGAAAAAAGTGAAATACGAAACGTCGATTTCATCAATATTTGTATAGAGTAATTGCAGTTCATCTCTTCTCTTAAACAAGGAAATTCTTTAACGACCCGGAAAAGTTACTCCCTTGCCCGGGTCAACACAATCTATTTGGCAGTATTTGTTTAACAGCCTAGCCGACTTGAAGTAATTATTACATACTAGCGACCCGCCATTGCTTCGCACAGCACCACATATCGGGTCCAAAACTATCTAATGTAGCCTATATTTTAAGTTAAGCATCTAGCAGTAGAGAGGTGAGCACTGCGTTCAAATCCATGTAGTAGTTTTTGTGTAATGCGCGTAGAAACTTACAGACAGAAAGACAGACAGACAAAAATTCTAAAAACTGTTATTTTGACTTCTGTTGCTGTAATAAATACGTTTGCCTCGTGCCGATCGACGATCACGGAAGATATCCCGTAAGTGACAGTATAAGTTTAAGTCCTAAAGGTGCTGCGATTTACGGTAGTGTTCAGACTAGAAACCCAATTTAGATAGACGCAATCTAGGCGAATTAAACAAGAGCAGTAAATATTGAGTTTTAGTGTTACATAGTTCACGGGTTTATAATAATTACTTATACACCGTGTCTTTTTAGTCGTCTTACAAAGTTCGTCCACTCAATGTACCCAACATAAAATAGCTCTAGGCGCGTTTTTTTTATCTTCCATAATAGGTACAAAGAAAAATAATAATAAAAAAATTGAATAAAATTATGAAACATCCTGTTAATGATGTTTACGTGTCAAACGGGAGAACATTACCTACCCAGCACTCGAGTCCAGTAGATCATCGCTTGCAACAGGGTGTTTTAACTACGTCATAATATTGAATAATATTTTTATTTTTAAATTATTAAAATCTCATAAGCACCTATTTTTTGTTTATGAATGTTTAGTATTCATTGGATACATGAAGTGGGCTGCCGTTGTAAGACGACTAAAAAGTCACGGTGTATGTAGTATTCTTTTTTGTAAGATTTCTTTGAGAAACAATAGTGTAAAATAATAGTGTAGTAGCTGTTGCAAATTTTTTACAATAATATTACAGTGCTTTGCTATGTTAATTTCTGAGTTAAACCTTCAACCACATCTTTACATTTTAAGTAAATTATGTCGAACAATGCAGTAAAATGATATTGAACTTTAGTGTATACTTTCAATTTTTGTTTTGTGAAGAATTCTACTCTCAATAAGAATAATAAATAGCTCAATTCATTGTAAATATTACTTGTAAGAATGCTTAAATCAATAAATTACGCTTAAAAAGGCAGTTCTGTGTGTTAATTTCCTATTAAAATGATCAGTTTAGTAACAAGATCGGTACTCCTGGACACGGCTCCTATTGTTAGGATTTTCCTCTCTCTGGAGCCCTGAACGACGGTAGCTTGGACCCTGTCCCCGATACCGGTGGGCTACAATTTTTCAATGTTTTTTTATATATATTTTCTAAAATTAATATTAGAAAATGTAATGAATTTCTATAAAGATGAATAAAGGAAAGATCACAAATGAGAAGACGAAAGTAAACTAATTTTTATTTAATGTAGATGTAGAATAAATAAATAGTTACAGTAAAATCTTACTTAATAATTAGATTCAATAACTGTACAAGATTGTACAAAACTAGCAAATAAAATATAATAGCAAGATGAACCTTGCGAATCAAATGACACTAAATTTTCTTATTTTAGATATTCCAAATACATATCTAGTCATTCAAAACTAATGTCTTTAGAATGTCTTTAGCCGTCCAATCATTATTATTATTTAAAGGCGCTAGTCTATTAACAATATGTAAAAAAAAACTGGAACAAAGCAACGTAAAAATACTCAAAGAACACAAACTAGCCCATTCTTGATTTATTATGACTTAAAATACTTATCCTTACAATCAAACTGAGTATTAGCTACGTTTTAAGGTACTAGTAAATACTGTAATTACTATGATTATGACTATGTTTATTTTAAAAGACTGAAAGTCAAAAGACCATACTTTACGAGAGAATTTTGCGATGAAAACTTTAAACTTTCACAATGCAAAAGGAACTTTAAGAACATAATCTAAAGGTCTTCTGTAAATTTAGCATTTAATCTTAAGTCAGGCACACTGTTCCTTCGTGGTTTCCTCTCCTTCAATTCTTTGAATGAGATAAGGCCAGACGCTTTTATATCCAACCTTGAATGATACTTCGAAGGATCCGTTGTTGGCAAATAAGGATATTCGCTAAGGTAAGTCTGTGCGTTCTTCACCGTATGCTCATTAGCGAAGTCAGTCAACTGCGACTCTGCAAATTCGTAAGAATTTATGTTGGTGGGAGCTAGATTTTCCATAGATCTAAACGCTTCTAGAACTGCTTTTTTATGCGGTATTCCTCTTAAGCTACCTTGTCGACTCAGTTTTCCTTCAGTCACGTCAGTGAATAAGTCATCAACGTTAAACTTCTCTGATATTTTTACTAGTTTTGTAGTTGAACCGGTTTCTTGACTTGCTTGTAACTGATTCCATATCTTTGATATTTCTGATGATGGCATTGAATGAGACTTAATATTTTTCTTTACTCGCTTCTGTGGCCGTTCTATTTCAAGAGATTCTGTCGACTGCTTTTGCAAAAGTTGTTCACATTCATTCAGTTTTCGTGGTTTCTTAACTTCTCTTAGTTCTTCGATAGATTGGAAGAATTCTTTCGCTAATTTGAATCTGTTCTTATACTGTATGTGGGCTGGCTCGATTTCTCTTTCAGATGATGACTCGCTCGATTTGTCTGGACTGCATTCTATGATCTCAAGTTCGATATCAGACAGACTGAGATACCTTGTTTCCTTATTTTCATGCGAAGTTATTTCAATATCAAAAGAGTCGGATGTTCTTGTGTCTATACTAAGATTGCTAACAGTTTCTGAATCTTTACTTATCCATAGATTTGTAGGGGTTACTCTCGGGGTAGTTCTTATTGATTCAGAGTTCGAAACACTCTCTTGTTCGGCACCACGTCTTTGGACAGCATCTGTGAAAATAATAATTTTATTTAAATTGTTCTCTAAAAAAGTACAATATTTTTTTTTATCACTATACCAACCTGAAGTTATGCTGTAAGATTGAGACATTTTCTGTGAATCACCGGAGTAGGTCCTAATCATCCGCTTGGCTGGTTTAGGCGCTGCAGCAGTCTTTGTAACGCTTTCGTAAAGTGATATAAAGCGCTTTACATTAATCTTAGGCAATTCGTCGCATGACTTGTATTTGTCTAAACCATCATCAATTGTATCGTTTGGAAGTTTATTGAAAATATCCATCTCTGATTTGCTGAATGACTTCTTTCGTAGAATCTCGACCTTATGTCCACTTGGTTCAATTTCTATATTTAAATCTTTAACTGCCATCCTAACATGTTCCTTTGGTTTTGGTGTTATAATCTCTTCTTGTACAGGCTTTACATAAACGGTCTCATCGAAAGTCTTATTATTCATACTGTTACGGGTCGTCACCATTCTGGCTCTTTTATTTTTCAAATTAACAGCGTCTGTGAAATTTACATTAGTGGCTTCGTTGATTCCGTTATCCAGAGCTTCAGTGCCCTTTACTACTTCTTTATTCAGAGGTTCTTCGGATAATACTATGTTTTTACCACTATCTCTTTTTTGACTTACATTTTGTAAAGATTGACTTTTCCTTCTGACCCAGGGTAACTCCTCCGTATTAGACATATTATGGAACAAAGATATTCGACTAGATACTAGACCACTCTCATTACATTCACCAGTGATATCCGCTGTTGGAATATCCACAGAAGCTGGTTTCCCTAAGAATGTGTCAATTTTATTTAATATTTGCTGCCTTGATGTCCCGAAGAATCTTTTAGGACTTGTTTCAAACGCTTTGAAGACTTCTTCTGGCAATTCGTGTTTGACTGGCGGTTGCTCGTTGCTTGACGATGGCATATTAGTGTAAAGTGTTTCTACTTTTATTTCGACAGGGCTCTCAACTTTGGTTGAGTTTGAAGATGGGCTCAATGTGCTTACTTTAATTCGAGGAGATTTTATTCCTAACGCCTCTGCTTGTACCTGATCAGTTTCTAATTTATCATCCCAATATTTCTTCCATCTCTCAACCAATTTTTCATCTGAATTTACATTAGGTGAACTGTTTTGGATCTGGTCGTTAGTTGAATGTACTGATTCATGTACTTTCATTTCTACCTCTTTCTCTTCAACCTGATTTATGGTTTTAACATTACTGTAATCCCCTGCACTAAAGAAGTTCTTAACTATCTGTTTACCCTTTCGCTTGGTTAACGAATCATGTTTTAATTGCTTGGCAGAAATTCGCTTTTTCTTTGGAAGTAGTTTAGAAGTCTCTGCTGATTTAGCCTCTATTTGATAAATTCTCTCATCCCAATATTTCTTCTTTTCAAGCACTATATTATTTCGGCTTGTTTCACCGAATTGCGTTTCATCTTTATTTTCTTTGCCGTGCGCAAAGTGTTGTTCAGTTTTAATGCGAAGGGGTGGACTTACTGAAACAGATTCAGTGACATTTGCCTGAACCTCAGAAATCGTTCCTTCTAAGTCTTCAACGTGTCTTTTCACATCTGTTACTTCAGATGCAGAATCGACACTATCGTCCTTTATTTGTTTAATGTATTCCTCTTCCATGCTGTTAATCCTACTTAACTCATCTGCAATGGTAATAGAATTTCTGGTTTCTGAATTAGGAAAGTATTCTTGGTACATGTCGTTTAGTTCAGCAAATGCCACCGACACACTGTCAGTTTCGCTCTGTGTTGTACATATTTCTGTCCTTGAAAGATCTTTTGTGCCTGACGATATTGATCTGTCACTTTCTTCAATGATAGGTGTAAACATTGGTCGTTTGATTTCCCATTTATAAGGTTTCGGTTCTTCTTGAGCTTTAGTAGGTTCGATTTTTAATTCGTTGCACGTTTGCCATATTTCTCTTTCAGCTGGTCCCATGTTTGTTATTTCCTCTTGCTTTAACCCGAAAGTGTCGTCACTAGGAGAAAACTTCTGTTTACTATGTGTCTCGAACAGCGTTGTGCTTTCGTTATTATTGCTATCTGGGGAACTGTTATTATCATCGATACTTACGTAGGCAGAATCCCATATATCTTTCCTGGGCGTGAGATTTCTGTCCGAGTCAACCTGATAAGGTTTGAACTGATTGTCGCTCGTAGTTGATGCATTTGAAGTGTCTAGAGTAGTTTCCGTTAAGTTGGATTCCAAACTATGAAATGTAGATGATACTGCAGAAACGTTTTCCTTTTTACTATCTTTTGACAAGGTCAGGGTATTTTGCAAAGGCGTTAATAACTCTGATTTTGGGATCTGTTCAGATTTTTTCGCTTGTTTCTTATTAATTTGGATCTTTTTCTTACAGTTTTCATTACCTGGTAATACTAAAGCTTTGATTTCTGGCTCAGGTGAACGTCCTCGTAAAATGGGTGGCAAAGAAACGGGTGCTCCAATGATAAAATCCGTCATAGGTTCCGACTGCTCAAAATAACCAGACTGGTGGTGATGCATAAAGAATGGGTTCACAAATTGATTGTCAAGTGCCTCCTCATTTAACTGTTCATATTTCGGGTCTAAGAACACGGATTCATCACGATGAACTTTCTCGCCTGAAATGATTTTGAAAACAGGTGTCTTAGGCCTTTCAAATGCAGCAGGGTCTGGTTTCACTAAATCTGTATCTTCTGTCTCCATAAAGGGGTTACGTTTAATTGGTGATGGTGTCAGATTTGGATCGATTATAATAGTTATTGAACTATCCCTTGTTTCTTCATTTTGCGAATTATTTGTTTCATATTCTGAAGTCACAAATGGTCCCAAATTCTTAGAAGCAACGTAATTTTCTTCAAACATTTCATTTAGGAAAGGATTGTTTGTACTTGACGGCGTCAGTCTGTCGACAGAAATATTATCTTCTTGATCTTCGTATGACACGTTGAATCCGTCTAAGCTATCGGGAGTATCGTTTCTAGTAGATTCCATCATGGGTATATTTATCGTCACATCCTCAGTCTCACTCCTAGAATTATTCGGTTCACTTTCGTAATAAGTTGTAGGTTTTTCTGCTCTTAGTGACACTGAAATATTTTCCGGAACGATGAACTTTTCCCGTAATTCCGATATTATGTACGGTTTTATGTTTGTTTCTGACAGAGTTGAATTTACTATATCTGGAATATCTTGTTGACTCCTTGATCGAACGTAATTTTCTTTTTTTGCAAAATGTAATTGTTTTTGAGCTATGAGATCATTGAATATTTTACAAACGCGGTTCATGGCTAAGATCTTATAAGCTACATTATTAAATCTTTTGTTTTTCACCACTTCAGTATTTTCGTTGTTAGAATGCGTTTCGCTATCAAAATTCGGGATGACATTTTCGGTATCAGTTGTCATTAAAACCTTAGCTTCATCGTCACTTATTTTCTCTAAAGTTCCATTTTCTTTCAGCAACATTTTCTCAGTTACGAAATCAACTATACGTAGGACTACTTTTCTGTCAGTTTTGACGTCGACTATATCTATTTCTTCACCGTCTTCTAAACAGAAACTGTCTTTTTCAAGGATACTAATTATGTTGTTGGATACTGTTATTGTGAATGGCGAACCAACAATGCTTTGGCCTCTGCTTGTTATAGAGACTAAGTATTTCCCTTCAATATTCAATACGTAACCTATTTTCGCGTGATCTGTTCTGGCTTCCACGTCTATCTCAATATCATACTTCGTTTTAGGAATGTAATAAGTTTTGTTCATGTCGTTCTTTCCATACGATCTCAAATATGTTGCTCCTTGTGTTATTGGCAAAGCATTTTCCGTAAAAGTCTGTTTCGATTGTAAGCCTAGGAGTTTTTGCCTAATCAACTGTGCTTTGCCCAAAATCGGTGGAAGGACTGCCATGCCATAGGTATCGTGAGGTCCTCTGATTAGGATAGTTACTTCTCCTGGGTCTAAAGCTTGTTGTGCTGTCGGGTATATTTTGAAGTGTGTTTTATGGTTCACTTGAGCTGCTGAGAGTCCTGATCCCTTTGCCACGTAGTCGAGAGTAAATTGTGTTGTTTCAGGAGAAGTTCTTTGAGAAACAGGTTTTGACACTGGAGGCGTGAGTTTGGAGAGTGCTTGGCGGATGCGGTCTAAGTAAGTAGCTAGTTTCCACTCTTGGTGTCTGCTTAACGAGTCGTTAGACTCCAGCTCTTGACGGGAGAAGACCTGGAAATGAGAAATGCTCATTAAATGTTTTGTCCATTTTTATGGTAATTTCATTGCGTTTATTCTGTCTACTAAAATGTTTTGTTTATGCTTCACGTCTACCATATTGTTTACTTCCTAATTTTATTACTATTATTATACTGATTTTTATTTTTATGTTCAACCAATAACTTGTATGTGTGGTGTAAACTGTAAGTATAAGTTGGTTATAAATAAATATATAAAATAAAAAAAATAAATTTGCTGTTCAGGTCGTGGATGCGGACATTGAGAAGTCGGTTGTCTATGTGAAAATAAATTAAAGTAGGTGAATTTGAAACTCTAACTTCGGTGTATTCCAGGGGAAAAGTATTTAGTAAGCAGTTAAACATTAAGGGTTAAAAAGCTAATGCGCAATCAATATTGAATTTCGTAAATTCTTCTTCATCTTCGTGGTGTCGATGACCCCTTTAAAGTGAAATGAGCTTCAACCAGAATTCATTTGCATTTGGGACTCGATACGGTAAATCTAAAATAATCTACTATTTTGTACCAACGCTAACAAAATACAAAGAACTGAAAACCACTTCCTATTGTTCGAGCTGTAATGAATGAACCACTCGTTCATTATAGCTAACAACAAACGTCCTAGCAGACAAATCAATAAAAAATACATAAGAAATGTACACAGAAAAACACTCACGGGCTCAACACCAAGATAATGATCCGCGATCGCCTGCGCATGCTTCAGCGACAGCCTTGTCGGGGGGTGCCCAGCGCACGCGCCGGGTAACGCCGCGTCTAACACGCCGCACAAAACCCACCCGTGCCGCCACACCGTGTCCAAATGCTCGACTCTCACGGGACCCGCTTCGGCCAGCCATTGCAGCACGGACTGCTTTTGTTCCTCGCTTGAGAATACTACTGTGGAGAAGGAGAGATAATGAGTGAAACACTTTTATATAGATAAAAAATTATAATAATAATTTCATTTATTCATTTTTACAAATAACTTTTATATTTTTACATATTTCTTAAAAAAAAAAACCTTTAAAAACATAAAAATAGTAGCAGCATCGGAATTCGGGATTTCTGAATGAGCTCATTTATAAGAACAATATTGCCTGCTTGCGTAGGAACGAAACTTACAAGAAATGGGTACCCAAGGTACTTGGGGTTGCCATCCGTCCGAGTTTCCCCGAATTTGTCCTAGTTTGTAGGGCGTCCGGGGGTCGTCCGGGCGGAGTTTTAAAAGAGACCGTTAAAACTCGGGTCACTTTTTGTGTCAGGGAAATCCAGGCTTGCCGAAACCGTGTGTGTAAGGCGTGTGGCGGTGGCGAAGCCACGGCGCTCGAGGTTAGCACGGACATTTGTAGCACATTTGTGTCCGATTTAATGTGCTCAATGTTAACATCATACACTCGCGGTCTTCCTGCATCAGCGTGATGCGTTTCGTGGCCGTGATCACTGCCCCTAGTGTACACACGGTCGCACAAACGTTGAAACGCACGCTGGGACGGCACCGTGGTACCTCGTGGAACCAGAACGTATCTCGTAAGCTCTACGAAGACCACACGCCTTGCAAACACGGTTTCGGCAAGCCTGGATTCCTCTGGCACAAAAAGTGACCAGGTTTTAACGGTCTCTTTTTAAAACCACGCCAACAGACGCCCTCCAAACTAGGACAAATCCAGGGAAACCCGGACGGATGGCAACCCCAGGTAGGTAGGTACCCATTCTTGTAAGTTTAGTTCTTACGCAAGCAGGCAATATTGTTCTTATAAATGAGACCATTCAAAAATGTATGGCCTACCAATCGGACGAAAATAACCAGCCACATCTCTCATCAAGAATTAAACTTCAAAATCCGCTTTACACTGAAGTTAAAAATAATAGAAACACCACTTTTATAACCACGTAAGTTTGCAAAGAAGTCCGTTATCTTTAAAAATCTCTCATTTCGAGTCGTGCTCAGACGAAAGTCTTTATTTATTTGACAGTACGCAGAGATTAAACAAAAACTGGTAATAAAGTAAGCGAAATTGTGTTATAAAAACAATTTTATGCACACAAGATTATGATCAAGGCAAAGGTTAACGGCTGTGCTTGTGAATTGTTGGGAAAAGTTCGCGTAAAGCTGTGTGCACATCGAAAGTGATGGGTGGCAGAGAAACTGACTGCTAAAGATGTTATGTTGGAAGATAAGCGGATTAGAGAGCTTGCATGGATGTAAGTGATAATTAATTCGTTAGGTAGGTTGTAAACATTACCTTGTAATTAAGTTATTAGTTAACTGAGTAGTAGGTGCTTTACGTGTTAAACCCACATCATAGTTGCGTTAGAAAATTGGCTATTAGACGGTAAAAAAACGTTCAAAAAGCTGACTATACTGCTAAGTATTTTAAAATTATGGGTAGGTACGTATTTTGTCTGTAGTTACCTACAAGTGGGTTGGCTGTTAGGCTCGGAGGCTCAAGCTAGAGCGCGCAGTGTAAACGTAAAGTAAATACGTCGGTTTTTACATTAAAAATACTCGTTACACACAAAATATGTATCATAATATTTTTAGGAATTTGTTCATATCTATGATGCTGATGTATGATGGATGATGCTGATTGTGCTTGTAGCAAACAATTTAACTAAAATGGTGTAGAATAATTGTATTTTTGATTCAAAAATCGACGTATGTACAGACGGCAGCACATCAAGCTACCCGAAACTGTCATATTTTCCCAATGAACCTTGAATCTAATGCTTTGACGATAAAGTTAAAAATCTATTAAGAAATTTGACAGATTGTTGTAGTGTATGTAGGTGACGCGACGCGGCGTACACTCAAGCCATTTTATGCTTTATCTCCAGTAGGAAATGCATAGTATCGTTTGAAAGACGCGCGGACGCTCGCGACGCCGCGAGACGTCACGCGACCCGAGTTGACAGTGACACGCCGCGTCGCGTCGCGTCACCTCTCGGTGTGAACTGACCTTTACGTTTAGACCGTGAACGTGTGCTCGTCTCTGTTCTTAGGCCATTATCAAGCAAGGCTCATTTGCTCTACGGTAGTAGGTAACTAACAATGTGAAAAGAACTTCATCAAAGAAAACCATAGCTGTCCGTGTCTTTGCACTCTCCTCCTAAATTTCACTTTCAAAAGATTCTAGGTTACGATAAAGCACTGTACTGAATTCTTTGAACAATAAATAAACACTTGGCAACTACTTTTTTCAGGTAATTTTTTTTGCGTTTGTGAACTCTGGGAAATATTCACACGATTTTTTTTTCCGAATAGCACAATAGGTGATAAAGCGTTAAATGTCGGAGACGAGATAAGGTTTAAATTTTTATTTGGATACCAACATTTTTTTTTATTCTGTTTTAAAATTGTTGTTTGAGATTTTTGTTTACTTTATTACAAAAAATGTTTAAAACTTCCACGTTGCTGCATATTTTGCACAATGACGCCTGTCGAATGCCAAAAATATCTTGGATGTCCCAGCTTATAAACATTCAAGAGAAACATCAACGTAATCTTCCATGCCAAAGCCATGGAATTACATAAATCTAAGATTAATCCTGACTTAAATCCTTCGTGTTCTAGCTAGATCTTTATCGTTGTTGCGTAAACATAGTTTACTGCTCTAACAGCACAGCTTTGTGAATCCTCTGGGACGAGTCTCAACAAAACTCCACATCCATTTTTGTCACCGGAGAACGGACCTTAATTTTCAAGTCTTCCCCAGTAGCCTTAGGACCCCTTTCTATCGAAGTGGAGACGAGAGGAATGATGCGGAGACGTGCAAGATTCAACCAATGACAGGAAAGGCGAAAGACGCGATGTGGAATTCAACTTATATGATTGGCTGATTCGTGCACATCTCTCCGCTCTGCTCGTCTCTATTTTGGACGACACCCGGTCTTAATTGAGCTATTCCCAGTCCATTGCATGAACCTCTTTTGTAACCTGAACAACCCGCATGTAAAAAATAACCATTGTTCGGTGAAAAAATGGCGTCCACAAGAGACTTATCTTGACTAACTAAATAAGTAAGTATCTACTAAGTTCTACTCACTAGCTCTAAAAGCCGAGTCGATATGCTTCAGTATCTTGAAGAGGAAGCTCTGCTGACCCCAGAAGAGCGTGAGGAGCGTTGCCGGCGCAAGATACCTCAGCGTGGTCAGTATGGCGTCCAGGGCGACAGACCACATGCCTCGGTTCGCTTCGAATTCGGGATACTCCGGTATCGTGAACAACCCTGGAAAATAGAAAAATATTTTGTTGAAGCTTTATATGACAGGTAAAGTGTTGGAGCCAAAGATCCCATTGTAAGCTCGCCATTGTACATAAGCTATATTATTGAATTTTGTATGCATATTTGTTATTTTGTGTGCAAAAGAATAAGAATAAGAGTAGATCTGTTCGAGGAGGTAGGGAATCTGTCTTGCATACTCGCCCAATCAAAATACTACGAGGTATCTTTCAGGGAGATGCACTGAGCCCGTTGTGAGAAAAAACTAAGTTCGAAATAAGGTGCTTTTTCTGCAAAATAGGAAGTAAAAAGGATCTCATTTAAGAAAAATGCTTCTAAAAGATTCCTTGAAATGTTCCCTTTAAAGAAAAACACGGGAAATACTGTTGAATTCCAAGAAAAACAACCAAGAAGTCCTTAATACTAACCAATGCTTCGCGGGTGCTGTTCTTTAAAAACATTTTCTTTGTACCGTCTCACTAAGTCTTCGATGCTGTCTGACATTTTCTTTCTATTTCTTAGGCTTCATTATTTTTGACACTTAAATACTATGAAAAATACGTTATTATTGATACGTAAGTTTCTTTTTCAGTTTTGCTTTGTGTGTTGAATTTTGGTCGCTTAAATTTTACTATTTTTTATTTCCTAAAAAAATTTCGTTATTATTTCTAGTTGAAGAAAAATTTACAGAATAAAGTGCCTACAAGAATCCAGGTTCTACGTAAATTACAACACGTTAACCATTTTCTTTAAATCCCATGCTACTATTTGCATTAATGAAGAGGTATTTGGGTAGTCGTCGATCGTTTTAGCTAGTACTTATTATCATTCTATAAAACCTAATTAACATAACATCATACCTATAATCCCTGAAGGGTTACTCAGAGATGTACCTAATAGTACTTACACCCACATTTCGCCAGTTATGTTTAAGTCCGATGTAATATGGGGCGAGCCTATCGCCATCAACCGGACACAAATCTAGGCTCCAGGACTGAGAAATTCCTGATGGAAAAATTCAATAACACTTAGCCCGACCCGGGAATCGAAACCAAGACCACATCCTCAGCAGTCGCGATTACGACCACTGGACCAACGAAGCAGTACTAACTAATTTTTGAGATAAATCAACAATTAGGATTCCTACCTAATTAAAATAAAATGATTTAAAGAATCGTTATTTACATATCTAATTAGCGGTATCCCTAAAAATGTTCGGCAAATCAATTGAACTTAAAGATTATAATCAGCCTAATCAATTAATCTATCTTTTATCTATTACTATTATGTAAATTCGGTAATTGGATTCATAAATAACGTGCTACCAGCTGCAAGGATATTCGATGCCTCAATGAAATTCATCGTCGGCGGTCGGGATCGAGCGGGCGTTGTTGTGAGTTTTTTTTAAACAAGATGGCGGTCTAAGTTCCGATTTTAGCCATGCGCCAAAAAGCATTGTATAGACCAGCCAAACAAAAAATTAATAATTACAAATGCATATTTGTGCAGTCAGTATTTTACGCTATGTGTATGTACTTAAATGGGTATTAATTAGGGCTAATTAATTTATACTATAAAAACATAGTCTTAATAAAACTATCGGCTTAATTAAGTTTGTATATCCTGACAGTTGTCATGAGGAAAATGTCGTGAGGAAAGTTTTGAGTATGATTGTGGATGGGTATAAGAGTAGAAGAACAAAGAAACGATGGATGGACTGTATCAAGAATGATATGGCATGAAAGGAGGTGTCTGATGAGATGACGAGTAATAGAGAAGTATGGAAGAAGAAGACATGTTGCGCCGACCCCAAATGAATTAAGACATATGGGCAAGAGAATGACGATCCTGACAGTTGACATGAAATGATTCATTTGTTTTTATAGTTTCGTTAACAAATAGACAAAATCCTGCGTAGTTTTCACAAAAGAGATTAGTTATCAAGATGAGGCACGTACGTAGGTGTGTTAAAAGTGAAATCATATTATCATAGTGATAACGTGCTCTTAGATATTGTAGTAGGTACCTTAGTGTAGATGAGTAATGGTAGGTACAGTCACGAGCACCGATATGTAAACACTAAAATAAAACCGCACGTAAAGTATTCGTTTTGACGTGGAGTTGCGGACACCAGCCCGTTATACAATACAATGTAAACACTTAACAACTTTTAAAAGAGTTTTTCTCCTACTGTTTAGATTAAAATTTCATGTTACGAACATAGTATTGATATTCTGGAACTCATATTTTTATGAAAAAGATCCTATCTCCAAGTTACAATCGTTATTTCTCGCGAAAATTGTTTATAAATTTAGGAAAGTGTATACATATTGGTGCTCGTGACTGTACATGTTACATCATAGGTAAAAAACAAATTTTCCACAAGGAATAAGATAATTTAAAAACTGTGAAAACCGAACTGTAAGAGCGTTGGATTTAGGAGCAAGGTGGTTCGTAAGGACACCCCCTAATAGTTGTACTATCGACACCACATTGAGGTAATTTTTAGCATTTATTGCTAGAAAAAAGTTTATAATTGATCTATGCAGGAATGGAGACCCATTGGCTGTCATCACGTTCAGCAGTTTATTAGATCTCAACTATGTCTACATACCTACAATCTAAAGATACTTGATCAATTATGTAGGACCTTGATGATCATTAATGTATGTAGGTTTTTCCAATTGAAATGTGGAAAGAATATTGTGGACAATTTATTGCTAGTCACGTGTTGCAATCATTTAAAAAGTGATAGATTCTAGAATAAATATAATGGATTATAAACGCGTTTCGTTGAAGTCCGAAGGTCATGGTTAGGTACGGCTGAAAACCCCATTATGTACCTACCTACCTATCTAAATGTAAATACCTACATAGGTATAAGTGCATAATATATGCATAGGTAATTTATGCGTGTTTAAACCGAATTTGTTTTTTGTAGTTTTAGAACCTACATTTGATAAAGTTGTTTTGAGTTTCTCTATCTGACTGACCGATTGACAGGCAGACAATTCTTCATCATCTGTGTAGCCTGCCTTTCATTGACCACCTACGTTGAACACAGCTGAACTGCTGAATATCAGTGTTACACATGTAGCGATTACCTGTCTGACCTCCATAAGCGATTAACTGGGTAACATACCCCAACAAGACAACTAAAGACACAAACAACTGTAGCATTTGTAGTTTGGGTCAAGTTCGTTGATTTTTACTGAGAAAATATTTGTAGAGAGCATTATTCCAATTTCAATTTTCCTGTTTTGTCTTTTCTACACACTGTGTCTACATTTCTAATCCTACTTTCCTCTCGCAGGTCTGCTGGAAGAGATTTCGCATGAAATAAGCAGTACCTTTGTGCTCTTCTATCTTAATGTTATGTCTTGTTGAGTATTTTGTGTGTACATAAATAAATAAATAAAAATAACTTGTTCACCACCTTGGGTGTTCCGCCATGTTGGATTTAGAATGACGTCACACAGCTAACCATGCATTGTCATTCAAACTAAACGTGTCTACAAAATTTCAGCTCAAACGGTTGAAGATATCTGCTTCAAAATTGAGTTACATGATTCCACCCGAACAAACATAGTTACCTATATTGCAAGTTAAATAAAAGCTTGTAAATAAACACCCGAACAGATGTAAATACATACTCGATAACTTAACAGATTAAAAAAAAAAACTAGTTTGTCTTTGTAACTATTTCCGGGCGAGTCTGTCGACGATTTTTCCGGAAACGCTATTTGATATCCGGATATACGGTACATTTCATGCCGGAAACAGCAAGATATACCATAAAATCAATGATATGGCTCATGTAATTTAAGCCTATAGTAAGTAATAACAACAACATATCATAACATCACACCTGTATTGCCCCGAAGACCTAGCCAGACGTGTAGGGCACTAAACCAAACTTCAGACTGCGACTAAATCTAAGGAAGATATCACAAAAAAAAAACAACTTCAATAGAACGCCACTTCCAAAAACCACGTGTTCCGATCAAAACAAAAATTTATTTAATAAACACAATATTGTTATCTACTTACTAATAATCTGTTTTATCACTATTTGCATTTTTATCACTCACAATATCACAGACGAAATTACGGTCCGTATCAAAGGCGCGTGGTGACCATTACTATCAACTATCCGATTTTTATTAGCCATCTCTGTAAATATCACGTTATCTTATCTTAGGTATGAGTGTATGTTTGTCTAGTACTTTGTCATCTAAGCCGGTGCTAGAAAATTCGAGTGTGAGTTTGTTTGTAAGTGATCATCTATGAAACTGCTGCACCGGCTTTGAAAAATGGAAAGTTTCAGTTTCTCTATTATGTTTATAATTATGAGTACATTGTAGAATAGTTACTGAAGTAATAAAATGTATTATAACTACTTTCCTACTGAAAATAATTTAAATGGTTTGGGAAAACCTTTTATGAAATTTAAATGTTAATCATAGGTACTTTTTGTATGAAAAAAGAAAATGGAACTTACTACAATACTTTTTGGTTGATTTAACGAACTTTGTAGTATTACCATTAATATTTTTTAGACTCACATGGACACTAACTCTATCATTAATACTGAAAACGGGATATTTACCGTGTTTACTACTTGAGTTCCCGATATTTCGGCGCTGTTGCAAGCACCATGATCACGGAAAAACTGTCAAGGATAAACAGTCAGTTCATCCGTTTTCAGTGTTAACGATATTGTCAAAATTTTTTGGAAGAACCTTATATTAAATTACATCAAAAATGTAAAAGCAACACCGAGAGACTAAATAGTATATAACGATAAAACAAAGCATATAAATGAATCAGCGATAAAGATGTATTTTTAATCAGTAAATAAATACTGTAATGTAATATAGTACACTCATTATATGCGGCCACGAGATAATCTGAAGAATTTATCGCTTTGTAACGTAATTTTGAAACAAAAAGAAGTATTTATAGAGTTTATTTTTTAATAGATATTGTTTGTAATCATATAAATAAGGCAATGCTGTGGATCATCAATAGTTTATGGACGATCATCAGATCTCTATCTGGGGCCTAAAACGACCGCTTTTGCAGAATCGTAATATGAATTACGTTAGAATTCGTGAAATAGCCTCTTCTTCTCTTCTAATGTTGTCCTGTCAGGGTCCATATTGATCTTTTGCTTTGTTACACCATCTATGCAATACATGTCTATGGAATGCAATTAAAATTGAGTATTTAAAGAGCCAATTCATAATATTAACTGAGTCTGTAACCATTTTAAGAATTTTGTGAGTCATATTTCCTATTATGATTCTGCTGAAGTGGCCATTTTAGGCCCCTGATCCTGATACCAAAGAACAAAGACTAAAATCGTTAGATAAGCTCTTCAGCGTCAAAATTTGACCACATTTCTTTTTTGTTGATAGTTTCATGATGCACTTTAATCATTTGAGGTTTTTAGGCAAATTTTATAGCTGCCTTGGTGATACGTCGTGAGGTTTAAAGTTATCCCTCCTCCCCCGTCCCAGCATCCCGTGTATTTTTTATTATTAAAAAGATATGGATGTTGATAAGATATAGATGTTATATGTTAAAAATACTTTGATTTGTAAACATTATTCGTTTTTAGTAAAAAAATATATATATATATTTTTTTTTTCATCAAAATTTTGTTTTATGTTAGTTAATTAAACTTAGTAATAGTCTAACTAAGCTGTTATAAATAAATAAATACTTTATTTAGTTAGCTACCTAAATTAATGTTTGTGTAAATATTTGCATGCTATTTTATGGCGAAATGTGTCATTGCACTTCATGTCATTTTTACCATCTTTTGTACCACATTTACCGCAAATAAATAATTTTGACTTTGAAAACAGAGTTTTACAATCTCTCAAATCTTAAAAATCAATACGTAATTAAAAGACGACCCCACTTCTCAGTATACACTCTCTTTTTTTTTCACGATCAAAATACAGCGTGGGAAAATGTAACCATTTAAATCTTTGATAAAGGAGAGCTATTTCCCTTTTGTTAAAACACCTAGGTTTTGTTGTAACTGCTCATATCTATATGTATCAACTCGTTAAGTTGTTGGTCCCGGCTCTCATTTGTAGATCTTTGACAGTCGTTACAGGAAGTCAGTGGCCCGAAAGTCTTACCAAGGGGTTTCGTATTACCCAGTACTAACTGGGTTGTGGAGGTTAGATAGGCAGTCGTTTTAAGTGAAATACTATTCAGCTGCATCCGGTTAGACTGGAAGCCGATCCCAACTTAGTTGAAAAAGGCTAGGCAGATGATGACATCATGCTTAATCGAACATCGTATCACCGAAAGATCGGTGACTTGAAACACGTAAGCAATGTATTTTATCTTTATCCTTCCTCGTTTATGTATATGCATGCACATAACTTATTTCGCAAACTCATTGCTGCAAAAATACATCATAATACAGGGTGGAAGGGACACCGACGCGAAAACGGTGACCACGTACTCAGTACATCATTCTGAGCCTATCCACATATAAATTTTTCATCGGTTATTACAAAAAAAAATCAGGTGTTCCTTAGATTTTGACCGTGTAGGTATTGCACTTTTGTAAGGGTCCCCGCACACGGACCACCGGCCACAGCAACAAACGCCGCCACAAGAAGCTAGAAGCAGCTACAAAGGTAGCTGAACCGCGCGACAGTCACTTGTGGCCGGTGGTCGACACTTGCGGTCGGTGGCTGTTGCTTTTTTTAACCCATACAAGCAGTATCATAATGGACTCGCACGAAGAAGGTTGCCTGAGGTAAGGGAGAGAGGCGTGTGGCGGTGTTTTGTGTCGGCGTTTAGTGGCCGGTGCGGGCCACAAGAAGCGAGCAGCGACGATTTGTAGCGTGTGGCGGCCAGCGCCGTCAACCGTGTGCGGTGAGTCCATGTAAAATGTATGGAAACTACAGGAAATATGCCGGTGGCGTCGTTTTGACAGTCACTTACGCCTTTTTCTTTTTAAAATGGCATTAGCATTAGCAGCAGCCTATAATGTTCCCACTGCTGGGACACAGGCCTCCTCTCTATGAGAGGGAATGGGCTATAATCCACCACGCGTGCCCAGTGCGGGTTGGTAGATGTCACATGTCTTCAAATTTTAGGTTCTAGGACATGCCGGTTTCCTCACGATGTTTTCCTTCACCGTTTTGAGAGCAGTGGTGATGAAATAAATTACACAAAGTAATGCGCCTGCCTGGGTTCGAACCCCCCACTTACTGCTCGTAAGTCGGGACCGCCACCACTGGGCCACCGCTGCTCTAAAATTGCATACAAAACCCGAACTGGAAAGACGTAACCGACAATTCACAAGATAATTTTTTCAGTGCAGTTCCCTGGTTTTGATGTAGTGTATAAGTATAGCTGATAGCGTATTATCTCACCAACAAAACCTAGTTGGGCACCTGTCAGATAAGATAGGAGATAAGTTTATTCATTAACGGTATGTTTACTCTTATGATTTCTTGCATTCATTTTGGAATATTTTAATCCTGCACCTTAATAGCGTTACGTGAACGCAATCAAAGTCACATACGACAGATAGGTAGCAGAAATACTATTTTTAAGATGTTTTATGTTAAATATGACTTTTACTTTTGCTGTACCCGCGGCTTTGCTCACGTGACCACGTATTCTTTGGCGTTCATAATAATAACGTAAAAAGGACTCGCCTAGGGGTGAAATTCGTACATTATCTGTGGTAAAATGACTATTTGATTACGAAAATAAGTTGAAATTTTGGAAACTTTAGGTTTATTTATTTTCGAAAACTATGCGGTTTCGCAATGTGAAATTAAGTGAACTGTGTTCTACATGAAGAGATTTACATGGTGTAAATAAACGGACCCTTCATGAAGCCGTCAACCAAGAATTCTGTCTATCAAACTAAGTAACTCTACGCAAAAATTATCGCTGGGAAACGACTTTTTTACTGCGGTGAAAGATCACGTTTTTCGGTAGGACTCAATGTAACGTACTCAAAACGCTGTGCTGATGGATGCATTATATAGTACGGAGGTCGTGAAGATATTATTAAATAGGTAAAGTTATAACATTAAAAATATACATTTAAAAAAAAACTTGTGAAAAGTTGAAACTTTGACTCCCAATATCTACGTAACTAGAAGGTTTCCAGGTATGGTCTAGACTGTAGAACAAAAAAAATAATCACGACAGATTTGCTGTCTATTATTGAAGAGTTCCATTGTATATCTCCGAAGATCGCCATCAGATCTTCACCAAATTTATAATGGGGACCACCCCGAAATAGTAAATACTTCGTTCTTCTAAATAAAAAAAAGAATAATCAAAATCGGTTCAAAATCACTATTGGCGAAGATATCATTGAACATACACAAAAAAAAAATCAGACGAATTGATAACCTCCTACTTTTGGAAGTCGGTTAAAAATGTCTTTGTTTTGAAGAATATTTTTCTTGGTTATTTAATTATTGTGTTGGGTATGTTTTTTTGTTCCGGAAAAGTAACTACAAGCAAAGCGGGCACTGCCATTATTTCCTACTTTACCTCAAAAGACAAAGGTTTTAAAAAATGAAGTTCACACCCAAATCTTCAACTTACATCCCACGTTAGCATTCATATCAAAATAACAACGATATAAATCGTGAGATTAGCCCTACTCAATAGACGATCACATTTCTGTTTTGTCGACAGTGACATTTCAATTGTATTGTCTCGCTCTTTTATACTTAAAATCATATCTACCTATCTCTCTTTGCGTAAGTCGCAAGCTCACTCTTCTCAGTGTGAGCACTTTTTCAAGCGACCTAAGTATTGACTTAAATAATAACTGGCGAAATATGGATGAACTACGACAGTTATGTTCCAAGTCCCATGTAATAGGGGGTGAGCCTATTGCCATACTGAGAGATTCCTGATGGAAAGACCCAAAAACACTTTGCCTGACCCGGGAATCGAATCCAGAACTAAGCAGTCAGACAGTGCGGGTTCCTAGTGACTTAAATCTTTACTAAATATTCGAATATGACACCACCCTTGATCCAGAAATCTACTTCCCAGCGTATTATATTCAGACTGAATACTGAGAAACTCTCAAACATTGTTGAATGTGGGTGTAACGCAATATTATCTACCCACTTTTATCTATACATCTATTGTTTCGATGGATAGTAACGGTGAAATAATTATAATTTACATCTATTGTTTTTTTTTTTAATTTAACAGGTTCTCTGTCCACAGACCACATACGGTCTGTAGAGACAGTCCACAGATCGTATGTGGTATGTGCGGACTTGGCAGGACACATCATAAGGATAAAAACATAACTGGACTTATGTACCATTCCCACTCTGGAGCCTGGACAGTGAACCTGTTAAGTACTGTTAAAGGGTTGTTCTGTTATATCATCACGCCTGTAGCCTCGTAAGTCTAGGCAGAGGTGTGTCTCCGTATCTTTACTAGCTACACCCACTTAAGCCAGTTACGTTAAAGTCCTATATGGGGCGAGCCTATTGCCATCTACCGGGCACTAATTCAGACTCCAGGCAGCTAATTACAAATTCCAATGCGATTGAAAAATCCAACAACATTTTTCCCGACCCGGGAATCGAACCCAAGATGTCATGTACAACTACTAGACCATAGAAGCAGTCAACTCGTGAAAAGTTTAAATTATCAATCATCGAGAAAGTATGTTATTGAGGTAGAGATATTAGTGTAGCTGGCAAAGAAAAATCCAATATCAACTTTGCCAACTATGTTGGGGTCGGCTTCCAGTCTAACTGTATACAAAGATGTATGACTGCCTATCTGACCTCCACAACCCAGTTAGTACAAATAAGTACGAAGGGTTAATCTAGCAAGTTCATTAAGTATCTGCCTAGCCTTTTCCTAACTATGTTGAGGTCGGCTTCCAGTCTAACCGGATGCAGCTGAATACCAGTGTTTTACATGGAGCGACTGTCTATCTGACCTCCACAACCCAGTTAGTACTGGGTAACACGGTACCCCTTGGTAAGATTGGTTGTCAGACTTTCGGGCCACTGATTACTTGTAACGACTGTCAAAGATCTACAAATGACAGCCGGGACCGTGCTTAATGTTATTTCCGAGGCACGGAGAAAACTCGGTATGTAATGGGTGGTCACCCATTCACAGGCCAACCTAGGCAAGCGCAGCTTAATCTGAAGATCGACCTGAGCGGCTGTTATTATTTAGCCATGAGCTCCTCCTCAAACATGATGCCAGGTACCTTATTCAGGATTTTACCTCCTTTCACAGATTAAAAAAAAAAATACAGTTAGCAACAAAAATGGCCATTTTACTCATTTTTTTTTATTGATGCCTATCGATCCTGTTTCTAATACTGATCAAAAAGTTCTATGGGACTAAAACAGGTTGGTGTACTAAAAAATTCAGAAATTGCAAAAAACTGATTTAAACGAATATGGGGTCAAAGTCAAAATCAAAGATGGCGGCTACGAAAAGTAGCGAATTTATCGTCAGAGGTGTCACGCATATTTCACACGTACTTTCCGAGGCACAGAGGAAACTCGGTATGAAACGCATGGTCACCTATCCACGGACCAACCTAGGCAAGCGCGGATTAACCGAGTGATTAACCCGAGCGGCTGTTATTATTTAGCCACGAGCTCAAAAATGCACGAAAACAAAAACACGAAAATTAAAACTCAATACTTATACAAATAAATTGTTATTTCTACAGATAAGTTGTCCTAATTTAAGAGGACATAACAAAACATTCCAGCATCTGTTACCTTGTACATTCAACTAGAAGGCCGTACGGCTAACAATCATGAGATAAATATTTAATGGGGTTTATTTTGAACCTTATACCAATGGAGTAAGGACCATGGTGTTGCTGTTGATTCAGAAACGATAAAAAACATGAGATAATGTCGAAAGATGAATGATTTACTTTTATGTAATATCTACTTATTGGAAATCAGAATCACATGGTTTTCAGTCTCATGTACTTAACTGAATTCACATGACAACTAAATCAAAGGCTAGTACTAATTTTAGAAAATCAATAAAAATGCGTTGCTAATAAATTAATCTAATTTTAGAAATGACCGTGAAAATGGATGAACATTTCAGGAAAAGGATCTCAATTCCAAATCAGGCTAAATAATTAAAGATCGGCTGAAACGAAATAAAATCTTACCGAGAATTGGAGCAAATTAAATTAATATTTATAAAGATCGTGGCTAAAAAATAACAGCCGCTCAAGTTGTTCTTTAGGTTAAGCCGTGCGTGTCTAGGTTGGTCCGTGGATGGGTGCCACCCATTACATACCGAAATTCCTCCGTGCCTTGGAAAGCAATATAACAGGGTCACACAAGGTCACACTGCGGCCCACGAGACGTTTGTGTTAATTCGGATACATGAAGATTATTGTCTTTCTAGTTCTATTACTAAATACATTAAATTCAAGCGTTTACAATATTTTTCAGTAACGTGTTTTTTTGCATATTCTCACTTTTTTTCCATTGGCTGGTCAAGCTCTCAGTTTTGAAAGATTTTTAATGATATTAACCGTTGGGGCCCAGGAAAGATCATGAGTTGCTTCTATATTTTGCTTTCGTTTAGTAACTGACAATGCCAAAGAATACGCGGTCACGTGAGCGAAGCCACGGGCACAGCTAGTTACACATAAACACAAATATCGCGCTGAGTTAAACTAAAAAAAAAAAAAACCCTCTCAGTCATGTATAATAGTTTATTTATACGCATAGTACTAATTACTTAGTGCATTTTCCATAATACTTTTTATCAGAAAAATGTATGACTTTAACTTCTGTTTGATAATATTCTTATCATCCATTTGTTAATTATAGTAATTCACGTATACGTCATAAAACAATTCTAGTTTAATATTATTTCCCTATCAAAATCGTGGTAGTTACTAAAAGAAAAAGTGAGCAAAAGAAAATTTTCTATTTAGATTTAAAAATAAGTAGGCAGTTAATTGCAATTGCTCACTGTAATCAGTTTGCGTAAAATCAGATAGTCTCCATTATTATGGGCGAGGGAACGAGCCGTGAGGTTGCATGTTATTGAGTGCATGACGTGTTTAAGTAGACCGGACTAGGCTGGAGAAGATTGGAGAACAGCGTTAAGTCTCTCAAACATCTAGGAACCCTTTTAAATGTTTCTAAAAAAAATTTCTTACAAAACGTGGTCATCACGCGGCGCCGCCGTGTTATGACCACGTTTTTGTGCGGACAACCAGGTAACAGAACAAGCTTATAACTTTGTGATTTTTCATGATACAGTTTTGAAATTTTGTACATAGATTCTTTACATAAAAATACTAGACACGTGTTTCAGATTTCGCATATACTAAAACTAATGTTGTATATAAGGTATCTACAGGACATTTTTGATGTGTCTAGGAATTTGTCAATTTGGGAGCTAACTGTCCGTTCCAAAACGTAGATTCTAAAAAAGTTGCTCACTAAAACTGTATGTTCGTTTACTCACGTACAGTAAATACCAGAAAAAATCCTTACACCTACCAACTATCATCAGCCAAATAAAGAAATTGTTTATAAAAGTTAATGTGCCGTTATATTGTTTATTAAGAGCATAAAACCATTTGTTTTTCAGTGAGCCGTTTCGGTACATAAACATTTTATAAATACCGATTTACATAATTATGCACAAATACCTAAAGAAAATAAAACCAAACTTTACGCTCTTTTTACGTAACACACACTGTTTATTTTACACACTTAAACACGTTTAATATGCTAATACTTTCACTGTAATTTTATGTTTTAATTTTTGCCAAAATTTGTTTGCAGAATTATGGAGAATATGACCAAAAATCAACACAAACTGAAAAAGTATCAAAACTTTTTTTGTCAATATTTTTTTTTGTAAATAACTTTTACTAAACTGAACACCTTTTCGCAGTAGTAGAAAGAACACTGAGTGAGGTGTTCTAAAATTATCACTATCAATTGTTTTATATCAGTAGGCTGAGTACAGACGGGACGACACTTCAGCAGTAAGATAACATTAGTTTGTGTGCTCTTCAATAAATATTTCCTCAAGAATTTGTAACAAGATTAGTTTATGGGGTACAAGAGCCTTTATGAGTGGAGATAAGTGAAGTATCTACCTATGCCTGGCGCACCCTGTCTGACTAATAAATTCACTACGACTTAAACTATTTTCCTATGAATGACGCCAACACGAACGCTATGCGAAACAACAAGAAATTGTATTTTTTTGTTTTTTTGCACAGAGTGACTGTCTATTAACACTTGTTTACTTATGAAAGGAAAATGAGTTTCTATATTTTGTTTTACTTTAAATATTACCGTAAGCTTCTTATCCCAGAAAACTGAAATCTAGTCAAGTATCAAGTAGGCAGAGTCGTGGTATGACAACAGACAATTACTGTTTATGAAAAGGTTAGGCACTCATAATAATATTCGTTTATGTAAACTGTTACAAATTATAAACATAATAATAAGAGTATTGTGAAATTAAAAACCGAAACATTACCTACACATGTTTGAAACAAGGAAAAAATTAAAGTCGTTGTTTTGTCTGTTACAAAATATTAAGATGAATTGAATAATTAAAATGATGGTTACACAGTTACAAAAGCTTTTTGTTCTTTCTTTAAAAATGTGAGATCCTTTTTCCTGATAGTGATAGATCGTGAGATTATTTTAGGCATTTTTAATAAGCATGTATGTTTGACGGAACTGTAAAAGAGAATTAAGAGATAAAAAAAACTGAATCAATTTGTAATACATTGTTGCATTTGTTTAAGAAATAAATTAAGCACTGAATAATTATGTTTTATTAATAATATGTTCTTATTTACGCTTGTGTATTCACAAGAACAAATATTTAATATTATATAATTAATTTCTCAGACAGACTAAGATATAATAGGTAAGTACTTGCTTATTATTGAAGCGTAAAATTCACATTTCGAATTAACCCATTAATTATTCGTAATTATTATTATTCTCATACAGACGCACATATTTAACTTAAATATCTGGCTACATAGAAACTTAGCTTATTGAAATAATAACCTAGACTCGTATTCAATATTCCCTGTAGTTAATTAATGTTCTAGTAGATTGTTCTAAATTATCAAAAATCCTAAACAGAATAAACATCAGATATTATTCAAGTTGTTCGAAGTACCTATACCACGAAATGAACATCTGAGAAATTAATGTATGTAAATGTGTCTAATAGATACATTGTTTTCGTGAACTTTAATAATAATTTACAAGGTAAGAACAACAAGCTGAACGTTGTAATCTAAGTTAATAGGTATTTAGAAGTAGAAGAAAATGAAAGAGTACTTAGTACATTTCTGGAGCCCACTTGGCTGCAAAAATGCCGCATTGCCTATTTGTTTTGTAAGTTACCGGAGAAATTACACAGTTTCATAACAAGCCGCGTAATTTCATATGTTTGCAATTTCATTGACACCTCAACTCAATTTCAGCTCCGATTTTATAACTTGCAAACCACTGGAGCTCAGGGCGTTCAAGTGAATTTGATATAAAAATTTACAGTTAGTAAAATGGACTCGTATATAGGGTGACTGATACTTAAACACGTGATTGTACTCATGATAACAAACAACTTTCCCAAAGAAACATTTTTTTTAGACTAGACAATGAGAATAATATCTACAATATCAACACCGCTCTTATCACCATCAAATCCTCTGTCAAAATAAACACATCCAAGATAACACAAATCCGGCGACAAAAAGTCGACACATGCGTACACAGCCTTAGCCGCTGTAATGAGACAAAGATCAATCGGTATGCAAGACTCGACACGGTTCTTGAGCGTTACAAAAAGATTACTTAATTTAATTGAAAATATGTAAGCGTGTTTATTAAGTTATTACAAATTATGTAACCGGAAAGTTGATACTAAACATATCTTCCGTGACTATAATAAGCATTTGCATGTGTGTGCAATGATAATCTATGTGAAAGGTCATGCCCACAGGCGGTATTTTTTTCAGAAAGTGAGTCTGTTACAAAATGGTGTAAGAAGACATCGTGAAGAAGCTGGCATGTCCATTGACTAAAAATTCGAAGACCTGTGACATTTACCAACCCGTCCTGGACCCGCGTGGTGGATTACATTCCCAGGTGCCCATTCCCTCTCATAGGAACCTTCCTAGGAGAGGGAATAGGCCCCACTTATAAGTCACAGGAGTCGTCTCCTCAAAGTGGGGACTCTAAAAGACGATAAAGCTATGTTTATGCTGACTCTGTTACATAGATTGCAAGCTCAGCGGTGTGAAGTTAGAGATGGCCGTTGAGAATTGCCAATGAGGCTGAAAGGTTCTGTCGTAGCAACCATGTCCCGCAAAGCGCAGCATTGGAAGGCCTCTCACAAAGTAGACCGCGAGGATCATCTGTATGCGTGAAGTTCAGGAGTGGGCTAACCGTGTGTGTAGTGTCACTTTTCCCATCTTCAGAAAATTGGATGGGTGGCGAAAGATCACAACAAGTTTTCAGTGAAATTTGTAGAGAGAAAGATGGGTGTTAAGTAATCCTTCCTAACTAATATTATAAATGCGAAAGTAATTTTATTAGTTACCTTTTTTGAAATTTTGCATATACGTTGTCAGGTGTACAGAAACGGACATAGGGTACCTTTCATGCCGAAAAAAGTACTGTTCCCGAGGAAAACAACAATAACTTTCTTATGATAACAGATGGCGCCACGTGTCTTTCGAATCATTATTGAATTATATTACTAAAGAAACTTAAGTAGTTTGTTAAGAGTTTAATTGTCAAATTCCAAATTAACGCGAGCGAAACCGCGGGCAAAAGCTAGTTCTAAATAAACTATCAGACTCAAAATAGGCCTAGAATTATCAAGAATACAGCTATCTATCCACCAACTGTCAGACAAATTAACTGCGGCGGTTGTATTGTGAGTTACAAATGGGGGTAGTTTCAACATAAGCGCTTAATCTTGACTGATATAAGCCCTGAACACACGTGGCAACTAAACTGGACTAGTAACTCGTACTTGTATTTGTCTGCCTACGGTACAGCGGTGTCGTTATCTAATGGGACTTTTTGGTCCCATTAGTTCTTCGATTTTGTACCACCCTTAATCGTAGGACTAGTGAGAATGATCCGTCGTTGTAGGCTCAAAATTTTAAGGTGGATGCGCCAGGGTAGCCCGCGTAATTTAAATTTTCTTACGTTTTTTGCAATTTGCAAGTCAGTGTCAGGTTGTATGTTGATGAAAATATAAATCGCGCCAGTAACTCGTATGTAGTTACAGAATTATAATCATTAAGATCATCAATACCACTCTTATATCTAATTTAATCCCTTTGAATGACTCTTTTATGAAAAATTCATTCAATGGGGTTAAATGGGGCTGCGGGACTGTTCGAAAGAGATACCGTGGCCCTGGAACACAAAGGGCAAAGAAGGAACATGGATGGGTTTTGGTCAGTACAAGTCTGACACTGCCTTCCGCTCCGCCCAGAGTGGGGGGGGTCATTTGATGATTTCCCATCCGAAAAAATAAAAAAAAAATGGGGTTAAATGAACTTAGAGGCTTGTATTGATGATTTTAATGAAAATTTGAATTTTGCGGGCTACACTGACACTTCCACCTTAAGTCCTGCTTATTACCTCGTATGATCACCATCTAAAATCATCGTTCTATTTCTGTAAATTTTTTGAAGATGATAGAGACAGAGATCGGAGTTAATTGTTAAGATGCTTCCTCACCTGTAGCATTCGCCTGTAATGTGACAGTTCAGATTAGAGCATAACATCAGTGAGTGAGGAGAACCGAACATTACAGTGCGCAACTTGTAACGATACCATTTGTAACATTCACTTTTTTCGAATCTTTAATTGGTACATTACAGGCGAATGTTCCTGTGAGGCTACCTTTGAATATGAGTTGTACCACAGATAATATAATACTGTTGCACTAAGAATATTGTATGTTTTTGATGCAAGTGGATCTGAAACGACCAAACTGAGGCAAATTCCATGCAAAATGCGGGACGAAATTGTGTGCGTTACCCCAGCAAAATAATCTCGAAAATGGTCCCTAAATGTTAATGGATTAGCTGCCCAGCCTCTGTAATTGTTGCGCATATTTTTAAATTTATTGCACTTATAGTTTTTTAGTTATTTCACAAAAACATTTCCTGCTGGGGTAACGTTACTGTAGCCAGACATTTTCTTTTTTGCAGATTGAGTCAAGTTTCACGTCCCATTCAATTTTCGCCTCAATTTCTACAGTCCTTTAAAGCATGTAATCTTAAAGTCACCTGCACAAGAAGAGTGTATTTGCGCCTTCACTTTATATTGCCATAGTCATCACGTTAGATCCGAAAGGAATAGACAGATGAAACGAATAGGCAATCTTGCATGCTATTAGTAAAGTTAAGTAAATTAATTAGTCATGGTCTAATAGGTCAATCACCTGCAGTAAGCCAGTGAAGTTTTTGTTGACTCACACACAGTCACTCACGCACCTGCCGATATCCCACCCACACACAGTTTCTCCCACACATGCATAGACACTACACTTTTCAAGATGTAATTTTTTATTTTTCACATTTCTATAATATTTCTGTTTTTGTTAAATTATTTAAGCAAGTTTGAAAATCGAATTTTGCTGCACACTAGTGTGAAGACCAGATATCTATTTTCGATGTAATAAACTTCTGAAACAATAAAGTTTTTTGTATAAGTATTTATATCTTTATCTTTACATAGTATAAAACAAAGTCGCTCCCGCTGTCTGTACGCTTAGATCTTTTAAACTACGCAACGGATTTTAATGCAGTTTTCAGTAATAGATAGAGTGATTCAAGAGGAAGATTTATATTGCACCCGTGTGAAGCCGCGGCGGGTCGCTAGTGTAGAATAAAATATACTTTGACGAATCTAAACGACTGTTTCAATTTGTCTTAAGACATACGGTAATTTTCGCCACAGCATAAAATACCCGTACGAAAACAATTTTTGAAACTTCAAAGCTATCGATTAATTCGAATAAAAGAAATAAATGAGCCGAATCAACCTCGTTTTCATCGATTTTAGAAAACCCCCGTTCTACTTTCTCTGAAATACTTATTGTTTTATTTTTATGCATGATTGCAACGCGATGCCGGTTGTTATTAAAATACTGGTTGAATACTTGAAAGAAAAAGACACTAGCAAATCGAAGTTCCTTCATTATTCTGGTTGGGGAATATGGATTTTTGAGAACATAACAAGAGCGGGATTTCCCAAAGGTTGGAATACTCACAGTGCGCTTGATAACTGTGAAACTAATTACGAAACAAAAAACCATCAACAACAACATTCACCACAGAAAATGTCGTCTCATCTTCATTACACATCAGGTACAAATTACAGACGTATTGCGCTTATATGAATACAATGGGAGCAAACCGAAATGTGCGCAGATAATTGATGTGTCAGGAGCACTGGGGATGCATCGTATTCACCGCGGACTGTGCCTTCACAATGGCCGCCAGTGTACGAGTTGTATGCGAGTTACACACCAGGACAAATTAATTGCTGTTTGTTTTTGAGGATCGGTGAGCGAGTTTTCTTTTGGTTTTTTCTTTTGAGAGATTTTGCTGTAATAAAAGAGCTATTTTATTATGGAAGGATGCATCATATTTACCGCAGATTGTAAATTTACACAACCCGCACTGGGCCCGCGTGGTGGATTATACCCCATTCCTTGTCATAGAAAGGTGTGTCTCAGCAGTGGGAACATTATAGGCTGATTATGCTTATGTACCTTTATGGTGCCTGTACACTCTCAACCGAGAGTGTCTCTCTATGTCTGTCCCGAGAAGTCTCGCATATAACCGACACGAGACGGAGAGCTAACGAGTAATACCGAGGCTAGAAGAGTGCTACTCCAGGATCGGTGGAGATAAACCCCAGTGGATCAGTGGCTAATTCAATCTGATACCAGGATCGGTGGAGACAAACCCCTATTTTCACTCTCGCACTCGCCCTGCCTGAAGTGTCTCGGCTAGAGTATACAGCAACCATTACAATACCTGTAGTGTACGAGAAATATGCGAGTTTGTTTAAATGGATCAGCTTACCTGCGTTCTTTACTCAATCCTATGAATAAAAAAGGTTAAACTAGGTAGGTTAACCTTTTTTTTATTTTTTGGGAAATCATCAAATGACCCCTCCCGCTCTTGTCGAAGTGGACGGGAGTGTCAGACTTCTACTGACTAAAACCCATTAATGTTCCTTCTTTGTCCTTAGTGTTCCAGGGCCGCGGCATCTCTTTCGAACAGTCCCGCAGCCCCGAGAATAACCTTTAATTTACAATTTTACTTAAAATCTCCGCCAAAATTGCCTTCACTTACATCTTTCACCGATTCCATTAAAGTTCTAAACACGTGTGAGAAATTTAAGCGTCGGGTTTCATACATATTCCAATACCACGAATAAACAAGTGATAACTTATTAACGTTCCAATGTTCAGTAAAGCACGGTTAATGAAATAATTCGTAGAGATGTACCGACTTGTCGAGAAAGCCGACATTTGTAGTGGGCAAACTAGTCGACAAAAATCGCCGATTAATCGGCAAATCATGGTTCTTTAAATGGGCCCGTATTTATTAAACCAAATCATAACAATATTATACATATACACTTTTTTTTTTTTTTTTTTTTTGGATGGGAAATCATCAAATGACCCCCCCCACTCTGGGCGGAGCGGAAGGGAGTGTCAGACTTGTACTGACTAAAACCCATCCATGTTCCTTCTTTGCCCTTTGTGTTCCAGGGCCACGGTGTCTCTTTCGAACAGTCCCGCAGCTCTGGCAGGCATCGGCCCATGCGGATCCCTACTCGGTTGCTGACATATCTTTGAGGCGCGCGTGGAACACGAACGCGCCGTCGACACGGCCTGTCGTCATAAGACGGCCGGACGGCGAGCTAGCCCATAACTCGCCGTCCACAGGCCCGCGCCTACGGTGGCCGGGAGCCACCACGTGACCCCCGACGCCCAGGGCGTCTCCCGCGGCGGCTGGGACGTGAGGTTCTTTCCCTCTCACGTCCCGCCACCTCCTTCACTAGCATGACTGCTTCACAGAAGGTGGTGACGGCTTCCCATTCCCTCTCGCTCCGGACCATGGCTTGAACCAGGGCCAGACGCGAGAGATCGCCGCCGCCAATCGCCGCTACAAGGACACGGCGGTGCTCCGCCCAAGCGGGGCAGACCTCTACGGTGTGCTCCACCGTGTCCTCCGGACGATCCTCGCAGTGGAAACACCCGGGCGTTTCCTCCCGCCCGATTCGGTGCAAGAACCTCCCGAAACAACCGTGTCCGGTGAGGATCTGCGTCAGGCGGTAGGTGAGGGCGCCGTGGCGCCTCTCTAGCCACTCCTCAAAGAGGGGACTTATCGCCACTATGGTAGCGTGCCCTGCACGGGGTTGCAACAGTCGTTCTCTCCATGTCGCCATGATATCACGCCGGAGGTCTGTCCGCTGAGCGGCAATTTGCCGCGGCAGCGGAGTTTCCCCCCGACGTAGTGCCTCCGCGCGCCATTCATGCAGGCGCGCGAGGACTATCGCCTCCAGATCCCATGGCGGCAATCCGGCAAGGAGGCTAGCCGCCTCGCCGGAGATCGTGCGGTACCCCCGGATTAGCCTTATGGCTATCACCTTTTGGGGCGCGTTCAGGTAGTGGGCGGCTTGCCGCCTTAAAGAACGCGCCCACACCGGGGCCCCGTAAAGGGCCATGGACCGCACGACCCCCGCGTATAGCCTCCGGCAGGAGGCGTTTGGACCCCTCAGGTTGGGCAAGAGCCGCTTGAAGGCAGCCCCTGTCCGTTCCAGTTTGGGAGCCAAACGTCGGAAGTGCTCCACGAAGTTCCACCGGCTGTCGAGGACGAGTCCTAGGCACTTCAACGTCGACCCGACGCCGATGGAAACCCCTCCTGCAGTCAGTAGGGATCCCGACGGTGGCGCATTCCGAGGCCCATGAAAACACATGGCCTCGGACTTGTGCAATGCCACCTCGAGACCCAATTGCCGGATCCTATCCACGACTATCGCAACCCCGCGTGTCATGTTTTCGGCCGCCGCCTCGTGCGACCTCCCTTGTGCCAGTACCAGCGTGTCGTCAGCGTAGCAAACTACGCTGACGCCGGTAGGGAGGTCGGCGCGCAGCACCCAGTCGTAACCGATGTTCCACAGGGCCGGTCCTAGAACCGATCCCTGTGGAACACCGCACGACATCTCTCGCCGGTTCCATTCTCCGCTCTGACCGGGGTAGATGACGGCCCTATCCGTCAAGTAGTCCCCGACCACACGACGAAGGTAGGTTGGCACCCGGTGATACCGGAGTGCCTCCCTAATGCAGCTCCAGGGCATGGAGTTGAAGGCGTTGGCGATGTCAAGAGACACCGCCAAGACGCCCCCGCCTCGGGGCACCGCGTCCCCCGTCGTGAGGGCTCTCACGCGCATGATGGCGTCCACCGTGGAGCGCCCCTTGCGGAAACCAAACTGGTGTTCCGCAAGATCCGGCCCCATCCCCGCAAGGTGCCCGGCAAGGCGGTTGGCAATGACTCTTTCGAAGAGCTTGCCCACCTCGTCCAGCAACACGATGGGCCGGTATGCGGACGGAGAGTCCGCAGGGCGCCCTGGTTTCCGGATGAGGACCAGCTTCCCCGTCTTCCAACGAAGCGGAAACTGGCCTCTCTCCAAGCATGCGCTTAGGAGCCCTTCCAGTCGGGGCCCGAGAGCCTCGGAGGCCAGGACCCAGGCTTTGCCAGGCAAGCCATCGGGTCCCGGGGCGGTGTTTCTGGCTTTCAGCCTGCGTACCGCCACTCTCAGGTCTACCCCAGTCACCTCCGGAACGTCGTCATCGTCATCGGTGTGGTCCGCTTCCGGCACCGCACGCGGCGGCGGAGCCATAGGCGGGGGAGGATGCTCCCCTCGCGAAGGGAACAGAGCGCTCACCACGTCCTCCACGAGCTCAGGCCGGAGACTCTGCGTTAGCGGGGGGATACATATACACTTATAAATTAAAATAACTAACTCAAAAATAAACTTATAAATGGCGTCAAAAAACTCCTCCTCAACACTGTCAACTGGTAATGTCCCCAAGAGACTGGCGACGTTGCCACGTCGTATGGCAATGCAAAGCCCCTGGCCAAGGTGAGTGAGCCCTTGAGTCACGGGAGGTGTCAACTAAGCTTTTTGAAATTTCCTTGAAAAGGCTGTGAACACTCGGACCACCACGGTCCTCGAGTTTCAACTCCAAACGGCTCAACAATATATTCACCAATAAGGTTACAATATTTACGCCGCTTGAGGTTCTCTGCAGCCGTAGCGGCAGCTCCAGCGCGGCACAATTAGCTAGGAAGTTGGAATGGTACAGTAGAGACCATAAGTGCAATAGCAGTTTCACAAAACGATCGCATCAAAACAAGTCGCACTTACGACCTTTTTCCATAACAAACATTTTGCACACATACACGATCTCGTATATCGCACTCTTTCATAATTATCTAGTCAGAAAGAGTGCGATATAATGATATTTGCCTTAGTGACAAGCCTGTCATGTCGCGACGGAGTATTAAGTTAGTGATATTTAATTTCAAACTAGCAATTATGTGTCTATCTGGCTTAGCGGTTAACGCTATAGATTAAATGTCTCACACGGTGTAGCCTGCGTTCGAATCCAAGTGACACAGTTACACTTTTTGTGTTTTAATTATAAATGATACGTTAGACCCGATGAGATATGTTTTTCAAAATATTAGTTGGAACTTATTATTAACAAAAAAGATGAGGGTGAATGTGAAACAAAATAAACTTCTGGATTGAACAAAGTAGTTAGTTATGACGTTGTTAGTTGGTGAACTTTGTTTCGAGCGTTTGTGTTATTATTACGATTAGCGTATTGTTTGATTGTCTTTATTCAAGATGCAAGCTAATATTAGTATTGATGACAGGGCAAATATTGTCACTTTGCGTAAAACTGGGCTTAATATTTCTCAAATTTCAACTGAAACTGGCTTAAAATGTGTAAGTTATTTTTTAAAATTATTATTATGATAGTTGTGGTGTGTGATTTTCTTATTATTAAATAAATTGCTAGTTGCAAGTGTGTAATCATATTTTGTTTTTTTTTTTAGAAATTCTGTTAGCCGTTGGGTAAAGAGGTTTGAGGAAGAAGGTAGTCTGAAGAGTCATCTAAGAAGTGTAAGGCCGCCGCTTATTAACCCGACTCAGCGACGTTTTATGGTGGAAGAATATGAAACAAATGGTTTCATTCCAACTATAATGTTTGCAGAGCAATTGGATACTACATTACAGACTGTTCGCCATGCAGTCCATGCTGAAGGTTTACATCATCGGAAGCCAGCTAAAAACCATTTTTGACACAAAACCACAGGGAGGAAAGACTACGTTTTGCTCGAGATTATTTAGATTTTAACTGGGAGGTGACTGTATTTTCTGAGGAGAAGACTTTCAAGTCTTGACAAAAGGAAGACTTAATTTATGGCGAAAAAATAATAATACTTAATTTAATAAGTAGACCGGGTAACTAAATATTTAGTAATATTAACCTAACCGTAAATAAAAAAAATAAAAAATTAAGAAATAAATTTTAAATTTAATGATCTTAAATTGGGGTTTAGTTTCAATATTCTTTTCGTCAAGAAAATGAACACTTAAGCTATAACCTCAATACATTCAATGTGACGTTACATAAAAAAAACACGTTCATAAAGTCTAACTCATATATTAGTATTCAATGAACTCTGCTGAATACCTATAATAAGCGGGTATCAACAATTATTTTTGTGTTATTAGAATATCCTTTCCGTGTTATGTTATTCTTATTATGAATTGACTAAGTGGGTATACAACAAAAAATCTTATGAACGGTGATAAGAGAACTTTTTTTTGCCTAGGTAGGAATGTGACGTCACAATTCTCGTAAAAGTTTGTTAATTTTATAAATAAATAAAACGAATAAACATTTTTGTTATCATTCAGCATGATTTTTTTATTTCCACCTTCCAACACCGAAAAGATAAAATAAAAATCAATTAATGAGGTTAAATAATAATACAATAACTATCTAATATTTAACTCCTTATAAAAAATAAATAATAAGCATGACTACATTATAAATAAACATAAATACCTAACGACTTTCTGCTTAAAATACAAATATTATTAAGGTTTCAAAGAAACAAAAAACAGCCACACATTGTAATAACATGGATTCGAACTTGGACTTCATTGATCGTGAACCCATGCTCAGCCCAAACAGCTACCAACACATGTTAATACTACGCGAATTTTAACAATGCAATGGTAAGAACAGGTCATCACTATGAAGTGTATTCTAAATGCAACAGAAATATAATGCTATTTCGCGTAGTGTGACGACAGTTCATTAGTGTGTGATATGTGTGGAATGTTGAGACATCACTCATACACGCACACGCACACACACTGCTGTATCGCGCTCGCACAGTTCATAGCAATATAATCTTTAGCATGGTAGTGCACTTTTGAGCGTCTACTGTACAAGAGTATAGCACATGTTGCGTCCCACACTAAAGGCCTACCCATCTTCCATGGAAACAAATACATGCCACCAGAACTCCACCGAAAGCAATGATCGGCTTAACCGACTTGTCGGCCAAAGTCATAGTTGGTCCATCTCTAATAATTAGTTAATCGTAATCATTATTAACGCGGTTTTAAATCTATGATTAAGTGTTGGTGCGTTGTTTACTCGGACCGATTTAGTGAATCTGATTGTTTGCACTTTTTTGATAATGAATCACGTAATCGCGTATTTGATGAACGAAGGAAAAAAAACCCGTGCATGAATGAAAATATTTATTTTTCTTTGAATCTGTTTAGCTTTGTGCTCGGTTGATAGCAGTAGCCTCGCCGCCTATTATATGGAACTTAATCATAGCTAGTTAAATGTGGGTGTAGGTACTATTTGTATTACTATAGGTATACCTCTGCTTAACCCTTCGGGGATTCAATCAATCAAAATCAAAGCATTTATTTCAACTAGGCCAGTTACAGGCAGTTTTGAATTGTCGAAACAAAGACAACAATGAAATATAGCTACAGTCCCAGTCACAAGGCACAAAAACTGTGAAAGTACTGTAGTTGTACAATTGTATAAAGATAGAGATAGTTAAAATAACAATAATGAGTACTTCTACTTCATACCATACTACAACTATTGGCGGCCATCTTGTTTTTTATGCATTGATTGTTGCAAATTGACCAGAATTTCCCCAGCGCTATAAAGGGTGTAAACCATTAACGAAGCCGAAAGGCATTTGATCTCCCGTCATTGTGATCACTTTTTTGTTCTGGACCATACCTGGGAAACTTACGGAGATATTGGGGGTCAAAATTCCAGGTTTTTCATAAGTTTTTTTTTTAATAAAAATTTTCAATGTTATAATTTTACTTTAAACACCGCCACGACCCCCGTACTATTCAATCCACCTATCAGCACAATCTTTTGAGTGCGTTACATCGAGTCCTACCGTAAACGTGATTTTTCACCCCAGAAAAAAATTGGTTCCCAGCAATAATTTTTGCGTAAAGATACTTAGTTTGATGTACATAATGCTTGGTTAACGGTTTCGTGAAGGGTCCGTTTACACCCTGTATAGTATGTATTTTGTGACTGAGGTCAAAACATCGACATTTCTTTGAGGTGTTCCAGGCCTATCGTTACTAGAAGGCTTTCATAAGTTCAACCATTATTCTGATTACCAATCAGTAACATAAAAAAAACGTTGCAAGATATTCATGTTGAGCAAATTGTGGGAACAATAACTTGACGATTAATGTTTTGTAACTTTAGTTATCTTTGCGTTATGCAGAAATATGATTGTTGCAGTTTAAGCTATAAAAATATAGCCAGTGCTGAAATTGGTACGTGTGATTTTGCTATATTTATTACACTTTTGGCCACGAAAATTAACCCACCGATCTAATAGACGTCAGTAATTTTTAAAATTTATTAGATAATAGACTCGCCCCCTTTTTCATGGAACTTAAATATATTTGGCGAAATGTGGGCGTACTATCTATAGGGTACATCTCTGCCTAACCCTTCGGGGATTACAGGTGGGTTGTTTATTGCCCTTACTTCTCCATATAGATTCACCTACGCTTTGCAAAGGGGAACTATAGTCCTTTAACAGTTATACCTTGCGGGTAGACTGAACCTTAGTCTCTGCATAGCTATTCAAACACAAACGCTTCGATTCGGTTTCGATTCGGAAAGTCGTATGTCTATCTCGTTCGCTTTCGTAATGATAAAAAAAGATACACATACGAATTGTCGAATCGAAATCGAATCGAAGCGTTTGTGAATAACTATGCTGTTTATGACAATTAAAAAGATTTTGTTACTGGTCTATCTTCTCACTACTATTACAAAAGTGAAAGTTTGTGAGGATGTTTGTCACTCTTTCACGCAAAAACTACCGATTGGATTTGGATGAAATTTGGCACACAGGTAGTTTATAACTTGCATTAACATATAGGATACTTTTTATCCCGGTATTGCGATCCCGTGTGACACTTACGGAAATCCACGCGTTCGAAGTTGCGGGCATAAGTTGGTTTGAAATAAATGCTTTCAGTTCGAGCTATGCGCTGTCCTGATTGACATGCCTACATTTTAGCTTTACTACAACAGCTGTTTTGACATGGAAAGAAAAATTCTAGTGCGAGCAGGGTTTGAACCTGCGACCTTCCGATTCAGTACACCGGACGTCTTCACCAATTAGACCATCGCACCCTGCTCACAACTCTCGAAATTTTCGTTCCATTAATAACGTCTTACGGTGACGTTAGCGCCATCTACAACATTCTGCCTACATCAAGCTAAGTAACTTACATTAGTGTTATGTGCCCTGCATGCATCAGGGAGTACATTAACGATTATCGATTTAGTTAATTAAGTTCGGTTAATTGGCTGGGTGTACTCATGTTAGAGTTAGCCTGGTAGGCTTACTTAGTGAATGAGTTGGTTAAATGGAGTCGCTAATTAATTTATGGAGATAATTTGTGTTTAGGAACACGCTTTTTCAGTAGAATCTCCTTTCCTGGTTTTAATGATAAAACTATAAATGGTGACTACTTGAATATGACGATTCATAGAGAAGTATGGAAAAAGAAAGCATACTGCGACCCCAAATAAATTTGGATAAGGATAAGTGTATGATGATGATAATTATAGGCCCACTTATGCAATGCTAACCTCTGCTTTATTATATTAGTATAGATAGACGAGGGTCAGTGTATTTTGGCAGGAACTTTGTAGATATATCTACTTATTATATATATACATTTCGCACTTGGATATTGAGTAGGTATAGGTAAGGTACCTAAGTCCTTCGCACATTGATTAACACCTACAGTTGTGTAAACTGTACAATTGCTTAGTTAAATAAGCCTATGTGTGAACCCAAAAGATTCTGCAACTATGTTGAAATTATTGAAATCGTGTAGCTAAGTATGTACTTATAGTAGGTACTAGGTATATTAAATTTATTATAATTTATTATCACTTACAAAATTATTGCAGTATTATTCTTTTATTCATCTTTACTCTTATTAATTACATTTTTAAATATTTTAGAAACAAAAGTATACGAAACATTTAAGTATATAAAAATACAGATGGCCCATCCGCATCAGGAACAAGGTCCAGGCTACCGGTGGTCAAGGCTCTAGAGATAGGAACCTCCTCACTATTCGTGCCGTGTCCAGGAGTACTGCTTTCTGAATCAAGCCCTTGACCCAGCCGCGCAATGAGAACCTCCTCAGGTCGGTCGAGGTTCTTTGCTATTAGTCCTTATAACCGTAACGATTATCGGTACATAAATCAAGATACTTTTTTTTTATAATTCTCAGCTTTCACGAGATTCTCGTCATGATTGACAGTTATGCCAACAATCATTGCACGGCACTCTCGGGGATCTATCACCATAATATCAGGTTTTTTTGCTAAAATAGTCCTGTCCGTGGCAATAGATCGGTTCCAATACAATGTGGCATGACCGTTCTCGAGTTTTCTCGTTACATCTATGGAAATGCCCGAAGGAGACACTTTCACCTCAGGCTATTCTTCGATGGCAGAAATCATCATCTGCTTAGATTTTGTCAACTCTGTTCATCACCTTTCAATTTAATTGGATGCACCTGAATACCAGTACAGTGTACATGTAGTGACTGCCATTTAAAGGGTACGATACCCCTTGGTAAGACTGGTTGTCAGACTTTCGGGCTTCTGAATACAAGCCCGATTGTCATGATTTAAAAACGCCAATTAGCATCAATGGTGGTGGGGTTTCGTTATGTAATGAAGGGTTACTAGCCTTGGTAAGCGATCCTTAACCAAGAAGATCAACTCATTCATTAATGCTTAGCCATGAGAGCCTTTGATGGAATAAGAACAGCGTTTAAATCGAAAGGTGATGAAGTAAGAGGCACATAATATTAAAGAGTAGAGAAAAAGATTAATGAGGATTAATGAGGAGGAGCTCGTGGCTAAATAATAATAGCCGCAAGGGTCGATCTTTAGGTTAAGCCGTGCTTGCCTAAGTTGGTATGTGGATGGGTGACCGCCCATGACATACCGAGTTTCCTCCGTGCCTCGGAAAGCACGTTAAGCCGTTGGTCCCGGCTGTGATTTGTAGATCTTTGACAGTCGTTAGGTAGTCAGTGGCCCAAAAAGTTTGACAACCAGTCTTACCAAAGGGTATCGTATTACCCAGTACTAACTGGGTTGTGGAGGTCAGATAGGCAGTCGCTCCATGTAGAATACTGGTATTCAGCTGCATCCGGTGAGACTGGAAACCGAACCCAATATAGTTGGGAAAAGGCTAGGCAGATGCAGAGAAAAAGATTAATGCGCCATCTGTAGAACACTTTCGAGTTGACAGTTTGATTAATTATTTTGATAGCCCAACAAATTACGATTTGCGTTCATCGTTTTGTGGGAAAAACTTTTAAACTTTCGGAGCAATGAATATCAGCTGACAGAATACGAGTAAGTGCTAGAATTTCATTTTAATTGCGACTACATAACACTATGAGGCCACTGATCTTTATCAGAGAAAAAAATATAATAAAGGAACGCTGACTAACACTACAATAAAAATGCGCAGGCGGTACTTGATCATTATTTTACTGCGGAGTAATTTTAAAATTTCCGCGTGATTTAAAATTAGCACTGTAGGTACCAAATTTTATAAAATTTTGTTCAATGGTTCTCAAGTGGTTCGTGGATAAAACAAAGAAAGTTTCAGCTCCTTTAGAATTATATTATAGGTGCCTACGATCCACTCTCTGTAACCCCCTCTCTCTCTCTTGTGACGCAGACGAAGTTGTCAGGTAGTTGGAAATATATTACTGACTTTAAAACATTTTTTTATTATCACTTTGATACCTTTCTACTACTACGTTTCAAAGTTTCTCATCAAGAAAACCCTTCAAAAACCATTCAAAACAGTTAATTTCACAATCTCAAACAAATAATCTCAAAAAGCGAAACTGTGTACTTTTCCCCGGCCGCCACAACACGTTCATAACCTAAATACGTGAGTGAGGGTTTAAACATTGGATGTTCAGAGTAGTTTGTGAGCGAGTAAAACGTGTTTAGGCGTGCTAGTAATTTACTAGAACTGGACTGGATAGGTCTACCTTTTGCGTGAACGGGGTTTGATACTTTCGTGGGATTAAAAGCAGAGATTACTGTTTATAATCTGTGCTAACTGTAAATCTTATGTAACATTAAATCGCGCCTGTAATCCCGGAAGGGTTAGGCAGAGGTGCAACTAATAGTACACCCTCATTTCCTCAGTTATGTTTTAAGTCCCATGTAATAGAGGGCGAGCCTTTTGTCATAAACCGGGCACAAATCCAGACTCCGTTCCAACCTGGAAGTCGAACCCAGGCCTTCATGCTCAAAAGACTTAAAAACATTATAAGACTTAGTTCAAATACCACGGAAAAATACAATCAAATCACTATTAAATAATCTCTAGCTGTGCCTGTACACGAATTAATTCTCAAAGCATCACTGTGTACAGTCCATAACAAATTCATGACTTTTCACCTTCCACGTCTATCCGTACGTGCCTCTTCTAAAGTTTCTTCTTCGATACAAATCTACGACAATTATGTAAGACATTAGAACACGGTCTACAAGTCATATCGTCGTTGAAGTTCTAACACCACGTAAGTCAATTATTGGCGGTTTTATTTATTTATTTAACACTTCACTCACAAAAGTACAGAGGCGGACTTAATGCCATAGGCATTTGACATTTTGATTTTTGAAGCCGGTTGCTAGAGAATCGGAAGACACGTAGTTTCCGCCAATCAGAAACAAGCAACGTCTCTGTCTAATTTGAAGGACCTCTATTATCACAAGAAACGGGATATTTACCATGTTGTTTGTTTGTTGTCCCATTTCTAGTGATAATAATGTTAGTTTAAAATCTTGAAGGACCTCTGTTTACTAATTACCATGTTAAATTTCAATTTCTTACGATTATATCATAGAAGCTCTAAGTTAGATTAAGAAAATGTTTGTAACAATAGCTTAATAAATTTATTATTAAAAATTACTAAACCTAAACAAAAAAAAAAAGACTTATTCTGACATGGTGTTGTTACATTACCTAGGTATAATTATGCAGTTTTTATACTCTCCTGTAAAGTTGCTCTTTTAGACTTACCTACATGGTGTTAGAATAGAACTTCATCGACGATATATGTAATTATGTCCATTTATAAATTAACAATGGGTTCCAGGAAAGCATTAAATACAGTGAAAACAGCATCCACAATTACGACATAATTAAAACCATATTAATCTACTGATCCAATCAGGGATTAGCGATCGCCAATTAATCCGTTCTTTATACAATTACTTAATGTTATATCATGTTCTTGGAAGCTAGTTTTATTTACAAGTCAATAAGGTTGATAATTAATTAGCAATTACTTTCGGTTTCAGAACGTTGCGTGCGTTGTCAAAGTTGTTTGATAAAAACCTCACAATTGTGGTCGATTGTTTTTTTGTGTTTGTTTTGTTTACATAATTGTGTATAATGTTGTTTGTTGTAACACGCTATGAACATTTATCTTGTGTCAGATTTTTTATTGTTTTAAACAGACGTTTCCTTAGCAGAGATTAGATTTAAACTTTATTTTTATTAGTTATGCAGGGAAAATGTGTGAAGACATAACACATAGTTTATGTTAAACTGCATAATTATTTTAATAAAAGTTATTATTTTAGGTTTTGAATAGACTTTAATTATTTAAAGTTTCATCATCATCATCATTTCAGCCGAAAGACGTCCACTGCTGGAGATAGGCCGCCCCCAAAAGTCACCATTGTCTACAGTTTGACCACAGCGACACATTGACCGGTCAATGTGGCGAAACTTGGGGGAGGGGGGGAGGCTAGCAAAGTTAATAAAATTTATATGGGACCGGTGCTGTTTCCTCTACCAAATCATCATCTGCCTAGCGTTTTCCCAACTATGTTGGGGTCGGCTTCCAGTCTAACCGGATGCAGCTGAATATCACTATTTTACATGGAGCGACTGCCTATCTGACCTCCACAACCCAGTTAGTACTGGGTAATACGATACCCCTTAGTAAGACTGGTAGTCAGACTTTTTGGGTCACTGACTACCTAACAACTGTCAAAGATCTACAAATGACACCCGGGACCAACGGCTTAACGTGCTTTCCGAGGCACGGAGGAAACTTGGTATGTAATTGGTGGTCACCCATCCACAGACCAACCTAGGCAAGCACGGCTTAACCTAAAGATCAAGCCGAGCGGCTGTTATTATTTAGCCACGAGCTCCTCTGCCAAATGAAAAAAAGAATCACGTAAATCGGCGCAGTAATCACGGAGTAATCGGTGTACATTAAAATGCTAGTGGAATACGTACCTTATCTCCTCCTTTATTAAAAGTCGGTTTTTTTTTTAAATAGAACAGAACATAGTCAGTCATAGTCAGTTTTGTAGTTTTCAACATTTACAAGGCGGACGGCCGACACTATGCGTGACCCAAAGGCTGGCATTTAGTTTGGTATAATTTGTATTGCTATCAATGTTGCAATGTTGCCAGTGTTTGTGCACGCACAAGGCATTAACATTATAATTTTGGAATTTTAATTTATATTATTTATTTATTTAAACTTCATGTGCAATACTGGTACATAGGCGGACTTAATGTCACAAGGCATTCTCTACCAGTCAACCTTTGGGTTAAATAAGAAAACATTTTGATAGGGTACAAAATAAATATATAAAAGTAACTAATGGAATTGTTGTTGCTGTATTTAATGGATTATTTTTGTATATCATCAGCCGAAAGCCGAAGACGTCCACTGCTGGACATAGGCCTCCCCAAGTGTCGCCACACTGACCGGTCCCATTTTTGTATACCTATGTTGATTGTGATTGAAGTTTTAATTTTATAATTGTTAATTTTATATGATCTTAAATGGATTGAAATAAATAATTTTGAATTGAAATTGAATAACCAATGAAATATCTATGCGGAGGTATATTATGACAGAGCTTGAAAGACGCCTTTTTAGTCAGTCATATTTGAAGGAAGGTTAGTAACATAAAACTATAGTACGACCACTTTAAGCGTGCAGTTTCGGTCGAAATGTCAAATTATTGGCATATTTATTTTAGGTCTGTGTTTTCCCGCTTGCACAGATAAGTTGGTTGGTAGGTTGAAGTGTAAAGACATTCAAATATTTACTAGCGGTAGACGGGACAAGACGAAGAAAATCGTAATGCAATACTTGTTACTACTTAGTAACAAGTCGTCTGTGTAGTTAGTGTCATACGCCCGCTTGTCAGCAAGCATTCGTGTGCCAAAATCAAAAATGTTCAGGAGGATTTTTGTATGATAATATTCCCAATGTTCGCTCTAAAAGTTTTTTAAATATATTTCATAGTTCTTTTTTTTTTAAATAGAATTTTAATAGTTTTGTTATTAATTATATTTACATTATATACAGACTACAAATAGAACTAAACTAATGATAAAAATAGTAACATAATTTATCTTAGAGGAAGTTTAAAAGTTGTACCAGTTACAGAAAAGTTGAAAGGGGATCGGCTGTCTTGGTATGGACATGTGAGGAGGAGGGACGAATCGCATGTGACTAAAAGAGTGATAAATATATATGTTGATGGATGGAGAGGGAGAGGAAGACCAAAGAAACGATAGATGGATTGGGTGAGGAATAATATGAAAGATAAAGGAGTAAATGATAGCGTGACGGTTGACAGAGCAGAATGGAAGAAAAAAAAACGTGTTGCGCCGACCCCAAATAACATGGGACAGGGATAGGAAGATGATGATGTCAGTAACATAATTTGAGTATGTTAATTCATACGTGAGACTGTAAGCTCTGATCAGAACTACGTCATGACTCCCGGTTTTGGAACATGGATGCCTTTTTGAGTGCGTCCATACCTGGAACAATAAAAAAAACACAGTTAACAGTGTTCATACTATACATACATACAGGGAGTAAACAGACCCTTCACGAAGCCGTCAACCAAGCTTTCTGTACATCAAACTAAGTAACTTTACGCAAAAATTATTGCTGGGAAACGACTTTTTTTTTTTGGGGTGAAAAATCACGTTTTAAGTTAATACTCGATGAAAAACACTCAAAGCGTTGTACCGTAATACCCTTCCGTTTATGCCGTTGCTATGTTAATTACTCATCAAAATACTACCGATTAAGTGAAATTATAAAAACCTTTTATTTCACATTTCGGGCATTAAACCAGCAACAGCATAGAAAATTGAAAAGAAAAATATACTTGATTATTCTGAAAATAAATGTAGTAAATTACGATAATCCGTGAACTGTTTATAGGTATTTATTTACAGATAGATTGTCAAGCTCCATTGAATACCTAGAGGTCGTTGCTCTCGGCAACATTGCCTGGTGGTAATGAGTTAAAGAAAATTTCTCTCATTTACGTGGCTGGATGACAAGACTAGTGTATGACAAGATTGCTAAAGAATTTATTACCCGACTGCGAAGGAAGGGTTATGTTTTTCGCACGTATCTTGTATGTTTGTTTGTAAATTTCTTTATTAGGTACCTCGTATCTTCCAAACGGCTGGATATATTTCGACAGTTAAGGTATCGTTATATTATTCTTAAATCCCAAGTGTCCTTAGATTGGTGTTTGAGCTGCCTATCTGACCTCTACAACCCATTTAGTACTGGGTAATACGATACTGCTTGCTAAGACTGTTTGTCAGACTTTCGGACCACTGGCTACCTGTAACGACTGTCAAAGATCTACAAATGACAGGCGGGACTAATGGCTTAATGTGCTTTCCGAGGCACAGAGGAAACTCGGAATGTAATGTGTGGTCACTCATCCACAGACCAACCTAGGCAAGCACGGGTTAACCTGAAGATCGACCCGAGCGGCTGTTATTATTTAGCCACGAGCTCCTGATATATGATGAAACCATTCAAAAGTACCAGGGTTGCATAAAGTTCAAAGAGGTGGCTGTAACTCGTAGTACTGATAATTGCTAAGTCGGGTGCGATATAAAGGCCATAGAATGTGTCATACAATAGCTTATGCCCGCGGCTTCGCCCGCGTGGAGTTCGGTAATTGTCCCACGGGATCTTACTACCGGGATAAAAAATATCCTATATGTTAATCCAGGCTATAAACTATCTGTGTGCCAAATTTCATTAAAACCCGATCAGTAGTTTTTGCGTGAAAGAGTAACAAACATCCATCCATCCATCCTCACAAACTTTTGCATTTATAATATTAGTAGGATGTTCATAGGATTACAGGTCGCCTACTATGACGTCTTAAATTAGGAGTATTTCCAGTGTGAGAAAGAGATGACGCTAGACGTCCTGTATAGCTCTGCCTATTTCCCACACTCGAATTACTCCTGCTATAAGACGTCATAGTAACCCCCCAGGTCGTCGACCATTTTCAAAGTAATTCTAAAATTAGTACTACAAACCTTCATCAATACAAATCCCCTCGAGTTATTCTTTTCAAATAATTCGTTATTTCCTAATCTTCTAATTCCAATTAATCTGACCAGTCCATACTACCTTTGTTCTTATTCTATTTACACTTCAGCAACCAATTTCCAGCTCTATCTTCTCAACATTACAGTTCATTTTACTTTTACTTTATTTTTTCAGGAAACGGGTATTACAACGGTATTGGTCGCTAATCGTCTGTTGACTTGAGGAAAATACTTAAGTACGTAGTACATAGATGGCAAGAGTTGGTTTGTGATTGTATAACACCTGTACACATTGGTCGGCCAATACGGCCCATGTTCCGGGCGTTACGTGTTGATTAGCTAGTCCTATAACGCCACTCTGCAGAGAAGAACGGTTCTGGGTGCAAATTTTCCCTACGCAAAGATTTTAGATTATAGGCGGTCAGATAGGCAGTCGCACCATGTAAAATACTGGTACTCAGCTGCATCCAGTTAGACTGGAAGCCGACCCCAACATAAGACTAGATAGAAAAAAAGAAAAGAAAATACATTTATTTGGCACATGCCACATGTGCACACAGTATATAAAAAAAAAAAATTAAAAAAACTTAATTCTAAACAAAAAAATTAAATAGTGTGACAGTTGACAGTTCAGCAAAATGCCGGACAGTTCATCGAAATCTAAATAAATATTAAGTATGTAGTATGTAGACGAAGCTCTAGAAAGCAGATTTTATTTTAAAACTCCATGTGTGATATTAACAACAGAAAACTTACCTATGTGCATATCGTCATAACATACATATTCAACAAAATTAATACAACATTGCTAGCTAAATTCTCACTTCCTCAACTAATATCCTCACTAATATTATAAATGTGAAAGTAAGTTTGTTTGTTTGTTACCTTTTCACGCCTAAACCACTAAACCGATCATCCTGAAATATTGCATATACGTTGTCAGATGTACAGAAAAGGACACAGGGTACCTTTCATCCCGAAAAAAAGTACAGTTCCCGAGGAAAACAACAATAACGTTGATATGATAATAGATGGCGCCACATGTCTTTCGAATCATGATTGAATTATATTATTACAAGCGAGCACGACCGGAATTGATTGGCAAATTCTAAATTAACGCGAGACAAGCCGCGGGAAATAGCTAGACTCAAATCATATTATATCATACTACTAATATTATATTCCGCGCTTCGCTTATTTTGTGTGCCAACAGTCAACGTAGTCCAATAACAAACAAAAAGTGTAAACATACCTGATATGCTTGTAACAAGATACTTTAGTTAAGAGACGTTAACAATCTGTTACACACCGTTAAAGGCAGTTTGTGAACCAGCTGTGGATAACCGGACAGGTGGACACGGACACTGACAGGTCCTCTCTTTTGTCCCATTCTTTTCTAGTCTGCGCGAGTCTCGTCGTGTCGATCCGAATCTATCACATAACATAACATTACACTACGACTGTAATCCCCGAAGGGTTTGGCAGAGGTGTACCTAATAGTAGACCCTCATTTCGCCAGTTATGTTTTAAGTCCCATGTAATTGGGGCGAGCCTATTGCCATCAACCGGGCCTCAAATCCGGATTCCATGACTGCTATTGAGAAATTTCTGATGGAAAAACCCAGTAGCACTTTGATCGATCCGGGAAACCCAGTACCTCATGCTAAGCAGACCCCTCGACCAACGAGGCAGTCCAAATCTATCAGTTTTCGGTATAAGGAGCCGCGTCCGTTTGTTCTAATCGGTTTGACCAAGCCTTCATTTGCATGACTGAAAATGAGTCGACAAAATTACGCGGCGTTACGCTCATTAGTCATTATTTCAAGTAGGTACATACTGGACATAGGCCTTCCCCAAGTGTCGCCACATTGACCGGTCCCGTCCGTCTCGCATTCAGCGGATCTCCGAAACCTTTACCAGGTCATCGGTCCACCTAGTGGGTGGCCTCCTTTGAGCTATATCCATCTAAGGCATAAGATGGACATTACTCAGCGTAAACGCTTAAATTACCTGAGAATACGCAAAAGAAAAATGGCGGAGAAACATCTCAACTATGTATTTTATTACAACATCATTTCCACTGTTTACAGATTCTTTGGATTATGTTTCGCATTTCAACCATTCAAATGGCGTAAAGTTTGAAAATATGAAGTTTGATTAAAATCTGTGTTGGTATTTCTGAGCAATGTCGGCTTATGCTTGCCTACGTATGTATGGTTACATTTCTTCGTTAGTAGTTATGTAGAATTTTTAAACTTAATTGTGCGTTTATCATTTTAACCACGCCCGGTGCGTTTCTTGACTTGAGTTATGTGAAAGAAGGATAGAAAGAAACGAATGTTTATGTGTCGCAGGGACATGACGTGCATCATACAAAATGACAAAAAATAACAAAAAACATACATCTACAAATGTTTATACAATCAACAGGACGAACAGAACAAAAGTTAACAGCTTGCACGTCGTGACTGCGACAAGCAGGTTACCACTCAGCATGATGCTGTGCATTGGGGTGCCCACAGCACATCGCTGGTTTTCAGTGGTCATCCGTGAAAAAACGTACGGAAGCCAAGACGGCATAAATATTAGGTATATGTGCTAAAATGTTCTTTTGATAGGACAAGCCCTAGAAGCAACGTGTTTGTAGATCAGTGAAATCTATGGAGCCGTCTAATAATTTTGTAACAACATATTTTTAAGTCCTACTAATATTATAAATGCGAAAGTTTGTGAGGATTGATGAATGTTTGTTACTCTTTCGCGCGATAAAGACTGAACGGATTTGGATGAAATTTGGCACACAGTTTATAACCTGGATTAACATAACTATAGGATACTTTTTATCCCGGGAGTACGATCCCGTGGGATACCGAACTCGGCTCGGGCGAAGCCGCTGGCAGAAGCAAGTAATTATATAAAGAATCTTTCTTTTAGCATTCAGTTTTGGATTTTATCGGAACGCTTGTTTGTTTACTTTTTATAAACGCGTGCTTGATTTACACTGCCTATAAGCCAGAACTGCAACGAAGCCATAAAAAATACACCACAGTAGCTTTCGAAACGATGAAGGAAAACATCATGAGGACCTGGCATGTCCTAAAACCAAATACCTACTCGATAACATGTGACATTCACATACGCGCTACCCCGCATAGTGGATTACGGCACTTAAATTTTTATACAAATACCACGCCTGACGTCCAGCAGTGAATGATCAATTGATTAGGGATGCTATGCTAAGCCCAGAAATCATATACAACTGAATCGCGACTATGGATGGACATACTAAAGCCTCGAGCGGACAATGCGTGCCAGCAAAAAGATGAAAAACAAAAGTCTCTCCACTGACAGCTTATTCAAAGGAGCCTTACAATCATTAATTTAACTGTCATACTGTATGTCCATTTTAAAACTTCCTACACGTACGTACAATATTGTGTTACATTGCGTGACGAATTTAAAGTCATTATTTTGTTGCCAATGTTCTACGCAATTGTTACGATGAAGATAATCTAGTTGTCTTACAAAACAATAATGTAAGATTTGTAACGATAAAGTGTTGTAATAGGCGATCAATCATGGTAAGTAAAGAAAATATCAAGGCTTGTGTTCAACCGTGAACATGCAATAGTTACACGCGCCAAAAACAGCATTACGGCGTCAGCGTTAAGAGCGACATACATTCGTTCCACTTTTATGAGCGACATACTTTGTTCTTTCATTGTTTGGGGCTGAGTAACCACATAACATGTGTTATGTTATGTGGTTACTCAGCCCCAAACAATGAAAGAACCCTTTAATCTCCGAAGGTTTAAGCAGAGGTGTATTTGACAGCCTAATGAAAGCCTAGTGGTGTGAACGTCGGATTGCCAAGTCATAGGTCTTGTGTTCCCCAATACCTAAGACACGCACCTCTGATTTTTCGGATTCAAGTGCGTTTTGTAAAATTATCACTTGCTTCGGTGACGGGCAACATCGCGAGGAAACCAAACCAGCATGCCTGAGAGATATTTCTCGACGGCTTGTAACACCAAGTTGGCGGCATAATATCTCTGACAGCAGGTTAAGCACTAACCAAACGCTCGCCCGTTAAGCGTCTGCGTCTGCGAATGAGCAAATGTATACGCGCGCGCGCATATCGCTCCACGGGGCGGTGGCGCGTGCGTGTTCGATCTCTCTTATATCGAAGCCCAGGGCTGCAGGACTGTTCCAGGGCTGCGGGACTGTTCGAAAGAGATACCGTGGCCCTGGAACACAAAGGGCAAAGAAGGAACATGGATGGGTTTTAGTCAGTACAAGTCTGACACTCCCTTCCGCTCCGCCCAGAGTGGGGGGACTCATTTGATGATTTCCAATACGAAAAAAAAAGAAAATTAAAACTATTAGAGGGTTACAAATCTTACAAGGGAATGATATCTTTCATTATATGCTCAACTGTTGCCCTAAGCACATTTCGATTTCACTATCAAAACAAAAACCTTTTGTAACTGCAGATGTTTCCAAGTAGGTTTCGCCTTAATTGATACAAAGAAAATTAAGGGATGTCTAAATTTGTAACCGTGCGAGGTAAGTTGATTTTAATGTCTTACCTTTACTGGGTGTTTCTTATTAGACTTCTCTAGGAACGAAAAATATATCTTATAGACTTTTAAGGCAGAACGACACCCACAACTAGATACATATCGTAGTATCGTATATAAGGTCCCATTAAAATGGATGGACAAACTTTTAGAAATCATTCAGACAACCAAAAAAAGTAATGGTAAAAAAAATTTGAAAAACGCATTAAATACTTATAAGAAAAAGAACCAGCTAACGAAAATACACTAAGCATGTTGATTATCCAATGCATATTTACATCCATGTCTTTGTTATCTCATAATTCTGATACTACAAAATGTGCGAGTGCAAGTACCCATAATGGATGTGATTATTCTAGAGTGCCGGTAATTGAGTAATTTATTATTTTAGGGCAAAATAAAATTACATTAATCAGTGTTTATTTTGCTTGGATATCTTTGGTTAGAATTTAGAATTTTACGCTGAGTGATGAATATAACCGTTGATGGATGGAGAGGGAGAGGAAGACCAAAGAAACGATGAATGGATTGTGTGAGGAATGATATGAAAGTTAAAGGAGTAAATGATAGCGTGACGGTTGACAGAGGAGATTGGAAGAAAAACACGCAGGAAGATGACGTTGTGTTAAAATTTGTCCATCCATTTCAATGGGACCTTATAAATGTACCTACATATTAATAATGCCATCAACCTACAATTTATTAATTAAAAAGTCGCATTTAAATTTCATTAAAATGAAATACCTTCGTAGAAAAAGTTCATTGATAAAGATTGGATCTCAAAAGGTGCCAGCTCTATTACACCTGGCCTTTATTAAGTTTTTGTCATCCTCATTTCACTGGGTGACCTTAAAAACCAATGGCTTAATTATTTGCTAACGAATTTCTTTTAGAGATGTGCGAACATCGATTGTGACGATTGTAATATCGATCATAAAAATCTTTATAAGTGGCAGCTTCTCTTTGCTATCGTATGATACGATTAATATGTAGTAATAATTAGAAAATTCTGGCAGTGTAAATCTTCCATAGTTACACCTCTACCTAAGCTCTGCCTCTAAGGATGTTTTGTAATTAGGAAAAACTCAAACTACATACTTGCAAAGAACATGAAAGGAACACCTTCGCTTCCCCTCAAAAGGAAACTCATGGACACGTGCAAGTGCATCCATCCCACCCTCACCTATGGAGCGCAAACGTGGTCATTAACGAAGAGTCAGAAGTCCGCACTCGGGGTCTGCCAGCGAGCCATGGAACGAAGTATTCTAGGAGTCAACATTTCTGACCGTAAACGGAACAGTATACTTCGATCCAAGACCCAAATCGCAGACATTTGCAAGACAGCCGCCAAATTAAAATGGAACTGGACAGGCCACATCTACCGCATTTCGCATCAAAATTAGACCAAAATGGCAACAGATTGGGTTCCGAACAACTGAACCCGGCGATGCGATAGGGGCCTACCGCGAAGGGGATGGCGCGACTAGCTGGAGTCTTATCAAAAGGATTGTGCCCAAATAGCCAAAGCCAGAGACAAATGGAAAGAGGGAAGGAAGGCCATTTCTCTGCAGTGGGACACAACATAATACAATAATAAAAACTTGCAAAGCGTTTAAATTGATACCGACTCTAAATTGTTGGACGCACCAAATCTCGTTGATATCGATTCGAGGTTAACCTAAACCGACAGACCGGTTTGTTTTTTGAATAACCCATTAATAACTCCCACTAACAATTAAAACAACATGCTGGTCGAAATCAATAGAATAGCGGAACAAAACCATACAAAACAAATTGCTTTTTTAATTAACAGTTATCGCAATAGAGTCACGCCGATGCAAAATAAACTATCTAATGAATATGTGAATAAACTGAAACTAACATCCACACTAATATTAAAAATGAGGTAATGCTTGTTAGGATGTAGTGGGTATCTTTCTCAGTGTCCTGCTTGAGCGACGAATACGACGCGACGCGACGCGACACGACACGATGCAATGCGACACGATGCTACACGCCACAAATGTCCTACGTGATTTTGGTCATTACTTCTCGAATCATGGAGAAGTACAGTACAATTTTGCTTGAACTTTCAAATGTAAAGTACAAACTTTAAAAAAAATATCGTAAATAAAAATAAAAAAAATAGGACGTTCCCGTGGGATAATTTCACGCGAGCGAATCTGATGGCAAAAGCTAGTTTTCTATAAAAGCTACGTAACTCGATTTTCGAAGCAATCGAGTTAGATCTACTCGATTTGCGTCTGCGTTAGTCAACCTCTAATTTATATTTTTTAATCTACGTTCTCGATTCGAATTCGGATTGGTTGTCAATCGATTGAATGAGTGTAATCGATTCGATTGCGAATTAGAGCGAATCGAATGAGACAAATAAAGAGTTGTGAATAAAGATATGATTAGAAAGTACTACGTATTTTATACTGTTGTTTGCAGTGAAACGGGTCAATTGGTTTAAGTATTGTGTTCTCTAATAAACGTATTAGACAAATATTATTTTAACCGTTTTTCCTTATTGGCAGATACTTCGAACGATTTTTTAAGACGGTTTGAATGTCTCGTTCGTCTAGTGGTCCCAATCGGTACTTCGGAGCATGAGGTGCTGTGTTCTATTCACGTGTCGAGTAAAGTCTTATTGGATATTTCAGAGAAATTCCTTTCTCAGTAGCAGCCACGGAGTCTGGATTTGTGCCTGGTTGATGGTAATAGTCTCGTCCCTTTAACCAACATAACTGGCGAAATGTGTGTGTACAATAGTAGACTCAGGCAGAGGTGGACTTTAGGTACACCCCCTTCGGGGATTACAGGCGTAATGACGATATTTTATGTTTATATTTTTTTCCTTATTTGCAATTACATAGAACACCTTTTAAAGACGCATTGTTTTGACACGTAAGAAAACCACTACGGAGAGTAATAATTGCTTATCTTAATTGCTGATAACTATAGTCGTGTAGAAAACAAAGATGGTGTTACATTTATCTAGAACAGTTCAATTAGATGTTCTAGTTTCCTGAAACACTTATTAAAATAAACAGGTGATCTGGAATGCGAAAATTGTATTAGATAGGTCTCAAAGAATCATTGTTTCCCCTTACCTAGTTGTAACTTGACTGTAAAGTAAACAGAACTAGTTTTCAGTCATTAACATAAACATGATCTGAGGATACTTTAATACCTAAATATTGTGAAAATTCTTGATCTGGCACTACAAAGAGTACAGCAACATAGAAGAAAAAGTACTACAGCGCCATCTATGACACAGAGGATGAACTAAACATCGAAATACTTCTAAATCCTACATCGCGCAAGTTATCAGAAGAACCCGACAACAACTGTCGGGCAGTAACCCACCAGAAATAACACCCGTCTGGTCGGAGGATCCTCCCTTTTCTATGGGAGATGAACTTTACACCCTGTTCTCCATTCTCCCTAACTGATGACCCCGACGTGATTTGTTCGGGTGGATGTTATTTTTTTTTTCAAAAGTATTTAGCTTGGCCATTAAAAACTACACAATAATTGATCATAATATCAATACGTTTACTCAGTACCAACTGGGTTGTGGAGGTTAGATAGTCGCTCCATGTAAAATACTGGTATACAGCTGGAACCAGTAAGACTGGAAACCAACCCCAATAAATTTGGGAAAAGACTAGGCAGATGATGATTATTGATGATGGTATTATTTTGCTTACTCAGCTTGCTCTTTGCGTGTTGGGAGCGGTTTTATTTATTTCTTGCTACCTTTTTCTTTTACCATAACTCAATAATGTCCAAGATTATCTTTTAATAATTATTCGTGTTTAATCCTAACTAATATTATAAAAGCGAAAGTAAGTTTCTTTGTTACCTTTTCACGCCTAAACCACCTAACCGATCATCCTGAAATTTGGCATATACGTTGTCAGGTATACAGAAACAGACATAGAGTACCTGTCATCCCGAAAAAAAGTACTGTTCCCGAGGAAAACAACAAAAACGATCTTATTATAATAGATGGCGCCACGTGTCTTTCGAAACATAATTGAATTATATTATTACAAACAGTACAACCCGGCCCCGACTTACGAACAGTAAGTCGTGGGTTCGAACCCAGCCAGGCGCATTACTTTGTGTAAGTTATTTCATCACCACTGCTCTCAAAACGGTGAAGGAAAACATTGTGAGGAAACCGGCATGTCCTAGAACCAAAAATTCGAAGACATGTGACATCTACGAACCCGCACTGGGCCCGCGTGGTGGATTATAGCCCATTTCTTCTGATAGAGAGGTGGCCTGCGTTTCAGCAGTGGGAACATTAATAGGCTGAATATGCTATGTTATGCTAGTACAACCCGTATTGATTGCTAAATTCTAAATTAACGCGAGCAAAGCCGCGGGTAAAATCTAGTTAATTATAATTATTTTGCCGTACATAATCACGTTCTGCTTAAATCCATCGGTGCGCTTTGCTTCAATCGATCAGTAATACAGTTTGGTATATAATGCAGGGGATTAATTAACAATCCTAATTAGTTAATTGAATTATTCATTGTAATATCTCACGCACGGCACCTCGCATTACTATCTGAGTTAAAATTATAATTAATTTGAATTTATCCGTTTTTGTTGGGAATGAATGGTGTGTTTTCTGCGAAGTAGTTCGATTGAGGTTTATTGCACTGTGTATAGCAACCACCGACTATAAACCAGAGTGAACATAATAATGGGTGTAACAATATCCTTAACGAAGTCGGAAGGCCGACTCCCGATGATCTTCGGTGCTTGTCGGATGTTGTCTCCGTCATTGCGACCATTTTTTTGTTCTGACCCATACCTGGGAACCTTCTAGTTACGGAGATTTTGGGGGTCAAAATTTTCCTTTTTTTTTTTTAAATACAAGTTTTTAATGTGGTCACCTTACTTTAAATACCTTTATGAATCCTGTACTATTCAATGCAGCCATCAGCACAATGTTTTGAGTGCGGTACACTGAGTCTTACCGTAAAACGTAAATTTCACCCCAAAAAAAAGTTATTTCCCATCAATAATTTTTGCATAGAGTTACTCAGTTTGATGTACAGAATGCTTGGTTGACAGCTCCGTGAAAGGGCTGTTTACACCTTGTAAATCACGCCGGTAATTACCAAAGGAGTTGGTAGAGGTTTACCTACAGTAAACTTTATACAGCACCAACCTATAATTGAGAGCAGCGGTGGCCCAGTGGTGGTGGTCCCGACTTACGAGCAGTAAGTCGTGGGTTCGAACCCAGGCAGGCGCATTACTTTGTGTAATTCATTTCGTCACCACTGCTCTCAAAACGGTGAAGGAAAACATCGTGAGGAAACCGTCCTAGAACCAAAAATTCGAAGACATGTGAGATCTACCAACCCGCACTGGGCCCGCGTGGTAGAATAAAACCCATTCCCTCTTATAGAGAGGAGGCCTGTGTCCCAGCAGTGGGAACATTATTGTGTTATTAGGCTACTGCTAACTTTATACATAACTGGCGAAATGTAACTAGTTACGTGTAAGTCCCATGTAATGCAGTAGCAGTCACGGAGTCTGGATTTATAACTGTTTGACGGCAATAGGCTCGCCCCCTATTACCTACACGGAAATTAAACATAACTGGCGAGATGTGGGTGTACTATTAGGTACACCTCTGCTTAACCCTTCGGGCATTTCAGGCGGGATGCTCTGTATTGTTTTACATTATCTTTACTAAATGTACAAGAGTAGGTATAAGAGTAGAGAAAGACCAAAAAAGCGATGGATGGACTGTGTGAACAATGATATGGCACGAAAGGAGGTGTCTGATAAGAAGACGAGTAATAGAGAAATATGGAAGAAGAAGACATGCTGCGCCGACCCCAAATGAATTGGGACAAGGGCAAGAGAATGATGATGATGATGATAGCTTTCCTAAGTGTCTACTTTATTATAATCGGATTTAGATAAAAAAATGCAGCTTCTTCATTAACAAATCTGTAATCTGATTAAAAATCAAATGAAAATGTTGACTAATTAATATTCAAGTAGGTAGGACGCTCAATACAGATTTGCTCAAGCCGTTAAGAGGTTACTCACTCCTCACTCCCGTTAGGATTCGCACTCCGGTACAATATGGACGTTCTGAGTAGTTCTGACTAATGCTAATGTCCGAGATATCTATACAAATAAACAATATTGAAGTGTCTGTTTGTTATATCAAAATAACAGCTTTTTACAGAATGCATATGAAAATATATACGGCACTTAAAACAAAAACACATTTTTTTAAATTTTTGTCTGTCTGTTTGTTCTGGCTAATCACTGAAACGGCTGGACCGATTTTGAGGGGACTTTTATTGCCAGATAGCTCATGTTATAAGGTCTAACTTAGTTTACTATTATTAACAAAATTAATTAGAGTTAAGTGCAAAAAAATTAAAACCCTTGAAATTGTTAATAAAATCCGATTCAAAAAGCGAAGTAATATTTTTTTTTAAATAATTTCACGTGAACGAAAGTCGCGGGCGACAGCTAGTAAGTACATACTATTTACTTTTAAATCTATTTGCTTACTGTAGTACTGTTGTCATTAGTGTTAATGATTTTCTAATGATCTAGCAGGTCTGCCGATCTAGGTTTTTAGTTACTTTCCAATTTACTTTTTAATAAAAATCAACAACCATTGCGTTCAGTATCATAGCATAAGTCCAATATGGTGGAAGGGACACCGACGCGAAAACGGTTACCACGTATTCCGTACATCATTCTGAGCCCTAAATAGAAATTTTTCACCGGTTATTAAAAAAAAAAACAGCTGTCCCACCTTTCGACTGTTATGTTTTAAGTCCCACGTAATAGGGGGCGAGCCTTTTGCCATCAACCGGGCACAAATCCAGACTCCGTGGCTGCTACGGAGAAATTTGCTGAGCTGGACCTCATGCTTAGCACCACTCGACCAACGAGGCAGTCGGAGTCAGAGGCTTTTTTTAGTCGGAGTTCATCATCATCATCTGCCTAGCTTATTCCCAACTATGTTAGGTCGGCTTTCAGTCTTACCGGATGCAGCTGATTACCAGCGAGGTTGTCTGACTTTTTCGGTCACTGACTACCTGTAACGACTGTCAAAGATGTACAAATGACAGCCTAGACCAACGGCTTAACGTGCTTTCCGAGGCACGGGAGAAACTCGGTATGTAATGGGTGGTCACCCATTCACAAACCAACCTAGGCAAGCACGGCTTAACCGAAAGATCGACCCGAGCGGCTGTTATTACTTAGCCGCGAGCTCCTACAAAATCAAAATCACTTCGCTGAACAAAATGCGTTGCGGCTTCAAGCCATTAGTTGCCTCTGTACCGTCACGTCCAATTTGCAGTTTTGCAGACAGTGTGCGGGTCGTATTGGCTCCATAACAGAGAGTCACGGAAAATAGTGCTGGGAAATGTTTGTCAGCAGGGTTGGATGGGTACTTTTATAAAGGAACAATTTTTCTCAGGTCTCAAAAATGTTTTAATAGATACTTAGATAGTTTTATTCAATACTAGCTCATGCCCTCGGCTTCTACTTTTTATCCTACCGGGATAAAGAGTATCCTATATTTTAATCCAGGTTATAAACTATCTATGTACCAAATTTCATCCAAATCCGTTCAGTCTTTTTAGCGCGAAAGAATAACAAACATTCATCCATCCCCATAAACTTTCGCATTTATAATATTAGTAGGTTTGTTTGTTCATTGGGATGTTATGAGAGTTTTATGTAAAAAAAAAAGAATAAATGCATAAAAATGGTTCCATTTTGTTTTTTCTTTTAAAGTTCAGTACAATAAACTTTATTAAAACCTAGGTACACAATAATTTACTCTCTTAACTACCTAATTATAATTAAAACTCATAATACAACCTAAGCTAACCACAAACTTCAATTTTCCGGCATTACAGCACATACTTTTTGTTTAACTTGACTAGACAAGCAACTTATTCTTTGGTTGGACAATTAATGTCCTGCATATTAATTGTCCTAAGAATAATTACCGTACACGACCAATCAAGCTATAAAAAATCAGTTTATGCGGATCTCTCATTGTGCGTGAAATCTAAACAAAGCGAGGCCATGTTATACTGGAAATGTATGCTTGATGTGTCGCCGTGTGTACTATGAAGGGTGTAACGAAACCGAAAGGCACTTGTTCTCCCCGTCATTCCGATATTTTTTTTGTTCTAGACCATACCTGGGGCTGCAGTCTCGACATAGATAGCGACAAAAATCGGTCGTTAAGTCATAACGATGTCAAATTTCTTTAATAGATTTTCAACCTTAACGTTTCGAAATAAAGTTGAACCTCCTAGTTACGGAGCTATTGGGGGACAAAGTTCTGTAACTGTAGTGACAGCACGGTGTCAAATGTTTCTATGGAATATAAGCGAACCTACAAATTCCTTTACAGGCGTTTTGACCCTAAATCACGCAACTCTGCTAGTTCCTCTGACGTCTCCCAAAGCTCCACTATTCGACACAACATACTGTGAAGGACTATTGTCACCTTTGACACAAGGGGAAAAGGCAATGTGGAATGTGGATCTACTCGATTTAGTCACAAGGTGCGAAAAATACGTGCGGTATGACAAGTGTACGCACTTCGTCACTTTTGGTCGACACTAAAAAAGGCGACACGGGTGAAAAAAGGCAACTAGGTGATTGCCGAATGGGGTATAGTTAAGGATGATGTCCACCAAACGGCTCGCATCGCATTAGATCGGAAAGGATATGATCGCCTCCGGCAGGATGTCGACGCATACGATCGGCCCCGTACCGTTGCTTGCGAACGTATCTGTTACTGCGCCTAGTCAAATAGTTTCATTCCTACCGTATCGGATACGACGACAGGCGAACGGAGCCGATCGCGCGTTGCTTCAATTTTTCGGCTACGACCGCGTTTCGCGGAAGACGCCCGCGGTCAAGCTGCTGTGTTCCGCTTGGTAATATAGACTTTAAATACTGTGTACACGATTTAATATCGTTTAAAGAGTGTAAAATCCGTTCCGATCCGATGCGAGCCGTTTGGTGGAATTATCCTTTAAAGACCATTGCTTTGTACCCTTTTAACACAGAAGTCACCGGGCTGTGTGGAATATGATTCTAAATACTCGAAACGGACCGTTTCGGGTTCCTTTATCCACAACCTGTGGAAAAATCGTGTGCTTCAACTCTTTTCGTAGGTGGCGATGGGAAAATGTAGCAATGACGATGCTGTGGTGTGAAGGACTGTAGTCCCCTTTGACGGAAAAAGGATCCAGTATCATGTGAAAAGAGTGACATTGTAGCATTTTGTATCCGAAAGAAATGTGTAACCGAAACAGTTTTCGCTGCAACTTTGTTGAAATACATATTTCGTTTCGATCAACATAAAAAGAGCTTGGAAACGATGATGATGACATCTAGCCGATTGCAACCACACCATTCTTTTTATAACAGTCCTACCTATCATCATCATCATTATAATCGTTTCAGCCGAAAGAAGTCCACTGCTGGACATAGGCCTCCCCCAAGTGTCGCCACATTGACCGGTCCCGTGCGTCTCTCATTCAGCGGATCCCTGCAACCTTTACCAGGTCATCGGTCATCGATTTTGTATTTCTTGTTGACCTACTGTTACTGACAATTTTTGAGGTTTAATGTAATAATTAAGTTATTTTTTTTTTTATTTTTTTTTTTTAACTTTTGTAAAAGTTATTTTTATACATATAGATTTTAATTAATTATATTTACATTATATACAGACTACAAATAGAACTAAACTAATGATAAAAATAAGACTAAAAGTAAGAAAATATAAACATCTAAACAACGACGACAATAGGACACTTAGGCGTCAAAGTAATCCTCCGCATCGTTGTCATCTGGAAATGTGCCCAGAAGACTGGCAGCATTGCCACGCTGAATAGCAATGCTAATTCTTTGGCCAAAGAAAGAGCCAGCCCTCTGGTCACGCGAAGTGTCGACCAGTCGGCGAGAGATTTCCTTAAAAAGGAGACGCGCACTCGGGCCCCATGACCCGAGCGTTTCGACCCCAAACGGCTCAAAACTGTAGTTACCAATAAGGTTACAGTATTTGCGCCGCTCGAGGATCTCAGCAGCCGCAGCAGCAGCGCCTGCACAGCCCGCCGTGCTTGAAAGGTGAGATGGCGCAAGGGTGTCGACACAGGTTGCGTCCCACACCAAAGGCCTACCCACCTTCCAAGGCACTAACGTCATACCGTCTGGTCTCTTGCCATCGTCACGTGCCAAGCCGTTTGGTTCTAAAACCGCTGGTACGCCGGCGCTGGCAAGGGCTCGACGAATAATGTCGTTAATGCTGGCGTGCCGTGCAATGCGACCTGCGCTCCTGTAGCAGGACAGGCCATGGTGTCCGAGGCTGTCAACAGCTTCACCGCAGTGACACCGATGCGGAGCAACACAAGGAGCGCCTAAGCGTAGACTCGTAAAGTTATTTTTAATGAATATTTGAATTTTAATAATTTTATTTAATGAGAATGACATAACTAATTCAATGTTCCAATAAGAATGTAAATTTTAACAATTTTATATAATAAAAATGTTTGCATGCCGAATGGTGAAATATGACAGAACTCTGATGTAAACCTACTACTACCTAATTATGTACAACCCATATTTGCAAATAAATGCTATTCTAATTCTAATTCTATTCTAATTCTAATTCTAATCGGTCCACCTAGTGGGAGGCCTTCCAACGCAACGTCTTCCAGTTCGCGGTCGCCATTGTCCCCACTGTCCTACCTATATCAGGCACATAATATAAGTATTTATCGTGTTTCGTAGAACATATTTCGTAGTATATTATGAAGAGCTTCAAGTGAGAAGCGAGGAGCTTTATGAGAAGTCTGAAAGTGGCGTCGGTGACTGCAAAAGTTGTGTGGTAAACGGTTGTCGTGGTATGGGCATGTGATGCGGAGGAATGAGGAAAATGACGTGAGGAAAGTATTGAGTATGACTGCGGACGGGTATAAGAGTAAAGGAAGACCAAAGAAACGATGAATGAAGATGATGAAGGATGATATGGTACGTAAAGATAATAGAGAAGTATGGAAGAAGAAGACATGTTACGCCGACCCTGAAAACATTGGGACAAGGGCAAGAGAATGATGCTGACGACGATTATGAAGAGCTTCAACAGTCATTTTAAAACAATGAGAAGTAGATCGTGAACAGCAATATTTCAATCAACTGTACTTTCATTGAAGTTACAATGGGGATCATTAATTTATATTTCTTTTGATGCCTCACCAAATCACAATGCAATTGAATTACATGATGAAAGTGATGTGTTAGTCGAACTAGTGAGCTAGTGACCTGAAAACAATGACTCTTATTCAGTTAAGAGTTAGTATGAAATATGACTGTTGACACAGTAAAGGTAAGCGTATAATACAGCCGCAACGGGCCGCAGCGAAAGTGATGTAGAGGTTTGCAACGCGGTGCATTCCCAATCGCAACAAACAGGCGTAGTTCAAAGGATTAAATTAATTTAGAGTGTTATATTGATGATTTTAATTACATAAATGCACACGTGTTACGATCGCCGATCATATTTTGATCAACATACAAGGTGACACTGGCCTGCAAACTTGGCCCGAAACTCTGACAACCAGTCCTACCAAGGGGTATTGGCTGACCCAGTACTAACTGGGTTGTGGAGGCCAGTTAGGCAGTCGCTCCATGTAAAGTACTGGTATTCAGCTGCATCCGGTTAGACCTGGAAGCCGACCCCAATAAAAGCTAGGCAGAAGACGAACATACCTTTTCAGGTTTACAATACCTGTATCTTAGAAGCATATTATTAAAATAATTGTATGGTAAAGTGAGAGTTTTATATAGCCTACCAACTTGGAGTTAGATTCTTTACTTTCCTTTCTGCGATTCTAAATAAGGTTATCACCTGAATCGGGTCAGTGTTAACGACTGAAGCGAAACGAACTGTTTACTTGTTTGTTTTGAAATTAACTAGCACAGAAATCTTTTGAATAAGCCATTGAAAGAAAACAAATAAAGAATGATTTGTTTGTTTTTTTTTTTCAAAAGATTATGGCGGGAGAATACTGAACTATTCACAGTGAAACTATTTAAAGTGTGACCACTTTAAGTGTGACCACTTTAAGTGTGACCGCTTTAAGTGTGACCACTTTAAGTGTGACCACTTTAAGTGTGACCACTTTAAGTGTGACCACTTTAAGTGTGACCACTTGGTGATCATGCAACGCGTGATTATATTACGTAGCTACGATTACTTAGGGCGACTTCGCCTAAATTTTGAAGTCCTGTCCTGCAAATAAATTACTATAAAATATTACTATAAAATCTTCCTTGCTCATTCTATCCTCAACAAAGTCTTGTTCTGAACTATTTTACAGTTTCCTTAATCTAATTTGTCGTCTACGTTTTGTAAAACGAAAAAAAAAGTGTGGGAAATCGCTCTAAGCGAACCTGTGCCTGAACCAGTAACCTTAATGACTAAAGCTTGCAAACTTTTAAACATCAATTAGGTTTTCTTACGTAAGAACACTCATTAAATAACATTCAGAATTATCTAAAAAGGATCAAAAAAAAAGGAAAGGAAAAGATTTTTTAATCAAATCTGTACTAGTCAAAATGGCGGTTTAAATCTTTCACTAATTTGTTTTTCACTCAAAAGATTATTCAATTACATCAAACAGTTGCAACACGTAACAAACAAATCAATAAAAGAATCATTTAAAGATTTCGTCAACTTAATAAACGTTCATTCATTTTATTCATTCCATTCAATCTGGTAGCTGTCATTATACATAATGAATGTAAGAACGGATTGATTTTGTGAAATCCATAAAATTGGTGTTGCGTTTTGTGAAATTATTTTATGTAAAAAATCTAGACTGAAATTATTGCGAACGTATTCGTGACTGGTATAGTTAGACAGATAAATGGCGGTATGGTTCAGAAATCGTTTGTATTTAATATTTGTGTAATTCTAGTCTGGGTTTCATAATAATAATTTGACCAAGCAGTAAAAGATAGATATGATTTCGTACCGTTACTGCCGAGCATGAGGTCCTGGGATCGATTCCCTGGTCAGGCATACCCAGCCTAATGTGACAAGGCGACAACACATGACTTTGTGTGTATTAACAACAACTGCGTAAACTGCAACTCAAAATGGCTTTAATAATAATAATTAAAGCTGTGGATCATCCCTTTTTACCCTACTACGGCGAAGCCAAAAGGAAGGGTTATGTTTTTAGCAGTCTATGTATGTATGTATGTTTGTATTTACGTATGTTCCTCCGTAGAGCTTAAACTATTCATTCGGTTTTTGAATAAGGTGTCAATCAATTCGTTATTATAGCCCGGGTCACATAGGCTACATTTTAACCGACTTCAACAATAGGAGGAGTCGATTTTACCTTGTAAACCCTGAATTTAATTAGAGCGTGATTTTTAGTAGTCGGATTTTTTAGTTATAGTACCTACACCATACAAATTCTTGTCCAAGGTGATCTTTCAACATAGTTGGGAAAAAGCTAGGCAGATTATGATAAATAACAGTGAATTTCATTGTTTTCACTGTAGGAATATAGTTAAGAACTTTAAAATATTCATAACAAACAATATTTTTGTTAGATCTTGTAAAAACAACTACTTATTTAACAATAAGATATTATTTAATCTATAAAGGATGGCTGTATAGTTTCTGTGTACCCGCCCCATGGGAAAGAACCGTCAGCTTATGTAAAGAATCGTGTACAGTTATTACTACACTTACTAAACAATTTACATATCTTTTTCTCGTTATGGTTTCAACATTCAACCCACTTTCGCGATACATTTTCACGGACACCGAACATTTTAATTTTACATTGTATTTGACATCGAATCGTTATTAACGATATTCGCATGTTGTACGAGTATAAACTGTACTTATCGTTACATAAAACGAGTTCCGATATCGATTTGTTTGAATCGAGTAGTTGGGTCCTGTTAATGGTTTTATTTATTTTTTTCTTTATGTTATAGTGACATATTATTAAATAAATGAGTATTTTTATATTTTATGGGGATCGTCAATTAATAATTTAACTTTATTTGCTACCTTGTTTACGGTTGTTACCCAAGCTTGGTGAATGACTAATTAAAAATAATGATATCGTTGCGAGTAAGCTGCTTAGCACAGTGGTCCCCAGGTGGCGGCGGCGATCTCTCGCGTCCGGCCTTGGTTCAAGCCATGGTCCGGAGCGAGAGGGAATGGGAAGCCGTCACCTCCTTCTGCGAAGCAGTCATGCTAGTGAAGGAGGTGGCGGGACGTGAGAGGGAAAGAACCTCACGTCCCAGTCGCCGCGGGAGACGCCCTGGGCGTTGGGGGTCACGTGGTGGCTCCCGGCCACTGTAGGCGCGGGCCTGTGGACGGCGAGTTATGGGCCAGCTCGCCGTCCGGCCGTCTTATGACGACAGGCCGTGTCGACGGCGCGTTCGTGTTCCACGTGCGCCTCAAAGAGATGTCAGCAAATAAGTAGGGGTCCGCAAGGGCCGATGCCTGCCAGGGCTGCGGGACTGTTCGAAAGAGATACCGTGGCCCTGGAACACAAAGGGCAAAGAAGGAACATGGATGGGTTTTAGTCAGTACAAGACTGACACTCCTTTCCGCTCCGCCCAGAGTGGGGGGGGTCATTTGATGATTTCACATCCGGAAAAAAAAAAAAAAAAAAAAAAATGTGGTCCCCAGGTAGATCAAAGTGTTATTTTGTTAGTACAATAAGTTATTGTACTAACGTAGTTTATAAGATTTCTGTTACTAATCTCTTGGACTATGTAGTTGTCTGAGAATAAACGTTTTTTTTACGAGTACTAACCTCTCAGGAATTTCTGTAAAGAACTTTAGAATCTGGATTAATGACTTGTTTTAATAGGAATAATGGAAATTTGGGGTTAATGCACCCATCACTGCTCAGTGCAGTTTCACTTCTAGGAAATAAAGATATTTGATATTTTGTAATACATAACATAACATCATATCTGTATGTCCATCATTAACAGTTTTCTTTTCTTTTGACGTTACATTCCATAAATTACAACACCAGCATAATGCATCCTGTACAAATCTCTTGTCGCAGTTAAGTGCAGGCGCAAACGCACTTGCCTTAACGTAAGTAACGGTATAACATTTTATCGGTAAGTAACCTCAACTCAAAGCGGTACAAAGTATGTTAATGCAACCAACAGTAAATTGTTATGGCGTTTCGACATTAAAATGTGTACGGGTGGTATTTGTTATTGATTTTGTAACTGGTTTGCTAATTTTTAGTGTCATGCCGATATTTTTGTTCATATCGTTATGTTGGCTAGGTTTTCTCATTTCATGGATAGTCAATTTTACCATTCTTTCGTATTTAGCTGAATCATCCTTATCCCCTTATCCCAATTTATTTAGGGTCGGCGCAGCATGGCGTCTTCTTCCACACTTCTCTATTATTCGTCATCTCATCAGATACCTCCTTTCGCGCTTCCTTCTTTCGTGCTTTCGTCGTTCGTTTTATTTTCGTGTCGTATTTATATGTGTGTGGGGGGGGGGGAGGAGCTCGTGGCTAAATAATAACAGCCGCTCGGATCGATCTTCAGGTTAAGCCGTGCTTGCCTAGGTTGGTCTGTGGATGGGTGACCACCCATTACATACCGAGTTTCCTCCGTGCCTCGGAAAGCACGTTAAGCCGTTGGTCCCGGGTGTCATTTGTAGATCTTTGACAGTCGTTAGGTAGTCAGTGGCCTAAAAGTCTGACAACCAGTCTTACCAAGGGGTATCGTATTACCCAGTACTAACTGGGTTGTGGAGGTCAGATAGGCAGTCGCTCCATGTAAAATACTGGTATTCAGTTGCATCCGGTTAGACTGGAAGCCGACCCCAACATAGTTGGGAAAAGGCTAGGCAGATGATGATGATTTATATGTGGGGGGGCTCAGAATGATGTACTGAATACGTGGTAACCGTTTTCGCGTCGGTGCCCCATCCACCCTGTATAGTCAGGCGCATGCGATCTTGGTTTGTTTTTAAAATCTCGTATTTATAGTGGTTACCAGCAAGATAAAGTTGTGTAAGTTAATTGTGTAGAAACAAAAAGAAAACCACCTAATTCCTAACGCCATGGCAGAAAGTAAGACGTAATTATCATGCATTATTCAATTTCCCTAAGTAGGAACGTACTTAGAGATTAGAAAATTATGAAATCTTAACTTTTACTACTTGTGTTGGATAAATGCTGATAAGAATTTGAAATGGCCCAACAGTAAAATTTATATACTTAGTATTATAGTACGAAAAATGTGACTGTACTGTCTTTCGAACAGAGGAGTTCGTGGCTAAATAATAACAGCCGCTCGGATCGATCTTTAGGTTAAGCCGTTTTTGCTTAGGTTGGTCTGTGGATGGGTGGCCACCCATTACATGATACGTCCGCGCCTAAGTTTTCAAAACAGTTTTTAATTAGATTATATTATCAAACTACATTATTTATTATTTCATACTTTTACGTAATACTGATAAGTATTGGAATAAAATTTTCTCTGAAATAGTTATTCAACATATTTTGTTGATTAACTAAACCATTACGTTACAGATTATATTTAAAGATTTAAAATATTTTATCATTAATTGTTTCGGTTACAAAACGTTCAGGCAATCTTGGTCGAGGTGAATGACACTGTAAAACTAACCGATTGATCTAGGCAGAATTGGAAACATCTAAATGTTAAAAAGGAAAAAACACTGATGTAACATCTTGAATAATGCAGTCACAAGAATATTCAGCTAGCTAAAGACCGACCGCTTTAATGAGTCCTCAAAGACTTTTTGAAAAACATTTTGCAAAATGGGTTTCATTTTGCTAAATGTTTTTCAAAAAGTCTTTGCGTTTTGGTATATCAGAACGAAATACAAATGTTCAGAAACGTTACAGTAATATAAGCCCCTCAGTAGTTATTGTTCTGAGATAAGCCCTAAATAAAGTTACAATATCATTTCCTAGCCAAATTAATACAAGAAATAGTGATGGAAATAGTATTTCGTACGTTCAAGAATGTGACAATACAAGGCATCTATTGTAGCTGGCACGTACAAAAAACTGTTGCTAGATTTTTTTTTTTCTTAAAAAACGCAACGAGTTCGTACTGTACGAACTCGTTTCAAGATAGGCGATCTAATAGGTATTTCTGATACCTAATATTTTAGTGATACAATAGAGTTTCTAAATAATAAGACTGGCCTTGACAAATCGTGTTATGAAGTTTGAACCATTGATTTACTAGCTAAAGAAATATTGAAGAATGAATGAATACGAATGAAAAAGTGAATGAATGAAATCTTGTATGAGTGAATGCTTGAACAATTTTGTCAAGACTATTATGTTAAAAATTAAGATCATAACACACTATTTAAAATATTATGATTTGCCACAGCTTGAATCTATTAACCCTTTTATTTACCTGCTAACGACTCTTATAATTATAGATGCAAAAGTTTATGAGAATGAACTGATGTATGTTTATCACTCTTTCACGCAAAAACTACTAAACGGATTTGGATGAAATTTGGTACACAGATAGTATTTAACCTAACCTATCCAGGCTAACAGGTAACATAGGATTTTTGATTTTTTTTATCCCCGTAGTACCTACGCACGAGGACCAAACGACCTATACTAAACCAGTATACGCGGATCTCTCAATGTAGGGAAAATCAATACAAAGCGAGGTTCTATTATCCTGGACATGTAGGTATAGCTTAAGGTGTCGCCGTGAGTACGATACCGTGGGACAATTACCGAATTCCATGATGTTAAAGCCGCGGGCACAAGATATTATTTAATATTATTATATTGTAAGCAAAAACCTTTCGGAACAAATTCCTAAATATTGATCGTGACCAAAAAGCATTGCTAAATAATCACTCACTTTCAGTCAATATTTACAATCGACATTGTAAGTTCAATGACATCTTGTTTCTCAAATATAGTTCAGGAGATCGCAAAGAAACAAGCTAAGCAAGTACTTCAACAGTCGTGACCATACTTGCCATGATATGTATTGTAATAACGAACATCTTATTTTTGTAATGTGTTACAAGATGGCGGCAGTGTTATATTGTTAACGTGTACATCTATGAAAACATTCGGGAAGTAGGCAGAAAGACCTTGGTGTCTTTGTTTAGACTAAATGTAATGTAGAACAAGCTGTTTAACTACTTTAACTAATGTGGTAAGTGTGTCGAGGAGTCTGTTTAATTCCTTTACATTAGAACAGAAATTAAATTTAATCTTAGAACTTTGTTCAATTGGGGGTCATCTCTGCGTTTAGCCGAATGTATTATCACATTATGTCCAGTGGCTTAACTAGTCCAAGTAGGGCCCTGTATCCATTTTTTTGGGGGTATTCAAAGATTTTTGCAAAAAAAAGAAAATGGCATCCTGACTTGCATAGCTTACGCTGTCATTAATTTTATGAAGATTATAATGAGCGAGCAAAGTGACATAAAAAATAGTGTAACTACGATCATGGGTCGCGTTGGTTTAGTTTTAATTGCGGAGCTAGAGAATTAGAGAATCCGAGAGGCTTTAACTGAAGCCTTCGAGCCAAGCAAGCTCGAAAAATTGGAGCTTTCTGGACAGCGATAAGTTACATTTCCATTTTTTATCTTATCAAGAAGAATTTGAGGTTGTGGGGGAAGATTTTGAGATTATTATCCTCAACACATCAGGGGCCCTTGTTACTCGGGGGCCCCGTATCATTGATACGGCGATAGCTACGTCCCTGGTTATGTCCAACATCATGGGTGTTTCCCATAATTTTCATCTACAGCAATTTACACAACCGCCACGCTTGACAGACAACGTGATCAAAGTAAGTTGTTATTTCAGGCCATTATATGACATTACATAGCAACATTAAGCACAAGTAATAGTGCCTGCAAACATTGTTAGTGTCATTTTTCACGCTTGGAATTTCAGCATAAACATTATAAATGAGTTGAATTGTTGAGAATCACGTTGCTTTTTATGCTGACGGTACCTGCGTACGGGCAGCATACAGCCTCTCATAAATCCAGGCTCCGTGGTTGCTACTGAGAAATTCCTGATGGAAAAAGACAATAATATTTTGCCCGACCTATTTTGGGAATCGAACCTCGTGTTTAGCAGTCACGATTGCGACCACTACACCAAAGAGGCTAGATTACCTAAATAATCTGTAAAACGGATACATTACGCAAAAACTCCAGCACTTCAGACCGGTAAAATTTCCTCATCTTCACAACCCTTAACCACATTCAATTTCAAAATAGTTTTCATAAAAATAATCCTTTTCATTTCAAAAACCAAAACATTTCAAATCGTAAATAAAATAAGAACAAAACACAATTGTTAGAAACGGACACTTAAATTTTATTTCGCTGTTACACGACTGAGATTTTGTGTTAAAATAATAACAAAATTTTCCCGGCAACACGAACCGACCATTTTCAACAATAAAACTAACATTATTTTGATATTTCCCCGAACATTTGGCTAAAATATTGTTAGCTGAAATGCACGTATTATTACATCTATATGAAGACTAATTGTCCTAGTATTTATGCTTTTCATAACACATAACATGACGCCTGAAATCCCCCAAAGGTTAGTAGACAGAGATGTATGTATGGAGCACATTCTTCTTTATTAATTTTTTTTCTTATAATAAATAAATTATTAAATATTAAAAAAAAAAGTAAATATTACTTTTAAAAATATTAAAAAAACAGATGGCAATCGCCATCACGGACAAGGTCCGAGCCGCCGGTGGTCAGGGCTCCAGAGAGAGGAATCTCCTCACTATGCGTACCGTGTCCAAGAGTACTGCTTTCTGAATCAAGCCCTTGACCCAGCCGCGCAGTGAGAGCCTCCTAAGGTGTTATGTACCACTTAAATTGTCTATTCTTTAGATTCTATTGTCTTCAACTGGGCACATAAATACTAAACAAATAAATAGTAAACATGGTAAATATTCCGTTTGTCAGTGTTGATAGTGTTAGTGACCACATCAGTTTTAAAACTTAAATGTCGGATCCTGATGAGTGTGTACTAAAAATTAAACGCAAGCGCCTTTGTTTGGCGTTGTGCAGAGCCTAGGGAGTATGTTGTCGATGGGAGCGACAGCAATTGTTGAGACGTGGTCGTGACACCTACTGGTTTAGGAACTGCTCTGGGTTTCCTTTTAGTTACAGTTACAGAGTATTTATTTATTGCTGTTTTGACATGGAAAGAAAAATTCTAGTGCGAGCAGGGTTTGAACCTGCGACCTTCCGATTCAGTACACCGGACGTCTTAACCAATTAGACCATCGCACCCTGCTCACAGCTCTCGAAATTTTCGTTCCATTAATAACGTCTTACGGTGACGTTATTAATATAATTAATATTTATTTATTATTTATTTATTTAAACTTTATGTACAATGGTGGTACATAGGCGGACTTAATGCCACAAGGCATTCTCTACCTTTGGGTTAAATAAGAAAACATTGTGATTGGTACAAAATAAATATATAAAAAATAACTTCTTGCTATTGAAAATTTATATAGGCACTTATAATGACACTAATACTAATATACAAATAAAATAAACTCACATCACATATACATATTTAGTTAGTACAGTAGTGTTAGTAACTGACTCTGTAACAATAAACTGTGTACAAGTTAAAGGAGCTATTTCTCTAGTTTACCCGTATCTCATTTTGCGCCCACAACTGTTTGACACTATGTATGTCACTCAGTACGACCTGGCCAAGGTCATATGTATCAGGATACGGCATATACATAATAAAGGGTGTAAATAGACCCTTAACATAGCCCAAAGGCACTTGTTCTCCCCGTCTTTCCGATCATTTTTTTGTTCTAGACCATGCCTGGGAACCTTCTAGTTACGGAGATATTGGGGGTCAAACTTCCAACTTTTTCACAATATTTTTTTAAATACACGTTTTTAATGTAAGATTTTTACTTTACACACCTCCACGACCCCCGTACTATTCAATCCATCCATCAGCACAATGCTTTGAGTGCTTTCCGTCGAGCCCTACCGTAAAACGTGAATTTTCACCCAAAAAAAAAAGTCGATTCCCAGCAATAATTTTTGCGTAAAGTTACTTAATTTGATGTACAGAATGCTTGGCTGACGGCTGTGTGAAGGGTTTGTTTACACCCTGTATACCTACTGACACTGAGAAATGTTCTAAAATGCATGTGTAAAAATTCAAAAACACTTATTTGCCCGACCTTGGATCGAGTCTAATACCGAGGCATTGATAAAACGCTAGGATATTTATTTTGCCAAGCCGGTAGGTGCGTTATCAACTTAAGGTACTTTTAAAACCGGAATACAGCATATATTAAGGAAAGAAAGAAAAAAGCGGGGTTTTTTTAATACTTTTTCCTTAAGCTATTTGTTAACCAACCGGTCTAATGAGTTTACACTTCACTGATAAGTAAATTGCTAAAACATGTTTTTAAACAAAAAGGATTTTCCACTTTGTAATCAAAAGATTATAATAATCAGGTTTTTATTCAGTGGGATATGAACATTCCTGTCTGTCTAAGGAGCTCGTGGCTAAATAATAACAGCCGCTCGGGTCGATCTTAAGGTTAAGCCACGCTTGCTTAGGTTGGTCCGTGGATGGGTGACAGCCCATTACATACCGAGTTTCCTCCGTGCCTCGGAAAGCACCTTAAGCCGTTGGTCCCGGCTGTTATTTGTACATCTTTGACAGTCGTTACAGGTAGTCAGTGGCCCGAAAGTCTGACAACCAGTCTTACCAAAGGGTATCGTATTACTCAGTACTAACTGGGTTGTGAAGGTCGGATAGGCACTCGCTCCATAAATAATACTGGTATTTAGCTGCATCCGGTTAGACTGGAAGCCGACTCCGACATAGTTGGGAAAAGGCTAGGCAGATGATGATGATTAACATTCCTGTAGTAGTATGGTCTTGTGGGAAACAGCTTTAATTAGGGATAATCCTTAAGAAGTGTTGCTTGTCACTGGCGACGGCAGCCAATACGCGAATTTTGCTCACCAAAATTTCCCACTTTATGAGCCAGAGGTACTACTGTTTTGTCTGTTTTTCACACTTTTTTTTCCCCGAACGATTACGCAGAGATGTACCATAGTTGATACCCCACAATTCACCAGTTATAACCTATATAATATGGACGAGCCTATTCACATTATCCAAGCACAATTCCAGACTCCGTACAGCTACTGAGAACTCCTAAAGAAATACGAAATATCACTTTACCTAATTCATGTTTAGCATTAGCGTTTGGGACCACTAGATCAAAAAACAAATAAACGATATTGAAATGTAATATTTTTGTGATAATTTGGAACGTAATATTAGATTGAAAATAACTCCTTAATAATGATTCGTTACTTATGCCTCTAATCGCCTCGTAATACACTTCCCTCCAAAAATTCCTTAGCAATACTCCTTTACCTTCTAATGATGTCGGTTAATTTCCTTAGATAGGGAGGTACTGACAAGGAAGGAATGTGCTACTAACCCTTGCGGTGGACCCTTTGGTTGAAAAGGTCTTCTAAAGGATCCAATACGGTTTATTTTTAGATGAAGTAAAGATCTTGTCGTTGACCCAGATTAGAGATTCATTTTAATTAAGGATTAATAGACATTTAAAAAAAAAAAATATTTTATTTTATAAGGTTCGTTTAACTAGTGGTCATCTGAACAGCGAAGTGTTAAGTTTAATTGTATAAAAAAAAAGTTTACATATTTATGAACAAACTATTGAAATATGTTCAACAAACTTTAGAAATAATTCTAAAACTTTTTCTTCAAGACAAAAAGTTCGCACTTCAATAGGTAAGGCTGCAAAAGTTTTATTTATGTTTTGTTACTCGATAACTAGCAACAATTCTTATTCAAGACACGAATAAAACTTTTAAAAGAAAATACGTCTTTCGAACTAAAGTGAGTAGGTGCTGGAAACTCTGATTCCACCCTTAAGTCCCCTAGTCTCAAAGTTCTTTTTCCAACAAAACAAAAACGATCATTAATAAGAAAACAAAAAGCGTCTTAACTTACCTTTTACGCTAATGACACTCCATTTTCTGCAAACGCCACAAATTTCTCTCACAATCCGCCATCAGACACAACAGAAAAACGTAAAAACAAATCCCTTATCAACCACACCGGCCGTAACGATAACAAAACTGCGAACGCGCGCGTTAACGTTACAATGTGAGCGTGAATACCGTTGAGTTTTTCGCGTAACGCAGTGAACGCGCACTTGTAAGTTAGCTTGTGAACGGCGAACGCGGCCGCATTGGTCTCATGTTAGAACGCAAATGACTGCCGGCATCGAAGCAGTACAATCGCTGTGACGTCAGTACAAATGAAATTAAAAATGGAAGAAAAAAAATCAGAAGAAGCTCCGCTGGAATGAATCTATAGAGCGTTATTGGTAACATGTCCAAGCCAAAGAGAAAGTTTTACAGACTTACTTAGTCATTCGAGTCGATTCGAAAGTGCAAGTACCATTCGGTTTGTCGGAATAAGCATAATAAATGCTTGTAAACAAGCAAAGAAAACGTAGCGCTGTCTCATGAAAGCAAAACCAGTCTGTGTAAACAATTTTTGGTATGAGACTTCCGAATTTTTGCGTAACCGGCTCCCACATTTCTTTTGTTATGTTCCGTAATTCATTCCAATTCTTGCATAATTAGTGGTAAACGGTATAGTTTTACCGTTTGCTCCCATTTTGACAATGTTTACGTGATTTCGATTACATAAGAATAGTATAAAGTTAGACAGAGAAGCCCATTTACTACTGTGAGTACCTACTGTGAGTATGTAATTAGTGAGTTAGGTATAATATAGACAATCGTTATGGCTATTTCTGATGTGCTAAAAATTGCACCTATACATCGGCAGTGTTGTTTTTAAGTGTCATGGTTTAATAATAGAGCTGTTTGTATATTTAAATTAATTCAGACCAAACTGGGTTATGTAAATGTATAATTATTTTTACGTAATTCAGGGAAATATATGTCAATGAAAGCATTAAAATATATTTAAATGAAAACTGTTTTGTAACTTCCCTTTTTTCCTGTTGACTGTTTGAAAGGAATCTAAAGAAATTTTGCTTAAATACCTTATGGATATTTAATTTTGTTAATGCAAGGTAACCGAAGTAGCCCGAAGAATTGCAAAATTTAAGTGGCAGTGAGCAGGGCACATTGCTTGCAGTACGGATCGGATGGCCGATGGGGCCGAAAATATCTGGAGTGGCGACCGCGAACCGGAAGATGTTGTGTTGGAAGGCCCTCCACTAGGTGGAACGATGACCTGGTGAAGGTGCGGGGATTCGCTGGATCCGAGACGCACGGGACCGATCAATGTGGCGACACTTGGGGGAGGCCTATGTCCAGAAGTCTTTCGGTTGAAATGATGATGATGCACAGGAATCGCTACGGATAATGCGCCATGGATGAAATGGTTTAAGGGGAAGTTATGAATGAAGTAGTGTGGATATTGCATAAAGTTGAGAATAAATCCACTCTGTTGTTCCAAACTCGAAGAGTAAAACCTACAAACAACTAACTTAATAATATTGCTGAGACCTGACGCATTTAGTGTAAGATACAGAGTCCAAATTGGTCGTAATCTTACGCTCGATCTGCCAAAATGAGCTCAATTTGACGCGATAACAGATCTAAGCGTAGATCTATGTTTAGTTTCTTCTCTTCTATGATCCCTTGGTACTTGGCGTGATTTGTTACACTAAAATGTAATTTATTTCTTGTTATTTGTTACCTTTCATATTTACGACGACCGAAACGTCTAATATTGTTTGGACATTCAATTAATTCTCACCACAACAGATCATTAATTCCTGTATGTTATGGTAAACTGAGATTCACGTAGTTTTGATCACAAACTGAGTTCAGTTTAGTATCACGTGGCCCCACAAATCGAAACAAGCCCTATGTATTATTAACTTGTAAAAGGCTGGCATTAATCAAGCCATGTTTTCACCGACCTTCGTCCAGATAATTTATTAGATAAGACTTCATTATTAAACCTCAGTATGTTGCTGCCGATAACGAAACCAATGTTACAAAGAAGAAATTCCAATATCCATATGAAATTGCTTTTACAATTATGAACGTAATGTTAGTACATTAAGAGTAAAAGAAAACACTTTCAATTCACAGCCTTGCAACTTGTAATAAATGTATGTGGAACTTTATGAGTGTAATGAGATTAAAGAAAGTACGTATATAGTTTATTATGATCTGCGATTTCACATCATTAACAGTGGGTTTACGAAAGTGACAATATCATAATATGTCTAGCCTTTTCTGATGTTGAGGTCGGATTTCAGTCTAACCGGATGCAGCTGAATACCAGTATAAACCTTAAGCATAATCAGCCTATAATGTTCCCACTGTTTCCCAACACAGGCCTCCTCCCTATGAGAGGGAATGGGCTATAATCCACCACGCGGGCCCAGTGCTGGTTGGTAGATGTCACAATGTCTTCGAATTTTTGGTTCTAGGACACGTCGGTTTCTTCCTGTTGTTTTCCTTCGCTGTTTTAAGAGCAGTGGTGATGAAATTAATTACACAAAGTAATGCGCCTGCCTGGGTTCGAACCCGCTACTTACTGATCGTAAATCGGGGATGCCACCACTGGGCCGCCGCCGTGCTCTCTTAAACCTTAGGCGCGAATTATACAGAATCGGCGTAAGGTGAAGGCGCGGCGCAGGCGCAACGCAGGCGTGGAATTGAGTGTAACTACACAGTACATTTTGTATGAAAACGTTTTGAAGCGGCATCATGCCTGCGCAAAGCCTGCGCCGCACCTTCACCTTACGCCATTTCTATATAAATCACTCCTTAGTCTTTAGATATTACCAACTAATAAGAATAATGTCTGAATAATGCATTTTTTATCATTATACCTAAATACAGTTAATCGGTAGTAACAAGACTATCATTCTCAGAGTTATAAAAAACTCGCATTGTTTTATTCTCGACTTTTCCCGTCTGGTTGCAATTAGACTCGATAATTGTAACTAATCGTTTGTAACGGAAAAACTGTCGACAAGTAAAGAAAACAAAAGGTTTATTTTGAAAAAAACAAGAAGTTTGATTTGGCGCCGAGTCAATGAAAGTAGCGTCTTTATTTCGTATTACGACTTCCTCCACAAAAATTGTGAAACAAACAAAAAGTCTTCAAGTCTTCCCTCTTTACAATATTTTTATTAGTATGTCGGATCCGGTCGATAGTATGGACATAAAATGAATCGCAATTACGCCGGTGGTGACATCACGCGACCTACTAACAAGTCTACCCACACCACAGCGTGCCTCTACAGAGTTCTGATGTTCAGCTCGAGACGAGGGCGACATTCAATGTCTGATCGCGGCGGAGTTGAGACGTCTTGGAACTGTACCCGATTCATTGTGCCCTATGTTATTGTGTTAAGTTGTAATCTCAAATAATTCGTTAGTTTTGCTAGAAGCAGTGTATCGCACCCAGGGTTTTCATTGCACGAAACCCATTTATTATTGAGGTTTATTGGACCCTCGACATTTGCAACTCAAAGTGAACCTTCTGTACCAACTTACTTTACATTCCAAGTCTGACACGCAAAGATGTATGTAAAACGCAATTCACTATCGAGATAAAATCGATACAAATCACAGAACGAGAGCAATCGATGTTACATAGTAATTAATTTCGCTGTTCCGCTCGTGTTGAGAAGATGTTCAAAGCGTTATTGTGAATTATTGCTCGTGACGTAATGTTGACACAAATTCGGTTGCTTTTATTGAAAATGAAAACTATAAGCAGAAAATGGAACGAAATGAGATAAAAAAAAAAAAATTTGATCATATTTGGAACTACTAATCTGATTCTGAAAATTCTTTGTCCCATTAGGTTATATTATGGCGTCGGCTTCCAGTCTAACCGGATGCAGCTGAATACCAGTATTTTACATGGAGTCGACTGCCTATCTGACCTCCACAACCCAGTTAGTACTGGGTATAACCTTGGTAAGACAGGTTGTTAGACTTTCGGGTCACCACACTGCTTGTAATGACTGTCAAAGATCTACAAATGACAGCTGGGACCAACGCCTTAACGTGCTTCCCGAGGCATGGTATACAATTAATTCATCACATTACTCTAAATCATATTTCCCAGAAAACTCTATAACTATCATTTATATGGTTACGCTATGGTTTCACCAGTGCATACGTTACACAAACCAATCTATATTTCAACAGTCATGATGTTTAAGTAAAAATTTATACAAGTAATGTACAGTCAACAAAAGAGATAAGTAAGCTGGCTAACTACAACAACTCACAGTGCCATGTCTGGCAAATGCTTATTTATTATTTTTTTGACGTCGTTCGCCTGAGGAAAATATCGAAATATAGAAAAAACAAGCGAATATGTAATACTGTCTGAAACCATGTATACTTCTGCCTATCTTCTCTAGAGAACAAGCGTCATGTTATGTATGTTCCCATCAAAATAAGTTTTTTTTGCCTAAATACCAAACTCTTTGGCTGACTGTCCATACTTGTCTGCATTTCGTCAAATCATTGGCACCACGATGATTAGAACTTTACAATTTCAAAATGTCGTTTAGTAACGTTTGTTGATTAACACGAACTTTCTTATTTTCTCCCGATGTGTAGCTTTTTATTCCATGTATGTAGAGATTCAATACTAATGTCTAACGTTACGTAAAGAGTTACAATCAGCTCATTACCGAACCTTGTTTTTTAGATAATCTGACGTGAAACATGTATCATCTATCTTCTTTCTGTAAGTCAGTTCCGTGACTGTCTGATAGCCATTTCAATGATGAAATCGGGCGATTAACTTTGTGTCTGAATAAATAACACTAAAAGCACAAGCAGTCGGCAATGTTCCCACTGCTGCTATTTTTAGTCGATGCTGCTTACATCTTGTATAATTTATTAATACCAATATTATTCCTTTATTTATTTTCTATACATATAATTTACATTTTTAAATATTTCTATACAAAGTAATATAAAAAACATTTCAAAATATAAAAAATAGTAGCCCACCGGCATCGGGAACAAGGTCCGAGCTACCGGTGGTCAGGGATCTTGAGAGAGGCACCTCCTAACGTTTCGCGCCGTGTCCAGAAGTAGTGCTTTCTGAATCAAGCCCTTGATCCAGCTGCCTAACGAGAGCCTCCTCAGGTATTGGTCGAGGCTGTTGGCAATTAAGCCATGGGCTGAAACAAGTATCGGCACAATGATCGCTGAGTCCACATCCCACATGTCAACAACCTCGCGAGCCAATAATAATAATAAATAATGTATATTTATATATTTTTTATATTTTTAAATGTTTTTTTTATATTGTTTTTTGTAAGGAATATTTAAAAATATAAATAATTTGTATGGAAATAAATAAAGGGAATAATGTATTAAATAAGAGAAAAGATGAATAAAGGAAATAAATAATAATACCAATATTTATTATTATTTGTTTACTCTACGTAGTAAATAATAATGTAGTAGTTAGTTGTTGATACATCATTAACGTGCATTAATTACACTTTGCGCTACATTAATTGGGTAATTTGTTTCGCCTGATGTATCGATAGTGGATTGCGATTTAATATAGATAACGCTCGTTTTAACACCAGTGTATTATCATAAAATGTGAACACATTTGGTAATTGGTTAGTTCCGAAAAATATTGTTTTAAGGTCAAACATTGATAGATTCCAGTTGCAAAACAACAGAAGGCTGGTGATGGCGGCCAGGCGTAGGAACAACGTTTTAACGTACTTTCCAAGATACGAGGATATTACACCATCATCATCATCATCATTCTCTTGCCCTTATCCCAATTCATTTGGGGTCACCAATTACTGTCAAAACATTCCCGCGGAAACACCCAACAAAACTATGCCAGACCTGGGAATCGAACTCAGTACCCCACACGCAGGCATCGCACTTGCGACGAAGATACCAACTGAGCAAAACACAGTACCAAGAAAGGGAAATACTGCATCGAAGACAGAGTCGTATAATAACAAAAGCGAGTAGAAAATACTTCTAAGGCTTGCATGCAATGGTACCACGTGCGCAATAATGCAATTATGGAGGAATCTCTTCAGTAGCATGCACTTAGAAACCATAGGAAGGTACGTGTTCTGCATTTTGTACGTCTTCATTTAGTTTTAAATAAAATTGTAGGTTAATAGAGTTAACTGAGTCTTAAATTCAACAACCTTGCTGCCTGTTTCGTTGATTTAGAAGTCTAAAGCGATACTGCTAAGCACGAGGTCCTGTGTTCGATTCGTAGTTGATTAGTTACTCTTTGTAGCACCCTGAAACTTTCTTCCTGACGTCAATTTGATTGTTCTGTTGTACCAGTATGTACTTGCATAGCTCTATCATTGTTGAAGGTGCAGTTGGATATATAAGGTCTATCTTTTCATACACGAAATATTTTAAGAGTTACTTCTATAAGTCGTAAAGTCGCCATAGCAACGAAAAAAAAAAATATCTGAGTGTTTTTTTTACGAAATTATTATAATTCTAATTTTTTTTGAGACTTTTTGCATAAAACCTTTACTCCCATATTCTAACAATGACAGTAGGTAAATACGACGTAGTAAACTAACGTAATGGATGCTTAAAAATTAGGAGCCAGTATTTATTTTGTGGGTCAAGTAATTTTAAATTAATTATTTTTATAAAAATATACTCAGATAAAAAAAAAATCCCTTGAAATGGCTTTGTTATAGCCGTTAGATGATTCCCTGAAAATATTTCGTAGATGAATAGTTAGACCTTATATACACACAGAGCCTGTTTTTAGAAGGAGAATTTAACCTAAATGGGTTATCCTAGATATCATTATAATCCTAGAAGGACATACACTGACCTTATTGGAGAAGTTCTTCAAAAAGGTCAGATGCGTAGTACCCGCAACCGGTGTGCGTGTATAACCAGATGTATACAAGTGGACGAGGCGAAAGCAGTATTTAAGGATCGTAGCAGCGTTCTGTGTTTTCTCCCCCATGGGAAAAAAGCGTGAGTTTATCAACATAGGCGAAATACTGTTATGACTTACAGAGCCGAAACGTGGGCACTCACGGTACGGCTGGTCCATAAATTCAAAGTCGCTCAGCGAGCTATGGAACGGGATCGCATCCGGAACGAGGTGATCCAACAAAGAACCAGAGCTCACAGAATAATAAGCTGAAGTGGCAATGGGCCGGTCAAATTAGCCGTAGAACCAAAGACCGTTGGGGTAGACGTGTTCTTGAGTGGAGACCGCCAATCGGCAAATGCAAGGTGGGACGCCCTCAGGCTCAGGCGGAGTGACGATCTTCGCTGGGTGGCTGGTAGCAACTGGATGAGAGTTGCTGAGAACCGAGTTGAGTGGCGGGCGATTGAGGAGGCCTATGTCCAGCAGTGGACTGTTGTAGGCTGATGATGAGGCGAAATACTAGTTCGTTATAAGCGATAATTTTACAATTTTCGCTTATAACGAACTAGTATTTCATTCTAGTATGTCGTTAAGGTTTTTTCTTTATATTTAACTTCAAGTATCGTTGTGTTATATAGCACTGGCTAATTAGTGGACATATCCTAGCGGCCCTTATAAAAAGCCTGTTTTTAATGTAGGTAAATGAAACATAACTTGAAAATTAAAAGCATCCACGTTTTAATTAGGTTGTAACCAATATTCTAAGAATCCAATGTCACAAGAAAATATGCTAAGAAAAGTGTTTTTTTAACATTTCTTATAAGGGAACAGGACCAAAAAATAGGTATTTTAAGAAACTGTTGCCGTCGCGTTACGTCAAGCCTGCCCCCGTAGAGTGCGATAGGGAGAGCTGCAGCTAAGACGGATATCACAAAACTTTGACGAGATCGACTTTTCGTATTCCCGTTTTTTCTCCTCCAAAACCGAGTCGACTCAATAATTTTTGACATTAAAATTTTAAGAAAGAGTATGTCTAGGTTCCTATCAATTCCTTTTTTGCTGAAAACTTTTCTAATTTGCCTGGTAGTCCTCTAAACACGGCCGTAAAAATGGGTTATTTTTGGAGGGTCATATTTTCTTTACTTATTAGAGGAGCTTGTGGCTAAATAATAACTGCCGCTCAGGCCGATCGTAAGGTTAAGCCGCGCTTGCCTAGGTTGGTCCGTAGATGGGTATTACATACCGAGTTTCTTCCGTGCCTCGGAAAGCACGTTAAGCCGTTGGTCCCGGCTGTCATTTGTAGATCTTTGACAGTCGTTACAGGTAGTCAGTGGCCCGAAAGTCTGCCAACCAGTCTTACCAAGGGGTATCGTATTACCCAGTACTAACTGGGTTGTGGAGGTCAGATAGGCAGTCACTCCATGTAAAATACTGGTATTCAGCTGCATCCGGTTAGACTGGAAGCCAACCCCGACATAGTTGGGAAAAGGCTAGGCAGATGATATTGATTATCTTTACTTATTAGTTGCTGAACAAAAGGAAATGACAGGGCCGTGTCTACAGTAGACATTGATTATATAAAAAAAAAAATGATTGCTCTAGAGGCATTATTGAGGAAGAAAAAGTGGGAATACATTTGTGTGGAGAAATTGCAGCCCCTGTCCCCTCTTAACACTTCCCCGGAACCAAAATCAGCACCAACGTTCTTTGTTTCCTTTTCCAAGAATCGTCTTGAAGATTTAAGCATAAGCATAAGCATAATCAGCCTATTAATGTTCCCACTGCTGGGAAACAGGCCTCCTCTCTATGAGAGGGAATGGGCTATAATGCACCACAAGGGCCCAGTGCGGGTTGATAAATGTCACATGTCTTCGAATTTTTGGTTCTAGGACATGCCGGTTTCCTCACGATGTTATCCTTCACCGTTTTGAGAGCAGTGGTGATGAAATAACTTACACAAAGTAATGCGCCTGGCTGGGTTCGAACCCACGACTTACTGCTCGTAAGTCGGGGTCTCCACCACTGGGCCACCGCTGCTCTCGTCCTGAAGACTTGACTCATTGCATTTTCCACAAAAAAGTCTCAAGTCTTTGTTTTGGCGGCCATTCAAGTACACCCAATACCCAAAAAGTACCCTTTATAACTTTCTTACAAACTTCAAAGCATTGACATCGCGAAATAAACCGTGCCGTTCTGACGTTTGCCTTTAAAAATACAACAGATAAAATTTTATAGTGGGAGATGCTGTTTTTGTATTCCAAATTATACTTTAACTTGTCTATCTTAAGGTTCAAAGTAAGTGTAAAGAAAAATGACAGTAAAGGACTGGGAAAAAGGAGAATAAGCAAAATAACTTTCCTAATTAAAATTTCACTGCCCACTGGCAACCGTACTGAAAGAATAAAACAAAAAAGTGTTCTTTTTTTGAACCAGCAGAATAGAGTTAATTCCCTTTGCCTGATAAAGTCGGTCTGGTAATTTTAAATACTTGCATAAAATTGTGTGTTTTGCTGGCCGCTAGGATTGCGGTTCGACGCCGCGGGCATGCTATTTAAAAAAAGAAAACCTTTTTAATATAATTTCAGTTTCAATATCAAATATTTTTTTAAATTGCCCTGATTTTCTTTAATCCTGATATTCCGAAAAGTAAATAGCATTGATTTTTATTCTCCAAAACATTCAAAAGTTTTGCGTTTTGCTGCAGAATGTATCAGGATCGATGGCCCAGATTCGTCACGCTGGCGACTTAGAGGCGTTTGTAGAAATCGGCTGGAGAAAACCGCACGGAGAGAATAGTGTAAGGCTTTGGGGGAGGTCTATGTCCAGCATTGGGACAATATAGGCTAAGAAAAAAAAATATACTTGTCAGATCCGGTCGTTGGTATGGACATAAAATAAATTGGAAAGAGCGCATGTGTGCAGTGGTGACATCACACGACCTACTTTCTAGTCTACCCACAACACAGCGTGCTTCTACAGAGCCCTGATGTTCAGCTCGAGGCGAGGGCGACATTCAATGTCTGATCGCGGCGGAATTGAGACTTCTTGGAAGTGACCCCGATAAGTTGTACTAATTTGTTAGTTTTGTTAGAAAAAGTGTATCGCACCCAGTGTGTTTTCATACCACGAAACCCATCGTTTGCCCACATGATGTACGTCGTACGAGCCTAACGGAATTAATCCTGACATATTCGACACACTCATACATGCTAACGTAGATGTTTAGTAGAGATTAACTACATTGTTTTAAGCTTTCGCGGTTTAAAACTAAACTTATATTGTCATCATGGCGCTTGCAACAGCGTCAAAATATCGGTAGCTCAAAATAATGAACAATTACGGAAGATATCCCGTGACAGTATAAGTTTATTAACTACATTGTTTTATACCAAACTCAGCTAACTGAAAGTAATTTTTACCACTGACAATGAAACATTAACCCCACAGATCATAAAACAATAGCCACCATCAGCAATAAAAAAGATTTCTACAAAGGAGACTGGGCATATCTGTCAACCACGTTTATAATGGCGTAGATTCGCACCATGCATTCCAATTCTAGCAGGTGTTACGCTTAAACTTTTTTTTGTTGTGGCTAACCAACGTCCCGTTGCAACCGCTTCAAAAAGGCAGAAAATTAAAATACAACCTCAGGGGTATTCCCCACAAAATGCTAGCCAAAATCCACTGCGAATTTTATGGCCTGTGAGCGAAAACTTAGAAATTTTGCAACATATTTTGTTGTTTATGAGGCTCAACTATGAATAACTTGTGGTTTTGCGAAAGTATTTTTTGTAACAATGTTAATAATGAACATATTAAAAACTAGCGGCGCGTCCCGGCTTTGCACGGGTGGATATTTATTTTTTAAACATTTAAATATAGCCTATGTTACTCAGGGATAATGTAGCATTCTAATGGTGAAAGAATTTTTGAAATCGGTCCAGCAGTTTTTGAGTTTATTCGTTACAAAAATACAAAACTTTCCACTTTATAATATTAGTGTAGATTAAATTAGGTATAGAATTCTATGCACATGAAAAAATAAACGGTTATTAATGTCGTACATTCACGATTCAACATGGGCCACCAAAAAACTGCTACAGTAAGGAACAAAGAAGATATTGGCCATCATTAGGTGAATAAGTAGTTTCCTAATTTGCAAGCAGGAGTCAGGAGGGGAACCTTTACTGCCTAGCGCCTTAACAACTAGTTTAGGAATTAGGAGTTTGCTACTTAATCAATCGTGACAGCACGAACACAGTACAAACATTATTACCGTGACACGAATATGGCAAAAAAACCTTTATTATCATGTACAATTTCCAGGAATGTTTCGTTCTGGCAATGTTCGCAGAATCTACAGGCATAGCCTCGAGCATTGCGGCCATTTTGTCTTTGATTATCCTATGAAAGATAAAACAACAAACATTCATGTATGAATCTACATAGAATATGCAAACAATATTTATGATTATACGTACCTACGTACATATGAAGTCTTAGCGGTAGATGGCGCGTTTCTTCCGGTCTCTATCGGTTCACTCGTGCAAAGCGATGGCAAAATAGATCGTAGTGTAAAGCACAGAATTAACACGGGATGGATGAAACAGCGGCAGGTCATGGGAACAATCTGCGACTCCCGCATTCCCCTTAAAGTCAAGGGGAAGATTTTTAAACCATGGTTAGACCTGCTTTCTTTTATGTATCAGAATGTTGAACCATAAAAGATCTTAATAAGTATCCATCAGAATAAACAGTGGTGCCCTGCAACGGCCCCGTCACACGAGTATTATGTCGAATCCTAGGCTCTTTATGTTTACGTCATATTTATTTTCACTTTGAAGGTCGTCTCCCGAAAAGAAATTCCTCATGAAAAACCCACTACACGACACGACACTTTGCTCGACCCGGGAATTGAACCCAGGACCTCATGGTCAGCAGTCGCGCTTGCGACCATAGACCAACGAGGCAGTGAAGTCAGGGAGTTTTGAATAGAATTTAATATTAGTTCATTTGAATGTTTGAAGATTTTAGAACCCTCTTCTTATGTAGATTTGACTTTTTATAACCTCTAGGGCTTTTTCAACATAAGTCTGTTTGGTCATAACTTTACTTTTATGAGTTTAATCTTGCCAACTACAGCCGCGGTGCTAATAAATTGACGTACGACCTCATTAAGTTAATTAGTATTTAGATTTTTAATTTAGATTTCAAATAACTAACTGCAAATAATATTTTAATGAAGTTTTGCAGAAGGTGAAATATTAGTTTTTATGTAAAACAAAATAATATGTCGATAACGTTGCATAGTAAACATCGTTTTTTAAATGATGAATAACTAATGAATACAAAAATCTGTATTATTTACTAAGTGACCAATTAGCAGTTACTTACGGCACCATTATTTATTTTATACATTTATTTAAGGGAAGTTTTATAAAACCATGGTTAGACCTGCTGTCTTGTATGGATCAGAATGTTGGCCCACAAAAGGAATGAATGAAAGGCATAATACATGTGGCTGAAATGAGAATGCTAAAGGGGATGTGTGGTGTAACGCGAATGGATGAAATAAGGAATGAGTACATAAGAGGAAGTCTGAAAATGGCGCCGGTGACTGAAAAGTTGTGTAGTAGTCGGTTGTCGTGGTATGGACATGAGATGCTGAGGAATGAGGAAAATGTAGTAAGGAAAATGTTGAGTATGAATGTAGTTGGCTATAAGAGTAGAGGAAGATCAAAGAAACGATGGATGGACTGTGTGAAGGATGAAATAGCTAGAAAGGATATGACTGCTGAGATGGCGAGTAATAAAGAAGTATGGAAGAAGACATGCTACCGACCCCAAATATGTTAGGATAAGGGCAGAAGAATAATGACCTAAAACATATATTTATTACCACTTTGCCCCCGGTTTCGTCCCTGTGTAGGTTGGTAATATTCCATAGGAACGTACTCCGAGATAAAAAAATATCAAATCAAATCATTTATTTATTTGCAAACATGGGTATTAGGAAAATAGATGTTATATTATAATAAGGTTCTCCACATTTTGCCGTCACATGGGCATGCAAATAATTGGTTTACAAATTATTATAAATTTAGAATAAGTGGCATGTCATGTCATAAATCACATGTCATAAAAAAAAAAATAATGTCAACATGGTCAAAGTAATAAAAAAAATAAAATATTATCGATAATGTCAAACAAATAAGTGGCATGTTTTTAGTATATATAGTGGCAATTATATGTAATAAAATCAAATAATAATTATCCTGCATTGAACAAACAAACAGACGAGCAGAAATACAGGTTGACTTTCGTCTTGTGTTAAATCACTTGTAATCATTTCAACACTAATTAATAGCAACTCAACGAGTCATGTAGATAGCCGAACATGCAATTGGATTGAGCCTATCAAAGAACCGATGTGAGATGACTGTGATGAAATAGTGAGTATAGAAAATGATGCCCAGTGAAACCGACACTCATTGATTATTACTTATAAGTACATACTCGTGAATAATTCGCTATTATTTGTGTTCTGGCTATTTATAGTAATATGTACTTTCTCCGTTTCTAAAAGGATTACTAAGTACGTACTGATAAGTTGAACAATAGGTTGTTAACTTTGACTTATGACCAGACAGAATTACTTTTAATAGTTAAAAAGTAAATAGGTATAACAACTGTTTGTGGTATGTAAGTGGTAGATATTTATTGATATCATTTTCATTTCTTTTTTTCATTTTTAACTTTACAGTAGATTTATGTTATTTTCTTTTTTAATCAATAACTTTGTTATGTTTTACAGTTACATAAGTTCAAGTTTGTGTCTAAGTCAACAGCTCACTAACTCCTATAATACAAGCTTGACTTAGTTTAGGAGTTAGAGAATTCCATAATTCTATGTGTCAGCGTACAACCTCTAAACTAAGATTTAAATTGTCATTAGATTAAGAAATTCTTGTACGCACGACGGCCAATCAAGCTTTACTAAACCAGTTTATGCGGATGTCTCATTGTGTAGGAAATCTATACAAAGCGAGGCCAAGTTATACCGCAAATGTACAGATTCATGTGCCGTCGTGTGTACCTACCTTGATGGAAATAAATATTATTATTATTACTGATAGATTAACTGTTGTATTATTCGTAAAAAAATATCTATTGTGCACTTGATCTTTTTGAGTGACTAATGAGGTTAGAGGCTTAAAGAATTAGTACATCCTTTAGAAGGACATAATAATTAAGGGTATAATAAGAGCCTTCATTACAATAATTTTTTTGTTATAGACCATACCTGGGAACCTTCTAGTTCCGGAGATATTGGGGGTCAAAGTTCCATGTTTTTCACAATTTTTTTTTTTAATACATATTTTTAATGTAATATTTTTACATTGAATACCTCAACGATCCCGCACTATTCAATCCATCCTTCAGCACAATGTTTTGAGTTGTTACATTGAGCCCTACCGTAAAACGTGATTTTTCACCCCAAAAAAAAGTCGTTTCCCAGCACTAATTTTTAATACAAAATTTACTTAGTTTGATGTACATAATGCTTGGTTGACAGCTTCGTGAAGGGTCCGTTTACACCCTTTACACACTTTGACATGATAGCTTAAGGAACCGTTCGGATACAAACAAACCGTCACGGGGACCGTTCAGACAAAAGACGCATTCAAAAAAAGTTTCTATTGAGATACGTGGAAATTGGTTAAGGGTCTCATGGCTAAATAATAAAAGTCGCTCGGGTCGATCTTCAGGTTAAGCCGCGCTTGCCTAGGTTGGTCCGTGGATGGGTGATCACCCATTATATACCGAGTCTCCTCCGTGTCTCGGAAATCACGTTAAACCGTTGGTCCCGATTGTCGTTTGTAGATTTTTGACAGTCGTTACAGTGGCCCGAAAGTCTGACAACCAGTCTTACCAAGTAGTATCATATTATAGAGGTCAGATAGACAGTGACTTGAAGTGACGGTTAGACTGGAAGAAAAGGCAGGTAGATGATGATGACGTGGAAATTGGCTAAGCAATACGACTACTAGTAGACACTGCCAATTCCACAGCATCTACTACTAACATTTTTATAATGTTCTCTGTTTTCTGGCTTACCATTTAAATACAGGATGGAAGGGACACCGACACGAAAACGGTTACCATGTATCCAGTACATCATTCTTCCTCATAGAAATTTTTCGTCGGTTGCAGCTGTTTTTTTTAATAACTGATGAAAAATTTCTATGTACGGGGCTCAGAATTATGTACTGAATACGTGATAACCGTTTTCGCGTCGGTGTCCCTTCCATTCTGTCTTCCGTCCGAACGGACAACGTCTCAATGTTTCGCCATTTAAATAAACAGCACATAATTCTGCTAAAACTACCTAAAACGCAGTGTTGTGGTCCAAAATTCCTATTCAAATCTTCCTGTACATTAGACGCCATGTAACCAGCGTTTAATTCCAACAAACAAATATATTTCCCTAGACGGAACCACACTGCAGCTAAACCGCGCTTAGTTTATTTCCTAAATGGCCGACGGCATTCTAAATGAGAAAATCTTGTTGTATTTTTAGGGGATCTTGTTATGACAAGATTCCCTAAATAGAATATAACATAACATAATATCACGCCTGTTATCCCCGAAGGGTTAGGCCGAGATGTACCTAATAGTACACCCACATTTCGCCAGTTATGTTTGAAGTTCCCAATAATAGGGGCGAGCCTATTGCATCAACCGGCCACAAATCCAGACTCCGTGACTGCTACTGGGAAATTCCTGATGAAAAAACCCAATAAAACTTTGCTCGATCCCGGAATCTTTATGTTATTTATTTATTATACAAAAAGATACAAAGTGTATTGAGATAATACGAAAAAGCGTCCCGCTGCGCCTCAAGATGCCTCGCGACGTCGCGCGCCGCGCTGCGCAGCGCGGAACCACTGGCCTCTTCAACCACCCTTACAATTGTATCTCTTGAATTATTTCATTGCTTCTACTCTCAAAAAGGTGAAGGAAACCATCGTGAGGGAAACGAGAACTGAAAATCAAGGGACTGAAACAAGGATGTATGACAACCACCAACAAGAAACGAGCCCGTCTACTGCCTCCTGCCGGAGGCTTTACGCGGGGGTCGTGCAGTCAATGGCTCTTTACGGGGCCCCGGTGTGGGCGCGTTCTTTGAGGCGGCAAGCCGCCCACTACCTGAACGCGCCCCAAAAGGTGATAGCCATAAGGCTAATCCGGGGGTACCGCACGATCACCGGTGAGGCGGCTAGCCTCCTTGCCGGATTGCCGCCATGGGATCTGGAGGCGATAGTCCTCGCGCGCCTGCACGAATGGCACGCGGAAGCACTATGTCGGGGGGAAACTCCGCTGCCGCGACAAATTGCCGCTCAGCGGACAGACCTCCGGCGTGATCTCATGGCGACATGGAGAGAGCGACTGTCGCAACCCTGTGCAGGGCACGCCACCATAGTGGCGATAAGTCCCCTCTTTGAGGAGTGGCTAGATAGGCGCCACGGCGCCCTCACCTACCGCCTGACGCAGGTCCTCACCGGACACGGTTGTTTCGGAAGGTTCCTGCACCGAATCGGGCGGGAGGAAACGCCCGGGTGTTTCCACTGCGAGGATCGTCCGGAGGACACGGTGGAACACACCGTGGAGGTCTGTCCCGCTTGGGTGGAGCACCACCGTGTCCTCATAGCGGCGATTGGCAGCGGCGATCTCTCGCGTCCGGCCTTGGTTCAAGCCATGGTCCGGAGCGAGAGGGAATGGGAAGCCGTCACCTCCTTCTGCGAATCAATCATGCTAGTGAAGGAGGTGGCAGGACGTGAGAGGGAAAGAACCTCACGTCCAGCCGCCGCGGGAGACGCCCTGGGCGTCGGGGGTCACGTGGTGGCTTCCGACCACCGTAGGCGCTGGCCTGTGGACGGCGAGTTATAGGCTAGCTCGCCGTCCGGCCGTCTTATGACGACAGGCCGTGTCGACGGCGCGTTCGTGTTCCACGCGCGCCTCAAAGAGATGTCAGCAATCAAGTAGGGGTCCGTATGGGCCGATGCCTGCCAGGGCTGCGGGACTGTTCGAAAGAGATACCGTGGCCCTGGAACACAAAGGGCAAAGAAGGAACATGGATGGGTTTTAGTCAGTACAAATCTGACACTCCCCTCCGCTCCGCCCAGAGTGGGGGGGTGATTTGATGATTTCCCATCCGGAAAAAAAAAAGCCCGTCTGCTGGTACTCCTCTCTCACGAAGAGGATGACAGCGTCCCAGCCGTGGGAACATTTTAGGCTAACTATGCACAGTGACACTAATCTGGGACTGATATAAATTAGGACCACTTTTGATCTTCACATCTGGCTTGAATGCTGTCATGTCATTATAGTCTAGAAGCTTTTGAGCTTTGCGTTATACCCGCAGTTAAGAGGATAAGCAAACCATTATTAATAATTCAGGCAGCTTATTAAGTTGAAGGCAGGACTAATTGTTTACAAACTGTGCAATTAAAAAGATATAATTTACAAAACAAAAAAAAAATATTGACAAAAACATGCTTCTAAAATTAATCATAACAAGAATTACTCTTAACTTCCTCAAATTATTTTCATAACAAACTTCAAAGCAAAAGAAAAACCTCTACACAATATTTTCCTAAAAAAATTCACTGTTCCCCTTAATCACGGCCGCCAGTGTATGCTATCACGCGTCGGGATTAACACTTGAAATGCAAATAAGGCCACGTAAAATACACACGCGCGATACGCTAGAATTAATTCTGTCTAATTTCACATAATTGTCCGACCGAAGGATTTTAACCCTGCTCTGCTCGGATAATACGAATAATCTGCGGGGAATTGTTTAGTCTTATCTTTGAATGGTCTATAGCAATGATTGGCGGGCTTGCGGGAAAAGATAGTGAGGTTTTCTTGGGAATTAGACATTACTCGACTCTAATTCCCAAGAAAACCCCACTATCACAGGATTATGTGTACGTGCATACATTTAATTTATTCTAAAGAATTTGTGTATGTCTCTTTGTGTAAAGTTGAGAAACGTTGTTGCAACGTCAAAGATTAAAGAAGAAAAAAGTTAACCGGTAAATATTTAGGTGATATATTTTCTAGGTAACTTTGTTTAAACTTCTCGGTCTGTGTGTGAGCCCGCTTGGAGCCTCCATCGGTGCAGATCTTGGTGGTAGTAGCAAATACTCCAGGGCCTCGCTTGAGGACTGACGTGGAGAAGGGTTTCGCGTGAACAGTAGCTGCTCGCGAGTCATTCGATCCTAAGCTCAAGGAGAAATCATAAGTCAATGTGGCGTGTTTTTTCAAACAGATAGAAACAGACAGTTAAACATGGCTCATCATTCATCATCATTTCAGCTGAAAGACGTCCACTGCTGGACATAGGCCTCCCCCAAGTATCGCCACATTGACCGGTCCCGTGCGTCTTGCATCCAGCGGATCCCTGCAACCTTTACCAGGTCATCGGTCCACCTAGTGGGAGACCTTCCAACGCAACGTCTTCCAGTTCGCCGTTGCCACTCCAGAACTTTCCGGCCCCATCGGCCTAAAAAAACATGGTTGTTTGAGCGTAAACTTTGTTTTAAGTGACTTTGTTGCACAAATGCAAAAATAGTATTATCGAAAGGTGATAATTTGAAGTCTCAACAAGAAACAAAGAACTGATAAAAATATACACGGAAAACGATCATAGAATACAAGAAACATGGACAATTACATACTGTACAGATACAATTATACATTACGAGCCAAAGATAAAATCATTTGTTCCATCGCTGTTTGTTCATCATTGACACGCATTTGCTTTATTCTTTAAACGGCTATTAATTATATTGGCATGTTAGATATTTGACAAGCTATGTGTCGAATTGATACATTACTAGTTTGTGTTACTTTCGCGTGATGGAACTTCCACACTGACTTACAAACATTATAAATGCGAAAGTTTATGAGGATGGATGTATGTTTGTTACTCTTTCACGCAAAAACTACTAAACGAATTTTAATGAAGTTTTGTACATATATAGTTTATAAACTGACTGGTTGTTACTAACTCTGATTTTATGGCTTTTATTTTGCTACGTTATGAGTGTTGAATTATACTACTAGGTATATCTCTGTGACTATATCTAAATGTTTGGAAAAGTTGTAGTGTATGTAGCGGCAGTACAAAAAGGACTACAGCGCCATCTATGACCCAAATGGAGAACAAACAACAAAATTCTGAATCGCGTTATTAAAATTATGAAAAATCCGACAAAAACTGTCGGGCAGTAGTCCACCAGACATAACAACCGTCTGGTCGGAGGATCCTCCCTCTTCTACGAAGTATAATTGAGGAACTTTACACCATCTCCTTCATACCCGTATATGTATGATCAAAGCAAGTTATTTGAAATTAAACTGTATAATAAAGCTATAGTAGTTGTGTTTTAGCATGGCAATAGCGGTCATTGCCCTTTTCCTGATATCTCTTTACACGAACTGAAATCATAAACAGTGTAATTATCGTTTTGATCTGTTAATGTTCAGGATCACAATCAATGTCAATTCAGGGGCTATTAACAGGTTAGTATACGTTTTTTAAAAGAAGAGATTCAATAAATGTATGTGGTTCAATGACCGCTATTGCCATGCTAAAACACAACTACTAAAATATTAAGGTCTCTCGAAAAGTGCAAAAGACTGCAGTGAAAATGCTGTTTTTTTTAAGTGAATTCAAGCAGCAATTAAAGTCAGATATTTTTCTTTGAATCACTGAAATCTTCACTGTGATAAAGTAGCATGTCCATATAACCAACCTTATCAGACTCAAGCTGGCCAAAACCCCCCACTTCACACCTAATGCGTGATCACCAGCCACCATAGAATGACTAAACCGACCTTTAATTCAACTAATTGGCGTTTCTTAAAAATGGTAACGCAGTGGTAAAATTTGAAAGCGTGTCATGGTTATCACGTTAAGTAGAAAGATGGCGTGTTGAAAACTTTGCAATAAAAATTAACAGATAGGGTTTATGAACCGTAAACGATATTCTGAAGTCACGTACCTATAGTTATTGTTGGTAGTGATAAAGACATGACGAATAGATTTATGAGCCCGTAAATATTAACTACTGAATATTAGTTGCGTTTTTGTACGCACGACGGCCGATCAAGCTATACAAAACCAGTTTATGCGGATCTCTCATTGTATAGGAAATCTATACAAAGCGAGGCCAAGTTATAATGGAAATGTACAGCTTCATGTGCCGCCGTGTGTACTATGACAAGAATGAAAACGCCACAGTTGTGTTGTTCACTAACATCTCCTTCATGATTTTATTCTCCTAGTACTTTCTTTTCAAATTCTAAATTGAGTTCTCTCGTAAACCTTAGAGTGTCAGAGAGTGACAAAAAAAGCAAAATAAATAAAAAGTTTCCTTGTAACTTTGGGAGCTGACTGTACCATACAAAAAATTGTTGGCGAAACGAGAATGTATGAAGATCAAAATAGTTCCAAAAGGTACTTTTTCACTTGTTTTGAATGTCTTTTGTTTAGAAGGTGAATCGGGAAAGTTAGGGTTTTACCTACCAATCTATCGTCGATCGATCGTCGATCGAGTAGTAATGACGATCGATCGATCGGTGTGGTATTAACACCCTTACGCAACAGTAATGTATCCATCCTGACAATGTGCCTGTCTTTCCCCCTTTTTTACTTTTAAACATTTTACCTCATGGATGTCCACCGGCGTTGGGCGTGTGGACGAGTCTGTCAAACTCTAACTGACTGTGTGTGTTGCCTCTCATCACTTCTGGCTGGGGTACGGAGGCACATTTGCAATCTCCACAATCATCCCAGCAGAAGATCTTTCTCAGCCTGACATAGCATCATGACTAAAAGACACATTGATCCCCGAGTGCTAAAAATGTATCAATCACCTATAGGGTCAAGTACAGCAAAGAAATACGCCAGAATCCTGTATTTGCAATATTTTGTATCCTCAATATCTCTTCGTTCTAAGAATAAGTTTCATGATACAGGTAGGATATTTCGAAGATGTGTCTCTCAAATTAAAGAAGAACTCATAATTGTGACGGAGTCTGGATTGGTTGACGCTTGCCCCAATTATACTTGTCCGATCCGGTCATTGGTACGGATATAAAACGAATCGCAAGTACGCTAGTGGTGACATCACGCGACCTACTTACAAGTCTACCTATACCACGGCTGATTCCGCAGAGTTGTGATGTTTACAGCTTGCGGCGAGGACGACATTCAAGGGCTGATCGCAGCTGAGTTGAGACGTCCTGGAACTGCACCCGATTCATTGTGCCCCGTGTTAGTGTGTTAAGGCGTAATGTCAAGTAATTTGTTAGTTTGCTAAAAACAGTGTATCGCACCCAATGTGTTTTCATTTCACGAAATCAACCAATCAACGGATTAACGGGCTTTCCGGGGCACGGAGGAGACTCGGTTTATAATGGGTTGTCACCCATCCACGGACCAACCTAGGCAAGCGTGGCTTGACCTGAAGATCGACCCGACCGGCTGTTATTATTTACCACGAGCTACTTTAATGTAGTCTTCTTACTAAACACGATCAGCCATAAACAACACTGATCATACTGAAATCAGCAAAAGTGTAATAACGAAATTCCTTAAATACGAAATCGTTACAGCTGTCCAAAGTCGACATACAAAAGTTGTAATAGTCATAATTTTGCAAACCACTTATCTTGCATCTCACACAAAACCCAGCTTTATTTAGACCGGAATAGCGAATATGGAAATCGCAGAATTTCAATAGCAATTTTGCAAAGTTATTTAGCACTTGAATCCATCAACTGTAGATCTTATTTACGAAGCCTTAAGGTGTAAAATGATGGCAAATCTAAAACAATAAGTTTAGGAAATTCGCGTTGGGTTTACCTCAAACCGCAGACACCTGCTGGAGAGCTGACACCTTCACTTATATGAGATATTGTTGTTATAAAGGATTTCGAATACTTTCGTGAACGTATTTTGAATGAATTGCTAGATCGTTTTTATTATATTTAACAGAGTTTGTCTCTGCATCACCCAAATGTAGAAAATGCCTATAGAATTATGAACGCTACAATGCCATGTGTGGTTCAAGTGTTAAACGAAATAACACCCCTCGTCATAGAATTTATATGATAACATTAAAAAAGCTAAAATCTAAAAAAAGGTTAGATTTTCAAGTCACAATCTAATTTGAAAATTGAAACTGATCACGGAGCCTAAAACCTCCAAAAAATCGATATTTTCTAGTTTTTTATTCACTGCTTTAAGCTTTCACGGTTCAAAACGAAACCTATACTGTCACTTACGGGATGTCTTCCGTGATTATTAATTATTTTAAGCTTTTTATTTCTCGTCGAAATATCGGGAGATCAAAATAATCAATAATCACGGAAGATAATCCCGTAAGTGACAGTATAAGTAAGTTAATGTTTTAATTGCTTTCTAATACCCGATATTGAGGCATTGTTGCAAAAACCATTTTCAATAATAAACTGAAGTTGTCGCATGTCAATGTGAAACAAAACGGACCCTTCACGGAAGCAACTTTTAACCAAGCATTATGTACATGAAACATCAAATATCATAATGATCGTCATCATCATGATGTACATTAAACTAAGTAACCCTACGTAAAAATTATTGCTAGAAGGGTGCGAGTAAAAACAGATATATAAGGGTTTTTTTTTTTTTTTTTTTTTTTTTACGGATGGGAAATCATCAAATGACCCCCCCCACTCTGGGCGGAGCGGAAGGGAGTGTCAGACTTGTACTGACTAAAACCCATCCATGTTCCTTCTTTGCCCTTTGTGTTCCAGGGCCACGGTATCTCTTTCGAACAGTCCCGCAGCCCTGGTAGGCATCGGTCCTTGCGGACCCCTACTTATTTGCTGACATCTCTTTGAGGCGCACGTGGAACACGAACGCGCCGTCGACACGGCCTGTCGTCATAAGACGGCCGGACGGCGAGCTGGCCCATAACTCGCCGTCCACAGGCCCATATATAAGGGTTAAGTTTACTATTTACGGATGCAGCTGAAGTTCTTCCAAAAATATTAAATGCAATATATTAATGACACCTTTGCCTTGGTCGGGTTAGAATTGTTTCGATCCTTCAGACAGGAGTTTCTTGGTCGACTTTTAAACAAATTCAAGAGAAAGCGGTCTAAAGAGCGAGCTCAAAAATAACACCTTGCCTACCTTCGACAGGTTAGAATTTTTTCGACCTATCGGAGTTACCTGGGTGACTTATTGACAAAGTTAAGATTCAAGAGAAAGTAGGCTGCAATTTTTTTATTGTAATAGTTTAACACCAAGTTAAGGAGCCATCGTTCTATACCAGTCTAGACATAGACGCTCTAAAGTATGGACATCACACATAATAATATCTCCAACTTTATTCTAGTGTAAAACTACATAAAATCGACCAACAACATCAGGTGCCAAGCCCCATTATACTACACTAACCCGCGGTCCCACGCTAAAAGTTCACCCGCTAAAGTTATGCAAAATATGACCCATCCACCGAAATTAACTAGCAAAACTTTAAGCTTAGTTGATGTTTTAATGCGACGGTTTCAATATGGTGGAGTGGTACAGTTTGGGATTGTGCCTGTTGGAAAACCAGCTTATGTGTTCTTATCTCACAATTAGCACCAGACCTATTGAAAATGTTAATTAACTTAAAAACATTAAAAATATAGTGGGGTACAATGGAGGAAAGCTCTGCATTCTGACTCGCGTCGAAGAACAGATCCCGATTCTTCCCGAGAAGCGATTCTGAAGTGCTTAGCAGGATATTACTGCTACAGCCACCGATCAAATGATACGGAACATTGAAACATTGACGATGACAGCGCTATCTATTTTGCGAAATACTATTAAAATGATACTCAGTACGTGCCGTTGACAGGTAAGGAGATTTAAGAGTTAATTATGACAAGAGCAGCGGTGGCCCAGTGGTGGAGACCCCGACTTACGAGCAGTAAGTCGTGGGTTCGAACACAGTCAGATGCATTAGTTATTTCATCACCACTGCTCTCAAAACGGTGAAGGAAAACATTGTGAGGAAACCGGCATGTCCTAGAACCAAAAATTCGAAGACAAGTGACATCTACCAGCCCGCATTGGGCCCGCGTGGTGGATTATAGCACATTCGCTCTCATAGAGAGAAGGCCTGCGTCCCAGCAGTGGGAACATTAATAGGCTGATTATGCTATATGACAAGAAGGCGTTACCAACCCTTTAGATAATTATGTACTTGCATATTATTACTTACCCATACATGCGAGCGATACATGAGTCCAGTGGCCCAGTGGTAACAGCCCCGACTTATGATTTATAGGTCGCAGGTTTGAACCCAAGCTTACTTTGAGTAATCTCTCAACTTACTTTGAGTAATTTATTTAATCACCACTGCTCTCAAAACGGCTTTTTGCTTGTGAGGAGGATTCGAGGGAGTAGCAATAGCATCCTGATAGCGTCCGTGGCTGAGGACCCGAGAGCTCTTGCACTGAGGCATCTCATGCAGAATCATTGTCCGCATGAAATGCCTCCTAAATAAATGACTCACTAACTTGTCTGCTATTCTTAAATTTGTTACTAATCCTAGTGTATAAGTTGTACTCGTAGTATCAATGGTGAATACTAACAAAAATGGTTCCTATGTTGTCCCAAATAAAACAATTTATTTATTTTATTTTATTTTATGGTCCAAAACTAATCAATGTCTTTTTGAAACGTACTGTATGCGTGATTTGCGTATTCTGTTCGATATCGTGTAATACTAACGTTTACTCCAAATGCTTGCACGCTTGTCGTACATTGTTGATACCACTTACATTTCTGGTCATACAAGCTATAATAAAACATAATTACATGCTTCATGAAATTACTGTTCTTAGTTAAGTGGACAGGGAAATTTATTATGTTTTCTGTTGAAGAATCAAGTGCGATATTATCTCTTCAGTTCAAGTAAGTAGACATAACGTAACAACGCACCTGTAATCTACGAAGGGTTAGGCAGCGGTGTACTAACATTTCATCAGTAACGTTGAAGTCCCATGTTATAGGGGGGTAGCCTAATTGCTTTCAACCCGTGAGAAATGCAGATGCTAAAATACCCAACAATACCTTCCCTGACTTGGAAATCGAACTCAAGACTTCATGTCCAGCAGTAATGCTCAAACTAATAGAGTACAAATGCAAGGGTGTAGTCGACAAACCGCTCCCCCCACTAATATTTAGTTGTGGAAAAAGGTGATAAATTTTGTGAAGTAATACCTGCCAGTGGTGGCAATACATTTGAAGGAGAAAGGCGTGTCGATGGCTCTCCATGGATTTATGTCAAATTACCTATCCTATAGCATCGCCGTAGCCCATTGACCTCGTTTGCTTTGGGTGAGGCGTAAGTTATGAGGTCTGGCGTTTTTGGTTCAGATTTTTACGTTAAAATCCATTTAGTCTCGCCTTTTAGAGAGAGCCTCATGGCGCCATCTTGGTGTTATTTATATCAAGAGTTTGTTGACATGTCACATAACTAAGAGGGTTGAACAACCTAGTGAGTCACATCGCAGTCAGTTTTTTGTTTCGAATGGGATGATTGCTATTTAATTTTTACCCGACTACGGCGAAACCAAAAGGAAGGGTTATGATTTTAGCAGTCTATGTATGTTTGTATTTACGTACGTTCCTCCGTAGCGCCTAAACTATTCATCCGATTTTGATGAATAACGTGTCAATCGATTCGTCATTATGGCCGGGTAACATAGGCTACATTTAAACCGAATTCAACAATAGGAGGAGTCTATTAAACCCCGATTTTCAAGCTTGATTTTTCAGTAGTCGGGTTTTTACTTGTAGTATATCACACAAATTCTTGTGGTATTCATTTCCATTGTATTCTCGGTACTAAAAATCTAATGCACTTGGTTGTAGGATCGAACACTCACACAACGTGTCGGTTAAAGTCAAGAATCAAGTCAATATAAATATGTATATGAAAACCTTTTTAATCACATATCATTTATTTCTATAGAGTGGACACAAGACTCCATACATTTTGGCACCATGCTTTTTAGGCAACGTGTACAACGCAAACTTATTGCTATCTATTATCTAAAAGGCTCACTAAAATCGGTTGTTGGGGTCGGCTTCCAGTCTAACCGGGTGCAGCTGAATACTCGTATTTTACATGGAGCGATTCCCTATCTGACCTCCACAACCCAGATAGTACTGAGTAATACGATACCTCTTGGTAAGACTGGTTGTCAGACTTTTTGGGCCACTGATTACCTAACGACTGTCAAAGATGTACAAATGACAGCCGGGAACAACGGCTTAACGTGCTTTCCGAGGCACGGAGGAAACTGGGTATGTAATGGGTGGTCACCCATCCATTGGAAAGCTAACCTTCCACTTTTCATTACAGCTCTAATTTATGTTTATCTACTGTCTTTGATTATATTCTCTCCATAAAAAATACCTTTAAAATCCGCTGCCTTCTCATGATTTAAAATAGTTCAAACAAGGCGTAGGTGTCAATTTTTTCATTTATTGTTACGGAGGACGATGATTTATGTAATACCCTAGGTTTTATTGGCTAAATTTAAGGGAATTCTTTAGGAGGATCTCGTAAACTTTTTTTATTATTATCAGTGGTGGCAATACTGGCGGTATTTGTAATAAAACGGTAGGAATATTATTATGTGTTCATTTTGTTTGTTATGTGTTCTGAATTGTACGTATTTGCAAGTATTTTGAACAAAGAAGTAGATGCTTTTGGAGACAGTTTAAATAAGAGTTCACAAATTCAAAGAAAACTCCCTCCAAAAGTCTAAAAAGGTTGTCTACAGAATTGTGTCAAAAACAAAAGAAAATGTAATCTTTCCGAACAAATTAAACCAGTTTACCTAACCGAAACGGAATACATCATAAACCCCATTATCTCTATAATATTAAAGCCACCGTAAAATGGTACCGAAACACCACGAATATGGCGTTCCTGATATTATACGCAAAAACCCTCCATTCGAAATAAAACAGCGCCTGGAGGCGGGATGAGAGCAATTTGCTATAAATCTACCGCGGATGGAAATCGTTTTAGGCGTTTTCAGGACGCCTTTGTTTTCATCTTGGAAAGTGGTGCAGAGGACACCGAGCTAAATTCTTCAGTATTCAAGCAAATCTTTGGATAGAATCTAAGATAAGCCTTCTTCTACCTTTTTAAGAAAGGTTTTTGACGGAGAAAAATTAACCTATATACCTAAATGGTGTAGATCAAGAATTGCAGAATCTAATATTTTGTGACTTTGTTTGAAAATATTTACAAAGTAGGTGGAGAAAAAAAGTAATGCTAAAAATTTCTTTATTTTTCAAAACAAAAATATTTTATTTCACATAGGCCTAGATGCGCACTTATAAAACGTCGACAAAAAGGTGCACGGTTCGGGTTGGTCGTTTCCTATTGAGAAAAACCGCCAAGAAACACCATGGTTACTCATTTCAAATCATTTGTATTGGTATTACAATATTATCATGGTTACAGTATTTGTACTTAAAGTATGGGGCGACAGCGTAGGCCCGACATCTTGATAATTTCTACAGTCATACCTACACATTTTTTTTTTTTTTTTTTTTTTTCGGATGGGAAGTCATCAAATGACCTCCCTACTCTGGGCGGAGCGGAAGGGAGTGTCAGACTTGTACTGACTAAAACCCATCCATGTTCCTTCTTTGCCCTTTGTGTTCCAGGGCCACGGTATCTCTTTCGAACAGTCCCGCAATACCTACACATTACATTCTACATGATACGCAATATGGCTCGAAAGTTAAGCACACGAGTTGTCGCACTAGGAAGTTGCTGTTTCGCTAAATTATTTGATTGGGAAGAGGGGCCGAAATCACAGGTAGTGTCAATCGTCACTCTGTGTACTTACATCTCTACTTTACCGTTCGGGGATTACAGGCGTGATTTATTGTGAACTAGCTTTTGACCACGTCTTCGCTCGCGTTAATTTTGAATTTGACAATTAAACTCTTAACACACAACTAAAGTTTCTATAATAATATTCTGATTCAATCATAATTCGAAAGACCCGTGGCGCCATCTATTATCATAAGAAAGTTAATATTATTTTCCTCGGAAACAGTACTATTTTTCGGGATAAAAGGTACACTATGTTCGTGTCTGTACACCTGACAACGTATATACAAAATTTTAGGATGATCGGTTCAGTGGTTTAGGCGTGAAAAGGTAGGAAAACATCGTGAGGAAACCGGCATGTCCTAGAACCAAAAATTCGAAGACATGTGACATCTACCAACCCGCATTGGGCCCGCGTGGTGGATTATAGCCCATTCACTCTCATAGAGAGGAGGCCTGCGTCCCAGCAGTGGGAACATTAATAGGCTGATTATGTTTATGCTTAGGAATTTCATGAATTTTGATGATGAATGATGCTGTGTGGGAATGACAGTTCTGACTGAGCGAGAGAGAATGACTGTAAGACCAATACAGCATCAATTACCCATAAGCGAAAATATTTACCTACTTTATAGAGTAATTTGGGGATTTAAAACCCTTCTGACCAATGATATTATTTATTATTATTTATTTATTAAAAGTTTATGCACAAGTAAAAACTGTACAAAGGCGGACTTAATGCCATTGGCATTTTCTACCAGTCTACCTTAGGGTGATGCAGAGACAATATACAGTAGGTGCAATAACAGAAAAAAAGACTAGAAAATATTTATAACTAAAAGATAACAATAAATACTTATATACATACATATCATCATCTGCCTAGCCTTTACCCAACTATATTGGGGTCGGCTTCCAGTCTAACCGGATGCAGCTGAATACCAGTATTTTACATGGAGCGACTGCCTATCTGACCTCCACAACCCAGTTAGTACTGGGTAATACGATACCCCTTGGTAAGACTGGTTGTCAGACTTTTTGGGCTACTGACTGCCTAACGACTGTCAAAGATCTACAAATGACAGCCGTGACCAACGGCTTAACGTGCTTTCCGAGGCACGGAGGAAACTCGGTATGTAATGGGCGGTCACCCATCCACAGACCAACCTAGGCAAGCACGGCTTAACCTAAAGATCGACCCGAGCGGCTGTTATTATTTAGCCACGAGCTCCTCTCTTATATACATACATATATTAAACTTTATAAAGTTAAGAGAGATAAACAAGAAAAACTACAACAACTTAGTTCAGAGACGAATCTGCTAACTTCTTGTGTATATATTCCCAAGCTTTCACTTTGAAAGCTTTTTTTTATTATTGTAAAGAAGATACTCTACGTTCATACCGAGCGGCGTTCAAATAGCGGTTTAGGCGTAAAAAGGTAACAAACAAACAAACTTACTTACTATCGTAATTTATAATATTATATTAGTATATTAGTAAGGAAGTAAGGATTAGTAAGGATTGCCCGAGCCTCGGTTTTTTTTTTGCAAAATGAAAAGATTAATTAAATTACAAAAACACCAACCAAAATAAACTAAAGCTAGTTTAACATTATACATTAAAATAATTAACCTTACAATTTGGCAAGCCCCGAAGAGAACATCTGCCGGGGTCACAGAAACCACGGGGTCGACCCGACCGTATATTTAGGGGTACAATAACTCCCCATCCTCCATGTTTTTAATGTTATAAATCTTGATTAAATATGAGTTAGGTAGCTTGTACGACCTCTAGGCTGTTACCGTTACGACAATTACCGTATATGTTGTAGTAGTGGGTCGTGGCTAAGCGATAACAGCCACACGGTTCGATTTTCAACGTTAAGCAAAGCTTGCTGAAGTTAGTCTCTGGATGGGTGACCGTTTATTACATAGCGAGACCTCTTTATACCTCGGGAAGCACGTTAAACTGTTGGTCCTGGCTGACGTTTGTTGAACTCTGCCAGTCGTTATGCGTAATCAAAAGCCCGAGAAGTCTATACTAATAATACCCACTGTAAAGAGGAAAGATTTTTTTGTTTGTACCGAATAAGCTCCGAAACTACTGGACCGATTTTAAGCATTTTCACCAATAGCAAGCTAAATTATCAGGAAGTAACATAGGCTATAATTTATTTTCAAAAACATTAGAGATCCCTAAGAAAATTGCAATAATGTAACCCAAAGACGCACGGGACCGGTCAATGTGGCGACACTTGGGGGAAGCCTATGTCCAGCAGTGGACGTCTTTCGGTTGAAATGATGATTATGGTGATGATGATCATGATGATGATGAATCCAAAGTAGCAAAATTTTGCCTATAAAATTCATTATTTGGTGTGCACTGAGAAAACTATTGAATATATACATAAAAAATATGTCATCTTTTTATCCCGATATTGCCAAGGAATCGAAACTTACGCGGGTGAAACCGCGGGGTGCAGCTAGTCTAACATAAGGTGGAAGCGCTAGGGTTGTTGTTTTTTGGAATTTGCTGGTCAGTGTAACACGTATGTACATATTTACAGAATTAAAATCATTAATACACCTCTCTAAGTTCATTTAATCCCAGTTGGCAGTTGTCAAAGGCTATCACGTTACCCAATAACTGGGCTGTGGAGGTCAGATAGGCAGTTGTCAAGGGCTATCGGGGTACCCAGTAACTGGGCTGTGGAGGTCAGATAGGCAGTTGTCAAGGGCTATCGGGGTACCCAGTAACTGGGCTGTGCAGGTCAGATAGGCAGTCGCTTCATGTGAAATACGAGTATTCAGAATGCATCCTTTTCCAACTGGAAAAGGTCTAAGCAATGTGTAGAAGTAGTGGTTAATGTATTTGTAGTCGATATTTAATTGTAGGGTACCTAAGTGTAGTTTACCACTTAACCCATTAATTTATCGGTAGGCGAAGAACAGCTGTGGATGCTGTGGTTGGGCTATAAATCTATTGTGTAGGTGATAAATTGAGACACAGTAGACTGAGAGGCTAATTCAAAATACGTATTGAGTACAGGATGTAAACGGACCCTTTACGAAGCGGACCGTCAACCAAGCATTATGTACATCAAACTAAGTAATTTTACGCAAAAATTATTGCTAGGAAACGACTTTTCTTTTGGCGCGAAAAATCACGTTTTACGGTAGGACTCAATGTAACTCACTCACACACTGTGGATGGATTGAATAGTACGGTGGTCGTGGAGGTGTATAAATTAAAAATTCTACATTAAAAACATGTACTTAAAAAAAAAAACTTGTGAAAAAGTTGGAACTTTGACCTCCAATATCTCCGTAACTAGACGGAACGTTCTAGTTAGGTTACGACAAAAACGACGCTATGCGACATTACTATTAGATTCATTGTAAGTTTCTTTGATTATCTGTCACCCGCCACACGCCCTTGCCACGTTTCTTCTGTATAAACTGCGCCTAAGGATGAACAGTCTTACAAAATTCCTGTATAGTTAAAATACCTACTGGATCATTGCTCTGGTGTTTGCAAGCGCAACTGTTGAGCATGACGTCCTAGGTTGGTTCTCAGGATAGCTAATTTGTTAATGGCTTTTTCCATTAGGAATTTCTCAGTAGCAGTCACGGAGTCTGGATTTGTGCTCGGATGATGGCAATAGGCTCGCCCCCTATTAAAAAAAAAAAATAAAAAATTTGTTTATTGTCACAAAGAAACATACATTAGTATACACTGATTAACAAGATGCTAGCTATGCTGCAGAAGTCTGTATACAGATATTGTGAGCCCTGCCTCTCAAACTAGGATAACGTGTATCTTAAGAGACAGTGTTTGTAAAAATATGGATTATAGGTACAACGGCGGACTGTGCCAACTTATTGTTCGTGCTAACAATCAGATTAATTAAACATTATATTTAAAAAAATAGAAAAGGAAAAGGAAAAAGTATAAAATAACAAGTTACCGGTGTGTGAATGGGTGAATGTGTGTGTGAATGGGAGAATGTGTGTGGGGATGTGTTTATGATGTATGTATGTGTGGTGAGTTTTGTGTGAGAGTAGTGAATGTGAGGTGTTATGTGTAGGCGCTATAAGCAAAAAAAGGCAATATTAGACCATGTATTTTAGTAGTGATTCAGTGTGTGTATAGTCCTGTTGAAGAAGCCATACCATCACCTTAGCTTTTAATTTAAATTTATTGCAATCTAGAATATTTAGTTCTTTATGAATTTTCTTATAGATTAGTGAACTTAAGGTGAAGTATTGGTGATTGGCAAAAGAGGTTTTGTGTTGTGTACCCGGAGGAATATTAGTTCGTTTGTTGGGATCAGACGGTGAGACATTGGAGTGTCTTCTCAGAACGGATTGCAACACGAAGAGCTGACGAACTGTTAGTACCTTACATTCTGAGTAGAGTTGAGTTGTCCGATAGCGATAAGGTTTTCGTAGCATCACTTTCAGTATTGCTCTCTGAGCTCTCTCCATGGAACTTGGAACTTGAATATATCTGGTGGAATGTGATTGTACTACATACATATTTGGCTAACCCTTCAAGGATTACAGACGTGATGTTATGTTTATGATCTTTTGAAAATAATCCACTCAACTCAGACCTTTTTCATCATCATCATCAGCCTAGCCTTTTCCCAACTGTATTGGGGTCGGCTTCCAGTCTAACCGGATGCAGCTGAATACCAGTATTTTACATGGAGCGACTGCCTATCTGACCTCCACAACCCAGTTAGTACTGGGTAATACGACACCCCTTGGTAAGACTGGTTGGTCTGGTTCAACTCAGACCTTTTTATTTATTAAAAATCACAAATCATCATCATTCTCTTGCCCTTATCCCAATTCATTTGGGGTCGGCGCAGCATGTTTTCTTCTTCCATACTTCTCTATTACTCGTCATCTCATCAGACACGTCCTTTCTTGTCATATGAGCCTTTACACAGTCCATCCATCGTTTCTTTGGTCTTCCTCTACTCTTATACCCATCCACATTCATACTCAAAACTTTCCCCATACCACGACAACCGATTACCACACAACTTTTCAGTCACCGCCGCCACTTTCAGACTTCTCCTTATGTACTAATTTTTTATTTAAAAATCACAACAGCGATCTGAATATTTGTGTAGATCTAAAAATAACAGCGCTACGTAGGTGTTCCCAAACATAACTTTATATCCTACGCCTACACAAGTACACATCTTTTCTAACACAACGACACACAGATTTAAATCGTAGATTCGCCATACCTCCCCAAGAAATATTCACATTTCTATTTCGTTGACGTTTAGATTTGAAAAGTATTGTCTCGACTGCCTCGTTGGTCTAGTGATCGCAAGCGCGACTGCTGAGCATGAGGTCCTGGTTTTGATTCCCAGATCGGGCAAAGTGTCCATCAGGAATGTCTGAGTAGTAGCCAACGGAGTCAGGATTGGTGCCTGGTTAATGGCAATAGGCTCGCCCGCTATTGCATGAAACTTCAACATAACTGGCGAAATGTGAGTGTACAGTCACAAGCACCAATATGCGAGAAATAACGATTGTTACTTGGAAATAGGATCTTTTTCATAAAAATGTGAGTTCCATAATACTATGTTCGTAACAACATGACATTTTAATCAGAACAGTAGGAGAAAACACTTTTAGAAGTTGTTAAGTGTTAACATATTGGTGCACGTGACTGTACTAATGGGTACACCACTGCCTAACCCTTCGTGTATTAGAGGCATGGTGGTGTAGTATTGTCTTGCTCACTCATACAACACATCGTATTATCCTTTCATGCACTTTGTAAACGCTCTGACTTTTCTCACAACCAAAGTACGCTGAGAGACATCTATGATTTAAATCAATGCAACAAGCCCATATTCCTTTGTTTTTTAGAGAATATTGAGAAGAATAATAGCGTCTTTTTTCGTCATAAATAATGTGTGTACTGGAGTTTTTCATTTTAGTGTTGGTACCTGGTCGAACATTTATTCATTATGTAGTTTGGTAATGGACAGTCCCTGTTTGTTGTCATAGGCGTGATGTTTTTAGTGTCGAGTTACCCTTAACTGGGCTTAAAGGTAGTTAACAGTTTTTTGTGGTGGTAGATTATACATATATAGGGTCTAACTATTCATACACGAAATATTTTCAGGGTATCATCTAACGGCTATAACAAAGCCATTTCAAGGGATTTTTTTTATCTGAGTATATTTTTTTATAAAAAATAAATAATTTAAAATTACTTGACTCACAAAATAAATACTGGCTCCTTATTTTTAAGCATCTATTACGTTAGTTTACTACGACGTATTTACCTTCTGTCATTGTTAGAATATGGGAGTAAAGGTTTTATGGAAAAAGCCTCAAAAAATTTTAGAATTATAATAATTTTGTAAAAAAAAATCACTCCAATATTTTTTTTTTCGTTGCTAGGGTGACTTTACGACTTATAGAAGTTACTCCTAAAATATATCGTGTATGAAAAGATAGACCTTACATAGGCTTTATAGTAGCGACCCGCCCCGGCTTCGCACGGGTGCAATGTACATGTAGAAATACACATATACATATAAACCTACCTCTTGAATCACTCTATCTATCGCTTGAAAACTGCATTAAAATCCGTTGCGTAGTTTGAAGATATAAGCGTACAAACAGCGGGGGCGACTTTGTTTTATACTATGTAAAGTATGTAGGTGTTCCTATGATGGAAAGTTATGGCTGTTGCTGCGACGCTAAAGAGTTAAGTTGTAAGTTAGTGTATAGGTAGGCTGCTGATGATATTGGTTACCGTACCTGACCTAGACACCAGCAACTTCAATATTTGCTTACTTTACAGATAAGTGTTTCAATGTTTCATAAACTTTTATTCCCACCAATATCTGCAACATTAAAAAGTTAGATAAAATTGGTTACCGTATCATGGCCGGATAGACAGCAATAGGCTATTTGACAATATCGAAAAAAAAAAATTATCCGTCAGTTAGATCACCAAAAAATTTTGGACATGTATTTTTCTTTTGTCACGTAATCAATACGTATTTTTTTTATAATCTAACTGACGGACTACATAGACTTTTTCAGTGAAATACCCTATTTCAAGGTTATCATAGTTAAGGGATACTGGTGAAATGTTTCTTTCATGTATTGCTATCAAAGAGGTGTAAAATACTTATAGAGCGGACATTGGGAATATTTTAAAACAACAATTTTGATCCCGAACATTTTTGATTTTGACACACGAATGCTACTTGACCAGCAGGCGTGTGACCGATTTATTACAAAGTAGTAACAAGTATCTTATTACGATTTTCTTCGACTTGTCCCGTCTATCGCTCGTAAATTTTTGAATGTCTTTGGTTTCTATCAATGGTAGTGGAGATTCTAACGTTTAGTATTTGAAAAACAAAGCATTTTACCAAACCAATATCATATCAATAACTATTTTTTTTTGGCCTAACCCGCTACACAATTCCCAAACCAATGTAACTAATGAAAGCCAGAATCAACAGTGGCGACCACCAGAAAAGCAAAGCATATCAACTAAAGACCAACTAGTTTACTGAGTCCAGCGGTAAGTCAAAGGCACATTAAGCGTCCACAAAGTTCTAACAATATCCCGTTGTTTATTTGCTTTAAAATAAACATAATCCACTTAGGTATTACGATACTAATTGAACCAATACGTGATCAACCTTCAGAATGTTCCATTGATACTTTCGCGAGGACCCATTACAGCGGTCAGTCTATAGTTTCTCAACTACATATCTGAATCATTCATTCATTCACATTATCGCAAAGGTATTTTCAGGTACCCAGATAAACTGAATGTAACTTTACTTCCCATTCGCATAACGCATAACCAACGTCACACAAACACTGGTCTTAAAACTCAGCTGAACGTGTGACATAAAAGGGTTTGGTCCAAACGTCCCCTAGCCTCTCCATACTCGCCTTTAGTCCCCGTATTCCCGTAGTAATAGCAGCAAGTTTTAAGCAGAGTTTACGGCTTAAATGCGACACCCCGAAAGCTGGGTAATGCCGCATACGCGTATTTCTTGGACATTTTTTGGACGTAAAGTTTTGTTTGTTGTGTAGTTTTTTGCAACAATTTTTTTAGGAAATATGTAGTACTAGCTTTTAGCCGCGGCTTCGCTAACGTTTATTTAGAATTTGACAATCTATTCGGGCTGTAGTCTGCTTGCAATAATAATATGCAATCATGATTCGAAAGACAAGTGGCGCCATCTATTATCATAAAAACGTTATTGTTGTTTTCCTTGGGAACAGTACTTTTTTTCGGGATGGAAGGTATATTATGTCCATTTTTGTACACCTGACAACGTATATGCAAAATTTCAGGATGATCGGTTCTGTGGTTTAAGCGTGAAACATTGATCAACATAAAACTTACTTTCGCATTTATAATATTAATTAGGAGAAGTTAGGAGATAGGATTTAGGTATATTTTTTTGTCTGGTTTGGACTTTGATATTTATAATTTCATTGGTATTTTAAATTAAGATTTAACATTTTAATATTCAACTACCCCCGGATAGACCGGAATCCGACCGGCTGTGACAGGCTAAGCAGACATCTGAAATATAAATTGAATTTTATATTTCAGCTGTCTGTAGAGGAGCTCGTGGCTAAATAATAACAGCCGCTTGGATCGATCTTTATTTTAAGCCACGCTTGGATAGGTTGGTCCGTGGATGGGTATCCATCTATTACTTACCGAGTTTCCTCCGTGCCTCGCACGTTATGCCGTTGGTCCTGGCTGTCATTTGAAGGTCTTTGTCAGTCGTTACACTTACCGGTAGTCAGTGGCCCGGAAGTCTGACAACCAGACTTATCAAAGGGTACTAACGGGGTTGTGGTAGTCAGATAGGCTGTCGCTCCATGTAAAATACTGATATTCAGCTGCATCCAGTTGGACTGGCCGCCGACCCTTACATAGCTGTGAAAGGCTAAGCAGACGATGATTTACAATGGTATATTTCAGTTGTCTGTATTCTTTGAATAGAGGAGCTCGTGGCTAAGTAATAACAGCCGCTCGGATCGATCTTTAGGTTAAGCCGCGCTTGCCTAGGTTGGTCTGTGGATGGGTGACCACCCATTACATACCGAGTTTCCTCCGTGCCTCGGAAAGCACGTTAAGCCGTTGGTCCCGGGTGTCATTTGTAGATTTTTGACATAGGTAGTCAGTGGCCCAAAAAGTCTGACAACCAGTCTTACCAAGGAGTATCGTATTACCCAGTACTAACTGGGTTGTGGAGGTCAGATAGGCAGTCGCTCCATGTAAAATACTGGTATTCAGCTGCATCCGGTTAGACTGGAAGCCGACCCCAACATAGTTGGGAAAAGGCTAGGCAGATGATGTATTCTTTGAATGAGCAAGCACACGAAAGTAACACTTTGACTGACGACCGTACTTTTCAGGACAACGTAGAATTCTACAATGGCATGTCATGAATGTTGTGTACAATGCTACAAGGATCTTTTGGCGCTCGATGGACGTTGTAAGAGCGGCGCTGTTCATCAAAATGGCAACGATGGTTTCGATTTTGGCCACACGACAATAAATCCTTGTACTTGCAGCTATTATGTCACAGTATACTCGGAATACTAGGGCACCTCATCAAAAGCATGGCGAATTCAAAGCGAGCCAATCACGGCAGACATCAAGCAACCCTTTCATTGCGCGTCCAGACACTACAGACAATACTGTTTCCCACAATATATTGTCCTTGACGCTATTCATTGAAAGTTCCTCTGTCACGCGTTGCTTGGTTGAAAGCACATATTATCGATAACATCATGTCACGTCACTTTATTCACCGATAGCCTGAGATAAACGCGACAAGAACACATTGTTTGATAACCATTGCTGGTTTACAACGTCTCGATACTGAAGTTTGTCGTTGTAAGCCAGTGATAGTGTGGATACTTCTATCAAAGTGAAGTTGTAGTAGGGTTTTGTAGTACGGGAGAAATAGATAGGGGAAGCTTAGGGTGCATATTTGATCATTTTTGTTGGAGATAAGTCTGTATTGAAGTGTTACTATGACGGAGAGTATGTTCGCTATTTCCGTGAAGGAGATACAGGTGTGACGTGAGGTGATATTTTTTATATACTGGGGTGGTCCACATGTTACTGTAGCGTTTTGAATAATTTATTTGTGGTTTCTTACGAATTCTTCAAGTAGGCATATTTATATAGGGTCTAACTATTCATACACGAAATATTTTCAGGGAATCATCTAACGGCTATAACAAAGCCATTTCAAGGGTTTTTTTATCTGAGTATATTTTTTTATAAAAAAAAAATTATTTAAAATTTACCCACAAAATAATTACTGGCTCCTTATTTTTAAGCATCCATTACGGTAGGTACGTCGTATTTACCTACTGTCATTGTTAGAATATGGGAGTAAAGGTTTTATGCAAAAAGTCTCAAAAAAATTTAGAATTATAATAATTTTGTAAAAAAAAACACTCAGATATTTTTTTTTTTTTCGTTGCTGTGGCGACTTCACGACTTATAAAAGTTACTCTTAAAATATTTCGTGTATGAAAAGATAGACCTTATATTTTGGTATGTAACTTCTTTGTATCAGAAATATAATCCACTAGCTTTTGTCTGCCGCTTCGCTCGCATTAATTTAGAATTTGACAATCAATGGGTTTTAATCTGCTTGTAATAATATAACTCAATCATGATTAGAAAGACACGTGGCGCCATCTATTATCAAAAGAACGTTATTATGGCTTTCCTCGGGAACAGCACTCTTTTTGGGATGAAAGGTAACTTTCTAGGTAGGTCTCTTTCTGTACACCTGACAACGTATTATGCAAAATGACAGGATGATCGGTTCAGTGGTTTAGGCGTGAAAATGTAGCAAACAAACTTATTTTCGCATTTATAATATTAGTTAAGTTTAGGAATTCCATGAATTTTATTGACATTAATGTTGATACGTCCGGTAGGATGTGGACGCATACGATCGGCTCCGTACCGTCGCTTGCGAACGCATCCGTTTCTGCACCTAGTCAAATAGTTTCATTCCTACCGTCTAGGATACGACGGCAGGCGAACGGAGCCGATCGCGCGTCACAGCATACTTTCGGAAACGATCGCGTGTCGCGGAGTACCCTCAGCGGTCAAGCTGATGTGCGCGGCTTGGTAACATGGCTGTAAATACTGTGTACACGATTTAATATCGTTTAAAGATTGTAAAATCCGTTCCGATCCAATTTCGATGCGAGCCGTTTGTTGAAACTCATGGTTTACTTTATCCATGCTTGAAATAACAAACAAAAATATCGATACAATTCATAATCTTTAACAGTCCCACTTTTCTTATCCAATTACTTACGATAATGGTCCTAATAAACAAGGATATTTGTTTTAACGACCTTCCTATTATCGGCCAAGATGGTGATTAGTATCCCCGAATATAGGACAGGCCACTAATTTATTGTACCCTATTGGATCGAACACTATTTATGTATCTTTAATTGTATGGGCCGTAAAGTATGATGTTGTTTGTATGGGAGATTGTATTGTGGAATTCATAATGTCTTTACCACTTTTGACACCGATTCGGAATAACGAATATAAAAAAATAAAAAAAAATGACATGAAAAATGACGAAGGAATGGACCTTTGTTATTTTTTGAAGACTATACATATACTCGTACCTCGCATGTTTTTATTTTTGAGTAATTTTATTGATATTTTTATTGAATGGCTTTTATTGATTTTTGTAATGTAATGATTTTAAAGACTTTTTAATGATATTTTTCAATGATTTTCTACTTTACTGTTTTTATTCAATCGAAATTTATTATTTATTATTATTTTTATTATTTTTTGTTGTATGTGGGTATTATGCCTGAATTAAAACACAATTTATTTTATTTTATTTATAAACCGTGAGATTTCTGCCTTGAAGATTTTTATAGACCAACTAGCTTATGCCAGTGGCTTCGCCCGTGTAGAGTTCGATAATTGTCCCACTGGCTCACACTACCGTGATACAACGTATCCTAAGTGTTAATCCAGATTATAAGCTATCTGTATGCTAAATTTCATCCAAATCCGTTCAGTAGTTTTTGCGTGGAAGAGTAACAAACACCCATCCATCCATCCAACCCTGCATCCTCAGAAACTTTCGTATTACGTATAATATTAGTGGAAAAATATTTAGAAGAAAAAATTCGAAGGACAAAATAATAAAATAAAAACAAAGGCAGTGAAACTAAATATAAAAAAAGCTAAAACATAAATTAATTACGACGACGATTAGTACGAGGCTAAAAGACCCCTATGCCCTATATCTATTGATGATTTCCTTAAAACTTTACAGTAGTTGAAACTATCTAACTGCCACATAGACCAATAAACCTGATCGATGTGTAAGTGACATTCATCCTCAGGGTGATAAACCAATGACGAGGTCGGGTAGGAATACGTATTATGTTAATAATCTATTATTTGTATTAAGACTTCTTTGCCTTTAAATTCGCTTGACCACCATAACTTGATAAGCAATTTTTATTGAAAACTCAATTAGCTGAGCAAATAACACGTTATTGGTAAGGTAAATAATGGAACAATCGATACATACATACAAATAAATAAAACTGAAGTGTCTGTTTGTAATATCAAAATAACAGTTTTTTACTGAATGCATATGAACATATTAACGGCACTTATAACAAAAACACTTTTTTTTCAGTTTTTATCTGTCTGTTTGTTCCGGCTAATTTCCGAAACGGAGGGTCCGATTTTGACGGGACTTTTACTGACAGAGAGCTGTTGTTATAAGGTCTAACATAGGTTACTTTTATTTTAGAAAAATAATTAAAGTTCCGTGCAAAAAAATAAAACCCTTGAAAATTGTAACAAAATTCGATTCCAAAAGGGTAGTAATATTTTTTATAATACGCAGGTCGCGGGTAACTACTAGTTCTAAATGTGGAGGCAAGGGCCAACCAGTAAATAATCATCGAAATATCTAAAAAACTGCAGTTTTGATATGGAAAGAAAAATTCGAGTGCGAGAAGGGTTTGAACCTGCGACCGCGTTGTAGTTCCCAACGCAGGGTTTGCGTATAAAATATTAAAAATTAGTTTGTATGGCGACTTCTAACGCAGGTCGCGGGTAACTACACCCGCGACCTGCGTTCGCGTGAAATTATTATAAAAAATATTACTTTTCTTTTTTAATCGAATTTTGTTACCAATTTCAAGGGTTTTATTTTTTAGCACGGAACCGTAATTTTTTTTTTTAAATAATAGTAGCCTATGTTAGACCTTACAATACAGCTCTCTGTCGGTTGGTCTGTCAGGGTCCGCTCGGGCCCGCGTCACGGGTGCTCGCCGCTGTGGATCGCCCCGGGGACGTTGCCGTTAGATTCACCGCCAAAGATGTGGCCACTGTTATAAAGCGAATGGTCAGAGGTAAGTCTCCGGGTCACGATGGGCTCAGCATCGAGCGTCTGAAGTACGCATCGAGCGTCTGTTCTACAATTTATGTGTGGGTCATAGTTACTTGCCTGATGACTTAATGTACTCCGTAGTTGTTCCTATTGTTAAAAATAAAACTGGTGATTCTTCTGACATTTCAAATTATAGACCCATCTCGCTAGCAACAGTCATAAGTAAGGTACTGGATAGTTTGCTTGACCAACAGTTGGAAGGGCACCTACTGCTGAACGACGCGCAGTTTGGCTTTAGGCCTGGCCTTTCAACTGAGAGTGCTATCCTCTGTCTCAAGCAAACTGTTCAGTACTACACATACAGGAATACGCCTATATATGCTTGCTACTTAGATCTGTCAAAAGCATTCGATACAGTCAATTATGACAAGTTATGGCGTAAGTTGCGATGCGAGACGAAGTTGTCACATGACATTATAGCACTATTTGAATATTGGTATAGTCACCAGCAAAATAGTGTCAGATGGGCAGGGTCGCATTCGGACGTATACGGGTTGGACTGTGGGGTGAGGCAGGGGGGAATAACCTCCCCGCGTCTCTTCAACCTGTATATGAATCAACTGATCGAGGAGCTCAGCAGCACTAAGGTCAGTTGTTCCGTTGATGGGGTATGTATAAACAACATAAGTTACGCGGATGACATGGTGTTGCTGAGCCCGTCTCTTTCTGCGATGCGCAGGCTTTTGAATATTTGTGAGACCTACGCGGAGGCCCATGGGCTCAGATATAACCCAAAGAAGAGTGAATACATAATCTTCAAAGCTGGTACTAAAAGCTACTTAACTGAACCACCTGTCACTCTTTGCGGGTCAGATTTGAACAGAGTAGATCGATTCAAGTATCTGGGTCACTGGGCCTCTGGTGATCTATCTGATAATGCGGACATCGAGAGGGAGCGAAGGGCGTTGTCTGTCCGGTGCAACATGCTGGCTTGCAGGTTTGCACGTTGTTCTTCACAGGTAAAAATAACCTTATTCAAGGCATACTGCCAGACCTTTTACAAGTGCAGCCTGTGGACCAACTTCACTCTGCGGGCGTACAATGGTCTTCGTATCCAGTACAACAACGCGTTCAGGATTCTGTTGGGGCGGCCCCGGTATTGTAGCGCATCGGCGATGTTCGCTGATGCTGCTACCGATGACTTCTACGGAATAATCCGGAAAAGGAGTGCATCGCTTCTGCGACGCTGTAGGGGTGGCTCGAATGGGATCCTGGGCGTGTTGTCCGAGCGGTGGGATTCTCCTTTCTCGCGGAGATGGCTGCAGCTGCATGCCAGCGCCTGCACATATATATATCTTTAACTTTAGGATTCAATCTTAACATATTTTGACATTTCTTTTTCAATTTTATTTTTGACATTTTGTTTTCATATTTTGTGTAATTTTTTAATTTATTTTTTGACATTTTTATTATATTTTGTATTTGATTTATAATTTTAAATTCAATTTTAATTTCTGTTATAATTTTGTATGTTTTATTAATTATAAAAATATGTAACATTTATAGTGCAAGCATGGATTGTCATAAATTCTTTTTTAATTTTATATGGGTTAAAGACCTGAAATAAATGAATTTAATTTAATTTAATTTAAAACTGCTGTAGTTCCCACCGCAGGGTTTGCGTATAAAATATTAAAAATCTAACAAACTGTTTTGATTTAATAATAAAGAAAATGTGAATGCCTGTAGGTACGTATGTAATCTGTGACCATTTGTTGAACATCGAAAATAGCAGAAGTCCATCTCGGTAATTATGTAAAAGGATGTTGCGGTAAAGTGGTTGCTAAATTAACGTGACCCTTTTAGCACAAACATGAATAATGACCAGATTACTAATTATCTATGCAACTAATATATAATGCAACGTACATTGCTAGAAGTGTTTTATCAAAGAGTATTCCGAGAAATTCCTTTCACTCAGGTCAAAGCGTTTTCTCCGTATAGTAAACATATTTGAATACTCTAAATGAAATGTGTTACCTAGTAAACCCACTTCTTAGAGGGGAGTAAATGCGGTTTTCAGTAAGTATTTTCAGCAGTAAAACTTGAGCAGAGTAGGTGCGGCGTGTTAAGATATATTTGAAAATTCATCATTATCTGCCTAGCCTTTTCCCAACTATGTTGGGGTCGGCTTCCAGTCTAACCGGATGCAGCTCAATACCAGTATTTTACATGGAGCGACTGCCTATATGACCTCCACAACCTAGTTAGTACTGGGTAATACGATACCCCTTGGTAAGACTGGTTGTCAGACTTTCAGGTTACTGACTACCTGTAACGACTATCCAAGATCTACAATTGACAGCCGGGACCAACGGCTTAACGTGCTTTCCGAGACACAGAGGAAACTCGGTATGTAATGGGTGGTCACCCATCCAAAGACCAGCCTAGGCAAGCGCGGCTTAACCTGAAGACTAATCCGAGTGGCTGTTATTGTTTAGCCACGAGCTCCTCCAGATCATCATCATCATCATTTCAGCTGAAAGACGTCCACTGCTGGACATAGGCCTCCCCCAAGTATCGCCACATTGACCGGTCCCGTGCGACTCGCATCCATTGGATCCGTGTAACCTTCACTAGGTCATCGGTCCACCTAGTGGGAGGCCTTCCAACGCAACGTCTTCCAGCTCCTCCAGATAATACGAGTATATAAAAAATATATTTGAAAAGTAGCAGATAGAAGACGATTTTTTTTTTCAGACTCGTTACATTTTAAAAAGAGTCAAAGCCCACAATATCGTAGTCAGGTTTGCCAGACCCCGTATGATGAGATGAAAATCAACAGTGCTGAACACCACCAAGGCAAGCAAAGAAGTAAATACCAACAGGGCTTTGATGCATGCTTGCAAAAAACACTTTTGTGTAGCGGTTCATAGAAGACACCATTTCAAATTTCAATTGTATGGTGCCAACAGTCTCGTAGTAAAATGGCAGTGACATACGGACGGACAGACGGTATACGGGTTCCAATTTTTATCATTTGGCGACGGAACCCTAAACAGAAACACAGAAAAGCTATGTACAGTAGTGCAATAAGCATTTCAATAAATAAACAAGTTGGCTGCACATAAAACGTGCGATGGAGAGGTATTCTGCGAAGTCTCACTCTCTGGGCGATAATAAACCGTTTCCTTAGGCGCTAGCAACTACTGTGCCGTAAATTACTAGGGTTTTCTGTGTTGTCGCCGCAACCATGAGGTTTGGCGCCTCTGCCAGCGGCGATACCCTTAAGCGTATGGACGGAAATTACCCTGTTATGCCCGAGTTTATTTTCCATCCATTGGTTGAATTGTTAAGATAATATTGCCTCGTTGGTAAAGCAAGAGCGACTGCTGAGCATGAGATCTGGGTTCAATTCCCGGGTTGGGCAAATTGTTTTTAGATTTTTCCATTAAGCATTTCTCAGTGGCAGCAACGGAGTCTGGATTTGTGCCCAGTTGATGGCAATAGTTTCACCTATTTTATTATATGGGACTTGAACATAACTCGTTTGGTACATCTCTGCCTAACCCTTCGGAGATTACAGGCCTGATGTTATGATATTAAGGTCACTTTTCCACGTCACCTGTTTTACAAATTAGCTGTGGCCTCTGTTTCTTATTGGACTGCTCTGAAATGAAACCGCCGAGGAAACTGTCAAACTCCAGATACTGTTTTAGCCAGGTCATGTCATGCAGGTTCTCGTCTGAGATGATATTTTGAAGAAAGAACCACACAGAATTTCGTGGACCTATCCGGTGAGTGCAAGCATGAGTCAGTGATCGTGTAGCTCGAATCAGAACTTAAGAAGCTCAACCTCCAACGGGTGACGTCGATTCTTTATTGCAAATCGTCCATTGTCTGTTCGGGGTTAATGGGAACATTGAATTGTATGCGTGTTGGCTTAAAAACCGACGCTGTAGACGTAAATCATTGCTGCTATTATTAATCGCGTTTGATGGCGGATATTTGCGGAGTCAAAAGTCAACAAGTTATTGCTATTTCAAAACACAATTCCATATGGACAACAAAAGGCGTAAGTCTTCATTTTTTCATAAACATAGTCTTACCATGAATCTAGACTGGAATTGTTTTCGAAGGGCGTTTGTGTGTGTGTGTGCAAGTGGTATCTGTTCAGATACTAAACTACTAACTGCTGTTATCCATATAAATCTCTGTTGAGATACGTTCAAGAGCAATCATTTAATGAACGCAGAGTTCATTGAATGATTGCTCTATTGTACTTTCAAGAACGATTTAACACACGTGATCTGTCGTCTCCGAGTGGACATAACACTTTGGCATTTTGCATTCTGTTTGCACAAACAGCTTTGGTGAACCAAGCTGATTTCGAAAATTCTGGAATATAATATCGTTTGGTCGTCCGCCTAATCCCATTTGAGCTGAGGTGGTGCAAGGGAAGAGAACCTGGAAGGGCATGATGGAGGACTTTGCCCAGCTGTGCAATATTCAAAGATATTAAAAATTATGCATCTTTTGGAAAAAGGAGTATGTCAAGTTTTATACTTTCTGCTAAACCCCCTTTTTTTTCTTTTTTTTTTTGGAAAAACAAATGGTGTGAGTTTATGTCATAACTAGCTGTTCCCCGTCACCTTCGTTCGCGTGAAATTAATATAAAAAAAATTTACTTCGCTTTGAATCAGATTTTGTTACCAATTTCAAGGGTTTTATTTTTTTGCACGGAACCTTAATTATTTTTCTTAAATAAAAGTAGCATATGTTAGACCTTATAATATCGGCTAACTGCCAGTCAAAGTTCCGTCAATATCGGTTCAGCCGTTTCGGAGATTAACCGGAACAAATACACAGACAGACAAAAATTGAAAAAAATGTGTTTTTGTTATTAATGCCGTATATATTCTCATAATTATGCAATTAGTAAAAAGCAGTTATTTTGATATTACAAACATACACTTCAATTTTATTTATTTGTATATGTACTCGTATATTTTTATCGTATATTTTAATTTTAGTACTAAATAATGTGTTTCGATTTTAATTTTTAAATGCTATACCTTTGTTGGCTTAGTTGTACATCTTATTATGCATGCGGTGGTCTCCTATAAGTGAAGGAGTACACCTACGTGATACTTTTGTCGTCGAATTTTTATTTTCATGTGTCTGTGTATATCCTTTGTTGGAGATCCTAAATAAATAAATAAATAATAAATATTGATTTTTTGCCCTTATCCCAGTTTATTTGGGATCGGTCATCATCTCACGAGTCACTTCATTTTACAGCCATATCCAAACAGTCCTTTCAGACAATCAATCCACATTCTAAAAACTTTTCTCAGTATTTATTTTGAAATCGCTGAAACTCAAACCCCAACACCAGCCGTCTCCCTCACAACCCTTAAGTGGTATGGCAGTAAAAGGATCCTGTTTACTTGCCGGCTGTTTCAGTGGTTGCTCCTAATACCGTTTCTAAGTAATTGTCGGCGATATACTGACCCTAACACCTGGACCTTGCGAATAATGAATGAATTGTGTTGCTTTGTTTGGTGGCAGGAGGTTGATCGTGTGTGAGACTTTATGACTTGGGTGACGGGTTGACAAATTGTTGATGTGGTGGTTGATTGAAAAGGGGAAACACTGAGGTAATAACGAAATAGTAAGGATGATAATACAAGGCAACGGCCAGTAAGTTTAACAGAAAATATACAGTATGTTAAAAAAAAACCTGTCCGATCCGCGAGGGTATTATGTGATCCTTTTTTAAGTAAACAAAAAAGTACCCCGATGAAAATTAAATAAAATGTACCAAAATGAGGAAAATAACATGGCAACACAGGAGCGCGGCGGCGGCACTACGGTCGCTTCTCGGGTTGTGACGTCGTAAACAAACAATTGACGATCGCACATACTTATGCCGAAGATGGGTGTTGTCACGTTTTAAAGTTTGTTAGAATTTAGGGAAATGGTGGTAATTTGGAAAAAAAATCAGGTATTTTAAAATTCATTAATATTTTTACTTCCATGGACATTTTGTGTTTCTTATTTTATCTATTTAGTAATGTCATTGGTATACCTAAATGCTCCTTCGGATTGGACAGAATTTTTATTATCATATTGTATATTGTTCAAAAAGAAAAAAAAAATTATAATAGGTCAAACAATAGCATTAGGCTTTACTGTCTATAATATCACCTATATGGGACTTAAGTTAATTTAAACCTACCTATTCAGAAGTTACAGGCATGCTAATATGCTCAATGATCTTTACAAGATTGGCATTTATCATTTCAGTATTTATCGATGTGTTATGTCATGTATTATTCAACATTGATGTAATTTAAATTAAAAACATTGATAAGGTAAAAACGAAGACAAATTATCGGAGTAAAATTCAAACAAAACAATTCAAGACCTCAAATTTTTATTAAAAATTTCATTAATATTTGTAGTTGGGTCGGTTGCTGACGTAGGTGTCGATGGCTGGGATCTCGTGGATGTGCGTGTAGATCCTCTGCAGCAACGGGTACTGCTTCTCCAGGAGCTTGGAGCCCCACATGCCTTCAACCGACTCAATGATACCCACGAAGTAGAGGTCAGCCCAGCTTATTTTCTGGAGGGAGGAATAAGAAACTTTTAAGTCGGCATTAGAGGGTGCAAGTTGTACCAAGAATATCATGATCTTCCTAAGGTACAGCTACCAGTCTCACCGGATGCATCTGACTACGAGTATTTTTCATGGAGCGACTGAATTTTTCATTTAAATCTTCTAGAATATGTCGAACCATTTTTTGTAACACTGAGTAAATCAGAGAAAAAATGCAGTATCTTTGCAAGTGTAGTCAAGTAACTTCTACACTCATAGATGTAAGACGCGAAATTTATCATGTCGTGTACCTAGTTGAAATACTATAAAGAACTTTTAATCACGTCCACCGTAAAATAATACAAAGCATTTAACAATCTTCATCTGCCTAGCCTTTTCCCAACTATGTTGTGGTCGGCTACCAGTCTAACCGGATGCAACTGAATACCAGTATTTAACATGAAGCGACTGCCTATCTGACCTCCATAACCCAGTTAGTACTGGGTAATACGATACCCCTTAGTAAGACTGGTTGTCAGACTTTTTGGGCCACAGACTACCTAACGACTGTCAAATATCTACAAATGACAGCCGGGACCAACGGCTTAACGTGCTTTCCGAGGCACTGAGAAAAATCGGTATGTAATGGGTGGTCACCCATTCACAGACCGACCTAGGCAAGCACGGCTTAACCTAAAGATCTACCCGAGCGGCTGTTATCATTTAGCCAGGAGCTCCTCACAAAGCATTTGGCAATCAAATGGTCAAAACTACTAACCTGACCACCGAAGTAGCTTCCCTTCTTCTGGACTATATCCTCGAAGTCACGGAGGTACCTTGGGAACCAGAGGTCCTGCAATTCCTTCCACAAGTACGCCTTCCTCTCCTTGTTTACTTCGTGGTACCATTCGTATACCTCTGTGAATGGAGAATACCATTTTAGTTCATAGTTGTGCAAGGCTGGCGAAATATGGGTGAATTTTAGATAAACCTCTGCGTAACCCTTCGGGGATTACAGGTAGGTAGGTAGATTACGTTATTTCAAGTAATAAGACTTATACACAAACATATTCGCTCGTTCAATTTACCACGGTAATTCGCCATTGAAGTGAGAATGGCCCATGAATGCAAGCGGAGGCGCTCTGCAATTGCCTCGAGTTGTTTAGCATAATACGGTCATATACATAAAAGTATACAGACAGGATTACGAACACAGACAAAAACGAACACTCACAAGGTAATAATAATATGTCTGATACAGCATTACCGGATATAAGGGCAATCTGTTAGCGATCATCGCCAGAACTTTATGCAATTCGTTTCTTGATTCCCTGAACTGTTAAAATACTGTTGTATATTTTACTTAGTAATGGTTTTTCCATTTTTTTGTTGACGACAAAGTAGATATTATTTATCGTCGATCCCCGTTAGATCTTTGAATCGTGCTGACAATTGGAGATCCAAACAACTAATTAAAGGGAATTAGCGGACCACTTTGCACAAACTTGGAATCGAATATGGGATTTCATGATAAGCAGCACCTCTGGCATATTTTCAGTATTTGCTGAACGTAGTTTCCTCAAAGCGTATCAAAGACACAGTATGTATTCTATATTATTAAAAGTGCTACCGACGTCTGTGATGAACTTTGAATATAATTTATTTTAAGCATTGTTCTCATGTAAGTAAGTAACTTTGTGTCTTTTTTGAGAATCTTTAAACCTAAATGAGCAATATTTGTATATTTATTTGTAATCACGTTCTCGAAAACGGCTCTAAAGATTACTATGAAAGTTGCAATGGTTTACGGAGGCAAAAAATAGATCTAGGTGGCATATCTCGCAAAATTAATTTTGTTTATTTTCACCTCATCAGAGCTCGGTTGCCCAGATGCTTTGGTTAAAACGTCAACTTTTTGTTGGACCTGTATTTGTTTGGTGTATAACTGTACACAGAAATGGTACAGACGCCAGCAAATCAAGTTACCCGAAACTGTCCGTCTGAGTCAAATTAGCCCAATCAACCTTGAACCTAATGATTTAGCGATATATTTGAAAATCTATAAAGATTTTTGACAGATTGGAGTAGCTTGATGTATGGCGTCTGTACTTATTCTGTCTAACTACTAACAAGTCTCCGACATTTGTTTTGTCCGGTTATAGTTATCGATACTGATGCTGTTAGCCTGTGTCATCCCACTGCTGGGCAAAGGCCTCTCTGCATGACTTCCAAATTCTTCGATTCAGGGCCAATGTGGACCACAAGTCGTTAGTTTGACCAGCTCGTTCCACCATCTTATACGAGGTTTACTGTGCCGCCTTCTGGCTATGTCAGGGCTACACATCGTGGTTATTTTGGCCCCAAACACTAAGTAAAATAATGAAAGACAAACTCACTTGATCCAAAATCGAAGACTGACAACGCAACAGCATCAAGCTCAGCTGCTTCCAAGTCATCAGCTGGCACCAAACCTACCACCTTTCCGATGTAGCGGCTGATGGCCACAGACTGGTACAGCACCTTCTTGTCTACCTCCAGAACGGGCAGCTTGCCGAATGGGACCGCTGAAATAGAAGAAGGTTTTTATTATAACATCATAACTAACATAAGGCTTGTAATCCCCGAAGGGTTAGGCAGAGGTGTACTTAATAGTACACACAGTCATTATGCCATGTTTAAGACCCATGTAAAAAGGGGCGAGACTATTGCCATCTGTCGGGCGCGAAACCATACTCCGTGGCTGCTACTGAGAGATTCCTGATAGAAAAACAATAACACTTTGCCCAACCTGGGAATCGAACCCAGGGCCAGCAGTTGCGTTTGCGACCACTAGAACAACGTGGCAGTCAACATTATTACAGCCATTATGATAGCAACTATCCGAATCTGGTAAAATCAAAACTCCCTATAAAGGGTGTAAATAGATTCTTAACATAAACGAAAAGCACTTGTTCTCCCCGTCTTTGCGATATTTTTTTTGTTCTAGACCATACCTGGGAACCTTCTAGTTACGGAGATATTGGGGGTCAAAGTTACAACTTTTTCACAAGTTTTTTTTTAAATACATGTTTTAATGTAATATTTTTACTTTACACACCTCCACGACCCCTGTACTATTCAATCCATCCATCAGCTCAATGTTTTGAGTGCTTTCCGTCGAGTCCTACCGTAAAACGTGATTTTTCACCTCAAAAAAAGAAGTCTTTTCTAAGCAATAATTTTTGCGTAAAGTTACTTAGTTTGATGTACAGAATGCTTGGTTGACGGCTATGTGACGGGTCTGTTTACACCCTGTATAGGACTTGTATAGTTAGTTGAGATTGTTCTGGTGAATGTGACTGTGGAGCCTCATCACAAGCGATGTACCATCTGTGGTCCTGTTCTTTGTGCAACTCCACCTGCACTTTAGGGGACCTGTCTGAAGCATTTGCTGGCGCTCTAGATGGCAGAGTTCTTGTTGATTATCATCTAACCTTATCCGATACTAGAACCGACACGACGAGGAAGAAGATGCTATACAGTTAAGGACAAATGGAATCGCAGCAAAAAACAGAAAACAATGGCGGGTCGCCGAGAAGCACAAAATTGAGAGAGGCAGAAATTGGCAAAAAAAAATGTGCAGAATAATCATGAAAGGTCGACGGTAATTAGGCACTGCAGATTATAAAAGTCAGATTACAAACCCAATTAAAAATGGAGATGATTCAAAGAATAAATAATGAAATCAGCATGTTTTTTATAGACCAACTAGCGTGACTGTAAATAACACCCGTGACCCTAAATTAACACAATGATGAAACATAATGAAGCTAGATTAAGAATTCTTATCATGGTGTAAGAGTAATTCAGTCAATTAACTAATAATTTGACACACTTCAATAAATTTGTTTTTGAACGTAACTATGACTATTATCCGTTATCTTCAAGACTAGGTATATACCGACCGCTTTAATGAGTCCTTGTGTAAGTATCAATTTAAATTGAATAATCTAAAGATTGATCAAGTATTGGTTCAATTTGTATCGTAATACCTACATGAATTATGGTTATTTTAAAGAAAAAAACCTGTGGGATATTTTTAGGAATTTGTGGACTTTTAATGCCACTGGGCAAGGCGGAGGACTCATTAAAGCGGTCGGTCTATAGTCTTGAGGATACGATAATTCCCACGCAATATACCTACTTTATTACCTGATAATGTCCCCCCAGGTAAGCCTTAAAGTAGGTTTCCAAATAATATGTATTTTTGGGGAAAAAACAACTCTGTAAAACCCATAAAGTTCGGTTTGCCCGTCAACTGCAAACATTTTTTACGAGTTTTCAATAGGATCAGTCATTCTTAAATAAACTATATTGCACACACATAGGGTTTATATTCGTTTACGTGAAAATAACTTTAATTGGAAACAAGAATTTCATTAGACTTTTACGTTGTGGTCTCTTAGTAAATACTGTATAGTTAGATACCTATAATTAGGCTTACCTTTACATATCCTACACTGGCATTATTATTGTCTCACCGCAACTCAATGTTAATGATGCAGTAAGAAAATAACCTTATTGCTACGATATAAAAGCTATATCAATGTCAAATAGTTACCACGGATGCTTTTGACGGTACATTTTTTTTTGCAGGAAAATAATTGTGAAACAAATTGATACACCACGCTAAATTTGTCGTGCCGGGCAGAATTTTGAAGCTCCGAAATTTATTTGACATAATCTTCTTTTAACAATTTTTTTTAACGCATAAAAATGGTTTAATTTATAATATAATATAATTATTATTGTTTGACCGAATGTTTTTATAATCGAGTTTACAATGGCATACTTTTAAGATGTCAGAATTCTATTTGGCATAATTGCGAAACGAAGTTTATGCTAGCCGCTGTTATGCAAAATAATATTATTACATAAAAAGTACTGTTACAAAGGGTAGACCCGTTATAGCCATAATAGCCATTCCATATAAGAATCAAAAAATTATAATTGACATTTGAATACAAGAGCTAAAGACTGAGTAATAAAACTTACATTTCTGTACATCAGGCCACTCAGCATCCTTGTTGATAACCACATTCTTGTAGCTGATACCACCATAAGCAAACAAGTACCTAATGGGTTCAGCAACTCCCATAAAGTTGAAGAACTTCAGCTGGTATACGGGTGCCATTTTGTTGTTAGTTTCGTTGGACCACAAACACTAATATCGAGAAAGAAAATTAACCGTTTATATACTTTTGTTTTATCTATATAACCTTTGCAAAAGTTATTAAAATCCGGATTAACCTTAGTAAATGTGAAATTGAACAGATAAGTAACTATTTTGTTTTTGATTTGATGTCACCTTTTCGTGGATTTAAGAGTGATATTTGGTGGTCATTTACAGTCAGTACAATCAGCAAAAGTGTTAGGTATACAGGCTAACATTATTATGCCAGTATTTCATTTGTACAGTCACGAGCACCAATATGTATACACTTACCTAAATTTAAAAGCAATTTTCGCGAGAAATAACGATTGTAACTTTTAGATAGGACCTTTTTAATTAAAATATGAGTTCCAGAATACTATGTTCGTAACAACATAAATTTTAATAACAACATTAGGAGAAAAACACCTTTAAACGTTGTTAAGTGTTTCCATATTGGTGTGTACTAAAATTCTGAAAACCAGTCTTACCAAGGGGTATAGTGTAACCCATTGCTAACTGGGTTGTGGAGGGCAGTTAAGCCCCATGTAAAATCCGGCCTTTCAGCTGCATCTGGAAAGACTGGAAACCGACCGCAACATAGTTGGGGAAAGGCTAGGCAGATGATGATGATTTCATTTGTACTGACAAAACTACAAACTTCTGAAACATTATACAGGGTTATACTTAAAACAGACAAAAAAAATTCAACTCTCCATACATAAATGTCCGAACAACTGACCGAGTTTTGTATGAAAAGTCGATTTTTTTTACCTGTTTTCGAAAAAGTCGTAGAACAAATATTGTTGTTTATAATGTTAGTAATTTACTCCTCCTAGGTTGTTGGTGTTTTACAAAAAACCCTGTATAACGTACTTAAGTTAGTTTATTGTAAAAGATTTGACTTCTTAGCATACAAGAACGACGACGACGACGACGACGACGACGATGTAATGTCCTGTTAAGTATTTTGTGTGTTCATAAATAAATAAGTACATTCAAATTGCATAATAAAAAAGTAGTTGCCAGTTAGTTTTCTGTGTAATATGTATACATATACATATATATTTTCTTTGTTTCATTGTACCTATCTAGAAATGGTGGACACAAAGTCAGTGGGTTCGTTATTATCACAAATGTTTTTTTTTCGTATCACTGTTGTTATGACTACAGAAATAATTAATCATTTCATTAAGAAATGCAGTCCTAAACTTTGTGATAAAAATAATTAAAAGACAGGAATGACCGGTGACTGCATAAATATTGGTTTTTCTTAGGTTCTCCAATGGCCGTTTTTATTAATACTAAGCGAAACCTAAATACTTTTTACCCGACTACGGCGAAGCCTGTATGATTTTAGCAGTCTATGTATGTACGTTTGTATTTACGTATGTTCCTCCGTAGCGTCTAAACTATTCATCCGATTTTGATGAATAAGGTGTCAATCGATTCATAATTATGGCCGGGGTAAGACAGGGTAGATCCAATGTAAACCCCGAATTTAATTAGAGCGTGAATTTTCAGTAGTTGGGTTTTTTAGTTGTAGTATACCACACAGAGGCCTATGTCCAGCAGTGGACGTCTTTCGGCTGAAATGATGATGATGGTGATACCACACAGATTCTTGCTATAAGCTTTTATTTAACTTGCCTTGTTAGTTAGTTGGTTGGTTAGTATGTATTGGTCAATTTATCTAGCAACTGAATTTCAAACCGGTTCTCCCCATCCGATTGAGCTGAAATTTTTCCCATACTTTTGGTTCTGGTGACAAAATATTTTTATGACAGACATTACTTGATCCTGCAGCCAGAATTGCCTCCCCACAAAAAACTCCTCAACGGTTAATACCACAAACACGAAACTTTGTATACGTGTTCCATGTTCTTAGATAAACCTAATTTTCTTCTTTTCATTTCAAAAAAAGGTTGATTAAAAAAAAAGTTTAATTTGTTTCAATAATACTTATTACGCTGTTGGAATTTGAGCTCTCGACGCTGAGCCAAGCGTTGAAAATATAATAGTGCACAACTAATAAGGCACATGCAATTATTTTATCATTACACATGCCAACAGCATATTGATGACACCTATCAGACTATGATTAACATTAAAATATGCTAGTGCTGAACGTGTGAACAAAATACAAATGACAAACACCAATGTACCTACATAGTATATGCTTAACACTCATGTCTGGCTTCCAAGGCTATTTCAACTGTCCATAAAAAAAAAAAAACAGATGTTTTATGTCATCGTGGTCCGGTCCTAAGTACTCGAGCGACGAGCGAGTAATTGGTTCAGACTTCTATAAAATACTAACATTATAAAACTAGCTGTCTCAAAACGGTGAAGGAATACATCTTGAGGAAACCGGCATGTCCTAGAACCTAAAAATTCGAAGACATGTGCCCGCGTGGTGGATTATAGCCCATTCCCTCTCATAGAGAGGAGGCCTGTGTCCCAGCAGTGGGAACCTTATAGGCTGCTGCTATGCTATGCTATGCTATTATAAAACTAGCTGTACCAGGCATGCGTTGTAATGCCCTTTTTTACGCTACCCTACCTACCTACCCCCTAATCACATAGCGGTTTGAAATATACTTTACTATTCTCATACCTACCAAATATACATTAAAAAATTCATAAAAATCGGTCGAGCTGTTTCGGAGGAGTGCGACCACAAACACCGTGACACGAGATTTTTATTTATAAAAAGATAAGTAGATTGTATAATAATAATAATAACAGTCCTCCTGACCGTTATCGGTCAGAGCGACCAATTACCCAAAGAGATTAGCCATTGGGAGATAAGAACAGTGCACAAGTGTGTGCGCAGGCACAGGTACACTCTCTCTTGCAGTGAGATGGTACGGCCATCCAACACGACTGGAGAGATCACGCGCAGGACCAGCCGCGCTTGCGACCGCGAAACCAACGGCGCAGTTATTAACATAATGCTGAAGGCATAAACAGAGATGTAACTAAACCCACATTTCGCCAGTGATGTTAAACATAACATATGTACATAACATCACGCCTGTAATCCCTGCAGTTGCCAAAAATGTCTGACAAGCAGTCTTACCAAGGGTTATCGTATTACCCAGTACTAATTGGGTTGTGGAGGTCAGGTAGGCATTCGGCTAGACTGGAAGTCGACCCCAACATTGTAGTTGGGAAAAGAGATAGATGATGATGATTACGCCTGTAATCCCTGAAGGGTTAGGCAAAGGTGTACATAATAGTTCGCCCACATTTCGCCAGTTTTGTTAAAGTCCCATGTATATAGTCCTCCTTACCGATTTCGGTAACGGCGACCCTTCCTTGCGTGTGCCCTTATATGGCTGGCCAGATCGAATTTGCTCTTAAATACCCGGCCACAACTAAAGCAGTAGAGTTGACCTATGGAATAAGTGGCGGAACCCTACCCAGGTTAAGCAGTGTGCAGCATAGTGGTGTGACCGTCGGACTGCCAAGTCATAGGTCTGAAATTCGAACCCAAGACATGCACCTCTGATTTTTCAGATTCATGTGCGTATTGTAAAATTATCGCTTGCTACGGTGACGGAAAACATTGTGATCCCGAACCAACATGCTTTATTTATTTTTTTTCGTTTGGGAAATCATCAAATGACCCCTCCCGCTCTGAGCGGAACGGAAGGGAGTGTCAGACTTGTACTGACTAAAACCCATCTATGTTCCTTCTTTGCCCTTTGTGTTCCAGGGCCGCGGTATCTCTTTCGAACAGTCCCGCAGCCCCGGCAGCCCTAACATCACTTTGAGGCGCGCGTGGCGTGGAACAAGAACGCGCCGTCATCGTCGACACGGCCTTATCAACAGCACGTAAAAGCCAAGTCAGAGGCCCATGGGCGACATAAAAACTCTGACACCAGATAAAGAAGAAGAAGAAGTAGGTAGGTTATCCGAGATCGAGCAATAAAACTACATTATTTCTGATAAGAATTTACAATTTCATCTCTTACCATAAACCTGTAAAATCTGCTTCAGAAAATGCCACATCATTGTTTGTTATCAATAATATATATAAAGTTAAATTGAAGGAACAGGAACTCAGTGTTTTACTAGTATCCGTGCTAGATAGGTGTCTTACAGTTTTCAGTTAAAAATGCCGAAAAAACTTCAATACTTCGACTTCAATGGCTTGGCTGAGCCAATCAGATATATTCTGCACTACACCAAACAGGACTTTGAGGATTTCAGACATGATATTAATACGTGGCCTAATCCGGAAGTAAAAGCAAGTGAGTAAAAGTGTTATTACTTTTTATTAAAACTGACTCCAGGAAAAGTGTCCATGGAGTTTCTTGCCAGGTCTTCTCCACAAAGATCTACGTTAGGGAAATACAACTACAGTATGTTCACAGTTTTTATGCCTTGAGACTGGGACTGTAGAGACATTTCATTGTTGTCTATGTTTCAACAATTCAAAAGTTCCTATACTTGAAATAAATGTTTTGATTTTGATTTTGAGGGAGAGCTTCTCAATTCTTCGGAATCTTCGTTTTTAATACCATAACATTACGCCTGTAATCCCCCGAAGGGTTAGGCAGAGGTGTACCTAATAATCCACCTACATTTCACCCGTTCTGTTTAAGTTTCATCTAATAGCGTCTCCTCACGTCTTGCCATCAACTGACTCCGTGGCTGCTACTGAGAAATCTCGATGGAAAAACCCAAAAACACTTTGCACGACCTAGGAATCGAACCCAGGACCTCAAGCTCCGCAGGCTTGTGACCACTAGAACAACAAACCAGTCTTGTTTTTAATGTTACCATGTGAACTCAGTAGTTTTAAATTATGTTCAGAGAAATACCATTAATATTATCTTTCTTCAAATCCCACTAAATTCATATATACATAGGGGTACACGCAATATTACGCCATCGAACAATTTTATAGTGCTATAAAACTGGTCTCGTATTGTAGGTTAATAATGTTATGTATCCAACTAGCTTTGGCCCATGGCTTCGCCCGCGTGGATTGTCGAATAATATCCGATTACTTAACTTTATCCCCCTTTTTAACCCTTCCGGGGAAGAATTGTCAAAAACGCTGAGACACGTATAAATAAATTTTCAATCGTCAGCCTAAACACAAAATTTGAAGATCCTAACTTCAAAACTGTAGGAGTTTTATATAAACTTTCATCCCCTATTTCACCTCTTTAGGAGTGGAATTCCCAAAAATCTTTTCTTAGTGGATACTTACTCTTCACAAAGAACACACCCTCCAAGTTACATGCCTCTAGGACCAGCAGTTTGAGCTGTGTGTTGAAATATCAGCCAGTCAGTTAGTTTACCATTTTATATATAAAGGTTGTAAATAGACCCTTAACATAAACGAAAGGCACTTGTTCTCCCCGTCACTGCGATCATTTTTTTGTTCTCGACCATACGTAGAAGGTTCCCACCTTCTAGTTACGGAGATATTCGGGGTCAAAATTCCGACTATTTCACAATTTTTTTTTTTAAAATACATGTTTATAATGTATGATTTTTTTCTTCACACACTTCCACGACTCTCGTACTATTCAATCCATTCATCAGCACAATGCTATGAGTGCTTTCCATCGAGTCCTACCGTAAAACGTGATTTTTCACCCCAAAAAAAAAAGTCGTTTCCCAGCAAAAATTTTAGCGTGAAGTTACTTAGTTTGATATACAGAATGCTTGGTTGACGGATATGTGAAGGGTCTGTTTACACCCGGTATAGAAGATATCAGTTATCAGCACTACATGTTGCATTGCATTGTACTGATATCATTGCAAAAAAACAAACACTTAAGATAACGTAACTATCTGCGTTAAGGGTGAAGCGCCGGTTACCCCGCGATATTAAAATTTTCTTACGTTTTTTGCAATTTGTGTGAGTTTTTCATGAAATTAATGTCATTCAATGGGATTAAATGAACTTAGAGGGTTTATTGATGATTTTAATGATTACAACTCAGTAGAGTAAGAGGAGCTCGTGGCTAAATAATAACAGCTGCTCGGATCGATCTTTAGGTTAAGCCGTGCTTGCCTAGGTTGGCCTGTGGATGGGTGACCACCCATTACATACCGAGTTTCCTCCGTGACTCGGAAAGCACGTTAAGCCATTGGTCCCGGGTGTCATTTGTAGATATTTGACAGTCGTTAAGTAGTCAGTGGCCCAAAAAGTCTGACAACCAGTCTTACCAAGGGGTATCGTATAACCCAGTACTAACTGGGTTGTGGAGGTCAGATAGGCAGTCGCTCCATATAAAACACTGGTATTCAGCTGCATCCGGTTAGACTGGAAGCCGACCCCAATATAGTTGGGAAAAGGCTAGGCAGATAATGAACTCAGTAGAGTAATATTTGTACTGATCGCGAAACATATTTTAATCAACATACAACCTGACACTAACCCTTCCATTGGGGGTTTCATTGCAAAAACCGAAAAAAAAAAAATGAACTTCGCAGGTTTCATTGCAAAAACCGAAAAAAAAAAAATGAATTTCGCAGGTTACCACGGCGGCTTCACCTTAAGTACTACATTTATCTCTGATGCATCCACAAGTGGAATGTTGTAGTTATTGCTAATTTGTTGTTATCTAAGTAAAACACTATGTTTGTCAGAATATTTTTCCCTAATTCTTGTTTAAAGTTCAAACTATCTATCGAAAGCTAAACTATTAAACCGATTTCGATAAAACTTTGCTAGTCTTATCAGATCGGTTTAATAGTTTTTCTTATTTTTATTACAATTTCCAAAAAAAAAAAGAATGTAAATATATATGTAATAAAGGGGTAAAGACAAGAGAATAAAATCTCGTCTTTATCCCAATTTATTTGGACTCGGTTCAGCATTATTTCTCTATTAGGCGTCATTTCAATAATCGTCTTATGTCACAGTCCATCAGTCCAAAGCTTTCAAGATTCTCAAAATTTTCCTTATGACATTTTCCTCATTTCTCAACATCACATTACAGCTCCTTCTTTAGTGTTTGCGCAAGGTTAACAAGAATTACTCTTTCTGATGGATTCGTTATAACATTTGCCCATTAGCGGACAGGACTGCTTGACAACAAGCATTTGTATGGTATACAACAACTAAAAAATCTAACTACTGAAAAATCACGCTGTAATTAAATTCAGGGTTTACAAGGTAAAATCGACTGCTCCTATTGTTGAAGTCGGTTAATATGTCTAAAAAGCCTATGTTACCCGGGCCATAATAACGAATCGATTGACACCTTATTCACCAAAATCGGAGGAATAGTTAAGGAGCTACGGAGGAACACGCGTAAATACAAACATACATACATAAGCATAATCAGCCTATAATGTTCCCACTGCTGGGACACAGGCCTCTTCTCTATGAGAGGGAATGGGCTATAATCCACCACGCGGGCCCAGTACGGGTTGGTATAACATACATCATAGACTGCTAAAATTATAACCCTTACTTTTGGCTTCGTCGTAGTCTGCGAAATTCATTTTTTTTTTTTGTCGTAGTCTCGTAAAAATAGTATCTACATGTGGCCATACTTAAATACACGTCCGTTTGGTATCAACAACCAGCAAAGATGACTCACTCTTCTGCCAATTGAATAACGTTGTTTTCTGTAGGACTACAATTTCAAGGCCACTGAGAATAACATGTTTAGCCGTTGACGATAACAGGCTGAGTATAAAAAAAAAAAAAAAATATGTGCAGAAATATTACTAGTTTTTTTTTAAACTAAAATATTTACAAAAATGTATAATGGTGTATGTGAATACAATGAATTAAAAAAGTCTAAGCAATTTTTTGATGATGAAACGATACAATGAATAGCGAAATAATTATTAACAATAAAAATAAAGTAATTAATATCCTATAGCTTTGAACTTATCGTAAAGTTGGGCTACTATTTTAATACTTGCTTTTTATATAAAATAATATACATCAAAGAATAACGTTATAATTATGTTTTAAATATATTTACATTATATACAGACTACAAATAGAACTAAACTAATGATAAAAATAAGACTAAAATTAAGAAAATATAAACTAATAATCAAATATTTCGAATGTAATCCATAAGTTTATTTGAGTAAAGAAAATAACTTTAATACCAGTCTATTATTGCTCAACTACAAGGCAAAGCCTGTTCATATATAAGCTTCATTTACTTATGTATAGTCAATAAATAAATGTTGTTTCAATAACATCAACAGATCACTTTTCATTTCTATCACCGGATGAGATAAACCAATGAATGATGCATTTTATTCAAAAAATTTGAAACAGTGATCATCATTGTCGAGAAGAATAAACCTATACACAATTATTGAACATAAGCGAACATAAACATACAAAAACTGGTTCAGAAACCGCTGTATCATGCTTGTTATGTAGTTCTATATAATGATGACGTTAGGAGCAGGAATTCAGTTCACTGTTTGTATCCGTAGTCGATAGCCGTATCGCCATATAACAGTTCAAAATGCCGAAGAAACTCCAGTACTTCAACATTGGAGGCTTGGCTGAGCCGATCAGATATATTCTACACTACACTAAACAAGATTTCGAGGATTTTAGACACGATATTGATACTTGGCCTGACCTAAAAATAAAAGAAAGTGAGTACAAGTGTTATTTTTAACCGGGTTTTAATCTAGTTTTTGTGACGGCGGAATGTTGTGATCTATTTTCGGTGATTGAGTTTAAATTGTGCAGTAGTTGGTATTACAATTTTTCTGGCTTGTCTAGTGTTATCACCAAAATTAATGACTGAGGGCCGATTTTTCAATCATTAGATAACTTTTAACTAAAAAGTAAATGTGACATTTTAACAGAATAGTTCATAAGACAACTGCCAAAATGACAAACTTATTCGTCGGATGATTTTAACTGGCGATTGAAAAACCGGTCCTTAATAAAATAACACTGTTGGATTTTAAATGCTTCGATCAGCACTGAGAGTTACAATTTCAACGATCAGTTTATCCTATTTTGAGAGACCTATTATATATTTTTTTTTCTTTTAACTTTTTTAAACATTCATTCAGGTGTTGCGCAATTTTAATCAAGATTGGCGTAATATCAAAATATTTTATTTCACATAGACCTGATGGTCACTAATGGGCACTTATAAAACGTCGAGAAAAGGTCCACGGTTCGGGTTGGTCGTTTCCTATGGAGAAGAACCGGCAAGAAACTCCATGGCTACTCTTTTTAAATTATTTGGTTTTACAATATTATTATGTTACAGAATTACTTAAGTGTGGGCGGACAGGGTAGGCCTGATAATAAGTAATTGCTTACTTCATAAAAAACTTAAAACAAAATAAACGACAAATTAACAAGCTTTTAGGAATCTACAAAGCACAGAGTCTCGCCTAACAATAGATAATTAATTGTGTGTCGATAGTGATCGACGCTTGAGTTGTTATTTAGGTATCAAATAGCTCGTGGTAAAGACAATGACAAAAGAATCTAATGGTGGTCCGTCATGAATTACTAATGACTTAACATGGGGTCATCAATGGAATTAATGTCTGTTTATTCATCTATTTGTGTACTAGCTGTTTTGAGGGTCGAGGTGAATGGATGACCATCCATTACATGCCGACTTTCTTCTGGGCCACGGAAAACGGACCAACGTGGTCCTGGCTGTCATTTTAGATGTTTGACAGTTGTTACGGGTAGTCAGTGGCCCGAAAGTTGGACAACCTGTCTTACTAAGGGGTATCGTAGTACCCAGTACTGTGTTTTGGAGGGCAGATAGACAGTCGCTCCATGTTAAATGCATCCGGTTAGACTGGAAGCCGACTCCAACATAGTTGGGAAAAGGCTAGGCAGATGATGATTTGTGTATTAACTTTTGGTTGTAGCTTAGCGTGTAGGTCGATATCGTCCCACGGAAATGTACTACTGGGAGAAAAAGTATCCCATGTTCTAAACCAGTTCTATCGTTATGATGATAAGTGTCATGTCTATACCACCAGATCAATCCTAAGTCGTTCCCTGAACAAAAAACCCGCATCCGTTCAGCCGTTAAGGTATTAAATGGTAACAGACAGATCGAGTTACTTATGCTGTAGGTATTTGACTGAGTCGTTGTTCGAGTGGTCGTAAGCACGACTGCTGACCATGAGACCCTGGGTCCGATTCCCCGGTTGGTTAAAGTTTTATTGGGTTTAGCAGCCACGGAGTCTGAATTTGTCCGGTTGATGGTAATAGGCTCGCCCCCAATTACATGAGACTTTGACATAACTGGCGAAACGTGGGTGTACGGTACATCTCTCCCTAACCCTTTGGGGATTACAGGCGTGATGTTATGTCATGTATAATGGTGTATTTTTGTTGGGCTTTCCAGACAGAGTAGGCAATGAAATCTATCCTAGACTAGTAGTAGTCGAGGTCATATAATGTATAGTAATATCCAATAGCGTGCGTTTGCTGATAAGTAAGTACTCAAACAAACACCATCTCTTATCTTATAGTCTATAGCAAATATTAGCCATGCGAATCAAATATTTGTACAATCTGTAGGCGCTGGAGTTGTAGGTACACTCATCGACACATCAAGCTATACATTTCCAGTATAACATGGCCTCGCTTTGTATAGATTTCATGTACAATGAGAGATCCGCATAAACTGGTTATGTTTAGCTTGATTGGTCGTCGTGGGTACCTAGGTACCCAGACAATTGGTGTTGCAATCATTCTATTACCATCACGATTTCGTCCTGTGACCCGTGGTGCTCACCATTTGGTGTAAAACATTCATCATCATCTACCTAGCCTTTTCCCAACTATATTGGGGTCGGCTTCCAGTCTAACCGGATGAATACCAGTATTTTACATGGAGTGACTGCCTATCTGACCTCCACAACCCAGTTAGTACTGGGTAATACGATACCCCTTGGTAAGACTGGTTGTCAGACTTTTTGGGCCACTGACTGCCTAACGACTGGTGTAAAATTTTTTAGATTATTAGATTTTTCTCGTCATAATTTCTAATCTGTTGTTCTCAGGTCTCCCCTACGGCCAGTTTCCGCTATACGAAGAAGATGGTAAGGTGCTGACTCAAACCCTGGCTATTGCAAAGTACGTAGCAAGGGGCACTGACCTGATACCAGCTGATCCGTGGCAGCACGCCATTGTGGAGTCTGCAGTGTATACCGTTTTCGATTACTGGAAAAGTGAGTATGATACCCAGAACTTTTGGAATTTTCTCTAGTTTAAAGGTTTGTCTAACAGTTAAGTCCCCAAGACTCTAGAGCACTCCTGTAGTTTACAGACGGTAGAATTCTGAGTAAGGAGTCTTTACTAGATAACGTGGCGTGCAATGGAGGAGCCTAGACTCAGAATGCGTGTATATGGGATTGATTTTTGATACTCTTATTCTTTATTGCACTCAAAATAAAAAATATACATACAAATTGCAATAATATAGCTTATGTACAATGGCGAATTAGTTTAGTTGAGGCCCTGGATTCTGTGGTTGGACCTAGATGAGCATTCTTTTCATTCACTGTATTATTTAGGTGTGGTTGAGATAAAGATCGGAAAAAAAATCTGAAAGAAAAAAAATAACTCGCACGAATGCGGAAAAGATGTAATGTTATGTGAAGGGCATTTTGCACTTTTTTGGGCATTTTGTAATCTATCATTGCAAAAACTGAAGTAAAAATATATAATATATCATTATTGAAGTGATCATTTTTCTTCATTTATACATCACTGCCTGATGATCAGCTAATGTTGAAGTGTCGAACATTCTAGAACTATGTGTTTTTGTTGCAGATGTGACTCCATATTTCCTTGAAAAAGACCCAGTAAAGAAGGAAGAACTGAGGAAAGTGTTGTTCGACGAAACCATCGAGTACTATTTCTCAAGATTCAGCAAACATTTGACTGAAAACGGTGGATACTTTAATGGAAAGGTAATTATTGAATCGCATTAGATCACGTTGATAACAGCGATAAGGCAGGCATACATATGATAGTAACTTGCTCAATACTATGCAAGTAGTGTGCAGTGCATGTCATTGTGCGATAACAGCTTCTGATGGGTGATTATATGAATGCTACTTGCATGCTATTTGTGGATATTTCTGGTATATGTATTTCGTGATTTATGATAACGACTATATAAATTTCATGTCTCTGACACCAGCGGTTTGGGCAGTGCTTTTGATATAGCAGTCTATCAGGACTTTGACTTTTATATGTATAGATGATGGAAAAATTAAGCTATTCGTGTAAACGAAGCCGAAAGTCACTTGTTCACTTCGTCATTGCGATATTTTTTTTCTTCTGGAGATATTGGAGGCCAAAGTTCCAACTTTTACATAAGGTTTTTTTTTTAAACACTAGTTTTTAAGGTTACAACTTCTGTTTAAATACCTCAATAATCCTCATTCTATTCAACGAATGCATCAGCACAATGTTTTGAGTGCATAACACTGAGTATTACTAAAAAAGATATTTTTTCGGCCGAAAGAGAAAAAATGCGAAGAGTTACTTAATTACATGTACATATTTTTTTTTGGTTGACGGCTTCATGGTCATCATCAGCTTCACTAATTTAGCTGGTAACAAACAGTGTGTAAACGGACTCTTTACACACTGTTTGTTACCGGCTAAATTAGTTTGTCCTAGCCCAAACCGGTTTACTCGTTTATCGTGTACACTAAAGCATTTACACTGCGACCAACTTGGTTTCAATACTTAATGTAGTGTGTAACGATGTGGGTCATAGAACTGTGACCAACCTGAGCAAACCGGAAACCCATTTAGTTGGGGCGCCCTGTCATGAGCCCGACTTTGGCCTGATATTGGGTATGGCCGACATTTGGCTTAGGATAAACCAGTTAGGCCTGGAATCAGGTTGGGCCGGTAATTTACACAACGAATACAGGAGGGGATGTTATGGTTATGTTAAGATTTCGTCTTTTTTCAGCTATCCTGGGGAGAGTTTGTTCTGACCGGTGTTGTTGAAGCCAGCAATTTGTTCCTGAAAATAGAGCTGGAGAAGAAATACCCCGTCGTAGGAGCCACAGTCGAGAAGATCAGGAACCTGCCAGGAGTCAAAGAATATATTAAAGCTAGGGGACCTTACAAACTGCCTGCCAAATTTGATGACAAAAAATAAATAGTTGTTCTTTAATATATCATTTTTTTTTTTTTATATTATGTTTTTATTGCCATCAAGCAGGCACAAATCGAGACTCTGGAAATAACCTAGTGTATTTAGGATATAATAAAAAATATATATTATATTGGTTATGAATCAATAGGAACATAGTAGGTACAGCATATACCATACACAGGGACTGTAATAATAATCAAATCTCAACTCTGTGTAAAATAGGTTTACAATCTTATGTCAGTGTAAAAATGATCACCCATCCGCTATCAAACCGTAACTGTCACTGCTTAACCTCTTAGCTCAATTCTCTGAGCTCTTATTTTATGTATTACAAATTAACTCAGCTCTCTCTGACAAAGAGAAGGTTGGTGTCCCAGTAGGAAAAACGTTACATGCTGAAATTAACACAAAGTCTAAAATTCGAAATTAATAATATTTATTGAAAACTGAGATAATCTATGAGATTTTGCTTGTCATTCTAGCTCAGCTCCATACAAAACAGGATAAAATTATGTAGCATGACCTTGTTCACTGTTTTTGTTTGGTAAATGTGTGCTTGACGATAAAATTGCTTCGGTCACAGTCGAGGTCACCAGTCGCCGCGCGCCGGTTTGTTATAATAATACTCGTATAATCATATTTTAATCACATAATATGGGAATTCTTCATAAAATATCAAAATAATTTACTTTTATAGTGTAAAAAAGTTGCTTTTTTTGTGTTTGACTGTGTGTTTACGTAGTTGTCGTAAATCTCCGCAACATATTTAACCATAAATTACAGAAACTATTTTGGTCGGTTCATTTGTAGTTATTTGCATTTTATCAGCCATAGTCAGGGGCGTGTCACAAGTGTTATTAGATTTATAAATAGTTATGTCAAAGCTTGACGAAAGGCCTAGGCTGGCAGTGGATTTCGTTCGGGTAAAAGGATGCTGATCATTTATTAAAAAAAAAACAATCCTGGAGGCCCAAAATGGCCGCTTTAACGGAATCATAATGGAGAGGGAGAGAGAGAGGAAGGTCAATGAAAAGATGGATAGATTTGTGAGTACTGATATGAGGCAGAAAAGAGTAAATGATGTCGTGACGTCTGACAGGGGAGAATGGAAGAAGAAAACGTGTTGCGCAGACCCCAAATAGAATGGGATAGGGTCAGGAAGACGATGATGCCGATAGGATACATACGACAGGATACATATATATAGATACCGGTAGGTGTAAAATATCCTTATCGAAGCCGAAAGGCAACGTTAGTATTTTATAATAATTTGACGCGGACGAATGTCGCGGAGAATAGCCAAACTTAAGTGGCAGTGGGCAGGGCACATTGCTCGCAGAACAGATGACCGATGGGGCCGGAAAGTTCCGGAGTGGCGACCGCGAACTGGAAGGCGCTGCGTTGGAAGGCCTCCCACTAGGTGGACCGATGACCTGGTAAAGGTTGCAGGGATCCGCTGGATGCGAGACGCACGGGACCGGTCAATGTGGCGACACTTGGGGGAGGCCTATGTCCAGCAGTGGACGTCTTTCGGCTGAAATGATGATGATGATGATAGTGAATGTCGCGGGCCACAGCTAGTATACTATATCAAATTAGTTAGGTTAGGTTAGGTTTATAAATTACGTTTAATTCGTAAAATGGTTTAAAGTTAAAACTCCTAATATTAACTGGGTCTGTGACCACTTAATTTTTTTTAACGTGGTTCTTATTATTATCCTACTACGACCCGCCCTTGCTTCGCACAGCGCCACCTATCGGGTCCAAAACTATATATAATGTAGCCTATATTTTACGTTAAGCATCTAGCAGTAGAGTGGTGAAAACTGCGTTCAAATCCATGCAGTAGTTTTTGCGTGATGCGCGTACAAATATATAGACAGAAAGACAAACAGCCAGACAGACAAAAATTCTAAAAACTGTTGTTTTGGCTTCTGTTTCTATAATAAAGACCCCCATACATTTTTTTCAATATCTACAATGTACAGACATCGGCCTGGTACAATTTTATTATATGTATAGATTAAGATTCTGCTAAAGGGGCCATTTTAGGCCCCCTGGTCTATCGTTTTATTTATTGTAATGCTGACTAGTAAATTTAATTCTAGTGTTGTGTTCTCGATTCTCGCTTGAAAGGTCTGGGTCAAACAACAAGAGTTTGTCTATATGAGTGTTTGTCTATAACAGTGTGGGTCAAACATAATAAAAACAAAATAGATAACAATATCAATGTTTTTATTTTCGTAAAAGATAGTTATGCTCATAATTATTATTTGTTATCACGGTGATAATACAGTACATTCAATGATATAAGGTTGAAAACCGACATACTGATTGTAACTGTACTAAAAAAAAATAGCAAGTAACGTTTGTTTGTTGTGTACTATCACTAACGATAAAGGAGGTGGACAAAATGTGTCCCAAAGGGTACAAAAATAAACGTACTAAAAAAATTATTAAAAAAAAAAGTTAAGAATTTTGGAAAATGATTAACGTACTAAATATAGCAGACGTTGAAAAGAAGTCATAATAAAAATATTTTTTCTTATGATTCACTCGAAAAGTCGAAAGTACCCTCTCCTAACGTTGCAGGGAAAAAAATAAACTCATACCGTAACTTAAAATGTAATGCATCTTATTCTTATTCTTTATTGCACACAAAATAACAAATTGCAATAATATAGCTTATGTACAATGGCGAGCTTAACCCAGAATTGGGTTTTCTTACAGAAACCAAATTTTTAGTGCGAGATTTGCAGAAGAGGGTATACTTATGTGCAGTAACGTTACATTCTGTTACTTAAATTAAATAATTTTATAAACTAAACTACATGCATACAATATAATATAAGTAATACACAAAGGGTGTAAATAGACCCTCAACATAAACGAAAGGCACTTGTTCTCAACGCCACTGCGATAATTTTTTTGTTTTAGACCATACCTGGGAACCTTCTAGTTACGGATATATTGGGGGTCAAAGTTCCAACTTTTTCACAAGTTTTTTTTTAAATATATGTTTTTAATGTAAGATTTTTTTTACACACCTCCACGATCCTCGTACCATTCAATTCATTAATCAGCACAATGCTATGAGTGCTTTCCATCGAGTCCTACCGTAAAACGTGACTTTTCACCCAAAAAAAAAAAGTCGATTCCCAGCAATAATTTTTGCGTAAAGTTACTTAGTTTGATGTACAGAATGCTTGGTTGACGGATATGTGAAGGGTCTGTTGACACCCGGTATAGTACATATATGTACATACCTATAAAATCTTATAAAATATACATCATTATTATTGTTTATGTTTTCTTATCCATAAATCAAATTATTTATTATTGAATTCATAAAATGGTCACAAAGTTATAACTCCTAATATTCACTGCGTCTGTGACTAATCAATTTTTTTTAACATAATTCATATCATTATCCTACAAGCGACCCGCCTTTACTTTGTACAGCGCCACCTATCGGTCCAAAGCTATATAGCCTAAATTTTAAGTTAAGCTTCTAGCAGTAGAGCGGTGAAAACTGCGTTCAAATCGATGCTGGAGTTTTTGAGTGATGCATAGAGACAGAAAGACAGACAGACCGATAAAAATTCAAACAACTGTTGTTTTGGCTTCTGTTGCTCTTAAAAGAGCCGCCATAATCATTTTTTTTTTCAATATCTTCAATGTACAGACATCGGCCTGTTACAATTTTATTATATGTATAGATAATATGATGAATGAATGGTGAATGCTACGAATTCCTATAATAGGCATACTTAACAGCTCTTTAATGTTATTTTCATTCATTCAGATTAATTCTTAGTCTGTACTGCTGTTGGTGTATCAAATAAATAAATGTAGGTAAACTATTATAACAAAGGAGCAAGCTAAACTGGGCTTTAGTCTGGCATATACACTAGGGTGTAAGGGACAGCCCTCCACAAACTGATGGGTTGAATTCAGTATATCATACTAACATGACCGGTACAAGAAATTATTTCAGGAATGTTATGGAAAATCAATAAATTTGATTTGTTTTATTACCTCATACGCAATGTACCGTTACCGTATCAAAACGCATGTAGCGAACGGTAAGCGCGACGACGAGTTCGATGAACTCTGTAGCTGAGCAGGAAGTGAACAGCTGATTTCACTTGTCGTTCGTTAGAGTATTTCAACATCCATTGTTGAATTTTTGATTTTAGCCGTATTATTTACATAAATGTAGTGCTGCGTACAGGGAATGTAATTTTACATTGGAATAAAGACCAAAGCACCTGGAAAAAAAAAAAAACCGGTAAAAATTTCGGGGGAATATGATTCAAAATAAGGAGCTGAATGCACCCTGTCACTTTGAGGAGGGCTGTCCCTTTTACCCTTTATATTTAGATTATATCAATTGACGTCACAGGAAATCAATAAAATATGGTGGAAGCAAGTCATAATTAAAGTCTAAGATTTTTTAAATTTTAACTAGGTAGGTATTTATTTTATCTTATCTTGTCATAGTTTGGTTTTATTGATTTTCTTGCAAGCAAATCCGAAAGAAACGCCTAGTTGATCTTGATTATATTTTTATCATCTACATGAGTAATGCAAGAAGATACGCATTGTTGAGTTTAAAAACATTTAAACAGTCGGTGCTAGTCATTGCTTGCATACCCACATACCGTCAGCATTAACAATGGCAAAGAAACTCCATTATTTTAATGTAAACGCTCTTGGTGAGGCAATAAGGTATATTCTTCATTACACTAAACAAGAATTTGAAGACATCAGACATGATCGTACGAGCTGGCCTGAAATTAAAGAGAAACCTGAAATTAAAGAGAGTAAGTTTTTTTTTTACTTTAATTTTGTGGATTTTAACTACCACCAAACGGGGTGAAACGGGGTGAACAGGTGTAAATCGGGACGAAACTTTGTACGCACGACGGCCAATCAAGCTTTACAAAACCAGTTTATGCGGATCTCTCATTGTATAGGAAGTCTATACAAAGCGAGGCCAAGTTATACTGGAAACACCAAGTTATACTGCACTGGTGTGCAGCTTCATGTGCCGCCGTGTGTACGGGATTACAACGTTGAATGCAAATAATAATTTGAAACTAAAAATATGCTGAAAAGGTATTGAATTGTTTTAATTGAATAAAAATAGGTTGGCTCTTTAGGCTACCATTAACATTTAAATATGAAACTACCTTTTAAAGTTTCTTCTCGATTCACCCCCGTGGTCCTATTCACCCCTTTTGACGGTACTTGATGATAATTAGAGGTGATGGGGTTCGACAATGTTGCAAACATGTTATAAAGATCGAACAAAACGTTAGGGACAAATTACGGAAGCGGCTCTTCACTGATTCTCACTCTTCGACTCCTCATCCACTGATCATTTTCCTCACCATAGTAATAACCGCAATGGGGCCTCTCTGAGTTCCCAGATTTTGACCCGGCAAGTGAATTGAAATGTTAGTTCATTTTGTCATTTTACTGAAGATGCTCGTGGCAAAATAATAACAGTCGCTCGGGTCGATCTTAAGGTTAAGCCGCGCTTGCCTAGGTTGATCCGTGGATGGGTGAACACCCATTAGTTTCCTCCATGACTCGGAAAGCACGTTAAGCCGTTGGTCCCGGTTGCATTTGTAGATCTTTGACAGCCGTTTAGTCAGTGGCCCAAAAAGTCTGACAACCAGTCTTACCAAGGGGTATCGTATTACCCAGTGCTAACTGGGTTGTGGAGGTCAGATAGGCAGTCGCTCCATGTAAAATACTGGTATTCAGCTGCATCCGGTTAGACTGGAAGCCGACCTCACATAGCTGGGAAAAGTCTAGGCAGATGATGACTGAAGATTCTTTACTTATGTTCGGCAAAATATTAATTTGATTTTGAAACCGATCCTGTTATGTGTAGCATGTCTAAAAGGATGTCTACCGGATGGAAGGAACATCGACGCACAGACGGTTACCACGTATTCAGTACATCATACCAACTCCACCCTCCACATAAACATTTTTCATCGTTTATTTAGAAGAAAATAGCTGTTCCATACATTTTGAACGGGTACCTATGTATTGCACTTTTGTAGGAAACAGCAGATTTCTGTGCGGACACGTAGTAACCGTTTGTTTTTTTTGTTGTCCATCCAGCCTGTATGTTTTCTTTTATCATTTATTGCACTATGGCATTTAAATCAAATCCTCTCAAAACAAGGGTGCGTTTCCACAAGTTCCGCTAAACAGTACTACGATAGAACTAATTGGAATATATTTTTCCACTAGCCCTACGACTTAAGGAGGTACAAAATCGGAGAACTAGTGAGACCAAAAATTTTCAATAGTTTTACTGTTCTATTACACAAATCAACTTTAAAACTAATGGGGTTTTTGTTATCACTGGTAAAACTCGGACTAATGCGAATTTACTCCACTTTGGATTTGCTAGTAGTAGTATATTGGCACGAATAGCCTCAGGTTAGGTCTTTGCGACTTTACACTCGAAGATTACGTAGTAGGAAATTGGCAAGGACAAGTAAGACATGAGAAACAAGGATAGTAAAGCCAAAAAAACCAGTAGGTCCAATGGATAGTAAACCAGCGCTGTGTTGTGGGCCCTCCATAGCACAGCATCATGCTGAGTGGTAACCTGCTTGTCGCAGTTACGACGTGCAAGCTGTTAACTTTATTCTTTTTTTTTGTTCCGTCCTGTTGAATTTATAGTTTATTTTTTGTAATTTTGTACGATGCACGTCATGTCCCTGCGACAAATAAATATTTTTTCTTTCTTTCTTTCTTTCTAAAGTCACACAAACTACCAGGAGGCCAGAATCATGAAGAATCTTCATTGTATGCTGCATGATTATCGAAATATATAAAGGCTGTACAGGACACTTTTTTGTTTTTTTTTCGGATGGGAAATCATCAAATGACTCGGTCACTCTGGCCGGAGCGGAAGGGAGTGTCAGACTTCTACTGACTAAAACCCATCCATGTTTCTTCTTTCCCCTATGTGTTCCAGGGCCACGGTATCTCTTTCGAACAGTCCCGCGGCCCTGGCAGGCATCAGCTCTTGCCGACCCCTACATGGTTGCTGATTGAGTTGACATAAACTTACGATGAAATAAAGGGCGTAACAATAACTTTAACGAAGCCGAAAGGCACTTTGTTGTCCCCGTCACTGCGATCATTTTTTTGTTCTAACCTTCTAGTTACGGAGATATTGGAGGTCAAAGTTTTTTTTTAAATACATGTTTTTAATGTAAAATTTTTACTTTCAACACCTTCACGACCTACGATACTATTCAATCTATCCATCATCACAATGTTTTGAGTGCGTTACATTGAGTCCTACCGTAAAACATGATTTTTCATCTCAAACAAAAAGTCGTTTGCCTTACGAAAAAACTTACTTAGTTTGATGTACAGAATGCTTGGTTGACAGCTTCGTTAAGGGTCTTGTTACACCCTGTATAGATTTGATTATGAGATTCCTATTAACAATTTATACCTCCTCCAAAACAAGTACCTACTAGTAACTAGCCAAGGGAACAAAAAACATTTCCATTTCGTTTCCCATGCCTCTACGTCATTAGAATGAGCAGTGTGAAACTTATCAAAATAAAACCGCAGAGAAATGTTTGAAACATCCCAAAATGTGTTGCATGATAATCGAAATGTATATACATTTGATTGTGAGATTCCTAATAACAGTACACAATAACTTCTCCAACACAAGTACCTAATAAAATAATATCCAAAAGAAAAAAACACATTTCCATTTCGTTTCCCATGCCTCTACGTCATTAGAATGAGCAGTGTGAAACTTATCAAAATAAAACCGCAGAGAAATGTTTGAAACAACCCAAAACGTGCTCGTACTTCTAATGGTGCCAAATTTTACGAAAGTTCATTTCGTTTTTGTACGTTTTTGTTTTCGGGGCTGTGTATTTTTCTATGTCCCTGATTGAGTGTATTGTTCTTCTATTTTGGAATATAGAACAGAAAGCATTATGAAAGGAAGAAATGGTTTTAAAAAGAGGTAAAATAGTAATACTCTTTTTCTAACTAAAGTTTTTTTCAGTCCAAAAATTGCGGTTATCCACCATAAGATTAATTAAGAAAATCATGTAACGTAAGATGGATGTCACGTTATGGACCGACCCCTTTAATAAGTCCTCCGCCTTGCCCCATCAAAAGGTACATTAAACATTCACAAAGTCCTAATATAACCATAATTCACGTAGGTATTACGATACTAATTGAACCAATACGTGATCAACCTTCAGAATCATCATCATCAGCCTAGCCTTTTCCCAACTATATTGGGGTCGGCTTCCAGTCTAACCGGATGCAGCTGAATACCAGTATTTTACATGGAGCGACTGCCTATCTGACCTCCACAACCCAGTTAGTACTGGGTAATACGATACCCCTTGGTAAGACTGGTTGTCAGACTTTTTGGGCCACCGACTACCTGTAACGACAATCAACGGCTTAACGTGCTTTCCGAGGCACAGAGGAAACTCGTTAAGTAATGGGCGATCACCCATCCACAGACCAACCTAGGTAAGCATGGCTTAACCTAAAGATCAACCCGAGCGGCTGTTATTATTTAGCCACGAGCTCCTCAACGATCAACCTTCAGAATATTCCATTTAAATCGATTCCTTCGCGAGAACTCATTAAAACGGTTGGTCTATAATAGAATTCATTTTTCTGGCGTAAACAAATAACTAGTAAAATGACCCTCACTTTTTTTTTTGTTTTAATTTTTCGGATGGGAAGTCGTCAATTGACCCCCCCTCCCCCACTCAGGGCGGAGCGGAAGGGGGACCCTTAAATCATACTACGAGTACCATCATCAGTTGAACCGTATTTTCTATATGCGGCATGTCTTCAATGGCTTCTACATCATTCCACATTAAAATCTTGCTTATTGCTTCAAAGGTTTTTTTTAGAATAGCCAGAATGAACAGTGGCAATAACTAGAATACCACCGAGGCGTTGAAGCAACAGCTCACATTCTCACAATATTTTAAACCTAGATGCTAGACAACTGGGGTTATTTCATTTATTTTGATTCCCAGTTGACATGGAGAGAAGTGAAAATTATGTTTTTTTTACTCCTCAGCAGTTATTTTCTGGTTAAGGGCCTTTGCACACCTGTTTTTTTTTAATACGCTGACGACGCGCCTTTTTGATTAGCGCGTCTTTTGCGCGTTATCAACACGTTTTAGCAGATTTTACACGTTTTGTATCGATTCAAACGCACGTTTCAATCGTAAGCAGAATTGTATGAAGCGACATCGTAATACCGTGGTTCCAAATGGCGGTGACTACAAACGCGCGTTTGTAGCGATGTATCAGCGTATTTATATCGAAACAAACGCAAGGATCGTGTGCAAAGATAACAACGTGACTTCAGTCTTGCGTATGCTGAACGTCCTGATTGCGTTCTATACGCGTCATCAGCGCATAAAAAAAACGTGGTGTAGAAAGGTACTAATTTAGTAAAAAGTGATAAAAATAATCGATTTTAAATTCCAGAATTACCATACGGCCAGTTACCTTTGTACGTAGAAGGTGAAAAGGTCTTACATCAATCGCTGGCCATCATCAAGTATGTGGCAAGGAACACAGACCTGATACCCGTAGATTCATGGGAACAAGCCGTTCTGGAAAGCGTTGTATACACCATGTACGATTACTGGTCAAGTGAGTATTTTTTGGAATGACAAAATACAGAAGACAGATAATTTTCATTTTATAAGTTGGTTTACATAGTTACAGCAACAAAAACATGTGTAACGTACATGAAGCTGTACATTTCCAGTAAAACTTGACCTCGCTTTGTATAGATTTCCTATACAATGAGAGATCCGCATAAACTGGTTTTGTGTAGCTTGATTTCCCGTCGTGCGTACTAACCTCATCGCAAGGTTACGACCATAAATGTAAAAGTGCATAAAAGTTGTACTTCATTCACACGACTACCGGCTAATGTGTTGAACTTTGAGTGTATTATTCGTGGAGTCTTTCGATGGCTATAAAACGGTATTATGCGCCGTATATAGACCACCGAGCCAAATAAGAGTATTTTTATAAGTAAACTATCGCGACTATTTGGATTCCCAGTGATAAATAATTGTTTTTTAAACATAAATATCGAACACTAACGATTCTATTGTTCAACATTATCTAATAATAATAATCCATTTATTTCAAGTAACAAAGACCCATAGATAAATACCTTAACCTAAATATACATACCAACAACATTTTTATAAACACATTACCCTCTTTTGCGTCGCTCAGTCGGGTAAAAAGTCATTGTAGTTGTTACAACAAAAGTCATTTCTTTTTCAGAGCTAATGGTCTTCAGGAAAGAAAAAGATCCTGAAAAGAAGAAGGTTTGGAAGGCCGAATTACTTGAGGAAACTATTGATTTTTTCTTTTCAAGATTGGAAAAGCAACTGAATGAGAATGGTGGATATTTCAGTGGGAAGGTATTATTTAAAATATGTTTTTTTCTCCTTTTTTATTTTTTTTTCGTCAATTTTATTTTATTATGTATTTCTCTTATTTTTGTGTGCAATAAAGAATAAGAATAAGAATTTTTGCACTAAGGTAGCCCACGAAATTCTTATCTAACCTTTTTTGTAATTTACAGGTCAGAGTCAGGTTGTAGGTTGATTAAAATATGATTCGCGGCTGTAACAAATATGGCTTAACTGAGTTATAATCATTAAATTTATCAATACAACCCTCTAAGTTCATTGAATCTCATTGAATTACTTTTTGAAAACGCTAAACAGCCTGAAATGAGAATACAATTTATTTTTTTAATTTCTTCATAAAAGTAAATTATTTATTTATTTAACACTTCAAGCACAGAAGTACAAAGGCGGACTTAATGCCATAGGCATTTTCTACCAGTCAACCTTTGGGTGAAATATTTGTTTTAAATAATCATATTTATTTACTACTATTGCATAACATTTAATGCCATAGATTTCCGTAAAGTAACGCCTGAGTCTATAATTTATCTGAAACATTATGGTAGATTTAAAACTTTTTGTTTTAAATCTATCCAGAAACTCCCAACGGGTCTTTGCAACTTTTTGCCAACCAAAATTATAGAGTTAGATAATAATTATTGTTACAGACAGTTAATCAGGAAATTTACGTCAAACAGTTAATTGTTTCGACAGCGCTGTAAACTGATAACTGTTTGGAAGCTCCCAGTTTTAATTAGGTTAAGAGAGTGCCTCGGATGCTCCAACACGTCTAATTTTCGGGCTGTTTTATTATTTGATCAAATGTTGATTGGACCAGGAATTGCGCCCGGAATCCTTGAAGGGTTAGGCAGGCCTACAGTACTCCCATTTCGCCAGTTATGTTAGTCTCATGTAATAGGCGGCGTGCCTATTGCCAACAACAGGGCACAAATCCAGACTCCGGGGCTGCTACTGAGAAATTCCTGATGTAAAAACCCAAGAACACATTGCCCGTCCTGAATATCGAACTCAGAACCATATGCTCAGCAGTTGCGCTTGCGACCACTACACTAACAAGGCAGTGGGTAGGTAGATTTTCTGGTTTCCAAAAAAGCATTATGATTGTCCAGCAGTTGGTAACGGTATCGATTCACGAGTTGTAGGCCGCATCTTCGAACCCACGTTGGCATTTAGTTTGTGCAATGCTCTCACTGATCTCATGGTGGATTATTAGATACACCTCTGCCTAACTCTTCGGGGATTACAGGCGTGATGTTATGTTATGATCTCATCATAAACAGTTGTGGTTTAGTAGTGGAACGGACCCAACTTGCAATTTGTAGGTCGGCCGTTCAAATCCTGGCAGTATTCAAACTTTGTGTAATTTCATCATCAAAGCTTTCAAAATGGAATGAAATGAAGAAAACGTCATGGAATCGACAACGATCGTCAACGTGATGGAATGAAGGAAACGTCCTGAGGAAAGATTTTAGTCCTCATCTTCTTGAAAAATATAGCATTCTCAATCATATTTGCTTGGCACAAGAGTACTTTTCCCACGATCTCCATTTTAATCTACAACTCGTTAAGGTATTGGTTAGTCACGCTCGTCAATTTTAGCCAACAGTTAAAGTAGAATGACTATAAACGTCTGCTTCGTTCAGGAGAACGTGGCTAAATAATAACAGCTGCACGGATCGATCTTTAGGTTAAGCCGTGCCTTGATAAGGTTGATCTGATTACATACTGAGTTTCCTCCGTGTCTCGTAAAGCACATTAAACTGTTGGTCCCGGCTGTCATTTATAGATCTTTGACAGTTGTTACAGGTAGTCAGTGGCCCATAAAGTCTGACAACCAGTCTTACCAAGGGATATCGTATTACATAGTACTAACTGGATTGTGGAGATCAGATAGGCTGTCGCTCCATGTAAAATACTGGTATTCAGGTGTATCCGGTTAGACTGGAACCCGACCCCAATATAGTTGGGAAAAGGCTAGGCAGATGATGACTATAAACGACTGCATGGTAACAATATATCTGTTAATCATTCCTCAGTAATGTAACTAGAGTTATGTTATTGAAAGTGCAAGTCTCATGATATGAGCAATTGAGTATTTGATGTCTTAATCATGAGGTCACGCACTTGACCTGCAGTAGAAATTGATATCATGTTATAAATGTTCTTGCAATGAATGATGAGTCAACGAAGTTATTGTAAAAAAACAAGTCATTAAACTTCGATCTTAATTGCTTTATTGATTACTGTAGAAGGAGGAGGGAGGAGCCCGTGGCTAAATGATAACAGCCGCTCGGGCCGATCATCAGGTTAAGCCGCGTTTGCCTAGGTTGGTCCGTGGATGGGTGATACCCACTACATACCGAGTTTCCTCCATGTCTTGGAAAGCACATTAAGCCGTTGGTCCCGGCTGTCATTTGTAGATCTTTGACAGTCGTTACAGGTAGTCAGTGGCCCAAAAAGTCCTGACAACCAGTCTTACCAAGGGATATCGTATTACCTAGTACTAACTGGGTTGTGGAGGTCAGATAGGCATAGGATATCCATGTAAAATACTGGTATTCAGCTGCATCCGATTAGACTGGACGCCGACCCCAAAATAGTTGGAAAAAGTCTAGAAAAATATGACATCAGCAGTTGGAGGGCTATAGGCTGATCATTCAAGTTATACTGTGTCTTCTTCTTCTTATTTGGAGTCGATGGTTTGTCTTATCAAATCAATTGGGTCCAGCTGTATGTGGCTAAGTTTTTTATTGGGAATTCTACTCAAATAATAGATAGTGTTGTGAATTTGACCCATGTATACAGGATGTAAAAGGACCCTTCACGAAGCCGCCAACCAAGCATTATGTACATCAAACTAAATAACTTTACGAAAAAATTAAGGCTGGGAACCGACTTTTTTTTTTAGGTGAAAAATGACCTTTTACGGTAGGACTCAATGTGACAGACTCAAAACATTGCGATGATGGATGGATTGAAAAGTACAGGGGTAGTGGAGGTGTTTTATGTAAAAATCTTACATTACATTAAAAACATGTGTTTAAAAAAAAAAACTTGTGATAACGTTGGAACTTTGACCCCCAATATCTCCGTAACTAGAAGGTTCCCAGGTATGGTCTAGAACAAAAAAAATATTGCAATGACAGGCAGAACAAGTGCCTTTCGGCTTCTAAGGGTCTTGTTAAGCTCTTTATATTCGTAATCTAGACACCACTTCACCTCTTTAGGCCCTCCCTCATCTTTCATAATATCACCTTTATTTGGCCAACGAAACAGTCTATGTCAATGCTATATTTGTCTTTTCAGCTGTCTTGGGCCGAGTTCGTGTTATGCGGCATAGTTGAGGCGAGCAATCTCTTCTTGGACATTGAATTGGAGAAGAAGTATCCAGCAGTCGAAAGTGTTGTGAAAATTATTAAGAATCTACCTGGCGTGAAGGAGTACATAGCTGGTAGAGGAACTTACGTAGTACCTAAAATATATTGATGTTTCGTTCTTTAAAATAAAGAATATTGGAATTTGAATTAGATTTTAATTTCTTCAGTATTATCATCTTCTTGCTGTTGTCCCATGTTACTTGGAGTCGCAAACACGTTTTTAGGGTTCCGTACCCGAAGGTTAACTAACGGGACCCTGTTACTAAGCCTCCGCTGTCCGTCAGTCTGTCCGTCTGTCTGTCAGCGGGCTGTATCTCATGATCCGTAATAGGTAGACAGTTGAAATTTTCGTAGAATGTGTATTTCTGTGGCCGCTATAACAACAAATAATAGAGATAATTTTAAATATTTAAGGGGGCTCCCCCTACTACGATGGTACGGAAATATCAGCTCCATCATTATATTTTTTTATATGATACTGACGAAAAAAGTAATACCCATTAACAGAATAAATAATTTCATTTCATACAATCTTCATTAGTATCCATCAACTGAAGCCGTATGACCGAAGATCGAAAGTAATAAAGATCCAAGTATCAGAGATACAGCGTTCTCAATTATTTCGAGATAAACTTTCCCAAACAAACATTACAACTCTTTGTCAGCGACAACCATTCGAAACTCCAAAATTAGTTTTGTTCTAATTACTTCTGGAAAGTTCCATTCCTTTGCTTTTCGATTCGTAAAGATTTTAACAGAAATAGATGGAAAAACACCGATGAAATTGATACTGCTTTGTTTTATATCAACTCCCTGAGAGTGCTCTTTGCACAAGAATGTTGATGATGACCAGTTGGAGACCCAGGTAGAAAGTATACTATATACTACCTGTCTCCTTTTGGCGTCTTGAAGAGGAGGTTGTTGATGACGAGCGCAAGTGAAAGTCCAAGTTGCAGTAGAACTAATATTAGGTCTTTACCTATGAAATTGGAGATTTGTATGAAAATTTTAAAAACTATTTTTTTTTGTATTTTTATTTAATTTTAGCTTATCTAGCTTTTTTATCTTTCCGATTTGACGCAAGTGCTTCAATGTCGATTTGACACTAACTTCAAGGTCCGCAGCAAGCTCAGCCGTAGATTGAGTTGGATCCGTTTCCAATAACGCCTTCAATTCGTCGTTGTCGACAATGGTTACCGGCCGACCGCGAGGTTCATTCTTCAACTCAAAATTTCCAGATTTAAAACGATTGAACTAATAATGGACCGTGTTTATGCAAGCAGTGTTAGGCCCGTACACGTCGTTAATGTTTCGTGTTGTTTGCGCAGCGGTATGTCCACGTAGGAACTCATATTCGAAAATTGTACGAATTTTCAGTTTATCCATGGCGCCAAAAACTACCACAATTTCAAAAAAACAAGAAACTATCTAAAAACAAATGACTGAATTTGAAATTAAAAGAACACGGCTTTCGAATAAAATTTATTTGAATTTCGAATTGCGCGCCAATCCACAGATAATTAAATCTGAAAATACTGGTTATTAAATCTCCAATTACATAGGTAAAGACCTATTATATTAAAGAAACACAGTTAAGGACCGGGTGATTAAAACATACCGGGTGTAAACAGACCCTTCACATAGCCGTCAACAAAGCATTCTGTACATCAAACTAAGTAACTTTACGCAAAAATTATTGCTGGGAATCGACTTTTTTTTTTAAGGTGAAAAATCACGTTTTACGGTAGGACTCGATGGAAAGCACTCATAGCATTGTGCTGACGAATGGATTGAATAGTACGAGGGTCGTGGGGATGTCTAAAGTAAAAATCTAACATTAAAAACATGTATTTAAAAAAAAAAACTTGTGAAAAAGTTGGAACTTTGACCCCCAATATCTCCGTAACTAGAAGGTTCCCAGGTATGGTCTAGAACAAAAAAATGTTCGCAGTGACGGGGAAAACAAGTGCCTTTCGTTTATGTTAAGGCTCCATTTACACCCTTTATAATATATCTAATTTAAAACTATACAACTGAAAGAATAACAAAATAATCACAAACAGATGTGTGAAAATAATCACAATCGTAAGTCAAGAACGTAAATAAAATATTCGCTGCAATTGCTTGGCTTTTTCGAGGTAAAATAAAGACCATAAAATGTTATGTTTAAACATTACTTTCTTACTGACAAATAGCTTCTAAAGATTTAATTTCCAAAATACAGATCCGGTTAGAATAGAAGCCAACTCTAATACAAAACTTATACTACCACTTTTGGGATATCTTCCGTGATTCATTATTTTGAGCTCCCGATATTTCGACGCTGTTGCAAGCGCCATGATCGCGGGTTGACTAAGTGACAGTATAAGTTTATTTGTAAACCGTGAAAGCTCAAAACAGTGTTTGAACTCCAATACACTTGCGAAAGACGATGCAGATGAGATGTGAAATCTCCATCTACCAGGTGATCACGATATATTTGCTAGAAAACCGAACCACTTGATCGTAAAACTATTTTGCTGTACACAAACGCTGAAGCGGTTTTATAATCATCATGCTAAAATATCTAAACGCCAACTGAATTAAAATTTGATTCTCCAAGGATTTCTTCTCAAACGACATACTACGCATCCTTGCACACACTAACGCCTTATCCATGGAGATAGGCAATAACTCCAAAATGCGACTTGTTACGATTCTTCCAAAGGCTTTTGCTTCATGCGACATGCACGTTAGTACATCTGGATGGTCATACATGCGCCGATTGCGACTACAACGCACCTGAACTTTCTGAGGAATATCACTATTTAGGTTAGTGTGTCTAGGTCCTTCTAGGATGTCTACACACAAAACACGCCGGTAATCTTCGAAGGGTTAGGCAGAGGTGTACACCAACATTTTGCCAGTTATGTTTAAGTCACATGTATTAAGAGCGTTGACAACTTACGGCATTTCATACAAAATTTTAAGTTCTTTTTTTTCGAAATGAATGAACCGATTTAAATAAAACTTTATATGCATAAGCAAGATACATAGTTCTAAAAAGTTGTAAAATAACATTTTTGAAAAATAGTGCTACAGCTAAATTAGGCTGATTTTAAATTTTCTATAGAAACAGACATTTCCAATTATATTTTTTTTTTTAAATTCATTTCGAAAATGTTCTCTGATAACTTTTTAGACCTACGTATCCTGCTTATGCGTATGAAGTTCCATTAAAATCGGTTAAGTCATTTCGAAAAATAAGGACTTTGAAAGTTTGTATGAAATTCCGTAAGTCGTGCCCTGGGCACGAATTCATTCCGTGGCTGCTTCTAAGAAATTCCTGATGGAAAAACGAAATAAAACTTTGCCCGATGTGGGAACCTTTTCCGAGAAGCCTTTCGTTCATCTTCTCAACATAACTAAACCATCTGAGCACCTATTCTTTTATGAAAAAAATACCTAGGTAAGTGTATAGTAACTATAGACCGACCACTTTAATGAGTCCTCCGCCTTTCCCCTTCAAAGGGAAATTAAGCGTCCACAAAGTCATAACATTATCCCACAGGTTATTTGCTTTAAAATAATCATAATCCACGTAGGTATTACGATACTAATTCGTGATCAACCTCCCCATTTAAATTGATACCTTCACGAGGACTCATTAAAGCGGTCGGTCTATTACAACAACTATGTGGATTACAATCCATATATTTTACTTTTAACGCAGCCCGAACTCAATTTAGTATCTCCCTCGGTTTTAAAAATGGCTTTCCCCAGGTTTATGGAAACAATTTCTTGGTGAGATGACTGGTTTAATAAGCTTCTTTGTTAAGGCATAGCGATACGGGAATTTTGCGGTCAATTTAATATTTTTTTGTAATTTATTCTCATAACGTACCTCGGAAAGCACATTAAGCCGTTGGTCCCGGCTGTCATTTCTAGATCTTTGACAGTCGTTACAGGTAGTCAGTGGCTCAAAAATTCTGATAACCAGTCTTACCAAGGGGTATCGTATTACATATTACTAACTGGGTTTTGGAGGTCAGATAGGCAGTGACTCCATGTAAAACACGGGTATTCAGCTGCTTCCGGTTAGAATGGAAGCCGACCCTAACATAGTTGGGAAAAGACTAGGAAGATGATGATGATTCTCATAACGTACCATGACGCGTGTAATCTCTGAAGGTTAGGGCAGACATGTCTGTGGTTCAGTCCCAATTGCATTATTGTAATTGCACGAACCCACATTGCACCAGTATTTTTATTGTCCAATGTATTGACTCACGCCACCCAATGCACAGCTACGTCTCTGAGCTGAAAAGTCGTAAAAGTTTTCTAGGGTGCGTGGGCCCAGCTAGCCCAGTAAACAACGCCTCCACAGCAAGATGCAACCTCTGGCGGGACCGGTTTAAACCCCCTGACGTAAACTTCAACGATCCATCAGAAAACCTTCCACCTGGTGACATGAGTTGCCGTGGACTTGGAAATCTCTAAACAGACTTCGAACCCAAGTCGGCCGAAGCAAAGACAGTCTCTGCAGATGGGGGTTCATGGACGGCTCTGACCTCAAGTGCGTATGAGGCGTCTCCCCAAAAACAATGGCTCACCTTCCATCTTGCACTGCATATCACCTGCGCTCTTGATGATTTATTTAATGCATCAGTGAGCGGGGTTCGCGTGGCTGACTTTTGGGCTAAGCATATTTACCATCGAACGCTAAGCAGATAGGGGGCGAGCCTATTGCCATCAACTGGGCATGTATGCAATCTGGGCTACTACTAAGAAAGCCCTGCTGGAAAAACCCAATAACACTTTGCCATCTATCACGTGGGACTTGAACATAACGTGATGCGTGCTGCTAGGTGTGATGTTGTGTGTGTTTATAATTTTACTAAAAATCCATACTTACTTACTAATATTATAAATGTGAAAGTAAGTTTGTTTGTTTGTTTGTTATTTCACGCCAAAACCACTAAACCAATCATCCTGAAATGTTGCAGAAACGTTTTCGAGTTTAATGAAACGGACATAGGGTACCTTTTATCCCGAAAAAGAGTACTGTTTCCAACAATAACATCATCTGCCTAGCCTTTTCCCAACTATGTTGGGGTCGGCTTCCAGTCTAACCGGATGCAGCTGAATACCAGTATTTTGCATGGAGCGACTGCCTATCTGACCTCCATAACCCAGTTAGTACTGGGTAATACGATACCCCTTGGTAAGACTGGTTGTCAGACTTTTTGGGCCACTGACTACCTAACGACTGTCAATGATCTACAAATGACACCCGGGACCAACGGCTTAACGTGCTTTCCGAGGCACGGAGGAAACTCGGTATGTAATGGGTGGTCACCCATCCACAGACCAACCTAGGCAAGCACGGCTTAACCTAAAGATCGATCCGAGCGGCTGTTATTATTTAGCCACGAGCTCCTCATTGTTTCCAACAATAACTTTCTTATGATAATAGATGCGCCGCGTGTCTTTCGAAACACGATTTAATTATTACCCGAATTGATTGTCAAATTTTAAAATAACGCGAGCTAAGCCGCGGGCAAAAGCTAGTGTTTTATAAGCAGTTTCACTTAATATTCCCACAGACTGAGCATCATTTTAGCTTATTGCATTAAGAAATTCCGTTATTTTTTCTTCAAACAACAAAAGTTACCCAAACTTCTCCTTAAGTAAGTCCCTTATTAAAATAACAGCGTTCTACATAAGGGATGTAATATTTCATCCCCCTGCACCCCCCGCTGAGATTATCAACAGGTGTGTTAACCTCGTGGGGTCGGCTGGTCATCAAGTTGATAGTTATTTAGAAAAATGAATTTGGTTTATTGACTACCATGCTTGGTTTACAGAAAAGTTGAAAGAGAATCGTCTGTCTTAGTATAGACATACAGGGTGTAAACGGACCCTTTACGAAGCCGTCGACCAAGCATTCTGTACTTCAAATTAAGTAACTTTACGCAAAAATTATTCTTTTTTATGGGGTGAAAAATCACGTTTTACGGTAGAATTCAATATAACGCCCTTAAAACATTGTGCTGATGGATGGATTGAATAGTACGGGAGTCGTGGAGTTGTTTACAATAAAGTTCTTACATTAAAAAAATGTATTTAAAAAAAAATACTTGTGAAAAAGTTGGAACTTTGAACCACAATATCTCCGTAACTAGAAGATTTCCGGTCTCAAACAAAAAAATGGTCGCAATGATGGGGAGAACAAGTGCCATTCGGCTTCGTTTAGGGTCTTTTTACATCCTTTAAATGATGAGGAAGGATGAATTGTATGTGATTGAGTCCAAAGAAAATATTGATGGACTGTAAGACGAATGATATCATGGAAGAACAAGGAGTTAATAATAGCGTGACGCCTGACGCAATGTTAAAGATTTATAAGTTGAAGCACCTTTTGAGAGCCCTAGGGCTAAACCTTACCTTCTCAGGTAAACCGATATAACTGCGTCATGTCGTGGGTTGTGACTGAAAGTTTTTTCATTACAAAGATTCTTTACTATGTGGGCAGCACCTTATAATGGCTAAAGTACCCTTAGCGAAGCTGAAATACACTTGCTCTCCCCATCATTGCGATCATTTTGTTTTTTTAGGCCATACCTGGGAACCTTCTAGTTACGGAGATATTGGGGGTCAAAGTAAAGTTCCAACTTTTTCATGTGTATATTACTTTAAACACCTCCACGACCCCCGTACTATTCAATGTACCCATCAGAATGATGTTTTGAGTGCGTTACATTGAGTCCTACCGTAAAACGTAATTTTTCACCCTATACATAAAGTCCTTTTCCAGCAATAATTTTTGCGTAGAGTTATCTAGTTTGATGTACAGAATGCTTGGTTGACGGCTTCATGAAGGGTCCGTTTAACCTACAGGGGTTAAACGGACCCTACTGTTAGGATGTATCTCTAACAAATACGTTGAAATGGTTTGTGATTGAAGTGGGTAACGACAATAGACCAACGCAACGGTTTCTAATATAGGACATCTTGCTCCCCAGTGTGACGTTTATTCCGGCTGTCACCTTACTGGTTAGAGTAATCTTTAAATCAGTTAGTACTAAGTAACTTTGTACGTTTGACGTGGCGTGTATGAGGTATGAACATGGACGAAGGTGCTCTTATGTATATGTATTTCGTATGTACACTAGATTACAGAAAAATATCGAAAACGCTACACAAGATAAAAAAGGTGCGATAAAACCTCCAATGTACACTTGCACACAAGTTTCAAACCTGTTTGTCCTATTTGTTCTCTAAGATGTAAAATAAATGTCGCAAATAAAATGCAGTAGATCCATACTGCAGCACTTAATCATATAAAAATGTGGAAGGAATGTTAGCACTTGCCGCCAGTGGACTAGTTCAGAACTTCTGGAACAGTTTACAGGGAGAGTTCATTAAGAACGTCGTTACTTTGTTGTTTGGCACGTTTTGGGAACGCAAGCGGGTTGGACTAATTAGCTGGATATTTCTTTCTGTGACAGCATAAGTATGTGGGTTGATTCCTGAAACATTCTTACTTTATTTATGTTAAGATCTGGTTTTAACGAAAAGGAGAATGGGCGCTTTAGTAAGGACCCCATTGCTATTTCAAGTTAAATGTAATTTGGAACATCATAACACAATAGATTTAGTTTATTTTAGGATACCAACTGACGGAAATGTGCTGAGAAACCCATGCTCGATTTTGTTTTAGTCTGTCGACAAGACTTATTAGCGAAAACTCAATATGCATTTTTAACCGACATAGCTTGCAGAGAAACAAGCTAGAGTAGCAGTGAGCTATGTGCAGTGAGCCATGTCTCTCGAAGGATCGATGACCGATGGAGCAAACGCGTCCTGTAGTGGAGACCGCGTATCAGCAAGCGTAGTTTGGTATAACTTTCAACTTGATGAACTGACGATTTCAAAAGGTGGCAGGGTCAAATTGGATTAGGGCATAGTTTAGGAGAGGCCTATTTTCAGTAAAATGGGGTCCGACCTCTCGCTTCCGGCTGTAATTAAATATATGGTTGGAAGCGAGAGCTCATGGTTAGCAGTAGCTGCCTATGCTGAACAAATGATGGCAACGAAGGAGGCAGCAGAAAGAGAGAGGGCTGGCAATGCTCTCTTCCGCCCCCACGAAGGAAGTAAACGATGGACTTGGGGAAGCCCGTCGTCTCAGAATATGGGCCCAAGTTGGCGTCGCGTGGGGATTCCGCTGAGTAAACGAAGTATTGTATAAGCCGGGATGTATCGTGCCAGCTAGTCATATCCGCTCATCTCCTCCACTAGTACCACTGATATCTCAGAAGAAATACTTCACTTTCTATAAGTAAGGAAATGAAGTTTCACCCACTCGGGACTCGTTTAGACTCCGCTGTAATTGGACTTAACTTGGCATTGTTTGACGCCAGTTTTGAAGCACTCCTCCTGTTTATACTTCGGACATTGTGTCGCTGATTTATAAGACTTTGTGATTGGTTTGGACGATTGATTCACACAGTGGATTTTTAGATAGTAGTTTTTACATTTTAGTTATTTTGACGATAACAGTGTTTTCAAACCCGAAATAAGGTAGCTTAAAAAACTCATTTGTGACCCACAAAAAGTCAAAGGTCCACCACCACGTATTTTGCCGTGTGGTGTATTACAGTCAACCCTCTGTCGTGGAGAAGAGGAGGTTTGTGTCCCAGCAGTGGGAATATTGTAGGCTGATTAAACTGAAATTCATCAACATCTTCGTGTTATTGGTCGTACCTAAGATCATTATTGTCGAGTAATGCTAGTTTGACATAATTTTGTTAGAAAGAAGACACAGTTTTTTTCCGTTAAAATGTAAGGTCGCACTTAAATTTTATTTTGTAAGATATGAAACTGTTAGTAATAGTTTATCTTATTAACGATGTTCAGTCGTTTGGAAAGACAAATATGATTTTTTTTTTTAATTTCGATCCGTCGAGACCGTGTGCAGAGATAGTGAGGGTGAGTTTTTTGGGATTAAGTTCTATATGGGGAGCTCGTGGCTAAATAATAACAGCCGCTTAGGTCGGACTCAAATGTGGATGGGTGACTGCCCATTACATACAGAGTTTGCTCCGTGCCTCGGAAAGCACGTTAAGCCGTTGGTCCTATCTGTCATTTGTAGACCTTTGACAGTCGTTACAGGTAGTCAGTGGCCTGAAAGTCTGACAACCAGTCTTACCAAGGGGTATCGTATTACCCAGTACTAACTGGGTTGGTTAGGCAGTCGCTCCATGTAAAATTTAAGGTTAGACTGGAAGCCGAACCCAACATAGTTGTGAAAAGGTTAGGCAGGCGATGAAGTTCTATATCGATCTCAAAGCAATATTTGCCTCCAAATAACTCGGCAAAGCGTCACTTTAGGCGGTTACCTATAACAGTATTATTTAATCTTACTTCAGTGTGTGAAAGAGATCGAGATGTGCGTCCTAATAGCATCTCCTACCTATGATGAAGTAAGTTTTAAGACACGATGTTTTGCCCCCAGTTGTCACCAGTTTTCATATTTTATAATACACTAGCTGACCCTCGCAACTTCGTCGGCGTCACATAAGAGAGACATTTTTCATTGATGTTCCGCTCCTATTGATCGTAGCGTGATGTTATATAGCCTATGGGCCTTCTTAGATAAATGGGCTATCCAACACTAAAAGATTTTTTTAAATTCGAACCAGAAGTTCCTGAGATTTTCAACCAAAAAAACAAACTCTTCAGCTTTATAATATTAGTATAGATAGGTACATGCTCATAGTGACATTTTAATTACAATCTAGTTAAGATAAGACGGATTGCATTACTAATTGACTTGTAAGTCCAAAAAGTGTGAAATCAATTACTGATCTTATTTCACGCAAACCATCTTACGATCGCAATGTTAATCTGTCTGTTTTTACGATGATGTCTGTTAGGTATACCGAAAAGTACTTCGTTGTTTGTTTTTTAGTTTTATTTCCAGTTATTAATGCAGGCAAGTGGTTTTTTTATTATTGTACTTCTTTTGGGAAAAGACTGCCGCTCTATTCTCAACCACCACAACTCCTGAAAGCCAGAATCAAAAGCGCCGAAGCAATGAAACTCAATGAGGTCCCGCAGAAAAAAAGTAACTGCCTTGGACCTGCTAACCAAATTAATCAGAAAGAAAAGCCCAGGTGTAAAACGACATAATTTCCAGTTCCATCTACATCAAGGAGGAGACAAAATAGAGCAAGACCTATAGGCACAAAGTGACGTTTACAACTGGGATAAGCCCAGTTGCCGAGCACCACAGATTAAAATTAATACTAAGCCACTTTTAGAGCTCATGGCTAAATAATAACAGCCGCTCGGGTCGATCTTTAAGTCAAGCCGTGCTTGCCTAGGTTGGTGTGACCACCCATTACATACCGAGTTTCCTCCGTGCCTCGGAAAGCACGTTAAGCCGTTGGTTCCGGCTGTCATTTGTAGATCTTTGACAGTCGTTAGGTAGTCAGTGGCACGAAAAGTCTGACAACTAGTCTTGCCAAGGGGTATCGTATTACCCAGTAGTAACTGGGTTGTGGAGGTCAGATAGGCAGTCGCTCCCTGTAAAATATTGGTATTCAGCTGCATCCGGTTAGACTGGAAGCCAACCCCAACATAGTTGGGAAAAGGCAAGGCGGATGATGACTAAGCCACTTTTTGAGCAAGTGCGTCTAAAGGTACATCACTAGTAATAAATATTATAACTTCGACATGTCCCGTAACAAACACTAGCGTAAGGATTTTTTCAATATACTTCCTCGAAAACTGACACTTATCGCACTACGATCTACGATCAACATACCGCACCTCCGGTGCTACACTGTTACTTATGCAAATAATGTAATTTTACAGGAGAACCATTTGAAATTTCTACTTCCTATTACAGCATATAGAACTTGTTGACTAAAGAAGTAGAATGATAATATTTAAACTACATCTTTAAGCTATATTTTAAAGTAAAAGAAAACATCTTACTTATTACCGTTTAAAAAATTTGAAAGTTTAAAAATGTAAAATTACATTATTTTGCAAAAGTGACAGTGTAGCACCGGAGGTGCGATTATTATATCCGCACAATGAAATACATACATTGTAATACAATGTATGTATTTCATTGTGCGGATATAATAATTTCTACAGATACTAAGATACTTATACTAAGTCCAAATTGGTTCAATTCCTATAGTCGGCGGTGATTGTTTTTTTTTTAATCTCGGCAAAGAGATATGCGTCTTTATGGCGTAAATATTTTTTGAATATTTAAATTGTGTTTATAAATAGAATACCATAGATAAACATGTTTATTTTATAATAAATATTTACTTTTTTTTAACAAATTAACATTTTATTTGTGTTCTAAATTCAAAAATATTTGAATTTTAGTGGGCATTTGTTACTGCAGTTCTCGGCTACATAACAACCTCGCCGGCGGCTTGGGTGTGAATTACGCCTCGAATGCAATAACAAAGTTTCCCCACTTAAATCAAAATGTGCTATTTTTAGTTGCAGAGATTTCCCTTGCTGAAACTGAAAGACTTGTAAAAGATTGTAACACCGATGAAATGAAAAAGAGTTGCTATGAAAAATGTGGTCCAAAACATGCCTGTATTTCAGGCCAATGTATTTGTTTTGAAGACAGTACTTCTCCTGAAGAGGGTAAGCACTAATCTACACTAATATTACAAAGAGGAAAGATTTGTATTTTTGAATGTTTGTAACGAATAAACTCAAAAACTACAAGTCTGATTTAAAAAATTCTGTCACCATTAGAATGCTACATTATCCCTGAGTAACATAGGCTATATTATTTTTAATTAATATTATTTTTTAATGCATGATACGCCAATTTTAACTAAAATAATAATAATAAAAAATAAAAAAAAAATAAGCGAAAAAAAAAAAGCATTATATGCAATAAGCTTTATATGTATTTGCATATAATCACAAGCATGGTCTCTAGTTATTCTATTCGAAGTGCAATTCCTCAATCCTCAACTCTCATAAAATAAAAAAAAACGCTTTTAGTTTCAGATGAAGAATCACAAGAAGTAGAATCAAGTGAAGAAAATAATAGTGGAGCAGAAATTGTGTATGAGGACGAATCTCGTAAGGCAATAGATTTAATATCATCTCTTACTTCACTCTTTTGTTTTTTTAAATCTGCCTGCACTGTCCCACTGCTGGGTATAGGCCTCCCCCATGGCTTTTCGATCCTGCTTACAAAATCAAAATTAAAGCATTTATTTCAAGTAGGCCAGTTACAGGCACTTTTGAATTGTCGAAACAAAGACAACAGTAAAAAATAGCTACAGTCCCAGTCACAAGGCACAAAAACTGTGAAAGTACAGTAGTGTACAATTTGCCCTCTCTGACCAATCCGTTAAGAATGAGTCCAGATCGTCACGCCAGCGTTTCTTGGGCCTGCCTCGGTTACGACGGCTTCAGGCACCCACTGTGTGACTATCCTCGCCCATCTGACCGGGTTCATCCTTAAAACGTGACCCGCCCAGTCCCATTTCAGCTTCGCAGATTTATCGCCAACATCGGCGATGCCTGTCTTAGTTTCCTCTTCAGTCTTGTTTTTGATGAATATTCTTTCTCGTTACTCTAGTTAACGCGTGACTCAGAAGCGCGACTGCTGAGCATGAGGTTCTGGGTTCGATTCCTAGGTTAAGGCCAAGTGTTATTGGGGTTTTTTCATCAGGAATTTCACAGTAGCAGTCATAGACTCTGGATTTGAGCTCGGTTGACGGCGCTAGGTGATTGTGGGTGTACATCTACATTTAGGTCTTAGGTATACCTCTGCCCAACCCTTGGAGGATTACAGGTGTGAGGTTATGTTATGTTGTCTGTCTTCCATAAAAAAAAAGACTACAAACTTCCTTGAGCGATTATTTGTCCTCAAATTTCGTACTTTTTAATGAAAACTGTCAATTTCAATCGTAATAAATAATAGATTAGAAAGTACTTCGTGTCACTTCACATTGTAATGTGAAACAAAAACTTCTGATTGGAAAAACGGGTATTTCAGTTCAAGGATATAAGGATAAGTTTGAATAATTTCATCTGTCCTTGTGTATATAACAGAAGCGATATGATTTCTTTCATGTTTTTTTTTTTCCAGCAAATAATAATGCTCATGTATTGAAAACTCTTCAATTCCTAATAAGCCAGTACCGAAATACAGAGGGAAATTCAAATATAGGTAACTATCTAAATACATTAATTAGCCATCACGGGATGCCCGGCAGATGTGAAACAGCTATGTTGTATTAGAATTCATAATTAATAAACCTGTAACGCAAAATTTTCTTGGCACCATCTTAGATTTTCATTTGCGTTATCACTGACCCCGAAAACTATGATAACGACACCCATGTTGAATAGATCAACAATTGATCCAACAAAAACTTTATTTTAATTGGAAAAGGTTGATTTTACTAGGGAGTCGAGGGAGCATCGCGCCATGATAGCGTCATGCCATTTCCCGTCACGGTGTACAAGTCGGTTTTTCTGCCACCGCACCTATAGATGTTCCACATCAAAAAATATTACCCTTTTTTTTCGGATGGGAAATCATCAAATGACCCCCCCCCCCCACTCTGGGCGGAGCGGAAGGGAGTGTCAGACTTGTACTGACTAAAACATCCATGTTCCTTCTTTGCCCTTTGTGTTCCAGGGCCACGGTATCTCTTTCGAACAGTCCCGCAGCCCAAAATATTACCCTCATTTAAGGCCTTGGACTATAAAATTGTCTTCACTTCGCTCAATTTTTTTTTTTATCTTGCAATTTCTTAAACAGCATCCAGTGGAGAATCAAACAGTGTCGACGAAAACTTGATAGCTAAACCGGCTTTGAGGCACCACATTGCTCATTTTTGCCCCAACCTGGACAAGGCAAGGGTTTGCATCAGAAAATGCATGAAGGTTAATTTGCCAGCATTCTGCGGAAAAGATCACGTCTGCTATTGCGGCCAGAAGGTTGAAAATTATATTGATGTTAATAAGTTAGCCTCGGTTCATAGCTACGGGAATTTGAATCCGTACCAAGACTTGTACGAAAGATATTTTGGGTATCCGACAATATCAGAATCGACAGAAACAAACTCAAGAATTCTCAAGAATGCTTGAACATTATTAAAGGTTCATTTATTTTGATTTTAAGGAGGACTACTTATTCCTCCTACAATAAATAATTGAATTATTCTCATGTAGTTATTTCAATTCGATGCTTTTATTATGTGTCCTTCATTTACCACACTTTACACAATAAAGAAACATACCTATTTACTATCTTACCGATTTACCTAGTGTTTCTTTTAAATTTTTGAAGTAAAAAATTCTGAAAATATAGGTGGCTGGAAGCTGGAAAAACAGATATTATTTGTTCTACATATTTAAAAAAAAAGTTGTTAAAAAATTAAAAAACCCGACTGAAAAAATGAAACTCTTCATTTATTTAGTGAGGTTTTTTATTTTTTTTTATTACTTTTTTTAATTTCCAGCTTTTTAGTTTAGTAATATGAAATATACTAATAAATAAATATACTAAATACTAATTCTTGTATACGATTTGTCACTTCTAATTACTTTTAAACATATAGGTTGTGTATATTTTTGTAATCACCTTTGAAACCCCGCATTTTGATACCCCACTAGATGGTACGGGAGACGAAAACAAAATTCGAACTCCACAATATGGCAGCCCAAATCCACCATTTTTTTAAATTATAACTAACTTTTGCCCGCGGCTTCGCCCACGTGGATGTCGAATAATATTCGATTACTTACCATCATCACCCTTTTTAACCCATTTTTTTTTTTCGGATGGAAAATCGTCGGAACGGAGTGTCAGACTTGTACTGACTAAAACCCATCCCCATCCAGGGCCACGGTATCTCTTTCGAACAGTCCCGCAGCCCTGGCAGGCATCGGCCCATGCAGACCCCTACTCGGTTGCTGACATCTCTTTGAGGCGCGCGTGGAACACGAACGCGCCGTCGACACGGCCTGTCGTCATAAGACGGCCGGACACCACCCCTTTAGGGGTAGAATTTCCAAAAATCCTTTCTTAGTGAACAGTTACTCTTCGCAAAGAACACACCCTCCAAGTTTCATGTCTCTAGGACCAGCGGTTTGGGCTGTGTGTTGATATATCACCCAGTCAGTCAGTTTACCATTTTATATATGTAAACAAAGTGCTTGACACTTCATTTAAGAATGTTTGAATTTGCCGCGTAATAACTTTGATGTGTATAAGTTATCTGTGAGTGAACTTAGTAGTTTCTATGGAGCTGTCTGTCAGATTGACGTATTGATACAGCATGCGAATTAGGTTATGAATATGATTGTAATTTGAATATTTAAATAATACTGAGTAAGAACTGGTGAAACAATAGCTTTAAATGTTGTTTCTCTTTTCAGGTGAGTTTGTTATTAATTAAGGTTAAAGAATGTATTAGCGTTAAAACTAGTTTTTGTAACTAAATAAAATGTTCTCTTTTCAGAGTAACTCAATTTTAGTTAGAGTTTTTGTTCACCATAGTATCCAAGGATACATAAACACATTATATATAGATTTTAATACAACCAGTGACACTCGCGCCATCAAGACCAATCTAACGACGTATAATTTATCTAAATCCGTTCATGAGTATAGGAGTTACGAGGGAATAAAGAAACGGACATACATACTTACATACTTACGTCGCAGACGGCCTGACCTTATGAAACTAAGATTCTTTTCCACCAAAAGCAATTATTGCAATCGCGAATTGGCCAAAGTCACTCCTATTATTTACACAAAATTAATTTTCACGACAAAACTTATTGTTTACTTTTTTATACCTTTTTTTTAAACAGTTTTTTTTTTTAATTTATATAAATTGTAAGTGTTTCACAAGTAGCAGATCCTGGACTTTTATATCGCTACAATATGTGTGTAGCAAATATCTACTCTAGCAAGATAAAATATAGTTTGCGTAGTTTTAAATTATACTTATTTATTTATTTATTAATATAGGTTCACCAACTGTTTATGTGTAAAACATATCATAAGTATAGGTTTTACATTCTTAAATAAAAACGAGTGGCTCTAGAACTGAAATACAACTCTAGAAGAAAAAAAATAAGCTAAGTTAAGGTAAGGTTACGATGTATAAAATTCAGAATGAAAAACAGTATCGTTATAATTTTACTAACTAATTAGTTAGTAAAATTAGTTAGTGTCTTTTTTTAATTTTAGTCGTAATTACGACTAAAATTAAAAAAGACATAAAATAAAAAAAAATATTAGTACTAAAACAATAAACTTGATTTGAGTTGCACAAAAATGTTTTTCTACAAATAATTTAAGAGCGGTTTCCTATACCCAGTCTTAAAGTAGTTCGATAATACGTAAGGTAAAGAAATATCATACATAAACAATAGCACCCTACTTGATTGCATATCTCCTATTTCTGAAACGAAATTCTGAATGCAATTTAATACCTGACAGTTCCATACATCATGAAAGGATCGTAAGAATAATGTCTGACATTGCTGACAGGCCCCTTAATTCTATCCGTAGCTCCGGGGGTCCTTTTGGTCGAGTTGTCAGGAACATTAATACGCTCACACAATTCAGCTTGTATAAATTGACCCCTGATGGAACGGGGGACTTAGATTCCTCAATATTAATTGTGACCTTAAAACAAAATTATTTTTAATTTAAAATTAAAAAGTATTTGCAAGAATATTTTCTTTCAAGAAAAAGGAACGAGGATAGAAACATTTATTCGATTGTTAAACTAGAAGCTGGTTGGTTGGCTGTTGAAACATGTTTTCTGAATTTTATTAAAAAAAAACAAGATGGCCGCGTTTGTTGCAATTTTTCCAACGCTCCAAAAAAGATTTTTTAACATCAAAATCTAATCGAACTAAATCATTTTATTCAACCTATGTTTATTAATGTAATGAACTTATTATGGGAATGATTGAATAAACTTGGAGGAGCTCGTGGCTAAACAAAAACAGCCACTCGGATTGATCTTTAGGTTAAGCCGTAGTTGCCTAGGTTGGTCTGTGAATGGGTGACCCGTTACATACCGTGCTTCGTCCGTGCCTCGGAAAGCACGCAAAGCCGTTGGTTCTGGCTGTCATTTGTAGATCTTTGACAGTCGTTACAGGTAATCAGTGCACAGTGGCCCAAAAGTCTGACAGCCAGTCTTACCAAGGGGTATCGTATTACCTAGTACCAGCATTTTGCAAGGAGCGACTGTGTAACTGACATCCACAACCCAGTTACTGATAATACGATACCCCTTGATACCACACTAAGTAAAAGTGCAATAATGTTATTACACTACATATGTATGTCGGACCCTGTCATTGTTACGGACATAAAATGAATCGCAAGTACGCTATAGTTGCTGCCAGTTAAGATGGCAATAGCGGTCATTGCCCTTTCCCTGATATCTCTTTACACTAACTGAAACCGTATAACTTACCGTTTCTTCTGTTAATGTTCAGGATCACAATCAATGTCAATTCAGGGGCTATTAACAGGTTTGTATAAGTTTTTTAAAAGAAGAGATTCAATAAATGTGTGTGGTTCAATGACCGCTATTGCCATTTTAACTGGCAGCAACTATAGTGGTGACATCACGCGACCTACTTACAAGTCTACCCACACCACAGCGTGCTTCTACAGACCCGTGATGTTTTTAGCTCTAGACATTGAGTGTCTCCGCAGCGGAGTGGAGACGTCCTGGAACTGTACCCGATTCATTGTGCCCCGTTTTATTGTGTTAAATTGCAATTTCAGTAATTTGTTAGTTTACTAGAAACAGTGTATCGCACCTAGTGGATTTTCATTGCACGAAAGCCATCTTCTGCCCACATGATGTACGAGACTAACGGAATAAATCCGACATGTACAAGTAATAATATTTTATCTCACATATTGAGATGTTCTAAATCAGTTTTGTTTGGAAGTATCGATTGCAATCTAAGAACTTTTCGATACGAATACTTGTGAGTGTTATCAGATTGCTCAAAACTTTTTCTTCTTTAAATTTGTTAAGACGATGACTTGTACTGTATTTACTTAATAATATAACAATGTGTGAACACGTCTCCGGATACAGACATTAACGAATATTTCAGTAAGTAAAGAATCAATTAAACTGATACTACTTTACGTGGCTTTGGACACCGGACATTGACAAAAAACAGACCGTGTCCGTGTCCGGTGCTGAGTCCGCAATTTGACCGATCCTTTAAACACCCGATAGTATAGATTTTTGACAGATCTTTAAAGTAGGTAAATTGTTCCGTGAGACTGAAAATTCAAATTTAATCAAAACAGTTTTACAGTTTTTCAGTTTTAGTTTACAGTTTTTATTGCTGATAAAAATCAGCAATAAAATAATACAGTTTCCAAAACGCCCTTTACCGTATATTACTAGGACAAAGCTTTTAAACCAAATAAAAAATCTGAGGAAACACACATTCAAAGCATTTTCCCCACAAACACAACCCCATAACATAACGTCACCACCTCAACATCTGGTTAGCTTACTCAAAATCTTGTCGAAACCCCTTGGCCACGAGCTACGCTCTCAAGCGACACGCGTGTCACGACAACGACTGCGGTGAAAGCTAATGAAAGAAATTGCTTAGAGCATGCCACGAAAAACCTCGACAGTGCAAGTAACAAACGTGTGTGTCGCTTTATGAAAGTAGATCCCTTGGAAGTACCTTACTTAATTCACTTACAAAAATATATTTTTAAAGGTGTCTGGCGAGGACTTTCCACCACACAAAGTGTCTGGCAGTGGAGGAGGTAAATCAGCATACAATATGACGTAACCTAGCAGCTATTTTTTAACCTTTGTTACCTGATATCTGCCAAAATCACTACGACTGACTTTTCCTAACATAAAATTGTTCTATAATATATCTATGATAAGGTAATTCCACGGAAAAAGTTTAAGCTTTTATAAGATGACGTACATATAATGTAGGTCTGGAGGAGAAAACAAAACGCACATCGGCTGAGGTCGTGAACTGTTGGACTAAGGATTTAACTTAATAAACATGTCCAAAAACTTATATATATAAAACAAACGAATTATCAGCAAACGTAAAGTAGCTACCCAAGCTGAGTCAATGAGCAAAATAAAACATAATTCATTTCAATAATAATTCACAGAAGAAACTTTGCCTTTTTTAGATGTCTCTCTCCTTGGTATTTCTGTCCCTTTCTAACGCGTTATGGTGGGTAAATAGCTGTCTCTCTCCAATACGCATGAATTGTTGCCAAATTTAATGTTATTTCCTTTCTATGCATTTGTAAGGATAACGAATTGTGTTTTGCTCTAGTGAGTAAAAAAGTAAAGAAGTGTAAGTGAGTAAGAAATGTAATTAAATTTATTATGTAACTTTTTTTAGAACATATTTTTTTATTCAATAATGTTATGCGACGCAAATATCTTAGCACTCCGACTTATCTTGAGAAATAACAAAAATTAATAAACTTCGAAAACGTTTTAGTAATGCTAACCTTTGAAAATAAAAAAAAAATATCGCGTATACGTTTCTGTTACATAAATTATTCAAAAAGGGATTATGTTGTGCCAGAACAATTCGTACACCCGATATAAAATGCTAATAAAAATAAATAAAATAATAAGTCCTCCAAAACCCCTTAATCCCGTGCGTTGTAAAATAATCTCAAAAATCCAAGTGGAGCACACTCCCATTTCGCGCAGCTTCACTTCGATTGGCTACGAATCTCCCCTCGTAGCTCGTAGCAACGTGAGGCTGTCGTACGGGAGACCCGCTACGAAGCGGACGTCTACGCCGTAGCAACCAAAAGGGGACCTTGACACGATTGTCACACCCCGAATTTCGTTTATCTTCTCGAATAATACGATTTAAATTATAAATTGTGTGCTATTTTCGTGGAGTACAGTGTACAATGTATCGGTACACTTTGCCAAATTGAATGGTACCTTTCACTTTCGAGTGTTTGTTTAGTGTGTGTGGACATTGACTATTTGAGGTGTTTGCACGTGGAGTTAGTTGTACGTAAGGTGAGTACTGTCTTTCCATTCATCATTTTTCTGTTGGATAAAAATGTTATTTTTTCTCCACAGTCAAAAATTTCGCTAATTAAAAAAAAAACTTCAAAATATTTTTGTGTACATCAGAAATTACGTATGTTAGATTTTTTTTCTTCTATCAATTATACCGAAAAAGTACCTTTGCATGACTGAAACATGGTTTTTATTATCCCACAGAGGACGATCCCATTTGATTCGTGTGTATTGAATGAATGAATATTTAAGTGCGGCATCAAAAAACATCATACGTTCAACCCAAAATAATATTGCATATTTTTTCTCCAAGTTAATTTCATATATTCCAATATAAATGTTGCTATTTTACATATTTTTCAACAGTACCAACATGTATTCATTCATTGCGATAAAAGAAAAATATATTTTTGCTGGAATTTAAATTCAAATAAAATGAGATGAGAGTTGAACAACATTCTGTAATTTTTTTTTTCACTGCTGTAAAAAAATCTGTAAAATTATAAACTAAAAAATTAAATTATTTACTCTGCAAATATGATATCGTCATCATTTTTATCCGTCATTTCATAAAAAAATATTGAATGGAATTGTTTAATTTAAGCTTTGAGCTCTGCTCTTAGTCAAAACCTCCGAAATACTGATAATTTTTATGCTTTATCGTCGACCACATCATCACTGTGAGGTTGTAGTCACACGTCAGCTTAATTGAAGTAAAAACACTAACCTCCCTTAGCAGCTGGCAGCAGTCGAGTAAAAAGGATAATTCCGATGACGGTACACAATATAATTTTAGTTCTTATGCCATAACTATTATGTACGCCAATGGATACTTTTCCTTGGATGGTACTGTGTGGATTGGATTCAAATAAAATTGGTATTTGTCGTTTGCAATTTACAATAATCAGGTGGATATTTATTAATGATTCTGCCCTGTAGTGTTTATGTGGTGCTGTTCCACAAATGATGGGGCACTTAATATCCTGTTGTTTGTTCACTACAGGAACTGATGGACGCTACCGAAAGCGCCGAACTAGTAGCTCAGTTCTGGGCTGACACAATTTAGATTGCCATCGACACGCTAAGAAGAAGAATAACACAGAGTTCTTTGAAATTGTTATGAATTTTCAGTGTTGGTGTTGGTTTGCATCTTAGGTATTTTCATAAATATGTTCGGGTCGGCTTTCAGTCTAACCGGATGCAGCTAAATACCAGTATTTTACATATATTTTTAGGTGTTTTCAAAACCAAAAAAAACCTGTTTTATTGTAATAACATAAACATAGAAATAGATTGGGCACCATAAGATACGGTTAACACTGGTGTAGGTTAGGGCATTAATATTTTTGATAACCAGTGTTGTAAAAAAAATTAAAAACGTCTGTAAATATATTTTCTTTATCTATTTTACATCTGTAAAAAAAATCATTACACGTACAACTCACGTTATTCCCATTTAAAGGATTACATTACATGTAATCAAATAAATAAAATTGAAGTGTCTGTTTGTAATATTAAAATAATAGCTGTAGAAAGTAAATACAAAAAAAGATATTTTTTCATTTTTGTCTGCCTGTCGGTCTGTCTGTTTGGTCCGGCATGTCTATCTCATTGGTTTAGTAGTTCTGGGTTCGATTCCCGAGTCGAGAAAAATATCATCACGTGTTTAGTACAGGAGTATCCAGTACCTAGCAAATGTGTGTGTCCTATATATTTTCTTTCGCTTGTAACATTCGTTCGTTTACTATTCACTGGAAATTTAAAGAAAATATCGAATAAGAATACGTCTAAAGAAATGATTAAAGTTTGACCTTAATTAGGCTGCCTGGAGTGAAAAGGGATAAACCATTTACGTGTAGGCGTCATCTTAGCTTAAATGAGGTCTAGACGTCTTAATGAGGTTATTGCCTCTGTTGCGTCATTTATCCTTACCTTTTAAGTATTGACTTACACAACAAAGTAGTTTGAGAGCAGTGGTGGCCCTATGGTGGCGGACCCGACTTACAAACAGTAAGTCGTGGGTTCGAACCCAGGCAGGCGCATTACTTCGTGTAATTTATTTCATCACCACTGCTCTCAAAAATAGTGAAGGAAAACATCGTGAGGAAAACAGCATGTCCTAGAACCAAAAATTCGAAGACATATGACATCTGCCAACCCGCACCCGCGTGGGGGATTATAGCCCATCACCTCTCATATAGAGGGGGCCGTGTGTCCCAGCAGTGGGAACATTATTGGCTTATTATGCTACACAACAAATACTCGCGTCTATTTTGAGTTATCACTGCGATTATCCATCTATAATATTTCGAGAGCCAGCTGTGCCTCGGTAAGTACGTTATCTTTGACAGTCATTACAGGATAAGAGCCCGACAGTTTGACAACAAATGTTGACAAGGCGCATCGTGTACTTAGCGACTGGGTTGTGGAGGTCAGATACGCAGTTGGTCCATGTGAAACACTGCTACATTCAGACAGACGAATTTATTTATTTAATTTAAGAGCAGTTTTCGCGAGAAATAACGACTTTAACTTGGTGATATGATACTTTTCATAAAAAATATGAGTTGCAGAATACTATGTTCGTGACAACATGAAATTTTAATCAGAACAGTTGCAAAAAAACACTTTTAAAAGTTGTCAAGTGTTTACATATTGGTGCTCGTGACTGTACATTTTATAAGTAGGTAGTTTCGTTCTTTATCAGCAGTATCTTATCTTTTTCTCCTTTTGCTCGCCTCGCTTGATTGGATAAAATATTTTCCGTGGAGTTTGGTTAGTCTGAGTGCACTGGACGTATACACAGTTAAATGATTCTTAAGATCCAAAATTCTTAATTTCTGATTCATAATCATCATCATAATTCTCCTCCCCTTATCTCAATTTAATTGGGCTCGGCGCAGCATATCTTCTTCTTTTTCAATATTTCTATTTTACTCGTCATCTCAGCTGTCACATCCTTTCTAGCCATGTCAATCTTCACATAGTCCATTCATTCTTTCTTAGGTCTTCCTCTTCTGTTAAAGCCATCCACTTTAATACCCAAAACTCCCGACAACTCCCTTATTCATCGCATCACATACCACGACAACCGATTACAACATTTCTTTTTCCTAATAAAATTGCTAAAAAGAGTATTGTATTAGTGTCGTATATTGCCTGTGGTTTTGCAAAGATCAATGGGATAACGTTCTTCTTATTACTTTATATAGCCAATGGACAGTAAAGCACAAAAAATACTTTACTGCAGGCTAAATTGAAGTCATGTGCCATGTAAAGACGGTCACCCATTACCAATATTCTATTAAATTCTGTCTCCAACCGAAATAAACCAATCGAGCGTCCTACGATATGAATAGTAGTGGTTTTACGTCAATAGTGCAATGCCCGGGGCTCAAACGCATGACCTCACCCTTGCCAGACCGACGTCCTAACCAATTTATAGTCACTTAAGCCCTTGGGAGCACTAAGGACAAATAGTTGTGCGTCTATCAAAGTAACGAGTTGACAAATCTAGGGTCCCGTGGCCAAATAATATTAGCCACACGGGTCGATCGAAGGTTAAGCTGCGCTTGCCGAGGTCTGTCCATGGATGAGTATCCTTACCTTAGTAGCACATTAAGCCGTAGATCATCATCATCATCATCATCATCAGCCTATAGCAGTCCACTGCTGGACATAGGCCTCTTCATTCGCACGCCACTCATCTCGATTCTCAGCAACTCTCATTAAGTTGCTACCAGCCACCCAGCGAAGATCGTCACTCCACCGAGCCTGAGGTCGTACCATCTTACGTTTGCCAATTCACGGTCTCCACTCAAGAACACGCCAACAACCGTCTGAAAAAACCGTAGATACCGGATTTTATTTGGAGTTCTTGACATTTGTTTTGGGTAGTCAAAAACAAGATAGTCTGATAGTTACTCTTACGATGGGCAATCGTGTAACCCTGTACCTGGGTAGAAGATGTCAGATAGGCAGTCACTTCATATCGATCCATACAGGGTGTAAACGGACTCTTCACGAAACCGTCAATCAAGCATACTGTACAAAAATATTACTGGGAAACGACTTTTGTTTTGGGTTGAAAAATCACGATGTACGTGGTGCTAGTAGATGCATGGAATAGGTACCTACAGGGGTAATGGAGGATTTTAAGTAAAGTTAAAACTTCTATTAAAAATATACGTGTGAAATAGTTGGAATTTTGACCTCCAATGTCTTCGAAACGAGAAGGTTCCCTGGTCCCGAACAAAAAAAAATATCGCATTAACGGGATGACGGCCTTTCGACTTCGTTTTATACCCTTTATTTTTTGGATTAGATTGGAAACCGATCTAAGCATAGCTGGGGAAAATATAGGCAGCTGATGATAGTTGACGAAATTATTATTTCCTTTATTCATTTTACATATTTTTAATATTTATTCAAAAAAAAACCATTTGAAAAAAAAATATTATTACCAGCCCCACTGCAGGGCAAGGGCCTCTAAGGAATGGAAGTCTCCTTCCACTTATCCCTATCCAGTGCTGTTATACGCCAATCCTTGTAGAAGGAGTCGAGATCCTCCCACCATCTTCTTCAGGCCCTGCCGCGTTGCCGTTTGCTGCTGCTTGGGACCCATTGTGTGGTTACTTTAGCCCATAGCTAATCCAGCATGTGACAGAGCAGGAGACAGCGCGAAACGAACGAACGCAGGTTCGTTCGAGTGCTTTATACGATCAGTAAATTTCACTCCAAAGATACTGCGCTCCATTGCTCGTTGACAGACCCCGAGTAGACGAATATAAGTTTACATAATTATTGTGTTGTTTTGAAGGTCAGACGGCGAGGGAACTTGCTGGTCAAATGCTTAATTTATTAATAAGTTGGTGAACTAAGAGCTTGTTGGGCAAAATTAAATGTGGTCGAGTTAAGTTAAAAATTTAAAGCTGCGGTGGTGTATGAATTACTGCTGTAAGTCCATCCGACACTTCCTTATTTATTCATGTCATTAGAGGGCGAGCCTTTTAAAAATAATTAAACCGACTGAAAAAGCCCCTAATAAACAATATGAGTTGAGACTGTGAAATGAATCTAGAAGACAAAGTAGCACTCTATTACTGGCAATGATGCAATAGTTTAATGCTGCACATACAAAATATTGAAAAAAAAACACATTTTGAACAATCACATTATTCGGACATGAGCTTTAAGCCACAAATTGCAAATAACAGAGTTCTGATAAATTTCAAAGCTCAACATTCAACATTTTAATGTAACGTACCAATGGCTTGGCACGCGTCGATGGGAAGAGACCAGATGGTATGACATAATGCCATGGAAGTTGGGTAGGCCTTTGGTGTGGGATGCAACTTGCGTCGACACCCTTGCGCCATCACATCTTCTTAGCACGGTGGGCTGCGCTGGGGCGGCTGCTGCAGGTGCTGAAAACTTCAAACGGCGCAAATACAATAACTTAATTGGTAGTTATGTGTTTGAGCCGTTTGGGGTTGAAACACTAGGGCTATGGGGTCCAAGTGCACACCTAGTATTTCGGGAAATCGCCAAGCGGTTAGTCGACTCTTCACGTTTTTTTTTTTTTTTTTTTTTGGATGGGGAATCATCAAATGAGGGGGTCATTTGATGATTTGGTTATTTCCCCACTCTGGGCGGAGCGGAAGGGAGTGTCAGACTTGTACCGACTAAAACCCATCCATGTTCCTTCTTTGCCCTTTGTGTTCCAGGGCCACGGTATCTCTTTCGAACACCGCAGCCCTGGCAGGCATCGGTCCATGCGGACCCCGACGTGGTTGCTGACATCTCTTTGAGGCGCGCGTGGAACACGAACGCGCCGTTGACGCGGCCTGTCGTCATAAGACGGCCGGACGGCGAGCTAGCCCATAACTCGCCGACCACAGGCCCGCGCCTACGGTGGCCGGGAGCAACCACGTGACCCCCGACGCCCAGGGCGTCTCCCGCGGACGTGAGGTTCTTTCCCTCTCACGTCCCGCCACCTCCTTCACTAGCATGACTGCTTCGCAGAAGGTGGTGACGGCTTCCCACTCCCTCTCGCTCCGGACCATGGCTTGAACCAGGGCCGGACGCGAGAGATCGCCGCCGCCAATCGCCGCTACAAGGACACGGCGGTGCTCCGCCCAAGCGGGCAGACCTCTACGGTGTAGTCGACTCTTCACGTGACCAGAGGGCTGGCCTGTTTTTTGGCCAAAGAATCAGCATTTCCATCCAACGTGGCAATGCGCCCAGCCTTCTGGGCTCTTTTCCTATTGACAGCGATGTGGACGAATTTTTTGACGCCCTGTAATACTTTTCCCCTTTTGATACGTGTACATATTTTGTTATTCTTATAGATCTGTAAATTGTAGTTTTTAAATAATGTAAATAAAAAATACAAATAATAGCTCTTGTGGTACAGGAAATCCTAGTACAAGAGCCAGGGCTACACTGTTGTTTGAGCAATCACTTGTCAATAAAGATTTTATTTATCACTACATACGAGTAGTATAAAACAAAGTCGCTTTTCGCAGTCTGTCTGTCCCTACGTATGCTTAGATCTTTAAAACTACGCAACGGATTTTGATGCAGTTTTTTTTAATAGATAGAGTGATTCAAGAGGAAGGTTTACATGCAAATATTGCACCAGTGCAAAGCCGGGGCGGGTCGCTAGTTTTATTTATAAATAACTGTTTTGCTAATCCGATAAATATTTTGCCCTAATACATAACCCCAAAAAAACCGGTTCACGGTTATTTTTCCTGCTTCCTTCACAAATGACCCTAAGAATATTATCACAGCTTCACACAACCGGCCTAAGTAAATATCAAGGGATATATGACATCTATACCTAAACAGAAACGTATAAGAAACCGAATATATATAAGAAAAGGAGGTCATATAAGGTCAACGGGGAATTTGTTTTTGTAGCCCAAATGTTGCTGGAATAACCGTCGACGAATCAAGGGGCCTAATAAGATATCATGTTGATAATAATTCTTCGATTTATTTCCTGAGAGTTAGAGGTTTCTCAGTTCAATACTCACACAAATTGGTATCTACCTTTTGATTGGAAGTAATAATTAGGGAATAACCTTCATTAGCAGATATACAAGAAAGCTTACTTTTGGTCTTATTTTTATTACTTTAATTCTATTTGTAGTCTGTATATAGGGTCTAACTATTCATACACGAAATATTTTCAGGGAATCATCTAACGGCTATAACAAAGCCATTTCAAGGGATTTTTTTTTTCTGAGTAAATAATTTTATAAAAAATAAATAATTTAAAATTACTTGACCCACAAAATAAATACTAGCTCCTTATTTTTAAGCATCCATTACGGTAGTTTACTACGTCGTATTTACCTACTGTAATTGTTAGAATATGGGAGTAAAGGTTTTATGCAAAAAGTCTAAAAAAAATTGTAAAAAAAAAAACACTCAGATAAATTTTTTTTTCGTTGCTATGGCGACTTTACGACTTATAGAAGTTACTCTTAAAATATTTCGTGTATAAAAAGATAGACCTTATATAATGTACATAATATAGTTATATTAAAACTTCCTAAAAAAAAAGATTAAATTAACTAATGATGATCTGTTTTTGAATTTGCGGAGGAATAATAAATTTTGCTACAACAAACATACCCAATGTTTGTTATAAGAATATTATTATACTAGCTATTGCCCGCGGCTTAGCTCGCGTTAATTTAGAATTTGACAATCAGTTCGGGTTGTTCTCTTCTTGTAATTATATATTTAATTCAATCATGATTCGAAAGACACGTGGCGCCATCTATTATCATAAGAGCTTGATTGTTGTTTTCCTCGGGAACAGTACTTTTTTTCGGGATGAAAGATACCCTATATCTGTTTCTGTACACCTGACAACGTATATGCAAAATTTCAGGATGATCCGTTCATGGTTTCGTTCAGGATGGTTTAGGCGTGAAAATGTAACAATTACTTTCGCATTTATAATATTAGTTAGAAAGTTAGGATAAGGATATTATGTCAGTATAAATAAATATAATAAATTACGAAAAAATGATTTTCTCCAAAGGATTGGGCAAAGTTGTGCCTACATAATAGTACACACACTTATTTTTAACTGCGATGTAATGGACTATTGCAATGTTCCATATTAACAGATTTGCTTAGCAGACTAAGTCCTTTTAGTGTACCTTTGTGCGCGTACACACGGCGGCACATGAATTACATTTTCAGTATAACTTGGCCTCGCTTTATATAGATTTCCTATACAATGAGAGATCAGCGTAAACTGGTTTTGTCAAGCTTCATTGGCCGCCGTGCGTATGAAAACCAGAAACAAATCCAGATTTCGTGCTACTACTGATAATTTCCTCGTGCCCAAGAACACTTTGCCCAGAATGAGAATCAAACCCGGAATACTTTGCTCAACAGTAGTGCCAGAGATCACTAGATTAATGAAACAGTCACGTAAAGATACATACATAAAATAGAGGTACCTCTGTATTTAAATGTAAAATAGGTCAGCGGACATTCTGCCCGTTAAAAGCAATTTCTTGTAAATTACTACGACTAAACGCATACTTTGTAATTAGCAAGACAGGTAATTGAAAATAATAGTAGTAGTGGAGCTTTGTGTACAAAACTATAGCTTTTTTCGTGTGTTAGTATTTTATTTTTAATTGTGGAATGGAGTAGGATCTTTCTGTAAGTGGCCCAAATAGAAATTAAAGACGCCATCTACCACACAAATCATCGCCATCTTGTTGTAAAAACAAGATGGCGATCATTTGTGTGGTTTGTACTACAACTAAAAAACTCGACTACTGAAAAATTACGATCTAATTAAATTCGGGGTTTACAATGTAAAATCAACTCCTCCAATTGTAGAAGTCGGTTAAAATATAACTTATGTTATCCAGGCCATATAATTAATTGATTGACACTTTATTAGAATAGTTTAGGCGCTACGGAGAACATACGTAAATACAAACATACATACACTGCTAAATTCATAACCCGTCCTTTTGACTTCTCCGTAGTTAGTACGTGTTGACAATGTCTTTAAAATGTTAGAAGACGATGCATTGTTGCAATGAAGCCTGGCATTCAATCTTTTCACCTGATTCGAGATGTAATAGGATCAAATTATTTTAAATGCTTGACGCCTTGGCGCTCATCCGTTAAACCAATGACAAATGAGCGGTTTTAACCTTTTTTGGCTCTGCTTTTATGATACTTTAGCATACTGACAAAATACGGAATAGAAGGGACACCAATGCGAAAATGGTTACCACAAATTCAGTACATCATTCTGAGCCCCACCACGTAGAAAGTTTTCATCAGTTATTAAAAAAAAAACCGCGGTTTCCTACAATAGTGCAATACCTACACGGTCAAAATGTATGGAACAACTCATTTTTTTTAATAACCGATTGTAGGGACACATGTATGCGTGCACGACAGACAGAACGCAGGTAAGCAAAAATGTAGCGGGAGACGCCCTAGGCGTCGGGGGTCACGTGGTGGCTTCCGACCACCGTAGGCGCTGGCCTGTGGACGGCGAGTTATGGGCTAGCTCGCCGTCCGGCCGTCTTATGACGACAGGCCGTGTCGACGGCGCGTTCGTGTTCCACGCGCGCCTCAAAGAGATGTCAGCAATCAAGTAGGGGTCCGCATGGGCCGATGCCTGCCAGAGCTGCGGGACTCTTCGAAAGAGATACCGTGGCCCTGGAACACAAAGGGCAAAGAAGGAACATGGATGGGTTTTAGTCAGTACAAGTCTGACACTCCCCTCCGCTCCGCCCAGAGTGGGGGGGGGGGGGTCATTTGATGATTTCCCATCCGGAAAAAAAAAAAAAAAAAGCGCGACGTATGGACGGCGGACTAGTTACTGCGCACTAGTCCGGTCGGAAGGTTCACCTTGGGTTTAATGGGAATAAAACTCTTTCAGTAGTGAACACTCGTTTATTTGTATAAACCCAGAGGCTTCATAACCGGCTGGTGCATTACTCACATAAATAGGGATTGACATAATCACACAGTGACCTCTAGATCCCTAAAGTGGAAAAATGTCTATGTGGGGGAGGCTCAGAATCATGTACTGAATACGTGGTAACCGTTTTCGTGTCGGTGTCCCTTCCACCCATTATACAAGAAAACCAGTATTGGTAACGAAAAAATGCATTTGTAAAATTCACCACATCAATTTACAAGGCTGGATATACCCTTGCTCCTACCCCATTTTTGATGGCAATATTCGAAACCATTTTTACCAGCATTCCATTCGGTTTCTCACTCTTATTACATTACGCATTCATACGGAGGTATTACACATGTATAATGTAAAGGGGCCTGGCAAAAGACGGAAGCGGAAATGCGATCAATCAAATGTTTCTCGGCATCTCTCAAAGCAAGTTTAAGGCGAAGTGATTGCTAACAATCGGAGGATTAATTGATTCCTTCCGTTCTGAGTAATGCCATTTATTATGCCGTTATGATATAATTGATGATATTGCTTATTTAAGTTTTTGGAATTAAAATATTGACGTTATTTTGTAGGTTTAAATAATTCAATTGTGACCCCTTTAGATGATTTCATCGCCATTAATTTTAGGTAAAACTAAGACAAGGACCAGAAAATTGTATGTACTTATTATTTTGTGGCTACCAAATGTCTGACAACCAGTCTTACCAAGGGGTATCGTATTAACCAGAACTAACTGGGTTGTCAAGGAGTATAGGCAGTCGCTCCATGTAAAACACTGGTATTCAGCTGCATCCGGTTAGACTGGAAGCCGACCACAACATATGTACATAGTTATAATAATAATAAAAATTGTTTATTTATCCAAGTAATACACACAGACACATAGTTCAAAAATAAGGTGGCAGAAATACAGTAAAAATAATGAATACAGTTTTTGTGCACCGAAGATTTAAGTCTACAAAAGTCTATGCATACAAAAATAATAATGAACCCTGTCTCTTAAACTAGGAGACCTGTATCTTAAGAGACAGAGATCGGACAAAAATATTAATTCAGTAAAACTGAACACAAGAGTGAAAGTGTGGTCTACCATTTTAATGCATATTAATAATAACCAGAAAGAAAAAAAAAAAAAAAAAAAATGTGTGAGTGTTGAGGGGTGGTGTGTGTGACATGGGTGTGTGGGTGTGTGGGAAGGCAGTGGGAGTGTGTGCCGATGTATATGTGTGTGTGTGTGTATAATTGTGTATATGTGTTTGAGTATTTGTGATATTAGTTGAGGTTTATGATGTCAAGCGATGTAAGATAGTAAAGATTCTGTTTTGATATAGTCCTGCAATATGAGCCAGTTCGAGGTTTTTGATTTGACACTAAATTTATTTAGGTCTATTATATTTAATTCTTTCTGTATTTTTTTAAAAACTTGATGGCTTAAGACATAGAAATGACGTCTTGCAAATGAGGTTTTGTACTGTACACCTGGGGGAACATATGTACGCTTTCTTGGATCAGATAGAGGTAAACGGGCATGTATCCTCAGGACAGATTGGAGAATAAAGAGCTGCCGAACCGTCAGTACTTTGCAATCAGCGTAAAGTTGCGTTGAAGGGTATCTGTAGGGTTTCCTTAGCATAACTTTAAGTACAGCTCTTTGCGACCTTTCTGCGCGGAGAAGATGAGTCTTCGCTGCTCCACCCCATACAGTTATACAGTAGCCAATAATCGATTGGCATAATGTATAATACACCATTTTGAGAGTGTCAATACTGGCGGATTCTCGGAGAGATTTGAAGATGTGAATAAGACGCAGTGTTCGAGTAGTTAGTGTATCGAGTTGTTTGTCCCATTTTAGTCCATCGTCTATATGCACACCCAAGTACTTAACACTATCAGCTCTAGAAATAGAAGGGCATGAGCACGACATTGACTGATTCTGGCAGGAGTGAGCCGTTATCGTGAAACTATTTGTAGGTTTGTTGTTGCACCGGATTGCAAAGGGTAAGTAGTAGGTTTTTTTTAGATTTAATGTTAGCAGGTTTAGGTCAAGCCAGTTCATCATTGAAGACAGTGCAAATTCCGCCTTTCGTTTCACGTCTTCCCACGAGGACCCATCAACCAGAATCGCTGTGTCATCTGCATAAGCATAGATCTTACAAGCTGGTATTGACATTCTACAAAGGTCATCTATGTATATTTGAAAAAGTGTGGGGCCTAGAATGCTTCCTTGGGGGACACCGTATAGCACCTCCTCTTCATCACTGTAGCTAGAACCAATCTTTACCAGCTGGGTGCGATTCCTCAGGTAATCTTTGAAAATTTCCAGAGCTATGCCACGTACACCCAAACACTCTAGCTTGGAAATTAGTTTGGGGACAGAAACTGTGTCGAAGGCTTTTGACAGGTCCAAGAAAATACCAAGGCACTTTGTTCTACTGTCCAGGGACTTAACAATAGATTGCGTTAAATCCAATACTGCGTCTTCAGTGGAGACTCCAGACCGAAAGCCGTACTGATTACCCGCTATAATTTCGTATTTATCGAGAAAGCTTCTAAGATTTTTGTTAAGAATCTTCTCGAGGATTTTAGAGAGCGACGACAGTACTGAAATAGGCCTATAATTATCGACACAGCCTCTGTCCCCGCCCTTAAAAATTGGGTGGACTATGGCCCTCTTCAGCGAATCTGGAAAAACTCCTGTCTCAATGCAAAGATTGCAGATATATGTTATCGGCGATAAAAGAATATGGCGACAAGTCTTAAGGAGCGAGGAGGAGATTCCATCCCAGCCTACGGCACTATCATGGCGCATCTGCATTATAATAGTGTCTATGTCAGATTCGTCAACTTTTTGTATAACAAGTGAATTCACAGGCGGATGCCGTGTCTTGTTATTACCAGCATGAATGGTCTCGCAGTCTGAAGGCGCTTTATTTTTATCATTAATTATTTTAGCAGCCATGTTTTTACCTATATTGCTGAAGAAAGAACAGACATGGTTAAGGGAAGATGCAGGACTGTCACATGTTTTGAGCAGTTCAACAGGACTAGAGCATATTTTACCAGTATTTGTTATTTGCTTAATGGTTTTCCACAATGCTTTAGGATTATTCCTAGATTTTTCGAGTTCACTCTTCTCATAAGTCCTCTTTAATTTTCGCAGTAGCACATTGCAGAAATTTCGATAACGAGTATAGGTTACATGTAGTATAAAATTTTCTGGTGACTTTTTAGATTTTACGTGCAGTTTGTCTCGGTGCTTGATACATTTTAGAAGCCCCGGTGTTATCCAAGGTTTTAAGGTTCTTTGTTTTCTCGGAACATTGATAAATTTTGTGTGTTTGGTTATTGCTGTTGATATCTTCGAAATCAGTGTAGTCATAGCAGTATTTGCGTTTTTAATATTGTAGATATCTGAGAAGTCGGCGTTTGCTAACTCTGTCTTAATAGCTTCGTGATTTGATCGGGATATAGTGAAACTTTTGATCCGTGTCGGGTTTGTACTTGAAATCGAAAGAATAATCGGTTTGTGGTCAGTAATATGCGACTCCAACACCAACGTGGTGGCCATTGTCTTTGTTTTTAATAAGATATGATCCAGGCAATTATCCATTCTGGTTGGTAGGAGGTGGGTTGGTAGTAGTCCATGGGACGCATTTAGGATTAGGTATTCTAGTGCACGGTCATTCCTACTATTCAATTTAATGTCAATATTCAGATCTCCCACAGTTGAGATGCTAGGTGAGTACGATATTTCGTCATAAATATTATTTAAACTAGTCAGAAAGCTATCGAAGTGATCCTTGGTATTATTCGATGGAGAGCGATATATTGCTACTACTGAGAGCTTTTTATCAATTTGACATACAAGACAATTTGCATAATTAATGTTTGGTTCCCATACCTTGACGTTTAGCCCGATTTTAGTGTAGATTATAACTCCATCGTTTTGATTTGTAATGTTCTTTGTTGAGTGCGATTGGTATCCGATCAGAACTGGGAGGTTAATCACTTTACTCAGCCAACACTCAGTCAAAACAACTAGATCAAAATCAATATTAATTAAACACATCAATGCTAGGAGGCTATCAAAATTTTTATTAACGCTACGAATATTTATGTGCAATAATTTTATACTACTGTCAGCTCTGCTTATATATTTAATACAGTCATGCGGGTCACAAGAGAATGAGTTTTCAAGGTTCAGATTATCTAGGTCCTGATTTATATTATTTATGTTAGCCATTTATGTTTTTAATAATGAACAAAAGAGAAACACTGAGAGAGATATTCTTGGTATTTGACAATAACATCGCTTTTCTTTCAGATATAATGTAGTGGTAGGGGGAAGTATGTGTGTATGTGTATTTTATATTAATTTTTCGTGTGTAGGTGAGGTTTATTCTGTGTGGGTTGTGTTTATTAGTGCATAAATTGTAGCAAAGTGTAAAGTTTACAATCGAAGTTAAAAGGGTAATTAAAAAGTGAAACAGATATAATAAATAACCTAAGGTTTCCAAGTAATGACTGGGCGCAAGTTCGACTAGTCACTTGCTGGTGAGATCTTGAAGACATTTCTCTGAATTTATCAGCAGCTGTTTATCGCCCATTTGCTTGCGAAGGAAGATGTTTCCATTGCTTACCCAACAGAAAGAATAGCTATTTTTCTTCGCAAATTCCCGCGCTAAGTAAAATAGCTTTTTAGAGGCAGAAGGTAGCTGCTCAGCAACATATACTGCCTGCCGTTTCCCCGGTATACCAATCAGCTCGGTGTTTAATTTGTTTTCTTTTGGCTCCTTATTGTTGTATGAACGGTAGTTGGGAAAAGGCTAGGCAAATGATAAATTGTTTTGTGGAAAATAATATAGGTCTACAATTATGTTTGATATTAGCTGCTTCGTTCTGACGTTCTGACTTCGTTCGCGTGGAAATTTTGATATATTTGTGAGAAAAAAAAATAGCCTATGTGCTATTCCAGACTTTAAAATTTATCTCTGTGTCAAATTTCATCCAGATCCTTTAAGCCGTTCTGGCATGATGTAACAAACATCAATCCATCCAAATTTTCGCATTTATAATAGTAGTTAGATTATTGTGGTAAGAGAAGAAAATCAAACAAATACAAGATACTAAAAATTGCATATTTAATATTTTTACATAGTCTCGTTTTCCAAAACTACTTAATACATTAAAAATTCGTGAAAAAGAACTGTAATCATAAATCCAGAAATCTTTCGAATTCCCCATTAAAAAAAAAACTTTCTCAAATGTAATACCACACTTACCTAAACAACCAACAAACTCAAACCATTTTGTGCCCAATTTGAACACCCTCAACCTACAAACTACGTTCAAAGGAAAAAATCTCACGCAAATAAGAATATTTTCTTTACAAACATCATCAGGGTAACTAAATGAGCATCTGCTATTTGCTTTCTTTCTTTTCAGGTAAAGTAAACTGTGGTCGATTAAAAATTCAAGCTGTTTGAATGCCGTGTGTCTCTTGACCTAGTAAATGGTTTCTTTGGGGAACAAAAGAGATGGGATTGGAACTCCCTGGGTATTTGCACGGAGACGTAACTACAGCTGTAGCAGTGCTTCTATTGGAGCGTGGTTGTGTGAAGTTTCGTGTTTATTGGATTGCTTGTGAGTTTGTTTAGGTTAAATGATCGTACTGAAGCTTTAAATTTACAATATCTTACTTACTGCTTTTATAAATGCGAAAGTTTGGATGGATGTTTGTTACTCAATCACGCCAGAACGGCTGATCGGATCTGGATGAAATCTGACACAGATATCGGTTATAGTCTGGAATAGCACATAGGTTACTTTTTATCCCGGTGCGGTGGTGCGATCCCGTGGGACAATTACCGAACTCCACGCGGGCGAAGCCGCATAAGCTGGTGCGCAAATAAATATTCTTGCTGGTAAAATGACATAACTCCTGAATATCTCGAAAGGATGTGCGAGGATGAGATGTATCCTGTTGTAATAAATTCTGTATAGTGAGTTATATCAATTAGCTGACCCACCTTGATGGCCGGCCTAACTTCCGCCATTTTTTTTTTAAAAAATTGCGGCCAGGCATATAACCTACCAGCCAGGGCTGCGGGACTGTTCGAAAGAGATACCGTGGCCCTGGAACACAAAGGGCAAAGAAGGAACATGGATAGGTTTTAGTCAGTACAAGTGTGACACTCCCTTCCGCTCCGCCCAGAGTGAAGGGTCATTTGATGATTTCCCGCCCGGAAAAAAAAAAAAAGGTATATAACCTATTAATAGATTGCTGGTAATATAAACAAGTTTTGCATGAGACAAAATGTTCCAAAGTGTCACATTTTCGAGATATGAGCTATCAAAGTTAAAGTCCATTCACTGAAGGTATCTTCAGCACAAGTTTGATTTGACTAGCCACGCATAAAACCTGTATCAAACGATAGCTTGCAACACTACAAACAAGTTTTGTATGTTATTATTTTCATAGACTTTAAGAAAAAGTCGTCGGGGAACAGAACAGGCCAGTTAAAATCAAATTAATCCACATTTTTCTTATACTCGAAACAATCAAGTCAAGCCAACTGCAATATTGGAATCCGGCAAGAACATAGCGCATAGTAGCTTACCTAACAGCCAGCTGAAGTTCAAAACGGATGTATGCGGAATGCGGATATCGACTTCGTTACTTTGTACTGTAAGTCTGTAACAGATTCGAACAAGCAGTCCCTAAAGAGCATCTCGTCTCGTTCTATTTGTGTGGTCCTATGAACTATATTGGGTTCTAGTTATTGGTCTATCTGGAAGACAGTATTAGATTATGCTAAGGTCATTTTGGAGGACTAAATATTGAGATTTCCTAAACTTAAGTGGCATATTGCTCGCAGAACGGATGGCCGATTAGCCGAAAAGTTCTGGAGTGGCGACCGCAAACCGCAAGACGTTGCGTTGGAAGGCCACTTCCACTAGTTGGACCGATGACCTGGTGAAGGTTACGGAGATCCGCTGGATGCGAGATGCACGGGACCGATCAATGTGGTGACACTTGGGGGAGGCCTATGTCCAGGAGTAGACGTCTTTCGGCTGAAATGATTATGAAATATGTAGATTCAGGCATCGGTTTCTGAAATCTTATTCAATTATGGCTCTTGTCATATTTCATTGGACGAATGATATGGTGAAGAGTCACCGTTATATGGTTGAAGTTCCATGAACCCAAATAAAGCGCTAAGCCTCCACATTTATTATGCGAACCGCCAGTCTGTGGAATTCACTGCGGGCTTCTCTGTTTCCAAATCATTATAATCCAGATCTCTTCATATTCGAGTGAAACGATTTTTTCTAGGCAAGCGTTCTCCACTCTAGGTCGCGTCATTGCTTCACATCAGGTCAGTTGCGGACAAGCCTATTTAGTATTTAAAAAACGGCCAAGTGCGTGTCGTATTCACACGCACACAGGGTTCCGCAGCACCAAACAATTTAATAAAAATATTTTGAAGGCTCATACATATGTTGTATTGTATTACATTTAACAGCAAAACTAAATTTGTTTTTAATAGTATGTTAATGAAAAACAAAGTTACTACTGCAGTTTGATGAAAAAGTTCTATATCTCCAAAAACTATACATCAAATCTTATTCAAATCAATTTTCGTTAAAAGTTTTTTTTACGTTCTACAAACCAACATTTTTTTCAAAATTTCAAGTTTCAACTGTGTAGTCCTAACAGTTTCAGAATAAAGTCACTGACTCACTGTGACATACAGACGGACAGACAGACAGAAAGACATGACGAATCTATAAGGGTTTTTTCGCCATTCGGCTACGGAACCCTAAAAATCGTACTTATTATATTAAATAGTCCAGCTTTCACAGTAGCTGGCACATGAAACTACAGCATTTGCAAAAAGACGTGACTTACAAGTTGTAGAATAAACCCAAGTAACAGTATCTTTGCTGTAAACTGCTAGCATCTGTGCGCGGCTTCGCCCGTGAGTTACCCGGATTAAAAGTAGCTCATGTACCATTAAATTTGAAAGGTTACACATTACTACACTACACTGTACTACATTTATATGAAAAGTCAACCTTTTTTTTTTTTTTTCGGATGAGAAATCATCAAATGACCCCACTCTGGGCGGAGCGGAAGGGAGTGTCAGACTTGTACTGACTAAAACCCATCCATGTTCCTTCTTTGCCCTTTGTGTTCCAGGGCCACGGTATCTCTTTCGAACAGTCCCGCAGCCCTGGCAGGCATCGGCCCTTGCGGATCCCTACTTGTTTGCTGACATCTCTTTGAGGCGCACGTGGAACACGAACGCGCCGTCGACACGACCTGTCGTCATAAGACGGCCGGACGGCGGGCTGGCCCATAAACCGGCCGCGCCTACGGTGGCCGGGAGCCACCACGTCGGGCGTCTCCCGCGGCGGCTGGGACCTGAGGTTCTTTCCCTATGAAAAGTCAACCTTTACAAATAGATTTAACTCAGTCCGGCCTGAGTTCCCAGCTTTACCGCCATACAAAATTCCGTTTGCTAGGTTATTTTTCTCTAATAAGTATATGGTTTTGTTAGTGGCCGCGAAAAAATAAAAAGGCACCATTGCTCCATACATTTTGGTCATTGTCTTTTAAATCAAATCAAATCAAATCAAAATCATTTATTTGCAAATAAGGTACAGATGGATCTTAAAGATAAGGTATATGAATGTTTTATTCTGCCATTAATGTCGGAGTGCAGTTTATATATTTATTAAAATTGGTTCGGTATTTAGCCGCGTTAAACACTTTTGCATTTTAAACTTCAGTCTGATCATCCCTGATAACCCTTAAGGGATGAGATAAACGCCAAAAATGATACATTTGGTACCAAAACCTTAATTAAATATGTCACACCTTTTTTTTTTTTTTTTTTTTCGGATTGGGAATCATCAAATTACCCCCCCACTCTGGGCGGAGCGGAAGGGAGTGTCAGACTTGTACTGACTAAAACCCATCCATGTTCCTTCTTTGCCCTTTGTGTTCTAGGGCCACGGTATCTCTTTCGAACAGTCCCGCAGCCCTGGCAGGCATCGGCCCTTGCGGACCGCTACTTATTTGCTGACATCTCTTTGAGGCGCACGTGGAACACGAACGCGCCGTCGACACGGCCTGTCGTCATAAGACGGCCGGACGGCGAGCTGGCCATAACTCGCCGATCACAGGCCCGCGCCACACGGTGGCAATATGTCACCCTTTGGTTCCACCAAGCAACATAAATATTATGCCAACGTATTATTTTTCGGCTTTTCTAACGGTAAAATTCATACAGAAACATTTGTTATTTCTGTAAACAACGGCTAATTAAAATTTTCCTGAAAAGAAAAAGTTTGTTTAGATAGAACTCAAAGTAGCCTTAACCACTTCGCTATTCAAAACTAAGTTCTGTGCTACAGTGTTACGGTTGATTTTCCGGTTGTAAGGAAACTTTTGCGTAAGTGCTTTTACCTTGGCTCGGCTTATTGTGAATTTTTGGAAACAATCCCCTCCAGACTGCCCTCAATTTAAGTACGTTTGAGAGTTATCAAACAGAAATGGCCGAAATATATTACAAGATAGAAATAGGACTAAAGTATTGACATTTCATCGTAACATCTTATTTCAGAGGTTTTCATTTCAGTCTTTTATTGAAAGAGTATTATGGTGCTCGTGGCTAAGTAATAACAGCCGCTTGGGTCGATCTTCAGGTTAAGCTGCGCTTGCCTTGGTTGTTCCGTGGATGGGTGACCACCCATTACATACCGAGTTTCGTCCGTGCCTCGGAAAGCACGTTAAACCGTAAATCTTTGACAGTCGTTACAGGCAGTCAGTGGCCCAAAAGCCTGACAACCATTCTTACCAAGAGTATCGTATTACCCAGTACTAACTGGGTTGTGGAGGTCAGATAGGCAGTCGCTCCATGTAAAATTCTGGTATTCAGCTGCATCCGGTTAAAATGCATGCCGACTCCAACAAAGGAAAAGGCTAGGCAGATGATGGAAAAACTACTGACCGGATTTAAATGGAATTTGGCACTCGGATATTTTATAACCTGGATTAACACATGGGATACTTTTTATCCCGGTAGTACGATCCCGTGGGACAATTACCGAGCTTCACGCGGGGGAAGCCGCGGGCATGAGCTAGTGATTAATAATTCATACCGAGTGCTTATACTTCTGAATTTCTCTTGCCCGTCTGCTGTCTCTTGTTCTACGGTAATATTGTCCGTTAAAACTTATAATTGGCCTTCTTTCACTAATGGTCATCTAGCAGTATACAAACTGTAAGTTTTCTTAAGAAATTAAAATAGAATTAAATCTCTTTGCTAGGTACCTAGAATGTCATTTTTGTAGCTACCACTGAAACAAAGCCTGTCAGCGAAAATTTAAAAATCTTTTAAAAATATTCAAATGGCTGCTTGGAATAATTTTTAGGTAAAAAGAATTTTCAATTCAAAAAAAAAATCAAATGAAAAGTAACACCTCTTTTAACCTTCAAATGCTCACGTCATCAAAACAACAGAACCATGAAAATAGGGGTTTACTTAATCGACACGTAAAAAATTCAAAACCCAGCATGAATATAAACTTGTGGCTCAACTATAAAAGTGGTAGTGGCTCGGCCGAAGGGCTTTTATTAATATGGTGGCCCTCGTCAAAGGCGACAGCGAATGACATGGGTACATTGATTCGTGGGACTTTTTTGCTGTGCCCCGTTTTCGGTTTTGGACGGACAAGAGTGTATGTCAATTGATTTATTTATCGTTTTTTCGAATGGAATGTGTGTATAGAAAATTGGTGAAGTTAATCACGTTTTTGGTTAACTTTTTCACTTATTAGTCCTTAGTAACTGCTGACAACCCTCGCTTGTGATAAAATGAGTGATCCTATTATTTTTTAGAAAAGACGACACATACATTAGACAAATTGGCAGCCATTTTACCCACAACCCTTATTATTCGTCTCCTTAAACAAAAATAGGCCACGTTATTTACTGCTGACGGTTGCAGCTCTCGGAGCAAAAGGCTTGGGGGCCGAAAAGACCGGTATCGTAAGATTTTAGAAACCACTCGGGTACCCGAGGGTTAGTAAGCTGATGTCGTTACTAGATTACGGGTTTTGTAAATAGAGGACGCTGTGCATCTGCACAGTCTTTCTTTTTTGGATCAACGTCGTATAATTTTATATTTACTTTTGTTTAAGTAGGTTTTAAAGATGTTGAGGGTTCGTATTTTCTTTTTTTTCCTGTTCTTAGGTCAGCCAGTTAACGGTAGGCGATAGCAGGGTTAACTGTCAAAGACGTGCTTATGAAATTTTTCGTCTCGTAATTTTTTTCAATTAATTATCTCGTCACTTAGAATGAGTAAGCAGAAAGCATATTACACCACCAAAAACTGTAACAATAAGAATCGCCAGATGCCGACAAAACGGCACTCAAAGAGAACAATGGCACTTAATTAATTTTCTTTTAGGATAACATAAAGGAGGATGGGAAAGAATAGGATCGCGGTCTGAACACAGACATTTGGAGAAAAGCGGATTTAAAGCGTTGCAAAATTATCTTGGCCAACAAAACACGGGAAAATAAACCTTATCGCGATAACCTTAAGGTAGTTACGCAAGTATTGGTGTGGAGACCACTATTACAGAGAGAATGAATGTAAGGAATGTCTGGAGGATATGTTGGCCATAATTATGGGTAGGCACGGAGTAGGTAGGCGCATACTTTCCTTGTTGGCGCTTGGTAATAGCACAGTCTTAAAATAGTTTTGAGCCCACTGAGTTAGCTAAGTGACAATAACGTGAAATGTTTTGGTACTTTACAGGCTTTTGGGACTATAAACGGTTCTTGAAGTGCGTAGTGGTGTTAAGGACTTGTCTTAATGGGTGCGATTGACAGATGACTTGTCTTTACTATTTACTGTCCTTGTATGCGAATGAAACTCGACTTTAACGGTTGTGTCTTACGACTGAAGTTGAAATGATGAAATAGAAAACTCGTGGTGTCAGGACTTTCGATTCTCATTAGAAAATATTGTTTTCCTAGACTCTATGCACACAAATAACACAGTCGACGCTGTGCATTTAGTTTATTAATCTTACTTCTTACTAATATTATAAATGCGAAAGTTTGTGAGGATAGATGGATGGATGGATGTTTGTTACCCTTTCAGGCAAAAACTACTGAACGGATTTGGATGAAATTTAGCACACAGATAGTTTGTAACCTGAATTAAGACATAGGATACTTTATATCCCGGTAGTATGGGTCCGTGGGAGACTAATCGAACTCCATGCAGACGAAGCATTAGTTAAGAATTATTTAGTGTTAATATTTTTACGAGTAGACACATTTAATAAATAGTTAGTCATGGAGAAACCAGAAACAGGTTATCACCTGAACATAAATCACGTTTCATCATCATCTGCCTAGCCTTTTCCCAACTATGTTGGGTCGGCTTCCAGTCTAACCGGATGCAGCTGAATACCAGTAGTTTACATGGAGCGACTGCCTATTTGATCTCCACAACCCTGTTAGTACTGGGTAATACGATACCGATAGACTGGTTGTCAGATTTTTTGGGCCACTGACTACCCGTAACGGTCAAAGATCCACAGATGACAGCCGGGACCAACGGCTTAACTTGCTTTCCGAGACACGGAGGAAACTCGGTATGTAATGGGCGGTCTCCCATCCATAGACAACCTAGGCAAGCATGGCTTATCCTCACAAAATCACGTCTCTAACTCAGAAATAACTCTTCAGGTACCCATGTCTCTAATGCATAACAACCTCCTCAAGTTATCATAAAAGAAACAAAGAATATTTGTATGCAATTGAAAAACTTTACCTGTATGGAGACTTCGAAGCTGAGTTTGTTATCAGCCCAGCTCTGATACAAGTATGTTGTAACTCGATCGAGAAACTAAACGCAACTTGTACTTTCTCGCACACGAGTATTATAATAGAAAAATAAGTTCTAACTACTAAAAATATAAGGTAAGGTCTTTCGGTACGAAAAAAAACTACGGATTATTGTAGCAAGGGATGAGGGCATTAGGGTCTGTCGTTAAACCATAGATATTGATCATTGGTATTTCTACAAGAATCAACGACAACACTGAACACATGTGCGGTCTTACCTACCCATTTGAACATTGTTACATTGTGCTCTCTTGCTGTTTCTTTTTCTATCTTCCTCTCTTTTTTAAAGCTCGCTTCTCGTTTTTCCTTCTATATAATAAATGCATGTTATCTACAAGACGGCTGCGGCTGCGTCTGCTCTTAAAACGGTGAAGGAAAGATCGTGAGGAAACTGGCTTGTCCTAGAACCAAAAATTCGAAGACATGTGACATCTACCAACCCGCACTGGTCCCGCGTGGTGGATTATAGCCCATTCCCTCTCATAGAGAGGAGGCCTGCGTCCCAGCAGTGGGAACATTAAGGCTGATTATTCTTATGCTGTTATGATATCTACAAGAGTTTTTGATAACTCTTCGAGTATCACAAAAATGGGTTAGGTAACATCAAATCATGTTATAGATCGAACTCTTTAATGAGTCCTCCGCCTTGCTCCATCAAAGGCACATTAATAGTCCACAAAGTCCGAACAATATCCCACAGGTTATTTGCTTTTTTTTTTTTTTTTTTGGATGGGAAATCATCAAATGACCCCCCCCACTCTGGGCGGAGCGGAAGGGAGTGTCAGACTTGTACTGACTAAAACCCATCCATGTTCCTTCTTTGCCCTTTGTGTTCCAGGGCCACGGTGTCTCTTTCGAACAGTCCCGCAGCTCTGGCAGGCGTCGGCCCATGCGGACCCCTACTCGGTTGCTGACATCTCTTTGAGGCGCGCGTGGAACACGAACGCGCCGTCGACACGGCCTGTCGTCATAAGACGGCCGGACGGCGAGCTAGCCCATAACTCGCCGTCCACAGGCCCGCGCCTACGGTGGCCGGGAGCCACCACGTGACCCCCGACGCCCAAGGCGTCTCCCGCGGCGGCTGGGACGTGAGGTTCTTTCCCTCTCACGTCCCGCCACCTCCTTCACTAGCATGACTGCTTCACAGAAGGTGGTGACGGCTTCCCATTCCCTCTCGCTCCGGACCATGGCCTGAACCAGGGCCGGACGCGAGAGATCGCCGCCGCCAATCGCCGCTACAAGGACACGGCGGTGCTCCGCCCAAGCGGGGCAGACCTCTACGGTGTGCTCCACCGTGTCCTCCGGACGATCCTCACAGTGGAAACACCCGGGCGTTTCCTCCCGCCCGATTCGGTGCAGGAACCTCCCGAAACAACCGTGTCCGGTGAGGATCTGCGTCAGGCGGTAGGTGAGGGCGCCATGGCGCCTCTCTAGCCACTCCTCAAAGAGGGGACTTATCGCCACTATGGTAGCGTGCCCTGCACGAGGTTGCAACAGTCGCTCTCTCCATGTCGCCATGAGATCACGCCGGAGGTCTGTCCGCTGAGCGGCAATTTGCCGCGGCAGCGGAGTTTCCCCCCGACGTAGTGCCTCCGCGCGCCATTCATGCAGGCGCGCGAGGACTATCGCCTCCAGATCCCATGGCGGCAATCCGGCAAGGAGGCTAGCCGCCTCGCTGGAGATCGTGCGGTACCCCCGGATTAGCCTTATGGCTATCACCTTTTGGGGCGCGTTCAGGTAGTGGGCGGCTTACCGCCTCAAAGAACGCGCCCACACCGGGGCCCCGTAAAGGGCCATGGACCGCACGAACAGGTTATTTGCTTTAAAATAACCATAATCCATGTAGGTATTATAATACTAATTGAACCAATACGTGATCAATCTTCAGAATATTCTATTTAAATTGATACCCTCGCGAGGACTCATTTAAGCGGTCGGTCTAGAACTAGATTCATTTATTCCATTCATGTGCACGGGACCGGTCATTGTGGCGACACTTGGCGGAGGCCTATGTCCAGCAGTGGACGTCTTTCGGCTGAAATGATGATAAAGATGAAAAGCATGATTCATTTCAGGAGTTTCCTGCAAGAAAAATTGTTGCGAAACATTCCCACTTCGCTACTAAGAAAACCTGAACAAATCTTTGTGTTTTCCTCTCATGTATAGAAAACAAATCAAAGTTTAAAATCTCGGTAGCTATTTTGAGGCAGGATGTAACAAACGTTAGAAGTTAGGGAGAGACGGCGACACCGTTTCATTTCAAGTGTGGCTGAGTCTGTGCTGCGTTTGAACTTGCACCAGTAGTTTTGTGACCTACTTGCTTGTTTACTGTGCGGGTTCTTTTCGTCCTTCAAATGTCCCCTCAGGCTTGGTTACTTGTTTTTGTTCTGTTCTACAGACCTTGTCAAAGTCTTACATGTTGTTTTGGGTTGGGTCAGCAATAGTTACACATATTTCAAGGTGAGGTTTTGAATTTTCTACAGATACATAAATTCACACCCTTTTTACCATGAGGATAGGCAGAAAGTACAGAATGCCCCGATTAAGATCGTCATTATTCGTACATTAGGTCATATACTGTTTAATTATTTCATACAAATGTTTAGTAGTATTAGTTTAGTTAGTTAGTATGTTGTTCTGTTGGCTTGCTGCAAGCTTTGGTGCAAACTGTAAGTGCGGCAAGTATCTATTTAATAAAAAATACGCACGCCGCCGGTGAATTCGACTTTCATGGTCCTATAGTCCGAATTGTGACCCATTTACCCTTGAGGGATCGTTCAAAAATTTAAGAGTACTCTAGGGAAAGTAGGCAAACAGTACTAAACGAACCTCGAGATCAGGAATTTATGTTCAAAATGCTCAACTTTGGATTGCAACACTGCACTCGCTCCATTTTTATGTGTTACTCTCAAAATACGAGTACGACATAAATTTCACATTTTAATTCCACTGTAGGTGTTTGTTGATAAACATTGAATAAATAACAAGTAACATAAAGTTTAAAAATGTTTGCAGCATTGCGGACAACGGTGTTTGTTTCGGATTTCTTCTACGGATCCGAACTTCGAGCGGAATTAACAGGAATAGTAATTTAAAGTCTGTGCTAAGGACTGTCTTGTTGGTATTTTGTTTTTTTTTCTTATTAGAACTGTGTTTTTCTGTCTAGGTACTGGACATGGCTTAGTACTGAACGGAGTTCGAGCAAAACTGTTTCTGCTTCTGTTTTCAAGTTTTTAAGGTTTTGTGTTCATCGTTCGTTGTGAGGAGCTGGAGAGATTTGGAGCTATACAAATTAGTTAGTTGGTTAGTCCTCAAGGTAATGGTTGAAGGTCTTATTGCGTTATAAGAGTCATCATCTGCCTAGCCATTTCCCAACTGTGTTGTGCTTCCAGTCTAACCAGATGCAGCTGAAATCCAGTATTTTAGTCCACAACCCAGTTAGTACTGGGTAATGCGATACCCCCTGGTAAGGCTGGTTGTCAGACTCTAAAAAAAAGCGCGATAAGCGTTAAAAGAGTACCTACTATATTTGAATTATGTTCTATCCTCTACAACTTTGTCAGTTAGCCTCTATCGTACATCCAACAGTGTAGTAACATGACGTACGAGTATTACCATCTACATATTTCCATAACGCTTAACATATAGGTTAGAAGCAAATTCATGTTTCTGAAACTAAATTCCCGCTTGATCATTGATCTGCTAAAATGTTCTCAATAACATGCGGTTTAGAGTTTGTATTACCGTGTTCGTAAATAAGAGAGAAATTATTCATCAATTTGACGAAAAATTGATGAATAATTTCTCTAAAAAAGTAAAAATATGATATGGTATCACTTTGATTGCAACGGTCCGGGATAATAAAATTATTCACCAGGTTTGTCGCAGTTTAAAATAGTTAACTGTGGCTATAACTTCCGAAATATCAATTTACAATAACGTTATGTAATCTTTAGCAAAGAAAACCGGCAATTCTGTTAATATTCCTGTCATCACTTAGCGACATTTGGGGGAGGCCTATGTCCAGCAGTGGACGTCTTTCGGCTGACATTATGATGATGATAATGATCCCCGAGTCACTTTTCACTCTACATACGAGAGGTATCTTCTTAACACATTTGTTTCACCTTATAAAGAAGAAAGAACTAAAATTTTTCTTTTTACGTTGTACAAAGATGCTAAAAAGAAACTGAGGAATCTGCTCACCACTTCTAGTAAAAACAGCGTGATAAATCACTGTTTCATAGTGGAAAAAGCTACAATGTAGTTTTATAGAGTCAAGGCCTCCGAATAAAGAAGTAAGACGCTGTAAATACACACACAACACACACACACTGCATTACACTACACTATGAACAACATTTTTGTACAAATTTTAAACCCGTTTCTTTGGGAGTTTAATGGAATGTCACATTGTAGAGGCAATAGTGCCTTTTGTCTCGCTTTAGAGGTGTATAGCAATCTCCTACACTTATATAGTTGGTTATATTTTCGAAAAACAAAAGATTTCTCATACAAAATGTGTCAATAAACACAATTCAGAAACGAATGAATAAGTGAAATCAGGGCCCAACTAATAGTTCTTTTGATAGAACGACGACTCAAACATAAATAGCTCTGTCCAATTTGCTTCTTGATTATGATTTTATACTTACCCGTTAAATCATAAATCATGCCTAATTTTTAGATACATATATACCTACTTATATACCTACCTATGATGCCACCTTTATTATCAGTTTAGATTTCAAGCTTTATGGAAGTGAATGTTCATATGTTGAAGTCAATTTTGATATAAATAGAATCTGCCATCTTGGCTCTTAAATTCATTTTATTCAGAATCTGATATTCTAAGCTCAGTCCAGTTATTAGACTGAATTGACACCATTATAAGACCAACTAATATTATCAGCATTACTGTTACTTTGCTAGCTTAAGCTTCATCACGCTGTTTCTTATTTTATTAATATATAATTATAGGCTAAACTTGTCTAACATAAACCTAACCTTTTATTTATACTTGCATTAACGATAATAATCAAAGAGGTAATCGGAAGGTTTTAAACCAATTTATAGTAAAGCGCAATCCGTGGTGTTTAAAATATTTTAGAATCAGGTACACAAAGGAATGTTCCAGATAGTTAAGGTAAGGTTATTCTAGAAGAGTTTAAGACTTTTGACTTTTTTCATGACAATGGGGTCGTTTTTTCTGTAATCGTAAAGTCTTTTATCGAGTTGTTTTAGGTTCTTCTTCCGTTTTATAAGATTCCAAACGTAAGATATGACATAAATGACATTTATCGTTTCTAATAAAATAACTCATATTTTATTATTTAGTTTAAAAAAAAAACTACCTCAAGGCACTACCACAAGCCCTGTCCGGTTCAAAATAGAGCTTCTATAAAAACATTCTACCGGGACATCAGAAAATTTACCGAAACGTTTTCTACAGTATAAAACCCAACCATTTATATAGATAGCCTCGTTTAGCAAGAAACTTGACAAATTGGTTACTGTAGCTTCCTATAAATCGTTCAGACGTCAACGATGGCGCGATGGCCGACCACTTTGGCACAAAAACCGATTTTCCACGGACTCTGTGTAAGGAAAGCTATATCGAAGCGTATTACGTGTGGGTTAAGTGATGAGAGCAAATAAATTGAGACAGATTTTATTAACAAAATTCAGAAACGAACTATTTGTATAAAACGTAATCTCTTTTTTTTACATTCGTTTTTGAAGTGAGTAAAGTACAGCGGCTGGCGTTGTAACAATATAATATGACGATTTAATCATTTACATGCAAGCTTATAACGCTTTCGTAATTGACACTCATAACAATAAACAAACAACAACACACATACATACGTAACACACACACACACACTTACACACCTAAGAAGTATATTCCCTGAAAGAGCAGACAGAGGTGACGAAGTTTTTGGCAGAAATATAAGAAAACACAAAGTGAATAGTACCACATAAAGCCACACGTCTTTTAAACTTTCCATACTTACAAACTTGTAACAAATTCCAACACAACTCAGAACAAAAGCACTAGATAACAAACAATTAGAACGTTTTCGTGCGCGCAGTGCGCACCCCTAATCTGAGCGTTCGTTTGTACGGCATTATTCTACTCTGTAACATAACCCTCGAATTTGGGAGGATCAGAGGTTTCGCGAGCTTCCATTGTTTTAGGAGACTAAAGACCGACTAATTGTCTAGTATGTACATCTATTGAATGAGAGGCGGTTACAAAGCATATAAATGGCAAATTAGATATAGATGTAGGTATGGTTAACAAGGTAGAATAATTTGTAGTCGGTTTGAATGCTAATGTAAAAGGAAACTAGTTTAAAGAATTCAAGAAAGTAGTTCAAGTTAAAGACAAAGGAAACAAAACTAGGTAAAGACTAAGAATTTCTGTCTTGAAAGTTAACTACGGAGAAATAACAGAAAGATTTAACATTAATGTCAAAGCTCTGACTATTTCTACTGAGTTGCATACTACTGGGTTGCACTGAAAGTATATAAGGTCTATCTTTTCATACACGAAATATTTTAAGAGTAACTTCTATAAGTCGTAAAATCGCCATAGCAACGAAAAAAAAAATTATCTGAGTGTTTTATTTACGAAATTAGTAAAATTCTAAAATTTTTTGAGACTTTTTGCATAAAACTTTTACTCTCATATTCTAACAATGACAGTAGATAAATACGACGTAGTAAACTATCGTAATGGATACTTAAAAATAAGGAGCCAGTATTTATTTTGTGGGTCAAGTAATTTAAAATTATTTATTTTTATAAAAAAACATACTCGGATAAAAAAAAAATCTCTTGATATGGCTTTGTTATAGCCGTTAGATGATTCTCTGAAAATATTTCGTGTATGAATAGTTAGACCTTATATATACTTTGTGCATGTATTTGTCCCACTGCTAGACGTAGTCCCATAGAGGTTTGAGAAATTGGTTGGGAAGTTTCTCCACCCTTTGTTGAAAAGGTAGAATCCTACGATGAGATAAGTGGTGTTTCTGGTGGGCTTATTGCCCAATATCTCTCCTTCATGATTTAGGATTTGTGGGACCTTAAAGGAGAAGATAATTTGCCCCCCAGTACTAAATCCTTACTATTTTCTGATATCCGGAAGCAACGACATAACAGAAAACTAATAACCCACTTTTTGGGCTTCACCGCAGTCAGGTAAAAATATAGAATTAGTGTTATTTTAAATGCGAATCGAAGGAAATAAGTTAGGTAATACGACGGGTCTAAGTGGCAAGCCAGCATTTTCTAAATACGATCACGTAACTCCGATTGCTTTCACTGCACTTAATGAAGATACCGCTTCGAACTTCTCCCATTTTTGTAAGGAAAATATCAATAATTCCAAATACTTCGGTTCTGCCAAACAGAATAAATTGACTGAACACTGATGAGACGAATATTTAGTCACCCTACGGCTCTAACGACTGCATTTTATAAGAAAAAGTCCAATAGCTCATTTAATGGCCAATTGGCATACTCCTGCTTATTGTTCCGTTATTAATATTTTCTTTTCTCTCACTAAATTGCCTTGCTTCAGCGAAATGTTTTGAAAAAGGTTCTTGATTAGCCTCGTGATTTTCTTTGTACGTCCTTTGTGAGAAAGTTTTTTCTTCAGTTCATTTGGATTTAAAAATGGCGCAAGTTGTCGTCCTTTTTGTGTTGGGGAATTTGTGAGACAGCCTTTGTCAAAGAGTTCTTGTAGCTTTTGACTTGAATAGTGTTCACCGGATTTCAGCCTTTCTACATATTCACCTATATCTTTTAAATCGTTTTCCACAAAATCTCCCTCGCAAGTCGTAACTATTACTCATTAAAACCTAAAATCCCTTCAATTAAAAGAGGATTTTACCAAATCGTCGGCTCAACTCTAATCAAACAGAAGACACTCATTACCATTGTCCTGTGGTCCCAACGAAACGTGTGCGTTTAATGATTGTACCCAAACGATTATCGTTCTGTACAACATAAAACTTTTTATTCACCACTCCACTGCACATGTTCTTATGTTAAACACAAATTGTGCGTCCACCTGTCGCCGGTTAATTGGAATCTTTATGCGAAAATATTTGTCCCTTCAGACCCAACAATGCCCAATTAGGCTTGACCTCTCGAACGTCCTAAGCTCGAGACATAAAACTCAATTTGCGGGTATTCAGGGATCGTGTTATGCTGGCCAGTGACCCTTCCGCTTGCCTTGATTAACGTTTCCTTGCTTTTGTGTGTAACCTTCCAGTTAATATGAATTAATAAGATTTTCTATTCGTTCCATGCAGGGAAGTGCAGTCAAACGGGAATTTTATCTGAACCGTATAATTTATTTTCGCTTTTATTTGCGCGTAGAAATTTTAAGGGTATTCCGCAGGGAGCCTTCTTCTGTCTGGCGAATTCTGTGACTAATTTAAAAGATAATTTATGTGGTCGGTTGAGGTGACTGGGTAGAATCTTAAATAATTAATGACGAACATTAGGCGAGTTTAATAAATGATTTCCATTTAAATTGATAAGTCTTTTTTTCATGAAATGCTATAAGCAAACACAACAATTTCGCAGTCAACCACAATACTAAAGTAAAATAAGTAATACCACAAAAGCAGGCCTCGTCTTTATATTCCCTGAAAGACGTATTTCTTATTCAAGATATCCGAATTCCCTCCACGAATTTGCCAATGACGTTTCTTCAATACTTCGACCGAGTGTTTTCTTCGCCCATTTATTATTTTCCGTTTGTCTTTAGCTACCATTCTTGGTTCCGTCGGCTCAGGTTCGGAAAGTAATTTCCATTGGCCTCCAAAGCGATTTTGTTGTTTTTGGAAAACTCAGTGCCAACAATTCGCGGTGTTTTTTGTTTTTGCCTTCCGATATAAAATTCTGTTCGTTCCACGTGTTTACTTAGAAAATGAGAGTGTTTTTACCGGGTTTTTGTTTTAGCTTAGCGCGGTATCGGAAGGAACTTTGGTTAGTACAATATCTGAATATTAAAGCGTGTAACTGCTATCGTTTCGGTTCTCACAATCTTTTTTTGCATTGCATGAGTTTTTGGCAATCAATGAGACTGTCTCCTTGCATGAAGTTAAAGTAACATTTAATTTCTTCCCGTTTATCATCGCGCCGTAGATTTTTTTCTACAATCTGTTTTTGTCTATTATTTCTTCTATTTCTATGGTGTTCATACGCGTGCTGTTAAGTAAGTGATCCCCGCCTACGGGAAGCTGTAATACTAGAAGCATAGCCACATTATTTTATAGTCTACTTGTAATCACACAGCTACTGTAAGTAAATTTCTATTGTAAGTTGACACCAAATTGACGCTTAAAACTGTTCTCTTACAAGGCTATTAGAAAGATGTTGGGGAGGGTCCGTTGTTTACTAGCGGAAGTTGTAAGAATTGATTGAGACGGATGAGCATATATGTGAGTCGCATTCGTTCGTCTTTTTCTAAGAGATCCTTCTTACTTGTGTGTCGTTTATCTTTTTATTTGGATGATTCATTTTGATTAATTTGTCGTTTGTTTTGTCGCTAATACAATTGTCTTCGTAATCATTGGCTTGAGTTAACTGCTTTATTGGTCTAGTAGTCGGAGGTTTGATTCCCAGGTCGGACGGACAAAGTCTCATTGGCATTTTACATTAGTAATTTCTCAGTAGTCACCCGGAGTTTAGTTTTATGCTCGGTTCATGGCAATAGGCTTGCCTCCTATGGAATTTCTGGTGGAAGTAGGTGGACTATAGTACACTTCTGCCTAATCCTTCGGGAAAATACAGGCGTGATGTTATTTAATACTGTGTTTTGTTACTTGACTAGTTCTTTTTTTTATTTCATACCTAATGGCATTTCCATTACCATTAGGATCTTCATTCAGGCTCCTATTATTTAAATCCTCTCTCTAAAAATTCTCGTCTATTTTGCTTTGTGTACGTGAAAATGTTAAAATAACACCTGACACACACGTCACTAACATAGCTGTTCCTACGAAAACACATACATGGCCTCACGTGGATACTAATGGACAGGGATCCCTGTGGCTTTATTTTTAATCAAAACCATTCCACGCTTGTCCATATTTATTATAAGGCCATACTCTGCGATAGAATTAAATCTGGCGCAATTTTAGAGCGATTTTTTTTTCAAATGTTGCAAATCATTTAATGGATTTGTATTGTTTTTTGGATTTTTGATGTTTACAATTTGAATGGCGTTAAATTGTTCAATTAAAGTTGTTAGGGATTAGAACCACTTTTAGGATGGATAAAACGATCAGATTTTCGAGGACTTATATTGAGTTTGCAACGATTCAACGATGCTAAAAAGTCAGATAATTTGTTATATTATTATATCTGCTGTTTTAATATTATGTCAGTGTATTATGTTAGTGTTCCAATTTCATATTAGGTCATAATTCTATAATATTCCTCAATCACAGTCCATCATCAGACTGTAGCATAAAATCGTAACAAAATACTGTAGTTTAATTTATTATTCCCATAATACGCAACTTCAGTACGCTTTCCAACAGCTGTCTTAAAAAAGAACATCACAACGAGACGTCGTATCTTTTTATTTTTTTCTCACTTCACGTGGCATAAAAACTGGCGTAGAACAAAACCATTCGCATAGTGGAATAATAAATAACATTTTGAATACTGTAATTTATGCGAGGCTCCAAAAGTAGCGGCGCCTTGTACGACCTACTTTTGTTCAACAAATATTGTGAAACAATGTTTGTACAGTCATACAGATAGATAGGTATAGATATCTGCGTAGTCGGCAACTTAATCAAGTCGTTTGAAATGATGGGAAAAAAATACACGTTTTTATTCAAACAGGCGAAGTACTGAATACCAAAATGATTTTTTTAGGATTATGGCTTAACTTTACTACTCTTTTTTTTAAAATAATGTAATTCACTTAAGATGAGTATTTTAACGACCTGTATAAGTAAAAATGTAAATATTAAAAATAATTTAGTTCCTTTCACACCGAAAATATTTGTAAAAATAAGTGAATTATAAAAGCCCATTATCCTCCTTAATAATGAAAACAAACCATCACCTCAAATAGTCATTAAAAAGCACATCGCAATAACAAAAACAAAAAAAAAACACCACAAAAAGCCACAGCCCCTACATCAGAAATTCAATTATTTTTCAGTCCGTAGAAAAAAAGATCCTTTCGGAATTTTAAACTAACATCACTAAACCGAGATGGGGGATAATCCTAATAGCGTCTGACATTTTCATATTTCCATTCCGTTTTTCCTCTGCGAGCTAATTTAGGAACATCCTTTTGATGGCAACATCTACCACTCGCAGCGTTCTAAATGGGAAAGCAAATTTGTTTAGCCGAATGCATTACATGAGCCATTTCGGTTTTCAACGGTGACTGAATAATCTTTTTTATTCTTGGAAAACCCATCTTTTCTGAATTTAAACTGATTATAATGATGCAGGATTAAGCCGGAAAGGACAGCTATTATTGGAGCTTCATTTGTTTTTTTTGAATCCTGGTTGAGGGGTTTTGGCAACAGCCAGTAACCATTAATTGAAAACTCAAAAAGAAGAAAAAATCTCATTGAAGCGAGACAAGGCAAGGAGAATACGTTAAAAGGACTGTAAACTTTAGTAATTGGATGAAGAAAAAGAATGGTGAGTATAATAAATGGCTTATGCAGTCAAATTGAGCCGTGTGAAATAGACGTTAGGTCTAGTTTGGATTGCTGTTGTTACTCCAATGGACTACAAACTTTGCATTAGCACTTAGTTGGTTTGTAGTCCAAGTCCTTTTCTACAATGAAGATAACCAGATAACCACAGTATAAAAAATATCAGTCCATCAAACAAATGTAATTTTAAAATGGCCTTTTTTAACAAACGAAATTCAGTAAATAGATGCAGGTGGGCCGTGAATAATTGATTTGTTTCTGTTATACCAAATAATCCGGGGAGTGTACAATTGAATTATAAATGGCCACCCGAGTACATTCGCCTGTTCACCTTGTTTGCTAAATGTGTTTTGTTTATTGAGTCCACATTTTTTACAAAATGTATGCTCCAATTTAGTAATAACGGGTGAAAATGTCGTAAATCATTTTTCAAATCGACTTTGAAAGTGTTTTTTTGTCTGTCAGTTTGTGTAAATTATCTCGATGGATTAATTTAAACGGATGGTAGCAGACTTACTGAGGAGCTCGTGGCTAAGTAATAACAGCCGCTCGGATCGATATTTAGGTTAAGCCGCGCTTGCCTAGGTTGGTCTGTGGATGGGTGACCACCCATTACATACCGAGTTTCCTCCGTGCCTCGGAAAGCACGTTAAGCTGTTGGTCCCGGGTGTTATTTGTAGATCTTTGACAGTCGTTATAGGTCAGTGGCCCAAAAAGTCTAACAACCAGTCTTACCAGGGGTATCGTATTATCCAGTACTAACTGGGTTGTGGAGGTCAGATAGGCAGTCGCTCCATGTAAAATACTGGTATTCAGCTGCATCCGGTTAGACTGGAAGCCGACCCCAACATAGTTGGGAAAAGGCAAGGCAGATGATGATGGTAGCAGACTTACAGACAGAAAAGGCAGATATGTAGTCGCGTCATACCAAATACCTTTTAGTATTTCACTAGTCGCAAGTGAACAACATAGTTGTTAAGAAAAGGATCGTTTCATTGATGATTGGTTTAGGTATTAAGCAGGCAAAATTTTCTCCATCCAAAACCTAAGATATCACAAGCAGAACTAACGTAATCAAGAATTCAAAAAACGTTTATACATTCCCACAATCTCATTCTAATGTAAAACAGATAAGACAATACGATATATTGAAGACAATCGGATATAAAGGCAAATGTCGTCTAAATATGCAAACGATCACCAGAGAAACGCGGAGTCGGGAGCCATTTTTCAATCGTACGCGAGTTGGCGTACTTAATCGTTTTAGCGTACGGATTAACTTTTTGTCAGTGTGCGTTGAACTTCAAGTATATTTGGTTTGTGATTTTCGGGGAAGAATGTTTAGAAGAATGAATAGAAAAAATCAAATCAAAACGGAAAACATCGTGAGGAAAGTGGAATGTTCTAGAATCAAAAGCCCACTAACCCGTGGCCCGCGTGGTGGATTATGATTATTAAAATAAAGTCCTCTGGATTCTGTAGAAACAGTAACAAATCGTGTACTACAGCTTATAGGGGATAAACTCCAGACACTAAAGTATTAGTTAGGTATTATTATGAAAACCTACCTTTGGTTAGGCATTAAAACTTTAGACCCTGTAAAGCCTGTGTAAATGTTGATCCTAAAATAACAAATTCAACCTAGCGAAAAAAAATTGATCGATACAAATCTAAAATCAGCTCACAACACGAATAAAGGAAAAGAACCCTAATTTGAATACGAAACTTTCAAACGACTTCACTTTGAACAATATCAGTTCCAAGAAATATCAAAGTTACTCGACAAAAAATATCTCTTTTATATTTTATTTTTTTATCAACGGAGGAGCAATCAATCGTGGGTGAAGCAGACGTCTGCACAACGCAAAAGAAATGTCAATAAACGACAAGAAAATTTATTTCTTCCTTGAGGAAATTGAAATTTCGACGTCCGGCCGTCAAGTGACTGTCATCACAAATGTACTGGTTCAATGGGAAGATTAAGCCTTTTATACCGACTATTACTGGCAACTGTTGACGGGGAAATTGTAAAGTAGAAAAATAAATTGAGGAGACTACTAAGTTACTATCAGAAATATCATGATCACTAAAGGAGGATTTCGATCAAACGGCTCGCGTCGCATCGGATCGGAACGGATTTTACAATCTTTAGACGATATTAAATCGTTTACGCAGTATTTAAACTGTATATTACCAAGCCGCGCACAGCAGCTTGACCGCGGGCGTCTACCGCGATACGCGATCGTAGCCGAAAGTATGCTGCGATGCGCGAACGGCTCCGTTCGCCTGTTGTCGTGTCGGATCGGATCAAAACAAAAATTAGAACACGTCAACACGGTAATGAAACTTACTGACTGGGCGCAGAAATGAATACGTTCGCGGGGTTCCATACGGAGGCGATGGTATGCGTCGACCTCCTGGCGGACGCGGCAGGATATCGACGCATCCGTTCGTGTCCTTTCAGATCCGATGCAATGCGAGCCGTTTGGTAGAAATCGTCCTTTATTGAACCTTAAGAAGAACGTCGTTGATATTTATTCAATTGAATCTTGTTGTTCGTCTGGTGCTTCTCCAAGACTGAAGGTGGGCCATCCACTCTGAAGTGGAACAACTCAGCAGCACTTGTAATTCCGAATACACTACAACGAAACGGAAAAATATAGACTGGGTTTGCTTGCACGTGACATAACATACACATAAACACAACATGACGCCTGTAATTCCCAAAGGGTTAGGCAGAGCCACTTTATGTTTAAGTCCCATGTAATAGGAAGCGAGCTTATTTAACTGCCATAAATCCAGACTCCGTGGCTGCTACTGTGAAATTCCTTATGTAAAAACTCAATACCACTTTGCCCGAACCAGGGAAACGAACCCAGGACCTCATGCTCAGCAGTCGTGCTCGCGACTACTAGACCAACGAACGCAGTTTTCTTGCACATAGTCACGGCCTATTTTCAGAGGAAACAACACTTTTTTTTGTGGCTTTATTATGAAAATGCATTTGTCAACCTTGAAATCATTTCTTTCCATTTACTGTCCCTTTCCAAAATTAATATCGTGTTTATGTCGAAATGGCAGCATCTTTGTATTTGACGTACCTATAGATTTTTACTGTCGTTTCTTAAATCCTTCCAAAATTCTTTTCTCTCCATTTCCAAACCCACAATTTCTCTGCTAAGCACTGCGATTCCATCAAAATCTATTGGTCACAGTTCAATACATATTCGACCTCGTACGAAGAAATATATTCATAGTTAAAGTAACGCCACAATTTATTTGCTCATTCAACGGAATCCGACCGTGGCATTATCATAACTAAAGGGCAAGGCACAAAAATTTCCCATTCGATTTCGGGTCCGTTGTACAGAAGAAAGCGAGTCCCCAGTCCTTTTAGATATAAAAGTTATTTTACATCTATCGCGACTTTCCACAAAATTGAATTTGCACAGAAATTCTTTCTATGCCTAAGTTTATTTTGAGGTTAAGAGCGTGTGGAGGTCCATTGAATTTGATGGTCCTAACTTTATTCAAATTTTATGCCCCTTTTTTAATATTTTTCCAATAATACGTTAGAGTGTGGTAGCTTGAAGATTCCAGAATTTAGTAAACTATTCGGTGCATATTTGACAAGGACCAAGTCGTTAGATGCTTTGTGTGGAAGATGAAATGGCTAGAAATGGGCAATTTCTAAGATCATCATCATCATTTCAGTCGAAAGACGTCCACTGCTGCATATAAGCCTCCCCCAAGTGCCGCCACATTGACCGGTCCCGTGCGACTCGCATCCAGCGGAACCGCGCAACCTTCACCAGGTCATTGGTCCACCTAGAGGGCGGCCTTCCAACGCAACGTCTTCCGGTTCGCGTTCGGCCCCATCGGCCATTCGTTCTGCGAGAAATGTGCCCTGCCAACTGCCACTTAAGTTTGGCAATTCTTCGGACTACGTCAGTAACCTTGGTTCTCTTGCGGATGTCCTCATTTCAGATTTGATCACGCAAGCAAACTCCGAGCATAGCCCTCTTCATTGCGCTTTCGATGGCTTTAAGCCTCCTGATAAGGCCGATTGTGAGCGACCACGTTTCGGTCCCGTAATCACTCACATCACTTCTAAGATGACAATTTCTAATAGTGAAGTACACAGGATGAAAAGATTAGGATAAGAGCAGGAGAATGATGATGACTTTTAGAACACAAAGCGAGCAAGAGCAGAAATCAAGGTAGTGCTCCTTATATTTTTTTGAGTTCTTGATGAAAAAACGATTATTTTAAGGCCACACACGGTTTGTCGTTTCTGAGTCCAGACATTTCTGTCACCAAGGTTGGCTATATAGCCCCACTTAAGTTGTAACGTCCAATATTGGCCACACTTGAGCCTGCTCCACTCCTCTTCACGTCCAGACAAGAGCCCTATCGAAGTAGTTAGTAATCCGTCAATTGCTATCGAAGTGTGAATATCAACCCTTGAACAGTTTCAAGATCTACGGGCATTCCAGGACGATTGTTCTGAAGAGAATTCAGAAATGTGTCAAGCTCGTCACCATCCTGTTACAATTACAGCTACAAGTTCGAGGCTTGACATATTCAGAATATTTGAAAGGCCTTTGATAGGCACTATAATGTTATAGATATCTAGCCTTAGTATGGTTAAAGGAAATAAATGCTGCAGTTGCCAAATACATTCGTTTTGAGTATTTTTTTCCGATACTTGTGTTGTCGACACGCCCTTTCGTCAAACCGTTACGTACAAATTCCGTAAGCGGCTCCGGACATCAGACTATCTGTCAGTGACCGCAGCCGGTCCGCAATCTGTCTAATGGGTGTAAAAGTACCCTTAACGAAACCGAAAGGCACTTGTTCTCCCTGTCATTGCGATCATTTTTTAGTTCTTGCCATACCTGCTCCCAGGTATGGCCTTCTAGTTACGGGGTTATTGGTGGTCAAAGTTCCAACTTTTTCACAAGGTTTTAATGTTATAATTTAATTTTAAATACCTCCACGATCCCCGCAATATTCAATGCATCCATCAGGACAATGTTTTGAGTGCGTTACATTGAATCCTATCGTGAAACGTGATTTTCACCCAATTTTTTTTCATTTTTTTCACCTAAAGAAAAAAAAATTGTTTCCCAGCAATAATTTTTGCATAGACTTAGTTTGATGTACAGAGATGTTTGATGTGCTTGGTTGACTTCGTGAAGGGTCCGTTTACACCTTGTATTCCAGTTACCCATCATTTTTCGAATGAACCAAAACACAGCGGCCATTTGCAATCGAAAAAATAAACGTGTTTACCCTGCAAACGCTTGGAATCCTGCTGAATTCACATAAGAGATAAGTAAGTAGATATCAACACACGCTTGTGCCTCTCACTTGTACTAAGATTTGTGGCTTCGCTGACCTCTTCCAGTATCGAATGAAAGATTTATGGAGGTCGACAGGCATTCTTTACAAAAAGACGGGGTCACAAAGTATGTGTCCCGGATTAAACATGCTATTGATTTGTTTATGTACAAGGGCTATAAGTTAATCTATTGTATGGGATGGTCGCATTAGAGATATAATATTGAATGTATCGATGATGTTAAGTAAGGCATTTCTATAAGGCTAATGCTATAAGCTAAGTCCCGTTTTGAAGGAATATAAGCTTTTTCGATAAGTGGCTGGTGAAGGCTAAGCATGTTCTTTTAACCCATCTGCGGCTAAGCCAAAAGGAAGAGTTATGATTTTAGCAGTCTATATATGTATGTTTGTTTTAGCGTATGTTCCTCCGTAGCGCCTAAACTATTCATCTGATTTTGATGAATTATTATGACCCGGGTAAAATAGACTAAATTTTAACCGACTTCAACAAAACGATAAGTCGATTTTACCTTGTAAACCCCGATTTTAATTAGAGCGAGATTTTTCAGTAGTCTGGTTTTTTACGTGACCTGCTGAAGGTTGCGGGGATCCGCTGAATGCGAGTCACACGGGACCGGTCAAAGTGGCGACACTTGGGGAAGGCCGATGTCCAGTGGACGTCTTTCGGCTGAAATGATGATGATGATGATGAAGAGGTATCAAAACAAACACAATTCATCCACTTCATTAACCCAGCTTTTCTATTACTACTTACAAGCCTCTCTCGCATAACGACCAGACCTATATTATTTTCAAGGTAACATCCCCCATTCCAAACGAGAGTGACACCGGCGGCCCCTCAAGTGCCTTATATTTGTACAGAAACTTTCTAAAGCCCTCATCTAGACCAGGTCTGGGTAATTCATCAGTTGCCTAATGGAAATATGAATTATTTAGACGTAAGTACCGGAGTTACTGTTGACTCTCGTAATGGAATAGTTGAAGGCTACACTGCTTTGAAAGTTGTCGGCTGTCACTCAAATGTTATGGTTCACAGTTGGGTATAACAAGAATTTGTGTCGTATTATCATCTGTCTAGCTTTTTCACAACTATGCTGGGGTCGACTTCCAGTCTAACCGGATGCAGCTGAATACCAAAATTCTACATGCGACTGCCACATCTACAAATGATAGCTGGGACCAACGGCTTTTTTTACGGCTTAACGTGCTTTCCGAGGCACGGAGAAAAGTCAGTATGTAATGGGCGGTCATCCATCCACAGACCAACCTAGGCAAGCATGGCTTAACCTGAAGATCAACCCGAGCGGCTGTTGTTATTTAGCCACGAGCTCCTCATTGTGTCGTTTACTACAACTAAAAAAATCGACTACTGAAAAATCACGCTGTAATTAAAATCGGGGTTTACAAGGTAAAATCGAGTTCTTCTATTGTTGAAGTCGGTTAAAATATAACCCATGTTACCCGGGGCATTATAACAAATCGATTGACACCGTATTCATCAAAATCGGATGAGTAGTTTAGGCGCTACGGAGGAAGATACGTAAATACATACATACATAGACCGCTAAAATCATAACCCTTCCTTTTGCCTTCGCTGTAGTTGGGTAAAAAGTATTTTAGAAGTCCTGTCTGTTGGTGATTTGAGGAGTTATTTTATAGCAAATTTTGCCAGTGGAACTGAACGTGATCAGAAGAGCCTAACCGTTTAGCGTTAAGGAGCTGACAAATTCATAATTGCTATCGAATATTGACAGAACTTAAACGCCGTTTAGATGTGCTGATGGAGTAAAGTTCTATTGGTGAAATCTAGACTTAATCGAATTGGGTACGCATAACCAAATATCTTTTCAATCTGTTTTCCTAATTAATGCCAATTAGGAAAACAGATTGAAAAGATTTGGTTTAGAAACTTAGACTGCCCAAATTTAAAAAATCAGAAATAATGTTTGCTATTTATTTGATAGCGCTATTACAGTGTGTGTTTAAATTATTTACAAACTTTAGTCCAATAAATTAGTCCTTCTTGAATAAATTTCCAATAATACTAGAAATAATTAAATGTAATGAGTGTGTAAAAAGTATAAAGGGTGTAAATAGACCCTTAACATATCTGAAAGGCACTTGTTCTCCCCGTCTTTGCAATCATTTTTTTGTTCTAGACCATACCTGGGAACCTTCTAGCTACGGAGATATTTGGAGTCAAAGTTCCAACTTTTTCACATGTTTTTTTTTAAAATACACGTTTTTAATGTAAGATTTTTACTTTACACACTTCCACGAACCCCGTACTATTCAATCCATCAATTAGCACAATGCTTTGAGTGCTTTCCGTTGAGTCCAACCGTAAAACGTAATTTTACATTCCGAAAAAAAAGTCGATTTCCAGCAATAATTTTTGCGTAAAGTTACTTAGTTTGATGTACAGAATGCTTGGTTGACGGCTATGTGTAAGGTCTGTTTACACCCTGTATAGAGAGTCAATATTTCATTTTTTTTTTCATCTTTAAAATTCTTAGCTTGCCGAAAAATATGAGTCTTTCTGTCGGATTCAATTAATTTGTTAAATGATGAAGTTTCATACAAACATCTCATTTCACATTTATGAGAAAATTAATAATTCAATTTACAGACTTCATCAACGTAATTGCATTTAAAATTCCATCTGGTTTAAAATTGCTATCAAAATCTTACATTTATTTTAATTGAGATTATATCTACGTACTCTAACACCTAAAAGTAAACGAAAATTAATATTCTAACAGTGTTAATTTCGACACAAAGGTCTGTTTAATAGGGCCTCACCTCATTAAGGGTTACATTCTAAATATTCATACGCATAACACTGCTGAATTCAGAAGTCTATTAAGTTCTCTTTACGTTAATATGAGGGTGTTAAACTTAATTTGGGCGTGTATTCAATGTATTGATGTAAATTACGTGTTTCGTGAATGAATGGGATTTGTAAGTAGGGAATACGGCTGTTACCAAAGGTGGTCTAAGGGCTTTGACACAAAGACGCGATGCGGCGCTGATGTCGTAACGTGACACGATGTGACTTTGTATCGTGTGTGCCCATGAGATGCCGTGTTGTGTAAATTTACGACGTATATCATAAAAAATCACGACACCAAGTCGTTGCCGAATATCAAGACATTCCATTAAAGACTTAGCGTTATTTTTAGGTACTGTCTGACTATTTTGGTGAGTTTACTACCAAATAAACATCTACAAATAATATTTACTTTGAAAAAAAGAAAAAGATATTGTAAAACCATTAAATAAAAAACAAAACAGTCAAAACACTTACTTATTATATAAATGAATTTAAAACGATTATGTTTACAGAAATAAATATTTAATTAAAAGAAACCGTAAAAATAATAACCAAAACATAATACTTTTTCTCAGAACGAAACGGTCTACAGAAAAATAATTTACTTTTCCTTAAGATCGTTATCAAAACATTCAGTAGATAATTGCCGAACATTTTGATACATATCTACATTATATTCTCAGTAATTATTGGTTTTGTAATTTCTGTTCGTTTCCCGAGGGTTCTCTTGTAAATACGGGGCACCCGGTAATAGAAAGGTACGTTTTATTTACGTTATGTTTAAGGGACTGCTTATTAATGTGTAATTTAATGATTTGATTTGGTATTTCGATTTAATTACTTCGAATGTAAGTCCTATTGGACAACGATAGAGGTAACAATTCTAGATGGAAAAAATGTACTATAAAAAGCACATAGGTTGATTGGTAGAAAATGCCTATGGCATTAAGTCCGTCTCTGTACTTTTGTGCTTGAAGTGTTAAATAAATAAATAAATAACGCACTTGACCGGTTTTTTTTCTAAAGGCTTTATTCTTAAAAGCGTAGTAAAGTGCAGTAATGATTATAGCCATTCATTTCTGGACGTAAGAACGTCTCAACGTTAGAAAAAATCCCAATTCTTTGTTCATGACTGTACTGTAAACCTCGAGGAGCTCGTGGCTAAATAATACCAGCTGTTCGGATCGATCTTTAGGTTAAGCCGTGCTTGCCTAGGTTGGTGTGGATGGGTGACCACACATTACATACCGAGTTTCCTCCGTGCCTCGGAAAGCACGCTGAGCCGTTGGTCCGTCATTTGAAGATATTTGATAGTCGTTACAGGTCAGTGGCCCAAAAAGTCTGACAACCAGTCTTAGTAAGGGGTATTGTATTATCTAGTACTAACTGGGTTGTGGAGGTCAGATAGGCAGTCGCTCCATGTAAAATTCTGGTATTCAGCTGCATCCGGTTAGACTGGAAGCCCTACCATACCCACCCACCATACCATAGTTGGGAAATGGCTAGGCAGATGATGATGTATTGTAAACCCTTACTTCTCTCCAGGGAGTATAAACGTGATGTTACGTTAATCGTTGTCATGTTAGGAAGTTGTATCATTTATTTATATTTAATTTTAAATAAAAAAAAAAACGTTGCCCTACACTAGGAATTTCTCCTGTATCGTGGGTGCGTTTACAAATATTTAAACTCACATACACAAATAGCCAGACCCGGAACAACTACCTGTAAATCATACAAATATTTGTCCCGTGCGCAGCAGCCAATCGCTCAGCCACTGCGCCAACCGTGCCGTCATTATTTATCTGATTCAGCACTTCACTCCAACTTAGTTTATTTCTCTCACTTGCAAACACAACTATTTGCTTACCGAGTTCAGTCTTCAACTAGACAATATTTACATACGTTCTGCTTCTACATAAGGACGTTATTCACCCCCTTGTAGGTACATACGCACTCATCCGAGTATCTAAACATAAGGAAAACACGGAGATCTCTGCAAACATAAGACGATTGTGTGAACTAAGCAAAATGGTAGGTTAACTTGATGTACGAGATTTTATAGATACGATATTTACGAACGAAAACCCTTTTTTCACATCACGACTGTTATCTACAAAGAGCAAGGCAGAGGTGTACTTAGTCATAGTGGACAGATGTATTCACTCATATTTTACCAATTACGTTTAAGTCCGTAACATAGAACGAGTCTATTGTAAATCGAGCCTAGCACCTCAAGCTCAAAGATAAAGCTAGGGATTACTGAACCAACGAGGTAGTCAGTTAGTTGTACTTTTTCCAACCATCGCGAACTCATCATCTGCCTAGCCTTTTCCGAACTATGTTGGGGTGAGCTTCCAGTCTAACCGGATGCATCTGAATACCAGTATTTTATATAGAGCGACTGTCTATCTGACCTCCACAACCCAGTTAGTACTAGATAATACGATATCCCTTGATAAAACAGGTTGTCAGATTTCCGGGCCACTGACTACCTGTAACGACTGTCAAAGATCTATAACTGACAGCCGGGACCAACGGCTTAACGTGCTTTCCGAGGCACCATTAATTTTTCAACCATTGTGAACTCTGTCACTGTGTTCAAACACTGTTTTAAGCTTTCAACGGTTTACAACTAAACTTATACTGTCATTAACGGAGTATCTTCCGTGATTGTTTGTTAATATCGGGAGCTCAAAATAATGAACAATCATGGAATATAGTGACAGTATAAGTTTTGTCCCTGTAATATTTTGTAGTAGTACTAAAATATGAATAAAAACTATGTGGCCGTACTGTTGGACAGTTTTCACGACACGCTTCCATTGTTGGAAGGTTCTCCCAAGGGCTCTAGCCACCGCGCAAGTACATTGTACCCTGGACCAGAAGCTTGTGTCCTATATTTCTGTGTTGATGAATTAAGATGAATTAGTTAACGAGGAGGGTCACAAAATATTGTGAGAAACTGACTATCTCTCTAGTAGACAAGAACATTTCCCTGGCTTCGCTTGCGTTATGATCCGAAATTATTATGAGGAACCGTTTTAAAAATGTCTATGAAATAGGGGATGATATTAGTTACATCCAAACTTACAAACATTACCTCTTTATCAATCTATTTAAGTGTCTGTTTGTGATATAAAAATAACAGCTTTTTACTTAATACTTATGAAAATATATACGGCACTTATAATAAATACATTTTTTTTTTTTTAAATGTCTGCCTATTTGTTACGGCTAATCTCCGAAACGGCTGGACCGATTTTGACCGGACTTTACTGGCAGATAACTGATGTTATAAGGTTTAACTTAGACTTCTATTTTTTTTTTAGAAAAAGCATTAGAATTCCGTGCTAAATAATTAAATTTTTAAACGAAAGTCGCGGGCAACAGCTAGTTATACAATAATATTAGTACATAGTAATATTTTCAAATATTAATTCAAGTCGTGACAACCTCACAACACAACACGTTATAACTCAAGTGACCTCTCGAATCTAGGACTAGCCACTGGAGGAACAAGATTACCTGTCTTACATTTCGTACTCCGGGTCCTAAGCTAAGCGAACAGTCACACGAATATGCGGTCATCGCGTACATAGGTAAATCCTGAACTGTCGGCGTAACCGATAACCGGTGTTAGGCGTGAATTATACAGAAAAGGTGTAAGGTGAAGGTGCGGCGCTGGCATGATGCCGCTTCAAAACGTTTTCATAAAAAATGTACGACGACGACGTGTCGTGAATTACACTCAAGCGGCGCGGCGCGGCGCAGGCACGCCGTTCTTTCGTTTCGTACATTACAAGCCTGCGCTGCACCTGCGCCGCGCCTTCACCTTACGCCGTTTCTGATAATTCACGCCCGGAGTAGTAGTTGGCCTGCGGTAAGTTGAAAGTTGCCGCCTGCTTTGAAAGTTGCAGTTCGTGCGTTTAGACCTGCTTAGGTCTAAACGCAAGAACTGCAATCACCACTGCTCTGAAACGGTGTAGGAAGACATAATGAGGAGATCTGAAAAAAAAAGGAGCACTCTCTCGCAGAGATCATTGTGCTAAAGTCCCAGCAGTGAGGCTTTATAGGCTGGATAATTTGCGGTGTTAATGCGACCATCGCCTTGGTTAGGACGCAGCCTTGTGTTTGTTTTATAGTCAGCTGCCCGTTCGCAAGCCCAAGAGTCTCTTCAACAGTATTGTATGAAAGCTTAAACTTTTCTTTTTACCGCACTGTGATATTTTTAGGTACAAGATTTTATTTTGTATGTTGTTACTATGTTTGGATTGGAGATTGGCCAAACAGATAGTGGTGTTATATAGCGGTTTTTTTTAAGTTATCATGGTCATGGTTCAAAATTAGGTACAAATGTTATTTTGATATATATTTGGATAGAAAAAAAGAAAGAAAGAAAGAAAATACATTTATTTGGATAGCTACGGGTGATGAAAATATCTATACCTATTAGATTAACTAATAAAAGGATATTATTACTAAACCACTGTTATGATTATGTCTTAAAAACAGCTAGGACATGTCTTAAAGACAGCTAGGACTTGTCGTTCTTTAGTCTGTCTCAACTTAGAGACAACAAAGTAACTGTTAAAACTTAAGTTCTTCTTGCAAACATTTACAAAATAAAGGGTGTAACAAGATCCTTAACAAAGCCGAAAGGCACTTGTTCTACCCGATAACTTGTTCTTGTTCTATGCGATAATTTTTTGTTGTAGACCATTAATGGGAACCTTCTAGTTACGGAGATATTGGAAGTTGTCGAAGTTCCAACTTTTACATTTTTTTTTAGATACATGCTTTTTTACTTTAAACACTTCCACGACCTCCGTATTATTCAATCCATCCATCAGCACCTTGTTTTGAGTGCCGTACCAGTCCTGCATGATTTTACACCCCAAAAAAAAATTCGTTTCTCAGCAATATTTTTTTTCGTAAAGTTACTTAGTTTGATGTACATAATGCTTGGTTGACGGATTCGTGAAGGATCCGTTTACATCCTGTATAATAAGGTGAGTATAATTATAATTGGGTGAGAAAACCACAGCTACGAATTTATAATACACAGTATACTGTGCTACAAATTTTAAACGGTTGGTAAGAATATACAGCGTCTAGATTTTCTTCTATTTACTTCTTATAAAAAAGAAAAATACGGAACCTCTCAAAACATTTTACAGAACTACCATTCATATTCCATCTTTGACGGATTACTAAGATAAAGCAACACAGGAGAGCGATGGAAGTAAAATATTCAAGCTCGCATATACAGGCGCGGTGCTAGTAAAAAATCTTGTTCGTGCAGTTGGCAGTAGTTATGCTGGTATCATCCGGGCTTAGAGAGAGCGCTTTGCAGAAATACATTACGAGGGGCATGGTACATTAGGCGGAGCAGATGCCTAGATAGCAGGATTATAATGGGAAATAAAGCTTGAAAGGCTAAAATAGTACATTTTGATATAAGTAGGGAAACTTTGTTATTGCATTCGAGGTGGAATGAACACCCGAGCTGCAGGCGAGGGTGTTATTGAGCCGAGAACTGCAGTATAAAGAATAGTGAATCTGTTTTCGTTACTAATGTGCTGCGGTCAGAAGCATTGTTTTTTACAAGCTTTTATTTATCTTGTAATGTTTGTATGTATGGTCAAATCTTGCAACTGAATTTTAAAACAGTTATCCCCAATCCAATGAGCTGAAATTTTGCATACAAGTTTAGTTTGGATGACAATGGATGGTTATCTAAGTGACGTCATTCTAAATCCAATATGGCGGACTCCAGAATATGGCAGACTAGTTACTTTTCATGCACCGACATACAGTGCAAAATACGAAACCAGCTAAAAAAAAAAAGCTATTAGTAAAAATATTGTTTTCAAACCAGCTTTTATTTGCCGGTACAATTCTGTCTAACCCTTTGGGGATTACAGGCGCGATGTTCTGTTTTTATTTAAACGCTCTAGAAAAAAATATATCTTGAAATTAAATTAAACCCATCAATTTATTACATTATACAATTTTTATGAGAACATTTCAGACTTGTTAACAACTATAAGTAAAAAGGAAATGCGAAAAGTAGTAAGTAACAAGTCTTAGAATATTAGTTCCGTCTTTTATCTGGTTTGTAGAGATTAAGGTCTAACGGTAGTCACTCCATGTAGGACATTGATTAAATTTCAATGAAACTCATCATCATTGGTGTATGACGCATCACAGCATTTGTGATGATGACATGATGAAAACTACGGCTTCCAGTCTAACTGGATCCAACAGCATACGAATGACGGCGCGGTTGGCGTAGTGGCTGAGCGATTGACTACTGCGCTGCGTGTCGCGGGTTCGATTCGCGCACGGAACAAATATTTGTATGGCCTACAGGTAGTTGTTCCGGGTCTGGCTGTTTGTGTATGTGAGTTTAAATGTTTGTAAATGCACCCACGATACAGGAGAAATTCCTAGTGTGAGGCAACGTTTTTATTAAAAGAAAAGGAAGAAAGAAAAGACAGAAAATTCTACATGAAGCGACTAATCGCGATGTAATTCGTCTACGTTAAAACATAGACCAATAAAGCCTCGTGTTTTTAAATGATAAAATTGTATGATTCACATGAAGTTAAGCACATAATAAAATAGGGGGTGTGTGGGTGTTATCGAGGCCTGGAGTAAATGTGTTTCAAAACACATTAAAGGGTAGAGAGGTACTTTTAAAAGGATGCACACGGATTGAGGTAAATGTATACATTTGATAGAAAGATCTTACGGTGGTAGCGCCAGAGTAGCCCGCGAAATTCAAATTTTCTTAATTTTTTTTTAAATTGCTGATATAAATTTCAGGTTCTATGTTGATGAAAGCCGAGTCCTGCAAGTAATACATATGCAGTTCATCATCTGCCTAGCCTTTTCCCAATTATATTGGGGTCGACTTCCAGTCTAACCGGATGCAGCTGAATACCAGTATTTTACATGGAGCGACTGCCTATCTGACCTCCACAACCCAGTTAGTTCTGGGTAATACGATACCCCTTGGTAAGACTGGTTGTCAGACTTTTTGGGCCACTGCAAGTAATACTGATGTAGTTACAGAATTATAATCATTAAAATAACCCTCTAAGTTCATTTAACCCCATTTAATGACTATTTCATGAAAAAGTCATTCAATGGGATTATATGAACTTAGAGGGTTGTGTTGATGAGTTTAATGACTATAAGTCTGTTAAGCCATATTTGTTACGGTCGCGAATCATAACTTAATTAACATACAACCTGACAATGACCTGTAAATTCAAAAAACGTAAAAAAAATAAAATTTCGCGGGCTAACCTGGTGCTTCCACCTTAATGAAGTAAATTGTAAATTCAAACGCAGTGTGGAATTAAAGATTTTCAATTCCCATAACGCTAAAATTAAAGAGAAAACTGTATTGTAAATGTAGAACTATGTTAGGAGCAGAGATTTTAAAATTTAAAGTCTCCAAAACTTCTTAAAAAGTACATGAAGAATCTATTTTTTAAAAATCCCATCGAAAACACTCTGTTCCCGCTGTCTGTCTGTCCCTATGTATGCTTAGATCTTTAAAACTACGCAACGGATTTTAATGCGGTTTTTTTTAATAGATAGAGTGATTCAATAGAAAGGTTTATATGTATATATTGCACCCATGCGAAGCCGGAGTCGCTAGTAAATATCAAACGTGATAGACCACGTCCTAAATTAAAACACAGAATACATTCTAACCCAGTACATGTTGTAATTCCCGTGGAATTCGAGAGAAACTTCTCGAGTAAGTGCAATCTCGTAAATAGTATGTTGGCACATAAAATAACAAAAAACCACGAATAGTTCCAAGTTTACCGCAAGTTTTTTTTAAAATCCTGCTACCACATTACACAAGTGCTTAATGTACCATTCTCTGTAGCAGAAACACATTAGGCGCGATATACCGGTACATTAGGCAAGGTGCAGATGCGCGGTTACTCGGTAGCAGAGCTATTTTCATGTGATAAGGGTATGTACATACGGTGTAGACCGCCCCTTAAATTTATTACAGCGGAAGGTGGGTAAAAAGAAATACTTTAAAATGAATTATGGATAGTGTTTTGTTTACTTTGTTGGTGCATGCATACAGTGTGGGGAAATGAGAGTAATGTAATGATTAATATGGGTCCTACAGCAGCTAATATTTTTATGTTGCTTATTTAAAACGTGATCAAAAATGTACTATTTACCTTACAAGAGTGCTTAGCGTTTCACATGTCTACAAACATGAATAAAATACAACTTTAAACATTATTGACTTAAGCTTTTTGGAAGCTTAATTGGTCTCGGACATGTAATGAAAATATTTTATTTACAAGAATTTGTGTGGTATACAAAAAAAACCCGACTACTGAAAAATCACGCTCTAATTAAATTCGGGGTTTACAAGGTAAAATCGACTCCTCCTATTGTTGAAGTCGGTTAAAATGTAACCTATGTGATGCGGGCCATAATAACGAATCGATTGACACCATAATCATCAAAATCGTATAAATAATTTTGGCGCTATACATACATAGACTGCTAAAATCATAACCCTTCCTTTTGGCTTGGCCATAGTCGGGTAAAAAGGCTGTAAAACGTAAAGTTATATTCAAAAACAAAAATTATACGAAGACCTGTCTCCCCACATTTCCATACTCCAGAGGTTACCTTGTCACTTAAATCTGACATTATTCTCGAGAAAGGTCGACTAAATCGCACAGACATTGCCAAGAGACATGGCAGACAGACAGATCGTCTTATAAATTGAGAAAGACTCACAAAAATGAACGATAAAAGATAGAGGATTTGCGGCTGTGCTGGAACCGCGATGAAACATTTCATACATATTTAAAGGCACCAAAAGTTCAGACACTGATTTTCGATATAACAAAGGCTTTTGATCCGATCGAATACAAGATAGTTACATTAGTAATGAATATTGTATTCCTTCTAGAAGTTTCGCCCCTATTTTGGGAGTGTTCAAGTTGGTGACGACGTTATTTTGATGGTTTTGTATTGAGTTAAATTGATAAGGAGTTTACGTAAGATTCAGTTTACAAGGGATCAACCACAGATCAACATCATTGTATTTTACACCCTGGAGCAGTTTCACTAAAGTCGTAATCAGCTTATAAAATGCTCCCATTGTTGGGACACAAGCCTCTTCTCTATGAGAGGCATTCCCTCTCACCGCACTACTGGCCGTAATTCAGCAGTTTCATAGATTTCACATGTCTTCGAATGTTCGACTCTAAAATGTAGCGGTTTCCTCAAGATTTTATCTTTTGATGTTTTGAGAGCAGTGATGATGAAATTATTTACATAAATAATAGTGTCGACCTGAGGTTTTACTAACCATTGGGGCTCACGTTTAACGTTGATGCCCGACAATCAATCGGAAATAAGCTGGTTATCGATACACACGTGGACAGATTAGTGATCGAAAATTTTGAAAATCCTCATTTTCTTGATCTCATCAGTCGTTAACTACAAATGACTTCAATCTCGTTTTCAGATCAACTGTTTTATAACACTTTGAATCATTAGTCTGTATTACCCCTTAAGACATATTTATGAAATACACCACAAAGGCAATAAAAAACTTCCTTATAATGACTTTCCCATATTAAGTTTTCCCAACACGTCGTTCCAGCATCCATCCTTTTTATTACCTATCTTTTTTTCTTTCTCTCCCTGTCTCTTTCTATTTATTCGGGGTAATAAAATACCTCTTACATCTCATGACGTGCGCAGGAATTCAATATCTCAATCTTGATAAAATAGTACGATATTGGGTGTAAGTTCGGTGTTAGATTTGCGTGGAAGGTGTCCCAGGCTTTATTATTGGACATGTTGGGTTAGCTCGGGAATATCGTTGGAATATTTTTGAAAGGGTGTCCAGTTGTCCGGATATTTATTGAATTCTTGCACTTACAAATATCACTGTTGGTAGATGTGGGTTGAAACGTGATGTTACTTGTTTTGTAGTCCAGCTGTAAGAATCTAAAAGTGGAACAAATGAAAATGGAGAAACAAAAAAGCATAAACATACTCGTTAAATTAAATAATACTCGTTAAATTTTTAGCCAGACATAACCTTACGTAAAGCTAGAAATATTACAAGCTGGTCTGAATAACTCATTAAAATAATACAGAAAAACAAAGCGCCGACCATTCTCTCTAAAGATAAGTAGTACAAAAATTCAGCAACAACAAAATTCTGGAGCGATTCCGTTTTTAGAATAACTTTACAGTCGAAGCAACACATTTTTACAATTTCAGGTGTTGGAATATTCCATATTCTCCACAATCGTCGCATAACTTTGTTTCAAGAACACGACATATTCATAATTCCTTTATATCTTCACTGCGACCTTTCATAGAGAGGTATTCACGGAGAACGTTCAATGATTGCAAATGAATGTCTTGTTGTCCTTCTCACGCTTCAATTTTGGGAAGTGAGCGAAAGAGACGAATGTAAATGATGTTGTTACGTATGAAATCGATTCTGAATCCATGTTGGAATTTTCTTCTCATACAGTTTCAAAGTAGTATATCCCCCCCATCTTGTTTTGTAATGAATTCGATGCTACTTTTAAAACTATTACAGTTGTCAATATTGTGAATATAACATCACGTTTGTGTTTCTCTGGTAGGTAAGACAGCCATATTTCGGCAGTTAAGTTAAAGTTCCATGTAATAGAAGGCGAACCTATTGACATCAACAAATCCAAACTCCGAGCTACTGAGAAATTCCTAATGGAAAAAGTCAATAACGCTTTGACCAACCTGTGAATCGAACCCTTATACTCAGCAGTAGTGAATGTATTCATGAATCAAACAGAAGCTAAAATATCCACCATCCTCATATAAAGACCGGGTACATATTTTAATTTTATTTATTTGGGACAAAAAACAGTTATGCGTTACAATATCGATACCTATTTAGTTTAGGTATAACAGCAAACAAACGCATAACCCACACTATTGTCCACGTACCTAATCATATCGATTTTAAAAGAAATAAGGAAACGGACGTATACAGAATGGGACAGTAAGAAAATAAAAATAAACTAGAAAGGTCACACTAACCAGCTCTGGACAACGCTTCCCATCCAGAGTTAGTCTGTAGTCACCAATCAAATAACAACATAACATCAGTAAGAAGCAGTCATCGCTAAGGATGACCAGCAAGTAATTCGATGGCCATATTTCTTTTGTTCTGAATATTAGGAAAATTATCTAAATTTATAAAATGTGAGCTATATGTACTGTGACTAGAAGTAGTGGTCTAGGACAAGGCTATAATAACTAATGGATCTCCGAGGGGTCTAGTGTGAGAATTTATTAAATATTCACATCAGATACAACCGATAAACACGTTATTAATTCCTACAATTATTAATGAAGAGATAGACTGTTTATCTCAGGTACTGTTGAAGTGTGAATTTGAAAAATATGTTACCTCTATTACGCGTAATTTGGTAAACGGAGATGAACATAGTATTTACTACAGGACAGGCTGAGCAAGATTATTATTAGCAGGTCTCAAGGTCGAACCCAAGAGACGCACCGACGATTTTTCGGATTCTTGAGCGCATTGTATAATTTTCTAGATATCCCTCGACGGCATGTAAAACCAAGTCAGAGGCCCATGGGTGGCATGAAAACTCTGACATCAGGTTAGGCACTAACCACACGAAAAAGAAAGTGCATCTGTAAGCAAAATCTTTATTACAAATATTTATTTATTTATTTAAACTTCATGTACAATAGTGATACATAGGTGGACTTAATGCCACAAGGCATTCTCTACCAGTCAACCTTTGGGTTAAATAAGAAAACATTGTGATAGGGTACAAAATAAATATATAAAAATAACTTCTTGTTATCGAAAATTAATATAGGCACTTATAATGATACTAATACTTATATACAAATAAAATAAACTAATACATATTTTAACAAATACCAAAATCAAAAACGAGAAACCTAATAATAATTACCATGACTCGACTTCTAATAGAGACAGAGCTATTTATTCTGACTTATACTTTACCCTTTTTTTTTTACTTTACTTTTTATATTATCTAGTGGTCTGTATCCCAGCAGTGGGAACATTATAGGCCGTAATGTTCCCACTGCTGGGATACAGACCTCCTCTCTATGAGAGGGAATGGACTAAAATCCACCATGCGAGTCCAGTGCGGGCTGGTAGTCTTCGAATTTTTAGTTCTAGGAAACGACGATCACGAGTGTTTTTCTTCACTGTTTTTTAGAGCAGTGGTGATGAAATAAATTACACAAAGTAATACCTGCCTGGGTTTTAACTCACGTCTTACTGCTCGTAAGTCGGGGCCGCCAACACTGGGCCACTGTTGCTCTCACTCTGCTACCGCTGCACTCAAATGTTATTGTTTGTTATGAATTTCAAAGTTGAAGTAAGTTATTCACCGAACGAAAAGAGAACAATGAGAGTCCTACTAAATAAAACACTTTTGAATACAGTACAAAACTTACCTAAATGCGTATGACATGGTACTACGACGGTCTACTATTTCATATGCTTTTAAATTAGAGCTATTTATATTCAGAAAGCGGACGAAAACATTCTCCAAAACCGTGACGCTTCCACCAGTTTTATTATTTATTTCGTGTGTAACATCACCCGCAGAATTTCCAATGATACTCAAAGAAATGTAAGATGTGTACGCTTATGATTGTACTGGAACTATCTGTGCTCTGGGGTTTCACCCACTGTTCAGCTCTTAAGGGTTAGACCCTTAAGAGCTGATGTTAGACGATAACATTTCTCAAGAATTTGGCTATCAAAGTTTAAAGCTAAAATATTTTCTGAATTCTGACTGACAGTTCCGGAGATTAGCGCGTTCGAACAAACAAATTCTTCAGCTTTATTATACAGGGTGTAAACAGACCCTTCACATAGCCGTCAACCAGGCATACTGTACATTAAACTAAGAAACTTTACGCAAAAATTATTGCTGGGCACCGACTTTTTTTTTGTTATGAAAAATCACGTTTTAAGATAGTACTCGATGGAAAGCACTCAAAGCATTGTGCTGATGGATGGATTGAATAGTTCGGGGGTCGTGGAAGTGTGTAAAGTAAAAATCTTACATTAAAAACATATATTTTAGAAAAAACTTGTGAAAGACTTGGAACTTTGACCCCCAATATCTCTGTAACTAGAAGGTTCCCAGGTATGGTCCAGAACAACTCAATGTAACAGAACAAAACATTGTGCTGTTTGATAGTGCTGGGGTCGTGGAGGTGTTTAAATAAGAAAATCTTACATTAAAAACATGTATTTAAAAAAAAAACTTGTATTTTAAAAAGTGGGAACTTTGACCCCCAATATCTCTGTAACTAGAAGGTTCCCAGGTATGGTCCAGAACAAAAAAAATATCACAAAGACGGGGAGAACAAGTGCCTTTCGGTTATGTTAAGGGGCTATTTACACCCTTTATAGGGTGACTGGTAATTAGTGACCGATACGTAAACACGTGATTGTACTCATGATAACAAACGACTTTCCAAAGAAAAATTTTTTAAATACTGTTTCACTTATCACAATAATACAGGTACTCTTTTTAATTTTCGTTGTATAATAACTTAACTAGCTATTATTATTGCACTAGAATAGGAACTTAGTGAGGTGTTACAATAATTTTCTATTCTTATAACTAAGATATTCCTGTGTCGTGTAAAAACATTTATTGGCTAACCAGGCGTGTACTATGTTGTGTAACATCATCCGCAGAATTCACAATGATATCCAAAGAAGTGTACGTAGTGTGTGCTCCTGATTATACTAGTATATGGTTATTGAATTTCGTAGGTGCCAGTACTGTTAGATTTACTTGGAATTTATTCTAGGCTGTCTCCAGTTTCTTTGTCAACATTTTCGTCTGAAACGTGATATGTTTATTTAGTAGGTGGTCTGGTATTTTCGTAAGTTTTATCTTTATCGTTACCAAAAATACTTAGAATGAAAGTTCACGAACCTTTTTTATTAACTTTTTTTTAGAAATTGTTATTCGCAGGTAAGAACCAAAAAATAATTGGTTTTTAACTACATCTGATTCTGATTCTAATATAACGTAGCTATTTACGTTTCTTGTAAGTTAAATATAACAATTATTACCGTCTCCACAAACCAAACCAACCATTAGACCAAATTCTATCATCATGAAATAAGCTTTGGGACTATTTTTTATGACTTCTTCTATTTACAATTATTTTCTCTTTGCAAAACCTTTAACAACTTGTTGTCTTGTTTTATGTACATTTATTTACTACTAAGACGTTGCGTTGGAAGGCCTCCCACTAGGTGGACCAATAACCTAGTGAAGGTTGCGGGGATCCGCTGGATGCGAGACGCACGGCACCGGTCAATGTAGCGATACTTGGGGGAGGCCTATGTCCAGCAGTGGACGTTTTTCGGCTGAAATGATGATGATGATTTACTACTAGTTTCTGCCGCCGACTTTGTCTGCATAGAAGTGAAACATACAATATCCTACGGCACTATCTAATGGGTCAAGTACTTAACGATGCTGATAGGCACTTGTTCTCCCTGTCATTGCGATCATTTGTTTGTTCTAAACCATATCTGGGAACCTTATCGTTACGGAGATATTGGAGGTAAAAGTTCCAAATTTTTCACTAGTGTTTTTTTAAATACAAGTTTTTATTGATATATCTTTACTTTAAATACCTCCATGATCTTCGTACTATTTGCATCCATCAGCACAATGTTTTGAGTGCGTTACATTGAGTCCTACAGTAAAACGTGATTTTTCACCGAAAAAAAAAGTCGTTTCCCAGCAATAGTTTTTGCGTAGAATTACTTAATTTGATGTTCAGAATGCTTGCCGGCTTTGTGAAGGGTCCGTTTACACCCTGTATTTTAACCTTGGGTCAGTACTAGACATCTAGTGATGGCCTTTTACTAACAAAAGTTAGTCTGTAAAATTAGTTTAAATGCAATTTGCTAATACACATCTAATAACGTTGATAAACAAACCCTAATTACCAAAATTTCAGCCACAATAATACAGAAACTTGAACTCCCAAGCTGAATTTAATATAACTAAATAATTTTAGTTCTAAACACTGTGTGACTGAGCTTGTCTAATTTAGGTTTGCAACTGAAAATTGGCTGAGACTACACGCAGTCTGGCTGTCTTCCCAAATGCAAAGCCTACTACTATTAGTGTGTGTGGTCGTGATGTTTGCAATACATGAGCTTATGTACTTAGCTGTATCTAAGTAGTTTCGTCGTTAGCTTGTTTACGGAAACTAGATTCATCTTTGAGGGTTCTGTTATTACTTAGATTTATGAGTTGTTGGTAGATTGATAGTAGGGAGCTCGTGGCTAAATCATAACAGCTGCTCTGGTCGATCCTTAGGTTAAGCGGTGCTTGCCTAGGTTGGCCTGTGGATAGGTGACCACTCATTATATACCGAGTTTCCTCCGTGCCTCGGAAAGCACGTTAAGCCGTTGGTCCCAGCTGTCACATGCTGATCTTTGATAGTTGTTACAGGCCCAAAAAGTCTGACAACCAGTCTAACCAAGGGGTATCGAATTACCCAGTACTAACTGGGTTGTGAAGGTCAGATAGGCAGTCGCTCCATGTAAAATACTGGTATTCTGCTGCATCTGGTTAGACTGGCAGCCGATCCCACAATACTTGGAAAAAGGCTAGGCAGATGATGAATATTTATTTCAGTGTATATACAACCAACTAGTTGGTTAGTCGGTATAAGTTTAACGTGTAGAACTTGAACATAATGTGAGTTTGCTATAATTATGACCTCACTGAGGCATCTCAGATTTTCTATGATTTTCCTTCTGGTAACCTCTTTTTAGTGCCTTTTAAATCTCTCTGAAAACAAAAAAAAAACTAACTTGAAAAAATAGGAATCTTATGACACGTGTAAATATTTTGTACAGAAATTCTGTGTAGGAATTCTTATAAGATAACATAACGGCATTACATCACACCTGTCATCCCTGAAGGGTTAGGCAGAGGTAACTAAGAGAACACCCACATTTCGCCAGTTATGTTTAAGTCCCATATAATAGGGGGCGAGCCTATTGTCATCAACCGGTCACAAATACAGACTCCGTGGCTGCTACTGAGAAATTCTTCATGGAAAAACCTAATAACAATTTGCCCGACCCGGGAATCGAACGCAGGACCACTAAACATTCTTGTATAGAAATAATAAAGCAAAACTTAAGTTAATACTTCTGAATAGAACAAAACAAGGGAAAGAAACATCATACATCAATCAATATCTAGATTAGTTAGCAATCTCTCAAAGATCTTCCTCTTACAGTTCCTTATAATAATTTTATTGACCATTGAGGCGTAACAAGCAAATCTATCGGAAGAAGATCACACATACATGGACTGACCCAAATCCTCCTTTTGCTAAGTCTTTTCCGGTGGTCTAAGTGATAGACTTGCTGGCTGTATTGAGATTAGAGAACAAGAAGATTCTATTGTACAAGTGTGACTAGGAGCTAGTGGCTAAATAATAACGGCTGCTCAGGTCGATTTTTAGGTTAAGCCACAAATGGCTTGTAGTGTGTAATCAACACAATAATGATATTAAAGATTTAAGAGTTTATCTAATAAAAATTGGTCCAGATCGTAGAACAGGCAAAATATTGATTAAGAAACTCTCTAAGACACATGATATTTTTATAAAATATTCTCATTACGGAGCCCAAATGACTAGTGATACACAAATAGGGAAAGTTTCAAGCAGTGAGTCAAAATTTATTCAGGAAATAATGGGCTCAGGCTTGCCTTTACCGTATCACAACAGAAATATTTTTCACCAATTTTTTTTTATTTTTGTGTTCCGCCATTCCCTTACACCTTACGACCAGCTTGATGCGGGTACTGTTTGGTACGATACAAATTCCTATAACCAGGACCTATATCGAACCGGTCTCATAGGCAGTGCATTGAGCACTATTCGAGATGTCTGACTGACTGTGCGAGCAAATCTATCGGAACTGAATGAAGAGATCCATGGCCGTGGTGAACAAAATAGATGTTGTTTTCAAAAGGATTCTTGTATGAAAACTGAAATGGTGTAGTTTCACATGAAACATTTATAGGGACGTATATAAACTCTCGCCTGTTTTCATGGTGACAAGCAGAAAATTCAAAAAAATATACAAAATACAAGACAGCCCCAGTAAGTTACAATAGTACTTGTATCGAGGCTGTCTCACTCTTCCCTTATATAGTATCTTAGTAGATATATTATAATTAGGATGAAACTACTGAACAGGAAAATAATAAATAAATTTAAAATATAATTTATTAAGTAAACTAACTATACACCGTGACTTTTTAGTCGTCTTACAAAGGTCGTCTACTCAATGTACCCGACATAAAATAGCTCAATAGCGCGATTCTTTTTATCTTTCATAATAGGTACAAAGAAAAATAATAATAAAAAAAATTGAATAAAATTATGACACATTCTGTTAACGATGTTTATGTGTCAAACGGGAGAACATATACCTACCCAGCACTCGAGTCCAGTAGATCATCGCTCACAACAGGGTGTTTTAACTATGTCATGCGTCATAATACTGAATAATATTTTTATTTTTAAATTATTAAATTCTCATATATACCAATTTTTTTTTATAAATGTTTAGTATTCATTGGATACATGAAGTGGGCTGCCGTTGTAAGACGACTAAAAAGTCACGGTGTATACATTATTAATTAAAAAGTATTAAATAACTACCTATAAATTAAATAACTTAAAAAACAGTTTTTTTTTTAATTTCCGATGTATTTAGTGGTAACGATTTTCGCGTCAGTGTCGCTTCCACCCTGTATTTTGTTATCATAATACAGTTCATGAATATATGCATGCAGCTGTATATCTGCTTATACGCATTTAATTATAATCAGAATTCTTGTGTACTGTACAATATATCCAACCCACTAAGAGAGAAAGGCTGTACAAGAAGATTTTGTAATTTTTGCAGAATAAATAAAATTATGAACAAGGTCACTCGTCCCGCTGAATAAACTTAAACTAACTGACTAACTGACTGACTGAACACTGAAATAAAGAAAACTTATTAGATCTGTCCAATAGTTCAGACTGAGTTCATTATGAACTTGCGATAACTGTACAAGTTCGAAACATTGCCAATATAACTTTTTTTAGTGAATCTTTTTTTCTCTGTCTGAAATGAATTTCTTAAATAAAGTTTGGACAAATATTTTCTGGAGAATACCTTGTTTGTTCTCAAAAAAAGGTATCTAAATGCAACAATTTCTTACTTACTGCTAAGTTTGTCTTCATTTTTCCGGAGGTCAGTTAAATATTTGTTAGATCCGGTCGTTAGTATCAACATAAAATGAATCGCAAGTACGCCGGTGGTGACATCACGTGACCTACTTACAAGTCTACCCACACCTCAGCGTGCTTTTACAGAGCCCTGATGTTCAGCTCGAGGCAAGGGGACATTCTATGTCTGATCGCGGCGGAGTTCACAGGAGGAGTTCACAGGTACACAGTTCCAAGACGTCTGGTCTTGGAACTGTACCCGATTCACTGTGTTATTGTGTTAAGTTATAATCTCAAGTAATTCGTTAGTTTTGCTAGAAACAGTGTATCACACTCAGTGTTTCCATATCACGAAAACCATCGCCTGCCCACATGATGTACGAGCCTAACGGAATAAATTCTGAGATATCCGACATATTTTTATTGTTAACGTCTGTTCCTTAGTTTATATTTTTACGTTCAATGGCAATTCAAAACATCTTGTTTACCTAATTAATATTTGAAATGAACGTAAAAAAACCTGCTTCAAACATAACATCACGACTGTAATACCCACAAGATTAGGCAGAGGTGTACCTACTGTACACCCACATTTCGCCAGTTATGCTTAAATCCCAAGTAATAGGGGGCGAGAATATTACCATTAATCGGGCACAAATTCAAACTCCGTGCCTGCTACTGAGAAATTCTCGATAGAAAACACAATAACACTACCCGACCCGGGGATTGAATCCAGCTTTAACAATAACAAAGGGCAAATCCTAATCCACCATTAAATTCTACCCATTAAAACCCAAAGAGAATAAATTCAATGTTAAATTAGGAGCTAATACACTTTTGAGGGACAACGGTGCGTGAGGAAGGGCTTTTTCCATATTTTTATGGCCCTTGAATATTGGACGAACGAAATTAGGGCTACTGAGAAAACTCAAACCGTCATAAACTGAAGCATAACAAGGGACATAAAAGATCGAATTGAAAATTGTAACAAAGTCGGTCATCTTATACTTTTTTTTTTTTGGTCGGATTGGAAGTCATCAAATGGCGGCGATCTCTCGCGTCCGGCCTTGGTTCAAGCCATGGTCCGGAGCGAGAGCGAATGGGAAGCCGTCACCTCCTTCTGCGAAGCAGTCATGCTAGTGAAGGAGGTGGCGGGACGTGAGAGGGAAAGAACCTAACGTCCCAGCCGCCGCGGGAGACGCCCTGGGCGTCGGGGGTCACGTGGTGGCTCCCGGCCACCGTAGGCGCGGGCCTGTGGTCGGCGAGTTATGGGCTAGCTCGCCGTCCGGCCGTCTTATGACGACAAGCTGTGTCGACGGCGCGTTCGTGTTCCACGCGCGCCTCAAAGAGATGTCAGCAACCAAGTAGAGGTAACCAGAGTGGGGGGGGGGTCATATAATGATTTCCCATCCGAAGAAAAAACCCCCACTCTGGGCGGAGCGGAAGGGAGTGTCAGACTTGTGCTGACTAAAACCCATCCATGTTCCTTCTTTGCCCTTTGTGTTCCAGGGCCACGGTATATCTTTCGTACAGTACCGCAGCCCTGGGTCATTATAAGATGACCCATATTATTTGAGGCATATTATAGATTAGGAATCATGTGGAACAGAAAAATATTCAGGACTAGCTTACGCCCGCGGCTTCAACCGCCTGGAGTTTGATAATTGTCCCACAGGATCGTACTACCGGGATAAAAAGTATTATATGTGTTAATCCAGGTTATAAACTATGTGTGTTAAATTTCATTCAAGTCCGTTCAGTAGTATTTGCGTGAAAGAGTAACAAACATCCATCCATTCTCACAAATTATCGCTTTTATAATAATAATTTATTCAGGATATTTTCCCTCAAATTTTTCGTAGGGAAGTGGGTAGATAGATCTTACCGGCAATATTTTTTTATCATGTACCCGCATTCTTCAGTCATTACGAAATCTACTGCGATTGTTAGTGCGTTGTAACTCAGGACTTCGCTGTTTGAAGAATTAAACATTGAAGTTACCCCAAGTAAAAATATTGAAGTTAAAATGAAGTCAAAAACAAAGTCAAAAGCATTTATTTCAATTAGGTCATCACAGGCACTTTTGAACGTCAAAAAAAAAAACAAAAAGAAGCGAAGCTACAGTCACAGTCACAAGACATAATAATTTGAGAAAGTACTGTAGTTGCACATTCCAAAGCGTAGATCTCTATGGAGAAGAATGGGCAAGAAACTCCATTGACACTCTTTTAAATCAAAATATTTTAACAAAATCTTAATTACATCATTCATGTTGAGATTATAATAATGATTAAAATTGTTTTAAAAAATTAAAAACTTCAAACTTAAATAGAAATGAACGTTGTCTTGAGCACTATATTTATAGGTACCTAAGTCAAATTCACGACAACAGAATAATATAACAACTTGTCAACAACGTGCCTTACTAATTGTGAAATGTTATTAAATCATTTTCGGTCGGAGCCGAGTAGTGTAGCCTTAGGGCGCTATGGAGCGAAATGTTTAATTTTCTTTTTTTTCCGAATTTTCACAATTTTATTGCAGTGTCAGGTTGACCTAGACTATAAAAACCATTTAGGTTCCGAGACGCATGGTCCTTCGACGCACCGTTTCCGAATTATGACCTTCTAAAACGAAATAAAAATAAAAATTTTATAAGTCCGAAATTTTTTCTAAGTCGCAATTTTTTTTTTTTTTTTGGTTTCTTTGCTGCTCATAGTGCCCCTAAGCGTATACTCCAACTCCTACAAATCCGCCCCTAAGACGACTCACTGACCCAATATTCAAAGAAAAGCAGACTTTAGTCGCACTAATAAAAACAAAATACTTATTGTAAAATTTTTGGCAATAAATCTATTTACGCAATAACCCCTACATTTTCATTCCATTCCTCCATATCAGTTTTTATTACAATTACTGAAACAATAATTTCCCGGCGCGATATTTTCATACCATTTCCAAACAACTAATTTCTCATAATTTATTTCTCTTCTGATACAGAAGTTGACGCGAATATAGACCTTAACGTGTTTGTGTAAGGTAGAAATAACGTACGAGGGGCAATAACGTTTGTTAACATAAGAACCGCCGATAGAGAAGATTTACTGGGGTCGAATGTGGACCCTTTAAACAAGGGGTTGTAAAAGAACAACCGTACGGCGTTTGAGAGTGTTAGTCCGCATAAATCGCGGACATAAAACACTATGTGTAGTGTGGGGTTCAACTTAAATAAAAACACCGTACTGTAGATGGATATCTTTTTAAAGGCATAAAAAAGAAAATGACGTGTTAGGAAACCGTTGAAAGCGAAACTGTTGGAATAGTAACTAATACTTATTTGTTTAAATTGAGGAATGAGGTTATACGAGAACGTTGCTGACGAAAATTTAAAAGAGTATGCTTAGATGGTGTGGTCATGTGGAGAGGATGGTTGTAAGGCGATTAACAAAAGGTATATACAAGGCAGAAGTGAGTGGCAACGCTGGGAGACGACGCCCTAGAAGGACATACACTGATCTTATTGGTGAGGTTCATCAGGTTAGGTGCGTAGTACTCGCAACCGGCGTGCGTGTATGACCAGATGTATGAACGTGGACGAGGTGAAAGGAGTATGTAAGGATCGTAGCAGGTGGCGTTCTGTGGTTTCTGCCTACCACCATTGGAAAAAGGATTGAGTTTATGTATCTATGTACTGTTTTATTTATCACTTTAAGTACAGAGCACAGAGGTGGACTTAATGCTATAGCCATTTTCTTCCAGTCAGCCTTTAGGTGATGTAGAGACAAATAGTGGAAGGCGGAAATGTGAAAGTGACTTTGTTTGTTTGTCTGCCTCCACATCTTAACGGCTGATCCGATTTCGATTAAATACGACATACAGGTAGACTTTTCTTAACGAGTCGATAACAATTCAAATAGAGTCAGCCCAAAATTTGGCGACGAGTTTAGCAATTTCAGTATCGTCTATCAGCTCCTGTGACATGCAAACAATAGCACAGGCAGGACACGATATCAAGTGTCCCATCGTTTGTGGGGCAGCACCACATTTACACTATATTGCAGAGTCATTTAGGTATTTCCAACTGAACAGGTTTTCCTTACTTCGGCTAACCTGTGTCCGGAGTTTATTCACAGACTTCCAGGTCAGCCATGGCAACTCGTGTCCAGGTCGTGTACAGGTGGACTATGGATATCAGGGCAATTGATAATTTCCGAACGCCACGCAATCGAAACCGCAGGCAAATCAAGTATTTACTTATAGATGGAGAATAGTATTTATGTCAAGATTTTAATGAGCAATGGTACTAACTAACTGGTAGAGAAATGCCGCGGGCTATTGTATTGTTCTTCCCAGCGTCTTCATTTCAATATTGGGTTTCTTTAGGACTCGTAACGAACCGGTAGCGACTTAATTAGCAAGCTGCTTGATTGGGTTTCTGGTGGGAAAAATTATCGATGTGGCAGAATAAAATTTTTTGGGAAATAATCTATTTTTCTAGACTAATGTTAATATTATAAAGACGAAAGATTTTTTTGTTTGTATATTTGTACCGAATAAACTTCGAAAGTACTGGACCGATTTTAACCATTTTTTCACTAATAGAAAGTTAAATTTTCAGCAAGTAACATAGGCTTTAAATTATATTTATATCATGCAAATTAGACGAGCTATCACAATTTTTGCGGATGAAGTCGCGGGTGAAGTTCTAGTTGTAATTGTGTCAATGTCGTAGTTTTTTTTCATATGAGTGTGCTCGGGGATTCATAAAGCTCGACTACTGAATTTTATTACTGCCTCGACTGCGTCGTTGGTCTAATGAGCCCAAGCGAGACTACTAAGCATGAGGTCCTGGGTTCGATTCCCAGGTAGGGCAAAGTGTTGTTGGGTTTTTACATCAGGAATTTCTCAGTGGCAGCCACGGAATCTGGATCTGTGCCCGGTTGATAGCAATAAGCTCGCTCTTTACATGGGACTTAAACATAACTGGCGAAATGTGGGTAGTACACCCACATTTCGCCAGTTATGTTTGTGGAGAGGATAAGGATTTTATCATTCGATTAGACAACAGTTATGTCGACGTCGACCGTTACGGTCTACCTGCATGTTAATAACAACTGCATTGCGAAGAATATGTTGCACATCGACCAGAGATAAGAAACTAATGAAATGTTGCGTAATTATTCATCAACACCATGACCATCATCATCTGCCTAGCCTTTTCCCAACTATGTTGGGGTCGGCTTCCAGTCTAACCGGTTACAGCTGAATACCAGTATTTCACATAGAGCGACTGCCTATCTGACCTCCACAACCCAGATAATAATTACAGACCGTCACAAAAAAAGAATCTGAAACACAAAAATTTAAAACTCGTAATGAAATCTGAATTTACAAGAGACCGTCGAATTCCAATCGAAATGTTCAACAAAAAGAAAATTGCCTTTGCCGAATCGGAAACGACTTTTTTCTGATCATTAAACCTCAAGGCAGATCTCCCAATATTATATCTCATCATCCAAATAACAATTTCAATTATAATGGTGTTTATTCAGAGGAGAAATGTAATACCCTATTAGTACATTTATTCCCTGGACAGTGGCGTACTGTAAGCCCATTTGAATTGTTTAGTAGATGGTTATATAAATTACCCATTCAATGAAAATGTTGGCAGAAAAATACTGGCTTCTTTTGTAATAGAATTAGGCTTCGCTCAAGTCAGCTTAAGATAGGAATAAGACATTCTTCAAGAATGATGTCACTTCGGTCGGTGGCCCAATTTAATAAGAATTTTTAATTTAATATATTGGTGTTTGCCAAAAACCGAGGAGACTCGTGGCTAAATAATAACAGTCGCTCGGGTCGATCTTTAGGTTAAGCCGTCCGTGCCTAGGTTGGTCTGTGGATGGGTGACTGCCCATTACATACCGAGATTCCTCCGTGCCTCGGAAAACACGTTTTGGTCCCGGCCGTCATCTGTAGATATTTGACAGTCGTTACAGTAGTCAGTGGCCCAAAAAGTCTTACTACCCGTGGTACTTACCAAGCGGTATCGTATTTCTCAGTACTAACTGGGTTGTGGAGGTCAGATAGGCAGTCGCTCCATGTAAAATACTGGTATTCACTTGCTCCAGTTAGACTGGAAGCCGACCCAAACATAGTTGGGAAAAGGCTAGGCAGATGATAATAATGGTCATGGTGTTGATTAATAATTACGCAAATTTTTATTATTTTATTATCTCTGGTCGATGCTCAATATATTCTTCGCAATGCAGTTGTTATTAACATGCAGGTAGACCGTAACGGTCGACGTCGACATAACTGCTGTCTAATCGAATAATAAAATCCTTATCCTCTCCACAAACATAACTGGCGAAATGTGGGTGTAATACCCACATTTCGCCAGTTATGTTTAAGTCCCATGTAATAGGGAGCGAGCTTATTGCTATCAACCGGGCACAGATCCAGATTCCGTGGCTGCTACTGAGAAATTCCTGATGTAAAAAACCCAACAACACTTTGGCCTACCTGGGTATCGAACCCAGGACCTCATGCTTAGTAGTCTCGTCGACGTCGACGTAACTGTTGGCTAATCGAATGATAAAATCCTTATCCTCCTAAAAGGCTAGGCAGATGATGATGGTGTTTACCGAAAACATGTTTTTGATATCTATAGTTTAATGAAGCATTGTAGGTACCTATTATTGAGGGAGGGGACACCCTATAATGACATACGCTGACCTTATTGGTGAGGTTCTTCAGAAAGGTCAGGTGCGTAGTACTCGCAACTGGCGTACATGTCTATGACCAGATGTATGAACGTGGACGAGGCAAAATGAGTATGTCAGGGTCGTAGCAGGTGGCTACCCATCAAAAAAAGACGTGATTTTATGTATGTACGTACCTCTTATTGAAATTTTAAACTTAACCACCTAGTTTTAAGTTACTTTATCCGTTAACATGCATTTTTTAAATTCTTTATAATACATAAATACGGCGGTAGGTACCTACATAGCTGAAGGAGTATAACAATCAATACGTCTTCATGAATAATTCAAAGTGTTCTAAAAGGGATCAGTTCGCGAAGTAACTCTCCAAAGAAAAACATAATTTATACTGAGAACACAAAGTATGTATGTACTAAAGTACATAGAACATGATAAGGAGTAAATGAGGGAGAGGAACAAGATAAGATTAACTCATTAAAAAAGATTATAAAGTATATAACGGACTTAGCCTTAATTAATGCTTCTCGTAATTAAGTTAACTTAAATAAATCAGCAGGTAGCCTTAATGAGATGAATATTTGATTACTTTTAATCTTCATTTAAGAATATTTTTACAAAGACTCATTCTCCAACCGTTATTCATACACTAGCGGCCCCTTTGTACGAATTTTAAGACATTAAACAATTTAAAAATTTCTTATTATGTAATTTTAATATAAATGTTATACATTATGTATTTAACAAACCATAAGGAATAAAATCTGTAAATAATGACGACATCAGCATCAAAATTCGTTGCACATTCAAGAACAATAACGAGGTGGTACAGACAGACACAAAAACGTTTTAACTTATAATAATAAGTACCTATAGGGTGACTGGTAATTAGTGACTGATACTTAAACACGTTATTATACTCTTTATAACAAACAACTTTCCCAAAGAAACATTTTTTTAAACGGCAAACAGCTGATAGGTCAAATGCTCGCGCGTGCGAATTTCATACGGCTGTTGTGTTATTGTGATAAAAGTGTGTGTATAAAAAAAATGTTTCTTTGGGAAAGTTGTTTGTTATCACAAATACACAATAGTACAATCGCGTGTTTAAGTACTCGTATCTGACACTAATTACCAGTACCATGTATAAATAATCTTGTCCATTCGCGCAACGATCAGAGGCTACAAGTTATTATTTCTCACAAGCCAATAGACAAGAATGTTCTAAGAATTGGTTCTTCTCTTTGAGGTCGGTTTTAAAGCTCGCTCCGAGTCCTTTGTTTAGCCCGGCAATCTATCGAGCTTGAACTTTTTCTGCGATTTTATTTTTCAAGTTTCTTGTTCATTTAGTGTCCTATTTTGTGGTTTCTTGGAAATCTTTGTAAGTTGAATGTTTACTAGAATAAATCCTTTTTTACGTCACTTCCCATTATGTCCAGTTACGACAATTTTTATGGCTTTTCTTGCTGTCATTCTCTGTTACGTCGAACACAATATTATTCCTCCTCTTTTTAAAGACTTAAAACTGACTGCCTAAAGTACCTAGTGTATAATTCGATTACTAGGAACATATTCCATCAGTTTTAAAGAGCTTCATTTACTTTAAATTCTAAAGGAAATCTCAAACGCCAAGCAATCACAATTTTAAACCAAGCGTCCTTCAAGCGTTTGCTTTACCATTCCGAGAATGCTGATAGAGAGAATCTTCGCACACCATCAAGGCACCTCGCAATCAAAACATTCCGGTCACGTGTACTACAAAGCGTCAACTTCAGGCCATGAGCGGTCCCCTCAATTCGAACTGCTTAATGAAGTTACCGGGATCGAAGGAACGCCTTCGAAATATCTAACACGGAACTTGCATGGATTTGCGCCGTCAATTGTTTTGTTTAACATATTCTGTGGGTGCTATGTTTTGATTTGTTTGGTGGAGTTCGGTGAATTTACGGCAGACAATAGCGTGATTATGAGAAACAGCATACTATGACATCACTTGTGTAGTCCCCGATGGGTTAGATAGAGGTCTACCAATAGTAAACACCTTTCATGTTAAAATCCCATGTTTTAAAGGGGCGACATATTGCCATCAATAAGGCACAGATCTATACTCCAGGCAAAGGAATTTCTACTCGTTAATTCTGAACTAGATTTGGGAATCCAAGACCTCATATTCAAAAAACACCATAAATTTCTGTAATAATATGAAAAAACTGAAGAAAAATAGGTGTTTAAATTTACTGTCAAGACTGTCAAAAACTAGCCAAGTCAGAAAAAAAGTAAATCTCTGCAAAAAAAACCGAAAAGATTGACAATAGGAGTGATATAAGATTTTAAACTTTCATGGTCACTAAAATTATTATAACTAGAAGACGGGATATTTACCATGTTTATTGTTTTCTTTGAGTTCCCGATATTTCGGCGCTGTTGCAAGCACCATGATCACGGATAAACTGAAGTTATTGCGGGTGGGTGTTTGTGAGCAGACAAATCGGTCTACCCTCTTTCTTGTTCGTTTTTTGCATTCAGTACCGCTACCACTGTCACTCACAACTAGATTCTGTTCCTGACACACGAAACTCACTGTGTCTGCTCGCGAACTTTTTTCGGCACTATTCCGCTTTTTACACAGCTGGACCACTGGTTTCCAGGCTTTCGACAGTTGAAACCCATCCTCCCGATTGAAGTTCTTATATTTGGTGATCTCAATAGCTTCTCTAACGAGTCTAGGAATATAGTGGTGTTCTGTCGAGATGACCTGAGGGTTATGTAACTCAATCCAGTGGTTCGATCATGATTCCAGGAGATGTTGAGCTATGGCTGATTTTTGGGTGTCGTTGTTCTTCACCGCCCTGATGTTCCGATATTCGACAAGCCACCGTACGTTTCGTCTGACCGATATAAGACTTGCCGCAACTGCAGTCTACTTTGTAAACACCGGGCTTTTCCACTGGAAAATTATCCTTCGGCGAACGCAGCATCTGAGACACTTTTTTGAAAGGAGTGAAGATAGAACATGGAACATGGTAAATATCCCGTCTTCTAGTTATAATAATAGCAGTGATAGCCTAGTGGTGTGACCGTTGGACTGCCAAGTCATAAGTCCCGAGTTCGAATCCAAGGCAGGCACCTCTGATTTTTCGGATTCATGTGCGTATTGTATAACTATCACTTGCTTCGGTGAAGGAAAACATCGTGAGGAAACCAGCATGCCTGAGAGATATTTCTTGACGGCATGTAAAGTCAAGTCAGAGGCCCGTGGACGGCATAAAAACTCTGACATCAGGTTAGGCACTAACCACACGATAAAGAAAGACTAAAAAGAGAATAACAAGTATCTTTCTCAAATAAACAGTGGCTGTTAAAGAGCTATCAAAGCAAGGTAAACTCCTGAAACAGGATTATTTACACAACTAATTGGTACTTTGGATGATGCAAGGAAAATTATTGATCGATCCATACACAAGCACAAACTCGCAAACACAGGAAAAGAGAGAGACAATCCCTGATTATTTTCGTCACCGGATTTCTCCAGGCTTACGTATGTAAATAATTTTAGAAGAAAATGTATTCCCGGGCGATTCAACGTCCGTAATTTGAATGTTAGGCAAAAAAGTTGTAAGAATCGTTAAGGCTTATTCTGATTTCTTTGTAAGCTTTGAATAAGGAGTTTTTGTGTAAATGTCAGGACTATGAAATGTATTCCGTAAATCCATTTTCATTCGTTTTTTAGACGAAGGTGACAATTATGATGAATTTAGTTAAGTACGTGTATAGTCAGTTAAGGAGCTCGTGGCTAATAAACTAAACAGCCGCTCGGATCGATCTTTAGGTTAAGCTGTGCTCCCCTAGGTTGGTCTGTGGATGGGTAACCACCCATTACATACCGAGTTTCCTCCGTGCCTTGGAAAGCACGTTAAACCGTTGGTCCCGGGTGTCATTTGTAGATCTTTGACAGTCGTTAGGTAGTCAGTGGCCCAAAAAGTCTGACAACCAGTCTTACCAAGGGGTACCGTATTACCCAGTACTATCTGGGTTGTGGAGGTCAGATAGGCAGTCGCTCCATGTAAATTACTGGTATTCAACTGCATCCGGTTAGACTGGAAGCCGACCCCAACATAGTTGGGAAGGGCTAGGCAGATGATGTATACGTGTATAGTCAATTTGAATTTTTTGATAGTAAAAAAGTTCATTGATGACACAAATAAAAATACTACGACGATTCAGACCTACTTGACCTTGTACCTAAGGTGTAAACCGGATCCTTCACGAAGCCGTCAACCAAGCATTCTGTACATCAAACTAAGTAACTTAACGCAAAAATTATTGCTCGGAAACGACTATTTTTGGGGTGCAAAATCACGTTTTACGGTAGAACTCAATGTAACACACTTCAAATATTGTGCTGATGGGTAGATTGAATAGTACGGGGCACATGGAGGTGTTCAAAATCATACATTAACAACATGTATTTTAAAAAAAAACTTGAGCATACGTTGGAACTTTGACCCCCAATATATCCAAAACTAGAACGATTCCGGGTATGGTCCAGACCAAAAAAAATATCTCAATGATGGAGACAATAAGTGCCTTTCAGCTTCGTTAAGGGTCTATTCTGAACTTTAATCCACCTTATTTACGTAGAAACAAAAATATCTCAATATATTTTATTACATCTAAAATGTGCGAAGTTCTTTCCCGTACTCGCCATTTTTTTCGACCGTTTTTATCGTTTTCCGCCTGTCGGACTAGAATCGTAAACTCCAAATGTTTTTGTAGCTGAACACCTTACCCTAAATATTTTTTACCAAAAGCTAGACGAAAGAAATCTTGCCAGCTAAATAAACTTTTGTTACTCCAGTTTCTTGTAACTCAAGTAGTGCTAATTTAGAAACTGTTTTTCTTTTGTTTATTGGTCTTGTTTTCCTTCACCTAATAAAGCCTTTGTTGTACTAAAAACAATAGTTGTAGTTTCAATTAGTTCTAATTTTATTCGAGTATATAATGTAAGTACTACCGAGAATTTGTCCGAGATGAGGCGGTTGCTCGCTGATGTTTCATCTTGTGTCTGAGTACTAAGTTACGGGTTGTTATATTTTTTTGAACTATTACTTTGTATTACAAATGAACCACTAAGTAACAAGGCCTTACTTCCACGTGTGTTTTTTTAGCGGTTCACTACTGTTTTTTTAGTTTATAACCATCGTTTCATATATTATTTTCTCCACAAACAACTTATTCAGACAGGCTACCTTTTTTACCCGACTGCGGCGAAGCCCAAACGGAGGGTTATGTTTTTTAGCACTTGTTCAAAATGTGAGCAGTTTTTATTATGCTCATTTACAGTTTAATATGTAGATTTACTGAAGTATGTGTGTGTACTTCGGTAACCCAGGTACTCTCCGCGAGATTGTCAGCAACATCAAGGCGCTGCTGGCCTTTCTCGGTGAGTTAGGGTGGTTCGAATAAATTTCCCACCCTCACGCAAAATACGCGCTTTGACGTGGAGTTGCGGACACCAGCCCGTTATACAATACAATATAATACTGAAGTATGTTATTTTCTTTAGCATCGTTTATATTATGTCTATTATCTAGACTTGAATTGGTTCGTCTGTATAGAAAAAAGTTCTACATCATCAATATTACTAAAAGTAAGAAATGAGTATTTAGTTAGTGTATTATGTACGTGGTTACCACGTACATAATTTCTTATTCAAGTTTATATCAAACTCAACACTTCTATATAGAGCAATCAGTACGATATGGAACTTGTAAATATAATAAAGTAAAAAAGTTTTCTCGGCACGAAACTAAGATGAGGGAATGGTGGGAACAAAATGTAATCAGGATCGACTTACAGACCTTCAAGAGTTGATAAGGTTTTTATGGATACCTATCTTCTTATACCTATAAAGATTTTAGCCTCAAATATTGGGTAGTATGAAAGTTCCATCAGTTATTTTGACGGTCATTTCGATTTTATTTGAATTTATGTAGATTCGGGACCGTGGAAATAAAATCCTTTGATCTTGAACAACGTAGTTTATTACGCTTGACTCTTTTAGTCAAGCGTAATAAACTACGTTACACCAAAAAACACCAAAAAATCTTTAGATGCTTTCTTAAAATTAAGTTCCGTCATATAAGCAACCTCCATTCTCTACTCGTCGCCCATCGTTCTCTTCTTCCCTTTCATACTATTTGTCTCACTCACACCTCAACGTTCCATTCCACACACATTCATGCGTTCCTTTTTTAATCCTATCCTACATTTATTTAACTTACAGTTTGCTTTTATAAGGTTTTATTTTAAATCTGAAAGTCATAGGCCATTTGGCTCAGTAGCAGCAAACAAGACCTTAAAAATAATTGCTCCGTTTTATCTCAGGTAGCAAAAAATCCAAGGTATAATAACCAAGATCCAAATCTTGCTAACTTGGTAAGCATAAAATTACTTTTTCACCAAAACTTTCTTTGGTACAGTCGCGTGTGAAATAACAAGTGCGTAAAGTCTTTGGGAAAAGAGCTATGAAATTGAAGTATCGAATACGAATTTGTGAATCCTTTGGGAATGACAAACCAATATTCCTCGGTCCAGCGATCATGGTATAAAAACAATCGCGTTCAATCCTGCTATGAATAATATATTCCTGCTTTACTTATCATTCTGCTTCGATAGTCTGCTATACTGTTTAGAGCTGAATGAAAACTGAAGGGTGCTTACTACACGCATGCTAGGCTCAGGAACTGTTTTGCTGCTTAAAGGCCAGAATAACCACAAATTGTGAAAATTAAATGGTTAGACTGGAAGCCGATAGCCTTTTCTCAACTACAAGTATGTTGGGGAAAATACTTGTAGTTGAGAAAAGGCTAGTCAGATGATGAGTATTTGTCATCGTTTCATCAATAGTGTAGTTCACCTTAAAATAATCTTCTTGATAGTGCAGCGGAATAGAACGATCTAGGCTGAGGCAGCGAGGCCAAAATTTGAATTTTAGTTTTCATTCTGAGCGCCCCTTAAGTAGTAAACAAGAATTTGTGTTGAACAATCACGCTCTTGTTAAATTCAGGGTTTACAAGGTAAAATCGACTCCTCCTATTGTTGAAGTCGGTTAAAATGTAGCCTATGTTACCTGCACCACAAATAACGAAACGATTGACACCTTTTTCATTAAAATCGGATTAATAGTTTAGGCACTACGGAAGAACATACGTAAATGCAAACATACACACAGGCTGCTAAAATCATAACCCTTTTGGCTTTGCCGTAGTCGGGTAAAAACAAATTCCAAAACACAAACTATTCTACTTTAACAAAATCTATATGCAGGCTAGTTCAGTAGCTCCATGAAATCCTTGGTTGTATACCAGCAACTTCCATCTCTACAAACTATGCCAAGATTATCACTTCAACGTGAATGGCGATAATATACAGTACGTTGTATTATGAATTATGCATTCGCCCGAAGAGGGCAAGCCTTATTAAACCGCCAGTAACCCCGGCCTTACAACCCCGGTGTAACCTATAACGATGAAATTTATTGGCTAATTTCCCAAGCACCAAAAATCGTAATTACACGTTCATAAAACGTGATAAAAACTGACAGATTTATTAGTACTTTAATTAGAATGTGAGTTATTAGAGAAGGTTGCACGCAGAGATGGCACTTACGATATTTTGGTGGTGACTGGATTAATGAGACGTATATAAAGGGTGTTTGTGAAGTAACAGAATTCGAAACCCCTCTAGTACCTTACAGAGCAGGGGTTGGTAATTAGTTTCAAGTAGGGTCCGCATACCGTTGAAAATTTTTACGTGTTACTGTATACCAGTCTGTTATTTTGCTTCATCTAAGTACAGGGAACACAGCAGAGGACAGGGGAGGGAGGAGGTGCATGGGGGGGCATATAGGGTATTTTTTACCATCACGTCAGTTGTATGGTACTTACTTGTAAAATAAGTATTAGTTAGATTCTACGTGGCTTTCAAACGTATGTAGATTTATAAGAATATTATTTAAATTGAGTAGTTAGGTAGATTTAAAAGTTAAAACTCCTGTTGCCGACCGCTGTTAGGCTGCGTTTCCACCAGAGATGTGGGAGGTAGCTGGACAGGGTGCGAGGATGCGTGGCGATGCTGTAAAACGGTGCGTAGACGAGGTGCGAGGATGTGCAGCGGGCTCGTTTCAGACTGACTGCTATTTTTTTGCTCGTGTCCGTTCACATCTCTCGCACACATCCTCGCCTTGTTTTATATGTACAAAAACCTCGCTCCGATGAGCCGTATCCACTAGAGCTGCGCTGAGCGAGGCTAGGTAAAGGAAGTGATTCTATTGGTTCTTAACAGATACATCTCTCGGTACGCATCCTCGCACATCTCTGGGGGAAATACTTACTGTACAAACATTGATTTGGCAAATGCTGCGCGGGGCTCCTATTTATGTTTGTAGAGTTAAAAGTAACGAGTAATCAAGCGGTGTGCCCCAAGTTCCTTATAAATGACTATTATATCATCAAAATACGTATAGAATAAATATTGAATAGCAAGATACCGAGAAAAAATGCTGAATGAAGTTGAAGTGTCCATTATCGACACTAAAATGAATCCAATGTTGTCCCCAAATGCAAATCCAAAAAACATTACGATGCAGATTTATAAAGTTACATTCGACGAAAACAACGTGTTTCGAATTTCTTCAACCTTATTACCAAAAGACAAAGCGTAATTTGGGTTAGCTCGACAAAGTCGCTTTGCACTTCGAAAAGACACACGAAACTGACAATTAGAGTCAAAATGGAACCTCAGGAACCGCAAAATAGAAGATTGCGAGTGTTCAACGAAATCCGGATATTCTTTTTTTTGTATTCTCTTCAAAGCTGGAGCAATATCGGGGTGAATTTAAATTTTTCACTCGATGAACAAATCTTTATTGACACGACTAAGCTGGTACAGCCCGAGGCAATGTTCGGCGCAAAACTAGAACTTTACTGTTGTTGAATGAATCCAATATTTTTAAAATGAAATAGCATTTCACTTTAAAAATTTTAGTTTTCGTTTAGTTTTCTTGCGGATTCAGCCTTTTCATTCTGATACTTTAAGGCTGCTTTCACATTAAGGCGTTAGCAGCGCGACAGTAGCGCGGCAGAAGCACAGTCGAAGACAAAAACTAAAAAAGAAAAAGATTTTTACCGTTTGGACGTTAGACGCGCGACTGTCGCGCTGCTAATGTCGCCTAAATGTGAAAACGGTCTTATTTAGTGTGGTCTGAGTTTCTTTTTCTGATCAAATTAAAAAATTATATTGGTATTAGTTATTGGAAAACTTAAGTTTTTAAACTGACATGATCACTGACATTATCAGTAAAACTAGCTAACTTATAACTTCAGTTTATCCGTGATCATGGTGCTTGCAACAGCGCCGAAATATAAGGAACTCAAAACAAATAGTAAACATGGTAATTATCCCGTTTTCAGTGTTAATGATAATTGGATTGACCTGGTAAAGGCTGCAGGGATCCGCTGGATGCGAGACGCACGGGACCGGTCAATGTGGCGACACTTGGGGGAGGCCTATGTCCAGCAGTGAAGTCTTTCGGCTGAAATGATGATGATGATGATAATTGGAAGACCTGTTCAGGTTCTCGAAGCATTCATAGATGACTCTACCTAGGAATTTAAATGTGGTGTGTGTGTGTGGTATGTCCTGTTGTTTTTACGTTACAGGAGCTGATAGACGCAACTGAAAGTGCCGAACTCGTCGCCAGTAGACGAAATCAATTTTTATTTTTTTTAACCTTCGCGCCACACTAGGATTTTCTCCTTTATCGTGGCTGCGTTTAAAAACATTTAAACTAACATACACAAACAGCCAGACCCTGAACAACTACCTGTAGATCATACAAAATAAATATTTGTTCCGTGTGGGGATCAAACCCGCGACACGCAGCGCAGCAGCCAATAGCTCAGCCACTGTGCCAACCGTGCCGTCGATACGCCAAGAAGAAGTTATTCGTGCCTTTTATTGAATGCTGATAATCATACCCCTTTGTCAGGGTTGTCAGCTATTACGAATACATCACCATATTTTAAGACCTATTAATTTTCTAATGGACTCACCATTCAGAAGCAGAATGAGCATTAATTACACTAATTCAATTTTAATATCAAGATCAAAGTTAGCCCCGAAATTTTATGTTTGTTGAGCCAAAGGCCTCGAGGGCTTGTAATAAGCCCATCACTCCAATTATGATTTCTTGTTTAATTTTACACTTTCTAGCTATAATATTAAAGTTGAAATCTGTTTGTAGATACAATTTCAATTAACCAATTAGTCATTGATGAGTGCTGTTGAATTGTAATATGTATCTACGAAACGTTATTTTATTGGTACAGAGTTGGTACTGTGATAGTACTGGTGGTGTTGTGATACCAAATGTAAGCAATCAAATGTGAACCTTTAAACAGGTGGGTCCCTGGTGACCTGTAATACAGGTGTTACTACCTACCACAGGCACCAGTGATCCACAACCAAAATCGTTGGCTACTGTGTGTCAATATTGTTTGTATATTTTGGCTTGTGGTGAAAAATAAACACTTACTTACTTACTTACTGGGATATTCTAGGCTACATTAATAATAAAATTGACAAACTGAGTACAACAGTACTTGTGCCGATAGTCATGTCGGCCAATGGCTTAATAGCCAATAGCCTCGACTAATATCTGAAGAGGTCCTCGCTGGGCAACTGGATCAAGGGCTTGATTCAGAAAGCAGTACTTCTGGACACGGCGCGTATTGTAAGGAGGTTAACCTCTCTCAAGAGCCCTGACCACCGATAACTCGGACCCTGTTCCCGATGCCAGTGGGCTACTGTTTTCTATATTTTAAATGATTTAATTTAATTTTTGTTACTAAAAATGTGAATAATATGTTAGAGAAATGAATAAAGTAAATTGACAACATGACTCACAAAAAGGAGTTAATATTGACATTTAAATATTCAATGAATGAGAGTTAATTTTGCACAGTAAATAATTACATCAAAATCATACCATTAAAGTTATCCAATTTCAGTAGTATTGTGTTGATGTTATTATTTTTTTATTGAATGTACACACAGCGTCAATAATTATTAACCCCTCAAGCTTTAACATTTTCAAACTTGAGGGGTTAGCACTTACTGACGCTGTGTGTACTACCGAGTTCACTGACCGTTGAACGCTTTTCAACCTTATTATTAAGGGCATAAGGACGAAAAGTGGTCAGATTAAAACCATCTTTAATCAATTTCACCAGAACTTGATACTACTTAGTCTGTTTCACTTTTATTACTTTTATTTTCAATAACACAATCTCGAATTAACAACAACTCTAAAAAGCAAGGGTACTGCAAAACAATTTATGAAAGAACGCTTAATAAATATCTCCGTTAAATTTGCAACTTACAGTGTCTGATATCTATTAATTCATATTTCAGGTAAGATCCAGAGTGCTTCTAGAAACTTCCTTTCAGACTATTCCAAACTTCAGTAAGTCCGATTTTACTTCCATAACTTTATTAAATTGCATGTAGCATACACAGTCCGAAGTACTTACTGATATTGCTCTACTTTAGCATATTACTTCGCGTTATTTGAAAATACTGCGGGCCATTGAAAAGTATACGTTTGAATATTTCATTCCATTTTCAAATGTTTTCGCGTGTCATGTCAGCAGATGGAGTTTAGGTATTACGCTTCGAGAAAACGTTTTTATTTAAAAACAATCTCACTGAAACCGATGCGGTCTTGTATTTGAAAGTTTTCGTGTTCAATTTTCAAAAATTCTGAAATATTCTTTGGAACGTGTTTGACAGTATTGAATAATAAAATAAAACCAGTCCTTGCTCAAAGGTCAGTGCTATTGTAGATTTGAACTTTTCGTAAAAGAATAATCTGTAACTTACTTTTGTTCATCAGCATTGAATCTTTGTGCAAAGTTTGTATTTCATCATGGTACTTATTGTTTGTAATAAAACAGAGAGAGAAAATAAAATTTGTATTTCACTTATATTTCAATAAAAAGGAAAAAACAATGGCAAGTTACACTCAACGCATTTTAACAAGCTAAAAAGAAAAAGTGTGTGTTGCCACACTTAAAAAATATTTTAAGGCACATTAATGTTGCAAACAAAAAAAATATTTAATTTGATTCTAAATTACTATAAATCACTGCAATTAATTGCATTAATTTATAATATTTCAGAAATATCAAAACATATGTTCGCATTGTATTGAACACAACCATTTCAAGAAAAGGCAATCAAAGTTATATGTATATTTTTAGATGCTTCTATTACATCATCAATATTAACTAATATTTATTAGTAACTATTCTACTTCATACATAATCTAAATCTAAAACCGAATTTTCCTCTATACAAAACACAATTAACTAACAAACTCGTTTCGGCTAACTTTATTAGTTCATTCTCTCGCAAATATTAATGACCAAGTACTGAGTCAAAATGCATGCATTTTCTCGGCCGCCACTGTACCATTACATACGCAGTGGGCAGTAAGCCAAAATAGATATAAAGTTAGTAATTGCTTAGGAAGCCGTTTACGGGAAATTTCCTCATAGAAATTATGGTTAAATATTATAGTAAATAAGTTTTTATGTTATATTTAGGGTAACATAATTATTATTTGTATAACAGATATGTATTTAGGTTTTTTTTTTCCATTAGGTTTTTTTTAATGTAAAAAAAAAACAAAATGGTTTCTCAGTAGCAGATACGGAATCTGAATTTGTTCCCGGTTAATATTCCATGTAATAGGCTGGCCCCCTATTACATGGAACTTAAGCATGACTTGCGAAATGTGGGTGTACTATTCGGGACACATCTGCCTTATTTATTTATTTATTTAACACTTCAAGCACAAAAGTACAGAGGTGGACTTACACTTCAGGGACTACAGGCCTGATGTTATGTGTGATGTATTAGGAAATTTGAAGTAGGTAGGTTTGTAATTTCGAGTTTCGGCACTGAGCCTAGCATAAAAAATCCAGCAGTAATCTTTGATATCGACATTTATTTAAGTATCACCGAGTTATCACTTAAAACACTCTCACCCACCCACTCACTCAGTCACTCACTTGTTTGATATAATCATTTCAAGTAAATGTACTGTCAGCTGTGAAGCTACCTTTCATAAAATAAATAAATAACATAATCCAGTTGATATAACATTGTAAGAAAAAGTTAAGCGACATTGTAAGCACCAATCCTTAAAAAACTTTAAAGATACTTTGGTGTCAGTAGGGGCAAGTGCTGTTCCTATGGACGCTTGTACCTGTGGACACAATCGATTCCTACGAATCTAGAAACCTTAAAATTCTAATTTGAACGCGACCGTAAAGTTTTATCTATGGTTTACGTTTTTGACGTGTCGCCATCTTTTTATTCTGTGTTGTTGTTATTATGCCGGGTATGAAAGTTTTTTGCGCCAAAAAGTAAGTTATTTTACTTAATTTAAATTACATTTACTGTGAAAATCCTTACGATATCGGTTTGATCGTGTTTGCAGTATGATCTGTGTTGTTTATTTAGTTAGTTAGTGTTTTTTCCCTGTCTGTAAGTTTGTTTTATCGTCAATGTTAGATCAGTTTTATTTTTAATGTCTGATTTTGTACCTGTGGACAAAAATATGAGTGTACCTGTGGACTGTCCACAGGTACAAAAATATCATAATATTGTTTACTTACAAAATCTGATCAGCCGTTCTGTTTATTTTTTTCAGTGCCTCGTAGTAAAATTGGTTTAAAAAGAAAGGGAATATGCTCTGATACACTCACAGCAGCCGTAAAAGAAGCAAAAAATGGAAATTCAATAAGAAAAGTAGCTGAAAAGTATAAAATACCGAAGTCAACCATCTTTAAATACTTAAAGTTACATAAGAGCAATGATTTGAAGAATAACATACAACTATTGAAGAATGATGTCAGAAAAGTATTTGATCCGGAAGAAGAAATTTTGCTGAGCAAATATTTAAGAAAAGCTGCATTTCTACACATGGGTTTAAATACAAAACAATGCAGAGAATTGGCTTACCAATACGCTGTTTCTAAACAGAAAACAAATCTACCTGCTAACTGGGAAAAGCACAAAATGGCAGGAAACGGGTGGCTCCGTAATTTTCGACTTCGTTTCCCAGAATTATCTCTTCGCAAACCCGAACCAACGAGCATAGCGCGAGCAACTAGCTTTAACAGGACAAACGTGAATGATTTCTTCGACAACTTAGAATCGGTCATGACACGATACAACTTTCTACCAGGATCGATTTATAATGTGGATGAGACTGGGATCTCCACTGTTCACAAGCCAGGGAAAGTGTTGGCTCCTAAAGAGATACGCCAGCTAGGGAAAATGACTTCAGGAGAACGAGGAGTGAATACCACAATGATAGGCTGCATAAATGCTGTTGGAAACGCTGTGCCTCCTGTGTTCATATTCCCAAGGGTTTTCTACAAAGATAACATGTTGAAAGGAGCTCCACCTGGTTCTTTGGGTGTGGCTAATCAATCCGGGTGGTCTACAGAACCGATTTTTAATAAGTTCTTGGATCACTTTATTAAATTCGCTAAACCAATAAAAGAGAATCCAGTTCTCTTAACAATGGACAATCACGAGACTCATATCTCCATTGAGATAATTGACAAAGCCAGAGATAATGGAATAATATTATTGACATTGCCTCCACATACATCAAATCATTTGCAACCACTAGATCGTACAGTTTTTGGACCATTTAAAAGCCAATACAGCCAAGCAGCTGACAGATGGATGCTCAATCATCCTGGTAAACCTATTACCATTTACGACGTAGCAGAAATAGCTGGAGAAGCGTATGGAGTCTCGTTTACACCAAAAAACATCGTGAAAGGCTTCGAGGTTTCAGGGATTTATCCGTACAATAGAAACATATTTTCCGACGAAGATTTCTTATGCTCATATGTGACTGATCGTCCAGACCCAAGCCAAAACTTAACTGGAAACCTGTGCAAAAATCAAGAGCAGCCTAATATTGAAGTCACCGGAACAGATCAAGAAACCCCGATGGTTAGTTTGGATTCACAACAACCCGTTGACCAGGTTTCCAGCCAAACCTACCCAGATGACTTGGATCAATACGAACTATTTGAAGATTCTGTTATTCAGGCCATCCCAGAACCAGTTTCGCTAATCCAGAAGGATGGTCGGCTAATAGTAGAACAACCCGTTTTCAGAACTCCACTGAAGATTATAGATCCACAAATAACGCCCGAAACCGTCCGCCCATTTGAAAAAGCTGGTCCTCGAAAGGGTGCTCTACGTGGAAAAAAGCCCGGAAGAACAAGAATTCTGACAGACACACCAGAAAAAGATGAAATTCTAGGTGAGGCATTAAAAAAAGCAGAAAAGAAGAAAATAGCAAGCCAGAGAACGGACAAGAAAAAAAACGCAAAAGCTGTTCAAAAAATATATTCTACCAAAGCTATTTCAAAATCCAATTCCTTCAAAATTGCTGCTAGTTGCTCCAAAAGTCATCCAACACCTCTGCTGGCTAATAATCTTTCGGAACCTGGTCCTTCTAACGCGATTTCGAATGAGAAATCTGGCGAAAAAAATATAAAAATAATTCAAGAAAAGAAGTTATCGTTTGTTAGATGTGTGAAGTGTAAAACTTATTCCAAAGACAAAAACCAAATGCTCAAATGTAGTTTTTGCAATCATAGTTATCATATTTGTTGTGTTCCGCTGTCACACAGAGAAAACTTTGAGTCTGATGATGAGGGTGAAGGTTTCATTTGCGTGGCATGCTTCGTATTAGACAATGATGACGATAGCGATGAATCTACTCAAAACTTGTATGAAGAGTGTCGTAATGAATACAAATAAGTTTAATAGACTATGTTTACGTTTGTTTGAAGTTGTTTTTAGAAGTCTGTAATATTTTATAATTGTTTTTTTTTCTTTTTTATGGTCTAACTAATGTGAACCGTCCCTAGGTACAACACCATTCCAGGTACTGTACATAGGTACAACCGTCTGTTGTACCTGTGGACAAATATGGTGTTTTTAAAAAAAGTTGATTATTTTCGTAAGTGTAAGTGATATTGAGACTAGAATATTAGTTTAAGAAAGGCTGATTATCCCTTAAGAAATGTTAATGGTTAAAAATAAAAAAAAACTTAACTAATTCAGATATAAAAAATATTTTATTCCAAATTCTGGAAAGTGTCCACATGTTCCGCACTTGCCCCTACCATTAGTATCAAAACTTTGTTTTAACAGCAGATAGAGTAGTGAGTTTGCTGAAAATGGTTCCGAGGTTAATATTTCAGATATGAAAAGTACATGATGGCTTTTTGACTTGAATTAACACAAAACGAATGAGTACATTCTCCTATCTAGGCCTATTTTTTGCCATCTAGGAGTGTTATTGCATTCCAGTTTGAAAGTAAGGTCGACGGGTGCTGCTGTAAAAGCTGTTCATGAGATATTTCAACACTCCTGTGTTGCTTGTGTTTTTTTTTTAATACTAAATAGGCTGTATGTTGCGATTGGCCGCAACTCGCCTGATGTGAAGCAATGATGCGGCCTCGGGTGAACCGATTCACTCGAACGTTTAAAAGATCGAGATTATAATGGTCAGGGAACAGGGAATCCGGCAGTGAATTCCACAGACTGACGGCCCGCACAATAAATGTGGAAGCATAGCGCTTTGTTCAGGTCCGTGGAACATCAACCAGCCAACGGTGACGCTTGAGTGTTTCTGATTTTCATGGGTGGCGGTGTTCACTGGGACTGGACTGCCACCTGATTTTAATCTTACTTCAGGGTGTGAAAGAGAAGCAGCTAGACGTCCTGTATAGCTCTTTTTCTTTCCCACACTAAATAAGATTAAAGTTCATGCCATAAGGAGTGGCGGTAGACCTTTTGATGGATCGCCTGTTTATTTGCCAACCAATATCACAAAACGAAAGAATCAATTGCTTTTAACAAACATAACCCACAATATAAATCAAACTGTAGCCTAAAATATATATTTTAACGTCAATAACAAAAGATCAGATCTCCGCAAATCGAGTTATTGTGTTTGTAGTTCGCTGACCTAAAAATAATTGAGAGAAAGGCAATTTTCAAGACAAATAATGATATTGGACTGAAATTGAGTTTTGTGAGATGTTGAGTGATACTTACGATGAAATGCGCGTGGTACCTAGTTTGAGGAATTATATACTTTAGAAAAATCATTAGTTATCCTTCTCTTTTTTATCTAAACAAAATCGGGCATCGGAGAATATCTTCTTCTTCTTCAACCTTTGGCCACCCAATGCTGAGTGTCATTAAAATCTTTAAACTTTTGGCGGTTTTGTGTCATGGCTATCCAGTTTTTTCCGACTACTTTATTCAGATCGTCTGTCCACCTACTCAGTTGTCTTCCCATATTCCTCAGTCCCATCACTCCAGTGCTTTCTTCCCCGTCTTCCATTCAGTTTGCGGCAAACGAGGCTTATATAAACTTATATCAAAGAATATAAGTTTCACTAATTAGATGTGTCATCATATGCCTAGCCTTTTCCCAACTATGTTGGGGTCGGCTTCCAGTCTAACCGGATGCAGCTGAATACCAGTCTTTTTCCATCAAACGACTCTGACCTTTACAACCCAGTTGGTACTTTCGGGTCACTAACTACCTATAACGACTGTCAAAGATCTACATATGACAACCGGGACCAACGGTTTAGCGTGATTTCTGAGGCGCGGAAGAAACTCGGTATGTAATAGGTAGTCACCGATCCACGGACCAATCTAGGCAAGCGCGGCTAAACCTAAAGATCGACCCGAGCGGCTGTTATTATTTAGCCAAGAGCTACTCCATGTCATCAATGAGATGTGTACAAACTAAAAACATTTTTTTCTTTTTTATATGTATTCTGATTGTGTTTTTAATTGTAAATTTGTTAGCTTATGTAAGTTATCGTATCTCCTTTATATCTGTTAAGGTGTTATTTAAATAACTAAAAAAAAAAAAATCTTTACAAAAATGTGATACTTAACCCGTACAATCTCGAGTTCAAAATAATGTAAATACTTAGTAAAACCCAAAACTGATTATCTAGTGGTGTAACGATTGCAAATTAAATAAATATAGAACCTATTTCAATAATTAGTTTCGAAATAGTATCTTCGTAATGTTCAACATAACATTAAAATCAATACAGTAGGTGAAAAACACTTTTGCAAGTTGCTACATAAATTCTCAAGTATGCAATATCGTCTAGAAATACGTACGTAGTTCCAATAATCCCTGAGAGATATTCAAAAGCAATATTGAATATGCAATTCTTGTATCATTCCACACCATTCGCATAAACCGATACTAAGAAATCTACATTCTTTTAAAGATATCTCAAACTTTATAGAAAAGATACGTAGAAGCAGTCTATTTTAGGCTTCCACCAGTGTGAGAACCTTAAGCGGGTGGAAAGGCGGACGTGAAATATCAAAATCTGTGTCCATGTCCATCTTTATGCAAGCTGTACTTTACTCTGCAGCTTCTGAGAATGACTTCAGTGGTTATCCATCATATTTTTTTGTTTTTTTTGGATGAGAAATCATCAAATGACCCCCCCTCCCTCCACTCTGGGCAGAGCGGAAGGGAGTGTCAGACTTGTACTGACTAAAAATCATCCATATTCCTTCTTTGCCCTTTGTGTTCCAGGGCCACGGTATCTCTTTCGAACAGTCCCGCAGCCATTTTTATCTGTCTTACACAATAATATACGACGGAGATGTCTACGTAAATTTTCAAACAGTTTATCTTGTCGTTGTTCGCGTCAATAGGGAAGATTTCTGTGTAAAAAATTGATTCTATTTAGTCCGTTAGTTAGATTAGAGAAAAATATTTGATACGTATTTTTTGGTTTTATCAAATCAATTAAATTTCCTTGAGTCGTCACTTTCCGGTAAAAAGTGTAACAAAGTGTGACGTAACACGAGATTTCGACGCACTGTATCGTCATTTTTTGTTTACGTGAAAAAAGAAAAAATACGTGTTCAATATTTTTTAGAAATCTATCTGATGGACTAATTAGATTTTTTGTTCATCTACCCTATTGTTTTACCTTTCTCTACTGCTGGCTGAAACAGCTAGCCATGTAATAAAACCTTCTAATGATCATTTTTACTAATTTCGTCGTCAGACGTTTCACAACTAGTGAAAGATGGCCAATGAAAGACAAAAAAATACAAAAAGTGAAGTCTTTCATACCGGTTAAGTCGCGCCCGCCACCGCACCCGCTACCGCTCATTCACTCTAGACGAGGCCTTTAAAAGATTCCAGCGTGTGAATAAGAATAAACTTTTCAGCGCTGTATAACCTTTGGAGCACTTAAGTATATTGCTCTTATTAAATATTGATACGTTAAACGTAAGAGCTTTTAGGCATATTATATGAATGATGCGCGTTTACATATTTTAGGGACGTGTCTGTGATGTTTAGGAATTATTCTTGAATGAAAATGTGTTTGAAAAGATTAAATTCTTATCCGCAGTGCCGAATTTTGTTTGTAGTTTATTGAGATATCTGTTGACGATATAAAGAGAGGTTACTGTATCATTATAATTATTGAAAGATGAATTGTTTGTTTTGTACTAGATATTTAACTGTCAAATCGACAACAACCACCCACTCAATACAGATTACCACAATCATCTACTAAATACAGATTACTTAGCTGCGTCTGTACTAGGCGAGCCGAACACGAGATGAGCACAAGCGGAGCATAAATTCCCTTGGCGTGAGTTCTCGGTCGAGGCTTCTAAGTCCGTTAAGCGAATTCGTGCTCCGATCGTGTTCGGCTCGCCTAGCATAGACGTAGCTTTAGGTAATCTGTATTAAGTGAATGATTCTACCAGCAATATTAAAAAAAAAACTTTCGTCAGGAAACATATCAGCAATCTTAAACCAAAATAAACACGAAGGATAATGTTGTCAACACAACCATGTTAATGATTTCCTGCAATAAGAAACCTCCATCATAAAATGTTTCATAACTCAATTCACTACACAGAACCGTATTCACTCAAATATAAAAAAAAGATATAACACAAGAGAACTCAGTCCTAAAATACGTAAACCTTTCTCCAAAAACGAATCCCAAACTTTCGTCCTTATTTAACTTTGTATTTCCTTACTCAAAATGTACGTGAGAATATTTCTTATTTCAAGCATTCTGCTCCGATCTCACGGGTGCGATTCGAATTTTCGTTGTTCAAAATGTGGAGGCAAAGCAAATCGTTGGCATTTTAAATTTGTTATCGGTACGTGATTGAACGCCTAGGCTGTTTCCCGTTGGTTTGCTTTGAAGGATTTCACACGTAGATGGTCAAAGGAGGTCAGTGTGATGTTCTCTAAACACTCAGAGTGGTACAGAAGACAAACAGGCGTACATACGTGCTAACGCATAAACTTTAACCACCTTATCTGTGCAGGTGGAAAAACACAGAACTAAAGCCGCGTAGACACGATCAGAGTATGCTCGGACCGAGTGGTCTCGGATACTTACTCGGACGCATTGTCATATTTAATTAATACAAGTATTTTTAAGTGTAATTTTACTTCTTATAAGTTTTTGTATTTTGTGACTTATAGCGCTACATGTAATGTTGCTATGATTGGTGGTAAATAATTAAATCAAATAAATATAGGCACAAAGTTTTCCATATCGATGCAAATTTTCTTGACCTGCAACACTATCTTGACCTTTACACTTTAAGTGGTCATACTATACTGACCTCCAAAGAAAAATATGGGGTTACTCTATGGCGCGGCGTTCTAATTTGGAAACCCAAGGATTACCGAAACGCCTACCTTTTCTGATCTAGTTATACAGATTAAAGTGTACGTACGTCTGATATAAGTAAGGTACGGAGATCTCAAAATGCCTCAAAAAAGATATGCCAGTCGTGAAACTTGCACTTACTTCTTGAAGCGTTATCTGAATGTAACCAAACTTTAAGCATTTATTTCAAGTAGGCCAGTTACAGGCACTTTTGAATTATCGAAACAAAGACAACAACTAAATATAGGTACAGTCCCAGTCACAAGACATAAAAACTGTGAAAGTACTGTAGTTGCCCATTCCCTAACGTAGATCTCTGCGGAGAAGAACTGGCAAGAAACTTCATGGACACTCTTTTAAATCAGAATAAATAACCTTTTGTAACCTACAGTTCTTTTCTGAACTTAATTTCAAACAGTAATCAAGAGTATGAAATTGGTGATCTGGTTTATGTATTTTACCTACTGCACTGTTCTGAACCAAAATTCTCGAGAGAGAAAACATAATTAAATGTGCTGTATGTGTTAATATCAAGACTATACAGAAATCTTATGATTAATTCCACACACGAACCACATACATAATATGCCTATTATTCCCTTCAGCAACAGAATCAGACGGCCAGTCTATTTAGGAGCACTCGGCCCGAATATCCGATTTGATAGGCTTTATGTTAGCCCGCCCTTACCAATTATGCCCTACCGTGAGGCTTATAGAATCGAACGTCTGGACCCTACCCCTTAAATAGATGTGACTAAGCAGTATAGCCTAAAAGAGTTTGGTGGTCCCGGTATTGTTAGAGAAAATTGTATAAATGAGTTGGCGGAAATTGGGCTTAATTACGGTCTGTTTGTGTAGCTGCATCCGTAATGACGTGTCATGATTTGGTCTTTCTTTTATTATTTAGTTACCATCGTTACGTGACATTTAAATTTAGGACCGATAGCAAGCTCCTGTGTTAATTTAAGAGTCAGTATAACAGCCAGTTAAATCCTATGAATAACGGCAACTATCATCGCAGTATGTACATCAAAAACTCAGTCGTTTGGTGACGCTCGCGATGGGTAAATTTATCTTGTGAATTCAGTGAGATGCGGCTAGGTACATGAAAATTGTTTACCCATTAAGAGAGGGCAGGGACCGCGAGAAATTTGAAAAATAGGTGTTTTAAGAAACTATTGCCGTAGCTGCGTCGAGCCTGCACCCGTAGAGTGCTATACGGACAGCTGCAGCTCAGACGGATTATCACAAAAATTTTGACGGGATCCACGTTTTGCAATCCCCTTTTTCTTCTAATTTTGGAGGGTCATATTTTCTTTGCTTATTAGTTGCTGAAAAAAAGGAATGACAGGGACGTGTCTACAGTAAACCTAGATTTTATGACAAATAAAAATGATTGCTCTAGAGGCATTATTCAGGAAGAAAAAAGGGGAAAACGAAACGTCGATTTCGTCAAAATATTGCTGGAGAATCGCAGCCGACTGTGGTAGCAACTAGTCGCCATCTGTGCGGCCGCTCTTAAATAAAATAATAAGGTTGTTATTTTCCATAGATGAACTTTTAACGAGTTTTGAAGTAAACAAATTCAACGATATAATGTAATTTCCGAAAATGCAACTTCGAGAAAATACTGTTTACGTCGAATTTTTGTAAAATCCCAAACGCTACGTGTTGTAGGGATAAAGCAACTAATAAATACGAGATAATTTCAAGGAGAATGGTCTGCTGTTTCCTGAGTTCCGTATCACATAATAGAATTTATAATAGAAAGTAAGCAAAGGTTTTTTGAACATTTAATTGGTTACATTAAGAAGCATTTTGCCTTGTACTCTCTACTGTTAAAAACTTCAAAGAATACAAATGGCGGTTCGTTAACTTTCGGATTTTATTCCGTTGAGAATGGAGGCCGGAATTGCGTTTATTATGGCATAGAGCTTTGTTTTACTTGGAATTTGGAATTAAACCAATTGAAACTCAGTTTCTTTTATTTTAATGGGTTTAAGAAGATTTTTTTGTATTTGATGTGAGTTTTTATATAAATACTAGCTGAAAAAGCCTACCTACCTAACCTTTTTTTTACCCTACCCTACCTACCCCGTAATCATCTAGTGGTGTGAAATATACTATACGACCTATTCTCATACCTACCAAATATACATAAAATTTTTTATACAAATCGTTCGAGCCGTTTCGGAGGAGTGCGACCACAAACACCGTGACACGAGATTTTTATGTTTAAGATAGATTGTTTGAAATAGGCTTGGGCTATGTTAGTAGTAGAGTGAGTGAGAAGAGTGAGCTAGTAGTTTAGTACGAATACTTTTCAACAGGAATGATGTTTTAATTTTTATTAACCTCCTACCAAAAGATGTTCAAAAAACACTCATTATAATTCACCTAAATATTTATAAAGTAAAAAAGACTAGAATGTTTTTCCATAATAAAAACTGTGCAAAAACAATGAATAATAATTGAAACGGGACCAAAAAATAGTAATATTTAGGGCGCGACCTCCCAAATTTAATTGAAATGCGTAAAGACATGGGGTTGCTGTGGGAACCCTCCTCTACTTTCATTAAAATCATTTGTCGCTCAGTCTCCCTTCCAATGGCTTCTGTATTTTGATTTTGTTATGTGTAGGGTACTCTAGGGGTTCTCTTTGTAGTACTGTCATCAAATGGTTTTGCTTTCTTTTGGAGTTATTAAATCATAAACCCCAGTTCAGCAATCGCTGCTACTGTATTAATTTATGAATTAGTCATGTTTCGATTGATGCACCTTCTCCTTTTATCATTGTCTTTGACAGTAACTTTCACGTTATGGTTAGTTATGATTCTGTGTTTTTCTTTATTGTTTTCTATTGACATTTCAAGTGTGGCTTGTGGCTAAGCAATACCAGCACGGGTCGGTCTTTAGGGTGAAGCAAGCGGCAGGTTCGTGGTCCACAGCTGGTCTAGGACCATTCATTGTATAACGAGACCCCTGTTCCCGTAAATACGTTAAACTTTTGGTTCCGGTTGATCATTCAGTAGTCGGGCCGCACCAAACTAATAAATTGGGACTTTTCCGAGGTTATGAGATAATTCACGGTCAATACAGAAGTAGTTCTGGATTTAGTCGTTACAAGTAGTCTGAAGTCCGGAACCCAGTCTTAATAAGGGATATATATGTCGGATATGTCGGGATTTATTCCGTTAGGCTCGTACATCATGTGCGCAGACGATGGGTTTCGTGCTATGAAAACACACTGAGAGCGATACACTGTTTCTAGCAAAACCAACTAATTACTTGAGATTACAACTTAATACAATAACACTACTACGGGGCACTATTAATCGGGTACAGTTCCAAGACGTCTCAACTCTGCCGCGATCAGACACTGAATGTCTCCCTCGCCTCGGGCTGAACATCAGGGCTCTGTAGAAGCACGCTGTGGTGTGGGTAAACTTTTAAGTAGGTCGCGTGATGTCACCACCGGCGACTTGCAATTCATTTTATGTCCATACTGATGACCGGCTCTGACATATGTATATAGTTTTACCCTCAATGTATAATACAGCTGAATACGGTTATACTGCAAGTCAACCCTAACACAATTATGAAAAGGCTAGGTCTGTGAGTCCTTTTTTACAATTCAAACCATGAAACAACACAGAGCTTACAATACCTACATATATGTTGTCCGAAATGGTCATTCATCACCCGGCCATCCTGTTGCTATTGATACATAGCCTCAACAAAAAACATGAAATTCCAAATTCCATCAAAAAATTTCGTCCTTTTTGAACCGCGTGTCAATATTCAGTTGGAGCAACCACAGGGCTTTTGTTTACGAATTCACGGTGCGTATCGGTATGCGTATAATATAGTGCGTTGTGCGTACTGGCGTAGTGGCAAGAGTCCTGTGGGATAGTTGATAAATATGTATGTATTGGGACAGACGGCCCGCCACCTGGGGTTGCCATAATTGCTTTTCTGTCCCAAATTATACATATTTATTTTTGATTGAATCCGTTTGTTTTGTTTCGATACATGACAAGTCAAATGTTGATTCCGTTTTCGCGTGGGCGAAGCAAATATGGATTTGGGAGTGAATGACAGAGTTGTGATATATTTGTTTGTATCATACGGAGTTTAACTTTATAATAATCCTTTGATGCTTTATCGGACTACTGCAAGTTTAATAAGTTATTTTGTTAACAAAACATAATTAATAAATAATTATAAAATTTTGGGCTCAGATCGTTTCTATTCATTCGTGAATTTATTTCTAGTAGCACCTGAGACTGCAACTGTTATGATTAACAAGTTCATCATGGTTTAATAGTCTTTAGCTGATGAAAGTCATACATAATTTGTTTGCAGCAAAAGCAATATTTCAATCCATTTTATTTATGACTGTAAACTCTGAAACAGTTTATGGAGATTAAAAACAAATTTATGGAGGACATTGACATGTAAGGTTTAAATTGAAATAATTCCAGCTCTGTAAATATCAGAAACGATAGCTAGTTATTACCAACTAAAAGATATTTCTTTGAAGTCTGATTTTCATCTGCTAAGTCGCATGTCTACTTCGTAAACGGATGTTTTTCTAAAAATACATAATGTCAAAGCTTGGATAAGCCGAAAGGGGACGTCGACGAGTAAAGTTAAGTAAAAAAAAGTCTGTCTTGTTGCGATGGAGGTATATTGATAAATTCGTGAGATATCCGATTCAACTGTTGGGATTCATATTTTAGTTCTAGTATTTCTTTACTTATTTTTCTTTGGACCAACATTTTGTATTAAATAAAGATGGTAAAATGTTTAGCGTTTTAGTTCTTACTCGTTTTGGGATTTTCATTTCTGATTTGTAACATTTCTTTTGCTATTCTGTTTGATATTTTTTTCTAAATCCTTTCCTTTTTTTTTTGACTTTTGATGTGTTGCCATGTAGCCTGTTTCAGGGCACTAATAAATAGATAATGATTGGTTTATTCATGGTTAGTTACGCTTGTTACAATTAGTGTTTTGTCATTTAAATCTTTTTGTATTGAGATTGATCGACCCTGGATGGGTGACCACCGACTTCATACCGAGTTTCCTCCGTGCATCGGAAAGCACGTTAAGCCGTTGGTCCCGGCTGTCATTTGTAGATCTTTGACAGTTGTAACAGGTAGAAAGTGGCCCGAAATTCTGACAACCAGTCTTACCAAGGGATGTCGTATTTCCCAGAACTAACTGGGTTATGAAGGTCGAATAGGCAGGCGTGGTATTCAGCTGCATCCGGTAAGACTGGAAGCCGACCGTAACATAGTTGGAAAAAGGCTAGGCAGATGATGATGAGTATAAATCCTTTGACGTGTTAATCATGGCAATCAACTAAGACATTGGAAACTATTAGTAGGTTTCCTTTTATGATTTCAACACACATAATCCAACACAATTATTCATGAATGTATTACCCTCCTACAAAATTAATTTCCATCGTGAAATATAAATGTACGGGTATTGTAATCAGGGATGTAAAGCCTGTGCTTACGCAAGGTTATTATATTAATGTGACATGTATGAAATATAGGGCTTTTATCTCTACTGATATAATTTGTCGGTGAATTGTTACTGCTCGTGTTTTATGATATGGAATTATTGTCTTGCCATTAACTATAATTGAGCTAATGAGGCCTGGTTTTACAAGACAGTTGGTTTTGAGATATTTAGGGAAAACGTTTCTTCATCTTTTCTAGACGATGGTACTCTTCAGATCTGGATTATGGTGGTCAGCTGATAGGCAGTCGGTCCATGCAGAATACTGGTATTCAGCTATATCCAGTAAGACTGTTAGTAGCCGACCCCAACATGGTTGGGAAAAGACTAAGCAGAATGAAGATGGTACTCTTCCGATCAGTAAGATCCACTAGGCTACCACGTCAATAGCAGGGTTAGAGGTGTGTATAAGGTTCTCAAAAGTGCTCTTGTATGGAAATTAAGCATTGCGGACCCACCATACCAATGGCCCAATATGGCCCGGTATGGTCGGTTTAAAACTATAACACTGGGAAAATAGTATTGAGGACTACAAGAGCATGAATTAGGAGCTACCTATACTTAGGAATGTTTACTTATTTATAACTATTAGTATCTGGCACACATGCGTGAAAGGTTCAGGAAGTGGGTCGTGTTTTGGATAAAACTTCAGTAACGTTATGTGTCAAACGGTCTGTAATCCACCATTTTGCCAAGTTGTATTTGCAGCGCTCTACTTGGGCACCTACGCAATGCACACGCTAATTATTTATTTTGATTCATCGTTATTCTTATGTGAAAAAGTTTCTCTCACTAAAGCTCATCTTAAGTATAACAGATAGGTACTGTGGGGATCGTTTGTATGTTGTATGTGGTTTTAGTGTTTAGTGTAATAAATAAAAGTCGTTTTAGAGCAGATTCAATCCTTATTTAGATATCAAATAAAACCATATTTTTACGCGACTACGGCGAAGCCAAAAGGAAGGGTAATGATTTTAACAGTCTATGTATGTTTGTATTTACGAATGTTCCTTCGTAGCGCCTAAACAATTCATCCGATTTTGATGAATAAGGTGTCAATCGTTTCGTTATTATAGCCCGGGTAACATAGACTACATTTTAACCGACTTCAATGTTAGGAGGAAACCCGGAATTCAATTAGAGCATGATTATTCAGTAGTCGGATTTTTTAGTTGTAGTCTATAACACGAATTCTTCAAGTCATTCTTTTGACGCACGCCTAAACTGTCTCAACTTTATTATTCTTATTTAAACCGTATTGTCTATTTTCTGTTTCTTTACAACGTGCCAGAGTTAATTCCTCAATGACCACAGAGGTTAAAATCTCAATAGTACCTACTCCATACTCTTCATGCCTCATGCCTACATCTATCATGACCTTCTAAAACGATTTGGATTTCTTCTAGCTAAGCAATGTGTGAGACATTTATTAAATATTTGTCTTCCGAATAAACAGAAAATATTTTATTCATCAAAACGAAACCGAACAGTAATCTCTTCGTACACAGAATCGACTGAGACCACAATTTATTTTACTCTTACCAATATCCGAAACTAAAATTCGCAGACACGAAACCATTCTCTATAACTAGTCTATCCAAGTCCCATACGCCAGTAATAGGTACAGTCGGGTTGCCAATAACTACACTCTCATTCTCCGAACGGATGCTGAATAAGCAGAAATTCTGTCCAATTTCCCGGTCTGTCATATTTATTGGCCCTACGATTCGTACGACGGAAACGCTGAGTGTATGTCCGATCGTAAACCAGTGCAGAATTAACGAACTCACCGTCCAGTGTCCATCGAATTACTGAACGTGAGTGTACTTTTGATATTTGATTGTTTATTTTATGAGTTTTGGTTTTAATTGTCTTCACGTTGGTTTCGATTCTAGTAGATATTAATTTCAGTTGTAACTTTTCACTCTAACTATTTTCTAGCTTTTCAATAATGACGTAATATTTTTAGAACAAAGAAGATCTTCCCAAGTCAACTTTAAGATTGTCTATCACATGACATTTAAAAATAATACACATAACCATATCTTTGTTTTTTATTAAAATCTGTCTTATACTTTTAATTTATAAGGTAAAAGAACATAACATCACAATAATTATGTTAGCTAATCCGGATATTATCACAGCAATAAACGTAAACAAGATGTTCACTATAACTCAGCTAACAAGACTTCCCGAATCACAAACCAGGTATTCATTACATGAAGACAGCGACGCAAAGACAGTTATTATAAACAATAACAGAAGCATTTCCTATAAACAATACAACGGCATTGTTCTTCAAAGGACACAAAAGGACCCGATTAAAAGGCACCAACTAAACAGAGTTATTAAGATAAGAGGCAGAGCTGTTAAAAATAGCTCCCGTAAGATAGCAGCCGGCATAAACTGGGCCTTTGAGGCTCTGGCAAACTTGAACCACGGTCTAAGTTGCAGACTTATAAGAGAAACTTGAAGAAAGCTTGACAGCTGAGCTTGAGCTTTGATATTTTGTAGACCTCAGGGATATATGAGAAGTTTTTATGGTTACATGTGTAATACATTGTTGTTTGTTGTCCGTGTCTTTTAGTTTATTCAGCTCTGAATTTGTAGGAGACTTGTTTGTTTGCTTATTATTCTTCCGTTTATGTTTTAGAGATACTTTTTCAAGTACCCCCTTTATTTGTGATCCACCTACAACAACAATAAATTATTATTCTATTCTATTCTTCTTTTAGTACTTACTTTATTCATTCATCTAGTAGATTTCTTTCTCAATGAGCATTCGTACCATTCGGTCTATCTCCATTTATGTTATTCAATGTGAATTAACTGCTAGCCTTGCTTTGCTTTATTTGGCAAACTTACAGAGCTAGCAAGTGACCTGCCAACGCAACTAAAACTGACTTCCTAAAACGCTACTTCTAACAAGTTGCAGCAGTGAATTTTAAACTTTAAATGTATCATTTTAAATTCAAAATTCTCAAAGACAATCTTTATAGTCAACGGTGTAAAGTCTTTTATTACACAGCCTGCATCCTCCATCATGTCTTCCAACGTAAAAGCGGTACTAAATTTAAATTTACAACGACTTCTATTGAAACACGTTATCGCTTATACATTGCGTCATACTGTACTGAGGAGTTGCCTGCAGCTATTGGCAATTACAGCAGCCTATCGCACTTCAAAGAGATGGGGAGACGGTGAAACGTGAAGCTTTTCACACCTTGGAGGCATTAGGATGATAAACAGATGGTGATGATGGACCTTTCCACGTGTTAATACACGAAGCAGAAAGAGATGGTGGAGATATTATAGACAATGATAACAAAATTGATACAGAAATTATTTGCTTGGAATTGGACGTGACAATGGTTTTAAACAATACCTGTGTCCGTAAGACGGATTTATTTTCGTTTTGTTTCTGGTATTGTAGGAAATAATTCGACATTATTTTATTGTTTTTGTTACGATAATGTTCTGTGTGACTCATTTGTAGAGATTAGAATTGATAAAACGATAAAAAAATTAGCCGAGTGTCAGAATATTGGACGAACGTTTTGATCGAAAATGTTGATTATCGAACTGGAAATATCGGAAAGATGAAGATATTGGAGATTGTTGTTCTATAACAGATATTTATTTTATTTTTATTTATTTATTTAAAATTATGAAATAACACCTTTACAGCTATAACGCCAATGCGATGTTACCACCACCAAGATACAATAACTTACATAAGCTAACAAAAATACAATTAAAACACAATCAGAATACATATCAAAAAAGAAAAATATTAAAATACCTACAATAAGCACACCTCTAAATATTTTCAATGCACTTCAGTGCTACTCCTGTGAACTTCATCAGACTGCAGTGAAATATATCTACCTCATCTGAGATAATATTTAACAGTCTTATGGCGCGTGACAAGGGGGCAAACTTGTTAAGGTTAGTCCTAGAGGATGGCTCCAGTAGCGTAGGCGTGGGGCGACGCGCGCCCCCGCAACCGGGTGGACGAGTTAAATTGAAATTACTACTGAATATCGATTTAATTGGCAACTTTTAGAAAATAATGTTTGAAACATTCAATTCAAATCAAATCACAAACTATTGGGTTTACAAAACTGAAATGGTTTCGTGCTAATCGAAAAAAACGTAGAAGATTTTAATTAACAAGAATAAAAAAGCGATAATTTTGATAACTTAAGAGCATAACATTCAACGGGCACAAAAACGAATGTTAACTGGCATGCTTAAGAAAATCGACAATAAATTGCAATATTTAACCATTCTAAAGGTACAATGGCATTCAAGCCGTTGCTAAAGAATATTTTAAGAAACTATCGGTAAAAAGAAAGTCAAATGTAGGACGCAGACGGGCACCTCTAGTGATGTTCAGTGCAATGCATACGTAACTGGATTTGAAAAAGATTAAATTACAGAATTTCGGGAGAAATTGTAGTCTTTAGTTACATGTACCTAAATCGAAAGTTATTCTGAAGTTAGTTTGCTACGAATATAATGTTTTGTAATATGTAAACTTGTTTTGTTTTCGGCGTCATTTAAAGTAACTACATTACTGTTCTTAGTTGTGTCTACTGTTTTCTGTTTTTCTACATACCTACTTTTAACGAAATCCTCTTTATTATACGCAGTGGTCTCAAGAGATAAACCCATTCTTTACCTACTGAATACAGTTTATTTTTATTATCTTCTTTCATCTTTGATTATTTCGTCTACTAACATTATGGACATCAATACCATCTCGGTTATGTAGTTAGTTTTAATTTATTTACTGTTATCATTCTCCTGGCCTTATCCCATTTTATTTGGGGTCGGCACAGTATGTGTTCTTGCATACTTACTTCTCTATTAGGTCGTCATCTCAGCACTCACCTCTTTTCTATTCATCTATCATCCTTCACACAGTTTCTTTATCGTTTATTTGGTCTTCCTCTACTCATACAGGGTGTAAACGCACCCTTCACGAAGCCGTCAACCAAGCATAATGTACTTCAAACTAAGTAACTTTACGCAAAAGTTACTGCTGGGAAACGACTTTTTTTGGGATGAAAAATCACGTTTTACGGTAGGACTCAATGTAACGCACTCAAAACATTATGCTGATGGATAAATTGAATAGTACGGGGGTCGTGGAGGTGTTTAAAGTAAAAATCTTACATTAAAAACATGTATTTAAAAAAAAACTAATAGAAAAATTGGAACTTTAATATCTCCGTAACTAGAAGGTTCCCAGGTATAGTCTAGATTAGAAAAAAATATTGCAATGACGGGGAGAACAAGTACGTTTCGGCTTCGTTAAGGGTCTTATTTCACCCTTTATAACCATCCAAATTCATACTACTTTAATATATGAAATCATTTTCAGTTATTTATTGTCTAGTAATATTAATTTGTACTTAGTTATTGAGAATTTAATATCAAACTTACTTAGAATAAGTACATATTGACTTTCCCAATCGACTTTAGGTCGCTGGTTATAATTTGTTACCTGTGTGTCCGGGACAATATATAATGTAGCTGACGTAAGTACATAGTTAGGTTAGGTTAGTTAGTTCGATATGACTTGCGCAACTTAGTTCAATGCCGTTAGGAGTTACAACAGTTCAGGTTTTAAAGACTCATAAAATGTAACGACCTTCTGGATATCGATATTTTATTGAAAGAGCATTTTAATGAGCACGAATTTTAAGTGCTTTGAGTTATAGAAAGCTGTTATGTAAGTAGTTTTTTGAAGTGAATTCAAATTATTCAAGCGTTTGTACAATCTGTGCATACCTGCCTTCTACCAGATACAATGCATGACGGCCAAACTCACTTAAGAATTTAAAACTTTTTCCTTCAAAGCATATTTTCGGTAAAAACTACACAAACTACAAAACTTCATGCCAAAACAATTTATTTATTCCCAAAGTAAACATCCTCAAAATACGCAGCCCCGGCTTCTAAACTGCATTAAGTTTTCACCATATTCCTGGTATAACCTAATTGATTACTTGGCCTAACAAGTTGCGCAACTAGTCTGAAGACTAATCTAGCAAGATTCTCTGCAGAGACTAAAACGTCTGTATCTCAAGGGGACTAATCAAGCGTCCGGAACGGAGTTTGTTAGACTGCGAACTCGTGCATCCCCTCGAATATTCTGACCGCCTGGTACCTGTGACTAGAATGGGCTGTGTCAATATTCGACGGGTTTTTGCAGTTTATGATTTCGGTTATCAGTCTCAAAAGATATTGTTTAAAATTTTATTGTAGTTTACTGTTTAAACAAAGGTTTTTTTACTCACGTATAGTTAGTTAAATATTACAGAGCTGTTACGTAGAATGAAGTCTTGCATCAGTGATCATTTGCAATTTTTATTCAACACTGCTCATGTTTTATATTGTGGGCACTTGTGGCATAATTATGTAAAACGCATTTTCTTTCTTTTTATGTCTGTGAAAAAATGACACGTGAGTCAATAATGAAAAGTAAACTACAGAGTTTTCAGCAATAATGAAGCTAATTCTATAGTTATCGGGTATTCTCCTCAAATGTTCTTCTGTAAAAACCAACAACTCATCATATGCTTAGGCTTTTCTCAATGAAGTTTTTTTTTTCTTTTCTCATTAATCACAATGTTGGGATCGGCTTCCAGTCTTACCGGATTCAGCTGAATACATAGAGCGACTGTCTTTTTGACCTCAACAACCTAGTTAGTACTGGATAAAATACGATACCCCTTACTAAGACCGGTTGTCAGACTTTCGGGCCACTGATTACTTGTAACGAGTCGACTGTCAAAAATCTATAAATGGCAGCCAGGACCAACAGCTTCACGTGCTTTCCGATGCACTGAGGAAACTAGATATGAAATGGGTGGTCACCCATTTACGGTAAACCCTAGGCAAGCGCCGCTTAACCCTAGCGGCTGTTGGTATTTAGCCACGAGCTCCTCATCATTTCAGCCGAAAGACGTCCACTGCTGGACATAGGCCTCCCCCAAGTGTCGCCACATTGACCGGTCCCGTGCGTCTCGCATCCAGCGGATCCCTGCAACCTTTACCAGGTCATCGGTCCGCCTAAAAAAAAAACCAACAACTACAGCGTCCATTTCCTGTAACCAAAAACGACATCAATAAATAACACTACCCTCCCAAGAAACCTTCTAACATCAATTACCGTGTAAATCTAGGCCTCATGTTTACATTCACGTCTCCCCATATAGCCATAGCCAATAGCCACAGATAGATACAGAAGGTTGGTCTCACACAAAGAGATTTAAAAGAATTATAGAGCGGACATTGGGAATATTTTCATACAACAATTTTGATCCCGAACAAAATTTCGATTTTGACACACGAATGCTACCTGACAAGTGGGCGAAATGACACTAGACAGAACGATTTTTTACTATGTAGTAACAAGTATTGGATTACGATTTTTTTTGTTTTGTCTCGTCTATCGCTCGTAAATATTTAAATGTCTTTGGTCTCATACAACGACCAAAAACGCATACACACATAGACAATGCTTTTCGTCGCTTTTCAAAAGAATACTGTCATAATCACTACTGTAATAAAGGTGCAGTAAAACGAAGCACGCTGGAGATAGAACCTGAGAGTTTGACCTTAAATATCTGTCAACTTCGCTGTGCTTTTATAAATATGGACATTATACGCATAAGAACAAGGTACGCATTCGTATGAAACGTTTAGTTTAATTTGAAAAGTAAAATCACAATGTTGGGGCAACTCTTGGCCTTACTACAGGCATCACAGGCGAAGCAACTTGAATGAAAGAAAGGAAAAGTATTGACTAGACTCGCACGGGACAAAACAATAAAAAAAAAATTAAACTATTGGTCCTGTACGAGACAAAAAGGCCACATGGTTCAGTAACATTAAAAAAAAATTTCACAGCGCTGGTATTCTGATGGGCCCTAGTGATGCCACAGTTCATCATCTGCCTAGCCTTTTCCCAACTATGTTGGGGTCGGCCTCCAGTCGAACCGAATACAGCTTAATATCAGTATTTTACATGGAGCGATTGCCTGTCTGACCTCCACAACATATTTAGTACTGAGGAATACGATAACCCTTGGTAAAACTGGTTGTCAGGTTTTCGGGCCACTGAATACCTGTAACGACTGTCAAAGACCTACAAATGACAGCCGGGACCAACGGCTTAACGTGCTTCCCGAGGCACGGAGGACACTCGGTATGTAATGGGCAGTCAACCAACCACGGACCCACCTAAGCAAACGTGGCTTAACCTGAAGTTCGCCCCGAGCGGCTGTTATTTAGTCACGAGCTCCACGTGATGCCACAGTCCGATACGACAAAATAACTACAAAATAACTCGTGACGCGACTTACCTAAGCGGAGTGAGACGAGCTCGTTGTCCTTCTTCAGCCCACCTGTTCTACGGTCATGGCCGATGGAACAAACAAACAATCGGTTCCTAACGAACCCCAATTAGCCTTTGGCCGATACGTGTATAGCCGTGCGTATGAAGTTATAAACTCGTGTTTGTTCGACTACAGTTTCTTAGGAGTGGTCGAAGTTTTCTGCGTGTAGTAATAGCCTGGAGGAATTAATAGGGTTATTTAGTTAACTGAGGTCAAAAGTGTTTGAGATTTGTTGGTTTTCTGTGTGTTACTAAGGTATTTTTGATGCGATTCTTGAAACAGTATACCATCTTATTGGTCAATTTATAAAACTGAAAAAAACAAAAAATATACTTAACAAAAGTTAACTATTTCGACGCTGTTGCAAGCACCATGATAACGGTTTAACTGGAGAAATTGTTGTGAGTAGACAAATATGTCTACCCTCTCAAAATTATGAACAATCACGGAACTGTCACTTACGGAAGATATCCCGTAAGTGACAGTATAAGTTTAGTTTTAAACCGTGAAGCTTAAAACAGTGTTCTGAAAAAAAATACGTGCTCATTCCTGTTCGATTCTGACGATTATTGTTGGGAGAATATTTCTAAAAACAAAATGACATGTTTTAGATCCCTTTCAACATTTTTAGATTTAACACAACTTTTCAAAGATTTTTCTTAGAAAAATCGTCCATAGACTTGACAGCTTCTTAGAGTCTCTTTAACGCAGCAGACATCAACGAGGAAACCCCTGAAAGAAATTTTCCGTCAGTTACTTAAAAAATCTGCTGTTTCATACGAAATTGCAACAAGGTCAAAATGAATGAAGCAGCTGTTTTTTTCAAAACTTACGAAAATTATCAACGCTGGTGGGTCGGAAAATTCGTGGGAATAGTCTGTGCGCTTACGTGCCTTATACAGGGTGGAAGGAACACCGACGCGAAAACGGTTACCATGTATTCAGTACATCATTCTGAGCCACCCCACATAGAATTTTTTCGATTAAAAAAACAGCTGTTCCATACATTTTTTTAAAAACCGATGCTCAGAATGATGTATTCGCGTCGGTGTTCCTTCCACCCTCTACATAACTAATTATTAAAGAACAACAGAATATATCTATGTACATGTGTTAATTAATCCATTGATAACAATGATACATCGGGTTTACATTACATTACCATAATGCACAAATTATTATGACGGATTGCTAATTAATTAATACCTAATTAAATTAAGCTAGTTCTCATATTATACAACTGAAACACAGTATTAACATTTTTTGCGACATTTTATTTTTGTTGGTATTTGTGGAAAATATTGTAGACTTATGAAACGTGTTTGTTTATGTTTTCGAGCGTGTGGCAGTCGTGGGCTGCAGCTTAAAATCAGCGTCAGGTGGTACACCTCTATTTTTTTTTTCTGATGGTATCATCAAATGAGCCCCGCACTCTGGGCGGAGCGGAAGGGAGTGTCAGACTTGTACTGCCTAAAACCCATCCATGTTCCTTATTTGCCCTTTGTGTTCCAGGGCCACGGTATATCTTTCGAACAGTCCCGCAGCCCTGGAGGTGGTACACCTTGTGTTGCCATCTGGCATTATGCTGAGCTGAAGCTCTTTTAGCATTATTAGTTTTGTTTGTTTATTTAATTTGTACTAGCTGTTGACGACCTTCGTTCGCGTGAAATTATAATAAAAAATATTATTTCGCTTTGAATCAGATTTTATTACCAATTTCAAGGGTTTTAATTTTTTTGCACGGAACCCTAATTATTTTCCTTAAATAAAAGTGACCTATGTTAGACCTTATAATACCGGCTATTTGCCAGTCAGAGTCCCGTCAAAATAGGTCCAGCCGTTTCGGAGATTAGCCGGAACAAACACACAGACAATAATTTAAAAAAAGTGCATTCGGTAAAAAGCTGTTATGTTGATATCACAGACACTTCAATTTTATTTATTTGTATGGATAATTTTTAAGGTGTTTTTGTTTTAATCCCAAATAAACACAATTTTCTTGTCTTTCTTTCTATATCATAGTAAGAGGTGCCAATTTGCGAGATTGGTGAAACATAATTAATGATTAGTGTCTGAAAGATCTGAGAAAAAAAAATCGTGATGTCGTTTAGTCGTGGATCCGCTTTATAGCAGTAAAGCGACATAGCGCGGATCCTCGTTCAACCACCAAAGGTACCAAAGGTTAAAGAAAAACCAGACAGACCAAACAGATTTTAGTGGAACTTTCCAGTAAGTTCACGCATTTGTAAGTTATCGTGTAGCTCGACTTATAACCCCAAGGTTAGAACTATGATGTAGATTTAGAACCATGATTGAATTTGCCATTTGAGAGCACACTAAAGCTCTCGACAATCACCTTAGAAAGCCGTCGAATGCCGTCGCTGTGGCCGAGATCGGCTAGATGGCATCATCATATCACTATGATTGAACTCGTTAGTCTGACCTCGGAGTGATGTCAGATTGTATGCCTGGTTGATGGAAATAAGCTCACCCCCTATTAAATGGAACTTAATCAAAACTGGCGAAAAGGATGTATGAACTTAGAAGAAGAAGAAGCTATAACTAAGTGACTAATTTTCAACGTTGTTAGATGTTTCAATAACATTTTCTGCTATTCTTTATTTACAAAATCACGTCAAATTCACGAGTATAATTTTTGCTTAAAATCAACTGCGACGGGGATTTGTTGTCCAACTTTTGAACGACACCTTTACATTCGAAAAGCAACCCTAAAATGATAGGAACAAATTCGAAATTGTTGTTTAGTTACAGTAGGTGGTATTTACGACTAATATTAGCTGTCTCTCTCACACTATGTGGACAGAACAAACACAAACATAGAGTATTGAGCTAATCAAACATCGTAAGGGTTTATAGAGCCATGTTAGTCACCGTTTCCATGGTTAATAGCAGCCGTTTACACCTCCACTGTATTTTGAACTTTGTTTCTTTCACAACATCTCGTAGGGTAAACTCCCCAGTTGGAAATAGTTATTACCTGCATTTATTAAATATGCATGTATACTGAGAAGGTAGCTTTATTTTGTTTACTGAGTATAATAATAACTAACTAAACTAACTTAACTATTTACTTTACTGACTGTAATATTTATTTAAAGTTATACGCTTCTGAGACACGCGCATGCATATTCGATATTCGTAAGTGACTATTAAAGTTTCTAGTATATTTTCCGTGTCAATCGAAGACATCACTGGCATTCAGTGGATGAAATCGTTCGCCTAGCCTTTTCCAAAATAAAGGGTGTAACAAGACTCCTAACGAAGTCGAAAGGCACTTGTTCTCCCCGTCATTGCGAACATTTTTTTGTTCTGGACCATACCTGGGAACCTTCTAGTTACGGAGATATTGGGGGTCAATTTTCCAACTTTCTCACAAGTTTTTTTTATATTATTTTTTTTTTAATGTAAGAACTTAACTTTAAACATCTCGACGACCTCCGTACTATTCAATCCATCCACCAGCACAATGTTTTGAATGCTTTACATTGAGTCCTACTGTAAAACGTGATTTTTCACCCCAAAAAAAAGTCAGCTTCCTAGCAATAATTTTTCCGAAAAATTACTTGGTATGATGAACAGAATACTTGGTTGATGGCTACGTGAAGGGTCCGTTTACACCCTGTATGTTGAAATGCAGTTGAATACCAGTAACACATGGCTCGACTGCCTATAGTACCTCCAACATTCCTACACAGAAACGTAAAAAAAAAAAACTTAAAATTACTCGATTTCAGTGATGAAAAGACATTTTCCTGCAGTAAGAAAAATACCGGTACAGTAACAATTTCCCAGAATTTCAGATATAACTGCAATAATCAGCCTAATCCAGTCGACTTAAGGTTTAACTGGTCATCCAAGCATTTCTGTGGTTTACCAAGATAAGCCTGTGTAAATACATAATCTCCTGTTATACATACATCCAATTTGCGGTTAAGCTAACTGTAAACGGCATGATAATCTATGGACAACAAACCATTTAATTAGTAGATAGTAATTAAGGATTAGATTTAATATAACAGAATGTGGTAAGAATAAGTCTGACAACCAGTCTTCCTGGTAAGACTGGTTGTCAGACTTATTCTTATTAACCAGTACTACCTGGGCTGTGGAGGTCAGATAGGCAGTCGCTTCATGTAAAATACTGGTATTCAGCGGCATACGGTTAGACTGGAAGCCGACCCCAATATAGTTGGGAAAAGGCTAGGCAGATGATGTGCTTAGACGATCAAACAAAAAATATCAATCCGCATTTATCATTGGCGGATTTGTTGGTGATATATGTAGGTTTAAATATATCTTATACATAAAATTTAATTCCATAACAGACTTCGCAATTTCTAAATTGATGATGCTAGAAGATTGAAATTTAACACAGAATAGCTTGTAAGAAAGTTCGTAATGTTTTGCTGCACGCTTAGCATGACCACCGTAGAAACGGGTTTTGTCGACGGAAGAATCGACAAAATGACATATCAACAAAAGAAAACTGCCATTAAGTTTATGTGTCATTTTGTCGATTCTTTCGTCGACAAAACCCGTTTCTTCGGCGGTCATGTTACCCGTGAGGGTGGGTCACCCCATAGGGCTGTACGGATTATAATGAAGAAATTAATAAAAACGTTTCAAGCAACCCTCAATTGCTTTATAAATTGTTCGAATATCTTCAGTTTCCGAGTCAGAAAACAGTATCATTTTCCGAATTTGTTTTAACTGGAAATAACTTCCGATAAAGTTGACAAAGCTGTGAATAATAATCATTGATACAAAACCAAATTCTGAAAATTTTAGATTTTTGTAGGGATGACTTTGACACACCTTTCACCATTTCACCAATCACCGATAACTAAGTTCAAGACCTCCTTCTAAAATTACAATAACACTGCCAAATCTCCCGTTCCTCAAAAATCCCAGAAAATTAATCCAATAAATTCATCCAAAATACAATTTTCAAATAACCCCCAAAAACCTTCGAACCCAATAAACGAGAAAAGATATAAATATACCAATTCTTAATTACGTAACATGGAAATTAATAGAAACACAGTTCCTAATAACAATATCGTGGAGGATTCGAGGAAGTTGGTAGGAAATCCCGTATCCTATTGTGTTGGAAGCCGAAATGTTAATTAGTGAATTAATGTCAGGGGTCGTTTCCTTCATGAATACCACCAACATTTGCTTAAAGTTCACCGTCTGATCTGGTGCAGGAGAATATTCTACGGCTCTGCGGTTTGTTTTGTTATCCTCTAGAGTGGAGTGTATATGATTCAATATGTGTTAGTATAGGTTGTTATTGATCTAAGAAATAAACTGGGCCAAAGAAGTTTCACTTTTTGCCTTCTGATTTTTTATCTTTATGTCTTGAACAACATCATCATCTGCCTATCCTTTTCCCAACTATATTGGGGTCGGCTTCCAGTCTAACCGGATGCAGCTGAATACCAGTATTTTACTTGGAGCGACTGCCTATCTGACCTCCACAACCCAGTTAGTACTGGGTAATACGATACCCCTTGGTAAGACTGGTCGTCAGAGTTTTTGGGCCACTGACTACTTAACGACTGTCAAAGATCTACAAATGACACCCGGGACCAACGGCTTAACGTGGTTTCCGAGGCACGGAGGAAACTCGGTATGTAATGGGTGGTCACCCATCCACAGACCAACCTAGGCAAGCACGGCTTAACCTAAAGATTGATCCGAGCGGCTGTTATTATTTAACCACGAGCTCCTCATCTTTATGTCTAGAACAATACCAACACTAAATGAACATGAAATCTTTAATTGTAAAAATTGGTCATACTGGTGTGTTACAAATAAATATAATATAGCGAGTCCATCTATGCCTAGCGTTGAAGCGTACAAATTAAATCAATGCTTATAATTAATTAACATGAACATTAAATATTACAAAAGAGTACACAATGTCAGAATGATAGAAAAAATAACAATTGAATTATTACAATTATGAAAAACTAAGGGTTGTAAGAAGAGGGTGGGTGTGAGGTGGACTAGGTGGACCGATTACCTGGTGAAGGTTGCGGGGATCCGCTGGATGCGAGTCGCACGGGACCGGTCAATGTGGAGACTTCGGGGAGGCCTATGGCCAGCAGTGGAGGTCTTTCGGCTGAAATTATGATAATGATGACGAAGGGTTGTAAGCTTTCTAAAAGAGAGATGAATTACCTGATATCGTCGGCGTCAGTGTAGGACCTTGTAAATGCACAACAGCCTTTTTAGTAGAAGAAGCTAAAAACTGTTTGAAATATCATCCAACAAGCATGTATGTCTCAGTGTTTCGCCGCTTGATGGCAAGCTGCTTAATTTATTCATTTTGATAAAAAAAATGTGTTTCGCCAAAAAAAATTGGTACAACGTCCTGCACTGACGCCGACGATATGCGAATTTGTTAAATGATAATGCCATAATGAGTTGCTTTGTTCATATAATAACTACCGAACGTCAGCGTCTGCCATCAAACATAAATGCGGATTATTCATTAAAATCACAACAGTATTATTCCAATAACAATCGGTACTAATCCGATTATAACACTACTCGTGTAAATTACTTTCGTTTTGTAGCTACAAATTCTCATGTACCCAATAAATACATCAGCATTTGATGAATAAACTTGCTGTGACCATTCCGCGTTGTAATTTATTATCATCCAAAATCCCGTAACTATGTATGTCGATCGTATAAATATATTACTGGACTGACGACCAACAGTGATAGCTGATGAAATTTATGACTTGATAACGGTATCTAATGGATTGCTTGCTCAAGCCCTTTTTGGGACAACGAGGGGCATTTTTGAAGAAAGAATTTTTCTTTTAACGACGTTAATTTGGGTCATCGATTCTTATGTGCCTGTAATAAACAATTATGATGGCTTGATGAACGGTAATTGTATTGAAATGGCCTGTTTGTGTAGACTAGAGTAACAATGGGGTTCGTTTTCGTAATATTTCTTGAAGATGTTTCAAAAGCTTGTTTAATATTTTGTGAAAAAATCTACTGTGGTTTTCTTCAGAAATGTATTTATGGAGAGAAAAATGCAATTTACAATAAGAATTTACTTGAGGATAATAATTGTTATGAACGATGATACCAGAATATTCAAGAAGCTAAGTAGATAAAAGGCGCTGTTAGACATTACTACCAACATACATCCTATCCTACTTAATATTATAAATAAGGAGGTTTGTGAGGATGATGGATGTATGGATGTTTATTCCGCTTTCACGAAAAAAACTACTGACCCGATGTGGATAAAATTTGGCACACTGATAGTTTATAACCCGGATTAATACATAGAATACTTTTTATCCCTGTAGTACCACCCAGCGGGACAATTACCGAAATCCACGCGGTCGAAACCACGGGCATGAGCAAGTTATACGTATATATATTTAGATAACATCAATAAATAGTTTCTTTATGTCTTTCTTATAACAATACGAGGAATTCTATGTGTAGGTGTTATGAGATAGAAAAGAAGGAAAAAGTATTGATTGGACTTGCACAGGACAAGACAAAATTAAGTAATAAGAAAACAACAAAAAAAACCGTCAATTAACGTTGACAACACAACAATATCATCTAAATAATTTAACATTTTGACCTGATGAAATCCATTTACTATATCCACTGCTGTATTCCTAAGAAACACTTTAATAAACTCATAGGTTCGATGAAGAACTAATTAACAGTAACTAATACGTATAAAATCAACGATGTTCGTACGCAACGGAGCGAGGGACGCAGTTATATAGCTAATCATGTTAGGGACGCATCCGCTTGGTCCCACCAAAGTGATGCACTAACAAGGACATAAATGTCGATGATTTTATATGCCAACGGATATGGGTAAAAATGTTTTCGGTAAAAGTCTTTTATGCTGCCTTTTGTAACGTATATTTTTCATACTGTTCGCGAAAATTGAGGTAACGAAGTAACATTGTCACGGATACCCCTCAGGTCAGAGGCTTTTTGGGAATTTATACGCTCTTTGATAAAAAACGTGTATGGTTTACATAAAGGCTTTGTTTACACTGAAACAATTTGTGGATTGGTAGGTGTACTGGCATGATTAGTGTCTTGATGTTCGAATTAGTCTGTCTATTACGTTACTCTCTGTTCAATCAGTATCTGCTTGTTATGTTAGTGTGATTCATGGTACATATTCACCTATGACGTCATGACGTTTCTTCGTTATTTTAAATTAAATTTCATATTTCAGCTTCAATTACCGGGTAACTCTCTTGTTATTTTAATTGAATATAATGCATCGGTAAGTACACGAATAATTAATTTTCGCAGTGATTATTTAACATTTTATTCCGAAAATTTAATCAAAAGGACTTTTCGGTTGAATGAAAAGTGAAATGAAATACTATTATAATATTCAAAGTGTATTTATTTTCCCAATACTTTGATAACCATAGTAGCGTAAATGGTGCATGATACTCGAAAACAGAACGTGAGAGGAGTATTCACACCATTCCTTATGCATCGAAGCTGTGACAACACATTTAGCAAAGGTACCGTTGACAGTAACAGATTTAGTACTAGAACCGCTTGCATACTGCCTGCAAGAGAAATTGAGCTCGAAGACAAGATAGATAGAACTATCGACAAATATTTTGAATCGGCACATCCTTACGTTTCTGAACAGGTGACTGGTAGTAAACATGCCCCGATAAGTAATATTGCCTTCCTGCCATCCGATTATATGGTACTCGATGAAATAGATGCCAGATTTTCGGGAGCTCTCCAAGCGACTTTGATCTTTGTCGCCGTCCAGTTGAGTTGTTTTTCCAACTTAGGAGTTTTCGGTTGACTCGCCATCAAATATTAATATTTGGGAGGAGATGTAGTTTTAATATCATGTTGGTCAATAGTGAACAACCCGTGTAAGAAGTTATTTTACCAATAATTTGTGATCGAGAGACTTAAAGGAGGTCAATTGAAATGTAAGACAATATTTATGCTTACCATAAAAAATGCAAAAATCTATCTGACTTATTGATTTTTATCCCCAAATCTTTAGTGACTGTTGTACTAATCATCATCATCATCATCATCTGCCTAGCCTTTTCCCAAATTTATTGGGGTCGGCTTTCAGTTTTACCGGATGCAGCTGAATACCAGTATTTTACATGGAACGACTGCCTATCTGACCTCCACAACCCAGTTAGTACTGAGTGATACGGTACGTCTTGGTAAGACCGGCTAACTACCTGTAACGACTGTCAAAGATCTACAATGACATGACAGCCGGTAAAAACGGCTTAACGTACTTTCCGAGGCACTGTAGTACTAATAATAGTAAAGTTATTAAATTTGATGTAGTAAAAACAGTAGAACAACTACATTAACTTAGTGAGGAACATATTATAAAAGTTAGTCAGAAATGAGGTCGTACGTGGAAACTCCCGGTGTACCCAGAGAAGTTTTCATAAACAAGAGTATGACGTCATACTCGTTACCTCGTGTGAATACCTCGGGAAACACTAAACGCGGTGTACGGAAGTTTAAATAGGTTTAAACTCAATAATTTTGCATGAAAACTTGAACTTCCACAAAACAATATTGCACACGGTGCCTTTAAAATTGATTTGGAACCTGAACCTAACGAAGCAAACTAGTATCTATACTAGCGTTATATATACGAATATAACTTAATCTGTAATCTGCGCCCTTTACACATCTTTTTTTTTTTTTTTTTCGGATGGGAAATCATCAAATGACCCCCCCACTCTGGGCGGAGTGGAAGGGAGTGTCAGACTTGTACTGACTAAAACCCATCCATGTTCCTTCTTTGCCCTTTGTGTTCCCTTTACACACCTTGAAGGCTGAAAGAATTTCAATGCAATTTAGACCCGAAAAGGTTATGACAAATAATCATTTATATCCCTCTTGCACTTTCCTGTAGAATAATATCCGCCCCTTCAATGGCTTAGTTCATAAACTAGAGCGTACAGTCACGAGCACCAATATGTCAACACTTAACAATTTTAAAAAGTGTATTTCTCCTACTCTTCCGATTAATATGTCATGTTGTTATGAACATTGTATTTTTAAACTCTTATTTTTATGTAAAAGAGCCTATCTCCAAGTTACAATAGTTATTTCTAGTGAAAATTGCTTTTGAATTTAGGAAAGTGTATAAACATTGGTGCTCGTGACTGTACACCATCTTTTATTACCCTGGTGACAATTCCTGGTCAAGATTTTTATGAATGCCTTTTGTCATCTACACCACAGAAAACGATGATTTATGTAATTTGTTCGTGCAGTAAATCTTTCCTGACAAAAAGAGTCTGTTCTTGAGTATATGCAGCTTGCAGTTTCTGAAACCTATCTTCTCTTTTAACATATTCAACGAAAAACTTTGTTATGTTTTAGAATTAACGTCAGCAACAAAGCGGTGTATGCAGTCACTCGAATAAAACTTTGCCCAAAATTTCTACTTGTATTAAATCATAATGAAATTACACACTCCACCGTCTCTAGCTCCATCTAATTTTATTCATTTAACATTATTCCATTTAATATTAGTCTTCTTACGCAAACAGAAATTCAGCTGCTGTTAAATTCAAACCAAATTTCAACAAAGCTTTCAGTGGTTCACCAAATCCTGCAGACGAATGCAGCCAGACTATTGGCAAACATTTAGTTCAATTAGACCCAAATACATTTAGTAAATTGAAGAAGGCACTTCGAACCAATATGGGTATTGAGCTTGAGATTTAAGTCAAGTCTGAATCTACTGATAAGTTTTCAATTTGTAAATGTTAAATTGACTCAGTAATTTAAGTCAAGATTATGTGAAAGCAAAACAAATTAAAAGCTTACGTTTGAATTATTCAAGAAAGTCCCAAGTGTCCACATCTTTTGAAGACTTTGAGAAGCTGCTGTCTTATCCATGTCAAAAACGTATAACGTTGTATGAATTATGTTCATTTTAGTCTTGTTTCGAGTATTAAATTAAATCTTACGTGTGCATTAATTTTACTTTAGAAATTAGCTGCAACCTACACATTAAATCTTTAGCTTTAGCCCAAAAGTATTTTGATTATAATACAACCAATAGAACTTGGACAGTCGTTACAGATAGTCAGTGGCCCGAAAGTCTGGTAATCAGTCTTAGTAAGGGTATCGTATTACCCAGTACTAACTGGGTTGTGGAGGTCAGATAGGCAGTCGCTAAATGTGAAATACTGGTATTCAGCTGCAACCATTTAGACTGGAAGCCGACCCAAACATAGTTGGGAAAAGGCTGGCTGGTGATGTTCAGCCTATAGTGTGAAAGTGAAATAAGGATAGTATTATAATGTAATGTAAATATTTAGTTAAATTACGCCAAAAAAAGATTCGGGCTTGGATACAGAATACAGCAAGCCAAAATATACACGTTCAGAAAGTGCTTGTCTATTTTGATTAAAAAAACTAATTTTCCAAAAAGCAAACATGCCATTTTTGATGCAGCAATAACTTCCACATCTGTGACGTAACCAACGAAATCTCTCCACAAAAATAAATACGTTGAAATCTAATTTCACGGAAGCACACAGAGCCGGGCCAGTCTGGAGTCCGGTAACATTGCATTAGTCCGCTACGGTTACTAGAAGACAAATGGTGTTTGTTCAACAAATTGACTTAGAGTTTGATACTTTACCTAACTCTTATGTGAATTCACTTTAGCTACGAGTAATGTCCGCAGTTTGAGCTATGTTCTAAATTACATTGCAAATGTTGACTTTGTCTAGAAGATTTTTGTAGAATTGGATTTTTGGTAAATAGTCTTTGATCATTCTAGTCTCGCAAAGTTTTACGTCACTGTTTTGGACCTTATCGTCACTATCAATTGAGTTATAAATGTCGTCATTAAAATTGGTTTTCTAATAATACTGTTTACAGAGTATTACTCTCCACTTTGAATTATTAATACTACCAATAGTGACCTCGAACAATGCTGAGGCATTAGGTCTACAGTTTCTCAAGCGTCAAGGGATTGACAAGGTAATTTTCCCGCCCCTTTGTTCAATTTATTGGTCTTGCGGTTACAGAGACTAAGTAAGTAATCTGTTTGAACGACGTTGGTAAAGAGAATAAATGAAAATCAATACATTTATGAAACAAATTTACTTTTCGGATCTGTCTGTGTGACCGTTTTGATCTTCTAAACTCCGCAACACATTATGATGCGATTAAGACATCGTTTAGAGAATTTATTCCGAGACAAATTGAAAAATTTTCAGATAAAATAAAAAAAAAAAAAAAAATGTAAGAGGTATATTTTTATTAAAATACTGATACAATAAAAGCTTTTTCTAAAGAAAGTAATTAGTCCGTCTAAAAAGAAAACTATTAAATATTCTTTATGCGACTAACGTTTTCATAGCCGAGGTGACTGTGCAATTATATGCAGATGCCACCTTAATTTAATTTCTAGCAGACGTTGACTTTGTGGTAAAGAAAGAATATAAAAGCTTCGTTTTTTAAATATAAAAATGTATAAACTAGCAATTTGAATTACGAGGAGTTCTAATTCTCTTGGCAAAGAGAGACAGTTAAGTAAGAATGAATACCTAACCTTGGCCACGAGTTTACGCGACAAGCATTATGTAAAACAAATCAAATAGAAGAAATGCCATGAGTCAACGGGCGACTTGCGACTTACTCTCGAGCAGGAAACAAGTAATTTGACGCGCGTGTCACTTGACGCAAGTACCGTTGCAAGTCTCATGACCCGAGGTCATGAATAGGACGGAAATCTACTGCATTCTAGTTACACCCAGCATAACCGCAGTTAATGAACAACATTGTAACATAATATTTTAGACTGACTGAGCTGATAATACACCTCTGATTCTGCCACAGACTGGTTGTACCCTAGGGGAGCTTTTTCAAAATCGTTAAACTACTTATTATGCGACAGACGTAAGCGCAAAAAGCATTGTATCAACAGAAGGAAATAGATTACTAAGTGTGGTTTTTGGCTGACAATTTGGCAATGTGCCTTCTTTTTCAATGATGACGTTAATTAATAGTTTGGTATCATCGTTGTGTCTTATTATTTTGTCACTTTTATTAACAGTATTACTTGATCATATTCCAGGACAGCGAGCATTGCAGAAATTTTCGCGTAGAGAAGCTTTCTCTCTTATTGAAAATCTTTTTTCTCAACTATTTCAGTTACGATTGCTAAATTCAAAAATTTTGTTCACTTGACTTCATTGGAGTCCTTACTGCAGAATTGTAGACCGTCTAATACAACTCGTTCAGCCGCTTGCATCTTGTGTTATACCGTATTTATCCATTCCTTCATAAGCTTTAGGTTTCTGTTGTTTCAAAGTAGGTAGTTTAACAGAGGCTCTTCTGAAAGATTTTTTAATACAGATTTTTTTTTGTTGGCCTGTTTGAGTGTCCCACTGCTGGGCAAAGGTCTTACCTTTCTCCTTCCAAACCTCTCTGTCCTGTGCGATATCTGGCCTTGCCTCTGCCTCGATAGCGAATTTACATTATACAGGTTACTTAAATTAATACAGGTTAAATAGAATATATAAAATAATTCATAAAATCCTTACCTCAGTACTAACTGACCTTAAACAGCTGACTTAGAAAATAATTTGCTTGGTTTAATTCAACTACCCACATTTAAGTCATTATAAGCATGTTTAATACGAATTACACATTAAATCGCGACGTCGACAAAAGTAACTTATCAGCCATCTCCTGTAACAATAATATGGCTGGATATCACATAAAGCTCGTGGGTTTATGCGCGTATAACTCCGACCGCATTACTGGGGTACAAGTAGTGGGTATACAGCGGTGTAGTTGGGTAGTTTTGTTAATTGCACTGTTTGATGAGTACGAACGAAGTACGAGAGATAAGTGTCGGAGTTGTCTTGTGCTTCACGCTGTCGAGGAGTTGACAAGAAAGCTTCACTTGCTTGATCCTGCCAAGAATTTGTTTAATTCTGTTTATAGGAAGCTATATAATTTCGACTTTTAGGGACTTATTATAGATTATTCACAACATTATCAAGAGTAGAGTATATTAGTAAGAAACTCAAAAAATAATGCGCAAACCCTACGTAGGGAACTACAGCTGTTTTTGATATGGAAAGAAAAAATCGAGTGCCAGCAGAGTTTGAACATGCGACCTTAACAAAAAAAAAATTGAAATTAATAATGAATAATAATAAATAACAATAAAACTAATTAACTATTATTATTGATTATTATTTTTTTTAATTTTGAATTAAATTTCGAGAACTGTGAGCAGGGTGCGATGGTCTAATTGGTGAAGACGTTCGGTGTGCAGAATCGGAAGGTCGCAGGTTCAAACCCTGCTCGCACTCGAATGTTTCTTTCAATATCAAAAACAGAAAAATGTAAATTTGAATAGGTCCTCAGTTGACGCTTAAAAATACCCTACAAAACCTTTAGCCTTGACATTGACTCTTCACTTGCTCCCAAAACCTGCAAAGCTTGTAATCTTTTTCGCTTCAATTTTGCACCACCACCGCAACAAGCCCTTTCTGTAATTGGACACATTTAGATATGCAAAAAACGGTGCCTGTGTACCAAATGGCCTCTTTTGAAAAATTTATGCCCTCCCGTTTGACGCGGCCCGTGCTCCTGGCGGCCATTTTTTTATTTAACCCAAATTAATGGCTGCCTTCGCACATCGATATTTCTTTTGAAGTTTCTACAGTTGGATGAGGAAAACGTGTCGAACTCCCGTTTGAGGTTCAGCACCATTTTTCATCGCTGCGAGAATGTAAAGTAACGGGAAAAGCTGCTGTAGGGAATCACTTTTCTTCAGAATGTTTTTTTTTTCCTGTTTTGGAAGTCATTATGGGTTTTGGGGAAGAAACGAGTAATTCAGTTAGATGCCTTTTTACCAGCAGTCTTATTGCGTCGCTTTATTGTAATTATATCATTGTGTCAATCTTGCTATCTGGGTCTGTCTGTGCAATCTGCAAAATTTTATTTCAATACAAATATATTCAAGCAAAAAACATTTGCGAGATTTAGAAATAATGCGTAACGAGGAGCGTAGAAAATTGTTGCCTTTCCCTGTAATATCGTACAGTGATGAATCCCGCTGAACAGACCAAATTCTCGTATTTCTGCATTCTAAAGAAAAGGTTTTGTCAGTAAAAGCTGAATGATGATAGTCTCACGATAAGCATATTTGCAGAAAAAGCTGATCTTACGGACAAAGAAATGACTTCCTTTGTTCCAATTCTAGTAGCAAAACTGAAATAGTACAAAACATTTGTCGGATATGTCAGATTTAATTCCATTAGGCTCGTACATCATGTAGGCAGACGATCGGTTTCGTGTTATGAAAACACACTGGGTGCGTTATACACAGTTTCTAGCAAAACTAACGAGTTACTTGGGTTACGACTTAACACAATAACACGGGGCACAATGAATCGGGTACAATTCCAAGACGTTTCAACACCACCGCGATCAAACATTGAATGTCGCCCTCGCCTCGCAGAGCCCTAATGTGAACATCAGGGCTCTGTAGAAGAACGCTATGGTGTGGGTAGACTTGTAAGTAGGTCGTGTGATGTCACCACCGGCGCACTTTCGACTCATTTTATGTCCATACTGCCGGACACGACCACACGACCGGATCCGACATATTTTTAATTCACGCTGAATGAAAAGATATTCAAATCGTTCAGTTTCAACAAATCCAGCTTCAAGTTAGTCTAATAAACATAATTCCACAAGACTCATTGCAAAAGCGATGTATGCAAAATACATGCAGAAATAAAACGCTATGCACTAAATCCCTAAGCTTTGCCGTAAAACTGAGGATTGGAACTAATCATGCGTCCACCTATACGGGTCAGGGCTCGCTCATACTTAATCGAGGTAATCCATTTGCCAGACAAGTTTTATACAACGACCAGTTCAACCTGACCCTCCTAACATCGCTGTTATCAAACGCCACAGCCCTATGCGGGCAAAGCGATTTGTTGTGAGAGCTCTACATATCCTGGCCATGTTTTATCAGGCCGTAAATTTCTACGGGTATCTAGTTAGACGTCAACCTTCCGACGGCTTTTGCAAAATTTTAGTGGGAAAACCGATTTCTTGTTGTATTTTCGGCGACGAAAAAAGTATTGGGCTTTATTTTTTCTCGTTGGTAGGTAGAAGGTAGCTTCGTATCAATGTGTAATCGGTTGTCTTCGGAATATTCCGGTAAAGGTTGATGTATCGTCTTTGTGATAAGTAGGTAACGTGGCTTTCAAAGCTAGTTCTCGTAGCTATTTTAGTTCTAGCGAACTTGGTTGGAAAACTTTAGATAAACGTGGAATAGTAAAATCGTTTTAGGTTTCACATGGCTGGTTTTATGTGGCAATTCATACTAACTCCCAGTTTCGTAAATATAGTGGACAAACTTATTAGTCCTTTGACCTATTGTGACAATAAAGAGGCCTATTTTGAGCAATAAACGACGGCACTTGAAGATTTTATGCAACGTTAAGGCACTGCAAAAATGTCGCTTTAACTCTTTAATTTTTTCATAATAGTATGAGACGATTACATAAGTTATTGGTTTAATCCTCTGACGCTTCAATAAACGTGGCCACCTACTGGCCCCAAACGGTAAAATATGGAAGTTTCAAAGAGAGTATAATACGCTCTTTGACGCCACGGTTGGCGCAGTGACTGAGCGATTGACTGCTGCGCTGCGTGTCGCGGGTTCGATTCCCGCACTGAACAAATATTTGTATGGCCTACAAGTAGTTGTTCCAGGTCTGGATGTTTGTGTATGTGAGTTTAAATGTTTGTAAACGCACCCACGATACAGGAGAAATTCCTAGTGTGGGGCAAATTTACAAAAAAAAAAGTAACATCGATACGAAATTGACTTTGACTTTGACTTTGAGAACCTTTACTAGAAGAGATGTGGTGTGCGATGAAGCGTACAGGTCAAGACTCTACGTGATTGGAGACTATTGTGGATGTTCGCTACCCCATCTAGGAGACATGCATAAGAGATTAAGTAAAGACCTACAATTGGCTGAAGAAAATCTTCTATCGCAGTGCACCGATCAGGGTAATCCCCTTTTTGATCAAAATACCCCAACTGCTAAGTTCAAAGTCAAAACACCTAAATCTAACCTAAATCCCTTAAGAATAGATTTCATCTCATAAATTCTGAAACAACGATTACTTTCCGAACGCGCCCTGCGATATCAACATTGAGTTAGATTTATATATTCTGATTAACGTCTCGAGCCTATAACATCTTAATTAGTTTTTAATTATTTGATAAGATTGGAACTTCATACTCTGAGCTACTTAACGTGATACAATAACGTTAAGTAGCTCAGAGTACGGGATATTTTGACCTGGAAGATGCTGATTAAATTCTATGTCAGTGGTGTGAAGGGTTAATTTTAAATAACACACTAGATTTTTGCTTTGTTAGTGTTTTGTTTTGCACTTCTTCTTGTGGTGCCGATCGACTTAGAATATATCTTCTTGTCTTTTGAAAGTATAGTTCATACTAGATCGAACAATTTATTACATTGCCCGGAGTTTAAAAGTTAAAAGATACTGTGGCCCTTTAAATTTTATTTCGGAGTTTCTTCTGAGTAGCTGAAACACTGTCGTTATTGAGTTTTAAATCCTTCTTTTTTTGACAAAGCAAAGTGTTTCTTAAGACTAATTTACAGAATTAAATATCAGTTGTCATTGGATGCGGCAGAATTATTATTATTATGATTAAGTATAACATTCAAAGTTAACAAAGGCCCCTAAAAACCAAAAGCTAAAAGATACACTGTATTTTATCTTTAAATGTAACAAGTTGTATATTTGACATCATAAAATGTTTCTACAATGTAATAGCAGAGGATTCATTTCTGCACCACTGAGCACTAACACAACTTCTTGGATAGTTCTCGCAAAATTATCACTTGGATAAATCCATATAAAACCTTATTGAAAAAAGAATCTTTTATTAAACACTTTTTGGTAACGTTAGAGGTCTCCGCTTATTCATTGGGTTCTCTTTGAATTGGTATTTTGTAGCGATACAGCTACACATAGTGAGGAGCTCGTGGCTAAATAATAACAGCCGCTCGGGTCGAGCATTTGGTTAAGCCGTGCTTGCCTAGTTTGGTCTGTGGATGGGTGACCGCCCATTACATACCGAGTTTCCTGCGTGCCTCGGAAAGTACGTTAAGCCGTTGGTCCCGGGTGTCATTTATAGATATTTGACAGTCGTTAGGTAGTCAGTGGCGCAAAAAAAATTCTGACAACCAGTCTTGCCAAGGAGTATCGTATTACCCAGTACTAACTGGGTTGTGGAGGTCAGATAGGCAGTCGCTCCATGTAAAATACTGGTATTCGGCTGCACCCGGTTAGATTGGAAGCCGGCCCCAATATATTTGGGAAAGGCTAGGCAGATTATGATGACAGCTACACATAGTACTAGGCAGTGGCGAAGCTTCCATGCAACTCGATTCCTACCGGATTCCCTTTGAAAAATGGCACAGTCAGTATTTTATAGACAAATAATATAATCAGATTAAAGATACGTACTCCGGCTTACCTGTTACAAAAATTGACCCTACGCTACTGGTACTGGTAATACTTTACTATATGTGTGTGTGAGTGTTTGTACTCTGTAACTGTGTTTTGGAGGTCAGATTACTGGACTACTGGTGTACAGTTGTATTCAGTTCGACTGGAAACCGACCCCAACATAGTAGGGAAATGACTAGACAAATGATGATGATGTGTTCTCGTTATTTTGTAGTAATTAATTAGTACAGCCTATCTCCCTTTTTTATGTGTTTAGTTTTATAGTATTTCAACATGTTACATTGAAGAGGGCCTAAATGCAGGCTCCGCATCCGCCCTCCGGATGCGGCAGCCATTGAGGCGGAGCTGTACGAGGGGTACAGAGCGGCGAAGACCGCCCTCCAAGAGGCTGTCCGGCGGGCCAAGAATTTGGCCCGCGAGGAGATGCTGGAGTCTCTGAACGGAGATCCGGGCGCCCTTACAAGATGGTGCGGGACAAACTCCGCACCCGGGCCCCCCCGCTAACGCAGAGTCTCCGGCCTGAGCTCGTGGAGGACGTGGTGAGCGCTCTGTTCCCTTCGCGAGGGGAGCATCCTCCCCCGCCTATAGCTCCGCCGCCGCGTGCGGTGCCGGAAGCGGACCACACCGATGACGATGACGACGTTCCGGAGGTGATTGGGGTAGACCTGAGAGTGGCGGTACGCAGGCTGAAAACCAGAAACGCCGCCCCGGGACCCGATGGCTTGCCTGGCAAAGCCTGGGTCCTGGCCTCTGAGGCTCTCGGGCCCCGACTGGAAAGGCTCCTAAGCGCATGCTTGGAGAGAGGCCAGTTTCCGCTTCGTTGGAAGACGGGGAAGCTGGTCCTCATCCGGAAACCAGGGCGCCCTGCGGACTCTCCGTCCGCATACCGGCCCATCGTGTTGCTCGACGAGATGGGCAAGCTCTTCGAAAGAGTCATTGCCAACCGCCTCGCCGGGCACCTTGCGGGGATAGGGCCGGATCTTGCGGAACACCAGTTTGGTTTCCGCAAGGGGCGCTCCACGGTGGACGCCATCATGCGCGTGAGAGCCCTCACGACGGGGGACGCGGCGTCCCGGGGTGGGGTCGTCTTGGCGGTGTCTCTTGACATCGCCAACGCCTTCAACTCCATGCCCTGGAGCTGCATTGGGGAGGCACTCCGGTATCACCGGGTGCCAACCTACCTTCGTCGTGTAGTCGGGGACTACTTGACGGATAGGGCCGTCATCTACCCCGGTCGGAGCGGAGAATGGAACCGGCGAGAGATGTCGTGCGGTGTTCCACAGGGATCGGTTCTGGGACCGGCCCTGTGGAACATCGGTTACGACTGGGTGCTGCGCGCCGACCTCCCTACCGGCGTCAGCGTAGTTTGCTACGCTGACGACACGCTGGTACTGGCACAAGGGAGGTCGCACGAGGCGGCGGCCGAAAACATGACACGCGGGGTTGCGATAGTCGTGGAGAGGATCCGGCAATTGGGTCTCGAGGTGGCATTGCACAAGTCCGAGGCCATGTGTTTTCATGGGCCTCGGAATGCGCCACCGTCGGGATCCCTACTGACGGCAGGAGGGGTTTCCATCGGCGTCGGGTCGACGTTGAAGTACCTAGGACTCGTCCTCGACAGCCGGTGGAACTTCGTGGAGCACTTCCGACGTTTGGCTCCCAGACTGGAACGGACAGGGGCTGCCTTCAAGCGGCTCTTGCCCAACCTGAGGGGTCCAAACGCCTCCTGCCGGAAGCTCTACGCGGGGGTCGTGCGGTCCATGGCCCTTTACGGGGCCCCGGTGTGGGCGCGTTCTTTGAGGCGGCAAGCCGCCCACTACCTGAACGCGCCCCAAAAGGTGATAGCCATAAGGCTAATCCGGGGGTACCGCACGATCTCCGGCGAGGCGGCTAGCCTCCTTGCCGGATTGCCGCCATGGGATCTGGAGGCGATAGTCCTCGCGCGCCTGCATGAATGGCGCGCGGAGGCACTACGTCGGGGGGAAACTCCGCTGCCGCGGCAAATTGCCGCTCAGCGGACAGACCTTCGGCGTGATCTCATGACGACATAGAGAGAGCGACTGTTGCAACCCCGTGCAGGGCACGCTACCATAGTGGCGATAAGTCCCCTCTTTGAGGAGTGGCTAGAGAGGCGCCACGGCGCCCTCACCTACCGCCTGACGCAGATCCTCACCGGACACGGTTGTTTCGGGAGGTTCCTGCACCGAATCGGGCGGGAGGAAACGCCCGGGTGTTTCCACTGCGAGGATCGTCCGGAGGACACGGTGGAGCACACCGTAGAGGTCTGCCCCGCTTGGGCGGAGCACCGCCGTGTCCTTGTAGCGGCGATCTCTCGCGTCCGGCCCTGGTTCAAGCCATGGTCCGGAGCGAGAGGGAATGGGAAGCCGTCACCACCTTCTGTGAAGCAGTCATGCTAGTGAAGGAGGTGGTGGGACGTGAGAGGGAAAGAACCTCACGTCCCAGCCGCCGCGGGAGACGCCCTGGGCGTCGGGGGTCACGTGGTGGCTCCCGGCCACCGTAGGCGCGGGCCTGTGGACGGCGAGTTATGGGCTAGCTCGCCGTCCGGCCGTCTTATGACGACAGGCCGTGTCGACGGCGTGTTCGTGTTCCACGCGCGCCTCAAAGAGATGTCAGCAACCGAGTAGGGGTCCGCATGGGCCGATGCCTGCCAGAGCTGCGGGACTGTTCGAAAGAGACACCGTGGCCCTGGAACACAAAGGGCAAAGAAGGAACATGGATGGGTTTTAGTCAGTGCAAGTCTGACACTCCCTTCCGCTCCGCCCAGAGTGGAGGGGGTCATTTGATGATTTCCCATCCAAAAAAAAAAAAAAAAGAGGGCCTAAATTATCGGCATCAGTATTTCGAATTTGATATTCTGTCGAGTGTGATATCTTATAGTCAATTACGTTCTGCTACTTCATGCTTCTTGAAATTACCCGAAATAATTTACAGATTGTTTACAGAATATTGTATCAAGTTGTTACCTTTAGCAAATCGGGCTTCGAAATTTGAGTACCTACCATTTATATGAGTCGGTAAAAGTACTGAAAACATCTATATTTTTAATGGATATTTCATACTCATTTATGAGATTGCTGACGAACATACAACACTGGAAAATGGTAAAAGGCGGGGGTTTTCGGGTACAGTTTTACCTATTTTTTACCTTACACAAGTGCGAATTCTTACCATAATTTGAATAAATGAACAAACGTTTGATAGATAGCGTAACAATAGGTTTGCGTGTTAATGATTTTCTGGTGGTCAATTTCGAACCAGAAAAAGTAGTTTCCATATTTTCAGCATGAGCAAAATGTAGGTACTGTGGAACCCAAAACGCATAACGATAAACCAGCTACATTGGGTCACTCCCAACCGAACATAATGTTGCTCCTAACATAGAAATTCCATTTTTGCCCACAGAAACCAACATAATCTCTTGCTCGAAGCAAAGTGTGCATCAAAAACCGCAAAAAGGGTGCTCGTTATGCTCGTAACGCATTTATACCTCGAAAGGGTGTGAAAATTAGTGTGTTTCACCGCACTAGACAAAGTCTAAAGTGGTGCTTATCTCTGAATGTACGACAGATACACATAGAGTTGTTGGCTGTACGGGGTGATGTTGTGGACGTGACCGTTGCGGTTACTGTGTTGCGGTTTTTTGGGGGGTGTTTAAATTAGGTGCTAATTTAGTTTGTTAGTTTCATGTTTTTGTGTTAGAAGGGCTTAGAAATGAGTTATTTCGGTGGTTTCATAAATATTTCACTCTCTGAGAGGTGATGGGATGATAAGCTGCTTGAAACCACCAGAAAAGGAACTTCATTTATGATAAGACTTACTTATGATAATTCTACACATGACTGACGTCCTCCTACGTCTTTCGAAGAAACCCAATACCCTAAACAACAAACCTTACATCATACAAACAGCCAGCTTAAGAGCTCAGAACTTTACTCACCACTAAATATCAGTGCTAACGAACGCACCTGCGAACCGAGGCTGCCATAAACGTGATACAGGGTCGTATGTACACAGGCATAAGTGTTAAACTTTGAAAATGCCACCGCGTTGGGCTGTATTACAAGCCCCAAGAGTATGTGCCCTAGTTTTTCACTACCACGTGAACCAGGTTGGGCCAGTGTAGTTTTTAATTTTATTAAACTTTGTAAGAACTAACACATTCGCACGTTGTTGAAATTTTTAGTGGCGAAAAAACTTTTTGTGGCGACACTACGCGTTGTTGAAAGTTCTCGTTTTTTTTGGCGTAAATAAAGGGTTGTTAGCTTGAATTTTCAGGCTTTGGGTAAATATTTTTATTAATTGGGTCAACAAAAAAAACAAATAACAAAACAAAAAAAATAACATGTACACTGCAATGTTTGTTATTTATAATATTTGGTTGTTTGTAGAACGATGCAGTGTGTAGGAAAACATTTCTACGTCGGTAACTTTATTGCCTTTACTGTGCACATCATGTGTGACGCAAACACTTACAACGAGTTCAGTAAATCGTTGAACGTTTTCATCGGTAGTTTTTTTTTTAATCGACCGTTTCCTACAAAAATACAATACCTAGTTTTTAATTACCGATTCCACCCTTTATTAAAAAATATTTATGGTTATTTCTCTTTAATGATGATTGAAATCAATCATCAGAATTGAAAGCATTGTACATTTTCCTGTATCCACAACAATGGGATGAATTTCAGAACTTAGAACAGAAATGCTAAATTATTTTCATTAAAAATATCGATTAAAAAGGGGCCTATTCAGTTAGTACATGGAAACACTGTACACGCATTAAAATACATTGCAAAACTAATTCAAACATTCTTTATTCATGGATGCGCTTTCGATGTGTCGAAATTAATCATAAAATTCCATTTAAATTATTTTACGGTATGTGTACATCGATATTGGAATATCGGATGTGATATTACGGAGTAAACATAATCAAGAGATCACACACTATTTCATAAAATTTTAATTGTAAATTTTTCGATATTTCTTTGTTGTTTGTTTCGTAAAAACACCAGTTGCAAATAAGCATAAAAATACAGCACATTATATTATAATAAATATAATTTGGCGCAGCCGTGAGGCACACAGTGTCACACTATTTTATTTTATTTTTATTTTTTTTTGTTTAGATTTTAAGTTTTTTAATTTTTTGTTTTTTATTTGTTATATTTTTATTTTTTTATACTGTGTGCACTTGTGGCATGTGCCAAATAAATGTATTTTCTTTCTTTCTTTCTTTCTTTACAGAATTTTTGGTCTAGCGGTCGCCTGATGAGCCTGAGGTCCTGGGTACGATTCCAAGGTCGGGCAAATTGTTATTGGGGTTTTCCATCAGGAATTTCTCAGTAGCAGCAACGTTGTCTTGATTTGTTCCCGGTTGATAGCAGTAGACTCGCTCCCTATTACATGGGACTTAAAACATAACTGGCGAAATGTGAGTGTACTATTAGGCACACCTCTGTCTAATCTCTTCGGGGATTACAGGCACGATGTTATGTGATGACTTTATGTAAAAATATATACAACAAAGATTTTGATGGTGAAATTTTGAATACGAGGAATTCACATAAACATCTAAGTGTCTTATGAAATGGAATTGTTACATGGGACTTAAAACATAACTGGCGAAATGTGAGTGTACTGTTAGGCAGACCTCTGCCTAACAGTACACTCACATTCCTGTCTTCTTGGATTACAGGTGTGATTTTATGTGCTGACATTATGTAAAAATATACAAGAAAGCTTTTTACGGTGTAATTTTGAATACGAGGAATTCACATTAACATCTAAGTGTCTTATGAAACGGAATCGAACTGAGGCAGTCCTTTGTGTAATTTATTTGACCACCACTGCTCTCAAAATGCTGAAGGTTCTCCTACAGAATCATGAGGAAACTCCAAGTCCTAGAACCAACAATTCAGACATGGGACATCCACTGTGGATTATGAACTTTCACCAATGAGGCCAGTATATCGCGACAACATTATAAGCAGAACATGCACTTTTTCGAGGGTATTAACACTCCACGATTATTACCCACTCTATGGTATTTCAATGGGATGTAGAATAAAACCAATGGCTCTGCATCAGCTTTCGTTTGAAGCATACCGTGAACAAATAAAATTACCTATATTGTAAGGATTGATTGAACGTTGTATTGTTAATTTCGATAAATTGATTGAGTGGTATTGCTAGTGTATCAATGATGTACGATCGAAAATTATGGTTTTGGTTTTAATATTTTACTTCATTACCGTTTTATAAGTAGGCTTGTGTTTGGCCGCAACTCGCCTGATGATAAGCGTTGACGATGACAGGGTGGAGTGCTTCACCCTGTCATCGTCAACGCTTATACTTATATACCTATACTTGTATAAAAAAAACCGATTCACTCGAACTTTGAAAAGATCTAGATTGGCGGTTCGCACAATAAATGTGGAACAGCGCTTTGTTCGGGTACGTGGAACTTCAACCATATAATGGTGACGTTTCGGCGAATGTCTGCCTGCCCGATGACAGAAGAGGAGGTTTATTCCCATTTGCCCCCTTCGAGCTTGCCACTGGGGTGGTGGCTGGCACTAACTAGTGGCGTTTACCACCCCGGTGGTAAATGGCACTTATTTAGTGTTATCTGCCCCCTTCATAATTATAGTAAGGTGGTCGATTCTCATTACGTACTGAAATTGCCTGGACAAGTAGATTTTGAATGGGGTAATTAGATTGGGTAATTTCAAAGCACACTGTCCGAAATGTAACCGATATGAAACCGGTAGGCTGGCAACTTTGCGGTGATGTTGAAGGCTTTGGATCTTGGCTTTGACAAGGGAGTCGCTGTGATTACTTTTGTGATTAGCACTGTAAGATAAGAAGTGATCACACTTATCGACGAGTATTTCTCTTGATGTGGTTATAAAAAGCAAAAGCACTCACAGATGCGGTTTCGAGATGCGTCGTGCCAGCATAAAGCTCTGTCTGACCAGCTCTAGCCGATTCCACGATGGTAAGTGTGGTCCTTTAAGAACAGACATTTAATAATAGTGCCACTTTAAAAGTCTGTGAAGTATACGTTATTGGTATAAAAATATGTTACGCCATAGCAACTCCGTAGCGCGTATGTCTCGTCTACGGCAGTGTTCCGCAAAGTGTGTGCCGCGCCACACTGGTGTACCGTGGCCAGTAGTTGGTGTGCTTTTGAAAAATAAGGTTATCTCTTAAAGATAAATAGACAAACTGAAGAAAATACAGCCGCAAAACTTTAGTAATAAATGAGGAATAATAAATTTTGGAGGTACACTATAAGGTGTACCTCCAAAATTTTCCGATTTTCTAGATGTACAGTAGAGACCATAAGTGCAGTAGCAGTTTCACAAAACGATCGCATCAAAACAAGTCGCACTTACGACCTTTTTCCATAACAAACATTTTGCACACATACACGATCTCGTATATCGCTCTCTTTCATAATTATCTAGTCAGAAAGAGTGCGATATAATGATCATTTGCCTTAGTGACAAGCCTGTCATGTCGCGACGGAGTATTAAATTAGTGATATTTAATTTCAAACAAACAATTATGTGTCTATCTGGCTTAGCGGTTAACGCTATAGATAAAATGTCTCGCACAGTATACTCTGCGTTCGAACCCAAGTGACATTACTCTTTTTGTGTTTTAATTATAAATGATACGTTAGACCCGATGAGATATGTTTTTCTAAATATTAGTTGGAACTTATTATTAACAAAAAAGATGAGGGTGAATGTGAAACAAAATAAACTTCTGGATTGAACAAAGTAGTTAGTTATGACGTTGTTAGTTGGTGAACTTTGTTTCGAGCGTTTGTGTTATTATTACGATTAGCGTATTGTTTGATTGTCTTTATTCAAGATGCAAGCTAATATTAGTATTGATGACAGGGCAAATATTGTCACTTTGCGTAAAAATGGGCTTAATATTTCTCAAATTTCAACTGAAACTGGCTTAAAATGTGTAAGTTATTTTTAAAAATTATAATTATTATGATGATAGTTGTGGTGTGTGATTTTCTTATTATTAAATAAATTGCTAGTTGCAAGTGTGTAATCACATTTTGTTTTTTTTTTTAGAAATTCTGTTAGCCGTTGGGTAAAGAGGTTTGAGGAAGAAGGTAGTCTGAAGAGTCGTCTAAGAAGTGAAAGGCCGCCGCTTATTAACCCGACTCAGCGACGTTTTATGGTGGAAGAATATGAAACAAATGGTTTCATTCCAACTATAATGTTTGCAGAGCAATTGGATACTACATTACAGACTGTTCGCCATGCATTCCATGCTGAAGGTTTACATCATCGGAAGCCAGCTAAAAACCATTTTTGACACAAAAACACAGGGAGGAAAGACTACGTTTTGCTCGAGATTATTTACATTTTAACTGGGAGGTGACTGTATTTTCTGACGAGAAGACTTTCAAGTCTTGCCAAAAGGAAGACTTAATTTATGGCGAAAAAGTAATAATACTTAATTTAATAAGTAGACCGGGTAACTAAATATTTAGTAATATTAACATAACCGTAAATAAAAAAATTAAGAAATAAATTTTAAATTTAATGATCTTAAATTGGGGTTTAGTTTCAATATTCTTTTCGTCAAGAAAATGAACACTTAAGCTATAACCTCAATACATTCAATGTGACGTTACATTAAAAAAACACGTTCATAAAGTCTAACTCATATATTATACTCATACTCATAGTATTCAATTAACTCTGCTGAATACTGATACCTATAATAAGCGGGTATCAACAATTATATTTGTGTTTTTAGAATATGCTTTCCGTGTTATGTTATTCTTATTATGAATTGACTAAGTGGGTATACAACAAAAAATCTTATGAACGGTGAAAAGAGAACTTTTTTTTTGCCTAGATAGGAATGTGACGTCACATTCTCATAAAAGTTTGTTAATTTTATAAATAAATAAAACGAATAAACATTTTTGTTATCATTCAGCATGATTTTTTTATTTCCACCTTCCAACACCGAAATCATAAAATAAAAATCATTTAATGAGGTTAAATAATAATACAATAACTATCTAATATAAATAATTCTTATAAAAAATAAATAATAAGAATGACTATATTATAAATAAACATAAATACCTAACGACTTTCTGCTTAAAATACAAATATAATTAAGGTTTCAAAGAAACAAAAAACAGCCACACATTGTAATAACATGGATTCGAACTTGGACTTCATTGATCGTGAACCCATGCTCAGCCCAAACAGCTACCAACTCATGTTAATACTACGCGAATTTTAACAATGCAATGGTAAGAACAGGTCATCACTATGATGTGTATTCTAAATGCAACAGAAATATAATGCTATTTCGCGTAGTGTGACGACAGTTCATTAGTGTGTGTTATGTGTAGAATGTTGAGACATCACTCATACACGCACACGCACACACACTGCTGTATCGCGCTCGCACAGTTCATAGCAATGTAATCTTTAGCATGGTACTGCACTTTTGAGGTCTACTGTACATTGAAAAGTCTAATCGCCCAAAAGTCCATGCGCGCATATGTCTTTTCGCGCAAGTGGGTTCGCGCAAATGACCTTCGCGCATGTCTTTCGCGCAAATGTCTCAGATCCCCTTGAACACTAAAAGTTTGCGAAACACTGGTCTACGCTACAGTTGCTACGCGGTCGTTTAACCACAACGACTACGCGTACAGTCATTTGTTTGTCTTGAACTTTGCGAGTTTTGTCGGTCGGTTTGTATAAACAAAATAAACCTGAATTTTTACTTGCCGAGCAATGACCTGTTCAAGTGACATAATTTGCACAGTTAATTCATGTTGTTATTGTTTTAAAGTCGCACAATCAAGAATTATGCAATTACTACTACGGCGTTTGAATTTTTCTCGTAATAATTACTTTGCTTAATTGATGCTGGCTTCTAATCCCATTCATTACTAAGAAGTATCAAGCACATCCTACCCCATCTTGAGACCCCAAAAAGTCTCAAATTAAACATTATTTCCACCCCAAGCAAGGAAACAGATCCTTTTAAACTAAACTAAAACAACGAAATGATGCCATCAGTCACCAAACTCTTTCCGTTTTTGGCCCCCGTTAGGGCACCATTAACTTCAGAGCTCTCGGCCCTTAAAGCCTCGTTCACGTGGAGTAAGTACTCGCCGCAAGTAGAATCGTGCGTGGCCCAAATTACCGAGTAGTTCTGGGGTGTTGACCCCCTTCAGAATGCAACGATGATCTGGGGAGGGTCGCGTGATTCAACTGAATGCACAAAACATAAGATCAGATGATGTGACGGTGGTCTTCAGCGGTGTAGTACATGTAGTGCAGTAAATCTCTGCAAATGAAGTTGTGAATGAGGTGTCTACTCTAGGATTGTATTTGCAACAATTAGTGCACTTATTCAAATGTTACTGTCAACGAAAAAAACATTTTTAAGCCAAGTTCAAGTCAGCTCACTCCGTCTGACCGCGGCCTAAGAGTCTCTCGGCTAATTAATAAAAGTGTCGCAAAAAGTTGTCACATAAATTTCGACACAGACGCCACTGTGATGTAACAAAACGTTTTTATCACCTTTTAAACGACACGCATAATTTTTTAAGCAAGGCAGCTTCATTAAATGTTTTGGAAGGGTTCGGGGAATCTCGGGTAATGGTTGTTTGGCTGAAGTTTAGTTTCGTGAGTAATGTTCATGTAAATAATGTATAGGTAACTTTAACATTCTTGATTAAGGAAGTTCTTCAAACATCGATTAAAACCATTCTCTTGTAACAAATAGTACATTCAACAATTTGACTGTCTTGTACAAACTTAAGACCATAAGACCAAACCAAAAGAACACCATATGACCATATTTTCTATTATATTGTGGCTTTACCTGGATTCATCATGGACCTTTTGGTGCGTAGTCAAAATTATTAAAACGCACACCGACTTATTTTGTTTATTCAATGCAATTGTGTAGCTTTGTGATATTGAGGTGGTAGATGCTGATGTGGTGCTGGTACGTTGGTGCCGAGGGAGATAAACTAAATTCACGTCTGGATTAGACCAGTGTCACAGTCCGAAGGGCAGAGTGTTGCCACAGTTTACATAATCATTTACATTTTATTTATTTATTTAACACTTCAAGCACAGAAGTACAGAGGCAGACTTAATGCCATAAGCATTTTAATGTTGGTATTGCAATATTCTTAATTAAAATCTCTAAAAATAATTTCCCAAAAATATTTACCGACCACCAAAAGATTATTTTTGTACCTAATGTAGATAATTAACAACGAGTAACAACTGTTGGAAAAACATGCAGAATTAAACGTTGGTATTTATAAATACCAACATTTAATTAATCTTTTTACGGATTTTCTAAAAATCTTCAAGCCAAAACAACAAAGTAGCCCAAGGCTACACAACCAGAAGAAGAGCACAATAATTAATTATCTTTTCATGACTTCACTCGCATTACCGCCTTATTCTGGCCGAAGGGCACTTTTGTAATACGAGCCCCAAAAGGTCCCTTAAATTTATGTTTCACCTGTCTCTTGCAGCTGAGCACCAACCCTAATTTCGAATCCTTATGTGAACGCCAACCCTAACTGTTTAACACCTTTGTGTACTAGGGTTAATGTCAAACGCGAAAACTTTCTATTGAGTAGGTTCGTTCAATTTCTTTTATGTACACCCGGCTTTGACGCTTTTCTCTATAAATGTTTTAAGAGAAGCTTAGTACGTTCACATTTTAATAGTCGGATTATGTCAGAATACGAACTCTAAGGCCCTTTTGAGTTCACTGAAAACTAGATTTTACGGACAGTAATCTTAAGTACATACTGGTTTGTGTATTACTGGGGTCAAAATAATTAAGGTTTTTCATAACTTTGTTTTGAATTGAGGAAAAGAGATTTTAATATAGAAAACCTGTCTATCGAAAACCTAGACGCAACGTGTCTTCTCTTCTTTTACTGTATTTTTGACCTTTTTGGCTCATATGTGGAACTATAAATTATGAATAATCTTCAGACATAATCATAATGTAACACTATATTGTATAACAACAAGATTAAATTAAAATATAATGAATTGGATTAATTTGGATTGTAAATTTGGACTGTTGAATTAGTTTTGTTTTTAATAATAACTGTTTTTTTCTCTCTAAAAGTCGTACTAACATAGTTCTTAAGTACTCACTACTAACTTATATGGACTCTTGTTCGAAATGAATATTTGATTGATTGATTGATAATAAAGACTTCATATGTATGAAGTACTATTAGATGTCCAGTAAACAAAAATTATTCCTTTCTATTCCACAAACCGTACACTCCCTCACAATTTTCCATGTTCATTCACATTTATACCTCTTGATACGCCATCAAGTCTTTGATCAATCTCAAAATAGAATTCCCGGGACAGAATCACACAACTGAACTAGTTTCAGTCTATTGAACTGAACAATAGTTCACGTTTGTGATTGAATTGTGGCATTGTATCGACGTCTAATTGGAAATGCTTGTTGTTATTCATTGTTTTGAGACTGTATTTTGTATGGATGGACAAGTATCCGAGATGAGTTTTGAAATGTTGGTTATTGGAGATTTTGCGGAGGGTAGAACTATATGTATACTCCTGATAACTTCGAATGCAAACTTAACGATCTTTGGGCAAATTTCACCATTGAAACTGAAGGCTAACAGGTGTATCGAAACCGCGTTAAAGTGGTAACAACTAAAGGTTCTTGAACGAGGTTTATAATGTGCGATTCGCGTTCAGTTTCTATAGTGGAATCGACCCTTAGATCTGTAACAATCTTCGTTTTGTAACAATATTTTGATTAACAAGGAGTGCTCATGCAGTTTCTTGCCCATTCATTTACATATAGATCTAAGTTTTGGAATGGGCAACTACAGTACTTTCACATGTTATTATGCCTTGTGACTGTGACTGTAGCTTCGCTTTCTTTGTTTTTTCTGACATTCAAAAGTGCCTGTAATGGTCTTATTGAAATAAATGCTTTGAGTTTGACCTTAAAACTAAACAAGCTTGTTCCAAAAAAGTCCAAACTACGAAAGTTATTTGGCATTAAACAATTGAAAAATATTTCTACCGGTCTCATTTTGCGTTCAAATTACATATGGTTTAAACTCTTTTTGTATCCAGATTTAAAACACCAAGAAATGTGAGTAATTATCTTTTTAATTAAACAGAAGTAAAAATTATTCTTCACGAAGTTTTGACACCTTCATACAATATTTAAGATTGTGTGGGATTGATGATACTGACCTTAAAAGTTTAGCAAGAAAAAAGTCAGATATTATTATTGTCTGTTGACCTTTTCTCTTGTTTTTCCGTATACGTCTTAAATCTTAACTTAGTGACTATTTATAAGGTTGTTTTTGGAACCAGAAAATGGATCTGTTTATTTGCTGAGAGAAAATGATGTTAGTAGGATAATGAAAAATTTGGCATCAATTTTGATTACAATGTAATTATCCAGTTTGCTGCAGAGACGCGAATTTCTATCCTTCTATATGAGCCAATTATTAAAACCAAATTGGTGTAGGTATCAACGTAGGTATCAACTATTATTATGCAGGGTTATGTATCATAACCCTGTAAAAACACTAGCTTTCATAGACTCATTATAACAAGCTCTAACACACTTATGCAACGTAAACTTTACAAGTAATATTATAAAAGGTTTTTTTTTTATATCCCATAACTATAGGGTATGAATGAGACCATATTAAAGAATCAACTGGCATATGAATTATTTTTCAATTATCATTTTTTTTTGTTTTAATTTTTCATACAAAATAATTTGACTAAGTCACGATTATTAATGTACCCCTTAACACTCTTTCGTGAAATATTGACAACGTCGCATTTTTTTAGCTTTAAATATGAATGATTGATTTGAATAAAAATAAATTAAGTAGGTACTCGTATTTATCAATTAACTTAGATTTATTATGATGATATCTTCGAAACTATGCATTTTTGAATTACATATATTAGGATTTTTTGTATTATTTTTATTAATAGAATATAACTCTTAGAGTTATGGAATATAAAAAAAAAACACGTTGTATAGGTAGACAAAAGATTAAAAATTCTCAAAAAGTTTCACATAGAAAAATACACCATCGACTATCGTAGCGATGACACTGTGAGTCCAACTGACTGTCGTGTCACAGCTTTTACAATATGTAAACTTTTAGTTGGGAAGTAAGGGGAACTACAAACAACAACTGCTACTAACCGTTGTAGCTACACGAAAATGGTTTTAGGAGACTATCTATAATTTTTGATGTGAACATAAACACATAATAGCTTAGATCCTATTTCCGACACCGGTAGGATTATATTATTTTCTTATAAAGGGTGTAAATAGACCCTTTACATAAACGAAAGGCATTTGTTCTCCCCGTCACTGCGATCATTTTTTTGTTCTAGACTATACCTGGGAGCTTTCTAGTTACGGAGATATTGGGGGTCAAAGTTCCAACTTTTTCACAAGTTTTTTTTAAATACATGTTTTGAATGTAAGATTTTTACTTTACACACGTCCACGACCCTCGTACTATTAAATCCATTCATCAACACAATGCTATGAGTGCTTTCCATCGAGTCCTACCGTAAAACGTGATTTTGCACCCTAAAAAAAAAAGTTGATTTCCAGCAATCATTTTTGCGTAAAGTTACTTAGTTTGATATACAGAATGCTTGGTTGACGGATATATGAAGGGGCTGTTTACACCCGGTATGTTTTGTTTTATAAAAATATAATTTATATGTTATTAAATAAAGGAAATAATTAAACACCGTAATACTTAGTAATCAAATTAAAATTAATCACATCATATGAACATAAATTGAATTCGTTAATTAGTCCTATCATTAATGGGGGTATGGCAAGGGAATCGCGTTAATCACAGTTGCCCGGTAATTGTTCATCGATCCCCATACCCCATTCAATTGTAATTATCCCCCAAAACGGACCCCAAACTTGTAACAGTCGTAATAATTTACACCTTATTCAACTTAACCCTTTTTTGATGACCTTTTTTGACAAAGAGGTTTACATTCTTTTCTGACGTTGAGAATTTAATTCTTTCTGTTTTTGCTTTATCTTGTAACTGAAATATTGGGAGTGGAAACATTTGAAGAATTGTTTTTGCTGTTTTTTTGCGCTATATTTTTTGGTTACACAATGTACCTGTAATACAGTTTGAGGTAAGCAAAGAAATTCAAGAACTCAAAGTTGACAAAATACTGTGGCGGATACAGTTCAGAAAATAAAATACCTTTATAACCTACCTTACCTACCTACCTACTTTATACTTCTAATAAGTCCCTATGAAATAAGAAAGGATGGTCCAATCCCTATTAAAATACTTATAGACTTCTTTACGGGAAATCTATTAGATAATTATTTTACCAAAGCCAGATTTTCTTCAATATTTGTATACCTTAAAGTTTTACTAAGAAAATGAACCGCTACATACTCATTAAAAAAATATGGTACTCAAGCATAAGTCTCCTAATATTTTTTCCTTCAACTCAAGACTTCTCTCGACCTACATCGTTAACTTTCCCTCACAATTAGGACCTACCTACTCCATCTCATATTCAGGACATGAACCGTTCGCCTATCATCATCATTAAGAACATTATACCAAATAGCTCTCAAACTATATAATATGTATGACAGTACGTTAGTCCCCTTTACAGCGTGGTTAGTACTCCCATCACGTATTGGCTCACGTCGCGAAATAATGTAAGGTCACTAAATTATTAGGGTGTAGCCACACTAGTGGGGTGCAGTTTCTGTTGAGTTTTACAATGGTTACGTGATATTTTCTTTTTTTTGTAGGTATTTTTAAACAGCTGATTAAATTAGAACTTTTGTTACAAGAATCTTTGATAATATATAATTTCGTCAATGTTTATAATAATTAATTAAAACTATTCATTCGGTGGTTTAAACATATCATGTAAAAAACGGTCACGATAATAAATGAGTTTTCATCTTGTGGTTGTGATAAACACAATTGGTAATGTTGGTTCCTACTTTACATAATCACTAAGAAGTAGACACATTTTCTCCTAGTTCATATCCATCAATGTCACTAAGAGCTGTTCAACATCATAACTTTCTCCCAAACGGCCCTCATAACCATAATAAATGACGACCTAACCTACTCTTACCACAATCCACAGCGACCCTTTTAAGCAAAACTTTTTTAACTCACACTATATATTCCCCATACCTACTTCGATAAACATTTCAACCAATCCCGAGAGGTCACATAATCAATATAAAACTGTCGCTGCGACAGACCGTAATCGTCTGTAGAACCTTAAACGTCAATTCCGATAGTAATAGCTCAGCGGGTTTCAAGTAGTTGTAAAACGGTTTTATGTATCATAAATACGGTTTTAGTTAGTTTAAGTGTTCCCAGGACTATAGGGGTAATCGAAAACCCTGTACTACATCCAGCATAATGCTGAGAAGACTTGTAAATAACTTGTGAACTTGCTACAAAGGCACTGTGGTGCGTATTGTTTAAGTTAGGTTTCAAGTTTAAGTTGTAGTTTCACACGACAGCCCGGTTTCCTAAGCTGTAACAGCCAAATTTCAGTTCTAATAAAAACTATAACTTCGACAAAGTTCTGTAAACCACCATGGATCCAGTGAGTTGCGAGAGTGAGTTCTACTTGCACTATTCCATTTTCAGCTCTGGGCGCCGAATCTTACACAATAATACCCTGTTTTGTGATTGTTCATAATTTTACCCTGTTTTGTTTTTGTTGTTTTGTTTCGTTTGTGTATTTTGTTTTTTTTTTTTTGTTTTTTATCCCGTAAGTGACAGTATAAGTTTAATACCCTATTTTACCTAAAATCTTCTAAATTATCTAGCTATTATGAACTCTTTCTTTGTCGGACGTTTGTCGCAGTATCCTAGTTTTCTACAAAACTCTTCCATACGAAAACCTAGTTACAACACAACAACTTGAAGCCACCACTGAACTAGATTCCTACTCAAACACTGGCCTATTTATTTAAGACCGAACATTTTGTTGCAGATCTGCCTAGGAGCGGGCAATATCCTGTGCTGAAGGAAATGCGCTGACTTGCCAGCATGGCGGGTTATGTGGCATTGTTGGCGTTGATCGCGCTGCAAGTTGCAGTTGCAAGCGCCGGGAAGTGTACCACGTAAGTTGATATAAAAAAAAAGTCGGCGTTTTATAGGAGTGGCCAGTACGTTTTTTTTTATTAATGGCATCTCCCAGCCCCTGTAGCATGAATACCGTAGACAAGGATTTCTTTGACGGAAGAATCGACAAAATGACAGATAGTGCAAAGAAATCTGTCATTGCATCGACACAATCTGTCATTTCGTCGATTCTTCCGTCAATGAAATCCTTGTCTACGGTGGTCACGCTACTCGTGCAGGTCAACTTATTGTCCGAGAAGAAAACGGTTTTAAAACTATTGGATATCACCTATTTACCTACTAACCAACCATTAAAAGAACTCGCACACTTCGAATTGCACAAAAAGTCTAATAAAAAAGTCAAAACAAAAATAAAATCACGACACAAAGTTTCTTTTACACGGTAACTGCTGTAAAGAAAATTACTTCACGTTTCTCGCTAGAGGAAAACCGGGAACATCGCACATTACCAGTTGAAACTTAAATAACGACCTTTACAAAAACATCGTTGAAAAGTCGCGCTAAACTACTTCTCACTTTCATTACGACATTCAAATTAAAAAATATAAAAGAGTAACTTGACCTTACGTGAAAGGAGAACGTGTTTTTGAATGAAAAATAACTAGCAAAGTGTGAGTTCAGTTCCAGTGCTAAAAAGTTCCGTACCTATCAGAAAAAGTAACAGTACAGTACAGTTTAGGCACCTTCTTTTTGTTATAACACACAGTAGGTCCACACAATCAAAACAAGTATATCACACAAACATAAAAAGTCAAAATAAAATAAAAATAATTCAAATTTGTAAACGTTGAATTCCAAAAATCAATTTTTGGGTAATTTTAAAATTAATTTATGTTATACATCTTTGTTTGGCCAATTTTCATTCATATAGTAGCCAACGTATATTAACAGGTTTTTTTTTATTAAAAAATATGCACCGTAGGGTTAGTATCTTTAGGATACTAACATACATACCAGTCTTACTAGGGGGTATCGTATTACCCAGTACTAACTGGGTTGTGGAGGTCAGATAGGCAGTCGCTCCATGTAAAATACTGGTATTCAGCTGCATCCGGTTAGACTGGAAGCCGACTCCAACATAGTTGGGAAAAAGGCTAGGCAGATGATGATGGTTAGTATCTTTAGGAATGGAACCCTAAAAAAATACTCAACCCGCCTTGAAAGTCGGGCACTGGGGAAAGGGAGAAAGGGGAAAGTGGAAACGTGTCAAGCGTCACATGAGTAGTAAATACTGCACCTGTTAACTCGAGTGTTTAGGCTGTGGGACACCGGCATAATGGGGAAGTTTTTGTTTTTTTTTTTAATGACTATTTTGTAGGGTTGATGTAGATGTTTGCGTCAAATTAGTTCTGTTACTGTTTTGTTTTCTCTGCTGTCCGTTACAAGACGAAAAAAAAAAAAAATTGAAATAAAATTAGTATCTTCTTAAAACCGAAGTAGCGATGGTGATGTTAGAAAAAAGAAAAGGATAAGAAAAATAAAAAACGAAACCAAAACAAAAACGCTACTGATCCGATAGTGTCATGGCGTCAGCTTATCGTAGAAAATAAATGATTCGCTACACTTTGAGCCGGTATTTTCTAACTTTATATTACGTCGAACTACCAATTCGATGTTTATGATTGTGTTATATTGTTTACAAATACTGTTTTTCAGTATCTAGTTGATTTAAAAAGAAAATTTGTATTAGAGAAAAAAAAAATTTGTAACCGATTTTGATAAAATTTCTATGAAACCAGTTGAAAAGTATATTTCATATAAAAAAATATTTTTTCAATAAATGACGGGGTTATAAGGTAACATACAAAAAAAGTACAACCGAATTGAGAACTTCCTCCTTTTTTTGAAATCGGTTAAAAATAGATTGATTTAATAACGTCAAAGTCTCTTCCCAAAACCAAACAGCAACGCCCTATAATGTCTTTCCAACAATACTTAACGACAAGAAACTTTCCAAATAATCATTTTTCAAAAGCCCACGGTTCTATAACGACTTGCAACAAAAGGTCCCTTCAGGGGCTAATTTTATTTTGTGAAGTCATCGACTTAATGACTTTTTAACTTGGTCGGTTAGCGAACAGGTACCTTTTAATGATCAGTAGAATTGCGCTTGAGTAGTAACGGGAACATCCTAAAGAGATTGTGACTTATCAAAGGATTTGTAGGTATCATGAATATTATTATGGAGAAATTCATCATCATCATCATCATTTCAGCCGAAAGACGTCCACTGCTAGACATAGGCCTTCCCCAAGTGTCGCCACATTGACCGGTGCCGTGCGACTCGCATTCAGCGGATCCCTGCAACTTTCATCAGGTCGTCGCTCCACCTAGTAGGAGGCCTTCTAACGCAGCGTCTTCCGGTTCGCGGTCGCCACTCCGGAACTTCATCGGCCATCCGTTCTGCGAGCAATGTGCCCTGCCCACTGCCACTTAAGTTTAGCTATTCTTCGGGCTACATCGGTAACCTTGGTTCTCTTGCGGATGTCCTCAATGGAGAAATTGAAGTGATACAGTTATGCCTAGTTTCCTCTCTATTGTTTAATTAAATAATTGTGAGTTAAGCACCGGGAGGGTAAACTCTGCAAGGACATAGGCTAACAAGCGCTCGAGTATTTCCTCGTGATTATTTATTTACATTTTTGAAAATCTGTAGACGCTTCCCCCACTGGTGAAAGGGTGTAGGTACATAATAAAATATTTTTTTCTTTCTACCACCAAATTTTCAAAATCCAATAGGTCCCTACGACAACACTCGAGTAAATCCCCATGTAGCCTTCGGGCCTCCCCTACAACTAACCTCATTGGTGATGTTCTTCATAGAGTTCAACTGATTTTTACTCGTCACCGGCATCCGTGTGTGACCACATGTATGAACGTGGACGAAGTAAAAGGAGTGTGTGTCGTAGCAGGTGAGGTTCCTTGGTTTTTGTCTACCCACGAGATAAAAATCGTGAGTTTATGTGTGTACGCAATAATTGTTATAGTTTTCTGAATAAACAACGCTTTAGTGTTCGAGTTGAAAACCAGCGTCGGGCACTATCTGCTCGGTAGTTTGTTGAACTGGGGCCTATTTGGCGCAGCCGTGAGACACAAAATTACCTTTTTTTTTCTGTTTAGTTTAAAGTTTTTTTATTTTATTTTTTGTTGTGTGTACTTGTGGCATGTGCCAAATAAATAATATGTTTTATTTCTTCTTTCTTTACTGCTCATTATCCTATAACATGTCCAGCATAAAAACTTTTTGTTAATAACTTTGGGAAAAAAGCCCGTAAGACCAATATTCAATTGCACAAATGAAAGCTTAACAAGAAGCGTAATGTTAAAACGACTCATTATCCTATCACATTGCAGATTTTGTGCAAACTGTGCAAACAGTTGGTCCGTGATGTAATGATTTTAATTAATTTGACCAGCGTTAACTTGTAACTGTTTAATTAATCACGTTTAATGAGTCAGGTTGTTTTGTACTTTATTTATATATGAGTTATTAGCTATTAACATGAAAAGTATCCATTTGGCATGCGTGCGTAACATGGCCACGGAAAAAAACTAAAAATTCTAAGATATCATTTTACATAGAAAATGAAAAAAATCAAAGGCCCATAACGCGGACACGGTGCGTTGTAGGGCCATGCTTTTCAGACCATTAATGGTTTCTATGGACAAGATCAGCCCGATACTGCAATAAAATTGGTAGATATATAAAAAAAAAACTAAAAAAATTACTGTTCCAAATTCTTTTTTACCATTTTTTTTCTATTCAGCTCATAGTGCCCCTAAGCGAAAACTCCTACAAATTCACCGCTAAGATGACACACTGGCCAAAAACCAAAATAAACTGCCAAAAAAATTTACAAAAGAAATTAAAAAAACATCAAATAGCGGCTACGTGTATAAACTTTCTCAAGGGACATCTTCTAATTTAAAATGTTCTTCCTTCCAGAAAATCTTGGTTTAAACTAAGTTAGCTTGGGGTACAATATCGGCCAGTTAGTCTTTGGCAGTTGGTAACTACCTCATCATCTGCCTAGCCTTTTCCCAACTATGTTGGGCTCGGTTCAGTCCAACCCGATGCAGTCGGATATCAATATTGTACATGAAGCGACTGCCTATCTGACCTCCACAACCCAGTTAGTACTGGGTAATACGATACCCCGTGGTAAGACTGGTTGGCACACAACACACGTCTAGCTACTACTTATGCGTCAAAGACTTTGTCATGTTATTGACAATCAGTGGCTCTCTTTAGAATTTGAAACAGGCTTCCAGTCTAATCGAATGCTGCTGAATACCGGTATCTAGCGCGTGATCTGAGCTTCGCAACCTAGTTATTGGGTAAATATTTTTGTTTTTTTTTATTCCTTTATTAAGTCAGCACCATAACATCGTGAGGAATCGGTATGTCCTAGAACCAACATTGTGAAGAAACCGGCATGTCCAAGAACCAAAAATTCGAAGACATGTGACATCTACCAACCCGCACTGGGTCCGCGTGGTGGATTATAGCCCATTCCCTATCATAGAGAGGAGGCCTGTTTCCCAGCTGTGGGAACATTATAGGCTGAGTATCCTATCCTTATCATAAGTCAGACAAATGATATCCAAAAATGTCACACACAAAATTGACAAAACATATACAAAATCAAAAGACGACAATGCAATCAAAGTGAAAAAAAAAATAGTAATAATTAAAAAAATCAAAATAAGTAATTTAATTTAATTTAAACATCAATTAGATATATTTTTTAATTAAAAATAAAAATAACAAAATAAATATAATAAAATAATCAAGGATAATACTGACAACACCGTAATACGAAACCTCTTAATAAAACAGGTTGTCAGGTTTTAAGCCTTTTTAAGAAATTAACATTAATTGTGTTCTGTAACGAACTGAAAATTAATGAAAAGTCCTGACGCTTGTGATTTGGCTTTCTCCTCTAAATTACAAGATTGGCTTTGGGGAGTGGATTACTGTGTTAGTGTTAATGGTTTTTAATCTATTGTCGGAAATCTTCCACTTGCGGAACATGGTTTATTTATGCTTACAAGCTCTGAGATTGAATCAGAAGGGAAGAGATTTGCAGGAATAAAGGTAACCGACGTAGCTATAAGAATTGCCAACCTTATATGCGACGCAGATGCAACGTAAGATTCGCTTCCCCACCCGACCGCGCGGAGGAGTGGTGTCGTGTGAGTATCGCCTAAGTGAAGTAAACTTGCTTAGTAGGGCACATTGCTCGCTGAACGGATGGGTAAGAGGCACGGATGGTTCTGGAGCAGCGACCACGTAAAGGAAGGCGCAGTTTTGGAAGGTTTCCCATAAGGTGGACTGATGATAAGGTGACAATGCCGGTCGACGTGGCGACGCTTAGATGCCTGTATACCCCGGCTGTTATGATTTTGATAAAGCAATCGATTATTTTGATTTAGCGGTTGATAACCGTCGAAAAAATTACAAAATCTGAGTAAAATTCGTAGTCTATTAGCACAGTTGTCATTCTTCTTGTTTATTTTTCGAAAGTTAGCATTAAATATTTCAACTCCAAATCATATAATTTATTTTGCTTGCATATGGGTACGCATAAGGAAATATTGTCTTTATTTAAATTTTATTTGATCAAGGAATCATTTTGAAACTTTGTTGTTTTTTGTTCACGGGTAAACCCATATGCCGCACAGCTTGTTATTTATATTTTTTTCTCCATAGACTTATCACAGTCAGCATTATTTTGATTGATGGACATTTTGATAATGACTTCTCAGATGAGAAGAATACTTTGAGGGTGCTTTCCCTCTGCTATTCCCTCATTATAAACTGAAATATCTGACAGTTATCTGGGACTTAAAAATGAGCAAATTGGGTGTAGGTTTATTGCAAATTGTGCTTTGTTTTGGTCATGTTAAAGTCAAATACTTTGCCGGACCCGAAAATCGAACTCAAGACCTCATACTCGACCAAAGAGGCAGTCAAATGTTTTTTTTTTTAATCAAATCAAATCAATTTATTTGTGAAACATAGGATAGATGATAGATGGATCTTAAGAACTAAATAGTGCGCTATGCTTTGTCAATTTTGACATACAAATATTTATAAAGGAAACATACATACATGCGTAGTCAATTATCAATTATTAAAGAAAAAAATATTAACATAATGAATTAAATAGTTAGTTCACACTTAATTACAATATTAATTATCATTTAAAAAGTCTTCAATTTTATAATAACATTTGTAGTCACATTAGCAATAATGTGAGAGCTTTTTTAAACTTGACTAGACTTGATTTAATCTTATTAAATCCAGCAATTTTCAACACTTATTTATTACTCGTCTTATAATTTATTAACTCGTATTTTCCTTAGTTGAGAGTTGATCTTTTGTAGTTTGCTCAAATGTTTGAACTTCTAACGTTAAAGTTTCTAACAATGTTCCGATTAGGTGTATAAAGCGTTATTTTGTTAGTTTTGTAGTTAGTTAAAATATTTCAATCAAGGCTCGCTCGCGTATTTTAATCGACAAAGTTTATTCTAGCACCTTACTGTTATAATAAACTACACACAATAAGCTTGAACAGAAACTGAAAACAATTTCGTTCCTTAAATTAATAAATACGAAAAGTACTACAGCAACATAGTACAAAAAGTACTACAACGCCATCTATGGCATAAATGAAGAACTAAAATCAAAATCCTAAATCGCGCAGTTAAAGTTGTTCGTGATTTAAGACTAATATAGAAATCCCGACAACAACCGTCGAGCAGTAGCCTACCAGACACAACACCCGTCTAGTCGGAAGATCCTCCCTTTTCTATGGAGGATGAAGAACTTTACACACTGTTCTACTTATCTACTATATCACTATTATTTTAGCCGAAAGACGTCCACTGCCAAACATAGACCTCGCCTAAGCGTCGCCACATTGACCGGTTCCGTCTCGCATCCAGCGGATCTCCGCAACCTTCACCAGGTCATCGGTGCACCTAGTGGGAGGCCTTCCGAGGCACTACTATTATGTCTGTTCTAAATAATATTAAAGCTGATAATCACATTACGTTAACATCGCTAAAGAGTGTTGTAAAGAGGTAAAAATAAATAAATGATAGTTTAGATATTTATTATTGTTTATTTGTATTGTATACGCGCTTTGACGTGGATTTGCGGACACCAGCCCGTTATACAATACAAATAAATAATAATAAATATCTAAGGTACTACATGTAAAAGACATCTTATTACAACAACATCAAAAGTGTATAAACCAAAATTCGCTACAAATACAAGCACAAACTACATCACTCTCGCATCACCCTGTATAAATTCTGTTTGTCACTCGTGACACGGTGCGCCTCGACACAGAAAATCAATTAATCATTTTCTCCCGCGCTAATAAAATTTACTACTCGACGTCACCGGGTAAGGGCTTAGAAAACTCGATTTATTTTAGAAAGTCATCTATTTAATTGAGGCAACTTTGCAACTTCGTGAGGGGGTGAAGTGAACGGGATTTCCGAAAGTTACCCGTTAAAGTTCCCTTATAAGTTTTTTATTGTTAACGGCAATCCTCTCCGAAGTTTTTCGCAACGGTTATGCGGCTCGAGCTTTTGATGTTCGGAACGCACGGTTAAGCGATGCCATTTTAGGGGATGTGTGGCCCTTTTCATTGTTAAAGGTTTACGGTAACCGAGTTTTTTGGGGTAGGATTTTTTCTCTGCTCCTGAGTTTTTTTTTCGATTTCCGAAATGCAGGCAATTCTGAAATTTATTTTTCTTCCACTCCATTTTTCTGCCTTTGCTTGACTGTTTTTTGAACAGTAGAACCGCATCTAATTAACTGAATAAATCTCACTAACGATGCTTTTTCTTTTTTTTTTCTGAGGGGAAATCATCAAATGACCGCCCAGCTGTGGGCGGAGCGGAAGGGAGTGTCAGACTTCTACTGACTAAAACCCATCCATGTTCCTTCTTTGCCCTTTGTGTTCCTGGGCTGCGGTATCTCTTTTGATCACTAACGACGCTTGATGTCAAAATGAGCGCCGAATAAACTCTTTACAATACCTTTCGGAGAAGGTCCATATCCAGCAGAAAACATCAGCAGCTATGATGATGATGATAATTATGAACACCTATCGATAATTTCACTATCAACACTGATATCGTTCCCAGTGCTGTTTCATCTCTTACCATCTTCGAAAGCGACCACACTGCCTATCCAATACATTCCTTTCTCTAAAATACTCAAAGAAAATATATTCTTGGGTAAGAATAAATACAAGATAAATGAAAAACAGAACAATTGTCGAATAATCACAACGTTATCCTGGCAATTTCTCTTTTATAATGAACGTTTCTTCAGAAATAATTATCTTCACAGTTCGCTGAATGTCAATTTGTTCGTATGAACACAATATGGGGAGCTTGGAGAGTATTGAACTATGTCTGCGTAATCGGAGTCCCCCAAAACTTGGGTTTACACGTGTTTCTTGTAGACTGTGTGTTTTGTATGAATGGTGTTATATTTACTAGCTGTGGCCCGCGACTTTGTTCGCGTAAAATTATTAGCATAAGCATAAGCATAATCGGCCTATAATGTTCCCACTGCTGGCACCCAGGCCTCCTCTCTATGAGAGGGAATAGGCTATAATTCACCACGCGGGCCCAGTGCGGGTTGGTAGATGTCATAAGTCTTTGAATTTTTGGTTCTACGACATGCCGGTTTCCTCACGATGTTTTTCTTCACCGTTTTGAGAGCAGTGGTGATGAAATAAATTACACAAAGTAATGCGCCTGCCTGGGTTCGAACCTACGACTTACTGTTCGTAAGTCGGGCCACCTCTGCTCAAAATTAAAAATTATTATAAAAATACTATTTTCCGTTTTTGCAACATTTTTCATTGATGCTCCGCTCCTATTGGTAGTAGCGTGATGTTATATGGCCTATAGATTTCCTCGATAAATATTTCAAAAACCAACGCTTAAAAAATATTTCAATTAGAAGTACTAGTTTCTGAGATTAGCGCATTCAACCAAACAAACTCTTCAGCTTTATAATAATATTATATATTATATAGCTGTGCCCCGTGGTTTCACCCGCCGCTTCTGACTTGTTTTTTTATTTGCTCAGTTCCTATTGATCATAGCGTGGTGTTATATAGCTTATAGCCTTTCTCGATTAATGGACTATCCAACACTAAAAGATTTTTTTTAACTCGAACCAGTAGTTCCTGAGATTAGCGCGTTCAACCAAACAGACCAACTCTTCAGCTTTATAATATTAGTATAGATTTAATTAAGGTATTTTGCTAGAAGCTTATGTTGATTAAGCAGCTAATTATTGCTTAGGTATTAGTCACCTAATACTTTGTGCACGATAGAATTAGCTGCTTATACAGTGCTGCAAGGACAGGGGCGCTTAGTAAAAATTTATGAAAACAGTGTGACCTGTGACCTGACGAAGTCGATTTGTTTATACTACAGTACCTTTTCTTTTTTGTACTCGGGGGAAACCTTCAAAAACCGACCGGTCCTTGGGGATAAGACCGGGGAGTGTGGAATTTTTACCGCACTAAAACCGGTGGTCACCATCCGCACATGGGAGGAGGCACCGTTTCCTCTTAAAATATTACATTCACTTCAATTGTATTTGCATTTCATAGCGTTGTACTTAAGTTCCAGGGATTTTAACTACTAGAGAAGGAATTCCTGGAACTTTAGTAGATCAAAACTCGTATTACGAGAAGCGGAATAAACTAAACCCGACATGTGTATCTCTATTTTATAATCCCAGGAACCCTTTGTGCCTCAAACCTAAATAGGTTTACAGGTAAACTAATATTCTACCATCGAATAGTGTGGCTCACACGGTAAACTGTGATACAAATTGACTTTCAAAGCTAAAATATAAATGGCAGAAGTTCTACTCCGCAATTTCCCTGTAAAATAAAATATTATAGTTTAAAAAATAAAAAACATGGTTCAGAGTGACGTCATTTTATTTCTCACATTCTTCTCAGCAGACCCATTGAATATGATACCCATATCTTGGGAAAGAATAAAAATAACTAGTCCGCCATCTTTGGGAGTTCGCCATATTGGATTTAAAATGACGTCATTTTGCTAACCATGCATTGTCATCCAAACTAAACATTTGTGCCAGCTCAATCGGAATCCGGGAAGTGGGTCAAATTTAACTTCTGAGATTTTTTTACATAATTAGTGAAGATAACGAAAGCGTGTAAAAAACATTTTAACTCGATTTCTGTACGTGTGTACTATTGTGGAATTCTCAGCATTATAATCAACGTTTATTGTTCCCACTGCTGGGACACAGGTCACCTCTCCACGGAACCTGGGCCGTAATCTACTAAGCCCAGTGTGATCAGGTGGATATCACATGACTACGTATTTTCAGTTCTAGGACTTGCCCGTTTTCTCATTATCATTTACTTCATCGCTTTTCCAATTTATAAAATAAATAAAAAAAGCTTTTTATTTCATGCATTAATCGTTTAAAATATACATAGACTTAAAGTTGTCCTATGCCAACACAGTTAAGATTTAATTTTAATTTTATTGAAAATTATTTAATTTTATGTAACATACCTAATGATAGTATTGTACATATTAATTTGAATTTATTAAATTTTAGCATAGATGTGCAAATTGATTTTAATTTAATGTATTGTATAGATTATAATTATCTGAAATAAATGAATTAATAAATTAATTAAACCAATTTACACAAAGATAAATGCATGACCAGGTTCGAACAAACATGAAAATCCCAGCAATTAATTATTGAAATTAGTTTGTAACAAAGAGAACCTTCTGAAAACTATTTCTTTATCATTGTCAGAGACTGTATGTATTCGGCCGTGTCTGTTACTATAGTGACTTGATTAATGCCGTGAATGGCGTAGAGGAGACAAACATCGCTCACCTACTGAGATGTATGCTCCATCCGGGTTTTGATGTCACATCAAAACATCGAGTTGTTGTTACTGGAAATAACAAACGAACTTTACATTTTGGAAAAATCATATTTCAATGAAGACAGTACTAAATATTATGGCTTTGGACATTGTTTTAAACTTTGAAGGTTTCTGATTACAACTTGACTTAGCGTAATTTTTGAGCTTCGAGCTGCGTTTGTACTCATTTTGCGTTACCGTGTGGTACAAAAAGGACTTTAGTATGAAACCGAATGCAGCGTAAATTCCACGACTCATTTTACGCGACTCACGGCTCAAAAAAATACGCTCATTTGGCCTTAGCCTTACTCTTTATAAATCAGATTTAACTTATAAACTGCACCAGTATAACCTTCGGTTTTTAGAAGAGAGGACAGAGAGTTAGGACATAATTATTTCGGATACTTCGTTTTAACTCGAAAGTTACCGAAAATATCCCACAAGAGACACTTGGCCACGGTTAAAAAATATGCAAAAAGTAAGAGAATCTTTCTTGTCTTTTATTTAACTTGCACTGTTCGTATGTATGTAAGTTGTCCGCATCAAAATTTGCAAACCATTTTTCAACCACTTGTTGATATCCGATTGAACTGAAATTTGACACAAACCTTTGATTCTGGTGACGACACATGTTTATTACACACATGACTTGACACTGCAGTCAGGATCGCCTCCTTACGAGAAAACTCCAACACAGTTAATGGCACGGACACGAAACTTTGTTTATTATAATGCGTTCAATGTTGATAGATAAACCAAAGGAGATTTTTGTATGGATGTTGGACCAAGTGCTGCCCAACATTGAATTATAAATCATAATGTTCCTTAGACTAATACTAGTCTGTAACCCAAAGCGCTTCAGAATCTATCCGAGGAGTATTGAGAAAAAAATTATCTATTGTATAGGTTTGACAACGCGAACTAGGTGGACCGATGACCTGGTAAAGGTTGCAGGGATCCGCTGGATGCGAGATGCACGGGACCGATCAATGTGGCGACACTTAGGGGAGGCCTATGTCCAGCAGTGGACGTCTTTCGGCTGAAATGATGATGATGATGATGATGATGATAGGTTTGACATTGACGAAAAATTATAACCAACATAAGCTTATTTTTAAAATAAAAGACTTTGTAATGTAAACAATGGACTATATTATTATAACAAAACTTAGATATGGATAGTCATTCAATCAATCAATTATTTATTTATTAGTTACATAGGATTATAACATAATAAATGATCCTCTATGTTAGGCCTCATGAAAATACTAAAATACTTAATCGCAGGGCGCCTCACAACGTATTGGTGCCTAGCCCACCCCAAAAACTAAACTAGACAAACAACGTGAGCACAACTGCCGATCGTTCTCATCATCTGCCTAGCCTTTTCCCAACTATATTGGGGTCGGCTTCCAGTCTAACCGGATGCAGCTGAATACCAGTATTTTACATGGAGCAACTGCCTATCTGACCTCCACAAACCAGTTAGCACTGGGTAATACGATACCCCTTGGTACGACTGGTTCTCAGACTTTTTGGGCCACTGACTACCTAACGACTGTCAAAGATATATGACAGCCGGGACCAACGGCTTAACGTGCTTTCCGAGGCACGGAGGAAACTCGGTATGTAATGGGCGGTCACCCATCCACAGACCAACCTAGGCAAGCACGGCTTAACCTAAACATCGACCCGAGCGGCTGTTATTATTTAGCCCAGTAAAACATGAAAGGCAACAATGTTAAACGGAATCGAGCCCATGATTGTTCTCGTCAATTAAAATATAGCAATGACACACTTTTGACGATGTATGTCTACTCTTTATGTGCGCTCGAATTAGTTGCACATTGCTGGTGGGCATCGAAAAATCGGAGAGGTCGTTAAGGCGGCCGTTATTGTTTTGAATAATAACTGTCTCCGTGGTGCGTATATGCTGGCTATACTAACTAGGCGCAAGTTTGATTTAGTACGTTCCCACTGCAAAGAGAGTCAATTCCTCCGGTGTTAACATAGAAAATGAAGCAACATTATCCTCACCCACAGAAATATTTTCGAAGTTGGCTCTGTTCCGATTTAGCCTTCTTTCATCAACATACTCAGCTAAGTGATTGGCAACATTCAACCACTCTCTGGCTATATTGACAAATTCACGTGCATTGGCATTGTCTATAATATTATTTAACGTAAACGTAAAAAAAAAATCAAAACTTAAAGCACTAAAAAGCCAAAAAGTTAGTATGTAGGTAATAAAATACCAGCGAATCGGGTGAAAATACCAAGACAATACCTAACCATTTAGTAATACGATCTTACAATACCCCTCAATCAATCAATCAATCTCCAGGAACAGAGCTAGTTAGAATCCAAGATGGCGGTATATTTACTGTCATTAAGCATTACTGTCCTGTTCCAAACAGTTGCCAATCGAAACACCTCGAGGGGCAACTATATGCAAATCGTATGGAAATGTAGGGATTGACTAATGTTGATACTAGTTTTGCACCTAAATTGGTTACCTATTTAGGTCATGAAGTCAGAAGATCTTAAGGAGCTTAAGTTGTTCTGTTTTGAAACAAAACCAACTGATGAAAAGGTCTAGAATATTTTAGCGAGAATTGTTTTGTAGGTATAGTGTTTTTTTTATACCGCTCGGTTCGGTTTGGTTTCGGTACGGTTCTTTTCTAGAATCTAGAACAAAAATCATGACAGTAAGTCATCTATTTTTCTTAACGAAATACATTGTGTAGAAAGTCATAAATTATAAAATAACTTAAAAGATTAATAATGATTAGATAGTAGTACTAAAAAAAATAACAATAACTCTTTTTTTACAAAAAAACATTGTCAGACGCATCAACTACTAATTAAATCAAATAAGTTTACTTGATTTGCGTTTAATTTTTACGAAAGTTCGTTCCGAAAAACCTGGTGTCTGTGATTTTTTTTTTCCACCGTCGCCTATGGATTTTTTTCAACTATAACTAACATTTTAATTTCCCTGACAACAAAAAGTTATAGTATTCAACACAAGATTAGTTACTACTCCAAAACTTTGACAGTTCCAGTTCTACTCTAAATCTATAACCCAAACATTGGCTTATACGGTCTTTGAAATTGTATCCTTTGTTAGTCAACGTATAGACGATGGTCATTGATGCAAAACTAAGACAGAATACTGGGCCTTTTGTTCTATTTCCCCCGCACCTCGGAAAACACGTTTAAGCGTTGGTTCCGGTTGCCAATTAAAGATCTTTGGCTGTCGTTACAGGTAATTACTAGCCCGAAAGTCTCACAACCAGTTTTATCAATGGTTTTCGTATTAACCAGTACTAACTGGGTTGTGGAGGTAATATAGGCAGTCGCTCTGTGTAAAATACTGGTATTCAGCTGCATCCATTTAGACCGGAAGCTGACCCTAACATAGTTGGGAAAAGGCTAAGCAGATGATGTAGGTAATCTTAGTTATTTTATGCTTACTCGTGGTATTATTCATTTTATTTTGGATATAATTCTTTACTGTTATTTATTGAAATAGGACGAATATCAATAGAAAACACGTAGAAAAAAATAATTTCGCCGTCTTAAATAAAGCTATTTTAAGTGCCGGTACTGATGCTTTAAGAGAAACCTATAATTTAACATCAACCCTGCGCCATATGATCCCCGAAGGATTAGGTAGAGGCGTGTATAATAGTAAACCATTATTTCGCCAGTTATGTTTAATTCCCATGTAATAGGGGACAAGCCTATTGGTATCAACCAGGCACAAATCCAGACTCCGTGACTGTTACTGAGAAATTCCTGAAGGAAAAACCCCAATAACACTATGCCCGACCCGGGAATCGAACCCAGGGCCTCATGCTCCGCAGTTGCGCTTGAAAACAATCGACCAATGAAGTAATCAAAGATAGAGCCCGTGAGGTATTAATTGAATTCATTCTTACAAATAATATTTGAATAGCAAAATAGGTAAAAATTAAAAAAAAAAACACATCAAACAATCAAACCCGTAACCCTCATGAAAGCAGAAAAACATAAGCAATTCAAGTATCTAGATCTGGCTCGGGAGTTGGTCGATATGTGGGACGTGAGTGAAGCAGTCATTGTGCCCATAGTCGTGTCGGCAAATCGCTTAATAGCCAATAGCCTCGACAAACATCTGAGGAGGCTCTCGCTTGGCAGCTGGATCAAGGGCTTGATTAAAGAAATAGTACTTATGGACACGTCGCGTATCGTTAGGAGGTTCCTCTCTCAAGAGCCCTGATCATCGGTAGCTCGGAACCTGTTCCCGTTGGTTTACAAAATAATAATTTGCTCTCTTCAAACTGATCCTAACAGTAGTACTACTCTTTCAAAAAAAAATGTTCGAACAAATATTCGAACACTTATCCTAACCTATATTTCTGACCTTTTCAAATCGTACAGTGCTCGCAATTTAAAATTCCGAAGCAAATATTTTATTTAGATTGTATTTACTGGAGCAGTTTTGCTTTCTGCGAAGTTTTATTTACTCGCGAGGTCAAGATTAGGGCACGACCTAATATAAGGTCAAGCTCGGTAAAGCTAAAGTAAACAAAACCTTAAACCCAGTTTTATCGATTGAAAACATCAAAATAACGCACAGGTAATAAGTGAAATATTAATAACAAACTTTAAGTTACTATTTGGCATTTCTGACATAAAGGAGAAGATCTCTTTGTATTTCATTGCTTTTCCGACTATCATTACCATTGAAAACGATATATTTACCATGTTTACTATTAGTTTAAACATAATAATAAGCATGTTTATAGTAAACATGCTTATAGTAAACATGGTAAATATCCCGTTTTCAGTGTTAATAATAATATCATTATTATTTTTTATTTTTTTAATCGTTTCCCCACACTAGGAATTTCTCCTGTATTGTGGGTGCGTTTAAAAACATTTAAACTCACATACACAAACAGCCAGACCCGGATCGACTACCTGTAGGCCACACAAATATTTGTTCCGTGCGGGAATCGAACCCGCGACACGCAGCGCAGCAGTCAATCGCTTAGCCACTGCAGAAACTGATGATAATAACGATGATCATGTATATTGAAATACAAATACTACACTTGTCTCATTGCGCACCAATATAATTTCTATTACACAACACTACGCATATTTACATAATATTATATCCTTCTTATTCCTACTTCTACGTAATACATAATGACTTGTTTTCTTTAAAATATGAATGTTCGTCCATGGCGAAACTTGTTAAACATCTATCCTAACTAATATTATAAATGCGAAAGTAAGTTCGTTTGTTACCTTTTCACGCCTAAACCATTGAACCGATCATCCCGAAATTTTGCACTTACGTTGTCAAGTGTACAGAAACGGACATAGGGTTACTTTCATCCCAAAAACAAGTACTGTTCCCGAGGAAAACAACAATAACGTTCTTATGATAATAGACAGCGCCACGTGTCTTTCGAATAATGATTGAATTATATTATTAAAGAAACTTTGGTAGTGCGAATTGATTGTCAAATTCTAAATTAACGCGAGCAAAACCACGGGCAAAAGCTAGTACAAATATAAATGCTTCTACTCTTATTCATTCAAGTCTTTATATCAAGAAAAGAAAAAGAATCTTCGTAATTCACGTAAAACTCCCACATACCCAAAAATATTCCTTTCATAACTGTAACCTAAATATCAATTCACCTCCTCAAAGTCTTAGAAATAAAATAACACACCTAAAGACCTGTCAATGGGCTCTCGATGTAAAGCCCTACCTACAGGTCACCAGGCATGGCTACGAAGAAACACGAAGGCGCACGAAGGCTCACGAAGGCGCTAGCGTATGAATTATTCAACAGAGCGTAATGAGCCTCGGGCAAGTATTCAGTCACACCGTACCCCAACAGAGAATCTATGGAAGATGAAACTTAGAGCGACCTTAATGATTTTACAAAAAAGAAAGTTGCGTCTTTAAGATGCTGGGGTAGGGTTAGAACGGATTTATGGGGGAGATTAGTATCTGGGTTATCTGGGGGAAGGTTGATAAGAAAGATTTAGGGGTTTGCGATATTAAAGAGTTAAGGACCTCAGTCAGTGGGTGGATTGTTGTATACTGTATCACACAATACATTTTTAAAAGTGATTGATTGAACTTAAAAGATATGTATCCTCTTAATGGGTGTAAAAATACCCTTAACAAAGCCGAAAGGCACTTGTTGTCCCCGTCATTGCAATTTTTTTTTTGTTTTAGGCCATGCTTGGGAACCTTATAGTGACGGAGACATTGGGGGTCAAAGTCCCCAAAAACTTGGAACCTTTTCGAGTTCCAAGTTTTTTTTTTCAACATAAGTTTTAACGTTATAACTTTACTTTAAATATCTCTGTGACCTCCGTACTATTCAATGCATCCATCAGCACAATGTTTTGAGTTCTTAAACATTGAGTCCTACCGTAAAATGGAATCCGCCGGATACGAGTCGCACGGGACCGGTCAATGTGGCGACACTTGGGGGAGGCCTATGTCCAGCAATGGACGTCTTTCGGCTGAAATGACGATGATGTAGCATAATGTTTTGAGTGCGTTACATTGAGTCCTACCGTAAAACGTGATTTTTCACCTCAAAAAAAAGTCGTTTCCCAGCAATAATTTTTGCGTAGACTTACCTAGTTTGATGTACATAATGTTTGGTTGACTGCTTCGTGAAGGGTCCGTTTACACCCTGTTTACTTATGAAAGGAATGTTTGTGAAAACGCCTTACCTGCAAAGAAAAACCTACCTACCTAAATACATTGTTTAGCTGTCACTTGTCAGTCATAATAAGTTAATAGTCTAGAAAATATTTTGCTTGCCTCGTTGGTCGAGTAGCATACACGACTGCTGAGCATGAAGTTCTGGGTTCGATTCCCAGATCGGGCAAAGTCATCATCATCTACCTGTCCTTGTCCCATGTTACTTGGTGTCGGCGCAACACGTTTTTTTCTTCCAATCTCCTCTGTCAACCGTCACGCTATCATTTACTCCTTTAACTTTCATATCATTCCTCACACAATCAATCTCAGATCGGGCAAAGTATTATTAGGTTTTTCCTTCAGTAATACCTACCTCAGTCACGGAGTCTGGATTTGCGCCCAGTTGATGTCAATAGGCTCGCCTCCTATTAAGTATATGGGACAAACATAATTGGTTTTACTGGCGAAATGCTGGTGTCCTATTATGTACACTTCTGCCTTACTTTTGGGAATTACAGGATATTATAACGTTATATAGAAAACACTTTAGTTTGTCGATGATTTCCAGCTGATAGTCAAAATGATGCTTTATACAAGGTGTAAAGGGACTCTTCACGAAGCCGAAAACCAAGCATTCTCTACATCAAACTAAGTAACTCTACGTAAAAATTATTGCTAGGAAACGACTTTTTTTTGGGGTCAGAAATCACGTTTGACGGTAGGACTCAATGTAACATACTCAAAACATTGTGCTGATGGTGCATTGAATAGCCCGGGGGCCTTGGAGGTATATTTACAGTAAAGTTATAACATTAAAAATTTGTGTTAAAAAAATAAATTGTGAAAAAATTGGAACTTAGACCCTCAATATCTCCGTAACTAGAAGGTTCCGTGGTATAGTCTGGGACAAAACATTATGGCAATGACGGGGAGAACATGTACCTTTTGACCTCGTTATTGGTATTTTTACACCCATTGTGTGAATTCTATGTATAAACAACATAAAGATTTCTTTAGAAGCCCTAAAGAATACCAAAACGACATCAATAAACATTCTAATTCCCCCATTCTAAGTCAGATCGAACATTATTAATGTATTCGGCGCCAAATTGCTGTATATTGGAAATACAAGTATCGTTCAATCAGTGAATACTGAGGGTACAATACCAGATGTTGCCGCCACGTGCTTGTTTGTGTTGCCTTTCTATAAAGAATATTATTTCTAATAATGCTGCCAAATATTGTTAGGAAGGTTTGATAATAATCGAATGACAGCTGTTGTTTCTTATTAAGGCTTCATAAAAGAAAAAAAAAGGACATGAACAAAATTATAAAGGTCCCGTTTTACCATCTGGCTTCTGGATTCTAAAAACACGGTTGCTTCTTCAAGTAGTAAATCATTCGAGTTTAGAGTAATCCTATCCTACTAATCCTACTAATATTAGAAATGCAAAAGTTTGTGATGGATGGATGGATGTTTGTTACTTTTTCACGCAAAAACTACTGAACGGATTTGAATGAAATTTAGCATACAGATAGCTTATAACCCAGATTAATACATAGGATACTTTTTATCCCGGTAGTATGATCCCGTAGGACAATTAACGAACTCCACGCTGGTGAAGCCGCGGGCATAAGCTAGTTTCATTTATAAGTAAGGATAATGACACTAACAAGCCACGAGTAGAAAGTAATCCGTATAATTAAAAACGAAATGCATTGTAGCCTATGTTTTTGGCTAAAATTACTTTAAAAAAATATATATTGCTAAACGAAAAAAGAAGAAAAGCTTAACTTGGCGTGATCCCAAAGATAAGCCGACGCCAAAAAAAGATTTAGAGACCTCTTCAATGTAGCATTTTGAATTCGATTACAAACAAAGACATAAAATAAATATTTATATTGTAACAAAAATATTGATTTGAACTTTCACATAAAAACAATACTTCGTACCAAATAAACGTCAGGAATCGCGAAACCAATTATAAATGAGGACTGTCCATTGAGGGAAAAAATGCACGTTGAATAAAAAGGTTTGATTAAAAAAAGATGGCGCAAAACGAAATTACAAATTAAAAGTCCCCTAAACTTTTTGACATCTTGTTACATTCATAATTCAGAGCAGATTTTCGGGGAAAATGTCAACTAAATTCAACCCTCGAATGCGAAGTCGGACAAAAAACATTTTCGCCATATCATTTGAAAGGTTCTTACCCCAAAAACTACTTACAGTCTCACATAGTACGTTTAAACAAACCGCAAATGGCGAAAAGCCAACCCTCTTCATAAACACCCAGAAGGCTTTAAATATCCTTGACAGAAGGATTTTTCCTTCGGTTCGAGAATCACGTATGAGCCATTACCATTCCTATTTATTTGTAGCAGGCCGTTTCAACCCGCGTCAAGTATCGGCAGCCAACAATGTAGTCACGGACGCACACCACTTTTCTGCCACCGGACTTAAAATATATTGTAGGGTTTGTTTTTGTTCGGAAATATCGAATGGAGGGTTGAGTTCACTTAATATAAGAATGCTACCACGCACTTGAATCGGTATTTTTTTTGTAATATCATGTGGGTATAAAAAAGACAAAAACCTTCGAAAAATAAAAATCGTCGCCAAATGGTAAAGACAACAAAAAAAAACCAAAAAAAAGTGTTCGTGTGCCGAAAAATGTAGTGATAATAACAATTGACCCCGTCTCAAGGGTAAACCTAAGCTAGCAAAAATGTTAATCTCAATCCTGTTTTACGTTAGACAGGTTACTAAAAGCTGAATAATAAATAAATTTATATTTTGCTAAGTCATCCTAATGTCGAATAAAAACTGTGGGTCAATGATAAAACTATTTCGCCGAAATCCTCCCGCAGAATTTTGGAATAAAATAAAAACTAAGTCCTCTATAAAATCTTTGGAGGTCACTCGTGCCGGAAAAATTACCACACGGAATTTATCACTTTGTTTTGCACGGGGAGGTAGGTGCCTGTCAAAGAGATTTCACAGGTTTGTTGATATAAAATCGAACAATTCTTCGTACTGAAATCTGAGCCCAAAAAGTTCCACCAACTTCGAGAACAAAGTAGAATTTAAAAATAATAAAAATTCACAAGAAAAGTTAGGATTTACGAATACAAAAATGGTCATTAAAAAGCTATCACTTTTGTTACGACTAGCTTATACGGAGCTGAGAAACTGAGAGAAGCAATCTTTTCTAGAGCGATTCGTATCGATTGAGTAGTACGGGCGTTGGCAAGTGTCCATTTGCGAGCCTTTTGTTATTCGAATTCGTTCCAAAAGTATGTACATGCCACCACATACAGTGTTTTTGTGGGCGAAGCCAGACCGACGGGATCGAGTTTTTTTGTAAACAGATATAAAGATTCAGCAGGATGATATCGAAAATACAGGGTGTAACAAGACTCTTAACAATGAATAGAAAATCATTGTAACACCTCACTAAGTTCCTATTCTAGTGCAATAATAATAGCTAGTTAAGTTATTATACAACGAAAATTAAAAAGAGTACCTGTATTATTGTGATAAGTGAAACAGTATTTAAAAAAATGTTTCTTTGGACAGTCGTTTGTTATCATGAGTACAATCACGTGTTTAAGTATCGGTCACTAATTACCAGTCACCCTATAAAGGGTGTAAATAGACCCTTAACATAACCGAAAGGCACTTGGTCTCCCCGTCATTGCGATCATTTTTTGTTCTAGACCATACCCGGAAACCTTTTAGTTACGGAGATATTGGGGGTCAAAGTTCCAACTTTTATACATGTTTTTTTAAATATATCTTTTTTACTTTAAACACCTCCACAACCCCAGTACTATTCAATTCATCCATCATCACAATGTTTTGAGTGCGTTACATTGATTCCTGATTATCTCTGTCTTGTCGTGATTTTATACCCCAAAAAAAAGTCGTTTCCCAGAAATAATTTTTGCGTAAACTTACTTAGTTTAATGTACAGAATGCTTGGTTGATGGCTTCGTGAAGGGTCTTGTTACAACCTGTATAGCTGGACAGCAATGGAAATAGATAGCCCAAGACTTTGAAGAATGGCACCCCTTGGAAGACCTTCACCTGGGGGGGGACAGCAAACACTGAATAATTAACTATATAGTTGCTATTATAGACCAAAAAAAACCTCTAATACATTACATACAATTAATGAGCAACATTGTTATACATGTTGTTTTTGTTCATTTAAGATACTTACACATTGTGTACTTACATTAATTAAGTATTATAAGTTACCTTAACTATTAAATATTGCGTTGTTATCTATTGTGTGTTTTAGTAAATTATACTAACATGGGTTAAGGAATACAAAATTTTTGGGTAATCTACCTGAAAAAATAAATAGTGACTTAGTTATATTCTTATACATAAAAATCTCGAGTCACGGTGTTTGTGGTCGCACTCCTTCAAAATGGCTCGACCGATTTTCATGAAATTTTTATGTAAATTTCGTAGGTATGAGAATAGGTCGTAAAGTATATTTCACACCGCTAGGTTGTCAAATTCTAAATTAACGGGAGCGACGCCGTGGGCAAAACCTAGTTATTTATAAAGATTCTATTCCATTTGCGATTATTTTCAAAGACTTCCTGTCGCTCACACAATTTTCCTATAAACTTTTTTGATAATGACTCTATTCCAGTTGCCTCACTAATTACAACGTCGCCGGTCACCTTTCAGGAAGTAATTAATTTCATTCGCACCAAAACGTGACCAGAATCCCAAAGAAGAATTTGTGGATATTGTTGACATTCTCGTCGAGGTTTCGTTAATTATGCCATTCTGCCAAGCTTCGAAATTGTGTCAGTTGATTAGTGAGATGACATAATTTGTGATCAAAGGTACTGAGTTTTAAATTCAAATATTAATTTATTTAATGTAATAGGTGTTCATTAACACATTGCCTTCATTTACAATTACTGAAAAAAAAAACAAACAAAATTTATTTTGCCTTGGTCTATCAATGTCTTTCGAATCATAATCCCGGATGAGGGTGGCACAGGAGCGTTGAGATTGACACAAAAAATAGGATCATATCCAGCAGTGGGTGGAGTCAGATGATAATGAAACCCTGTCCATACATACGTCACTAATATGCCAACTTGTTCAATTTCTCCTAAAATGTAGATAATGCACCAATCAAAATACTAATTTTCCTAATCTACACCAGCAGAAAATCACATCAACATAACCAGGAAAATGTCAATTACAAGGAAAGAAAGACACGAATCGTTTATTTGAGGGAGTAAAACAGAGGCGGGACATCATAAAGCTTTGCTCAAAGCTAACGTCACACGTCTGCAAAGCGAGTGCACAAATAAACTAGGCAACTTGTCCCGGAAACCGCAGTACACTAGTTTTGAAATAAGTTCCTCCCGCACTGTAGTTCGTTCTAACTTAGTTTCCTTGGACTTTGGATGTCATTCGATGCGGTTGGTTGGACACGTGGTTTGTTAGTTCTGGGTGGTTCTGGCTGTGGTAATTGGGATGACATTAAAGTCTAAACAAAAACATTATAAAAAAATCCAGTGCTCTTTAACCCGCGTCCATACACGTTTCAAACAACAAAGGCCTTTTAAAGTAATTAATTAATTAATTTCTTCAGAGATAGTCCATACATTATAAAAATTAAAAACACATAAAACACATGTACATTAAAATAATCAATAAAAATAAAATTACACATGCACATTAGAATTACATAACCAATGTCCAGTACAATTAAATTATATTAAAATAATAAACATTAAAACAATCAATCAATAACAAAATTAAACATACACAAACGTATAGGTTCATAGAATTACATTAAAATTCTTCTTTAGCCTCTTTAAAAGTCATCAGTACCAAACATTATTAATATTTAATTTACGCAATCTTGAATATTGACCTGGAAGCATACTTTGCATAAAATACTACAGTAGTAGACGGTAGTAGACGGTAGAAACTAAGATTTTTCATACCAGCTGGGTATGAACAATCTCAGTTTCTACCGTCTCGATATTTCGAGGTATATTCATAACATCAACCTGTCGTGACCCTTGTTTAAAATGTTGTCGTTTCTTAATAAGCATTTCGTATCCATGTCATCGAATACTTTGTAAATATCATTCAATGTTCTTCTAAGAAAAACAAATAAAATCTTGTCTCCAACGGAAATAGACATCCAATGTGCATGACATATCGAATGTAACCCTTATCAAATGTAGACATTATGGAGCCATTCGTCTAGCAAATAAAAAAATTACACAAGAGACAACACCATTTCTTTTTGTTGTCATATTTATTTGAGCTTCGTTTCCCTCTATTATGACGTAACATAAAATTACATGAAGTATATCAAATATGATGCGGCAAATAAAAATGCCACACACGGGACATTAAGGAAATGAGAATATTACAAAGAGGAAAGAGATGAAGAAAATTCATACAATTTATTTGCTAGAAAAGGAGATTTCGCAAAAGCGAGTGAAAATGAAATAAAACTAGGAAGCTTAGAGCACTTAACAAAACAAACCGAAGCAGACAATACTACGCAAACAGTAATGAACAGTGAAAATCGCAGTGCATAGTTTAAAACTAACTAAACAAGTAAACAGTATCAAGAAACTCAAACAGACGTAGGCGCGTTCTTGCGCTCAAACAGGATGTAGCACGAACGGTTTCGTCAAACAAAATTCAGTATTCTGTGCACACGTAGGAAAATACAATAATTCGAACGTGTCCAACCGATTTGTCGCATTGCAGACTTTGGTTTGGAGAGTTTTCAATATTTCCCTACGCTAAGAATTGAATTTTGTTGACCTATGTTGTTCGATGTTCAACTTTTACGCCGATAGCAACTTACTGTTCCACTGTTCCTAGTTGGCCAACTACAGTTACGAGCGAACTTTTATTTCGTTTTTGTTGATGAGAATTTGGCCAGTTGTCAAAATCAGATAGCGGTCGATCCAGTGCGAGAGATTTATTTTGGATAGGTGTGTAGATGTTTTGATGTTCGTTGGAAAAAATATGTTGAGCTTGGGGCATCAAATTCGTGTTTCATTTATTTGGAGACTAACTTTCATCTGATAATAATCCCTTGAACGGTGGTAATTGATTGATTTGATAAAAATAGTAACACAAATGTTTACGCTCTTTAATACGATCAGTTTCCTTATGAAAAAGAGATGTCATCCACGTAAAAAAAAAAGATTTTTTGTAATTCGACTTAGGTATAGTTTGTGAGATATGCGCGAACCAACATACATACACTTATGAAATTCAGCACACATGTTTAGAAGCTACTTTTGACTAACATATACAAAAAATGTGCAATTCTGACAATATAACATACTTATTTATTTATTTAACACTTCATGCACAAAGTACAGAAGCGGACTTACAGGTCGAATTGATAACCCCTTTTTTGAAGTCGGTTAAAAAGAGTTAAAGATGGTACAATCTTTAACTCTAAGTAAACATTAATTTATGGAACTTGCAAAAGTATACCTACTACCTACTAACCTGTTTACTAAGCACACTGTAATTTAGATCACTTGGATAAATACCATAAACTCTAAAATACCTTTCCATCTTTCCAGTGGCTTCTCAGTGGTGGCACCAGAAGTGGCAGTGCCAGGGAAAACCACTGCAATCCTAGTCACTCTTCATGGAAGAGCTGGTGATGAGACCTTAGATCCTCTCAACGTCACGGTTAGGCTTGAAACCCAAGACGCCAATAACGATGTGAAACTACTGACAACTGCAAGTCAAATGATAATGGGTAAGTCGTTACTAATATTTTAATTGTAGATTTATTATTTGATGTTTGTTTATAAAGTAAGCTTTTGCCCGCGGCCCCCCTCACATTAATTTAGAATTTGTCAATAATTTCGGGATGTACTCTGCTTGTAATAATGTAATTCAATCATGATTCCAAAGACACGTGGCGCCGTCTATTATCATACGAACGTTATTGAGTTTTTTTCTCGGGAACAGTACTTTTTTTCTGGATGAAAGTTACCCTATGTCCGTTTCTGTACACCAGACAACGTACAAGCAAAATTTCAGGATGATCAGTTCACTGGTTTAGGCGTGAAAAGGTAACAAACAAACTTACTTTCGCATTAGTTAGGATAGAAAGAAAAAATCAACATTTATTTACGCTAAACAAGACATATAACAATAATGAAAGAAAGTCTAGAATAAGTATAATGTTTTAAGAACAGTATTTATTCTCAAGCGAGTGAGGATAGACAATAATTATACGAAGAATATCCTACTTATAGTATAAATGCGAAAGTTTGTGAGGTTGGATGGATGGATAGGTGGATGTTTATTACTCTTTCACGCAAAAACTACTGAACGGATTTGGATGAAATTAGGCACTGAGATAGTTTATAACCTAGATTAACACGTAAGATACTTTTTATCCTGGAAGAATAGTCCTGTGGGTATTTCCCGAGCTACACGCGGGTGAAACCGCGCGCATAATCTAGTATTCTATAAAATCACATTTCGTACAAATAATAAGCTATCCTTAATTCGAAATTGCTCATTTTTCATTGAGAAGGCATAGTTCACATTGAACTAAACAATATAAGTACCTTAATTGATACCATTTGAATGGAACATGATCTTTTCAGTTTTCTTTTCATTCACATCTCAAATCAGTATAAAAACACTGAGCTCCTTCATGGTAGGTACTCTCAATGCAACAATAAAGATATTCTCAGAGCTTTCAAAATAAAAGGTGCAGTTTTCTATAAAAAGGTAAGATTTATTATCAACTTCGAGTCTCTATAAGGTTTTTCTTATTTCTCTACTGTTTGATAGATTGTTATAAATTCAAAAAAAAAACTCAAGTTGGATTCTTTCGTTGTTATCTTTGTTGCAGAATAATGAAATATTCTTTTGTGATTGGGTTTTGTTAAAAGCGGGTATTAATATTCTATATTTGATAAGAATACATTTTATTCTTGCCTTGAGTAGAGCAGCAGAAAGAGAAAATGCGAGCAACATACAATAAAAACTTATACTGTCTCTAACGGGATATCCTCCGTGATTGTTCATTATTTTGAGCTCCCGATATTTCGGCGCTGTTGCAAGCGCCATGATCGCGGGTTGTCTGGAAAATGCGGGTGGATGGAAAATAAATTGTTAAGAGCAGACAAATCTATCTACCCTCTTTCTTTGTCTTTTGCTACACGCACTGCTGTAACTCCACACTAAGTCACGGCAAAACACACTCACAGTATCTCCAGGTTTTGTGGAGTCCTTAATATCGGGAGCTCAAAATAATGAACAATCACGGAAGATATGGTGGTGGTGTATATGGTGGTTGGCCTGAAACACAGGTTTAAATAAACCTAGATCGGGCAGGTCGCTGACATCTAAATTGAACTATTGAATACTTGCGACTGTAGAATATATTTTAGTTATAGTTTACTTATAAGTACTAATAATTAGTATGAGAAATAATACTACTGCGTTTAAATGTACACTTTTTTGTAATACTTTTTAAATAAATTATTCTTATTCTTAAATCCCGTAATGACAGTATAAGTTTAGTTGTGAACCGTGAAAGCTTAAAACAGTGTTTGAACACACAATAAACTGACATGAGTAACGAAATTCATTAATAAAGGATTATTGACAACAGAGATCGTAACACTACACAACTCAAATGTTTTTACGACAAAGTTATTCTATTAGTAAAAATATAATCTGAACGTAATAAAGCCATAAAATGGTGAAACAAAATCCACATCAAAGCTTATATTCAATTCAACACACGGAATCTTGACAGCCAATGATTTCCGACGAACATTCGAAAATAGACATGTACACACAGAAATACTTATTACGAGGCCTTTTATTGTTAGATCGAAATGAAAATTGTCGTAAAATGTAATAATAAAATTGGAGGAAACGTCTTCTAATATGATTTCGATGCTTCGATCCTGAGAATCGTGTCGCAGATTCGATCAAGTTATTACTACGGTAGTAAAAATCTCATTTCGTTCAACAGACGGCGCTATTGAAAACTCGACTTATTGCCAAATATATATAAACTGTGCTCAAAATGCACGTAACCGGAAATATTTTCCTTACAAGTGCCCCGAGATATTGATATTTCGCCAAATTGTAAGGTAGTTTGGGACTCGAGAAATATTTGCCCGTGAATAGGTTTGCACTACATTTTATTTACTGACAGTTTTACGTGAAAAGGCAAAATCTTGCTATTTTCAATACCAATAAGGAAAATGTTGTGTTCATTGCTGAGGCCTTTTTTATCACACAGTTACATCTATGATTATTGACAGTTCCTATATAAAAGAGTGTCCATGGAGTTTCTTGTTTTTCTGCATAGAAAATATTTACTCTTTGGAATTGGCAACTACAGTACTTTCACAGTGCTGCGGGACTGTTCGAAAGAGATACCGTGGCCCTGGAACACAAAGGGCAAAGAAGGAACATGGATGGGTTTTAGTCAGTACAAGTCTGACACTCCCCTCCGCTCCGCCCAGAGTGGGGGGGGGGAGGGTTATTTGATGATTTTCCACCCTAAAAAAAAAAAAAAAAGTACTTTCACAGTTATTATGCCTTGTGATAAAGACTGTAGTTTCATATTTTTGGGTTTTAACTACTTGAAATAAATGTTTTGATTTTGCTTTGAAGAAAAAGATAATATACTACAGATTAGTCTTTCCATTTCGGTTACGGGTAAAGTATCTTAATCGGATCATACAAAAATAAAACGAAGGTACTCAAGAGTCAGTAATAAACGAGGTCATGAAGCGCCGCAAACAAAAATCATTTCAGTTAAGAATCTTAATTAAAATAACTCATTGTAAAACCGTAACAATTTTCTCGCATTTCCGAACACTCATTTACAGACCTCGATAAAATTTATATTTCACATATTACCGGACCCACTGCACATCGTAAACCCCGTGTAATAATATCATCAACTAAACCCAAGTTGTGATACGAAAACTTTACAGAGCCGTTAACTGCAACTTATATGGTTTTATACCATGTATCTTAGAATACACAAAAATACACTAGCCATTTTTCAAGAGTATTGCCAGTGTAAGTGAGTGCACAGTGGGTAAAGGATTCAGAATATATATCAATTTACGATGTCTGAGGGAATCATAAAGACATTTGGAGTACTCGACGCAAACTTTGGCCATTCCACTATCATGAAACGGTGGTGCTCTTACTAAAGTTTGCCTTTTACTGTCGTGTCCCGTATTCTTATTGTTGGGTTTTAAATTCATTACGCTGTTACTTACCCGCATAGTGGTAGTAGATAAGTGCTCTTTACTTTTGTTTTACTTCGTCTTCTGAGCGTATCGATGGCAAAAATTTTAAATATGTTTAGCCCAAAACTCAGCCACGCGAACCCCGTTCACTGATGCAGTAAATAAATCATCAAGAGCACAGATGGGGCATCATGGACAGCTCAGACCTCAAGTGCGTGTGCAGCGTCTCCCCACAAACAATGGCCCACCTTCCATCTTTATCACCTGCGCTCTTGATGATTTGTTTTACTTATTGTGGTCATGCTGAGAAAATCGGAGGAAAATTAATAACTGCGTCAGTTGGTTGTAGTCTCGCAAAAGTTCTGTGAGAAATTGTTGATTTTATCACCCCAAACTCCCTCTTACTATATATTGGCCAATAGGGAAAAACAAAACTAAAGGCCTCTTGTTATTTTTCCTGGGGCTGGTTGGGGATGGCATGGTTATTTTAAACAAGACTCATTTCTTTTACAAAGTTGGTATTCTATTAATTGATAACATGTATATGACTCAGAGAAACGTGAAGATAATCTTGAAAATAAAGTCACTTGTAAAACAATATTTATTTGAATTCACTTGTAAAACAATATTTGTTCAAGGAGGCACGAGAAAACAGCGCATGGAAGGAACTGGGGGAGGCCTTTGTCCAACAGTGGGGCATTATAGGCTAATAAAAAAAAAGGGTGAAGATGACATTCCAAAGGCGCACAGTATGAAATTACACTAAAAATGGCAGAACTCGATGAAAGTAATAGTAGAGAAACAATCTCGAGCACATTCATCTTTGTCTAGTTAACGTCGAAAGTGTCGTCTTAAACACGTAAAGTTAGTAATAAAAACGACATAAAAAAAAAATGTATGTGTCGGATTGTCAGGATTTATTCCGTTAGGCTTGTACATCATGTGGCTTGTCACTGGCGTACTTGCGATTCATATGTAATTGATGAAATCAATGAGAATATGGATGGCATTTTTAAAAATCGTTGAAGTTATGGTATAATATGGTATTTATTATCTTGATGTCATAAGACAAGGCAAAGAAAACATTGAAAATAAAGTCACCTGTACATTAAAACTTATTTCCTTGAATACAGGCAAAATTAAAATAGAATTTCCAGCAAAAGATGACATTCCAAAGGCGAGCAGCACGAAATTAAACTCCAAGTGGCACACGGCTCGATAAGTAATGCAAGTAATAGTAGAGAAACAATCTCGAGCACATTCATCTATGTCTAGATAACGTCGGAAGCGACGTCAGGCGTGTCGGTGCAGTATGCCAGCTTTTATTGTCGTTACTTCAACGTGGAATAAAGTTTTGTTCCGTTCTACTCGCTGTTCAACGACCATGGTTTGTGGTGAAACTGATTTAACGACTTTCTGTGCGAGTTTTGGTTCCAATATTGCGAGGTGATTAATTAGTTTTAGGGTGTTGATTGAATTTAAAATGAGAATGCTTTTTTGTGTTTAAAAAAATAAAAGGATATTTTAGGTTTTTAGTAATAGCACTTTTTGATAACAAGAAATAGTCGGTGGCCAATTTCAGCCGAGATTAGCCTATTAGCATCGGCGTGGGAGTTGTTAAAGGGTATAAAGCTCAGGCCACACCGCCCGCTAGCGAGCGAGCGAGCCGGGCGAGCCACTTTACATACTTTGTTTCGGCGCTTTCGATAGTTCGCGGTGTGAACCAAACTATGAAAAGAGGTGAAACGATGCCTCACTCGGCTCGTTTTTTCATGACGGTTTTCTACACTCCTGGTAAACGCCTCTTTCCATTCTCACGATCCCGATTCCTTAGTCAGTTATAATAAAGTAAGGACTTACATAATAAACTATTTCAACAGTAGAGCGCTCATTGTTGTGTTTTAAAACAGTCTTTTGGCAATTACTTTTACGAAGAGTGAGACCCACATTTAATTCCCAAGATCATCCAAAACAGAGCTTATTTTACTAATCTAGTTCAAACTTCAAACGAATTACATTCAAAACTAACTTTTACTATCCTCTTGATAAAACATAAACTCGAATAAAATTGAAGTGAGTTTTCTCGTCAAATAAAGTATCGTCTAAGTATCGCACTTAAAAGACTATAAACTGGGAACGAAAGTAGTCAACGAAATAAAAGCTAGACTTTGGTAACCTTAAGGTGACTACAGACTTATTTGAGTTTTGACAATCGATACGTGTGATCAAACTGAATCAAGTAAATTTTGTTTATTGATCGCCACTGAGAATATTTTTATGGTGAAACGATATTAACAAATGATGCTCTATTTTAATTTTGGTATTTATCAATTCGGGTTGTACTCTGCTTGTAATTGAATCATGATTCGAAAGACACGTGGCGCCATCTATTTTCATAAGAACGTGATTGTTGTTTCCCTCGAGGACAGTACTTTTTTTCGGGATAAAGGGTACCTCATGTCCGTTTCTGTACACCTACACAAAATTTTAGGATGATCGGTTCAGTGGTTTAGGCGTGAAACAAAAAAACTTACTTTCGCATTTGTAATATTAGTTATAAGAGGTACAGGCTGTCGGTCCATGTGAAATTCTGGTATTTAGCTGTATTCTACAAAGTGACTTTTTAGTCGTCTTAAAACGGCAGCCCACTTCATGTATCCAATGGATACTAAACATTCATTAAAAAAAATAGGTATTTATAAAATTTTAATAATTTAAAAATAAAAATGTTATTCAGTATTATGACGCATGACGTAGTTAAAATACCCTGTTGCGACCGATGATCTACTGGACTCGAGTGCTGGGTAAGTATATGTTCTCCCGTTTGACACGTAAATATCATTAACAGGATGTTTCATAATTTTATTATTATTTTTCTTTGTACCTATTATGGGAGATAAAAAAAATCGCGCCTAGAGCTATCTTATGTCGGGTACATTGAGTGGACGACCTTTGTAAGACGACTAAAAAGTCACGGTGTATATATTGCGCCCAATGCTGGGCAAAGTCCTCCCCATACCTTTTAAATCTTCGTTATGTTTTCCTTCACCAAATAGAAAAAAAAAAAGCTGTCCCAACGTATTGGAAAAAGGGCTACGCAGATAATGCCACATCAATCAACAATAGTGTGAAGATGAATAAACTTGAGCAAATCTAGAGGTACCATTACTCCTTCAGTAACATAAATAATATCCCTGGATAAGATAAAACTTCAGATTAGATAAATGAACAAGATTAGGCACGTAACTAGCCATTAGTAAGTAATGGATTTTCACCCTTTTCTTCTAGTTAGATTGGGTTAATTTATTGAATAAAAGGTTGAAAGGAGTCCAAGACAGTAAGTTTCTACGTCTTTTTACTTTTAAAATTCGCAGAATTTTTAATGAAAGTAATTATAAACATCTTCCACGAAATAAATCAAATTAGAATATTGTACAAATATTTTATTTAAAATATGTTCTTTCGGGTTTTGGGGACCAATCATCTGCCTAGCCTTATCCCAATTATGTTGAGATCGGCTTGCAGTCTAACCGGATGCAGCTAAATACCAGTATTTTACATGGAGCGACTGCCTATCTGATCTAAACGTCACCGTCTTTACCGTTACAAACTAAAAGCGCCAATTTTATCGTTCCAACAAGAATTTGTATACTACAACTAAAAAACCCGACTACTGAAAAATCACGCTCTAATTAAAATCGGGCTTCATAAATCGACTCCTTTGATGAAGCTGGGTAAAATGTCTATGTTACCCGGGTCATAATAACGAATCGATTGACACTTTATTCATCAAAATCGGATGAACAGTTTAGGCGCTACGGAGGAACACACGTAAATACAAACAAACATGCATACATAAATACATTTTTTTTTTTATTGGCCTGGTTTGTCCCACTGCTGGGTTAAGGCCTACCCCATATCCTTCCAGGTACTCTTCTCCTGCGCCACCTCGAACCAGCCCTTGTGATGCGCATCCAAATCATCTAAATACATAGATTGCTAAAATCATTACCCTTCCTTTTGGCTTCTCTGTAGTTGGGTAAAAAGTAACAACTACTAACGAAAACGACACAGCTTTAAACTTCGATTTCACGAGAAACAAGAGGCTAATTATAACACCTTATTTATCGCTACTGCTGTAATTAACAGAAAGCGTTGAATTGTCCATTGTGAGGCTGATTGCGAACCAACCGCTTATCGTATAAAATGGGGATATTGTTGCAAAGTGTTCCCGTTACGTCACGGGTTTACGAGTTACGTCTGGGACATATATGGACCTTGCTGCAATTGGGTCGGATGTCCCCGTTCTGGCTATTTCGCTGCACGTCTGGATATGTTGTAAATTGCTTTAGATTATGTAGCTTTGTCCTTCTTTTCTATTTTATTTTCTTCTAAGGTCAGCTGTATTGAATTTCATCTAAGTAAGTGCTATTTACATTCTTTAGATCAAACCGGCAAGGACCAGTAGCACTATTTGTAACTAAATGAATACTTTATATTAGACGTGATTTCTGCAAGTCTGATAAGTGTAATTAATCTATTGTTTATTTTTACCTCATCTGTTTGTTTTATTTATTTATTTTTTTATTTGTTTATGGCATTCCAACGACTTATTCACTAATACAATTTTGGGGTAATGTAACAATTAAACTTAAAATCTAGGGTGAATATGTCACTTACAGGTGTGCACAGCACTTGCATAAGTATTTCAAGTTTTATAGTATTACAAAAAGTACAATAGGCTAAAAAAAACAAAATTACATGAAAACAAAATTAAAAACAAAGAAAAGAAATAACTAAATCTATTTTGTTGCCAAATAATAAATAAGTGAGTAATAATATTAAGTAAGTAATAATATAAAATGTAATGCTATTAGAATAGATATTAACTGTGGCCACTGTGGGTCAGAAAAAATTGTTTGCGAAATTGCAATAGCTTGTTGGCGAACATGTCAACGCTATTGGAACGTGTATGGAGCCCATCGTACGTTCTCATCATCCTGTTCATTGGTGCCGTTTTGGTTTCAGTGCTTTTTAAAATCTTAGCTAAGGCATATCGCTACACAAACTTCTGTGACACGGCACTGGATTCAGTAAAGATTTCAATGTTATTTAGTATTAAAAAGAATTTGTGTGGTAAATTATAACCAAAAAAAAACCCGACTACTGAAAAATTACTCTCTAATTAAAATCGGGATTTACAAGGTAAAATCGACTCCTCCTATTGTTGAAGTCGGTTAAAATGTAGCCTATGTTACCCGGGCTATAATAACGAATTGACACCTTACTCATCAAAATCGGATGAATAGTTTAGACGCTACGGAGGATCATACCTACGAGTAAATACAAACATACATACATACATACATACATAGACTACTAAAATCATAACCCTTCCTTTTGTCTTCGTCATAGTCGGGTAAAAACGTTACCCGTTTTACAATAAAATATGTTTTCTATGCTAGCTAACCTAAAACAACAAAAACCATGAGATTAGATAACGCTTTCATAACCGAAGACTTTTCTCGAGTTTATTATTTTAGTCTCTCTCTTGAAGTCCGAGAAAAACTTGAAAATAATCATGAAAAAATCTAGTGCAATCTAGTTTGAGCTTGTTTGTCGGTACTACGAGTATACTTCCTTCTTCATTACGTCTGTCCTTCGCCGTGGAAAAAGTAAGGTGCTGTCATTTTACGCTCGCATTTTTCAAATATGACTGTTGTTTTTTTTTTTTTTTGTAGTGATGGGTGGAGTTGTTTTATATTTTTCTAGTGAAACTTTTTTGTGGATTTTTGAGTATGCTATACCTTTGAATAATGATTTGCCTGTCGGATGATCGGTTAATTTTTTTTAGAACAAACTAAAACATCTGAACTGGAAGAAGGACACGTGGGTTCACGAGAAATGGAAACAGAGGAGGGAGGCCTTTGCCCAGGAGTGAGACAGAGATGGCTAAAAAAAAAAAAAAAAAACTGAAACATTCATCATTATTTTGATTATTTTTTTTGCTTTCATGGGTGTAAACCACTTACCATAGAAACCGTTTATTCGTTACAAAGTTTTTATGTATGTAAAGAAATTGTGATCAAAATAACAACAATGGAGTAAGAATTATTTAAAGTGGCTGTTTAGATAATAGAGTTCATCTAGTAAACCTAATTAAGGTTTGACTAGTTTTATCGCGTTACTAGGTCGTTCTTTTATACCAATGTCAAATCAGAGTGTTTTTTTTTCGTCCTTTTCAAGCCATTTCAGAAATTAGACAAAGGGTAGTACGTAAGTATTGTTGTATAACACAAGGGTGGAAAAACAAATAATAAAGCTCTTATCCTGATGAAAATGTAAATGGACTCATTAGATTCTGTGATATGTCATAAAAAGGTCTGTAGATTAAACCTTTGTGCCGCGCAACACACTTTTTTTCTCAAATTACTTTTGCCAATGAATGTAATTTAGAAGATAGCACAGAAATATAATCTAGTCTTTATTATTGACATTATTTTTATGTTTTGGTGCCTTTGATATTTTTTTTTAAATGTCTTATTTTTTATGACGCAAAATAAAAACGAGGCTGTAGTTAGTGTTGTACTGCCTCGTTGGCCTAGTAGTGTTAATCGGGATTGCTGAGCATGAGATCTTGGGTTCGATTCCCGGGTCGGAAAAATTGTTATTGGATTGTTCCATCAGGAATTTCTCAGTAGTAGCCACGGAGATTGGATTTGTGCCCGGTTGATGACAATAGGGTCGCCCCCTATTACATGGGACTTAAACATAACTGGCAAAACGTGGGTGTACTATTAGGTACACCTCTGTCTGACCCTTCGGGGATTACAGGCGTAAAGTTATGTCAAAAATCTAAGTACTTTGAAAATAGTTTAACCTTTGGCAACAGTGCACATTTTATTAAGTGTTAAGTAATATACATGGTGTAAGGGACAGCCCTCCGCAAATTGATGAGGTGAATTCAGTATATCATACTAAAATGACCGGTACAAGAAATCATTTCAGAAACGTTACGAGAATCCAATAAATTTGGCTTGTTTTTTTTCCTCATACGTAATGTAGCGTTACCGTGGCAAAATGCACGTAGCGAACGGCAATCGCGACGACGAGTTCGATGAGCTCTGTAGCTAGGCAGGCAGTCAACAGCTAGAACTAGAGTTAGATAGAATGTAATTCAAAATAAGGAGCCGAATGCACCCTGTTCGTTTGCAAAGGGCTGTTCCTTACACCCTGTATTTTTACAAACGGATTCTATTCACAGTCTGTATTCTATAGAATAGATCCTACATAAAATGAAGAGAAATAGATCCTACATAAAATGAAGAGACACCAAAAAAATCTCACTTCAAAATCCAATCAAACTAACAAAAACGCCAACCTACCTCAATTAATCGAATCCCTTTCTAGCTCAAAATCAATACCCGGCAAAATGAGGTAGGTTCTATCATCACATTAAACCTACCATTCGAAGGGACTTCGTAAATCAGTGTGTTAATAGCTCAAAGCGATTGGCAATCCCTTCTAAAGATATCGGATCGTGGCCTAATGAATCATGATTACAGGGCCGATAGTGTTGTGAACGCATGGAAGCGATGTCGATAAATACAGATATCGATTCATAGCTGTTTGTTCCTGTGTGTTTTAGCTAATTAGATATCGATGTGTATGAGATAGAGTTGTCTGTGATTTTGAAATGGATGGAGTTGTAAGCGGGGTCGTGAGATTTGATGATGACGACGATAATCGCCGTTATCAAAACATAATCACCTTTACAGGTGAACAAAGATTTAAAAGAAAATGATATACTTCCAAACTACGAGTTTAAAATGCTAGTGCGAAAATCGTGTGAAACTACATAAGGCATTTATTAAAATTATGACCTCTGACGAACAACTGATTGCTTTTAAATAACACACCTGTAATCCCTGAAGGGTTAGGCAGAGATGTACCTAACAGTACACCCACATTTTGCTATTTACGTTTAGGTTCTATGTAATAGGGGGCGAGCCCATTACCATCCACCGCCCACAAATCAAGAGTCCGTGGATACACTACTGAGAAATTCTTGATTGAAAAACTCAATAATACTTTGCCCGACCTGGGAATTGAACCAATAAGGCAGTTAGTTTGGTTGGTTGGTTACGCATAAAACGATTTACACTATTCAAGACAGTCATATTCCTTATTCTAAATCTTGTTTCTGAAAGACTTCCTTCCCAAACCAATTACGATTCACATTCAACTCGTACATCAGGTGTTAATGCTTCAAAGCGATTGCTAATTTCATCTCAAAGAAATCCGATTTGCTCTGCAGCAACTAACGAAGCGAACCGTCGCGCCGGTGTCAGCTGTACTATCTCATCAGATCATACGGAAAAATTAGATTGCACGTACAGCAAAAGGAAGATGTTCTTGTTAGGCTTCTCGTTATACTCAGCCGTATTATATGTAAACGTACAAGCAAATATGGAAGCGAGAGCGAGGGAATTTGTTTGTATAAGAGACGTATTTGCCGTGACGTACATATGCACAGTTCTATTAGAGAGGAAATCGGTTTTGCTTGAGCATAGTTTGGTTGGTTTCGTGTGAGAGATTGGAGGTAATGTTTTAGAAATGTTCGTGCTTTTGTTTTTGGTGAGTACCAATATACTTTTCCAGACCTTTATAGGATGTAAACGGACCCTTCACAAAGCCGTCAACCAAGCATTATGTACATCAATCTAAGTAACTTTACGCAAAAATTATTGCTGGAAAACGACTTTTCTTTTTTGGGTGAAAAATCACGTTGTACTGTAGGACTCAATGTAACGCACTCAAAACATTATGCTGATGGATGGATGGAATAGTACGGGGATCGTGGAAGTATATCTTATATTAAAAACAAGTATTTAAAAAAAAAAAACTTGCGAAAAAATTTGAACTTTGACCCAAAATATCTCCGTAATCAGAAGGTTTCAAGGTATGGTCTAGAACAAAAAAAATATGGCAATGATGGAAAAAACAAATGCTATTCCGCTTCATTAAGGATATTGTATAATTATATACCCTTTATACTTTTCGATGTTGCTGACATTTTGGTGACCAAGTGGGATAAATTTGTGATGAGAAAAATAAACATATTGTTTATTTATTAGATAAGGAGCGTACTGCACTTTTAAAGAGTTTCACAATTTTACAATGACTGCAAACCAATTTTCGATAGCTACATAATTATGCCAATCTTATACACTTTTGATTTTGAGTTTCACTTATGTAATGTCACGTTATCTATGCTCTCCTGTGATGCTCTCAGAACTATATCCATCAATATTCCGAAGAACTGAGTCACTCACATCCATTTTACGAACTAGGAGTACCTGTAACAGCGGCCTAAATAAATATTATACAATTTTATCATAGTACCCAACAAAAAGCTATAGTCAATGGAGATACCTACTCTATTAGCAATACAACTATAATAAATCCATCAATTTATTAACATTTCGATCGCAATCATAACTCTAGGTCTGATTGACTTCAAACGCCAGAGTAAAATGGCGGCTCACATTACCATATAGACTGATCTCTCATAGGAAAGCTTTTGATTTAAAAGCAATATTTTTTCATAAAAGTGTAGATATGAAATTATTATTATTGAATGAACAAAACAAAAATGATACATACCGCACCAGAATGAAATACAACGATTTTGATTAATTATGTTAATTTTTTTGCAAACACTGTTTTAAGCTATCACGGTTAAAAACTAAACTTTACTGTCACTTACGGGATATCTTCCGTGATTGTTCATTATTTTGAGCTCCCGATATTTCGACGCTGTTGCAAGCCTGATCGTGGGATGACTCTGTGGGATGACATGGCGCTTGAAACAGCGTCGAAATATCGAGAGATCAAAATAATGAACAATCACGGAAGATATCCTGTAAGTGTCAGTATAAGTTCAATTTTTTTAAACTGAAAATCATGTTTCTTTCAAAGGCAGTCTTACATTCCCACTGGCTTCAGAAATGTTAATAACCAACCATTCGAAATGTATTTTTGCTAATAAAAAGCGAAAAGCAACAAAAGAAGAAAACAGCAGTAAAACAGAAAATATACAAGTTATTAATTCAGTATTTCACTTCACACGCAAAAAGGAAGTTTTTTATTCGTCCAATCGAATCGTTTCCTGCGCTCAGACTTGAATGCCTTTGAGCGCAAACCCTGCTTGTTTGTGCGTCCGAACAAAGCCAATCTCTCAGATTTCTATGCAAAAGACTTCCTCTGAACATAATATTACGTAGATACTATATATTGTTACTCTGTGTCATGGAAATTTTATATCGTTCGCCACTGAATAAAGAATGGTGAGTAGCCAGTTGAAAAAATTCAGTCCTTTTTAAAAAGTGTTTCTATTCTGACACCCCCGTGATTCTTTTGAAGTTGTTTCTGTAAACTTTTCGACCTACATTTATTTTTAAGGAGCGAGTGGAAAGTTAAAACATGAATCTGTTTTAATGTTTCGTTCTTTTTGAGTCCGTTTATTTTAAGAAGTCATTTTTAAAGTATGAAGTTAAAAATTTGTATGTTATGCTTATTATAAGCCATTACATGTACTCAATGGGATTTGCCTTCGGCAGACATTTCGATAGTAAAAATTCCTCCATTTGTTAAAATGGAGGAATTTTTAAAACGTCCGTTATAATTAACTCGTCCTGTGACCCAGCTATTTTAGATGGTGCGTCGTTTGTTTACGTAAATGATTTCGTTATAAAAATATCAAATTCATGAAATTGTTCTTTAAATCTTTATTGAACTCTAATAGTTTTTCTCTATAATTATAAATCATTATAATACAAGATGGAGACGAAAATACGAATAATAAATGAAAACACTGGCAATACTAGGAATATGCTTAAACTATCAAAAATATCCTAACATCGACTAAAACAAAATTAAACAAACTAAATGACATAAAACTGTAAACGAAATAGGACACTATTAATCAAATATTGTTTCCGGACATAAGGTATAATTTACACTAATTCGCCTCAGGAAATAAAATTTAAGAACGAATTTGGAGAAGGTTTTTCGATGTAGGGAGTAGGCCACATGTGTTTAATGTTTATACCGATGCGTTAACCTGTCGGTGCCAGCCTATTAACAAGAAAATCATGATGAAAATACTAAAAATTAAAAATAATGTCTTGTGACTAAACGAGTGAATATATTCGATTGATTTTTTTATGCAGACTGGGAAAATTATGTGGTACAGTCACGATATGTAAACTCTTATCAAGTTTTAAGTGTTTTTCTCCTACTGATCTAATTACAATTTCATGTGGTTACGAACATAGTATTCTGGAACACATATTTTTACGAAAAAGCGAGAAATAATAATGATTGTTTCTCGCGAAAATTGCTTTTAAATTTAGGAAAGTGTATACATATCGGTGCTCGTACACGAATTTTAATACAGGAGCTTTATTTACAGTATCGTTTCATTCTCTTTCAACCGCGTGACAAAACTCGTATTTCTCATCATTTGCATTACACAATTTAAGCAAATCGATTCAACCGTTTAACTAAAGAACTAAACCAACATTCTCGACATCCAACAGAAAAAAAAGACTAAATTGACTTCTGAACGGCACCTTGTAAATAAAATACGTACGGAAAGGTTCCAATTTTCCAGCACATGGACAGATTTTCCTTGCTAGAGAAACTTGGCAGCCGATTCAGACAGAGCGGTATCTTTCATTTGGAGGAATGGCTTACCTCCAACGTCAATATTTAAAATTCTGATTATACAGTGCTGAGTTACTTATGTTGATTAGTATTAATTAGGCTGCCTCATTTGTATAGTAGTGTAAAGCGTTTCTGTCGAGCAAGAACCTTCTTATACCAGGTTGGATAAAATGTTAGGTAGGTACTTGGTTTATTACATTAAATGTTATGGAAAATACTTAGTTTCAATTCTGCGTTTTTTATTTTTATTTAATGTTATGAATTTCCGTAAAGCCTGATTCTTTAACTTATCTTAGTTTTTTAGATCAAGAATTTCTCAGTAGAAATGTAGTTTTGTGTCTATGATGTGGGAGCAAAATATACCTATCTATATAGGGTGGATACTGCCCTGCACATGCATTTGCAACTTCTGACTTTTTTAGTAATCCAACCTGGGTTGGTCCCCTAGAAGTTTTTGATCAGTATTAGAAACAGGATGGATTGGCATCAAAAAAATATTTTGTGTTAAATGGCCATTTTCTTGCTAACATTTTTTTTAAAATCTGTGAATGCTGATCAATTCAATCAATTCACAAAAAAATATGGATATTCTCCTAAGACCATTTTCGTGAAGCTGCAATGGTTAAGGTAGTTCTCCTCAATGCCTCGTTGAACGTATCCATTATACTTACCTATCGTACGGTAAAATGTAACTATACTTCGGGGAATTTGCCGCATTTTTTTTTTTTTTAGTTAGTCTTTATTGTCCCACCCTTGGGCAGAGGGATGGCCCCCTCTGCCCAAGGGTGGGACAATAAAGGCTTCTTCCACTTCTCTTGATGGTGTGCTTGTTCACGCCAATTCACGAAGAAACTATACAAGGCGTCGGTGATTTGTTGTGTAATAATTAGGTAGGTAGCTTAGTTAACTTTTAAAGAATAAAAATAAAGACTTTTTGAGTCACTTTTTTATTTTTTACTGTAATGATAGATAATACTTCTCCATTAAAAAATCAGAATGATTACAACCTTTTAAACCTCGGCTAAAAACTTCATCAAACCAGAAAACAATCTCAAAAATATATAAACTGGACACGCAGATATTTTTTCATATTACCAACTCATATTTTTTCAATACTAAATTGGAGAGTAGAGGGTTCGTAACACTGTATGTTTTTTTATTTGAATTTTTTGAACGTAACAGAACTCAATATGTTCCGACGGCTCGTTATCGCTCCGCGTTTTATCTATGGTCGATATTTCTTTGTGAACTAGAAATATTCGAAACTGGCAATTTTTCATGAAGGTATTTTTTTTATGATGTGACAGTGTTCTTTCAATTTCAGTATTGTTAGTTTCAAAGTAATACTGTAACAACTTTTTTGATTGGTGTAAGAATGTAGATCTTAGACAAAAACGATTTATTTTGTTAAATTAAGTTTGTTTAGCTATAGAGTTTTTTTTTAAATTGCAATGTGGTGACGCGTTACTTGCGATATCAACTGAAGAAAAAACAAATGAAAAACTTGTTGAAAGCATGCCATGCGTCACCTCTAAGAGACTTAAGGAGTTTACCCACTACACTGTGCCATACCATGACCGTACTATAAACGTATCAAGCAAAAAAAATTCTTTGTTTTGAAAAGTATGAGACTATACCCACTATAGTCGGTAACATCCGACATAAAGGGTATAACAAGACCCTTAACGAAGCTGAAAGGCACTTGTTCACCCCGTCATTGTGATAATTTTTTTGTTCTAGACCATATTTGGGAACCTTCTAGTTATATTGGGGGTCAAAGTTTCAACTTTTTCACAAGTTTTTTTTTTTAGATATGTGTTTTTAATGTAAGATTTTTACTTTAAACAACCTCCACGACTCTCGTACTATTCAATCCGTCCATTATAAACATAATATTTAGAGTGGGTTACATTGAGTTCTACCGTAAAACGTGATTTTTCACCGTAAAAAAAGTCGTCTCCCAGCAATACTTTTTGCGTAAAGTTACTTAGTTTGATGTACATATTGCTTGGTTGACGAGTTCGTGAAGGGTCTGTTTACACCCTGTATGTACTTAAACAGCTTATTCCAGAACGACTAAACCTCCGCTAAGTACAGAAAAAAGGTATAATAAAACACAATATTGTATTTTCGTACATGGCAACCCTACATGACAGCTACGCTAGTTTCACTGCGGTTAGCTTTCTTTTTTCATTGCCAGTTTCCAGTGAAAAGTGCGGTCCTCAAACGTAAACTTTTTGTTTGCTTTTTGTAAGAGCGTTCAAGCGTCATTTATTTTAAAAAAATAATTATGTCGGATTGTCAGGATTTATTCTGTTAGGGTTTCGCGCAATGAAAACACACTCGGTGTGAAACACATTTTTATTAAACTATCAAATTAGGATTTTTTTTTTTTTTCCGGATGGGAAATCATCAAATGACCCCCCCCCCCACTCTGGGCGGAGCGGAGGGGAGTGTCAGACTTGTACTGACTAAAACCCATCCATGTTCCTTCTTTGCCCGTTATGTTCCAGGGCCACGGTATCTCTTTCGAACAGTCCCGCAGCACTATCAAATTACTTGAAATTACAATTTAATACAACATCCACAAAGAAAATTAAAGGGTGCTTCCTTAATACGATGGTACGAAACCCTTCAAGCGCAAGTCCGACTCGCACTTGGCCGGTTTTATATGGCCGTCTTCCAGTGTAATCGGATGCAGCTGATCACCAGTATTTGATGTAATTTTTTTGCCTATCTTCCTTAATAAAAAGAATAAGTTTTAAACAGCAAATAAAACCCGTTCTATCTTCTACTGTAATAAAATACTCTCGTTACTATTAACAATCCTGACCTCACATTATAAAACTACCAAAAATGCTCCGAGCACAATTTACTAACGCTGAATTCGTCGCATATAGGCCGCACGTACAGCACTGCGGATACAACACCACTCCCGCAGTTTTATCTGTTAAACAAACCAAGTTCCTGAATCAAGTTCCGTACATCAGGCACTGATAAATTGTACGATTAATCCTACCGAACTCGATCACACGAAATTAAGTTCTATCTCTACCGAAATTACGTCGAATTTAGATGGGGGATTGTGTTTCGAGGATTTGAGAGGAATGTACGTGGTTTCGTTAGTCAGGTTATTTTTGTTTTAAATCGTTTCTGTGTATTATGAACTTTAATTGGCAGACTGATGTTAATGACTTTCTGTGTTTTTTTCTTTGGATTATATTATTATGCTACTTGGAGCTCCACGAGTTTATTCCACCATCTCCCTTCTTCCATCGGGAGTCTAGACGTACTATGGGTTATCACCTTGTCGATATTTCAGACATTCGCATGAAGTGCTTTGCTACATATTTTATTAGCGCACAGCCAAGGAGTGGATGTCCCTGCCTGCGTCGGTGTTTATATAACCCGAATCTATTTATCGCGAGTTAATAGGCTTCTTTTGGGTTATCACGTTCCATCGTTGATCTCATCTTTGTCCCCAGGACAAGATTGAAGTCAAGAGTAAGCCCATATAATATTTAAAAAAACTTTTATTTTGGACATAAAACTACCTTAGTAACATGTAAATGTACATACAATTTTCAGTCTCCCAAAAAATGTACCTTGTTTTATACTTACTTTAAAAAATGTTTTCATCAAAACACTCCCGTTTTCTGCCAATTTTTTTCACTTTTAATTTATTTTACTTCCCCTCCTAACCGTCAACGAGACGAATTGAAGATGCTTCAGTCACTTAATCCCAACTAAATTAGACGTAATGATGTCTCCCTCACTTCGCAAATCCCCAGAAAGTCTCTAAGTCACACTTGATCCCCGTATTACCCCATACTTGTGGCACGGAAATTTAACTCTAACGAAAAGTTTTAATTGAATTCACCTAACCGATAGATACTTTTCTAATTACTTGGTTTAACAGATTTGCTGTGATCTCACGAAGTCGATAGTTAGGAATATAAGGTTTTGTGTGCGTACTGTAAAATAAGGTTGAAAACACTGTTTTAAGCTTTCACGATTAAAAACTAAACTTATATTGTCACTTATGGGATATCTTCCGTGAATATTCATTCATTATTATTCGTGTCATCCCGCGATCATGGCGCTTGCAACAGCGTCGAAATATCGGGAGCTCAAAATAATGAATAATCATGGAAGATATCCCGTAAGTTACAGTCTAAGTTTAAGATTTATAAATAAGTACTGTTTATAGTTGCAGACGAACTATGTATAATTGTACATATACCAATTTTAAGGTGTTCAAAGGCTCGAAAGTCTGACAACCAGTCTAACCAAGAGGTATGGTATTACCCAGTACTAACTGGGCTGTGGGGGTCAGATATGCAGTCGCTTCTTGTAAAATACTGATATTCAGCTGCACCTGGATAGACTGCAAGCTGACCCGAACAAAGTTATATACAAAATACAATAATATTTATTTAACCGAGGCAGCCCCAGTAATTTACACTTGCTGTACTTGTGTCGGGGCTGTCTTACTCTTTCCTTAAATGGTAAAAATAAAAATTTTAATTAAAAATAAATTAATTAAGCGGCTCTCGCTGTCTAAGGAGTGCATGTATTTGTATGTGCGTGCGTGTGTGTTTGTATGTATATGTGACTGTGGTTATAGTAGGTATTTAGTTTGAAAAAGACTAAGCAGATGATGAATTGAAAAAGAAATATGGGGAATGTGAAAGGTAAATATTTGGAAAATTAGAAGGAATATTGTAAAAAAGAAATTATAACGTTAATGGAATGAGATTCCTCAAAAAATCTATACTTTTATGTAGGTGTGTTTTACCATAGAAGCCGTACGTCGTTAAATAATCAATTTATAAGAAAAACGTTTTGAGAAGTGATTAAGGTACCGATACGATTTCTTTAAAGGTTTTCGATTTGATCTTAATGTTCTCGGAATCCGATACTCCGGCGTTTAATCTTCAAAATATAACATTTTATATTACAAGAAAAAATATTGAAAGATTATTTCAACTGATTCGAAAGGTACGTTTTTAGTAATAATCTAATTGAGTTACCAAAAAATACTTTCAATGATTTTCAAGGTAATAATTTGAAACGAGAAAATTCATCTCTGATATTTATTCTAGTTAAACCGTTTTGTCGTTAACGCTATATTTATTTTAATGATGAAACGGACATCATTAGTCTTCGTATTAATATTAGAAATTCGCGTTTTGAAAATTCGTGTTCGTGCTAATGGCATAGCCCAGTAATTGAGTTATAGAGGCCAGTGGCTAACCTATCCGTGTAAAATACTCATATTTCAGTTCAGAGGCTTTTTGGTTAGACTGGGGGTAGAACAGTACCCTACCTAAATTTAGGTTTTACGAAAAGGTTAGTGGTTGGCACCCAGTCTGTGATCGGCCTAGGTAGCTCGCGATGAATTTAATAATTTTGTTAGTAAAATAGGATTCTAATTGTCACGTTTTTTTTATAAATTGTATGATGATAATTTTAAAGCGGGTGGCTAAAACTAACATTGGTTCATCAAAGAAATGGTTTATTTTAGTATGGTTTTGTAGTAAATGTAAATCAGACTAAAACTCATGGCCAAATAATTACAGCCGCTCGGGTCGATATTCAGGTTAAGGCTGCTTTCACATTAAGGCGTTAGCAGCGCGACAGTAGCGCGACAGAAGCACAGTCGAAGACAAAAACTAAAAAAAAAAAGATTTTTACCGTCTGGACGATAGACGCGCGACTGTCGCGCTGCTAAAGTCGCCTAAATGTGAAAGCGGTCTAAAACGCGTTTGCCTAGTTTGGTCCATGGATGGGTGACCACCCATTACATATCGAGTTTCCTCCGTGTCTCGGAAAGCACGTTAAGCCGTTGGTCCTGGCTGTCAATTGTAGATCTTTGCCAGTAGTTATGTAACGGGTGGCCCGAAAGTCTGACAACCAGTCTTATCAATGGGTATCGTATATTTCTCAGTACTAACTGGGTTGTGGAGTACAAACAGGCAGTCGCTCCATGTAAAATATTGGTATTCAGCTGCATCCGGTTAGACTGGAAGCCGACCTCAACATAGTTGGGAAAAGGCTAGTCAGATGAAGATGAAATCAGAGTCAAACCAGTGATAAGACCGCCACTCCAACCATAAAATTAGCAATATTGTAAGGCAGTGTTTCAATTTTGGTGTGCAATCCTAACTAATATTATAAATGCGAAAGTAAGTTTTTTTGTTACCTTTTCACGCCTAAACCACTCAACCGATCATCCTGAAATTTTGCATATACGTTGTCAGATGTACAGAAACGGACATGAGGTAGAACCTTTCATCCCGAAAATTACTGTTCCAGAGAAAAACAACAATTTAACGTTCTTATGATAATAGATGGCACCACATGTCTTTAGAATCATGATTGAATGATATTATTACAAGCAGAGTACAACCCGAATTGATTGTCTAAATTCTAAATAAACAGGAGTGAAGCCGCGGGGAAAAGCTATTAAAGTATAATTATTCTATTCTAAAATATTGTCTATTTATATAATCTTATCCTGATTTCAACTTTCCATCGTTTTGCAATATTGGCGACAACGAGTAACGACTATTAGTCTTTCACATCACAGAACTTCGAATCTTGTTGACTTTTAAAAGTCGCGCAGAAGTATAATAAATCAGTCGAAGGTAGGAGGTACAATTTCTAATATTTTGTCACGTGAAAAGTTGGGTCGTGTTTATTCTATTCTGATTTTAGTATCAATCTTTACACCGTTATGAGTTTTAGAATCTTGTTTTCTGTTATCACGAAGAGCAGTAGAATAATCATGATGAAGAAGTGCTATACTTTGGCTTTGGAATATTTTAATGCTTGGAAATGGAAAATATAATGCTTATTCCTCGTCAAGATCATTTTTTCCTCCAACTAGTTACGAACCAGCAATTTCGATGGCGGCCGAAGGTATTTTTCGGCACCTGTCTCATGAAACTTAGGATCGACACAAAATGACGTCTTCTTCCATTCTTCCCTGTCAACCATCACGCTTCACTCCTTTTTGTCATATCACACCTTTCTACCTTTCTCAGATTTTTTCATTGGCTTCTTCAGTCATCAATATTTGCGTTCAACACTCCTAAAATTCACAGTTTAATACTAAAATAAATGGCGCCGACTACTACCTAATAACGTTATTTAATTAGGACTGCCTTCCTTTGGCCTTGAAGGTATTAACTGACTGAAATACAAACTTGTGGTTGATATCAAGAGACTAATCGAAAACAAACAGATAAACCAATCAACGTAACTCTAATGCAATACAAATATGAACCAAAACATTATCAACGAATCAAATGACTACACGACTGTGCACAACACCAATGAACCCATTCATCGGATCCTGATGAAGCTGTTAAGCCTCTAATTTGCTAAATTGTATGCAGCTTGAAAATTAAGCCCAAAGCGCGGCTTAAATTGGGACAGCAAACAGCTTAGAGCAAGCGCAACGAGGTTAGCGTGGCAGGAATGAGGTTATTTTGTGAAATGGTTATACAAACAGCATAATTTTGCTATTGGAATTTGTTCATTTTGTTCGCTTAACAACACTGCCATACTGCATTCTTAATTTAGAGTAGATATTTATTTTGTGTGTTGCCGTGCTGTTGCACGAGACCTTCGTTCGCGTGAAATTATTATACAGACAGAAAAATTTAAAGAAAAATGTGTTTTTGTCATAAGTTTCGTATATAATAAGGACCCATTAAAATAGACGGACACAGTTTTTTTTGCTTGAATGTCTTTGGTTAGACGTACTGAACGCTGTGTTAAAATTTGTCCATCTTTTCTGATGGGACCTTATATATTTTCATTCAGTAAAAATCTATTATTTTGATAATACCACTTAAATTTTATTTATTTGTATAGAAGATGTGCTAATGAAGGAATGAAAAGCTATCTTTTTTCCGAATTTCCGGATGGCAAAGCTATAAAACACCAGGATATACGACCTCCTTAGAAGACGTACGGGACTGCGAACTGTGGAGAAACAAATATCCCATTCCTCTACACTTCATCAACCCGGAGAAACACCTGCCACCTGAACTAATTACAGTGCCCAATCTGGAAATCTCTGAAGTTATTGCGAGCCCAGGTTGATCTCTGTAGATATAATCTGGCTAAATGGGGTATCCTCGATCCATCCCAAACAGAATGCTATTGTAGCTTTGCAGGATGTGCTCCATCTCTTGTCCCACCCATCCTGTACAACCACTTGCACCTTTTAGGATTTAATCGAAGCAAATGTTGGAGCTGTGCAGGTGGCTACATTATGATATAAGTTTCTAAACTATCGTGGTCAATAACATTGTCATTAAAACTAGAAACAGGATGTTTACCATGTTTACTATTTGCTTTCAGTACCCGATATTTTGGCGCTGTTGCAAGCACAATGATCACGGATAAACCGGTCTACCCTCTTGTTCGGTTTTTGCACTCAGTACCGTTACCACTGTCACTCACAACTCGATTCTGTTCCCGACACACGAAATTCGCTGTGTTCGCTCGCGAACTCACACCTACCCGTAATAACTTCAGTTTATCCGTGATCATGGTGCTTGCAACAGCGCCGAAACATCGGGAACTCAAAACAAACAGTAAACATGGTAAATACCCTGTTTCTAGATAAGGCTACATTATGGTCCAACACAATTTGAGGTTCATCGACACGTAAAAAAGAAGTACCAATAGGTCTTTACTTAGCAGAAAACTTTAAATTCATTAATTCACTCAAAACACACACACAGAGAGAGTTCCTAAAATAACAAAGATGAGCACTAACGATGGATTTTTACAAAATCATTGCGGACAGCGATTAAATAAGGGCTAAAAGATGGTATGGAAGATCGTAATTCTAGCCGAAGTGTTATGGCATCGGACAGAACGTTTGTACCTACCTTCAGAAGGTTATAAACAAACTCAAAGGATTTTTTTTATTAGACCATTACAGGCACATTTGAATGTCAGAAAAACAAAGAAAGTAAAGCCACAGTCCCAGTCACAAGGCAAAATATCTTGTGAAAATACTGTAGTTGCTCATTCCAAAGAGGTTCTCTATGGAGAAGAATGGGCAAGAAAGGCCATGGACACTCTTTTAAATCAAAATATTGTTGTAAAATCTTCGTTACATCATTCATGTTTAGATTAAACTTACATAAACTACCAATATGTGAGAACGATGTAGAAATACGTGCGAGTTAAGAGCGTCCAGAGTAATGAGAAAAAGAAGATAGTCAACAGTTCAAAAATAATACTTGTTATCTATATTATATATTGTTGGTTGTTTATGTAAATTAGTATCAGGTAGATAAATAAAAATGTTTTACTCGAAAACACAGGTTTATAAAATAAATATTGACGATGAAAAACTTTGTAGAGAATCACAAAATTGTATTTGTTTACAAACGATTTCAATTTATTCGGATCTCTTTTATTCTGAAGTCATTATTATTTACCATTTTGTTATTAAAATAAAAGGATTTAAGTATTCATAGCCGTGGGCTTTACAAGTACGACATAGAAACATAAAACATTTAATATAGGTACCTACGTAGCGTTTTATTTCAGTAACTAATATTGTTTTATCGTTTTCGAATACCTCCTTTTTTGTTTTAAATTAAATTCGAATATCATTTTGTAAAATGAAAGGAATAATTTAAAAAATAATTAAATGGGAAATCTGTAATGGTAACTGTACCTTTTGTTCTATATAATAATAACCATTAAATCCTGCATAAAATAATTCCATAAACAAGAATTCTATGCCTTCGAAGGATGTCAGCACACAGGAGATTTAAAACTTTGATGATCGGTCTAACGTTGCGAAATTATTATTTCCTGAACAAAAGGTTTTTTGGGAGGTTTGAATAGTAATCGCATCTCATAAGATGCTTATACCTGCTTTATATTCCGCATGCTTTTCCTTAGACTTTGCAATCAACTTAGACTCATCATCTGCCTAGGCTTTTCCCAACTATATTAAGGTCGGCTTCCAGTCTGACCGGATGCAGCTGAATAGCCGTATTTTACTTGAAGCGACTCTCCACAACCCAGTTAGTATTAGGTAATACCCCGTGGTAAGACTGGTTGTCAGACTTTTTGAGACACAGACTACCTGTAACGACTGCCAAAAATGTACAAATGACAGCCAGGAGCAACCGTGCTTTCCGAGGCACTGAGGAAACTCGGTATGTAATCGGTGGTCACCCATAAACAGACCAACCTAGGCAAGCACGGCTTAACCTAAAGATCGATCCGAGCGGCTGTTATTATTTAGTCTTGAGCTCCTCAAACAATCAATTGCAATCAACTTAGACTAATGTAAGAAAAACTTATAGTTATAACTTGCAATATTTTTGAAGCCTACTTTCTAAAATCATCATTAATTGTTTTGTTGATCAATATTTTAATTTATTTTCCCTAATTGCCCTTAGTAACCCTGGGTTTGATGCCCAGGTCCGGCAAATAAATAAATAAATTCCATTTATTTCAGGTCCAAGACCCATATAAAAACCAAAAATAGACAAAAAAACAAATACAAACACATAAATTATAGCTAAAACCTAAATATCAGAATTACATTACATTAAATAAGAAACATTATCATCGGCATTCAACCGTTATCTCAGATTGTATTTATTTACCTATTTCGCTGCTTACAATCACAAAGCCATGCGATTGTAGGCATGTGATGGCAATCTGTTGCTGGCTCGAATCAATCATATTTAATTGAATACAAATGCAAAACACATTGACAACTCTATTAAGTAGGTAAGCCTAAATGGTCGGTACCTACTTAATTCAAGCGTTTACTTTACCCCAAATACTCCCCGTCCTTGAGCAATTCAATACAGTTTCATTATCAGTCATGTTTATTATGGTCTTGCTAGTTATCTGGCGACCTACATGCAGCTCATTGATAGTCATGCGAAAGAAATTGTTGATTAAATGCGAACACATCTGGAATTATCACGGACTTTGCTATGGTGACACCGATTGGCTAAAGATGCCTTGTATTGTTGTGGTACACTTGTTTATTTTCTAATACAATACAATATATATATTATTATATTTAATTCAAGTAACAGGACTCACAAAGTTAGTAACAATATTTCCTTACAACTATGTTAGTAAACTTAACCTACACACTTAACCTAACACTGTCTCACATTATAGATTTATGCGAATCCCTGCTACAAGCTTAACACCGAAGTAGAAAGCTTGCAGCAACGATTCACACACAAACAGTCCAGTCTGCTCGCCACACACTGCAGTATAATGTTGGGGCTGGCCCGCACCCGGCGCACCAGGGAAGCGCATCTTTTACGCATCGTGGTGTAGAAACAATCGACACGCGCATCAGCAAACATCCCTGATGCGCAACAGAAGCGGAACAGCCCCATCAATACCCGGAACGCGTTATTATATTGAACGCGAAGGGCGCTGTACGATTTTTGAGTGTAATCTACCCACAGGCTGCACGTGTAAAATGAAGTGCAATATGCACGAAATAAGGTTCTTTTTACAACGACAGTACAACGTGCAAACCTGCGAGCGATCATATTAGCTCTTACCGACAGCGCCCTTCTTTCTCTCTCAATATCATCATCGTCTCTGAGGTCAGCGGTCAAGAGATGTCCCAAGTATTTCATTTTATATACCCTCACAAGCGATATTCCGTTCAACTTGACCGGAGGGATAGCATCAGGACATCGACCACCGGCACCAAAGACCATGACTTCACTTTTAGTGACGTTGTAGACCAATCCATGAAGTAAAGCATATTCTTCACAGATGGTCACCAATCTCCTAAGACCACAAACCGAGGCGCTCAGCAGCGCCATATCATCGGCGTAACTAATGTTGTTTACACATACTCCATCAATGTAACAGCCGGCACGCTCTCTGCTGAGCACCTCGATCAGCCCATTGACATAGAGGTTGAAGAGCGTGGGGGAAGTCAACCCCCCCTGCCTTACCCCACACTCCAACCTATACGGTTCCGAAAAAGCCCCGGCCCAGCGTACCTGATTGATCTGGCCTCTATACCAGCATTTAAAAGTGTTAATCAACTCTGGAGGAACACCAGATTCTTCTAACTTCCTCCAGAGGATATTGTAGGAGACCAGATCAAAAGCTTTGGAGAGGTCGAGGAAGCAAGCATACGTAGGAGTTTTCCTATCCGAGTAGTACCTCACAGCCCACTTTAGACACAAAATGGCACTTTCAGTAGATAGTCCGGATCGAAATCCGAACTGATTGTCGTGCAGCTGAACAAAGTTATTAAGTTGTCTGTTAAGCAGGCTGTCAAGCACTTTCGCGATCACTGTTGCCAGAGAAATGGGCCTATAGTTCTTTATGTCAGCAATATCACCCGTTTTATTTTTAATAATGGGCACTACGATAGTTTTAGTCATATGGCAAGGTAAATACGCATGACTCACACAAAAGTTATAAAACATTGCTAACACTCTTGGTAAATGAGGGCCCGCGAACTTGAGGTGCTCAATGCTGAGACCATCATGACCTGGAGACTTGCCTCTTGACATACTGTTAATAACACGTTTAACGTCCGTAGCAGTGAATCTCGTTCCAAGGTCACCAAGGTCAACAACATCAGGCTCGGAAACGCAGGGACCCAGTGGAGACTTTATTCTAAAATGTTCCTTAAAGAGATCAGCAATGCCTACGGGATCGCTCTCCCCATAGAGAGACACAGGGAGGCCTGGCTTACTGCTCAGCTTATTTGTGTGTTTCCAAAACGATCGAAAATCATTGCTTGAATGTTTTGAAGCCAAAATATCCATTTTTATTTGGTCTTCATTATTTTGGCACCATTTCAAGCGAGACTTAAACATTCTCTTTGCTTCACGCATATCACAAAATGTGGGACCAGCAGAAGGCTTCCCAAGGTCTTCCCAAATTCGAAACTTCTGCCTGGCCTCCCTGTAAGCCTCACCTACATGCGCATTCCACCCTACCACTACTTTCTTTTTTCTACGCTTATTGCGACCCCGACCCACCGCAGCTGACTCGGATAAAGCACTAACTATATCTTTATACATATTGTCTATAACAGCGCGATGACATACTTGATTGCAACTTTTGTCACTACAGATTCTGAAGTCTTCAGGAAAATCAATAAGTCTAAGTCTTTCATGACATGCCTTTGTGTAAGACTGAGACTGTTCAAGACTTCTGTCTCCCCAAACAATAACATTTTCCATATAAATAGAATTCCATTGCTTTTCACAAACATTATCGAATAGACATTCTAGAACAAGCGGGTAATGGTCCGACCATAATGTATCGTATACAACACTCGCATTAACTACAGACTCACGGGCCGCTTTGGTAACCACACAGTGATCAAGCCACCTCCGCGTCAAAGTATTACTTATTGAGTTTTTCCATTAAGAATATCTCCGTTGCATTGAGCCTGCGCCTGACACGACTGAAGAGAGTTCCGGTCGTGAGTGAGTGAAGAGTGAGTGCACTTGTGTGAGCGCACACCTAGTTGGTCGCTAGCGTGACATGAGGTCCTGCGTTCGATTTTCGAGTCGGACACAGTGTTATTGGGTTTTTCCCTCAGCAATTTCTCAGTAGCCAGTAGCAGTTGATGGCAATAGGCGAGCCTTGTTACATAGGACCTAAACATAACTGGTCACTTATGGGTTTTAGTTACACCTCTGCCTAACCCTTCGGAGATTACATGCGTGATGCTATGTAATGTCACTGAAGATGATCAGGAAGACTATTTATACCTATATTTCATTAGTATTTATAATAATAATATTCTCAAGATAATGACCGGTTATATTTTCGTTACACATAGATAGAAAGCAATACAGTTCTGTCAGTTTTTCTTTCTACAGCGCGTTAAGGATGTAGTACAAGATTACCAAATATGACCACACTTTCCCGATACATGGTGTAAAAGCTGTCAACTTTTTTTGTTCCGTCCTGTCGTATTTATAAATGTTTTTGTTATGCGTTGTATTTTTACTGTTTTTTTTTTTTTGTCCTTTTGTTTGCACGCCATGTCTCTGCGACAAATAAATGTTTTTTGTTTATTAAATGTTTTTTTGTTTTGTTTTTTTCTCTGTATAAATTACAAGAAATAGACATCCCAAAATGTTGATAACATCTGTCCTTTTTAACCGCAGCTCTATTGGCATGGACAATATTTATTCAATTATCGTGGTACAAATAGATTTTGTTCCAGTGGGACTGTCAACGTTTCCAGCCAGTTTTAAAAATGCATAACTCGATTGTCTCTGGTTAAAACCATTGTGATATTTGAATCAACGGATTGTTTTTTTTTTCTTTTTGTCGTGGAACTAAATTGATGATAGAAACAATGATGTTTTGTGTATGGTAAACAATATTGAAATCTAACCACGGATGTTTCAAATGTTAAACGAGTTTGTGGGTTTTTTTTGTTTAACAATTGAATTGTATATTCCATTAAAATTGTTGTGTTGGCAACAAAGAATGAATTAGGTGAACCTAAATTAAAAAGTTCGGTTGGTACTGCTTTCTTTTTTCTTTTTCGTGTGATTTGTGCCTAACCTGGTGTCAGAGTTTTGACACCACCCATGGGCCTTTGACTTGGCTTGGTAACCGGTTAACTATGAAAAAATCGTGTGATCTTCTCAATGGCAGTGTTGTAAATTTCTAGGAACTTTATCATAGTATGACGAAAACCTAGATGTCTATTCCAGCAGAAAAATTGAGAGTTACTTCAGTGATCTATTGAAGAGTTATGATGAGTACTAGTATCAGAAATGAGGAAATCCGTAAGAGAACCAAGGTTACCGACGTAGCCCGAAGAATAGCCAAACTTGTGGCAGTGGGCAGGGCATATTGCTCGCAGAACGGATGGCCGATGGGGCTGGAAAGTTCTGGAGTGGCGACCGCGAACTGGAAGACGTCGCGTTGGAAGGCCTCCCACTAGGTGGACCGATGACCTGGTAAAGGTTGCGGGGATCCACTGGATGCGAGACGCACGGGATCGGTCAATGTGGCCACACATGGGGGAGGCCTATGTCCAGCAGTGGAGGTCTTTTGGCTGAAATGATGATGATGATGATGACGATGATGACTACTATGTCGCAATTAATGCTCCTCTCTTTAGGTGCTTTGATGCTTGAAATATATTCATAGGTGGACGAAATAGGTAAAGGCATTAAGCTTAGTCATGCTAGTGAAGGAGGTGGCGGGACGTGAGAGGGAATGAACCTCACGTCCCAGCCGCCGCGGGAGACGCCCTGGGCGTCGGGGATCACGTGGTGGCTCCCGGCCACCGTAGGCGCGGGCCTGTGGACGGCGAGTTATGGGCTAGCTCGCCGTCCGGCCGTCTTATGACGACAGGCCGTGTCGACGGCGCGTTCGTGTTCCACGCGCGCCTCAAAGTGATGTCAGCAACCACGTAGGGGTCCGCATGGGCCGATGCCTGCCAGGGCTGCGGGACTGTTCGAAAGAGATACCGTGGCCCTGAAACACAAAGGGCAAAGTAGGAACATGGATGGGTTTTAGTCAGTACAAGTCTGACACTCCCTTCCGCTCCGCCCAGAGTGGGGGAGGGGTCATTTGATGATTTCCCATCCGAAAAAAAAAGGCATTAAGCTTGCCTATTATACATATACAGGGTGGAATGTGGACGCACAAACGGCTAACACGTATTCAGAACATCAGTCCGAACGGGAGCCACATCCAATTTATTCAGCTGTTCCATACATTTTGACCGTGTAGCTATTGCACTTTTGTAGGAAACAACAGCAGATTAAAAATAAATTATCGGTAAAAAATTTCTAAAGATAAAGATAAAGATAATTTATTTGTCAAACATGCGTTTACATAAACTGACTAATCAGACATGCAAGGTATTGAATTAATAGATGTTGTGTGCGTCCATGTTTTGCCACTAACGGCGTACAAATGTTGTAGGTATTATAAAAAATTATATTTAATTGCATTTTACATAATTATAGTCATTCTAAATTTCATTACAAAATACAAAACAAATAAATAATAATTGAAGTCAAGATATTATAGTATAAGTATATTATAGTCAAAATAGATTAAATTATGTCCAGAATATTCAATAGTAAGCAGTCAAACGCCAATTGATTTAAGATTAATCATGTGAATCTTGTTATTATTTACTATGCATATTACTAGTCAGAATAGAAAAGTCCTTTTCATTTAAAAAATCTATAACATTGTAATACACTTCACTGATTAAAAAATTTTTTAGCTTATTTTTGAAAAGTGACAAGGGCAGCTCTCCAACTTTTAGGTAATTTATTAAATATGATAGGAGCCATACAGAAGACACTTTTGCGCATGAGGGTAGTTCTCGTAGTATGAGAACATATCCTACTGTTGTCGCGCCTATTACGCGGGACTACTTCACCTAATCGTTTAAATCGGTGTGGATTTGTTTTGACAAAAACAGCTACTTCTAAAATGTACAGACATGGCAATATAAGTATTTTATATTTTTTAAAGTATAGCACGCAACTATCAGTAGGTTTAATTTTAAATATTGAACGAACGCATCTCTTTTGAGCCTTGAACACTGTGTCTTTTTCCGTTGAGTTGCCCCAAAAAATGACACCATAGCGTAGATGAGATTCTGTTAAACCATAGTAGGCTGTAAGTAATGCCTCCACACTTATTATAGACGACAATGTGTGCAGGGCATAGGCAGATTTACTGATCTTCTTGCACAAGATCTCGACATGGGTTTTCCAGTTCAGTTTTTTGTTAATGTGGAGACCTAAAAATTTTGTTGTTTCTACCTCTTCTATAGGCTGGTCATCGTAGTGTATATTTAAATTACTCTTACTATTGATCCGTTGATTAAAATGTATTAATTTAGTTTTTGTCAGGTTAATTTTTAAGTTATTGTCATCTAGCCACTTTACCATTAGATTTATAGAATCATTTATGTCACTTTCATAAGTATCAACACTTTTACAGGGTATCGTTATAGTGCTATCATCGGCAAATAGTGTAAGAGGTTGAGGGATGCTTTTCGGTAGATCATTAATATATAATATAAATAACGGAGGCCCTAGAACACTCCCCTGTGGCACACCAAACGAAACTATACGTTCAGGAGATTGAAATACAATTTCATGTTTACTTTTCATATTAACGTGGGCGACTAAGTGGCCGGTTCGGATTGATGTTCTTAAATACGTGGTAACCGTCTGAGCGTCGATGTCCTTTCCACCGTGTTTACAATTCTATGTATGTAGTCCTTTTTGGAAAACAAGTTAAACAAAATACCCCGATGAAAATTAAATAAAATGTACCAAAATCCTCATTTTAGTACATTACAAAAAAACTTTGGTAAAGAAATTCTATGGTAAAACACAGGCGCGAACGGTCGCTTTTCCGTTAGTGACGTCATAAAAAAAACAATTGACGATCAAAAATACTTATGCCAAAGATTGTCACGTTTTAAAAGTTTGTTAGAATTTTGGGAAACGGTCGTAATTTGGGACAAAAATCACGCATTTTAAAATTCATTTATACTTATATGAATATTACTATATTACTTTCATGAATATTTTATGTTTCTTATTCTATTAGGCAATGTCATTGGTATACCTATATGTATCTTTCGCATCGGACAGGGCTTTATTAGCATATTTTTTTTTTTTTTATAATACCTTGCCCCACACTAGGAATTTCTCCTGAATCGTGGGTGCGTTTACAAACATTTAAGCTCACATACACAAACAGCCAGACCCGGAACAACTACCTTGTAGGCCAATAGGCCTGTAGGTATTGTAAATCGGACTGTTTTCCGTAACTTTAGGTCCAAAATGCGTGTTCAACCTATTTTTATAATACCCCATCTTTATATCAAGGGATTAAAAAGCCACTTCTCAATACCCAAGAAAACAGTTACGAGTAACACCATCACGATTGTACCCACACACTTTTCGGAACACCCTCCCTTTTCAAAGCATTTAACAAAATTCCAGAAAAATAAATTAAGTCCAATATTTTATTTCGCTCTCATTTTCCAAGGAGCTTTACATCATTCGAGGAGGTTTAAGGGCAAGGTGGCAGTACCGAAGTGATTTAATTATCTCGGCACACCGGATTAGCCTCGCTTCTTTTGTTCAGACACTTAAGGAGATGACGTGACGGCTCGGTATAATTTAATGGAGACTTCGAATTGACTTGAATTGTTTGACGCTTGTTTTTAAGCTGTGAGAAAATTTAGGTGTAGCATTTAGAGGGTTGGTAAGACGATTGATTGAGACATTCGATCAAATAAATCGATAAGTCAGTTAATAGATATTCATAACAACAACATTCAATTATTGTCGGGTTTATCCTCAAAGAGCAACTATTTTTAAGCGCAACTAAATTATTCTCCGAAATGCAACCATTAGTTGCGCTCACAAATTCAAATTAAAAATATTGTATGTGTATTCCTGAAAGCGCAACCATGATGAAAAATACAGAAGGGTTTGATGGATTCATTAATTTTTCATAAAAAATCATGGTTGCGCTTTGAGGAATAATTTAGTTGCGCTTAGTTGGTTGCGCTTTGAGGAATACAACTTATTGTCAGGCTACTTTGGTCCATAGATAATATACCTTACAGACTAACATACGTATGACAAAATACAAATTGTGTTAGTAAATAGAACATGAAAACTATGTTAGTAATACTTCACTTGTGCACTGTGTCACTGTGCCTTCATGTGGAACTTGCTCGTGGAAGCGACAGAACACCACTCCCTGCGGCCAGGCAATAACATCACGCCTGTAATCCCCGAAGGGTTAGGCAGAGGTGCACCTAATAGTACACCCACATTTCGCCAGTTATGTTTAAGCCTATTGCAAACAACCGTTCACAAATCCATACAGTGGCTTCTACTGAGAAATTCCTAACGGAACAATCCAATAACAATTTGCCCGATCCCGGAATCGAACCCAGGACCTCATGCTCAGCAGTCGCAGATTGTGACCACTAATCCAAAAAGGCAGTCAATTAAATCGAATAATCAGTTTATAGATACAGGGTAAATTACTGTTAGCCTGCATCATCCCACCGCTGGACAAAGATCTCTCCCCACGACTTCCCGTTCTTCCGAATCAGGGCTAATGTTCCACCAACTTCTACTAGGTCTGCCGCGTCATCTTCAGGGAAAAATGTTGTACCAATTTTTAAAGGAGTCTTCTGTCCACCGTTGACCTTCACAAGAAAAACGTGTACATAACGGGTGTTAAAAGACCCTAAAGGCACTAGTTCTCCCCGTAATTTAGATTTTTTTTTTTGTTCTGGACCATACGTGGGAACCTTCTAGTTACGGAGATATTTGAGGTCAAAGTTCCAATTTTTAAACAAGTTTTTTTTTTTTTTTAAATACTAGTTTGTTTGGTTATAAATTAACTTTACCTCAGTGACCACTATTCAAAGCATCTATTAGCACAATATTTGAGTGCGTTACATTGAGTTTTACCGTAAAACGTGATTCATTCATTCAACCCAAAAAAAAAAAAACGTTTCCCATTAATAATGTTTGGTTAACTTAGTTTGATGTACAGAATGCTTGGTTGACGGCTTCGTGATGGGTCCGTTTAGACCCTGTATAAAACTCATCAATATATTTCCTTGTAATTCCAAATTCATGATCTCCTGCCATTCAGATGTCCTTAAGATATCTACTTATGTAATCAGCAAATGAGTTCCGGAGTTTTAGGGTTCCGGATTACCAAGTTGGGGAACACTAAGTGAATTGCGTTTGTCTGCAAGCAACGGTGACCACTTACTGTTAAGTGCTGACCTTTCTGTTAAATGTTGGTACTTATGTATGTGTACATAAGGTTTATTGTTCGTATCTGTGTTCACATGTTTTGTGTCCGCTGGAGAGTCAACTTGCTTGAGAGTTTATGGTTTATAAGTTGAGAAAATGTGGAGATTGGAAGCAGTTGAGTCGACGTCTTTATTTAGTTTTTCTTGCTAATTACTAATGCCTGTTCCCAACTATGTTAGGTTCGACTTCCAGTCTAACCGGATGCAGCTGAATACCAGTATTTTACATGGAGCGCTGCCTATCTGACCTCCATAACCCAGTTAGTACTAGGTAATACGATACCCCTTGGTAAGACTGGTAGTCAGACTTTTTATGCCACTGACTACCTGTAACGGCTGTCAAAGATTTACAAATTACAGCCGGGACCAACGGCTTAACGTCGTTTCGGATTCAAGGAGGAAACTTGGTATGTAATGGGTGGTCAACCATCTACAGACCAACCTAGGCAAGCACGGTTTAACCTAAAGATCGATCCGAGTGGCTGTTATTATTTAGCAACGAGCTCCTCTATTGTGAATTGCTACAACACACCTATTCCGAAAAGTTATTATTTTTTCGTCTTGGTAATAGCCACGCTTTTTTCGCGAAGATAAATTCTAGGAAATGTTTTTTCCTGTTTGTGTAGGTACGTGATCCGAATATTTATACCTACTTACATACCTATTGGACATAAAAGATAATATTGTGATAGTAAACATGAGCAAGTTTCTATAGGAAACAATAAACATGGATTCTATTGTCTTTTAGGTAAACTGATATAATAAATAATAACACATCATAATAACACACATGTTCGGAACAATATGGCTTGGCCGGGGGAGCAACTGCCTATCTGATCGCCATATCCCAGTTCATCATCATCATTTCAGCCGAAAGACGTCCACTGCTGGACATAGGCCTCCCCCAAGTGTCGCCACATTGACCGGTCCCGTGCGTCTCGCATCCAGCGGATCCCTGCAACCTTCGCCAGGTCATCGGTCCACCTAGTGGGAGGCTTTCCAACGCAACGTCTTCCAGTTCGCGGTCGCCACTCCAGAACTTTCCGGCCCCATCGGCCCCATTAGTATTGGGTCATCCCAGTTAGTATTGGGTTATGCAATACCCCTTGGTAAGACTGGCTATCAGACTTTCAGGCTACTGATTACCTGCAAAGACTATCTAAAATCTAGAAATGACAACTGGTAACAACAGCTTAACGTGATTTCCGTGATAACGAACCTAACTATTGAACGTGAAATCTGGAGCTTAGGTTTTCGGAGCATTACTGCATGAAATATAATTAAATGTGGACGGTATTAATCTGTAGCGTCCAAATTATCAGCCAGCTTGCTGTGGAAAATAATGATTCATTGGTTTAAATTATCCCGAGTTACTTTAGTTAAATCTGATGTCAACTACATAATGTATAAATGTATATATTTACAACCTACACACGATGATTTACTTTTTGACTCTGCATCACCCTAAGATTGACTGGTCAATAATTACTATGGCATTAAATCTGCCTTTGTACTTTGTGCTTGAAGTGTTAAACAATTAAATATACACATTGATGATATAGGTGCAAATATTATATCGAAGAACACCACGTGGTCTTAGTCAGTAAGAGTCTGACAGACCACTTCGTCCACTCCAAAGCGGAGCACATCCAAAAAAAAGTATTACAGCAAATAGCTACCTTGTTCTTATCTAAATCGAAAACCAATATTACAAAGGCACTTTATTTTAGGTTGCACAACTTACAGACTTCTACATGCGATTCTAACAACGATAACTTTATCACTGAAAGCACTCCAGTTACAACAATGCGACACGGAAAACAAACTTCACGTGCAAAGGAAACAGAAACAACATACAATAAATAGTTTAAATCCTTGTATAGAAGTGAAGAACACAGAATAGATAAATACAGAAGGTCACTTTGACGACTTCGACAATGTTAAAAATGAGAATAAACTTTCACCTGCTCCTTTTATTCCATTTTTTATTTGTAGGTAAGTGAAAGATACCACTAAGATAAATAAGGAATTCATCTTTCACTTTTGAATTAATTTGTGTTCACTTGTTTGACTTTAAGTAAAATATGCCGAAATAAAAGCGAAAATGAACAATTAATGATTTTAGTGAAGTATGTTCAAGGGACTAAACACACTTATTCATCTTTGTTTAGTTTTTGTCCATAGAAAACACCGATTTTGTATGGAGATGCGTACGCATCTGAATAGACGCGGAAAGCTGAACGGATGCGTACGGTTAGTCCCTAAGTGTCCGTGCGTTGTCTCACGTTGGACCTAACCTTCTGTATTTATCTATTCCGTGTCCTTGTAGAGACTCATGAATCTTCGTATTGTATCGCCCCAGTGATTTCGTGTAAGACGGCTAAATACGGTTCACCTCCAGCGCCTTAGGGATCCACCGGCTTTATACCTTTACAAATTGGTTGGTTAATACCGTTGTCAGTACGTGGTTTTAATTCGTAGAGGGATTTAGTTTCTTAATTAGAACAGGTTGCTCTGAATTCAGGTTTATTGTGGCAATCTGTTTTTGGAGTGATTAATTGCAGTTATTTAAGGTTTATTTTGGGTGTGTGGTGGAAATATGTGTTAGGATTCTGCATGTCATCGGTAAGTTTTATTGATTTAGAGATGTTGGTATAATATTAATTGTGTAAGTTGCGATGTATATGCTCTTAGTAAGCGCTTGAAGTAAGTAGGTAAATTTAAAATAAAAACTGCCTCGTAGGTCGCAAGTGCAACTGCTGAGCCTGAGGCCCTGGGTTCGAATCCCAGGTGGGGCTAAGTGTTATTGGGTTTTTCCATCAGGAATTTCACAGAAGCAGCCACGGATTCTGGGTTTGTGCCCGGTTGATGGCAATAGGCTCACTTATCTTTATTTTCTTATGTTTGCTTCTTATCTATTTTTTTGTTTTATTGATAATTTTAATTTTTTTTTTGTCCTGTGCGAGACAAATAAATACGATTTCTTTCTTTCTTTAAATAAAACTAGCACTACGCCCGCAACTTCGTTCACAAAAATTGTGTTAGCTCGGCCAATACTATGCATGATATAAATATAATTAATAGGCGACAGCACCCATGAATAATGTAGCTTTTTGCCAGTGAAAGAATTGTTAGAATTGGATCATTAATTCCATAGATTACCCCCTACACAAATTTACAAACAAATACCTCTATAAAATAATAGTGTAGTTAGATATTTTTTTTTCTTTTCTTAAAATAAAACGTTGCCACACACTAGGATTTTTTCCTGTATCGTGGATGCGTTCACAAACATTTAAACTCAAATACACAAACAGCCAGACCCGGAACAACAACTTGTAGGCCATACAAATATTTGTTCCGTGCGGGGATCGAACCCGCGACACATAGCGCTGCAGCCGATCGCTCAGCCACTGCGCCAACCGTGCCGTCAAAAATGGTCGTAGCTTACTGAATTAAAATCCACATCAAAAGATAAATTCACAGTACATAATACCCCTCAATGATTCTAGCATAAGTTGTCATATAGCCGTAAACACAGTTCAACTGAACATCTTCAAACAAGGCGACAAAGGTTCAAGGGCAGATGGAGGACGGTAGTCGTTAATCTTCCCACTTCCGACCCTCACAAGGACATTTTGATATGGATATGCGAATTGTGATAACCGTTTTTTTTTATACTTTGAAAGTATAACGTTTTTGGTTTTCGATATGAAACTATAATTTAGGATCTTATTGAGGTAGATATTATATTACATATTCTTCTTACTTTGGTTAAAGCGGTGTATTTTCTGTTTTTGTGCTCACACCATAATTTTTTTTTATTCAAAGTCTATACGGGAGGATTTGTAGTTGGCTATCTGGTGACTATGGTTTCCTTGTTTGCTGCTTTTAGCTGTAAGTCCTCTATGAACTAAAATAAATAATTAAAAAATCAAATTAAATCAAATCAAATCTTTTATTTGTGATACATGGGTAACATGCAGGTGTTCATTACATAATTATATAATAACAATGTTCATTCCATGATCAGCCACTTGGGCATACAAATTATTAAATAATATATTGAAAATATGAGTCTAAAATAACAATTATTTGATATAAATTCAAAAGTTTATAATGTAGATGAATGAAAAATGTTGCAATTTGATCGCAAACTTTCATAAATTATGTTGATATGTGACTAAAATGAATGAACGAATTGATGATAATGATTTATTTTAAAATAAAATGTAATAAATTATTGGTTAATGTTTAGTATAAGAAATGTAATAAATTGTAATAATTACAATCAATATTATATAATGTAATTTTACAATTTAATATATATAATTTACCACCACCACCACCTACAGGGTGCATGTCTTAGTTCTGAGTCATGAAATTTTAATGTATGTATACTAACCAGTTACATGTTAGCAAATTAATTAATTAAAAAAAAATGCCCGTCACGGGACGCCGCAGTTATGTTTAAGTCCCATGTTATAAATGAGCCTTTTACCATCATCCGGGCACATATCCAGACTCCGTGGCTGCTACTGAGAAATTCTTGCTGGGAAAACTCAATAACATAAAACAAAAAAAAAACATAAAAATGAACACACAAAAAAAAAAAATTAAATCATAAAAATGAATTTGAATTTGAATTTGAACACTCTGCCCAACGAGGCAGTCACAATAACACAGTATTCCAAGTACACTAAATACTTCTATTTTAAAACAAAACATTCATTTCATGGAAGCATCTTTATGAATTTTAACGAGAACTCCTTTCCTTTATTTCATTTCTTTGGAAAATAAGGCGTACAATGTACCACGATCATTAAAGTATGTTTTAACAAAATAATAAAAGGGGAAAGTAGCTGAGAGAATGTTTTGTTCCATGTTTAGAGGTAATGAAGTCGTTTGTATTCTTAACGTGAAAAGAATGGTTCGGAATGAAATTAATGATGGCGGAATTAAATAAAGCGTTTCTTTTGTGGGGTTCAGATGTATCTTTGATTAGAGATTGAATGTTGAAAATAGGGCTGTGGCAATGACTAGTTTTTTGATAATATAGGGTGACTACGTACTCCTGATAACAAACAACTTTCCCAAGGAAACATTTTTTTTTATACTCGTTCACTTTTGTTCCCATAACACAACAGCCGTATGAAATTCGCCGTTCTGTCTCCCACTGTGCTCTGCTGACCCACTGTAGCACGCACGCTGTGTGCACGGTACGATAGTAATGAGACAGAACGGTGTCACGTGGCTAACAGCTGATAGGTCACAGGCGTGCGCGGCGAATTTTATACGGCGGACAGGGTTTTTTTAACATATTGTAAACACCCTCAGTATTAACATGTTAAAAAAAAACCCTGTTTGTAAGGGGCATATGTATAGGTTAATTAAATGACAGTGCCAGATAAAATACGGAACATAAAATATTCATAAAACTAAACATATTAATGAATTTTAAAGTGCATATTTATTTGTGCCCAAATTACCACCATTTCCCTGTCATTCTGAACATCATTAAATTAACATCATTCAAAACAGCTCATAGCAATTTTTCATCGGTTATAAAAAAAAAAATCAACTGTTCCATACATTTTGACCGTGTAGGTATTGCACTTTTGTAGGTAACAGCTGTTTTTTTTAATAACCGATGAAAAATTTCTATGTGGAATGATGTACTGAATACGTGGTACCCGTTTTCGCGTCGGTGTCCCTTCCATCCTTTATATTTTTAACTAAATTTACCGTGCATAAAAAACTTGTTTCTCACTAGCATTAATAGTCAAAGCAATACTATCGCCACGATTGAAACTCAACCGTTATAAGCCAGTTATAAATAATTGGATATCTTGTTAGGAAGTTTGTACTCGGTAACTTGAGGAACAGTTTTAGTTTAAACTGATTATAGCAGCTTGTAACTGTGTTCAGTTAATAGTTATTTACTAGTTCACTGGGTTGAGTTACTTTTTTTAAAGAGAAACTCGTAATAATTGTAGATTTTTCTCGTTGGAGTTCGGCGTGCTACGCACTTGTTTGGTCAGGCATTAATCGAACGGTCGATAAATCACTAAATATGAAGTGATTGCGCCCTACCTTTGTTTTTTTTTTTAACTTGGGCAAACTAGACAACAGTAGAGATTTTTAAAGATTATAATTTAATCTCTCTCTCAAGTCATAGTGTTGTGACAAGGTTTTGTATAAAATAAAAGCAAAAGTTCTAAAAGAAAATAACAGTTTAATGGGTAACCCTTTTTCAAATAAAATAAAATATAACAAAAGGGGATAAGTGCAGTGAGCCGGAACCGGAACGTTCCACCATCGCCTCGTAGCACTCGTAGCGGCGTAGCACGCGCTACAGGCTACGGCGTAGCTCGAGTAGACACCTACAGCGCTACGGGTTACGGCGTAGTGTGAAATACTATTCTCTGAATAGGTTTGTTCTGTTAAGTGGGTCAGTATTTTATTTTGCTTCTATTTTATTTTAAACTTAATAATTTTATACTCCAATTACCCAGGGTTGGGTATCGTATTACCCAGTACTAACTGGGTTGTGGAGGTCAGATAGGCAGTCACTCCATGTAAAATACTGGTATTCAGCTGCATCCGGTTAGACTGGAAGCCGACCCCAACATAGTTGGGAAAAGGCTAGGCAGATGATGAATTTTATACTCCAATTGATATGTTTGTATACAGGGTGGAATAGACACCGACTCGAAAACAGTTACCACGTATTCAATACATCATTCTGCGCACGTCACATAGAAATTTTTCATCGGTTATTAAAAAAAAAAATCTGCTGTTTCCTACAAAAGTGCCTACACGGTACCTACACGGTCAAAATGTAACAAAAACAAAAAATGGAACAGCTGATTTTTTTTTTAATAACCGATGAAAAAATTCTGTGGGACGGGGTCCGAATGATGTACTGAATGCGTGGTAACCGTTTTCGCGTCGGTGTCCCTTCCACCTCATATAGAAAAACTAAAGTGATGTTTAAAATCACAAATTACGACAGCAAACTTTTGCAGTACTTTAAAATAATTTCGGAATTAAAATAACATAGAAAGAGCTAAAACACGAGCAAGAAGCAAGCTTGTCCATTTAGATTAGTGCACTCGTTTCAAGCTTGGCTGCGAAGCAATTACTGAAATAAAACTAAAAGAAAATTTACAATGTATTTTCCACATAATATTCCGAGTATTGTGCAGCTTGCGTTTCCAATCTAAATTTTAATAAAAACCTTCATGTTTCTGAATAGCTCTAGAGTACCCAGTAACAGCTTTCAAGTCGAAGGTAGAAAAGTTCGAGCGGCAATGACCACAATTTCTTCGCGACACACGAACGAAGTTGCACGGTCTTATTTTCTCTGAGACCGCTTCAGAAAGCTATTATTGGCAACATCGTGCGTCCCAAATTGAATACTTCAGTTGCTTTCAGTGTGAGGAGTTTTGTTAAGCGTTGATTAGATTGTGGGGTTAGTGGTTAGATTAAATGATAAAGTTGTTTTTTTTTTGTGAAACCATGGGTTAAAATATAAAATAATAGGTCTTTACCTATGTAATTGGAGATTTAATAACCAGCATTTTCAGATTTAATTATCTGTGGATTGGCGCGCACTTCGAAATTCAAATAAATTTTATTCGAAATCCGTGTTCTTTTAATTTCAAATTCAGTCATTTGTTTTTAGATAGTTTTTTGTTTTTGTGAAATTGTGGTAGTTTTTGGCGTCATGGATAAACTAAAAATTCGAACAATTTTAGAATATGAGTTCCTACGTGGACATACCGCTGCGCAAACAGCACGAAACATTAATGACGTGTACGGGCCTAACACTGCTTGCATAAACACGGTCCATTATTAGTTCAATCGTTTTAAATCTGGAAATTTTAAGTTGAAGAATGAGCCTCGCGGTCGGCCGGTAACCATTGTCGACAACGACGAATTGAAGGCGGTAGTGGAAACGGATCCAACTCAATCTACGGCTGAGCATTCTGCGGGCCTTGGAGTTAGTGTCAAAACGACAGTGAAGCACTTGCGTCAAATCGAAAAGATAAAAAAGCTAGATAAGCTAAAATAAAAAAACAAAATAAAAAAATATGCTTTTAAAACTTTCATACAAATCTCCAATTTCATAGGTAAAGACCTAATATAAAAATCTTTATTAACAGATGATTGTTAGTACCATCAGTGTATCTCTGGCTCTTGTACTAGGATTCCCTGTATCACAAGAGCCATGTGTTTACTATTTTTTTTGAGTTTCCCATATTAAATTGTAAACATGATAAATATCTTGTTTTCAGTGTTAATGATAGGCACCATGCCATTTTTTGTGAAATGTTTTTAAAAAACACGACAAAATTTTTTTTTTTCTTCCAAGGTTTTTTCACATGGTTACAGGTGAAGCTGACCGTGTTAAAAAGAAAAAAAATGCTTTTTAAGTGATTGTTTCTTGTCTATGCCTTTCGGACAAGATGGTAATGATGTGGTACAACACCATCACCCGTACCCGTTACTGAAGTCAAGCTGCAACGTCAAATGGACAAAAGTCTTCCTCCATCTCTGGAGGAAGATTTTTGGCCACAGTACGTGGTGTTCCGTCGCTTCCGCGGCTAAGTTCCACTCACTAGTCAGCCATCTTCACTTAGATTTAGTCAATTTAAATCGTTCCAGCACAAGTGAAGTGTGAACTAGTGAAGTGCCACTAACATAGTTTTAAGTCTTATTTATTAACACAAGTTTTGTATTTACTTTATATAATTATGTTAGTTTATAAGGTATATATCTATGTACCATTGTAGTCTGAAATAAATGCTGTTATGTTATTATCTTTATTTACACTGAAATGTTTTAGAATGAACTCCAGTGAATTCAAAACTTGTAATGGAAAAAGGTAATTTGATGAACATACTTCACGATTTCCGCGAAACGGGATAAAGTTTATTGTTTTAAAATTAGTAACAACATTTAGTTTACCGTACCAAAATACAAGTAATACGTTCTGAGAAGCACGCATCGCAATTTCATGCTCGAATAGAAATATCATCATTATTAAAACAAAACCCACGTTTTGCGTATTAATTGAAATTCTGGGAAGCTCGTCGATAACACAGGCGCAATTTAATGTATGTATTACGTATGAATGTAGGTATACATTTACGGTATGCATGTATGATACCGATATTAACAGTATTTTATGACCTACGTCTCCTCGATAATTCGATATCAGAAGCGCAATAAAATGTTTGTGGTACTGCGTAAGCTACGTTCACGTCCTCAGGCTATGCGGCTTGTGATCTCACGTCAAGAGACAAGCAGTTGTTTCCTTTGTTGCAATATGGCATGCTCAACGCAATTCTTTTTCATTTGTTTTTTCTCTCAATCCCTGTCGAAACAAGCGTATCACTTGAGTGTGTAGCTCTAGCTCGTAGATAAGCTGTATGTACGTTGATGTACACTTATGTAAGCATTGTATGGCACTGATATTACAAGTATATGCCGTACGTGACAGGTAGAGTACTTTCAGGCATTACGTGCTGGGAATTAATTATAAAACTAAGGTCTGCTTCTTTACATTCTGGACTAAGTGTCGGCAAAAGATACGAGGAAATTCTAATTTGTGTTTATCGAGGATCACAATGGATAGTTGTGAATGTAGATGGCAATTGAATTTTTTAAATGAAGTATTGAAATATGCATTATTTCAATACTTCCTTTAAAATTTATTATTTAGAAAAAAGTCAAAATAATTCATAACTTTCCAAAATACTATTTACTAAAATATTTTGTTGATTTACTAAGATTGTATTCGCGTGGTAGATTATAGCCCATTTCCTCTCATAGAGAGGAGGCCTGTGTCCCAGCAGTAGTAACATTATAGGCTGAATATGCTTATTAAGACTAAACAAAGGAGCATTCAGTACATATACTAGGCTTCCATCGCAAATATAAGAAATCTAACAAAATATTCCCGTGTCCCGTGTTTCTTTTCAGAGTAGTCGGATTGCAAACGCAAAACTTCATTTATTAACATGAATTTGTGTGACAACACAACAACAATAACTACTAGATTTGATATACAAGCTTCTAAATGATGTGTGTCTGAATCACCGACGCTCCTTTTATCTCTTGAATTAGAAGATTTTAGTGTCACTAATTGTACGTTATGGCCTTTAACTTTTTTCTCCCGGCGTCGTTTTGCTTATGTTCTTAACAAAGAATAACCCTCTTCCAACAAGCTTTAAAATGATATAATGACTTAATCACTGACGTTGTTTGCAATTAATGCCATCGTTAATTACATAGTTCATTTTAAAGGATCAATAACTTTTTTTTCCATACAGGATTTTTTTTACGCCATAACAAAAAATGATGCTCTTTACACCAGCTTCAAGAAAATATAGGTCTCGTTCACCGACGCTACTTGGACCGGTTTTGCCCGATCTCCTTTGACTCATTTCCCGAAATTTTGCATACGTGTTTAGTTTGGATGACAATGCATGGTTAGCTAAGTGACGTCATTTTAAATTCAATATGGCGGACTCCCACAGTAGGTAATTTTTTATGCATCCCCATGATACGGGTATCAAAATGAAGTCACAAAGCGTATTTTTTTTTTTAATTATAAATTTTTACTACATTTTCTACCAGATTGACATAAACTTTTCGGTAACTTACGTCAACCCAATTTAGAATCTTCCATCACCTAATTATGGTGATGGTCCCACCAATTATTTTGACCTCAACACAATATATAGTTTTCTTCCATTCATCTCTATACACCATCTGTATTAAACTCGTTAAGCCTCTGTCACCTACACATATTTCCTGCCTCTAACCTTGTTCAGCCCGGTGCCCACTCCGCCTACTCTCTCATAGTGATTTATAACAGTGCCAGTGTCCTAACGATGATTGGTGTACACGGTAGAAACTAGTCTTGGTTTTCCTACATTTAGGACTGCAACAGTAATTTAATATAAGGCAACACTAACGCAAAAACTGTCGGTATGAATGTTGTAAGCCAAAAATAACATAAAAAGACATAAGGTTACAATTATTGTCTTCTGTTAGTTAAAGCTCTACACAAAAATAGGTTCCCCAAAAATATTATTTATACGTCGTAGGCAACCAGGTCTGCTAATAAACTTGTAGACTGGGTTATAAATTAATCACAAAACCTGTAAGCCCCCATTCAGATACCTGAATATTATAAATATAAGTATGAAATTGCCAATTTGTATGGACGATTTCGTGAAAACTGATATTTCCATACAATTTATTTTTTCTTGGTAACGTCTGAGCCGATTATGATGTAATTACAAACTATAGTTAGAGTGAAAAAAGCTGCGCTGCACTGCGTATCTTAAATTCTCATAACACAGTCTATGACAAAAATATACCTACTTGAAGTAGTAAAACCGAAGGCACATTGAAACAGGTGTTTTGAAACACTACCCTATGAGGTAATATGCAACTACTAGTACGGTTTTGAAACTCTAAAACGTACGTAATTTACCCATTAATCCAATAAAAATGGAATAAGGAAGAAATATAACTATGCGTCAAAGTTACAAACAGAACAAAATGTGAGAAAAAAACGGCTATTTCATGGTTAAATACCTATTATTTAAAGAAAAGACAAAGCTCTCAAATAATTCTTCAGTCTTAATAATCACAAAGAAATACTTACACCTTACATAAGCAGCATCAAAATCGAACTCCAGAAAACACTATCCAACAGCGACCAGACAGAAAAAAAAAACAAAATCTTAACTAAAACCAATTGAAAAGAAAGTAGAAAAATTCCTTTCAAAACGTTTGAAAGGGGACCGATGAGAGTATTTCTCCGTCAAGTACTTACTCGATATAATAACTCTTACCTTTTAATAGTTCTTGGTTTATTTCAGTGTTCGCCTTCCGGAAGAACTTGGAATTTCTTCGACATCCTTCCATTTGGAGATGCTCCAAAAGCTTTTATAAATTGAACTGGCCTTAAATGAAGTGCAAGTGCTATTTATTATTGTGTTGCTAGACAGATATTGCCTAGTTTCTGGGGCTGTTGTAGGAAATCTTTTTGTTGTGAATCGAGGTATTTTAAGTCGAAGGAGTATGTAGTCCTTTAAACTGTTTTACCTGTAATTCCATAGAAATATACAAATTAAGCTTCGTTTTCTTTTATTCAAATATTTTGAATTCTCAAAAGAAATAAAAGCAATTTCATTTTATTTTCATTTTTAAAGCACAGGGAAAATATTATTTTGCGTCGGTGCATGAGTCGCTATAATTTTATTTTTGAATACTCTATAAATTATGTGATGAGATAACTATAGATAAAGTAATTAAATCTACGTCAGTTGGCACAAAATGTCTGCTTAAAATGTTCACCGACCTACATATACTCGTATGTATATTAAAAACACTTTCTTTTGTGAATCTCCAAACTTGTAATTTTTTTCACAAGAACAAGTCCGTGCTGTATAAGACTGTTACTAATGATACTGTCAGATTTCAACACAACAAAACAAAAAGTTGATCACTTCTGTCAAACACATTGTACTGTGTCGCATAGTTTTATAAATGTCGACAAAGTTATCCGTACACGACATAGCGGCGCCACTTGCTACATAAAGATGTCAAACAACTGTCAAATTCAGTACATTTCATTTTAGTTCTCTATGTTGCCACACGCATAAATAAATGTGTCAGTTTGTAAGTGTCGGCATCATTTACCCGGGTGTCGCAAACGACCAGTGATTATCGTAAATGATGTTGCTTTTGTTTGTGGTAATTTATGTTTTTATTTTGACGTTTTTAATGCATGCTTGTTTGTGGATGGGTCGTATGTCTTCTGGATTGCAAAACAGGACCCCGGAGTGTAATTTTTCAGTGTTTTTATCATGAAGTTTATTCTGAAATAAAACTGAGGAATTTAAGATAATACAAATGTGTTTTTAAAAAGCCAAAACAAAAAGGATGAATCTCAAAACAGTTAGTAAGAGGGTACGTAAATAATCTAAACTACTAAACCAATGAATTGTGTTCCTAGCAATGTAAAGTAACAGGAAATGCAATATGGCGGACCCTAGACGTTAAGTTGAAGTGAAGTTTTAATTTTTTCTCTTATCTAGTGATGAAGTATTTTCTTTTATAAAACCTAGAAGTTTATAATAAAATTTTCTAACGCCTGATTTCCCCGACGGGACAGGCAGACTTGTATCATCAACAATCCACTAGTTATCTTATAAATCCTGTTGAATGGGGGCAATGTTCTTACTACGCTCGTTTGTAGGACCAGACAAACTGAACAAAGTGGCTGCTGAAGGTTGCAGGAATCCACTGAATATGTGAAATGCAGGACTAAGTCGCGAGTTAATAGGCTTCTTTTGGGTTAGCTCGTTCCATTGTCGACCTCATCTCTGTCCTCAGGACTAGATTGAGGTCAAGAGTAAGCCCATTCAGAATAAAAAAAAATAATTCAGGGCTGTTCAAAATGGTGAAACCTAGAGGAGACGCATATTCACCCATAGACGTATTTCGGATGAATTGATTATGATTGGCTACCTCCTTGGACTAGTGATCGCAAGCGCGACTGCTGACCATGAAGTCTTGAGTTCGATTCCCAGGTCGTTCAAAATGTTATTGGGTTTTTCAATCAGGAATTTCTGAGTAGCAACCACGTAGTCTGGATTTGTGTCCGGTTGATGGCAATAGGCTCACTCCCTATAACATGGGTATTAAAAACAAAACTGGCGAAATGTGTGTGTACTATAAGGTACACCTCCGCCCAACCCTTCGGGGATTACAAGCGTAATGTTATGTTATATGATTATGATCTCCACTACCCTTGGTAGACTGGCAGAAAATAAGCTGGCTGGAATTAAGTCCGCCCTAGTACCTTTTATGGACGTTTTAATATTAAGCTCAATTTTTTCTTTGTTTCAGGCTACGGCATCATCCCCCTCAAGATCCCGTCATCGCCAGCCACTCACTGCACGTTACACACCACCGTCGGCTGCGTTGGCAATGACGAGTGTACCGCTAAGAGTCATAGCGTCATACGTCTACTGGGGCCTGTGAGGGACGTCATTGTTCGTCCAGCACGGCATCATTATCGCCCTGGGGAAACAAGTAAGCTAACATTTTATTAATTTACTTAGAAAAAAAAAACTGAAATTAAAGAAAAAATTAAAAGACTGAAAATACAGGGTCTAAGCATTATGTACATCAAACTAAGTAACTTTACACAAAAATTATTGCTGGGATACCGCTTTATTTTTTTAGCGGTGGAAAATCACGTTTTACGGTAGGACTCAATGTTACGCTCTGAAATCATTGTGCAGATGAATGGATTGAACGGGGTTCATGGAGGTGTTTAAAGAAACTTACATTAAAAACATGTACCTATTTAAAAACTTGTGACTTTGACCCCAAATATCTCCGTAACTAGAAGGTTCCCAGGTATGGTCTACAACAAAAAAAATATCGCAGTGACGGGGAGAACAAGTTCCTTTCGGCTTCGTTAAGGGTCTTGTTGGAGGATACAATGTAAAGGTAGGTGAACAGTAACTAATGTTTAAAAAGAATATTTACAAGGTTTGTCCGTAAATGGCATAATTCCGAAAGCACAGTATATAAACAGGGGGCAATGTTAACAGTGTTGTCACGGAAACCAGCCGGGTCACAGCGATATATTTATTCGGCTGTGTTGCGGTGTTTAACCTTTCGAACACATAACATAACATCACGCCTGTAATACCCGAAGGGTGAGGCAGAGGTGTATCTAATAGTACACCAACATTTCGCTAGTTGTGTTTAAGTCCCTTGTAAGAAGAGGCGAGCTTATTGAAATCAATCCGTCACAAATCTAGACTCCGTGGCTGTTACAGAGATATTTCTGCTGGAATAACCCAATAACAATTTGCCCGAACCGGGAATCGAACTCAGGATTTCATGCTCAGCAGTCGCAATTCCAACCAACGAGCCCTAAAGAAACATGTTCCAGCAGATCAAACAAATATAATTTAAATCTAGATATACGTTAACATAATTCAACAAGCAGGTAAATAATTAATAGACACATAAATAGTGTGTTACATTCTCTGAGAGCTTGAGGACCACGTGGCTTAATAATAACAGCCGCTCGGAACAATCTTCAGGTTAAGCTGCGCTTGCCTAGGTTGGTCTGTGGATGGGTGACCACCCATTGCATACCGAGTAGATATGAATTGACAGTTGACAGAGAGGCTTTATGTCACACCAGCCACCAGTGACTAATTTTCTCGTTCGTGTATTGACATGGGGTACACTCAATTATTTGCATACCTAAAAACGACATTGAAAAAACACGGATTGGCACGGTTAAAACCGCGACCTATATTACTCGTAAATCGAACCTGTGTTTTTGATTTATACCTCTTATTGCGACTTATCTACGGCGTAATTAGAATGAAATAAAAATATAATATAATTAGTTATACATAAATTAAATTGACTGCCTAGTTGGGCCAGTGGTCGCAACCGCGATACTGAGCATGAGGTCAGGCAAAGACGTGTTTTTCCATCAGGTATTTCTCAGTAGCAGCCACGGAGTCTGGATTTGTGCCCGGTTGATGGTAATAGGCTCGCCCCCTATAACATGGGACTTAAACTTAACTGGCGAAATGTGTGTAGGCAATCCCTCGGGGATTACATTCGTGATGGTAATTAGTAAAATCAACCTATAATTATCCCCTGCTGGAATACCGGTCTCCCCTCTGTCAGAGGCAGTGAGCCGTAATCCAACATAAGGGACCAGTGAGGGTTGGTAGATGACACATGTTATTGATTTTTTGGTTCTAAGACATGCCAGTTTCCTCACGATGTTTTCCTTAATCATATTGAGAATAGGTAATGGTAATAAAATAAATTACAAGATGCAACGTCCGTTTTCTGGGTTGAACCTACCATCATCATCTGCCTAGCCTTTTCCCAACTACGTTGTTGGAGTCGGCTTTCAGTCTAACCGGATGCAGCTGAATACCATTATTTTATATGGAGCGACTGCCTATCTGACCTTCACAACTCAGTTGGTACTGGGTAATACTATACCCTTTGGTAAGACTGGTTGTTAAACTTTCGGACCACGGACTACCTGTATAGACTGTCAAAGATCTACAAATGACAGCCGGGACCAACGGCTTAACTTCCTACTTAAATACATAGCGGACTCACCATACCCCTGGTAGTATGGTGGGTCTAAAATTATACGACTGAGAAAATAGTGTTGAGGTAAACTAGTTTTTTACCATTAAAAATATGTCACGTACATACTACTATTACGCAGTTCGCCGTTAACAATCAGTTTCGGAATTGCTTCAAGGCATGGCCTACTGATATTTATCTGTTAATTAACTGTATTTGTACATTAGTTTAGATAAGAATGAAATACCAAAACAGATTTAACGGCCCGTCTTTACAGTCTGTATAAAGGAAATTATAATATCCTCATTAAGATTCTGACGACGTTCATAAAAATCCCTAATTTTCCTCACGCCCAAAAATTACATTCAGCATGAAAATAAATAAACTTTACTGCTACCTTTTATTATACGTCCATTTCAACAAGAAAAAATATATTTCCATTACATATTCATATTTAAAGTCTTTCAACATTAAATTCGTTAGAACTCGTAAATTCCATTCTCGAATCTCCCAATTCTGGAAATTTCCTTTCCAAAAATAATACTTCGGACATTTTTCCTCCATAAACAGACAGTACAAATGAGTTTTGTTTTATTTTAAAGTTTACAGCCCATAAAATGGTGGAACTCGGGCGGTCGTACGGAATTTAATGGTATTAACGCTTAGCTACTACCAATAAACGCTGAAAATGCTGTATAGAAAACGAAGGGTTCGTTTTCAGGCAGCCTTATTAAGTTAGTGCTGTGTTAATTATCTGGAATTAGCTTTTCTTTTATGTTGAACAATATTTTAAATGCGTAAATTCGTAAGTTTGTCACAGTCACAGTGAAAAGCTATTGTCTTTTTTTTCAAAGTTTTAAGTTTTATCATTTATGAACTCACAAGAGACAACATAAGGAAACATCATAACATAACTTAGAGGACAAAAGCACAGCTTATTTAAAAAAAAAATGTCTACCAGCAGACCTTCGTTCTAGGTATAAAGGGTGTAACAAGACCCTTAACGAAGCCGAAAGGCACTTGTTCTCCCCTTCATTGCGACTATTTTTTTGTTCGAGGCCATACCTGGTAACCTTCTAGTTACGGAGATATTGGGGCTCAAAGTTCCAACTTTTTTTTAAATAACTGTTTTGAATGTAAGATTTTTAATTTAAACACCTCCATGACCCCCGGGCTATCCAATCCATCCATCAGCACGATGTTTTAAGAGCGTTACATTGAGTCCTACCGTAAAACGTGATTTTTCACACCAAAAAAAAAAATCGTTTCCCAGTAATCATTTTTACGTAAAGTTAATTTGATGTACATAATGCTTGGTTGACGGCTTCGTGAAGGGTCCGTTTACACCCTACATAATATGACATTCTTTAAAACTGAAACTTAAACTGTGTAGGTACCTTTTTACAAAATAAATTCAAGGCTTTCCACTACCTCTTACATTTAAAAGAGACCGAGGCATTTTCAACAGAGCAACAATTTCACTTCATGCAATTTGTAGGTATTTAAGGACATCCGAACTTCTCAATAATTTGGATAGTCAATCTCGGCAATATTTGTTAAAAAGTTAACGTAGAAAATAAAAGAAATTGTTAAAACTTACTGCCTACTTACCTACCCATTATTTATCGTGTGGTTAGTGCCTAACCTGGTGTCTGAGTTTTTAACCCGGCTTTTCATGCCGTCGAGAAATATCTCTCATACATGCTGGTTTCCTCACGATGTTTTCCTTCACCGAAAGCAAGTAATAAATTATACAATACGCACATGAATCCGAAAAATAAGAGGTACAAGTCTTGGGTTCGAACTTGAGACCTATGACTTGCCAGTCCAATGGTCACACCACTAGACTATCACTGCTAAAACCCTACCCATGAAACATTACGACACAAATAACACACAAAACCTTAACCCGCAATTTAGTAAATACAGTCACAAATCGATGCACTGTTTACACGTACTAAGAGCACCTGACGTGAACACGCAACTCGATACTCGCAATCGACTTGCCGAGTGTAAATCCAACTATTTATGTGTGTGCAAACAATTTACACGGTAAATGCAGTGGGACGTAGGTTATATTGACATCTGTAGGATAAATATTATGAAATCTAAGCTTCTGTGGGCAGTTTCTGAAATGAAAGTAGGCCACGTTCACGCCAAACGTTTTGTCAGTCGCCGGTTGTGCAAGAGCGTTAATGTCCGATCAAACCGGTATAAACAGATTGCAGACACCAGGCACTATCAAGGACTATACAAGCTGTAAACAGACCCTTCATGAAGCTGTTAACCAAGCATTTTGTATATCAACCTAAGTAACTCTACGCAAAAATAATTGCTGGGAAACGACTTTTTTTTTGGGAAAACGTAACGCACTCAAAACATTGTGCTGATAAATGCAATGAATAGTGCAGGGTTTATGATGCAACTGAATGCCAGTATTGTACTTGGAGTGACTGCCTATCTGACCGCGACAACCCAGTAAGTTCCGGGTAATACGATACGCCTTGGTAAGACTGGTTGTCAGACTCTCGGGCGGCTGACTATACTAGTCAGCCGCCCGAGAGCACTTTTGAAGATGGCGGGTTAAAATTGCTAAAATAATAATAATATTAGTGATTTGGTTTGGTTTTGGAGTAAATCAATGTTGTAGGTATAGTTTATTTTTTATTAAACAATCAATGGTCGCTTAACATAATTACAATCTTCGGAAGACGAAAATTAATGAACGAAATGCCAAAATGAACCGTGTTTCAAAACGTTTTTTACAAATCAAAAATCCAGTCCTTGTTTATTTAGAACATTATTCTTTTTTTTGCTGACACAAAACCGTGTAACCGTTGACACAGATTGTCAGGTATCTCCCTAATTAGAAAGCTCATTATATCGAAAATGCTTGAACATGACCGTATCACCTCATTAACGGCGGAGGTTGTCGAGAAGATTTTCCTTATTACGTATCTTTCCTTAATAACAGCAAGTAAGGAAGAGATAGACTCTGGATACTAATTATTGGGTAGAAAGAATAATATCTTATTACCTAGAGTGGAATAGTCATAAGCACTCATAAAAAACCGGCCAAGTGCGTGTCGGGACACGCACAATGTAGGTTTCAGTAGTTGCTCATCTTGAGTCACTTAAGTCTAACAAAAAATAGAACTTTAATGCTTAATATTTCCCAAACGAATCCCTTAATCGAAAAAATCTTTGAACAAACTCGCAATATTTTTTAAAGACCTCTCCAACGACATAGAAAAAAAATCCCCGCTTTACGTGTAGGTACAGGATATAGTACTTGAAAAAAAAATACTTTTCAAGATTTTACTGAACCACTTTGTCGGCGTAACTAATTTGTAAATTCATGCCAAATTACAGCTTTCTAGTACTAAGAGTGTTTGAGCTAAGCTGCGGACAGACAGCGAAACTATAAGGGTTCCTGTCCTTGTTGCCTACGGAACCCTAAAAATGTGTATGTTCATAACAACATCCACACAATTTTATTGCTTATTAAGCAATGTTCGTAACAACATAAAAATAGTATTAGAATTACCTCCAATAAAATAGAAGATCTATACAGAAAACAATTTCCTCTATTAAGAACTGCGGTTTATGGTAAAGAAAATAGCACTTATATAATATTATAGTTAAAAAACTAATAAACACGCTTTAGAGTGACGTCATTTTATTTTTCGTACTTTTCGCAGCGAACCGTTTCATTTGATGCATACAAAATAACTAGTTCGCCATCTTTGGGAGTCCACCATATTGGATTTAGAATGACTTCACTTAGCTAACCATACGTTGTCATCCAAATTAAACATGTATGAAAAATTTCAGTTCAATCGGAAACGGGAAAGTGAGTTAAATTTAACTTCTAGATTTTTATAAATTATTAGTTACTGGTGAAGCTAATTAAATTGTGTTTACCAACTTTAATGAATGAGGAAAAAAATAGTAAGGTAGTTTTTTTAGAAGGCAACTCCAAAGGTATAAAACTCGTCAACTTGAGTTACTTTATTTTTTCCCTGTCTTATCAGGGCATAATTTATTACTACAGATTTAAATTATGCGATATTACACAGACAATTCATAAATATCTTAAAACAAAATCAAACCCAACTTATTATTATTAAAACAAAACGAGCAAAACTTCCTAACGTCGATATTTATGTAAAATCTCGTTGATGCAACACCCAAGCAACTATCGAACATTCTAGTCGATAGTTCATTCGTGCATGCAAAAACATCGATGTCGAATTTCGTGCCAAACTTAGTCGAGCTGTGAACTTCTACCTTATTGTACAACTTTGTAACTTGCTGCCGTGCAATATAACGTATGCAGGACTACGATTATGAGTTGCTACCAGGGAAGCTTTCGAAAGATCTACAAGATAAATAGTTCAAATAAAACTAAAATTAATTATTTGTAAAACAGTTTTGTATTTTAAATAATGAGCATTTATTTACTACTAGCGGCCCGTCCCGATTTCGCACGGCTGGACATTTATTTTCATTTCCCCCCCCTAATTTTTTTTTAGTAATAAATATAGCCTATGTTACTCAAGAATAATGTAGCATTCTAAAGTTCAAAGAATTTTTGAAATCAGTCCAGTAGTTTTTGAGTTTATTCGTTACAAACATACAAAAATACAAATCTTTCTTCTTAATAATATTATTAGTATAGAAGTGTAGATACTCGTATGAATTTAGGTGGTCGAAATGTTTTTTTTATGTACTCTATCACAATGCTGTCCTACCTATTTGACAAAAAAGTTGACTGGTAGAGAATCCCTCGTGACATCAAGTCCGCCTACATAGTAACATTCTTATAAATGAAGTTTTAATAAATAAATAATTTAATTTTTAACATAAATTATAAATGAATACTGTTTCAGACTTTTTTTTCTGACTTGTAAAAATATGTTTTTTTTATTTATTTATTTATTTATTTAACACTTCAAGCACATAAGTACAGAGGCGGACTTAATGCCATAGGCATTTTCTACCAGTCAACCTTTGGGTGATGCAAAGACAAGCAGTGGTAGGTGTAAATCTGAAAATAATTTTAAATAATAATAAGATTAACTACAAGATTAACTACAAGGATATATAAAATACTATAAATATATATCAAATACTATAAATATATATCAAAATTTAAATTAATGTAAATAAACATTTCCACGAATATACCAAAATAAAAACACAAACCATGGGGAAAACATTACCGTTGTGACGAAACTGCCAGCTTCTTCCGAATGTACTCACGAACTTTAATTTTAAAAGATAAGCGATTGGCTGCCATCCTGATTTCCTGGGGAAGCGCATTCCACAGAGAAATAGACTGGACAAAGAAAGATCGGTGAATGAAATCAGTGCGGTGAGAGGGACATTGAAGCATACGGTTTTGCGATGATCGCAGGCTCCTATTATGGTTGGCACAAATATACTGAAAGTGGGGAGCAAGGTAACTAGGGGAAGTGGGAGAAACAAGAAAAGAAAACAAGGTGGTAAGCGCCCTTTGCTCCCTACGCTGACGTATGGGCAACCACTTAAGAATAGTCCGGTGTTCGGAGACATGATCATATTTACGCAAATTGAAAACGAATCGAATGCAGTTATTTAGAAGACGGTCAAGTTTGTCGAGGAGATCCGCATTCAGGTCAAAGTAGCACACGTCACCGTAATCGATGATAGGAAAAATTAAGGACTGTACAAGCATTGTTTTCGTATTTGAGGGTAAAAAGTTTCTCAAGCGGTACAAAGCCCGCAACGAACCAGTAACCTTCTGACTGACACGAGCAACTTGAGTATGCCATTTCATAGAGCTATCGATATGCAAGCCAAGATCCTTGACCTCAGTACTAAAAGGAACGACCGTACCGTCGAAAAGAACTGGTGGCAAGGTTGTACCATTCAACTTGCATAGACTGCGAGAGCTGCCAATGATGATCGCCTGACATTTATTAGGATTTACTGCCACACCAAATTTATCGGACCAGGTATTTATTGCTATCAGGTCCCGATTTAAATTGTCGATCAGATCTCGAATTTCGTCAACCCTCCCCTGACAGTACAACTGCAAGTCATCGGCATACAGATGATACGCACACTGAAGCTCAGAAGTAAGGAGATTAATAAAAATAGAAAACAGAAGAGGAGAAAGAATACCGCCTTGAGGAACACCAGTCTCCAAATCACACCAACATGATGAGGAATTCCCAACATGAACTGACTGCTGGCGTTCCTGAAGGTAAGAGGAGAACCATTCCAGTGCTCCGGGAGAGACCATGACATGGGATAAAATGGCTAAAAGGATGTCGTGACTAACGGTATTGAAGGCATTTGAGAAATCGACCAGCACCAGTACCGTTACCTTGGTGTCTTCTAGTCCTGCCCTAATATCGCCAGTCACTTTAAGAAGGGCGGAAACAGTGCTGTGCCCAGGCCTGAAACCAGATTGAAGTGGGCTGATAAGCGAGTTCCGATGGACAAAATCGGAGAATTGCTTGTGCACACAGGCCTCAAGCACTTTAGATAGAAAGGGAAGGATCGAAATGGGACGGAAATGGGCAGGAAGACAGGGATTAGGGACCTTGGGTAGCGGACAAACATAGGCTTTGCGCCACAGGGAAGGAAATGCTCCGGTAAAAAGGGAAAAATTCACAATGTGGGTAATCGCAGGTAGGAGCTCATCCAGAAGAGTTATGATCATACCACGGGTGATATTATCACAACCCACTGCTTTCGACTTGATGGACAGGATGATCTTTTTGATCTCTCCCGGTTCAGCTGGAACGAAGCAAAAGTGGTTAATATTAGGGCGCGTTAGACCAGAAATTAGGGACAAAGTTCGTTGCTTGGTTAAGCGATCCATGGAGGAAGCAGAAGAAAAATGTCGGTTAAGCTCGTCCAGGTCAATAGAGTTTGGAAGGTCTAAATGTCGCGGTTTGCCGATACCCAGAGTTCCAAGAAATTTCCAAATATCGGCAGAAGAGGAAGAAGTTATATTATCTAAAATGTGGCGGCGTTTACCGATGCGTATCATCTGGTTGCATCTATTCCTTGCAACCTTGTATAATGACCAGTTCTCGTCAGTACGATCCCTCTTAAATTTACGGAATGCCCGGTCCCTACGTCGCATTGCCATCCGTATCCCTCTTGTCATCCATGGAGCAGGAGGACGTTTTAGTTTAATTTTTTTGATGGGAGCATGAATATTGTAGAGGTTGATCACAACATCGTTAAATATCGCAACCTTATCGTCAACCAAAGAGGCTTGCAACATAGGCTCCCAATCAGTCACAGACGCATCCTTCTTAATTTCCTCAACATTCATCCGCGCAAAACAACGCCTGTACAGAACCCTAGGTTTAGGTTTGGGAGGTTTCAGGATATAAGAGAGGAAAATCATGTCATGGTGAGAAAAGCCAGGAGCGTCATGTTGACCATGGGAGGATACAAGAGAAGGATTTGAGGTAAGGATCAGATCGAGCCAGGTGTCATCACCGACAGCGTTATGATGGGTAGGCTGGAGCGGCAACACGTGCAGACTAACCGACTCGATAAGCTGGAGGAGTTTACAGGACCGAGGGGCATTGCGGGAAAGGATATTTGTATTAAAGTCACCCATTATGATGTGATGTGCATACTCTGAACCCAAAGATTCAAGTACTGATTCGAATTCAGTGAAGTAATCAACAGTGGGAGGACAGTAAACAACACCAATAACAGTTTTGGCTCCCTTGACACAGACTTCAAGGAAAATAAACTCAGCAGAAGCAGAATATTGTGAAGAGGAAGTGGCAAGTATTTTATAGGGAAAGTCACTGCGGAGGTATATGGCCACACCACCCCCTCCCTTACCAATCCTATCATTACGTATAAGAATGAAACCAGTAAGAGGATAAGTAGTGGACAGGAGATGTGGTTTGAGCCAAGATTCAGAGATCAAGATGGCGTGTACATTGCTGCTGTTAAAGGCGTCGTACAGCTCGCTATATTTGTGCTCCGAAAATAAATACGGTGCTTTCGTCACATGACGAAGGTAATATTTTTAGTACCTACTTAAGAGCTTCATGTATTAATATAATAGTGTCGACACCTGGAAAGGTATAAATGTGGTGGTTACTCTCCGGTATCTTAAGTTACAATTAAATTACACCTATTTAATCTTCCTGTAGGTGTAGAGGTAATTAAAGGATTAAAACCAGCTGTTTTGCAGCTCTTTCTTGCTTTACATAGGTTACAATGAGGTCCAAAGTTAGTTTCTGTTATTAAATACAGCCATCATTATAATGGCTGAAGGTCGTATGCTCTGAATTAGATAGAGAACAAAATGAAACCCATTTCTCTCTCAAACTTATTTTTTTTCTTAAACCATCCAATTAGAGCGGGACGTAACGCATCAGATCAACTCAGGATGGATGAAATGGCGACAGGTCACTGGAACAACTTGCGACCAACAGATGCCCCTCCTGTCGTACTGTCTGGATCGGAATGTTTGGCTGTGAAAAAGATGGATGGAAAACAATTACATGTAGCGGAGATGAGAATGTTGAGATGGATGCGTGGAAGTGACAAGAATGATGAGATGTAAGGAATGAGTATATTAGAAGAAGTTTGAAAGTGGCGCCTGTTACAGAAAAAATAAAAGGATGTCGTCTATCTTGGTATGGACATGTCATGCGGAGGAATGAAGCGCGTGTTACTAAAAAGTGATGGATATTAATATTGATAGAGGAGAGGAAAACCAAAGAAAAGATGAATGATTGTGTGAGGAATGATATGAAAGAAAAAGGAGCCAATGATGCCGTGACGTCTGACAGTGTAGAATGGAAGAAGAAAATGTGTTGCGCCGACCCCAAGTAGAATGGAACAAGAACAGGAAGATGCTGATGATGAAAACCACAGAAACCGTAGTCTTTTAGGACAGCACAAAAACAAATAACCATTCATTTGTTTTTGTGGTTTTCATCATCAGCTTCTTCATTTACCTTACACTTTGCTCTCTTACTGAAAAAATTATCTTGCCAGAACACTCAACTTGTTCCAACCACTACAATGACGACGCAGGACCTGACAACACTGTTCTACTGTTTTCTGCGTCACAAAACAGTTCATTCAGCCATGCAAAACATTGAATACCGAATCTCGGGGGTCGACGTGGCCGAACTTGGCCCACCAACTTTGGCTCACACAAGTTGGAGTTGGTCATGTTACTTGAAATAATTAATTTGAAAACTGTTACGTACAGCGCCCCCTAGTGAATTGTTAATTTTAATGTTTTGTGAAAAGTGTATCAGGGTTTACAACATATTTTGTGAAGTTTTTAGAAACCTGGTTTTTTTAACCGACTTAAAAAAAGTAGGAGATGTTTTTTATGTATGTTCACCGATTACTCGAAGACGCCTGAACCGATTCTGAAAATTCTGTTTTTGTTTGAAAGAGTATACTCCCAATTTGGTCCCATAGAAATATTGTTATGATCTGATTATGAATTTTGGAGATATGGAACGGAACTCTTCAATAATAGACAACAAATCTGTCGTGGTTGCTGTAATCGCTTGGATGTTTATTGTTTACATTATAACAACATCACGCCTGTATGCTCTGAGGTACGCAGATGTACACATTTTGACAATTAGGTATCAGACTGAAAGCTGACCCTAACATAGTTGAGAAAGGTTAGACAGGTGACTGAGATTACTACAGCAAAGTAAATAATAAGTAAGTAATGAATAGCCAGACCAACTTTGGTTTACATACACATAATGAAAAATACTACAGAAAAAATATAATCTAACTTTTACAAAGAAAGAAATACCTAGACCATAAAAGTACCTACTGAATAGACTTATTCAATTATTTCTTTTTTGCTTTTGGGTACATTGTTAGTATTTATGTGGTTGACTTAGCTCAGGAGTCCCAAACTTAATTTTCTCAAGATGGAGAAAAAAAATGTTTGGTTACAGAAAGAGTAACTCGAATTAAGTCAAGCGTTAACTTGGAGACAACTACTTGCGCCACTTCTTTTAATAGTTAAGTACTTACTTTTGTAGTCATTACGTACCCCGTTTTTTTACTGGACTGCCAAAGAAGGGTTATGTTTTTCGAGCATATGTTTGTAAATTTCTTTATAACTTTGTTTCTTCCAACCGGCTGGATGAATTTTGACAATTAAGGTACCGTTATATTCGTCTTAAAAATCAGAGTGTCCGTAGATAGGTGTCTTTTATAAAACAAAACTATAGTGATGGCTCAAAATGTAAAGAGGTATGAGAATCTTTTGGTGCTCAAATAACGTTGACATAGGAGAAAATTATGTATACGAATGTTTTGCGTTTACCTACAGACAAAAAACAAATGGTGGGTAAGTTCCAATTTTATTTGGGCCCTCCTCAAAGATCCTTATACATCTTTCTACTAAAAGCATTACCATCTATTCCCCACAGAACAAATCGCGTGACGAACCACCGTGACCACGAAACACATTAGAGTCTTAGAACAAATTTTATCTCCTCAGTGAGGTTGTTATCTCGGTCATTACTGGCCTAAATGCTTAGAATTAATGGCGTGAAGACAGATTGTAAACCAAGATATGTTGGAAGGAAATACCAAGGTCTGATGAAGATAGTGTGAAAGGATTACCTTGTGATTTCAGATACTTTTATAGTGCCTATTGAAGAAGAAGAGTTTTTGTCAAGCTTAGGAAATAATCCTTTGGGAACCGGTCCTTATTTTTTAGTACCCAGTGCAGTTTTATACAAACTATACCCTTCTAAAATCATAACTTGAGGGCAAAGAGATCCTGCCAGGGCTGCGGGACTGTTCGAAAGAGATACCGTGGCCCTGGAACACAAAGGGCAAAGAAGGAACATGGATGAGCTTTAGTCAGTACAAGTCTGACACTCCTTTCCGCTCCGCCCAGAGTGGGGCCCTCATTTGATGAATACCCATCCGAAAAAAAAAAAGAAAGGGCAAAGTGATGATTGGTCAGCCATAACGGATGGAACTGCTATCGATAAGCTTGTTTCTTGTTTTTTTTTTTGTATTTTGTTTGCACGTCTTGTCCCTGCGACAATTTTTTTTTTCTTCCTTACGTCAATTCCATTGCAAATCGTTTTTTAAAAGCGACTGCCAGGGTCTATTCAGAAAACTATCGATTGATGATGAACCTTCATCATATAAGAATTCAGTTGTAAATATAACCGACCATTTCTGTGTTGAATCACTGAATTTCAATACCCTAAGATAATCATAAGAATCACTTGAAATTCCAACATCATAAAATAACATTTGTACCACACTGATTTAGTCCATTTCTATTCAAACCAAGGTTCAAATAATACCTAAACATATCATAACTATTGCTATCGTTTCGAGGTTTGCAAGAGAATCGTCGAAAGCGAAAGCCATCCATATTTATGAGCCCAAGATATGAAAACTTCGAGAGTACGATGAGAATTCATAATTTTCTCTGACTTTTCATATCTATCCTTGCGTGTAATAGAACAAATTATACATCATGCCGTTGTTATCTGAAGGGTTTGGTAGAATGTCAGTATAAATTAATTTGAAGTAGAGGTACCTAAAGGTCATATTTCCATTTACCGTTCTGCTCAATTCCTCGCTGATAAATTCAATTAAAGTTTGTCGGACCTGGCAACCGAATCTAGAGTTTCATACATTAGAGTAACTATATTACATTGAGTATGTTCTATAAAGCGTGGTATCATCATCCTTGTACCTAAAAATATTATTAAAAACAAAAACATTGACTAAATATCAAAGCTGTTTTTTTCCAGGAGGAATATCTCAGCATCAATTCATTTTCCATTTTAAGAACTAGTCCTTTTGCCAATTGGCCATTTTAAGAATTAGTCCTTTTGCCAATTGGCCATTTTAAGAACTAGTCCTTTTGCCAATTGGCCATTTTAAGAATTAGTCCTTTTGCCAATTGGCCATTTTAAGAATTAGTCCTTTTGCCAATTGGCCATTTTAAGAACTAGTCCTTTTGCCAATTGGCCATTTTAAGAATTAGTCCTTTTGCCAATTGGCCATTTTAAGAACTAGTCCTTTTGCCAATTGGCCATTTTAAGAATTAGTCCTTTTGCCAATTGGCCATTTTAAGAATTAGTCCTTTTGCCAATTGGCCATTTTAAGAACTAGTTCTTTTGCCAATTGGCCATTTTAAGAATTAGTCCTTTTGCCAATTGGCCATTTTAAGAACTAGTCCTTTTGCCAATTGGCCATTTTAAGAACTAGTCCTTTTGCCAATTGGCCATTTTAAGAACTAGTCCTTTTGCCAATTGGCCATTTTAAGAATTAGTCCTTTTGCCAATTGGCCATTTTAAAAACTAGTCCTTTTGCCAATTGGCCATTTTAAGAACTAGTCCTTTTGCCAATTGGCCATTTTAAGAACTAGTCCTTTTGCCAATTGGCCATTTTAAGAACTAGTCCTTTTGCCAATTGGCCATTTTAAGAATTAGTCCTTTTACCAATTGGCCATTTTAAGAACTAGTCCTTTTGCCAATTGGCCATTTTAAGAATTAGTCCTTTTGCCAATTGGCCATTTTAAGAACTAGTCCTTTTGCCAATTGGCCATTTTAAGAATTAGTCCTTTTGCCAATTGGCCATTTTAAGAATTAGTCCTTTTGCCAATTGGCCATTTTAAGAACTAGTCCTTTTGCCAATTGGCCATTTTAAGAACTAGTCCTTTTGCCAATTGGCCATTTTAAGAATTAGTCCTTTTGCCAATTGGCCATTTTAAGAATTAGTCCTTTTACCAATTGGCCATTTTAAGAACTAGTCCTTTTGCCAATTGGCCATTTTAAGAATTAGTCCTTTTGCGAATTGGCCATTTTAAGAACTAGTCCTTTTGCCTATTGGCCATTTTAAGAACTAGTCCTTTTGCGAATTGGCCATTTTAAGAATTAGTCCTTTTGCGAATTGGCCATTTTAAGAACTAGTCCTTTTGCCAATTGGCCATTTTAAGAACTAGTCCTTTTGCCAATTGGCCATTTTAAGAATTAGTCCTTTTGCGAATTGGCCATTTTAAGAACTAGTCCTTTTGCCAATTGGCCATTTTAAGAATTAGTCCTTTTGCGAATTGGCCATTTTAAGAACTAGTCCTTTTGCCAATTGGCCATTTTAAGAACTAGTCCTTTTGCCAATTGGCCATTTTAAGAATTAGTCCTTTTGCGAATTGGCCATTTTAAGAACTAGTCCTTTTGCCAATTGGCCATTTTAAGAACTAGTCCTTTTGCCAATTGGCCATTTTAAGAATTAGTCCTTTTGCCAATTGGCCATTTTAAAAACTAGTCCTTTTGCCAATTGGCCATTTTAAGAACTAGTCCTTTTGCCAATTGGCCATTTTAAGAACTAGTCCTTTTGCCAATTGGCCATTTTAAGAATTAGTCCTTTTACCAATTGGCCATTTTAAGAACTAGTCCTTTTGCCAATTGGCCATTTTAAGAATTAGTCCTTTTGCCAATTGGCCATTTTAAGAACTAGTCCTTTTGCCAATTGGCCATTTTAAGAATTAGTCCTTTTGCCAATTGGCCATTTTAAGAATTAGTCCTTTTGCCAATTGGCCATTTTAAGAACTAGTCCTTTTGCCAATTGGCCATTTTAAGAACTAGTCCTTTTGCCAATTGGCCATTTTAAGAATTAGTCCTTTTGCCAATTGGCCATTTTAAGAATTAGTCCTTTTACCAATTGGCCATTTTAAGAACTAGTCCTTTTGCCAATTGGCCATTTTAAGAATTAGTCCTTTTGCGAATTGGCCATTTTAAGAACTAGTCCTTTTGCCTATTGGCCATTTTAAGAACTAGTCCTTTTGCGAATTGGCCATTTTAAGAATTAGTCCTTTTGCGAATTGGCCATTTTAAGAACTAGTCCTTTTGCCAATTGGCCATTTTAAGAACTAGTCCTTTTGCCAATTGGCCATTTTAAGAATTAGTCCTTTTGCGAATTGGCCATTTTAAGAACTAGTCCTTTTGCCAATTGGCCATTTTAAGAATTAGTCCTTTTGCGAATTGGCCATTTTAAGAACTAGTCCTTTTGCCAATTGGCCATTTTAAGAACTAGTCCTTTTGCCAATTGGCCATTTTAAGAATTAGTCCTTTTGCGAATTGGCCATTTTAAGAACTAGTCCTTTTGCGAATTGGCCATTTTATGAATTAGTTCTTTTGCGAATTGGCCATTTTAAGAACTAGTCCTTTTACGAATTGACCTTTTTAAGAATTAGACATTTTTAGAATGCTAAGCATTTTAAGAATGGGGCATTATTCGATTCATTATTTTATTTTATGAATGTTACTTGTATGATGTACATAATAGAATAAAAATATTTCTATTCTATTTTCTTTTTCATGAATGTAATTAATGAGTGACTATTGTCCATTGAATTGCTTTGTCGCGTATTTTCATTTTCTAGTGCTGTAGTACCCAAAACGTAGAAACATCTGTTCCTCACATCCCTTGTCATTCTCTCGTCTAACAAAAGGTACATAAACCTCATCTATTTCTGTGATAATCACCAACAAAATGGGAGAAAAGCACTCAACACCACTCCTGGTGCTAAAGCAAACGTTTGACGCTTCATAACGTTACACAGAATGTAACAGAGAGCAATTTACTTTATTAATGACTTATCGTAAAAGTTTACGTGTATAAAAACAAAATGGCGGGCGCGGACTGTGTCGAATATTTGTTGTTTTTATTGCAGGGCTATTATTTTTTTTGCAAAATTATTGGTTTGTAGCAGATTCATGTCTGCTAATGACAAAACAATCTTTACAATTTATCACTAAAATTAACTTTGAAATGAACAGAACACATGGCGTTGGCAAAGGAGCTTGTGGGTAAATAATAACAGCTGGTCGGGTCGCTTTTCAGGTTAAGCCGCGCTTGCCTAGATTGGTCCGTAGATGGGTGACCACAAATTACATACCGAGTTTCCTCCGTGCCTCGGAAGCACATTAAGCCGTTGGTCCCGACTGTCAATTGTAGATCTTAGTCAGTCGTTAAGGAGTCAGTGATCCGAAAGTCTGACAACCAGTCTTACCAAGGGGTATCGTATAAACCGGAACTAACTGGGTCGAGGAGGTCAGATAGGCAGTCGTTCCATGTAAAGTACTGGTATTCAGCTGCATCTGGTTAGACCGGAAACCGACCCCTACATAGTTGGGAAAAGGCTAGGCAGATGATGACATGGCGTTAGCAAATAGACAATATTCTATTAGCAATAATTATTATGGAAAAGACAAAAATGAATGAGGCCGACTTTAAATGCTACCAAAAAGCTTAGATTAATCCCGCTGAGAGGCGTAATAGAAATACAAAGCGCTTTATACGCGATTACTACTTGTTTAGTTTCAAATCTTCTATGATCTGGATCAATTCATCTAGTTTTACTTCAAACATAAATTAAACCGTCTGAAAATGCTGTGGCTTTTGTAGCGAACCAACTGATACCTACAAATCAATCACTGTTTATGCTCACGTGGTTTCAAAATACATACCTCCTATTCCTCTCCATACATAGGTATCAAAGGATCCACTTACTCCGGTGGCACAATAACTCCATGTTTGACATGTAATACATAGATTGGAGGGATATCTAGAGCCTCTTTGTTCTTGTTCAGATATCCTTACCGCATCAGTTTACCTAGGTAAATACGTAATCAATATTATACAAATGTATAATATTACAATGTTAGTGGATGAGACGTGAGAGCGGACAGTTGATATAGGCTAAAGATCTGAGTACTTTCTAATGCTTTTTATAGTAAGTACTGTGAAGGTGTACCTCGATGGCTTTGGCCACCGACTTTCACGAATATTTAAAAAGTGAATGGCATAGTTAGGAGATAATCAGTATTTTAAATTGAGAATATTAAATGAATGGAATAGTTGGCCCCGGAGATTGACAGGCGGATTTTTCTTGGAATAAGAAGGTTTTATATCCAGGAATAATAACAAAAGATTAACCAATGAGTATTTTACTCGTAAAGTGGCTTGAACAAGGAAGGGTAAGGTAATGCAAGGCAACGATTGTACTACGATCCCGTGGAGACTCCTCGAGTTTCCTACAGTAATAACTTCGTAAAAGGAAATAATATGGCTTAATTTGAGTGATTATTTAATCGCGTATAAGACTAGTCCATCAAAAAAATATCTCAATTAAAAAAGTCGCGAAAACATCGATTTTGCACCGCAGCCTCAGTCATTAATTTTTGTTCAACTTTGTGTTGTTTTTACGACCGTACTTTATGTTCCTGTGACCCTAAAACTCGCCTTAGATGTTTATGAAGCGAACCCCAAATTAATGTTAGGCGATATTGTTTCTGTAATCAACGGTTTTTCTATTGTATCATTAATTAAAACTTTCGCTGCGAGATACTTAATGAATTTCTTTGGTATATTATTGCTTGGCACTTTGGGTTTGTGCAATGCTGGTAAATGGGAGTAAATGTTCTGTACCATTGTTTAGCGTAATTTTGCCTTTAATGCTCGTAATTTTTTTTTTTTATCTTCTTTCTGGAAGCCCAACGATTGAAATAGTCTTGACTAATTTCTTTAGACTTTGTCGACGGACTCAAAATCAAAATCTTTTATTTCACATAGGCCTAGATGGGCACTTATAAAACGTCTACAAAAAGGTGCACGGTTCGGGTTGGTCGTTTCCTATGGAGAAGAACCGGCAAGAAACTCCATGGTTACACTTTTCAAATCATTTGGTTTTACAATATTATCACGGGTACAGCATTTGTACTTAAGTATGGGGGGACAGCTCATAGCTGGTCATCAGTCTTTTAGTTCATCATTCTCCAGCCGTTGTCTCAATTTATTTGTGGTTCATGTCTTTTTCTTCCATAGTTCTCTGTATCTTCGTCATAGGTCTTTCAGTCCTCCTTCCAAAATTCCCTTCTCAGATTCCTGTTACAATTTCTACGACTCAACGTAGTCTTTTCTCCCTATTTACCTCTGTAGTGGCTAATTCTATGGCTCAGGCTCCATGCTTTCCACATTCAACAACGCTTTGTGTTTCGATCTCATACAAAACAGTACCCAAAGGCGATCGACAAGTTACAGAGTTTCCGAATCAGCAGTTGTCAATGTCAGTTGCAGAACATTCACAATTTCGAATTTCTAGTCAGCCGAATAGTTTGAGGTGGGTGAAGCTTTGATGGGACTTGACGCCGCTACATTAATGTATCTCTGGTTGCGAATTTCTTTGTGCCTATGTTTGGTACTTAGTTTTCACAGACAAATTTTTCGTAGAATTTGTTTTCTATAATAATTAAGTAAAGTTTGTTCTTCCCAGGGCTGCGGGACTGTTAGAAAGAGATACCGTGGCCCTGGAACACAAAGGGCAAAGAAGGAACATGGATGGGTTTTAGTCAGTACAAGTCTGACACTCCGTTCCGCTCCGCCCAGAGTGGGGGGGTCATTTGATGATTTCACATCCAAAAAAAAAAAAAAAATTGTTTGTAAGTTTGTATGAAGGGTGTAATCTTCGGAAGTACTGATCCGATTTTGAAACTTCTTTCAATAGTGGGAAGTTAAATTTAAAACGGTATATTTAAAACGTTTCCGTGGGATAATTTACGACCATACGGCGAGCGAAGCCTGGGCAAAAGCTAGTCATATTTTAAAGAGACTGTTGCCGAGTGCCACAGAATGTGTTTTTCATGCGAGTGAAGTCGCGGGTAGAAGCTCGTTATAAGTATTATGAAAAACACTGAACGAAGTCAAAGTAGTACGAAGTATCATTTTTAATCAAAAATAATGGTGAACCGAAACAAGAGCCCAAAATACTTCATAAATTATTTCATCACTGTGTCATCCATTTAATATTTTCAATCACGAAATTATATTGATTTTACGTTGAAATGTCACCTTAAAATTCAGGCAGGTAAAGTTATTAATTAATTAAATACCTTACAAAATCAATTAACTCTTTTAACGTGAAATGTAAAATAACTTGTTAATACTTTTCCGTGTCGGTATTGTGTCGGCTTTCGGCAATATGAAATTTAATAGGGACCAGACCTCTCCCACAATATTTTCCATTCCTCTATGTTGTATTAGTAAATAGAACCCTACTTTATCGGTTGTCAACACCACTAGTTCGAGTTGTACATCACATATATTTTGTATCTGTGGAGCCTCTCGTAATAAAACTGCGTTTAAAATATCAAAATATATTATTATTAATTACAACACTCTAAAATGCCGTAAGCTAAAATTAAAAAATAATGAGGTTCACTATTTTATTACATTTTAATAATTATTTAGAACTTTTATATTACAAGTAATCTATAATCGGTACCAAATTACATTTCTTTTTACCTCTCTTAAGCTACGCTTATACTAACAATAATTATGGACGATAAGTTGCCGAATAAAACCTATAAAGTTTTACTGAGAAGTCTGAAATCTAAATTGAAGGTAATGGTAATGACTTTGTTTTCATATTGCTTTAAGACCTTCACTGAGGATCACACAAAATCGGGCCGACACGGTACTTACCGGCGCACGGTAAAAACTATATATATTTCTTGTGCGGAACGATTATCATTTTAGTCTATCCTAGTGGTGTCAGGTCAAAAAGGACTGATACGCGCTGTTGGAAAGATAGATGGATGCGCGTTCCGACCGCCACCGCACCAGATGAAAATTTATGATTTTTTTGCAGCAGCTAGCGTGTTAATTACTCCGTGTTGTCAAGACGTCTATTGACAACATTTATTGCCATTAAATAAATTTAAGACCGTTCATGGCAGGATTTTATCCTGAAACTACATACATCGCTTTATTACTATTGTTACCTTTTCTATGCCTGAGCCCAGCAATATTGGAGGCCCAGTGATATAATTATACTACCCCAGCGTTGTACAGACGCCAGCAAATCAAACTACTACAAACTGTCAAATTTCTTGAATAGATTTTTAACTGTATCACTAAAGCGTTAGGTTCAAGGTTGATTGGTAAAATTTGACAGTTTCGGGTAGCTTGATGTGCTGACGTCTGTACATTCTATACATTTGTATATATTTCTACCGTCATAAGCAACAAGGGCACAACTGCGTAAATAACGTTTAGAAAAAAAAAAGGTGAATAAAGTAAAGCAATTTTTTCGGCATTACGTTTTGTCAGATGCGCCCTTTTTCTTATGACAGCAGATTTGTAGGTCTTAACATCGAACTCTAGCACAGCAGGTCCACGTGGTGGATGTCAGCCTACTCCCGCGCCAGGAGAGAAGACATTATTTATATGCTGATTATGCTCAGTTGTTAGAAATCCGTAGCTATAGACGCAGATTGTCTTAAACGAAGAGTAATAACAACAGTTTCTTTGTTACAGTAACCTTTTGGATCCTGGCTCTCGACCATGACTTGCGATTAGTTCGAGGGGAGCTGGCGTATATAGCGCTAAGTGACCCAGCTGGCACGAAGGTCGCTATTTGGGAACAGTTCTCTATGGATGAAGGTAAGACTAGTATTTTTAAACAAGTTTATTTATTTGTCAAATGAGTTTTATCGATATTAGAACAGATTTAATCAATAATATTTAAAGATGTAGTTACGTTGATATACGCTTTTTTGACGCAAAATACTCGTCTTCTAAACGCCGCGTATTTACAGATTCTAATTCCTATTTCTCGTAGACGTAATATCTCAAAACTAACATTACAAAGAAATAATAGATTGTCGTTGAGACCATCACCAGCATCTATCAACGTTTACATCATCGACTTTTATTACCGTCCCAGCAAGACCACATACACACTGGAATCCCTTCTACAAACAATGAGATAAACTAATAAAACAGGACGAAAACAAAGTTACACCGTACACATAGACTCCCAACAAATCTCTAAGGGAGTTACGTAAATAATACTAACAGAGATGATCTGTTCCGTCCACTAAAAGCGTTCTCTTGTAGTCACCTTAGGGTTGAGAGCCCCGTGCCGTTTGACAGATTCAATTTCCTTGGACAAAATGCTTCAATGTTTAATGCTGGGTAAAGAAAGGTGTCAGCTGTAGTCTTAATAGATCGTGGATTGAAGGAACATTGTTTTCAGTAGTAAGCAGTTATTCAATTTGCTTAATAATAAAGATAACGATCTTTAACTAGCTTTTGCCCACAGCTTCGCCCGTTTGGATGTCGAAAAATATCCGAAATTACTTACCTTCATTCCCCTTTTAACCCTTCGAGGGTAGAATTATCAAAAACGCTGAGATACGTACAAATTAATTTTCAATCGTCAGCCTAAACACAAAATTACAAGATCCTGACTTCAAAACTGACAGACTTTCGTATAAACTTCCATCCCCTATTTTAACCCTTTAGGGGTGAAAATCCTAAAAATCTTTTATTAGTGAATACTTACTCTACATAAAAAATACACTTTCCAAGTTTCATGTCTCTAGGAACAGCGGTTTGGGCTGTGTGTTGATATATTACCCAGTCAGTCAGTTTATCATTATATATATATAGATAATATTTGGATAATTATACCCACCTAACTTTACATACTTCAACTTTATTCGGCGCAAATAAACCTGTTAAAGTTATATTTTAACTAGAGATCAGACTCCAAGAACTCCAAGAATTCTTATCAAATCTCAAACTTAATTAAAGTCGACGTTCATTAACTTCGGTGGCCCGCAAATGAGCTAGCTAAGTTCGTGTAATTATTTCACGTAAAATAGTTTGAACGCCACGTTAGGTAAAATAGTTAAAACTAGCATATGAAATTATGCACAGGTTGATGATTAAACGTTCTTTATTACAACTTTAAAGTTGTAATAACTTTTGTAATTCAAATATTAAGATCCTTTAATGTGATTCTTGAAGAGTCCCTTTTGTGCAAATGCTAATATGTATTATTTAAACACGTCACGTATATTTGACAAAAATACAACAAAACTTGAAATGCTTGTTCAGACCGTAAAACTCAAAATTAGCAATACAGTAGTTAACGCCAACTGTAGTGTTAACAAGAAGGAAAAGAAAAATCCGCAAAAACAAATCTTGGAGAACACAATTCATATGTTACAGTAAGCCGAATATAAAATTGTACAGAATAATATCTTTCTATTTGAATAGGTACACCAAAAATCACTAACTTAAAAATTCAATCGAGAACATGAGAACTTCGTTGAATAACAGAGCGTAATAAAAAATGAATATGTCGTCTAAATAAACAATAGTCCGAGTGAAATGAAAAGGCAAAATTAATTTCGCTTCGGTCATTTGCATCTCTATCAATAAAATTTTCACATACGCAGCAATACGAATTGCACGACAATCATATTTATAAGCCAGTATAACTTGGTCTTCACAATGTGTTTACTTTTCTGTATGCTTGCAACTGATGAAATCCCCGTACGAGTGCCAAAGACCAACTTCCGTTGGTGGTTCTCTAGAACAATCTCCCTCTAATTGTGAAGTAACTTTTGTTATTGTTTCTGCTTTTCGACTGGGTGGAAGTTATGAGAAACACTGCAAATTGCAACCAGTTCTCCATTTATTTTTCTCGTGTCCGTACCAAAACGAAATTAACTTTTTTGTTTTCCGTGGTCCTAAAAAAACGCTTCTATGATAAAATATCTCGTTGGTAGCAGGATATTATTATAAAGATGTTATTTTATGTTAAAATTATTGTGAAGGTTTTAACGACAGCCGAATATTATTCACAGTCTGTTTTTTGTTCGGCCATTCATTAGGCCGGTTTGTATAATATGTATGCTCAGTCCTACTAATATTATAAATGCGAAAGTTTGTGAAGATGGATGGATTATTGTTACCCTTTCACGCAAAAACTTGGATTTGGATGAAATATAAAATTCAAATAGTTTATAACCTGGATTACCATATAGGTAATTTATTATCCCGGTAGTATGATCCTGTGGGACAATTATCGAAATCCACGCGGGCGAAACCGCGGGCATTAGCTAGTATTTAATATTTGTGTAAGTATAGAGACGCTCTCAATGTTTTAATGAAGCAGAACTAAATGAGTCGTCTTGAAATTGCTTATGAGTAAGCTTTCACAAAATTCCTTTGAAAAAGAACTTTGAACATATCTCATCGTGATGCTCTTTGAAACTTTGCTTCACTGATTACGTGTTCTTCTAATTCCAGACTAAGAGCTAGTTCTACGAATATTGTTTATCTAGTGGGGTTTGTAAATGTAACTCATCTTATCCGTTGGTCTCAACAAGCGTGACTGTACTCAGCGTCTCACTAGTGAAAGCCTTTCCATGTCAACTCCCATGCCAACCCCTGTCAAATTTTGATAGATTAGATTCCCTTATAAACATGATTGGCTTGTAACTGACAAATATTGTTGATAGAAACATGTTTTGAAGTCAGTCTGGAGACGGACTTTGAGGATCATTAAATTAGGATAACAACAAATTCCATTAAAACTACTCCTAATTATTTTTCACATCTTTCTCTGTCAGTACTTAATTAGCATCATTTTAATTTGTTAAATGATTTACCTGAAATCTACCACTTCTATTACAAACGAATGGTATTATTATTATTATCTCTTTGAGGCTATTTGTATTATTCTCGAATAATTATATAAATGGGTTGGTTTAAGCCAACGAAAACACGTGTAAGCTCCGGATCAGGGCACACCTACACAAATTTAATTTAATCACAGAATTTCAAACCAAAAAGTACTATCTTTTGGCAATTTGTCTTTCCAAAAATAGAATACGTCTAAAATGATGGCACTCTTCTATAATGTATACGGGTAATATTTTTACAACGATTTAAAACGTCGATTTTCTCAAAGCAACCGATTTATCATAAGGCCATGGAACCCCCATGGCCTCGGTGAGACATGGAAATTCTTTCACTGAGAAAAGGGATCAAGTTTAGCTTTACCTGAATCGCATTCACTTCCCCATCCCTACCTTAATGCGATAACACAAAGGCTTCTGTAGGCGTAAGGGAGATTTTAGGGAGTGTGACAAATCACCTTTAAAGGACGCGTCTCAAAATTGCAATAATAAATTTAAAACTTGTAGAGGGGACGCGTTTTGATCTTCGTGTGGGTTAATATGATTTTAAGTTCTTTGTCTTGAATTAGTAATAAGTAGTACTTTATGTCCAATTGTAATCGGCCAAAGACGTGTTTGAGGAAAATTAACGGTATTTTCTTTTGTCTGTCCCATTGTGTGCTTGTCTTGTGTTAATATTTTATACAGTTCAGGTATTTCCATCTTGACTACCTTATGCCGCATGGAAGATTCGCAGAATATTTTTTCCTTCAGATTAACATAAAAAAAACATTACATAACTTTGAATCCAAAAACCAATACAGCTATGTCAAGAGAAGTTAAGGCATAACCTTGTCAGGGCGTGAGCCGGGTTCCACTCGAGATATAGTTTGATTAATTACATTCGGACCCTCTTAAAAGTCACATGTCATAACTGATGATAAAAACTTTTAGTAGTGGACACGCGTATAGTTTTAGAGGGCACTGCTGTTTTTGTTCGCTGTCTGCGTCCTTCGTTCTAATTGTTCGTATTTTTTTGTTGTTGTAATGTTTACTCGGGCCTTTACCGCATATTTTTTAGTCTATATTGCGGTTGGAGTCATCAACATTTCTACTAAGTGATTGAACGATTTCTTCAATAAACAGAAGTTCACTAAAATACCTAAAGAAGGTAAATATAACACTGAAACCTATATTCGCAAAAGTAAAAAATAAAACTAATATAACTATATAATAATATATAATTATATACTAATATAACTATCTTACGTTGTTCGCTCCAATCTTAGCAAATTCTTTATCATAGTCTATTCCTTTTATCTATAAACAGATTTTTAAACGTTTTAGGCAGTATTGTGTTTATTAACAAATACAATACTGCCTACATTTTTGTTGTAGTAAACCAAACATACAACACTGGTTGTTTTATTTTTATTTCGCTGAGTGGTCTGTGATCGAATGTCAGTCATGTTTGACTGATACCCTATTTTGGCTGGTTGCGTCAATATTGTTGGGTTCCACTATATAGGAAGTATCTTCTACGTGCTTTGAATATTCATTGAGGGTAGGATTCCCTATTTTAAAAGTCATGTTCAGACATGCTCGAACGATGCATACAAATCTAAAAGTTCAGTTCACTTTACGACCTTTCTGCATAGTTGTAACTTTTATTGTTGTTATTTGATATTTAGGATTCATGGATGGATAAAGATGGATGGATTGTGTGAGGAATAGTGTGAATGAAAAAATAGTGTATGATAAAATCACGGCTGACAGGAGAGAATGAAAGAAAAACATCTTTCGACGGTCAAAAGTATTATTGTACAAGGACAGAAACAATATAATTTAGTATTCAAAATCCAATCTGTACTCCATTAAAAGAGTGTCCATGTGAGTTTCTTGCCCGTTCTTCTCTAAAGAGATCTACGCTTTGGAATGGACAAATACAGTACTATCACAGTTATTATGCCTTGTGACTGGGACTGTAGCTCGTTTTAGACTGTAGTTCGTTTTATTGTTGTCTTTATTTCGACAATTCAAAAGTGCTTGCAACTGGCTATCTAAATCGTCATACATTATTTTAACACCCACTTTCTCCTTGTCTTTAAAACCGTCTTTAGTAAATTTTCTAACCTGCAGTTTTTTTTCACAGGAGTTCGCAAGCTCAGTGCAATTCTAGCAACTGGTGCTCGATCCGGGATCTGGCGTATAGAAGCCCGTTGTGGCGGAGGCTCCGCCCGTGTGGAGATCACTGTTGGCAATGGAGTGGGCAACACAGCTCCAGCTGCTCCAGCCGCTGAACAACATTATGTGGAACTGCGGTTTGCAGACAGCATGAGAAGACGGTACAAGCCTGGATTGCCGTTTGTGGGAAGGGTGAGTTTGAAAAACTTTTTGGTTAGGTTCTATTCAACGTAAACCATATGGAACAAGTGAAACGTCAGAGGTTTTATCCAATATCGGGTAATACAAGAATATTCGGGAATATTTCAAAAGGGGTTATGAATAGGATGATGAGGGAGGTCAAAGGGGTGAGATAGAATAGAGTAAGTGATGAAATAGGGCGCGAAGACAAATAATATACCAACTCACGAGCCGCGAGTGTCCGATGTCTAAAAGACAGCGACCGGTGTACAATCTGCCGTAAAGATTTGAACCTTGTCGTGTTCTCCTTAAAGTGTTTATAACTTAACACATAGCAACTACTAGACCAGTCTACCTCGTTGACAATAACAAGAACTATGAAATATTACTACAAGCACATTGGAAGGCATATAAAGTAGCAACAGACAATGCTGTCTCTTCAAATATTATTTTTACAACACCATTTCCAACGTCCGCCACTAAAGATAATTCATATTATTTTTCATAGCGCCATTTCGTTCAAGTTGTACAGTCTGAAATGGCTGAATTGTAGCAAATAGCTGCTCGTTAGCTCATTCCGCTGGAACTTTTGATAGCTCCCTTTACCTAAGCTTTAGACAAAATGAAGGGTGATGTTAGTATGGACATGCCAGTGATTAATTTTGTTCTGACCTTAGCACGAAGTTGAGAAGTAAGCATTTCTTGTTGTAGATTATAAATAATGGATTTAACGCTGTTGTTTTTGATTGTCATAATTGTTGTAGTATGTTATTGAGACAGTTATAAAAGGACTTTTGGGTCAAAATATACAGCTTTTATTAGCCCATATTCAGTTCAGTGACAGCAAAGAGGCTGTCCAGTGGTCGTGAGAGCAAATCACTCCACTACTCGTAAATTAACTGTACAGTGGAACAGGGATCACCACCCATAACACTGTAGCGGAACTACAAAAATTACTAAGCAACATAGAACAAAAAGTACTACAGCGCCATCTATGACACCGATAATGAACTAAACATCGAAATACATCTGACCTCTACATCGCACCAGTAAAGTTATCCGCGACACAAGACTATATAGAAGAACCCGACAACAATGCCGGCCAGTAGTCTAGCAGATAACACCCGTCTGATCAGCGGATCCTCCCTTTTCTATTGGGGGATGAAGAACTTTACAACCTGTTTTATATAACTCCAAAACACCATCAATCAAGACCAAACATTAGGTACCCTACGGAGCACCTACGATCCAAACAAATACCAACGTTACATCAAAGTTTTCTAAACAGCAAATATCAACCTACTCGTACATAATAACGAACTCACTTTGCCTACAAAAGAGGTTTTCAACCATGAGGTTGTAATTTCCTACCGATATGCTGCAGAGGTATTTACTCTTTATAACTTCGTCATTCGCTTGCATCCGGGTTTCGTGGAGAATGCTTTAGTACTCATAAATCATCTCATTTTCTTTGAAACTGTCTAGAAAGAGGTTGTATATGGAATTTAAATTATTTTCTGAATATTTTGGTTTTATAGAGTTGACATTTAAGTTTTAATAACAACCAAGTAGAACAACCAATAAGTTTAGACCACATTTTGGGATTGAGTTTGCGGTATTATTTCAAATAACACGATACAGGGTGTACACGGACCCTTCACGAAGCCATCAACTAAGCATTATGTACAGTAGACCTCAAAAGTGCAGCACCATGCTAAAGATTACATTGCTATGAACTGTGCGAGCGCGATACAGCAGTGTGTGTGCGTGTGCGTGTATGAGTGATGTCTCAACATTCTACACATAACACACACTAATGAACTGTCGTCACACTACGCGAAATAGCATTATATTTCTGTTGCATTTAGAATACACATCATAGTGATGACCTGTTCTTACCATTGCATTGTTAAAATTCGCGTAGTATTAACATGAGTTGGTAGCTGTTTGGGCTGAGCATGGGTTCACGATCAATGAAGTCCAAGTTCGAATCCATGTTATTACAATGTGTGGCTGTTTTTTGTTTCTTTGAAACCTTAATTATATTTGTATTTTAAGCAGAAAGTCGTTAGGTATTTATGTTTATTTATGATATAGTTATGCTTATTATTTATTTTTTATAAGAAGTTAAATATTATATAGTTATTGTATTATTATTTAACTTCATTAAATGATTTTTATTTTATGATTTCGGTGTTGGAAGGTGGAAATAAAAAAATCATGCTGAATGATAACAAAAATGTTTATTCGTTTTATTTATTTATAAAATTAACAAACTTTTATGAGAATGTGACGTCACATTCCTATCTAGGCAAAAAAAAGTTCTCTTATCACCGTTCATAAGATTTTTTGTTGTATACCCACTTAGTCAATTCATAATAAGAATAACATAACACGGAAAGGATATTCTAATAACACAAATATAATTGTTGATACCCGCTTATTATAGGTATCAGTATTCAGCAGAGTTAATTGAATACTATGAGTATGAGTATAATATATGAGTTAGACTTTATGAACGTGTTTTTTTAATGTAACGTCACATTGAATGTATTGAGGTTATAGCTTAAGTGTTCATTTTCTTGACGAAAAGAATATTGAAACTAAACCCCAATTTAAGATCATTAAATTTAAAATTTATTTCTTAATTTTTTATTTTTTTATTTACGGTTATGTTAATATTACTAAATATTTAGTTACCCGGTCTACTTATTAAATTAAGTATTATTATTTTTTCGCCATAAATTAAGTCTTCCTTTTGGCAAGACTTGAAAGTCTTCTCGTCAGAAAATACAGTCACCTCCCAGTTAAAATGTAAATAATCTCGAGCAAAACGTAGTCTTTCCTCCCTGTGTTTTTGTGTCAAAAATGGTTTTTAGCTGGCTTCCGATGATGTAAACCTTCAGCATGGAATGCATGGCGAACAGTCTGTAATGTGGTATCCAATTGCTCTGCAAACATTATAGTTGGAATGAAACCATTTGTTTCATATTCTTCCACCATAAAACGTCGCTGAGTCGGGTTAATAAGCGGCGGCCTTTCACTTCTTAGACGACTCTTCAGACTACCTTCTTCCTCAAACCTCTTTACCCAACGGCTAACAGAATTTCTAAAAAAAAACAAAATATGATTACACACTTGCAACTAGCAATTTATTTAATAATAAGAAAATCACACACCACAACTATCATCATAATAATTATAATTTTTAAAAATAACTTACACATTTTAAGCCAGTTTCAGTTGAAATTTGAGAAATATTAAGCCCATTTTTACGCAAAGTGACAATATTTGCCCTGTCATCAATACTAATATTAGCTTGCATCTTGAATAAAGACAATCAAACAATACGCTAATCGTAATAATAACACAAACGCTCGAAACAAAGTTCACCAACTAACAACGTCATAACTAACTACTTTGTTCAATCCAGAAGTTTATTTTGTTTCACATTCACCCTCATCTTTTTTGTTAATAATAAGTTCCAACTAATATTTAGAAAAACATATCTCATCGGGTCTTTTTTTTTTTTTTTTTTTTTTTTTTTTCTTTTTTTCCGGATGGGAAATCATCAAATGACCCCCCCCACTCTGGGCGGAGCGGAAGGGAGTGTCAGACTTGTACTGACTAAAACATGGAGATTGGCCGGTCCCAGAACCGATCCCTGTGGAACACCGCACGACATCTCTCGCCGGTTCCATTCTCCGCTTCGACCAGGGTAGATGACGGATCTCATCGGGTCTAACGTATCATTTATAATTAAAACACAAAAAGAGTAATGTCACTTGGGTTCGAACGCAGAGTATACAGTGCGAGACATTTTATCTATAGCGTTAACCGCTAAGCCAGATAGACACATAATTCTTTGTTTGAAATTAAATATCACTAACTTAATACTCCGTCGCGACATGACAGGCTTGTCACTAAGGCAAATGATCATTATATCGCACTCTTTCTGACTAGATAATTATGAAAGAGAGCGATATACGAGATCGTGTATGTGTGCAAAATATTTGTTATGGAAAAAGGTCGTAAGTGCGACTTGTTTTGATGCGATCGTTTTGTGAAACTGCTACTGCACTTATGGTCTCTACTGTACATCAAACTAAGTAACTTTGCGCAAAAATTATTGCTAGGAAACGACTTTTTGTTTAGGGTGCAAAATCACGTTTTACGGTAGGACTCAATGAAACGCACTCAAAATATTGTGCTAATGGATGGATTAAATAGTATGGGGGTCATGGAGGTGTTTAAAGGAAAAATCTTACATTGAAAAACAAGTATTTAAAAAAAAACTTGTGAAAAAGTTGGAACTTTGATTCCCAATATCTCCGTAACTAAAAGGTTCCCAGGTATGGTCTACAACAAAAAAATGATCGTAATGACAAGGAGAACAAGTGGCTTTCGGCTTCGTTAAGGGTCTTGTTACCCTTTATGTATTAAGTCCATAGCCTTAGCGACGAAAAATCAAACTTAAAATAATTACGATAAACTCAGTTAAACTACCGCCAAATTATACACAATATTAAATTAACTCAAAGAAACATTACCTTCCTTTTATAATAATTTTTAATAATATTAATAAAAATCGCATCCATAGTCATCTGTCGCCGTTGTCGGTGGAGGAACAATATAATAAATTACAGAGAGAGCCTAACGAACAGCCTTTATATCGACGCTCGGTTTTCCTTCTGTCCGTGTGATGTGGCCTTTACGGTAGCGGATTATATATAAATAATATAGCTATTGAAATTACTCGTTTATTAAATACTAGCTAGTCGCCACAGCATCTGACGGTTTTTATAACTTGACAAAACATCAAGATTTCTTTATTTTATGATAGTTTAATATTAATGAAAGTATAGTGAAAACCGTATTTAAAACTACTGCAGGATTAAGAGGAACAAACGTGGTCGCGCAGGTAGACACGAAACCAAAATTATCTTTTTGAACATTATAATTCTATTTTTTACTAGCTGTTGCCCGCGACTTCGTTCGCGTAGAAATTTTGTTGTGTATGCGTGTTCGATTCCCGGGTTGGGGAAAGTGTTGTTTGGGTATTCCATCAGGGATTTCTCAGTAGCAGCTACAGAGTCTGGATTTGTGCCCGTTTGATGGCAATAGGCTCGCCCCCTATTACATGGGACTTCAACATAACTGGTTACATATGGGTGTAATTAGGTACACGCCTGTGCCTAACCCTTCGTATTTTTGATATTCCATAATTATACTGAAATCTTCTTCAGTCTTACCAAGAGGTATGGTACGACCCAGTACTAACTGGGTTGTGGATGTCAGAGAGGCAGTCGTTTCATGTAAAATACTGGTCTTCAGCTGCATCCGGAAAGACTGGAAGCCGACCCCAACATAGTTGGGAAAAAAGCTAGGCAGATGATGATGATTCTTAGACCTTCTGGTTTTACTCAATTTATCGGGTTTTTGTGACTTGTTCTTTCATTGCTAATTAAGCTCTGCCTCTGTCAGAGCTATCATAGCAGTCACCCTGTATTTAACACAAAATCCATCTTCTCCTGTCCTCCTAGCTTTCAAAATTGTAAAAATTAAACAAAAAACAGTCGCAGTTCCAAGCTTTTATACAATTTGCGTAACAAATATTAATCACGTTTAATTATCACAGTATTTCATATCTGTACCCCTGTCGGCACAGGTTTTGGAGTAAAGCCAGGTTGGCTTGGTGAACTTAATGGTTTAATTAAGACTTAACTTCACGTCACAATATTGTTCTCATTGCGTGGCGAGGTGTACGTTTGAATGTGTGTGGAGAACTGGAGATAATGGTATTAGTTGTGCTAAGTAAAACAGCTAACCTGATTTAGATGGTATTTTCACCAATGTTTTATAAAACACTAGCTTTTGGCCGCAGCATCATTTGCGTTAATTTAGAATTTGACAATCAATTCGGGTTGTACTCTGCTTGTAATAATAAAATTCAATCATGATTCGAAAGACTCGTGGCGCCATCTATTATCATAAGAACGTTATTGTTGTTTTCCTCGGAAACAGTACTTTTTTTCGGGGTGAAAGGTACCCTATGTCCGTTTCTGTATACCAGACACCGTATATGCAAAATTTCAGGATGATCGGTTCAGTAAAAAAGCTAACAAACTTGCTTTCACATTTATAATATTAATAAGGATAGTGGTAATGTTATCCTGTACTATCGCACTGCTGGGTCACATGGCTGCAGCTCTTTCGATCCAGAGCTATTGTGTAATAAAAGTGGTAGTTGAATTTGTCCAGATTTTCGCTCCATCTTCTAAGAAGTCAACCGCGATACCTTCTGCCTGTGTCAGGTCGCCACATAATGGCTACGTGGAACCGCTTAATACATTTTCAAAAACGAGAGTGATGAATGGTAGGACGCCCAAAGGTTTTGGTAGAGCGACCTTCGTGACTTGGCAGCTGGAGAGAAGCATGTAGCCGAGTATCGACTTAAATGACCAGTGGGGGGCTAAAATGGCCGCCTAAGCAGAAGTGACAATTCATAATATCAACTGCGTCTGTGACCATTTTAGGAATTTTAACATGATTCATATTATTAACCTATTATGATTCGGCTAAAGCGGCCATTTTAAGCCCCCTGGCCCCAGCACTGGATTGATTGATTGTGCTGGCATAATAGACTTAACTAAACCTTTAAACTTCTATTTTCCTTTGTACCACACATTTACAAAATCTAGTAATTATAAAAGCTAAAAGATTTCCTTTTTTCTCAGGTCGAAGCAATGAGTACGGAGAAGCGAGTTCGAGTCCGCGTCAAGCTTTACGACGACAAAACCGATATCTATAGTCAAGACATCGATATGTCAACCGGCGAAGGAGGATTCATAGTCCCAACTGTCATGGCCGATGCACCGTATGTCAATTTGCAGGTTAGTGCAAAGTACTTTAACTTTATTACTGCTGTACCACGGGTTTTATGGGCGTGCAAGTTTTATATGTGAGATTTATTTTATTTTATGTGACTGCTGTGACATAAAAGCAGGATTATGAATATGCTGTTTTGACTCAAACTGTTTTCATATGTAAGATTTATATCTGGCGTCCCATGCCTTGTCTACGTTATACCTTGTCCCATGTTATTTGGGGTCGGCCCAACACGTTTTTCGTTTTTTTCTTCCATTCTCCCCTGTCAATCGTCACGTTTTACTCCTTGTTCCTTCATATCATTCCTTGCACAATCCATCCATGTTGTCTTTAGTCTTCCTGTTCCTCTTCATCCATCAACATTTATATTCATCGCTCTGTTAGTCACATGTGTTCCATCCCTCCTCATCACATGTTCATACCAAAACATACGATTCCCTTTCATCTTTTCTGTAACAGGCGCCACTTTCAAACTTCCTCTTATATTTTCATTTCTTACTTTATCTCAATATTCTCATCTCTGCTGCATGCAATCTTTTGTTATATCTGGCGCTAAGTATTCATAACTTATTTCCCAAATCACATACGAGAAGTCTTAAACTGGTTGGTTTCGTACAGACCTACCGGCCTTAATTGCGTACCGCACTATGACAATGCCTTTCATTTTGAAAACTTTATTCTATTTTATATCGGGCTGGTGTTCGCAACGCCACGTCCCGTCCAAGGTGCCTATTTTGCGTTCATCATCATCAGCTTACAACAGTCCACTGGTGGACATAGGCGTCTTCACTTAACTCGATTTTCGGCTACTCTCACCCTGTTGCTACCAGCCACCCTGCGAAGATGATCGCTCCGCAGAGCCTAAATTCGTTATTTTGCGTACATTTTGACGATATTTTCGCGTTATTTTCGTTGACAAGGAGAAGAATTTTGCAAAAATTATGAAACAATAGTAAACTTTCTTTCAAATGCTTCATACTATTAAGAAAATCTGATTGTAAGTATTACTAAATAACCTGTTTAACAGAGTAAAATAAAAAAATACACAATTACTGTGTAAATAGCTAACGATTAACTTACTTAGAATATAAGTCAGAAGACTTAATTGGCAGGTACTGATACTGATACTGTTAGCCTGCGTCATCCCACTGCTGGGCAAAGGCCTCTCCCCATGACTTCCAGTTGCCACGATCCAGGGCTAATGTTTGCCACTGGTCGTTTATTTTGTCCAGCTCGTCCCGCCATCCTCTACGAGGTCTACCGCGACGCCTTCTGGCTGTGTCAGGGTTCCAGAAACTGGTTAGTTTTTCTCACAGCCCATAGGACATGCGGGAGACGTTGCCAGTCCAGTCCCACTTTAGCTTAGCGGCTTTCTGAGCAAATTTAAATATATTGGCAGGTACTTAATGTAAATTGGATTTATTGAAAAAACCTTGCTATTTTATCGGAAAACTCATCAAACTGTAAGTGACTTTCACGAAATAAGTAGGAAACAATTACGTGGGTGTATTGACCTTTTGCACTGTACATGCTTTCTCGGTATTTTATGAATAGATAATAACTTATTTATTACACAGTATTGATTTGTCTCTTTTAGTGACCTTTTCAAAAGTTCTGGGACAGTAGGTATTGGTGTAAGAAGGCAATTAACTAATTCGACAAGACAAGTCAACTGTAGAAAAGAAATACAATCAAATGGATTAAGTTAATTTGCAAAGTTTAAAAGTCAAAGCTTAGGTATTTACTTAAATCCCAAACGTGATCTTTCTAGACTTTTTTGGTATTTAATTTTAGATACAAGTCTTATCTTCTGTTTTAATGAAAAACATCATTGATTTTTAATTGAGGGTGAAAATTATTTTATTTGAAATCAGCCAGTACATTATTTGCAAACTACAAATAAAACTAAAATATTATATTAATAAAAAATGTACAACTATCAAAATGGAAATTAGAGGGCGTCAAAAAATTCGTCCACATCGCTGTCGATGACTATTTGATTGACATCTACACTAATATTTTAAAACTTAGTTCGGAAGTTTGGATGTAGGAGCTAATCTCCGAAACTACTCATTCGATTTCAATTTTTTTACTTGTAAGGTTACACAGTGCCATAGGGTAATATGTCTTCGACGTAAATGAAGTCACAGGCAGACGATAGTTATCATTCTTTTGCGCTTATCCCTATTCATTTGGGGTCGGCGCAGGATGTTTTCTTCTTCCATACTTCTCTATTACTTCATCTCATCAGACACCTCCTTTTTTGCCATATCAGCCTTCACACAGTCCATCCAGAAGATAGTAACAAAAAAAAAATTATAGACCGACCAAACGGTCGGTCTATAATTTTTTTCATTAAAACTAATGAGTCCTCGCGAAGGTATCAATTTAAATGGAATATTCTGAAGGTTGATCACGTATTAGTTAAACTAATATCGTAATACCTACGTGGATTATGGTGTTTTTAAAGCAAATAACCTGTGGGGTATTGTTAGGACTTTGTGGACGCTTAATGTGCCTTTGATGGGGCAAGGCGGAGGACTCATTAAAGCGGTCGGTCTATAGCTATTATACCTAGTTATATCTTCATCTGGTTAGGTATTTCAGTGTTGCTTTTGATGCCTCGTTACTGGAAACTGTAAATGCAGTTTGCATTTACAGTTTCCAGTAACTAAACTATTTCGATTTATTATAATTAAAATCCATTTAAAATGTAAAAATATTCAAATTTAAACCGCCATCGATACTCACCATTACAAAATTGGTTGCACTGTGCAATTTTCGTCGCCATTTTGAATCTAACCGTCGAGTTGCGCATTTTAATGTAACTTAATTATCTCATTATTTTGAAACTAATTCTATTTATTATTGAACATTATCAACATGGATTGAATCGGATTAAATACGAACTTTGTTGCATTTGAATGTGTTTTCAATTAATTTGTAATTGTAAACTGGTGATATCAAAACCTAAGCATTTGATTGTCATTAGACCATCAATTAGTGGAATCAAAAGTTGAATCACAAAGCTAATGGAACCATTTGGCTAATTATAAGCATCGTGTTAGGTGTTCTGTCTACCGTATATAAAAGCAAAAGTCGTGAGTCTATGTATGTATTGTCAAGCACTATTGGTTTGTTAGTCCAAAGAATCCCAATCGTATTCGGAAACGGACAACATAGATAATAATATTATAAATACCGAAACATCACGCCTGTAATCCCCGAAGGGTTATCCTAAAATAGTACACTCACATTTCGCCAGTTATGTTGTTAGTCTCATGTTATAGGGGGCGAGCCTATTGCCATCAACCTAGAACAGGTCTAGACTCCGTGGCTGCTATTGAGAAATTCCTGATGGGAAAACCAATAACACTTTGCCCGACCTAGGAATTGAACCCAAGACCTCACTTAGTAGTCGCGCTTTTAATTCTATTCTATTCTCACATATTTAATGAGAAGTTGGAACATTATCATTAAAATGATCGAGATCAAGAGCAAGTTCATTTTGCAATAAAAAAATAATGAGAATTTATTTTTATTTTTATTCAAAAGGAACAAACAGCTGCAATATAAAAGATAGAAATAAGAAATACACAAAAAACTTATAGACGATATTGCAGCACAAAACGCTGTTCACAGAATGATGACAATTTGCTTCAAGACCTTGTAGTACGTGAAGTACCTACAATTAAATATATTTTAGATCTATAGCTTCGCTCATATGGAAAGTTTCCAGAATAATAATGACTTTGAACCTGCGACCTTCCGATTCAGTACACCGGATGTCTTAACCAATTAGACAATCGCACCCTGCTCACGGCTCTCGAAATTTTCGTTCCATTAATAACGTCTTACGGTGACGTTAACGCCATCTATTTAAGAAAGTATCGAACTAACTTAAACCAACACGTTGACATTGCAGCCAAATCAATGTTGTATAGAAGTCGCCGTACCAAACTTATCAAACCCTGCTCGCACTAGAATTTTTCTTTCCATGTCAAAACAGCTATAGTTCCCTACGCAGGGTTTGCGTATAAAATATTAAAAATAATAAAGACTTATCCTGTAGTCTATCCCTACAGCTTTAATTCAATTCAATCAGTACTCATAGTAGGTATCTAAATTATTTATTAGCCGGAGTTACGACTTTAATCCATACCTATATAATAATTAGACTTAGTTTCGTTCTAATCAATCTCGAATGGTACAGTTCGAAACTTCATAATCCTTAAAATCATGGAGGGACGAACCTCAGAACCGCATAGATCTGTCTACGTCTAAATTGGCCGTTCGCGCCTTAAACTCAAATTAAGTTTAATCGCCTAATTAATTGGGCCTGGAAACTTCGAACTTCGATGCCCCCGGGAATAGTGGTACGAGGAATACAAATGGCTGGATTCTCCAACTGTTTTCGCGTTAATCCTCCCAATCGGCGGAGTGATAGGTTGATATTAGCAATGCAGATACTTTGGTTCGGGAGTTTATGTGTCTATCGGTCTTGATATTGCTATAACTGTGTGGGTATACGTGCAACGCTTTGGGGAATAATGCTAACGTCATCATTCTTTTGCCCTTATTCCAATTCTTTTGGTGTCGGCGCAGCATGTCTTCTTCTTCCATACTTCTCTATTATTCGTCATCTCATCAGACACCGCCTTTCTTGCCAATTGATTCTTTACACAGTCCATCCATCGTTTCCTTGCTCTGCCTCTACTCATATACCCATCCACATTCATACTCAAAACTTCACGACATTTTCCTCATTCCTCCGCATCACATGCCCATACCCAAGCAACGACAACCGATTACCACACAACATTTCAGTCACCGACGCCACTTTCAGACTTCCTCTTATATACTCATAATAATGCTTACTTGCTAATATTATAAATACGAAAGTAAGTTTGTTTGTTTGTTACCTTTTCGCGGCTAAACCACTGAACTGAACATTCTGAAATTTTGCATAAACGTTGTCGGGCGTTCAGAAACGGACATAGGTTACTTTTCATCCCGAAAAAAAGTACTGTTCTTGAGGAAAACAACAATAACGTTCTTGTGATATGGCGCCACATGTCTTGATTCGAATCATGCTTGAATTATATTATTATAGAAACTTTAGTTAGTGGGTCAAAGTTAGTGGAAAAGCTAATACAATATAGTGCTTAATAGAAAGTTGCAACAAAAATAGGTATTGAATATCGGATACGTAACGGCACGTGACTGAAATCGGAAACAAAGCCGCCATCTTGGTTTTATCAATTCTTATTGTATATTTTACCACTAGTGCCTCATTTTGTCGTCAATTGAGCACCAAAATATCCGTGTAGCAGATTGTGTCAAAATCTTTACTTTTATGGCCAAAGACCAATATTGTAAAACATAAAACCCACAACGATGTATAAACGTGAATGAGGCCAAAGGAGATCGTAGCAGGTGGCGTTATTATATTTATCATAAAAAGCACCGCTTGCTTGCTTCACTTAAATTATACCTACGTGTTCTGCCACGATCTTATCCCTAGTTACCTAGTTCTTGAGAAGATATCTTGGTGTCGTTGCCAAAAAAGTCCCGAAGCGATATAACCTAGACTAGACTAAACCTTTCTAGATAATAACCTTTCCGGTTAAGTACCTCAAATAACGATATTACATGTTTTACGAGCAGCCCTGTTAAATTTTCCGGACCATGCAGAGCATTTTAAATTTAGAAAACTGGTTGAGAGCATTGCATAATCGTGATATGAGTTCCGTATGATGCTCTGGCCAAACCGAGGCGAATGGTATGCGGGATGCGGGACGAAAATCGCTCGCTTTGATTGTGGTAACTAACCTGTATGTATAAGCATAGCATAATCAGCCTATAATGTTCCCACTGCTGGGACACAGGCCTCCTCTCTGTGAAAAGGAATGGGCGATTATAGCCCAACCTTTGTAAAAATGTTATTCAATAGATGAAAGCTTTTTGTGTCAAATAGCTTTTATAATGAAAAAAATTAAATTGTTACAAGAGTTACGCAGTGGTTTCCATCAGATTAATATTGCAGATTATAGCACTTGGAATTGTCTAAGAATATTTTTAAAATCAATGTCGCACAGGAGATACACTGCTTTAATAAAGAATTATAAAATCATCTTCCTGCAATGGCTGCTGTCCCACGGATTATAATATCAATGTTAAAGTTAACTTTTGTATATCTAGATGATATATTTCTTGCATAGCATAAGCATAATCAGCCTATTAATGTTCCCACTGCTGGGACGCAGGCCTCCTCTCTATGAGAGGGAATGGGCTATAATCCACCACGCGGGCCCAGTGCGGGTTGGTAGATGTCACATGACATGTCTTCGAATTTTTGGTTCTAGGACATGCCGGTTTTCTCACGATGTTTTCCTTCACCGTTTTGAGAGCAGTGGTGATGAAATAAATTACACAAAGTAATGCGCCTGGCTGGGTTTGAACCCACGACTTACTGCTCGTAAGTCGGGGCCGCCACCACTTGGCCACCGCTGCTCAACCTGTATGGTGGTGCTGAAATTAAGGCGAATAGTCGCGTGCCTTCTTAATCATTAAAAGGTCGGCGCTGCATTTCATCTTCTTCCATACTTCTCTATTACTCACCATCTCATCAGACACCTCCTTTCTTGTACTATCATCCTTCACACAGTCCACCCAACATTTCTTTGGTTCTCCTCTAGTATTATACTCACTCACATTCATACTCAAAACTTTCCTCACAACATTTTCATTGATATTGACATCTAATAAAATTAAGTCTGTCTCCCTCATTTCCCGTTTAAAAATATTTCAATTTACTTTCAAAAATTGATTTGTCTGCACCAGCAATTCTGTTCAATTTCACTGCGGATCGCCAAAAATCTATCTTGGTGACTGAGAAAAGCAATTACACGGGCTGGGAGTGGTTATGACGTTGTCATCATGCAAATATGATGTTAGAGGATTGGCAATCCGGCTAAAGTGCTTTTAGGCCCCTGATAACTATCTTATGAATTATTATGTGAGCAAACTTGATGTGATCGATGGACACACAGCGGGGAAGTTTGAAGGATTTACATAACATAACATCACGCCTGTGATCCTCGAAGGGTTAGGCAAAGGTGTACCTAAAAGTACACCCACATTTCGCCAGTTATGTTTGAAGTCCAATGTATTAGGAGGCAGGCCTGTTGCCATCAACCGGGCAGAAATTCACACTCTCTCTCATTCTTGATAGAAAAACCCAATAACACTTTGCCCGACCCGGGAATCGAACCCGTGATCAGCAATCGCGCACTTGAATGATTTTATGGATCTTTTAGAAGATTTCAAGGAGCTGCACCTGAAGCATCATGCTTCAGGTGTGCGACAGGTACTTGACGTTGCAAGTATCGTGAGATGAAAAAGAACTGAGAATTGAGTTGTAGCAACAACGAGTGACGTAATTATGTATGTGTATCGTAAAAGTTTAACCGGTACGGACAAATTACCGATGCGGCTCCGGACACTGACAGAGTAGTGCTGTCTGAAGTATCTGTCATTGTCTGGTGTCCGGTTCCGCGTTATACTCATGTATATGATTATTATTTTTAAAATTAAGTAAATATATTTTGTGCAAAATGAGTAACTTCAATTTTTAAATCGTTCCAACTACTCCTCATTACTTTCAAAGTTTCATTCCTGGCCATGTTTTGCGATTGGTCGTCTAGGTTAAGGTCATGCCCTAAATAAAAAGATGTCATTAATAAGGGTTCCATTTAAGTTCGTAATAAAACAGTAATTTCCATAACAAACAATTATTCTTTTCTTACTTCAATTAATTTTTCATCAGACTAATGAAAGAAATACCCGCAAAAAATAGTCATTACTGAGCCGTACTTTAATATCAGTTACGTCATGAACATAAATAACATTCAATTAATCAAAAACTTTCTGACTGTTTCGAATTCCACTCATTGAACATGAACTCTAATTAACCTTTTATTTCACTCCATTGTCAGCGAAATGATTTATAACATTTTACTGAACTCGACACAACGAATAAAGCTTAGCGCACACATTTAAGCACTGTAACGAATCAGCATCGACTCAACCCGTTCCGTGCACCATTTTTTTTCAGTTGTAAGCTCTGGAGAAACTCTCTCTTGGAGTTTGCCAAAGGGCAATGGAACGCACCATTCGGGGATCAAAAGACAAGATGGGGTTCGTAACACCACACTGCGTTCCAAAACGGACATAGTAGAAATTGGCAATAAGGCTGCTAGGCTAAAATGGGATTGGGCGGGTCACGTCAGCCGCATGCATATGACCGCTGGGCAAAAGTCTCCATACGATGGTTGCCGGAAGACGGACGACGCCGCCGCCGCCGCCGAGGCCGGCCCAGAAAGAGATGGCGTTACCGCGAGTGCTGGTTTGAGGAGGCACGGAAAAAGAGCACATGGAAGGAATCGGGGGAGGCCTTTGCCCAGCAGAGGGATAATACAGGCTAATAATAAACAAAAAGCTCTGCTGTTGCATCAACTCAAGCCGTTTTCCATTTTTTCCATGAAACTCTTTACTGCAATGTACTTATAAGAACTGTAACACTATCTTCTGGGCACGCTCGTCCCATCATAGACCTCATCTATCGCTCTCCATCAGGCATAAATAAAAAAAATCAAATTGCCTCGAAACCGGATCAATTTGAAAAATTTTGTTGAACTGCTGCCGATACGGTGCAGTACTTATAAGTGTCCGATGAGCATAAAGCTCAACGCACATGTTAAAACACTGCTGCGGATCAGAATCGACTCAACTTGAGCCGTTCACCATTTTTATGTGAAACTTCTTGCGGCAACGGCACCATAACGGCATCGCTTCGGATCGGAAATGTGCTAATGCCGATCATGTGCATTGGTTACACGCGTGCGTTGATCTTTACACGTATTGGAAATAAATTTACGCTTTGTTTTTATGTGTAGCCATTGTTCTGACGACTGATACATGTTAATCGCATAGCCCTTGAATATTCATACAAAGCGGGCACATTCATTTGAATTAATGAGCGTTTTTAATACCACGTTGTCTTATGTCAACATCGCAGCGTATAGCGTTTATATTGTACTTTATTCGACATTTTTATGCGAACGCCGATGAACTCGTTATGCGGTTATTCGGTGAGTTTATAGGTTTTACCTGTGGTTCCGCGTATGTTGTAAGATTTTATGGGCTTTGTTTTTTATCTAAAGTAGGTAAACTGAAGACATACTTGTTCAGTGAGTAACTATGCCCTGGGCGGCGTTCGCTTTTCTGTTGGCATTTCAAGTCTATGAGAAAGTGAAGTCATATTGATTTGAAGATATTTTTTTATAGTCCTACTTAATATTATAAGTGCGAAAGTTTGCGAGGAAGGATGAATTGGGATGGATGGATGTTTGTTGTTCTTTCACGCAAAAACTATTGACCGGATTTGGGGGAAATTTGGCACAGATATAGTTTATAACCTGGATTAACACAAAGGATACTTTTTATCCTGGTACTACGAATTCGAGGGACATTACCGAACTCTACGCGGGTGCAGTCGCGGACATAAACTAATACACACATATTTTTGTAACGATCTAAGTGACTTTTGACATGATTCCTATGTACAGATACATAATTATAATTATGGATTAGGATAAGCTTAAAATAAGAAAAGCTTCATGTAGTGTAGAAAACGTTGAAACTACCTGAATATAAGAGAGGTAGAAGACGATATCCGGCTACGTTGCGGACTAGCACGACGAAGCTCCTGTTGGAGGAAGAACTGTCCGACCCGACAACCCAAAACAGATTGTCCTGACGCCAAAAAATTAGGAGTGTCGACCCCAACTAAAGTTGGATAAAGCAGGAAGAAGAAAATTGGGACAAACTAAAGATAAAGTATAAAGCCACAAGGCTGGTAAATTTTTCCAGCATAAATTGAAAAACGGTATTTGCTGAATGTCACAATTTTTGAAAGTTTGCTCACCTTTTACGTCTGTGTGTAGTGGAGGCTTAGGAATAGCTAATGGCCGCGCTCATCCCAAATTAGTTGGGTTATTGCTAACCTAACATGTGGCAGGTTTTAGTTGAATCCAATTATAACACCATTATAATATTACCCGCTTCCGTAATGAGAATAACCTTACGATATTAAAAAAGTTTTGTTTAGAATTTCAGATTGACAATGGAAAGTTGATCCGTTCGTTTTGAGATCAGAAATAGATGCGAGCGTGGGAGGGTTAATTATATCCTTTCAAGGACAAGAAGTATTTTGATCAAGAGTAACTTTATTGGTGTACTAGCTTTTTCCCATGGCTTTGCTCGCGTTATTTTAGAGACAAGTGGCGCCATAACGTTCTTATGATAGATAAGTACTTTTTTTCGGGATGTACCCTATGTCCGTTTCTGTACACCTGACAACGTATATGCAAAATTCCAGGATGATCGGTTCAGTGGTTTAGGCGTTTGTTACCTACAAACAAACGTACTTTCGCATTTATAATATTAGTTAGGAAGTTAGGGTAATTAAATGAGAATAACAGTGGAACGATGACAAATGAGAAATTGACTTATTATAAAAGATCTATTTAGGTAGAAGTACTCAACTTCCACCTTACGAAAGAGAAAAAGAAAATATTTCACGAATTCTCCCAATCGTGTTATTAGAATTTGTATCAAAGGTCTATGAGAGACAATTGCTTTCGCATTACATCTTTCTACGACGAGTACCTACTGATAATAAGCTATAGGGTAACTTATTTCAGTCCCATACTTTTTACTTTTTCATTATTATTAACCTCCAGGTATATGCTACCACCAAAAGTAATTTACTTTGAAAAAGATTTAATACCTGTTCCGTAAATTATTTGCAACCGAACAGCTCAGTACTTTTGCCTACATGCATTTCCATAAAAAAACATGTATCGCAAGTATTACCAAGTTAGTGCGTGTTCGGACACCAATCACGTAACTTAACCGAACCACATCAAACCATCTTAGTGCTAATTTAGCTTATATTTACCATTTTATAACCAGCCCCAATATAAATTTTAAACCATATTATTTTGTATAAATTAACTAGTGGTCATAAACCAACAAGCACCATAACCAATCAACCAAATATCAACCAACCCAGGATTTAGAGCTAAACAAAGCGAGCGCTAAATTTACAAAACCAAAAGTCCTATTTTCCTTTAGAAGAAAATTGACATTTTATTGCCAAGTAGAAAGCACACGGTCATAAACATTTACATAACCTAACTATAATAATATTGACCCTGCTCCCGATACCGGTGGACCACTATTTTTTATATTTTGAAATGTTTTTTTATATTGTTTTATATAAGAATATTTAAAAATGTATTTAATATGTATAAAAATAAATAAAGGAAATAATAATATTGAAAACATCTCGTGCGATCACAAAAAAATCAGGGCTTGTTCGAATTCCACGGCGCGTTGAGAACAAAATTACTTATTCAACGTCATTACCCCTATTTCGTGCCACTGCTTCTTTTATATTATCTTCACAATGATTCTCATTATTCATATCTCAATTCTTTTTTGTAGCTGTTTCTTTAGGGCTCCCCCCTTTGTTCCCTTTTATCGGCAGACATTTTTTCAGTGAGGTTTTCCGGCCTAAGCTTAATTCGTCCAGATAAATTATGCTGGGATAGAGACAAATAATCTGGCACTCCATTAAATCTGCAAAAAGCGAACGCTTTCAAGAAATTAGCCAACTAATCTTGGGACTGACTTAAAAGGGGATTATATCTTGGAAAAAGTGCGTGACCTTTTTTAATTTCGCTTTTGTAATGTACGTTCCGTGTAAGCTGACACTTACTGAGTGGGCGCTTTTCTGGGTGAGATATTTATAAATTGGTTTAGAAAAGTTGTTCGTAATAAATTGGTGAAGTGTTTTTATATTTTTAAGACCTACTTAGTTGATTCTATCCATTTATCTCGTTATAAGTAGTTTTTAAACTTAAAGCTTTTCATGTTTATGTCAATCTGATTTATAATTTTATATAAGACTAGCTGCGCCCGCGGTGAAAATTTTCATACGTACAGACGCCAGCACAATTATTACAAGCTACTACAATCTGTTAAAAATGTAGTTAATGTGTATAGAAATAAATAAAAGAAATCATAAAACGCGAAACTTACTCGTGAGGGAAACCGAGGAAAAATGCTAGTTACATAAAACTTATTCGATATCATCCATCAGTTCATCTATTTATGTCATTTTAATATTAAGTACGTATTCTTTTTTGCTATTTGATGTATACATCTTCAATACATCTATATAAACATCTGTACAAATAAATAAAATTGAAGTGTCTGTTTGTAATTTCAAAATAACAGCTTTTTACTGAATGCGCATGTAAGTTTTTGTGGTACTAATAAATAAAAAACATCATTTTTTTTTTTTCCTGTCAGTCGGTTTGTCTGTCTGTCTGTCTGCCTGTTTGTTCCGGCTAATCTCCGAAACGGGTTGGACCGATTTTGACGAGAATTTTACTGTCAGATAGTTGATGTTTTAAGGAGTAACTTAAGCTACTTTTATTTTAGAAAAAGGATGAGGGTTCCGTGCAAAATTATTTAAAAAAACTCTTTTAATTGATAACAAAATCCGATTCAAATAGGGAATGAAGGTTGCGGGGCACAGCTAGTATCTAATACACAGCATTACTTCAAAGGATAGCAATAATCACCTGGCAGATACTACATCAGCTTAGATGTAATAATCCTCAACAGCTTCTATTACTTGACATAACCAATCAGTTTGGGTCAGCTACAGCCTCTCGGATTATTCAATCAAACATCGGCAATTAACATAAAACTAATTATATTCTCTGTTTATGCAGGAAATAGATGAGATGGCTTAGTGCTTGTTTTATATTTATCGATAATATACCCACAGGGTGAATTTTCGAAATGGGCGTGGATGGCCAAATCTGAAACTATAAGCAATATCAAAAAATACTCAAAGGAGATTCAAGCTCTATTTTGATGAAAACTAAAACTGCATCATTAGATTTTTGAAAAATAAATATTCCTCCTAACCAGGAATCGAACCCATTGATTTCGGGAAAAAACACACGCTGTGTTTTTACACCATTCGATAGTCTCGCTAATAACGATCAAATACTGGAAAATAATAACATACGGCAAATTAAAGGAAAGAGTTATTTTTTGATAAAACACATAACAGAATAACACAAACAGTTAGTAGTAATCAACGAAACGTCGAAATTGCTATGGTATACTAACACTAACAGTTCTTCGGGGTACCGTAATACCCAGTACTAACAGGAGGAGGACAGAAGCAGGAGGAGGAGGGCAGGAGGTCAGATAGGCAGTCGCTCCGAGTAAAATACTGGTATGCAGCTGCATCCGGTTAAACTGGAAGCCGACCCCAAACATACTTGGAAAAAGGCTAGGCAGATGATGATTACATGCAAATAGTAACTACGAAAAAGTTTCCACCGAAAATCCAAGTATGAAATAAACAAAATGAACCCAAGAACCACTTCCGGTAATATAACCTTTTTTCTCAAATTAGAATCTCCGAAACACTACCGCATAAGCCAAAGAATGTTCAGCGAAAACTGAGTTCGGAACCAATTCATTTACCGGATTTGCAGTCTGTGGTCGAACCGCAAGATCATTAATTGAAGTTGAAGACCCCGTATGGATGGAACTCGATGAACCTGTTTGCAGTTCCCAATCATGGGATTAGTTTGATTTGAAACTTCATTAGTTCAAGGCACTGATTGCAATTGCAGATTCGACGTAACTATGAAACTGTCTCACTCAGGTAATTAGACCAAATGAATTCTTGGCAAAGTGGGATTACCTTTTGCTGTTACAAGTTTCGCAACGGCTTAATTTATAGTCTAGGGAAGATCCGAGATTGTGGAATTATGTTGGTAGGACTAGTTTTGTGTCCAAGATGAATATTATATCTTGTTCTGAATAGTGGTAGATAATTTTGTTACTCAATGAACTAAGGATTACTCAAAAGTTGATTTTGATTTTAGGTAAGTGGCTTCATACAACTCCTCGATATGAGGAACACGGTTTTACTCATTGATACAGATTACAGACGGAATACGACGGTTACTATACCGTCCTCCCTGAAAACAAAGTTTGTTTGATAAGCAAATCGGTCATGAGTTGCCAACACGGCAACTGCACATGTTAATTTCAATTTTCTCATCGGTCAAAATGCAAGAGTGTACATTCGTATGTACAGTCCCGTAAGTGGAAAGTACCTCGTGCTCATGATATGAAGGTACTTTGCCAAAGTTTCCTCATTTTCTTCTATGTAAATCAGTCCAACCTCTTTTCATTAAAATTCGTAGTATTCCATTCAAACATGAACCAGAAGTTTTAGTTGATTTTCACTCAAAGTCCATTAGAAAACTTTGGAATAAAGACAGAGAGACCAAATTAGCGGAAGGCTACATTAATATTCCGGGGCTAAGCTGAACCTAACTGACTAAATCGAGAGCTAGCGATGTAATCCTCGGTGGTTGGCAAACTCGACAAAATCCACCTATAGGAAGATTAATTGAATTAACCCCAGTCAGAACTGATGCTGTGCAGATGGGAGTAATTTTGGATTCAATTAAAAGTTAATTTTGATTGAGAGTAAAAGTATGAACACGAGCTTTCATATTAGAGTTGATCGATTATTGAATTTTGGTTTGCGTGTATGTAACATTTAATTACGGATTTGTACTAGCAGAAAATATTAAGCGCTACATTGAACAATTCAAGAGTTTGGCTGACCGTCATTCTGATTAGAATTTGAACAACTTTAAGGTTTAATAAGTGCACTTGCAATCATTTATAGGGGAAATACATTAATTTGCTTTACAGGGTTTTAATTTAAAATTTTACAATTATAAAAAAAATATAAAAAATTTCTTGTTACCTCAATATTCACGTCAAAACATTTCAATAATATAGGGATATATTCAAAAGTTATCCCTACACTTCTGATCTTAAGAACTAAATTGGGAAGGACCATAAACGTCAGTCGACAGGGAAGGCCCAGCGAATCCAATCAATGAAGAGATTAATGAAATTACACTGGCATCGGAGCTGACTCCGCGTAACTTGGCTGCGGTGATCTTTGAAACTAACTAATGTTGGCTGATAGAGAAAATTGGGGACGTCTGTCTTTTAAAACATGGGATAAGGAAATTCGTTAGTATACAGTATCCGTTTAATTTTTTTTTGCTGTTTAATATATTTTTTTGCTGTATAATCTTTGCCCCACGCTAGGAATTTCTCATATATCGTGGGTGCATTCACAAACGTTTAAAACTCACATTTACAACGATTGCAAATCGCAACAATAATCTTGTTAATTAGACACGTATCACAAAAGCACAACTACTAAAATAAAAAATATATCAAAAACAAAAAATTTGTTTGGTCCAATAAACAGAAATTGTAGACTAAAATATTTTTTAACGAGCATAATCTGCTCTGAAAGCATAAAGTGTTTTAAAAACGTATTCAATTATTCCGATAAACATTTTGGTATAACCATAGTTTTCATCAGAAAATACCTTAAAGCTCGAATCCATAAAGTTTATTATACAGTTTAAAATATTTTCAGCTTTCATTTCAGGTAGCTTTTGAGTACCAGTTATTATTATATCAATTTGATTCCTGTTGCGAGTCTTTTAATATTTCCTTTGAATTAATTAAAACTTACTTAACGAATTTCGATTTGTATTTTACGCTCGGACACTTTAACAACACTATATTTTTATCATTTCCCTCAAGTTAAAACCTCAGGTAAAAATGTTATTCACTAGATGAAAGCTTTTTGTGTCAAATAGCTTTTGTAATGAAAAAATACAATATATTAATTGTTACAAGAGTTACGCAGTGGTTTTCATCAGATTATTATTGCAGAGTTATAGCACTTGGAATTGTCTAAGAATATTTTTAAAACCAATGTCGCACAGGAGATATGCTTTAATAAAGAATTATAAAAATCATCTTCCTGCAATGGCTGCTATCCCACGGATTATAATATAAATATTAAAGTTAACTTTTGTATATCTAGATGATATATTTCTTGCATAGCATAAGCATAATCAGCCTATTAATGTTCCCACTGCTGGGACGCAGGCGTCCTCTCTATGAGAGGGAATGGGCTATAATCCACCACGCGGGCCCAGTGCGGGTTGGTAGATGTCACATGTCTTCGAATTTTTGGTTCTAGGACATGTCGGTTTCCTCACGATGTTTCCCTTCACCGTTTTGAGAGCAGTGGTGATGAAATAATTTACACAAAGTGATGCGCCTGGCTGGGTTCGAACCCACGACTTACTGCTCGTAAGTCGTATTTTATCAAACTAATATTAATAAAGGCCATACAGTATAGTACAAACAAACCTCGTGCATATAAATTGCCTATTCGTATATCACTTAGACACCTCAAGCGGAACTTCGGCAGTTTAAATTAGAAAACGAAGCCGTGACTACTGTTTAAAGTTGAAATGGGCTCTAAGATTGTTGAGCAACAATTCCCAAACACATTAGCGGCAATCGATGTTACCACTTAGTAAAACTACGGAGGAACTTATGTAACGTTTACATAAGTTCGCTTACCATCGCCGAAACTTCAGAGCTGTTTGTAATGACTTCTATCGCTGATGGCGCTTAAATTCGAGTTTCATTATATTTTTATCTACTTAGATCCTTTTGGATGAAATATTACTTTGCTTTAGGATATTAAATGTCTTTTGGTATTGTGTTTACATTGTGAATTACAACTTTATCTGTGTTATGGGCAGCATATTCTGTGCTTGGACAGACAATTAGAAAATCTGCATCATTAAGGGTTTGGTTGTTGATTGTACGCCGACTCTTCATCTTATTTTTATTCTTATAGTTGTTAATAGATTTATTTTATTTTATAATTTTACTGTATTATTAAATTGTGCTATGTAAAGCGATCGCCTGAAACACAGGTTTAAATAAACCTAGATCAGGCAGGTCGCTACCAAACATTTGAATTCAACATTATCATTACTTGCAACTGTTAAATATATCATAGACTGGGTTTACTTACAAGCACAAATTATACTATTGTATGAGAAATAACAATACTGCGCCTAAATGTATACTTTTGTAATACTTTTAAAAATAAATTATTCTTTTTATTCTATTCATCGACAGCCTCGAGTGGTCGGAAGCGCGGCTGCTCAGCATGAGGTCCTGGGTTCGATTTCCGGGTCGGGCAAAGTATTATTGGGTTTTGCCATCAAGAATCTCTCAGTAGCAGCCACGGAGTCTGGATTTGTGCCCGGTTGATGTCAAAATGATCGCCGCCTTTACATGGGACTTAAAACGTAACTGGGGAAATAAATGGGTGTACTAATAGGTACACCTCTGCCTCACCCTTCAAGTATTACAGGCGCGATGTTATGTTATGTTATTCTATTCTTCTAATACAGTTAGGTAAGTTACAAAACATAAGGTAAAATATTAAAAGTTCCTTGCACGAAAAACCGTATTACGATTTCGATGCACATGATCTGTCATAGTGAATATTTCATCGTATATCCACATCTATTCGTCTGTGACCAAAGGGAAAGATGTCGTCCTATCACCATTCTCAAGTCACTACACACGTTCGGAACTTATTATTAACGTGTGAGTTTCCTTATAGTTCTTTTTTCTTTTAACTCAGGACGGTGTTGCTGGAACGAGGAAAATACGTTATTATGATATACTTTCCTACTATCGAGTTCCTTGTCAGTTTTCCTTAGAATCCATTATTTATTTGAACGACTCAAATGATGGATTCGAAGATCTATATTGAAAGTGCTTTTCTTTTTGAAATATTTCTAACCTCACCCAAAGTTAATACCTACTCTGAACCTGTCCAAATCAAAGTTGGCCCTTACATAAAACATTAGCAAAGTTTCAGAAATATCATAAATAGAATAGCGATAAAGAGATATCAGCTTATAGTGAAAAGAAAGACCGATAAAAGAAAAAAGTATTATATGGTTGAATTTACAAGATACGGATGATGATGAATAATCCAGTTATAGGAAGCCCCGGATATCAGGATGGGGAAGATAGACCAACACAACGCAAAATTCACGTAACAAAGGAAGATGAATATTGAGTGAATATAAAAAAAGGAACTTTGACAGGGCATCTCTATCAATCACTCTATACCGTAAAAGAAGGCACTTAGTACAGTACTTTTTTGTCTCTGGCTTATTCTCGTGATCAATCTTGAAATATAGATTGATCGGTTTTTGTGTTCTCCGAAAAAAGCTGTGCTTCTTTCGCCTTTTGTATACTTTTATCAGAAGTTTTTTATCTATCTTTTTTTGGGCTTCTTTTTATGAACTTATATTTTTTTTTTTACGTGGTAGAAGTTTCTGTGGGCCTATCACGGACGTGTGGACTGCGGAGTAAACGTAACGTAAATTCGAACTACTCGTTTTTTTTTTGTAAACGTTGCTCCACACTAGGAATTTCTCCTGTATCGTAGGTGCGTTTACAAACATTGAAACTCACATACACTAACAGCCAGATCCGGAAGAACTATATTTAGGCCTTTCAAATGCTTGTTCCGTGCGGGAATCAAAAAACTTACTTTTACCACCTTTTAGCATCAAATTATAAAGAACATGATATGAATGTTCATGAAAGACGGCCTCTATGGTTTATGTCTACAGAGTTTTGCTTGAAGTTAGATTGCGTGGTATAATTTTATTATTGCATGCTCACGACTGCTAAAGTAATTTTGCTTGCACTGAGTTTCCAAGGATGTGGAATTATGTTCCTGTAGGTACGGTTATTCATGTTTATGATGACATGTCGTCGTTGTTTATTTGCATCATCAGTATTTCAAGATATTTCTCGGCAATAAAAAGAGAAAATGTTGCATATACATACATACAAGGTGTAAACCAACCCTTCACGAAGCCGTCAACCAAGTATTCTGTACAACATCAAATGTTACTCTACCCTTTTTTTTTAAATAATTGTATTAAAAAAACTTGGGACTTTGACCCCCAATATCTCTGTAACTAGAAGGTTCTCAGGTATGGTCTGAAACAAAAAAACACACAGTGGCGTTCGGCTTCATTAAGGGTACACACATTATATTATTATAATACTCGTGCGTAGGTAGGGTTCACAGAAACTTAAAAAACCATTTTCTACGATCTTTAAGTATTCATTTTATTTTGTCAGCGTTAATGCAAATGGTCGTACACGCATACCGCTGGTATACTAATACAATACCCCGTACATGACCATTCTAAAGAATATCACCAATTCATATTTTCCTATTATTTCCAAAGCCAAAGTAGTACGAAGCTTCTCTCTCAACACCAGATCGAATTAAAATACGCTCCAACTCCATACAGAAACTGGAATTGATATCAACTTCTGTTTTTATACGGCTCAGTGGCTTGCCAACTACCGAACAGACTAGACTCGTACGTAAAGTTGAAAACTTTTCTTTGAGACTCCGCAATAAAACACATTTATTGTTGTTTTATGAGTAGAATCTGCGTTTTATATCGTCCCGTCGTCATTTCGCCTTGTTATTGTTATTGAGATCATATTTTTTGAGGTTAAATACCATGCTTATGATGTCTATGAATAATAAATTGAAGTGCTGAACGAGGAAATGGGTTGCGTTTTCCCAAGCACTCTTTCGAAAGATTAATTCTGAGAACTGCTTGTTATACCTTTTATCTTAGTTTTTTTTTTCTGCAACGCTGTGTTCACTGGAATACTATAATATTCAAGATTGTGGCTCTAACCAAAGTAGAATAATAAAAATATCTACATATAGAAAAGAGGGCGTCAAAAACTTCGTCCACGTCTCTGTCCACAGGAATAGTGCTCAATAGGCTAGCAACATTACCACGTTGTGGTTGACAATGCTGATTCTTTGACCAAAAAATAGACCAGCCATCTGGTCACAGAAAGACTCGACCAACCGCTTGGTGTTATCCCAAAGAGATTGTGGTTTATTCTGCGAAGTCTTTAACGCGATTTGAATAAGGGGGAAATAATTAATTAGGCCCAGAAAGAGATGGCGGGACGAACCGACACCTTTCACGCTGATTGGCATATAACAGCACTGGATAGGGATAAGTGGAAAGAGGAAAGGGAACTTTTGACCAGCAGTGGGACACAAATGGCTGATAATAATAATAAATTTGACAGAAATTCCTATTTTTTCCTTATTTTAATCGCATTAGAAGTTAAGGAAAATAACCCTAATAGTCTTGTAATAGAAGGCTTCAAGTTTTCATAAAACTCCTTTGGACGAGAGAAAATCTCAATAAATGTTCCTTATTTCCAACAAAAACAGCTTAACTAGACTTTAATGAATATTTCATGCGATAATTAATTGCTTTCACATGTTGTAAGTCAGGTGGCGTCTCTAACCGCGACGCATAGGAAGGAAAGTTGTTTTGCAACTAGGAGTAGTTTGGCGTTGCGGTTTTTAGTGCGGGGCTGCGGGCTTAGTGTTCAAGAATGTTTAAATAAAAGGTCTTTGTTAATGAATTACTAGTTTATAATTGCCGTATTTATCATCTTCCTACCCTTGTCTAAATCTATTTGGGGTCGGCGCAACACGTTTTCTTCTTCCATTCTCCCCTGTCAGACGTCACGGCATCATTTACTCCTTTCTCTTTCATATCTGTCTTCACACAATCCATCATAATGGCCGTATTTAAAAAAAATATAAATCTAATAGGCTTGCCCCCTTACATGGGACTTAAACATAACTGGCGAAATGTGGGTGTACTATTAGGTACACCTCTGCCTAACGCTTCAAGGATTAAAGGCGTGATGTTATGTTAAAAATGTGCGTATTCGTCAAATGGCCAAAAAGTGTATTTCGATTTTTTTTTTTGAATGGTGAAGCTTTTCTTGTTTTGTTTTTTTTTAAGAACATTTTTGTATTAGTTTGTTAGAAATTTATATGAAAAATCAAGTTTTACTTAACACAGAAATCAAATCGTACTAACAAACAAACAACACTGAAAAATAATATACAGATCAAACAGAAAAAAATAAAAGCAAAACCTAACCATCCTTTATAAGATTTGCGCTATTCAATAGTCGGGACGCAAAATAAACATCATCAACTCACTATTTATGACCAGAACTAAGTAAACAACTACATAAATACCGTAAATGTATATAATGGAGGCTTGAAGCTCATAAACAAGTGTAATAAGAAGGAATAATGTCATTTGGGACACTCCAAAAAGTATTCATAGGACTTTTTATAATAAAAAGGAGAATGGACAAAGAAGGGAAAGGAAGGCATAAAGTGTCACGGTTTAAACACGAGTGCGGTAATAGTACTTTGAGTTTTCTTTTTAGTTTTGCTTGTAAATTTTCTGTGTTTGTTATATGACAGAAGCTTAAAACTCGAAACTAATGAGGTTTTATATTAGACCACAAGAGAACATGTAGTTTTGCTATTTGTGATTTTAAGTAAATTGAAATGTTGAGTATGAATGAAGATGGCTATAAGAGTAAAGGAAGACCAAAGAAACGATGTATGGACTGTTTGAAGGATGATATGGCTTGAAAGGAAGTGACTGCTGAGATGACGAGAAGTAGAGAGGTATGGAGGAAGAAGACATGCTGCGCCGAGTATAAATAATTTGGAATAAGGGCAGAAGAATGATGATATCGTCGCAATCACAAAGACAGCCTGCATCGTATAATTTGGGCTACGAAAATTATAATAATGGACACTGACGTTCGTTTATCCTCCTTCTTAGTATAAGATAAACCCATATTCTCCAAATCACTCTCTCAGGATGACGGAATCACTTAATTCCTCCCCCTCTTTTCCATAAAACCCCATCATGATTATAAGCAACTAAACGATTTATACTTCGTAAACGATGAGCCAAAAGAATAATTTTGGAGGTCCTAAATAAAAAAAAAGTCATGAAAACTCCCGCCCTATCTCCGAGGGATTGCGCGTAAATACTTTTAAGGGAATTTAAATTCGGATCAATCTCATTAAAGCTGACGACAGTTTACGAACTCTTATAAAAGTTTGCCTGTGTACTTTATTTAAAGTTTGTCCTTTGAATACCTTCGGAAAAAGGATTGGCTGAAAATTCACGGGCGTAACTTAGCCTCTGATTAAATTCATTGTTTAATTAGGTTCTGTGAGTAAGTGAGCTCTAATTACCTCAGAATTAGCACCGAGGTTTTCGTGGATAAAAAAATGGCAACATTTTATATGTCACAAGAGCACATAAAATTGGCTAATTAGCGTAATTGTTATATGGTACTTGTTTTTCATCAAAGAGTTCAGCGGAGCAAGTAAGGGCTAAAAATTCTCTCGACTGTGAACAGAATTAGCCTCATTTTGGATCGTGCGGCTTGAAGGTCAGTAAACAGGGTCTTTACGCAGGACTGCTACCGGTTTTAGGGTCGTTTATAATTATAATTAGCTTTTTTGATGTCACATAATTATGTTTACATGCGAGTATGTAATTGGGCTCGAATTTAAGCGTAATTAGTTTAAACATTTTTAGGAATTAGGCACAAGCTTTAGGTAGATTCTCTTTTTAATCAAATCCAATAATATAAGATATCAAAGCAAAGCAAAAGGCATATCAGGCATATAGGCATATAGGCATTATCATTGTAAAGCATAAGGTAAGCACCGTAAAGAGTAAACACAGAGCACGGAATTGCTGTGCCGGCTGCGTTTAAAGACAGCAGTACTCATTAAATTCGTTGCGTCGTAAATGCGTTGGACGCACAACTTCTGTTCAGGATATCTTCAAAGTTATCAGTTGCTATACCTACCTATGTCATTAATGTCGTAGTGCGAGTAAATGTAGAAAGTACCCAAGTATAATACCAAAACTAAAAAGAACATGAAAATCCATACAAGATACAATATACCGAACCTGAATACTCGAATACGAAACTCATTGGAGCAGAACTAATCGCTGATCCACTGAATTGTGAATGTTATTATTTAAAAAAAGTTCCCTTTACTACAGAATGTAAGCATGTATCATGGGACATGATAAAGGAACAATAGGAAACAAATGAGGTGTAAGTTATTCACTGTTCGCTACGTAATGGGTCGGGGTGGGTCCGATCAGCAGAAAGGAAGGGATATACGCCTTTTAATCTAAATTTATATTTTCTGACGGAGAATAGGCAAATAAAATTATTAGAATTGTATTGGATGGAGAGAGAAAAGATAATGTGAATAGAAACAACCTCGATTAAGACGTAACGGCTTCCGAAGTTGAGCCATAGTCTTGAAAGAAGGTTATAAAAAAATCTTGTAGGATACGTAACGAAATTTCGGTGACTTTGATTATTGTGATCAAGTCGATAAAAATTTTCTTCAATTATTTGATGAAATAAGAAACAACAAAATGGCAATTGTAATAGTAAGTAACCATAAAACATCAAAAAGCTGCAAAACTGAAAACAGGGACTGAGCAGGCCATGTCTACTGGATACCGGTAAAATTGCGATGACTCCCGATGTCCATCACCAACTTGTCACCAGTGGTGGACAGCGACACAATTTTTAAAAATAATTCTTGCTGTCCAGCAGTGGTGGCCAACAGAAATATTACAAATGTGTCTAAGGGGAATCATTTAAAAAAAAAAATTGTCTCAACCACCATCTGGTGGACAGCGAGAAAGTTGTGTCGCTGTCTACTCGCGGACATCGGGAATCATCGTAAAACTGTGCCCGTATAACAACGTCCTGAGATAAACGAAGTAGCGACGGGGTCGAGAAGACCTTGATCCTTATCGGTTATTGTGAAGAAGCATAACTTCAAGAAAAGTTCGGGCTCATAAAACAAAATATAAAGTACAGCTCATGAAATAAATTAAAACTCAACAAGAATTTCAACTACCTATTTCACTTAACAAAGAGATGAAATAACTGAAAGAAGCATCTGAACTGAGTGAGATTTCATATCTCAGTTAAACCAGTCGTCTCCAAGTACTTGGTTTTGTCTCGCGCGATTATTTTGCAACTTAAATTGAAGTTTGAGTTACTTTAACTTAGACGGGGAATTACCCATGCGATGAGGCGAGAGATGTAGATATCTTATAATATAAATTAAGAATTTGTTAAGGTATTTGGTTAACTAGGTGGGTTTTTAGAAGTGATCTTAACTTAGAAATAGATGTAGACAGTGTGTGGCTTGAGGTCCTCGGTACGATTCCCAGGTCGGGCAAAGTGTTATTGGATTTTTTCCTTCTGGTTGATGGCAATAGGCTGGCCCACTATTACTTGGGACTAAAACATAACTGGCGAAATATAGGTGCACTATTAGGTACACCTCTGTCTAAGCCTTCGGGGTTGTAGATGAAGACAATAAAAATACTTATTACGCAAGAAAGTTTTTTTGTTTCATCTTGTCCCACTGCTGGACGTAAGCCTCCTTTTTCTTTCCAAAACTCCCTTTTTATGCGATCTCTGGCCAGGTTTGCCCCGTTAACGTGATCAGAAATCAGTTATTAGGCACAAAGGACTTATTTTAGTGCTCTTCATTACAGATCGATATTTATCTATTAATTTAACACTTCAAGCACAAAGTACAGAAGCGGACTTAATGCCATAGGCATTTTCTACCAGTCAACCTTTGGGTGATGCAGAGACAAACAGTGGTAGGTGTATCTATCTGCAAAAAAAATAATTTATTACAAAGATAAACTACAAGGATATATAAAATCATACAGAAATCATACAGAAATATGTAAAGAAATACCTACGTAACGAAGAATATATACCTGTATAGCAACCAATTGTTACAGCTTCGAATAGTTTTGTCGTATTCTAAAGCTTCTTAGTGCAGCGCAGCATTCTTGTAACTAGAATATTCGCTCCTCAGTCGCACACAGGAAATTCTTTAGGTACTAGAATCTAGTACCTAAAGACTTTCCGTTACACACCACCGTAACATAAATTGAGGAGTTGACTAAAACTTGTGAAATATTTCATAACTTTTTAAATTCTTAGGTTTCTGTACTGTAAAGTTCAATGATGATCTTTGCTTAATCTGTTGCTTATGGCGTTTGATGAATATACGACAAATGAATGAGCAAACTATGATACCATAGTCAGTTTTTATATATTGCACAATAATGTAGGTGTAAAAATATAGGATAGTGATATAAAGGGTGTAAAAAGACCCTTAACGAAGCCGAAAGGCACATGTTCTCCTCGTCATTGCGATCATTTTTTTGTTCTGGACCATACCTGGGAACCTTCTTGTTAGGAGATATTGGGGGTCAAAGTTCTAACTTTGCCACAAGTTTTTTTTTTTAAATACATGTGTTTAATGTAAGTACTTTACTTTAAACACCTCCACGTTCCCCGTACTATTCAATCCATCCATCAGCACAATGTTTTAAGGGCGTTATATTGATTCCTACCGTAAAACGTGATTTTTCACCCCAAAAAAAAAAACGTTTCCCAGCAATAATTTTTGCGTAAAGTTACTTAGTTTGATGTACAGAATGTTTGGTTGACGGCTTCGTGAAGGGTCCGTTAACACCCTGTATTACATTCAAAGACATTCAAATATTTACGTGCGATAGATGGGACATAACGATGAAAATCGTAATCCAATACTTGTTACTACTTAGTAAAAAGTCGCTCTGTTTAGTGACATACGCCCGCTTGTCTTGCGCGGCAACGTTCGTGTATCAAAATCGAAAATGTTCGAACTCAAAGTTGTATGAAAATACTAGCTTATGAGTCTTCGCCCACGTCGAGTTCGGTAATCGTCCCACGGGATCGCACTACCGGGATACAAAGTATCCTATGTGTTAATCTAGGTTATAACTTATCTGATTGCCTAATATCATCCAAATCCGGTCAGTAGTTTTTGCGTGAAAGAGTAACAAACATCCATCCTCACAAACTTTCGCATTTATAATATTAATAGGAAGTAGGATTCCCAATGTCCGCTCAATGATGCTTTTAAATCTATTTGATTTCATTACTCTACGAGACTTATGTTCACAATATCAGAATTTTCATCTATCCGAAAGGTTTTCGCCCGGCTTTCCAATGCAGAAAAACCTACGAGATTTTCACTCCATTTGCTTTTCTTTCTCCGCACAAAAGCACATCGGTTCCCCTACGCAACAATAAGTTTTATGTGCCAGTGCAGGGTTGCAGGGTATTTTATCAATTAGTCCCGACTGACCATTGCGACGTTGTGACTCAGACGACCCCGCGCCAAACAGATTTCTTTTGAAGTTGGTTTCCAGTAAATTTGGCACGGATCCTTTTGACTTGCGTGCTGGTGCAAGTCAGGAGGTGCAAGTGTTTTAATAAAAATTGTCTAGTTAAAGTTTATTTATAAAAAGCTTTTAGTTTTCGGTACCAAGTTTTTAATTGATGTTTGTGACTCACGAAACGCTATGGAAATTAATAAATGTTTTTTTTAATATAATTTTAGACGATTTTAAATTGAGAATCTGTGAAACATGGTGTAGCTTTTTTTGCCAGATACCTATACAACACGATAATTGCGAAACACATTCAAAATTCCTAATGCCCAATTTTGAAAACCTAATTCGTTGCGTTATTTACTTTGTTGAGCTGACGAATCTTTCAAACATATGAAGCAATGAATTACAAGTTTCTTTCAAGATCCTTTGGATTGCGATAGAAAATGTAAATTTCTATTAAGGTCCAGTTCTCGTCATGTAAAAAATGTGGGGGACGACTGTTAGAACTGGTCACCTAATTCTCCCCGTACATTAGGTACGTACACACGGCGGCACATCAAGCCCTACATAACCTGACTTTGTTTTGTATGAGCTTATCGTACGATGAGAGATCAGCTCAATTTGGTTTTCATAGCACGACCGACCGCCGTGCGTACTCATAAAAAAAATATAAAAAAATTCTCTCACACCACAACCAAATGAAACTATTTTCAATTTTGTATTAACAAAAATATTAATTTATTTAAATGAATAAAGTCAATCATAAAAAATCAAAGCCTACCGCTCAAGCGTATTACTTGTGCCAAAGGCATTAAGTCAGGAGACGTAAAAGCCTTTTTTTCTATTCAATAATAATTATAGTCAGTCTAGTGGAAATTATTACGGAAACATTCTAGTATGTTCTTCGTTTAGATAGAGTTGTATAAAACTTCATGGTTAGGTTGAGTAAAGGGCATTTCATTTTGAGGATTTTGTCATGGAGAAGAAGGAACAGTATTCAACAAGATTAAAAATATATATTTAATTCGAAAAATAATAAAAGTAGATCTAAATAAGATAGTTTAGAATTTACGATGGAAGACCTATACCTAGACCTAGATCTATATGATCTCGGGTTGACTGGAGAATGCGGGTGGATGGAAAATAAATTGTTAAGAGCTAACAAATCTATCTCCACTCTTTCTTTGTCTTTTGCTACGCGCATTACTGGAACTCGACAATAAATCACGGCAAAACACACTCACCAGGTTTTGTGGAGAATATCGGGAGCTCAAAATAATGAACAATCACGGAAGATATCCCGTAAGTGACAGTATAAGTTTAGTTGTAAATCGTGAAAGCCTAAAACAGTGTACGATGGAAGAATCCAAAATTACACTCTGGACACGGACACCTCCAATAGAGGAGCTCGTGGCTAAATAATAACAGCAGCTCGGATCGATTTTCAGGTTAAACCGCGCTTGCCTGGGTTGCTGATGGATGTGTGACCAACCATTACATATCGAGTATCCTCTGTGCCTCGGAAAGCACATTAAGCCGTTGGCCCCGGCTGTCAATTGTAGATCTTTAACAGTCGTTTTAGTAGTCAGTGACCCGATAGTCTAACAACCGGTCTTACCAAGGGGGATCGTATTATCTAGTAGTAACAGGTTGTGTAGGGTTGTGGAGGTCAAATAGGCAGTCGCAATCGGTTAGGCTGGAAGCCGACCCCAACATAGTTGGGAAAAAGCTAAGCAGGTGATGATGATGATGACACGGACACCTTTAAAAAAATACTTACTGGAGTATCTATCAGTATCCGTATCCGCAGCCATGTTAACGATTGGTCCATTTGACCGATCCTTAACATTACAATAACCATAAGATAATAATATGTAATTTTATTATATATTATGTTATATTTCCTTTATTTATTTTATACATATTAAATTCATTTTTAAATATTCTAATTTAAACAATATTAAAAAAACATTTAAAAATATAAAAATAGTGGTCTTCCGGTATCGGGAGCAGGGTCCAAGCTACCGGTGGTTAGGACTCCAGAGACAGGAACCTCCTCACAATGCGAGGAGTACTGCCTTCTGAGTTAGGCCCTTGATCCAACCGCCTAAGGAGAGCCTCGAGAGATGGTCGTCGAGCCTCTTGACTATAAGGCCATTGGCCGTCACGACGATCGGCACAATGATAGCCGAGTTCACGGTATAGTTAATAGTTCAGTTCATCTTTTTATATTATATTTATAATTATAAAAAGATTAAATTGTTCTCGATAAAATAATTTCAATCCAATAACATTTTCACAAGTTTTTATTTAACATCTGTATATTAACTTACCAACGTCTAAATATCTCTCAATTTCACACAGAATAACTGAAATTCAATACAATAATATATAAAATAAAATAAAACGCAATAAAATTCTGTATCGGAGGCCGCCACGCGACTCAAGGGGCTCAATATTTTACGACATTGGTTCTAAAAAGGGTCCTCCATACCAATAAATGGACTATACCTATATTTTTATAGATTTTCGTACTAAACGTTTCTTATTTCACACGTACCGTAGTAAATTGCAATATTATTTTTATGTGAAGCTTACTCTTCGAGGACATTATCATGAATTTTTATTTGGGCTTAGTAAAATTATTTTCAGTCGGGTTCTTCGAAGTTTATGATAGCGCCATCTAGTACGGGTTAAAATAACTATTAGTTTAATAACATTACATCGCGCCTGTAATCTCCGAAGAGTTTGGCTTACATCAACTTTTCGCAAGTTATCTTTAAGACCTATTTAACCCTTAATTGGTCGCACCTAAAAAGTTACGTATACGGTCACGTGGGCTGCGTGACCGTATACGTATACACCCCGATCACATAAATCAAATACGACATACATGCAAAATCACGATTATACTCGATACTTGATCATGGGCTGCGGGACGGTTCGAAAGAGATACCGTGGCCCTGGAACACAAAGGGCAAAGAAGGAACATGAATGGGTTTTAGTCAGTACAAGTCTGACACTCCCTTCCGCTCCGCCCAGAGTAGGGGGGGGGGGGGGAATTTGATGATTTCCAAACCGAAAAAAAAAATAAAACTTGATCATAAAGGACATGTAGTTTTATGACGCTATAATAAAATAATAATAAAAAGTTTCTTTCGGAACCAAAAACACAAGACAAGGTACAATATGTAGACGCCCTGGGCGTCGGGGGTCACGTGGTGGTTTCCGACCACCGTAGGCGCTGGCCTGTGGACGGCGAGTTATGGGCTAGCTCGCCGTCCGGCCGTCTTATGACGACGGGCCGTGTCGACGGCGCGTTCGTGTTCCACGCGCGCCTCAAAGAGATGTCAGCAATCAAGTAGGGGTCCGCATGGGCCAACGCCTGCCGGGGCTGCGGGACTGTTCGAAAGAGATACCGTGGCCCTGGAACATAACGGGCAAAGAAGGAACATGGATGGGTTTTAGTCAGTACAAGTCTGACACTCCCCTCCGCTCCGCCCAGAGTGGGGGGGGTCATTTGATGATTTCCCATCCGGAAAAAAAAAAAAAAAAAAAGGTACAATATGTAAAACGATGGTAGCTGCAAAAGTAGAAACTGTAGCGCGGCTACCAACGCCCTTCCCCAAAACAAATTGGAATGATGTTCCATTAGTTAATTTAGATTTAGATTTAATTAGTTAATGATAAAAACAAATAATAAGATAAAACAAAAACAAAAATAGGGTAAATACCTGTGTGGGAGAGTGTTAATGAGGTGCGCATGGGGTGTATGTGGCAATGAGTGTTGAGTGTGGTATGTGGTTTTGTTGGGGTGTGTGAGGGAGTCTTGAAAAAATTCAGAATTTAAAAAGTTCGAAACCTTTATGGATGCGCTGGGGTGTGTAATACCCCACGCGACCAATTAAGGGTTAATAGGGGCGAACCTGTTAATATTATTGCGAAACTATGTGCATGCTATGCAGCGTGTACCAAAAAGGTGTAGTCACATTTAAGGGCCAGATTCAGACCATCAAACTGAACATTTTTTTTCATAAAGTCAACATCGAAATTGCCAAAAATTAATCAGCTGTCCCATTCAAAATCTTCAATCCTACGTACTCGACCTAAATGTATGGAACAACGGATATTTTGCACCCCATTCATTGAAGTATCAATGCACTGTTGGAATTGAAAATCCCATAGTGCAAGGAAACAACAGGCGTTTATGTCATAAGTAAAAATACATAACATAACATTACGCCTGTAATCCCCGAAGTGTTACGCAGAGGTACCTGATAGTACTCCAACATTACTCCAGTTCTATGTTTTAAGTCCCATGTAATTGATGGCGTTGCGTTGGAAGGCCTCCCACTAGGTGGACCGATGACCTGGTAAAGGTTGCAGGGATCCGCTGGATGCGAGACGCACGGGACCGGTCAATGTGGCGACACTTGGGGGAGGCCTATGTCCAGCAGTGGACGTCTTTCGGCTGAAATGATGATGATGATGAAATGATGGCGAGTCTACAGCCAACCGGGCACAAATACAGACTCCGTGGCTGCTACTGAGAAATTCCTGATAGAAAAATCCAAGAATACTTTGCCCAACCTGGAAATAGAACCCAGGACCTCATGCTCAGCGGTCCCACTTGAGACCAGCCAAAAAAGCAGTAAGAAAAATTTTAAAAGAAAAAAAACCGGCCAAGTCGGACTCGCGTGAAGGGTTCCGTACCATTGTAGTAGGCGAGCATCCTTTAATTTTTATTTATTTTCATTATTTGTTGTTATTGCTTTCTTAGAGAACTATAAAGAACTACATTTTGTATTTTTTTTTCAAAATTTTCGGCTCTGTAGTTTTGGAGTTAAGGGGGATCAATTTTCGCCTATTTTCTCAAATAATTTCAAAACTATTTATCTCCAAATTATAAAAAAATATAATTGAGATGCTTGCAATGAGCCCTTTCATTTGATATGTAACGCGATATAGTTTGCAAAACTTTTTTTAAAATTTCCTAATTTACCCCCCAAAAGTGGCATCATGTTTAAAATTCATTAATTTACGTTACACGTCCGTTTTTGGGTCACTGACTTACATATCTTATCAAATTTTAACTCAATCGGTCCAGTGGTTTCGTAGTCAATTGGCTGTGACAGACAGACAGACATGCAAGTGATCCTAGAAGGGTTCCGATTTTTCCTTTTGAGGTACGGAACCCTAAAAAATAAAACTGCTACCTACACGATAAACTAACACTAGACAGAATTTTGGACGACGTTCACAAAAATAAAAGCAGCAATCATTCCAAATAAGTACATTTATATTCCGGTGTAGGAGAAACTACAAGATCTTGGCACAATTTTTGTATGAATCATATTTCGCAAAACAGGGCGCGGATGCAGTGCATATAAAACCATATTTTATACAAAAACATTACAGGGTGACTGGGTATTTGAACTTCTATGATGTATGATTGCACAACATTGTGTAAATTGTATTTTTACTCACATTTCACAATACTGTGTCATTGTTGCGCAAATTGTGTAATTGTTGAGCAATACCCTTTTCTTTGTTAACTTGGGTGAGCAATTTTGTTGTTTCATTGTGAAATATAGGAGACCCATTCAAGGAGGTTCTTATTAAAAGAACCACATTTGCATTACAAACTTTAACAGGACCTGATTCATCCTTGTACAAAAATAGAGTTCAAAGAACTCGATTTTTTTCTAACTATGCTCAGACATTTACCGGATATTAAAAAGTGTAGGTAAACTAAGGAAAATCAACTAAGTTAATACCTTAGACAAACACTTTTTTGTATTAATAGCGAAGTCTCACAAACGTGTGTAATCCGATAAGCAGAATTTCAATTTATCGACTAACAACTGTAACACTTTAGCCGTAGTGTTGAAATTTCTATGGCTCTTGTAGTCGTAATATTATCAGAAGTCGACACTTAACGATGACTCACGTCGAATGAAGGTATATAAAGCCTCTCAACGACTGTTACGTGCCATAAACTAGTCGACGGCTTACGTTGATAGTCCCACAATTTTTCCTCAAAATGCGAGTTAAGTGCAATCGTTTTGGCCCAGAAATGTGCGATTTTTCCGGGATCAGTAATGAAAAACAAGAGATGTTGAGGATGTTGGTCGAGTATTTGCCGTTGGACATTAAAAAGCAGTCACATCATGGGAAGTTCGGTCGCAATTTTGGAAGACGTGAACGTTACTGTCGTGCAATGCTTAGTGGGTGGCCACAACGCCATCACGGGCCACATGGCCATCACGGGCCACATGGACATCACAGGCCACATGGACATCACGGGCCTCATGGCCATCACGGAAAACATGGCCACCATGGACCACGCGGCCATCATGGACCACACGGCCATCATGGACCACACGGCCACCGTGGACCACACTGCCATCGAGGTCGTCACGGCCTGCATGGTCCAAACAGTGGGAAATTCTGGGCACAATGGACAGTCGACCTAACCTGCGATGAATCAAGCGACAGCTCTGACAATGCCGTCGTCAATGAACCTAGTCGTAATCCTTCGCCTCCTCCAAATGAGACAGCAACAACCAATCAGGAGCAAGAAGCTGACACCAACAAAAATAGCTGTTGTAAATGTAAGTGTTCCCGATTTAGAAAACATGGTGGGCGCTTTGGACGAAAGAAGCTTCAAAAGAGTAACCAAGTCCCCGAAAATTCTTGCCAAACTGATGAACATATGGAAGAGCCACAAGATAATTTGACAGGCATGGTGGAAAATGTTACCATTGAAAACGCTGAATGAAAACAATTGAAGGTCGCAAAAACAATTGAAGTGCAATTGAAGGATCTGTGACGCTCGCTGGGGTTTTTACCATAAGATAATGATGCTATTTTGCGGTGTAGGACGTAGGTATTTCTTTTTTTTTTTATTTCTTTTTTATCGTAGATTCAGATGATGAATGAGGTTTCTTGTGCCTTTAAGATAATCGCCATATTTATCTTAATTTTCTTGATGGATGGCATTTTAATTTTTAATCTTTGTAATGGTAACGGTATTTTGTTTTGATTTTTTATAATATTGTTTAAACTACGTATATTTTAGCTTTACCTTTTAGTATTTTTACCTATTAGGTAATTATGTAACTATGTTAACAGGTAGATATTAGGATTTTTCTAGGTGAGGGATTTAAAAACTGTTTTAGTGTATTTTTGATTCTATTTAACCATTGTGTTTATTTTTATTTTTAGCGCTAAGTATAGCAATTTATAATGATGATTAGAGCAATTTGATATTGCTCTAAGAGAAGGAAATATAAGTACTTTGCAAAACATGGAAATTAATAGCAATGCGATGTAATAGCGAAGGAAGGTAACAAAGTGGTAATGTCTTTACCGATGATAATGAATTACACAAGAAATATTTATCAATATGAAATTAATAATACTACAGACTACAGGTATGACTAAACAGTGAATAAATATTTATGACAATAAATGTCAGGTAAGGTTAAACATATTTTCCTAATAAACGTATTTACGCAGATGATCGTGGAGTTTCATTTAAAATGCTCGTGTTTACATCTTACAGGAACCTGTAACAGGATAGATAACTTTTCTCAAGGTAGTGTCAGCTGCCAGTCTAACCGGATACCAGTATTTTAATCGAAGCGACTGTCTACCTGACCGCCACAACCCTGATGAAAACGATAACCTGTGGTAAGCCTGGCTGTCAGACTGTCAAAGATCTACAAATGACGGCTTGGACTAATGGTCTAACATTTATAACCTTAGCATCAAGCAGACAGCGATGCAAGTAATATAAAATGCTGTGTATAGGTTCCTCTACATAGACTAAGTATGTCTCGTAAAAGCAGTATAATGTAAGTATACTACCACAATTATTACTAGACCAATTTGAAAGGTAATACGGTCCAAGACAGGCGTCGCCGATGTTGGCAATAAGTCTGCAAATGTCTGGTTGAAATGGGACTGGGCGGGTCACGTTTCTAGGATGTAGACGGACAGATGAGCCAAGATAGTCACACAGTGGGTGCCTGAGGACGGCCGTCGTAACCGAGGCAGGCCCAAGAAACGCTCGTTTAGTCCACTCTCGGCCCCTCGACCCCCAAAAAATAATGTGGCATCTGGACGCCTAACTATAGTTTATTCTGGACCCTTGGGCGTTTGTAAAGGTTGGTCTATAAAGTACGGTATACGGTTATCTACTGCCAATGATGCTGAATTTGATAATTTACCCCATAAACATTAACGTTAATGGCTAACTGGAAGTATTGGTATTACTCGTACTATATAACTCTAACTATTGGAAAATAGATGTGATGATACTTTCTCCATAGATGAGATCAGCGATAACAATGTAGTTTGAAGTAAATGAATAAACTTATATTGTAAGTCCTTCTTAGCTAAGATGACATCAACTTGAAGGGGAACATTTTAGGGGAATTTTTCATGTTTTTTTTTTTAATAAGCCCTGTATCACCTGGGCAAATGCCTCCCATATTCATTTCCAGTTTTGCCCTCTGATTGGTCTTCTCCAACCTCAACCAGGAACGAGTCCAAATCGTCAGGCCAGAGTTGCTCGAGCCTGCTTCGGTGACGACGACGATAAATTTTAACATTGAAAAGTGTGAAATCTCAACCTAAATTGTATAATTTACTTTTGATTATAGTTTGAAATGGTAAAATGTTACAATTACAGGAAAATACATTAAAGATATCTAATAATCAATACACATAATATAGCTAGATTATTATCGAAATCATTCAGATAATATAAATAATCTATATTGTACTAGAAATGGTAAACAAACAGAACAGATAAGATAAAACACAGCGCTATAGATCGACCGCTTTAATAAGTCCTCGCGAAGGTATCACTTTAAATGGAATATTCTGAAAGTTGATCACGTATTGGTTCAATTATTATCGTAATGCCTACGTGAATTATGGTTATTTTAAAGCAAATAACTTGTTGGATATTGTTAGGACTTTGTGGACTCATAGTGTGCCTTTGATAGGTCAAAGTGGAGGACTCATTAAAGCGGTCGGTCGATAGGTAAATATGTCACACAGTCATACTATAACTGATAACTGTATCTGAGTATCAGTAAAAACCCAATGAGTATACCTATGGCATTAAATATATTGCGCACAAAATTCAGCTATGCGAACTACGCTCGCTGATGCATAAGACATACAATCGATTGAAGTGCGCAGGTGTGATAAAGTCCTTATTAGATAGGTACAGAACAAAAGTGAGGTCACTGATTACTGGAATCTCTCTTCTTTTCTCTAAAGAGTAAAATTAATTGCACTATGCATTTTATGACTGAGCTGCATAGTTATGCGATCTTACCTACAAGTTGTCTAAGATTTGTCAACAGAGTGAATTTTACAAGTGTGCTTGGATGGACTAGTCCGATACTATAAGGAATAGCGAAAAATACTCCAAGGAGACGGGCCCATTGGATTTTTGAAAAATAAAATATTCGTAGCCAGGAATCGGACCCATTGATTTTGGAAAAAATAACACAATATTATACTCTATTTATTACACAATTCGTTAGTATCGCTAATAGGTATATTGGAAGTAAAGACACACGGCAAAGTAAAGGAGAGAGCTAGTTTTTATAAAAATACTGGTTCATATTTCATGTAAAAATCCGATGATGCTGTTTTATTTTTCATCAACGTGGGGTTTGAGACCCCTTTGAGGATTGCTATTCCTAATATTTTCGGATATAACCATTAAAAAAATTACCCTGTACATGAAGATACGAATTCTCTAAAACGTGGATATAATTTTGTTAAAAATACAAATACGGAGCGGCTGATTAACATTACACACTCACACACACAATCACACACACCAAAACACACACACACACACACATGAAAAACAAACATTTAGTCATCATCAAGCTACACGTTCCAGGAACGCTGCAGTCGCATTACACGTAGCCTATACAGCGCAAGAGCAATTAATACTGGCAATGTATTTTATCTGCCTTTATATAATGTCACATAATATAATATAATAACTTTGTAAGTAAACATACGATCAAATGCAAACGCCTACAGCAATTGCATTTATTGATAGAAATGTTTGCACAGTCAAGGTCTTTGATCCGTCCATGACTGCATCCGTTTATTTATTGCAATGTGACGTCAGAATGATCGTGTATGATGGATGTCTGATGAATAAAAGATTAGCATAACGTGATAAACTATGGAATAAGTTTACTAAAGACTCCAAAATCATTTTCATCATTTTCGTTTATGACAGATTTAAACAAAAAAAAAAAACCGTCCAATTGCGAGTCGGACTCGCGCATGAAGGGTTTCGTACCATCGTAGAAGGGTAAGCCCCTTTAATTTTTTTGTTGTTATATCGGCTAGGTATTGGGGTTCCGTACCCGATGGTTACCCTTCGGGTACGGAACCCTGAAAAAATTAGGTTTCCGTTATTTTATAGGTATCCGGATAAATGAATTAGGTCTCCGAGGATCCGAGTTAAACCCTTGGGGACAATTAGATATTAGAAAGTAAAAACGTCGGTAAAAAGCAAAATCCCACTGTATCTTTATATTCTAAATACTATTTAATTTTCAATATTTTATACGCAAACCCTGCGTAGGGAACATAGCTGTTTTTGACTATTTAATTTGTCTGGGAATTTTAAATTAGCTGGCTTCAACTTCACTACAGAAATTTTATTCAGTAACTAAATATTGCTTACTACTTTAATGTATGTTCCAGTTTTTAATAATTCGTCTGCTTTTCGTGTGGTGCCTTACATGAATGAATCTGACAATAGTAACAGATTTCAATCCTTCTACCTAAGTGATATTATCGTTTTTTTTTGCCATATCTTTTATCACACATAAGATAAATAAATTCTTTATTTCAATACAGTGACAAAGTTTTTACAGACATCTTAAGATACAACATACAAACATGATGTCCCTCAGACAGGTCCCCTGGCTCTCAAACTAGGTTTTCACCTGTGACTTGGAAAACAGTGTTTTTCCATTAAAAAGTCATTATGGTAATGTCCTAACTCGCACATAGTGAAAATGTGGAACAGTAAATATATTGATCATTACACATTGACATATCGTCGGGGATAGTTCAAATCTACCATACGTAAAGTGCGCGTATCTGCACTACGTGTAGGTTTACAGGGGAAGGTTATAAGTTTATTCTTTGAAAGCGGTTCACTGCCAACTCTAAAAACTCTTCTTACAACTGCAAAGTTCAGGTTATCCATCACAGGCCGTCGGCCATGTCATTTGAGTTAAGCCGTGAATAGCTATGCGACAGAACCCTCAGGGCAAGAGCTCGCATGAGTAATTTTCTTAAAAACAGTTTGGTTGCTACTAAACCAAGCTTATTAAGTATAAAAAAAAAAAATTACCATTAAAGGTATTAGTCGGAGAAGGCAAAAGATAAATAAAATTGGAATGCCATAGGCAGGCCTTTACCCCGCAGTGAGAAAGAACAGGCTGATAAAATAAGTATTTGTAAATGGTGAATACCAAAATAACGAATCTAACCTAACATAATAACTTTACCATATTAAATTCATCTTGGGAACCAAATAAATTTTTACTATGCCTTCCAAGATCCTGGGCTTTTTATATCCAACCGACCAAACAATAGAAAAATAAAATTATTAATTAAAAAAAAAAAAAACTTATTTTCGAATTTTTAGTTTTGTTGTATTCTGTACATTTCTGATACCGCATCATTATATTATGCTATTCACCGTTGAGGAGTGTCTTCATGAAAAGACAATCCTGGCTGTAGGTCAAATACGATAGATTTTATGTTTATTGATCAAAATTGAACGCGTATCTATCAAAGTTTCGTGTCTGGTCTATGAACCATTGAGGAGTTCGCTCGTGAGAAGACCATTTTGACTGCAGGATAAGGTCATGATAAAAATCATCTATATCTATCAAAATTAAACGCGTATACAAAGTTTCGTGACCGCGCTATTACCGTTGAGGAGTTCTCTCGTAAGGCGACGATCCTGGCTGCAGGACTAAGTAATGTTTATCATAAAAATGTATTGTCACCTGATCAAAAGGTGTGTGCAAAATTTCAGCTCAATCGGTATCAGGGAACTAGTTTAAAATTCAGTTGCAAGATTTGACCAATACTTACTAACAAGGGAAGTTAAATACAAGCATATTTTAATCATATAAAAATACGCAATAAATTATCTAGTAAAATACAATATAAATTTGAACAGCGAATGCATTCATAATTTAAATTTTGATGTGAGAAAAAAAACGGCGCAAATTTAGCCATAGATCAGTCTGTGCTGTTTGTTATGTCGGTTTTAGTCCCTACAATTTATGAAAAACTATTAAAATTACCAATATAAAACTTAAAAAAAATATTATTGTATTTATTTATTCTATTTTACGCTTAAAACAGAATTATTTTAATTTCCATCTATCGATTTTTTCAATTCCATAATTTAATTTCTCGATTATCGAAATTTTCAAAAAACGAATCGATTGAAACAATCGTTTCCACACATCACAATAATTTAAAAAAAAAAGGTCGTCAATTTCGAATACAAATTTGAGGAGTCGTAATGAATATTACGAGTTATTGGTCCCGTATTAGTAAATTACGCTAAGATCTGGGCATTCTCATGTTCTTTATAATATTTGTCATATTTGTTATCGAATCTATACGCTTCTGTGTGATGTAATGTGAAAAATAAAAAGGTAAACACCACGATTGGCGCGAAACTTCGACTTTAGATATCATAACTCATCATTACCACTGCTTATTTAAATTGAACTATGGATTAATTCGTCACATAATTTAATAATGAGTCAATCATTCTTAACATAGTGGAGCTTGGATGTCCGAATAGCACAATTTTTATGATTTTTAGCCTCGGCCAGCACTGACGTCAAAATGGCGATGACCGTATTTATGCACTTGGATTTTTAAAGGGTAAATTAAAAAACTTGCGCGCTAAATACAGAAGTTTTAATGGCGAAAACATATGAACTTTTTATCCAACTCTCTTAATTAACGCACACTCATAGTATTTGATAATCAGAATATTAAATATTTACATAAATAATGAGGATGACGTATGACTTAAACGCTAGACCCCTTCGGGGGCCGGTGCCAATCCAGCGGAGGTTTGAGTGTCAGACCCCCAAAGGGGCCCGTACCGAACTTTATGGTTAAGTGTAAATTAAACTAAAACACCATCAATCATAACATTGCTCTTTCATTTGTTTCAGGCGGAGTTAGTAGCAGTCGAAGGCAAAGAGATAGAGACCCACTATGTCTTGGCGCGCGAAAGGATCCGCCGATGGAACTCGACGTCCAAATGTTATCTCCTAGTGGAAAACTTGCCGACACCTCTCCAGGTAGGATATTAATAGTTGTACCTAACGAAACGAGGTACTAACTTGGTTGTAAGTTAAATAGTTTATGTACCTACTAGGTTTGTGGAGTAAGTTTTGCACCTAGACTCAGCAGTTTACGTTTGTGTTTCGAAGATTGTGTGAACAGAAGTTGATAACTGTTTCGTTTTATACGTAGTTAGTTTTGTAACTGATGTCAGAAATCTGACGAAATCTTACTAATGTCAGAGGTCCTCAGATGTCTTAATAGGGATGATTCCAAAGTAAAAAAAATAAATGATTATATTTAGTCAGTCAGTTAGAATTTTATTATCGAAAAATAGTGGATACGTATTTTTTATTTTATCAAATCAGTAAAAATTGATGAAGATAAAACGTATAAAATATCGAAGTGAGGGCTTGTGACGTCACTTTCCGGTAAAAAATGTACCGAAATGAGATGTCACACGAGTTTTCATCTTCATTTTTTGTTTACGTGAAAAAAAAGGACCCGTACAAGAAATCTATCTTACGGACTTATTAGATTTTTTTGGTCATCTACCCTATTATTCTATAGACATAAGTAAAGAAAAATTGTTTGTCCTTCACAAATAAGAAAAACATACAAGTAGCCAGAAGCCTAATATTTGACAAATAATAACAGGTAGGTACTTATTTTCAACCCATGTTCATCACAACTAAGATGGGCTTAGCTTTCAAACTGTATTTTCTTCTTTTTCAAATGAATCTGAATATCAGTTCACGTGTATATTTTACAGTGATCTGACTGGCCTCACATTGAATTTCTAAAGAAATATGTTGGGATGTCAAGCTCCTGTATCGTGTAGCATTTTTTAAATTAAATCGTACCAACCTATTTTTCTTTTGTCTTGTAATAATTATATTTATGTAACTAATATTTGCACGCCACACGTGGCAGAATATGATGAGACCACTGATTAAACTTAAGATCACATAATGTACCACATTCTAACAAAAAATGAATTTGAATTTGCGCGATATAATACATTGATTTAATCTTGTTATTTGTAAACAAAAATTGTTACACAGTTCCAGAAAAGAGCTGTGTAACAATTTTGGTTTACAAAAAAACTATTAATACCTATTGCTTTTGATTTATTAATATTGCTTTATCTGTGGGTATAGCGGTAACGATGCACGTAATTAACCAACACAAGGGTGTTGGTAAATGGTGCATTGAAGGACCTTCCAAAAACTAACATAAAATACCACATTTCCACTAGTAATTAGTCACCAAACTGACCATTAATTCCATCAGGCGGGCGGCATAGCGAGTGCAAGCGTGTGGTCTTCGTGCGGTTGTCGGCAGCGGTTGCTGGCCGCAGTCACTAGCGGTGGTCGCGCCGTGCATTGGGCCGCCGTGCCCGCTCCGCCGGCGAACGACTCCGATCTCTGCCGTTTTAATTATACGTGAGTAATTGGAAGTTTTTTTTTTTGTATTTTTAATGGTTATTACGGTTATTTTGAATGCGGTTTTATATGCGGAAGGTGAATGTATCGCGAATATATCTGCAATGTGATTTTGTGGTTAGTGGGCTTAGACCGAACGGACGAGCTCTTTCTTTCTTTTCTTTTTTTAAATTGTATTTAAAAAAAAAGTTGTAAAAAAGTTGAAACTTTGACCTCCAATATCTCCGTTACTAGAAGGTTCCCAGGTATGGTCCAAAACAAAAAAAATATCACAATGATGCACAAATGCCATTTTTACAACCATTAGTTACTTTTTTCTTTAAATATAAATGCTGAAATCTTCATCCAGCAAAATACTCATTTGACACTGAAACGATAACAACAGAACCGCACTTTTACTGTCGGTACGTTTATTTCCTACTGAACAAAATTAAATTAAGGATTATTTTGAGTTTAACTTTCAATTTGACTGCATTTCAAATCCTTTACAACGTCCTCGTAAAAGTGGAATAGTCCATAAACTTGGTTTTATTTCAACGGTACTCATTAAATGTACAATCCTATTCCAATCGGAGTCCTTCGTTGTTCTTCGGAAAACTCATTTGGTTGGTCTATCGAAGATCCTTTGAATATTGGCTCTGAAAGCCTCGAGACAGACTTGAATTGAACTGATCTTGTCTCTTTTGAAATAGTCTAGATTTATCTCAAAAGGTTTTGGTAGGTTGTCGTCTTCTGTGCAACCTGTTTACTCTGATGTTACGGTAATTTTGGGATCGGTTACTTTAGGTGATTTGTGTTTCAGAGTAAAATAAAATAAAAGAAAAACATGAAACATACAGGGTGTTATCGACATGGATACGCTCACTAATATTATTAATTCAGAGGGTATATGGTTCTAGATCTAGACCCACAAGAATTGAAATAATCAGCTGTTTCATACAGAAGTGCATTACCTACACAGTCAAAATGTATGTAACAGTTGATTTTTCGTCGATGTTCCATACCCGTGTTTATGCGCTGATATAGATAATTCTGAAGTCTGAACTTAAAGCAACTCTTTGAAAATGAAATCTTTATTTGTAGACATAGGTTATACAGGGGTGTTACAAATAAATATAATATAGCGAGTCCATAGACTATGTTTTGCGTTGAAGCGTACAAATTAAATCAATGCTTATAATCAATTTCTATGAAAATTCAATATAACAAAAGAGTACACAATGTCAGAACGATAAAAAAATAAATAATACAATAGGTTTATGTCACATAATTATAGGGGTATCAATTTGATTTTAATAGTATGTATAATTTAATAGAAAGTTAACTCAATATAATAAAACATAATATGTAGCAGGTCTAGTATCTTTCATTTAAATAAGCGTTAATTGTGTAATAACTAGAAATTCGTTTAAACATTTTTTGAGTCGCACGGGACCGGTCAATGTGGTGACACTTGGGGGAGGCCTATGTCCAGCAGTGGACGTCTTTCGGCTGAAATGAAGATGATGATGTTTTTTTGAACAGACCTTTAATAGACCAGGCACAAGACATAATATATGTGAAAAGACTGCGGTTGCACGATAATCCAATTCCAGAATAATCAAGTTTTTTTTACGAAAAATTCAATCCACTAGCAATAATTAAGGAAGCACTGCAATAAGTTATCCATAAACATTCATTTCGCGTGGCTTTCGATAATTAGCCACAGAAAAATCCATTAAAAACATTATGGCCGGATCGTTAAAAAGGACTGATAAAGTTCAGGCAATTAAAGAGATGAAGTGTTTTCTCAATGAACTTAATTATGCAATGAAAATAGGTTAAGTATTTATTGAGGTCAGCCTGTATTTTGGGATGGGTAAGTTTGAGTGCTCTTACTAAAACATTTTGATGCGAGAACAATACGTTTTTAATGTAATTGTTCTTAATCCTACTTTTAGTTATATTTTCAATAACTATGGCATGTTGTTATTAAACAATATTCATAACTAACTTTTGCCCGCGACTTCGCTCGCGTAGATTTGTTAATTAAACTCTTAAAACTACTAAAGTTTCTATGATAATATAATTCAATCATGATTCGAAAGACACGTGGCGCCATCTATTATCATAAGAACGTTATTATTATTTTTCCTCGGGAACTATAATTTTTTTCGGGATGAAAGGTATTATGTCCGTTTCTGTATGTTTATGATTGGTTTTTATGATTATGTGTGTTTCGTGTGTTTGACAACGTATATGCAAAATTTCAGGATGATCGGTTCTGTGGTTTAGATGACAAGTCGTAACAAACAAACTTACATTCGCATTTATAATATTAGTTAGGATTAGGATAGGATATAAAATAACAAATATCTTGGACTAAAGCCCAAATGATGCTCCTGATGTTTATCTCGCCTATCGGCACGAATTTAATGAAAATGATCACGATCATGAAAGACAAGCCATGTAGATTGGTATGAAGAAGACTTGCTTGGAGGAGCTCATGGCTAAATAATAACACCCGTCGGGTTGATCTTTAGGTTAAGCCGCACTTGCCTAGGTTAGTCCTTGGATGAGTTTCCTCCATACCTCGGAAAGCACGTTAAACGGTTGGTCCCGGCTGTCATTTCTAGATCTTTGACAGTCGTTACAGGTAGTCACTAGTTGTCCGGAATTTTGCTGAACTGGGCCTATTTGGCGCAGCCGTGAGGCACACGGTGTCACACTATTTTATTTTTATGTTTAGATTTTAAGATTTTTTATTTTTTATTTGTTACATATTTTTTTTTATACTGTGTGCTGCATTCGGTTAGACTGGAAGTCGACCCAAATGTAGTTGATAAAAGGCTAGGCAAATGATGATGAAGAAGACTTGCTTGCTTAAGATGCCCTGGACTTATCCATGCATTTTATTGCTAAAACAGGTCTGATAGCTGGTTGGAAAAATTGTCATTCAATATTTGGTCGGTGTTCTCTGTAGGAAAGAAAAAAACACTGAAAACACCTGAAGAAAACACTTTATTATCTTTTAACCATTACAAATCTTACAGTATCTTAAATAACAAAAACATTAAATTACTTTCATCGTCTCCAAGAAATAAAGCCCCATTTTCCATCTATCACACTGTGCAGACACCGTGTCCAATTGTTTTAAACATTTTGAAACAAACCGTCTCGAGAATTAAACACAGTGTTTCCGTGTAATGGAATTAGAAATACAATAAAAAGACCGTCCGAGAGAAGAGACAGTTATTCTTCGTGATTTATATGCATTTTGGGAATCGCCGGGGCAGGATATTTAAATGCTGACCCCATTTTTTTAAGTAGCTAAAAGAGAAATAAGGTTTTATTTGAATACGGGTCTTTTGTGCTAGTTCATGCATTTCTTTAATAGCGCTGTGTTTTTCTAAAAATTTTAGTGATCAACGAATTCTGTTTGTTTGGTTTATTTATGAACATAAAACTACCTGAATGGTTTTGATTTAAATTGAGATAGGTAAAGTGAGTCGAAGAAAAAAAATAGCCATATAAAATTTCACACATGGGGCTAATGCGTTTATGATGTTCTAACACCTTGGTACTATCGAGTTCCCTGACGGTCGACCACTAGTAAATAATAAGGTTAATAACCTTATTATTTACAGCATAAGGGTGAAAATTGCAGACCGTGAGTGAACTCGGAAAATCATACAATTTATTCAGTAAACTCTCAGTTCTGTGCGTAGGTACAGGATTAACAAAAAAGCTGTCAATTTAAGTAAATACTTAACACCTGTCAACTCACACACTCAAACAACAATAGGGTCATACATCACAAAGAGCACATGTATTGTCCTACTATCATAAAACGTTCACGTGCATAAATTTTACGCTGTAAAAACATTTCCCGACAATAATACCTGCTTAATAACTTAATACGTCATAAATTTATAATATAAATATACAGGCAAAGCTTTTCCAACAATTCACTCAAAGCGCGCGGAAATAAATGAATGTTTTGGTGATCTATAAAATAAAAGCGAACGAATGAACGGAATGAATGAATAAAAATATCGTTCAATGTGTCCGTGTTGGGATGGAAACAAGATTATGCCTGTTTTGATGAATGAGCCTCTGGGGTCACACAGACATTGTACCAATTTTCCTATGTGTACGTATCTACGCTTTTAGGGTGTATTAAAATTTACATAAAAATTAAGGCTGATTGCGCGGAGTACTGAAATATGTATTTAAATTATTCTGGTTCCATTTAGATGTTATCGTTGTTTTTGGGAGAAATAACGACATAAAATTAAATGTCTTGATTTACGATTAAACAATATGTTTAAAAAAAACCTGTCCGATCCGTGAGGGTATTATTAGGCATCGAGATTATATTTTATTTATATAATAATTTTTGGAGAATAAGTAAATAAAAATACCTGAATAAAAATTAAATAAAATGTACGAAAATGAGAAAACTTATATGGCAACACACGGGCACGAGCGGTCGCTTCTCGGGTAGTGACGTCATAAAAAAAACAATTGACGATCGAACATACTTATGCCGAAGACGGTGTTGTCACGTTTTAGAGGTTTGTTAGAATTTAGGAAATCGGTTGTAATTTGGGTCAAAAATCATGCATTTTTAAATTCATTACTATTTTTACTTTCATGAATATTTTAAGACTCTTATAGTCATTGGTATACCTATATGTCCCTTTCGGATTGGACAGGGGTTTTTAACATATTGTATAAATTCAAAATATTAATTCAGCCGTACGCAGGCACAAACTACACAACGTCATCAGCTATGATCCTGACATACTTGTTCCTTTGTTTCGTACAAGATCATAAAAAAACAGAAATCCAGTATTTAAGATCAAAGTGACACTGCTCGATTCTTAATACCATCCAACGCAGGTCAAAAGTCAAGTATTTAGGTAAAGGTCGCTTTGATATTACAGCGATCAATAAAACCAATATAAGCCAACGTACCTAACTTTTCATCTCGTGATAAGAGACTTAAGAAAAGCAAATACGCGTGGCGATACTTGAATACGTCTAGCTCACACAGAATACTAGGGTCATCGACCCGCATAAGAAACAAAATTAGTTTTTTGACTCTGACAAGCATTTCGCTAAAGCATGAGAGAAAATGAATGCATTGGATTATTTATCATTGGTTACCAAAAAGCGTATGTTAATGCTGTTGAAAGTCATTGTAATACTCAAAAGTTTTTGAAAACAATGGCCAACACACTTCAACCAACTTATCTGTGGAGGCGGGAAAACACAGAACTAAAATAGATTTAAGTACCAAGCTTGATATATTGATGCATTTTTAAGGTTCCGTAGCCGGATGGCATAAAACGGTACCCTTATAGATCCGCCATGTCTGTCTGTCTGTCCGTGTATGTCACAGCCACTTTATTCCGAAACTATTAGGACTACACAGTTGAAACTTGGTAGGTAGGTGTATTCTGTGAACCGCTTTACGGTTTTCATACAAAAATAAAAAAGTGAAAGATTAAGGGAATGTAAAAAACACATGGAACTGAAACTAAAAAAAAAATATCAAACCAATACGTGCAGGATGTCTATAGATAAGTCTTTAAAAATGACATTAAGGTTTCTAAAACCACTTTTTCTCAAAGTCAATCCTTTGAAATATAGACACTTCCAAAGTAGTAAAACGTGTCCCTCCTTCCCACCCCCCTAATTTAAAGTAAAAGGACGAAAATTCTGAAAAAAAATGTAGGGTTGTGGAGTGTAAAAAAAAACTTTCAACGAAAATTGGTTTGAATAAGATTTGATGTTAAGTTTTTGAGATATAGGACTTTTTCATCAAACTGCAGCAGTAACTTTGTGTTTTATTAACATACCATAAAAAACAAATCTAGTTTTGCTAATACAATTCTATATTTGAATGAGCCTTCAAAATATTTTTATTATATTGTTCGGTGCTACGGAACCCTGTGTGGGTGTGAGTACGAGTCGCACTTGGCCGGTTTTTTCTTGACGTGCAGCATTTTTTCTTGTAGTGTCTGATGGGAGAGAAATAAAAGTCGCCTTCTTAGGACGGCCATATACAAGTAGCTAGAAACTGGCCAGTCACTTTAAAATATTTATCTCAAAGACTTTTATTCGTAATTTAAACCCTAGAAAGCATTAACGATCAGAAAAAGTTAGGGTGAGTGTTAATTGTTAAACCGTTTTCAATGCTGAATCACCATCTTCCTGACCCTGTCCCATTCTACTTGTGGTCGGCGCAACACGTTTTCTTCTTCCATCCTCCCCTGTCAGACGTCACGACAACATTTACTCCTTTAGTATACAAAGCTGTATATGGTTCAATAATGAAAGTAGAATAGGATTGTTGCTGTTTTGACATGTAAAGAAAAATTCTAGTGCGAGCAGGGTTTGAACCTGCGACCTTCCGATTCAGTACACCGGACGTCTTAACCAATCGTATCTTTCGTTGTCTAATTGGTTAAGACGTAAACAGCTGTAGTTCCCTACGCAGGGTTTGCATATAAAAATATAAAAAATTTGAATAGGATTGAAAAAATAAATATTAGCACAAACCATGTTAAACTTTTGTAAGCAATTTTTAACATTACGTAGGTCAAATAAAGTTGAGGTATGTAGCTTCCAGGGATTTTTATGTTAGAAAATAAAGTTTGAAAAGGTTAATACGGAAAGTATAAAATGATAATTCAAGTATCTTGTTATAAACTACTGAACACATTAAGCCTGGAAGATTTCTTCTTATTTCTCAAGTTACCAGCCCAGAGGCACAAATGTAGACAGGTCTGCTACTGAACTTTTTAAATGGGAAAACCTATTAACAGCACATAAAAAACATGAAGAAAGGAACAAAAAGATCTTTACAGTGCAGAAAGATCAGACTTTGGAAAGTCTTCTAATACCTTACCTACCAATTTTCATAGCACATGCCTCGGATATCATAACTCTAGCGTTTATTTTATCAAAATCGACCTACAAAATAAAAGTACTTTATTATAAACGAAATATTTACAAAAATATAAGACTCCTATAAAACTAAAACTAAGGACATACATCATCATCATCATCATTTCAGCCGAAAGACATCCACTGCTGGACATAGGCCTCCCCCAAGTAACACCACATTGACCGGTCCCGTGCGACTCGCATCCAGCGGATCCCTTCAACCTTCACCAGGTCATCGGTCCACCTAGTGGGAGGCCTTCCAACGCAACGTCTTCCGGTTCGCCGTCGACGACATTAGGACACTTATGCGTGCCCAGAAGACTGGCAGCATTACCACGTTGAATAGCAATGCTAATTCTTTGACCAAAGAAAGGGCCAGGCATCTGGTCACGCGTCGTGTCGCCCAGTCGACGACAGATTTCCTTAAAAACGAGACGAGCACTTGGGCCCCACGACCCGAGTTTCGACCCCAAACGAAAAAACTGTAGCTACCAAAAAGGTTATTGTATTTACGCCGCTTGAAGGTCTCAGCAGACACAGCAGCAGCGAACGAATATCATAGTAGATAGTAGATAAATAGAATACTCTTTATTGTGTACACCATACAATTTACAGATATCATTACGATATAGAATTATAAATAGGGTGACACAATGGCCGGTTTTTTCGCTAAAAGCGAACTTTTTAAGACAACCTTTGATTCCTCCCATAGCAATGATATTATAAAGAAGATAGGTACGCTGCGTTCATACTGAGCCGCGTTCAAATATCGTTGCGTTCATACTACTGCGATAGATAATACGAAACGGATGATACAGAAAGAGATAGCTATTGCGCTTGAAGTACTTAAATTATGACAATTGTCTGAATTTGTCTACAACAATTTGCGCGCGCTAGTGCGATATCTACCTCGATTTATTTATAATATCATTGTCCCGTAGTATAAGGCCTCATATCTATAAGACAGAGTGAGCCATAATCCACCAAACGGATCGCCTAATTTTTGGTACGACAAGCTGGTTTCCTCATATGTTTTCGTTCTCCACACACACAGCACAAAGTAAAGGACTTGTCTGGGTTCAAACTAATGACCTACAGTAACAACTGCCACTGTTCTACATTGTATCCAACTAAACCTATTTACACATTCACAACATCAACGCGTCATTTGTCGCCAACACAGCAAATTGTAACGGAACTCCAAGCGACATGTAGCGGAACATGACATTGATTGTTGCGTTGTCGCGACGCAACACTGAGCTTTATTAATTGAAAACCTATACTCCGTGTACGGTGGGTGATGTATTAGGTTAGTGGCGTAGTTTGTGGTGTAATAGGATATGGGGAATGTTTTGGGGTGGCAGAATTGGGGAGAGAGAGAGGGAGACTAGCTACCTTTCTTTGTTTATCAAAAAGTTGGGAATCATGATATTTTTAGCCAGTATATCATTGGCCTTACTGAAGTGACACGTCCGTACAAGTGTTACCAAGGGGACTAGAATGGCAGCTTTAGCAAAATCATAATAAGATAATAATTTGAATTACGTTACAATAATTCGTAAAATGGTCACAATTCATAATAATAACTGTGTCTGTGACCATTTTATGAATTTTAACTTGATTTAAATTATTATCCTATAATGATTCTGCTAAAGCGGTCATTTTAGGCTCCAGAAACAGCCCACTTTTAGGAGTATCCAAAATGTACTCCAGCACATTTGAAGACGTAAAGAACGCTTGTTGCTGGGGCAAAAGAGTCTAATTATCTAGACGTACGCGTCTTCAATTTCTAAGGATGGCCTAAAGGAGTTCCTTGTATCAGTATTAAAAAAAGAGCACTAGTAGCGATACAAAAGTGGACCAGTCCCTTTCTGATAGACGTATATTATTTGTTTTCCCTTCTTCCCTCAGCCTATATTATCCCACTGCTGGGAAAAGACCTCCCCCATTGCCTTCCACTCTTCTCTCCGTGCAGTTTTCTTTGGCCAATCTCTCACAAACGCCTTTAAGTCCTCACAGTACCAGCTTTTAGATCTCCGGCGGCGACGATGCCCATCTTCTGCATCCACTGCGTGACACTCTGGTCCATCGGTTCTGATGTATTCTACAGACGTGGCCCGCCTAATTCCACTTCAACCCAGCAGTGTTATTGCCGACATCAACAATTCCAGTTTTTAAGCGTATTGTAGTATTGCGAATTCGGCTATTCTACTAATATTTTATCATGGGCTTATTCTTTCTTAATTTATGTCGACAAGAAGGAAGTAAAAGAAAAAGTAAAAACATCAACGGTCATCTCTGAATTGTCCCAAAGAAAAGCAATTTTCCTTTGGAAACTTTACCTACAGCACAGTATACTATGTTGATAGAATAGAGGTTTACGGTTCGATATTAAAAAGAACTCTTACAAAATTTATCATTTCATTTATTCTCTCTTCACAAAGCTGACTTAAAGTTAATGTGTACAAAAAAAGTCTCAGCAGTGTTCAACCTTTGTGAGAGACTGGTGTCTGATGTAGGTTTTTTGGGAAAAACCTGTGATTTAGCTTCCAGGCTAGAATTAGTTTGTACAGTGATTCCGTGTGCGAGAAGAAGTTAAAAAACTTCTTACAAAATGATATATAGAGGCTAGATGAAAATCTATACTAATATTATAAAGAGGTAACATTTGTTTGTATGTAGTAGGTAATCTCCGAAAGTAATGATTCAATTCTAAAAATTTTTTTAACTAGCAGAAAGAATTATATTTATCGTATCCTGGTACATAGGACCCTGGCCAGGACATACTAAGTACTACAAATAGTTGTGGGCGCAGAATGAGATACGGGTAAACTAGAGCAATAGCTCCTTTAACTTGTACACAGTTCATTGTTACAGAGTCAGTTACTAACACTACTGTACTAACTAATATTCTGAACCTTAAAGTAAACCCACAGCAGTTCCTAAGCCAGTAGGTGTCGCGACCACGTCTCAACAAGCACTGTCACTCCCATCGACACCATACTCCCTAGGCAAACAAAGGCGCTTGTGTCTAATTTTAAGTACAAACTCATCAGGATCCGACATATTTATATCATGCATATTAGCCAAGCAGCGGTGGCCCAGAGAGCAGCGGTGGCCCAATGGTGCAGACCCCGACTAACGAGCAGTAAGTCATGGGTTCGAACCCAGCCAAGCGCATTACTTTGTGTAAGCTATTTCATCACCACTGCTCTCAAAACGGTGAAGGAAAACATCGCGAGGAAACCGGCATGTCCTAGAACCAAAAATTCGAAAACATGTGACATCTACCAACCCGCACTGGGCCCGCGTGGTGGATTATAGCCCATTCAATCTCATAGAGAGGAGGCCTGCGTCCCAGCAGTGGGAACATTAATAGGCTGATTATGCTTATATTAGCCGAGCTATCACAATTTTTGCGGACAATGTCGCGGGCGGAGTCAAAAATAAAGTAGGTATAATTTCAGGGAGAAGCCATAACTATTTTTACTTAGAAAGTCACCCATAAAATTACACGTGTAGAAAATATATATTTCCTCTACGAGGCTTTCAGGAACTACCAATCAGTTTAAAAGCTTGGACTGGTTTCAGAAACTGCGATGTTCAGATTGATGTCTAAATTATTACGTAGATGTGGAATTCCTTACTTCGACCTAGTTTTATTTACTACCGTTAGGAATTCTTATGCAGTCTTAAAACGTCGGCCTTTTTTGTTGACCTTTTTCTCTATACACGTGTAACTTCGGATTTATCATAATTTAATACATAGTTCAGTTTAGCTTAGGGTTTTGTCTACTTTGTGGAAAAACTTTAAGTTAAAGCAATTACTTGAGTTTAAGTAATGAAGTGAAGTGTAAGTTTTTTTTTAAATATGGCTAATCGCAGTTCAACTCGATAAAGTTGTAATTCTTCTCAACCTCACTGATGTGGTGAGGTCACCAAATGAATTTAAGGTGGGCAGCTAGTAAGATTAGTCGATACTGACCTGCCGCGCTGGGTGATTGCATAACACACTTACTATCGCAATGACATTTATTTTAGAATTCAAAAATAAAGATTGCAATTTTTTTTTAAAAAAAAAGGAAGCCACTCTTAAACAAACCCTTAAATTAGGAATTTCTTTCAAACTCTTACGTATTGTGATTTAAACTGCAGTTATTTGCCATGGTATAGTTTGATACTTTACTGTAAGACATGCTTTTCGTAATACACATTTAATTAATGACACAATAAAAAGCACAAAGACACTCTGGGTGGAGCGGAAGGGAGTGTCAGACTTGTACTGACTAAAACCCATTCATGTTACTTCTTTGCTCTTTGTTTTCCAGAGCCACGCTATCTTTTTCGATCAGTTCCCCAGCCCCGGAAGCACCAAGACTTTAATTATACAACACACTCATAAAAACTTCAGGTTCCCAACTCCATTACACGAAAATCTCTCATCCCACACAGTAGATAATAAAAATGCAGTAATAATCCAGCTGGCTGACAGTTTCGGTGATTTGTAGCACCCTGTAGCGCACACATCTTGTATTATGTCTGTTTTATTAAAGAATGTACGCGTGTGTGGTTATTTATGCAAAAATAGAATTGGTTTTCAAAAAGACTATTAATGTGTTGTTTTTTAAAGTATTTTAAGTAAATGAGAAGTAACATCATTATAGTACCAGAATAATAACAGCCATACGGGTCGATCTTCAAGGTTAAACCGCGCTTGCCAAGGTCGGTATGTGAATGTCCAAATGACATGTGTTCTTCTTTGCATCCCATATGTTAGTCCAGGTTATAAACTATCTGTGTGCCAAATTTCATTCAAATCCGGTTAGTAGTTTTTGTGTGAGAGAGTAACAAACATCCATCCATCCATCCTCACAATTCATATCACGTCATGTCATGGTAGAAAGTCCTTCAAATTGGTAGAAAAGAAAAAAAAATGATTATTCAACACAATATACTTGTAACGCAATTGTAAGGAAAACTTTCCACAAGATTCTGAAAACTTCATAAGATTCACAAAGAATAAATTTTAATATAAACACCGCATTAAATTCTTATATACAACATCAATACTTGTTTACGACCTGATAAAGGGTTTGAAGTTTAAAATTAATTTAAGTTAAACGGACGCGGTGGCCCGTAGCCGGCGGTAATAGCATAAGTTCCGATGGGTTCCGAACATTGAATAATGTCACTTTGCTGTGACAAACTTGATTGTTTAAGTTTTACACACAAGTGCTTTCTAAATTTTATATCGTTATTTGGTCTTGGTCGGATTAAAAAAGGTTATCATTGAGAATGTGACAAATATTTATTTATTTATCACTTCAAACAGTGATTTGTAGCACCCTGTAGCACACAATTATTATGTCTGTTTTATTAACGTACGTGTATGTTATTTATGCGAAAATAGAATTGGTTTTTTAAAAGCCTAAAAATGTGTTGTTTTTAAAGTATGTTAAGTAAATGAGAAGTAACTTTAATATTGTGGCTGAATAATAACAGCCACGCGTGTCGACCTTCAAGGTTAAGCCGCGCTTGCCGAGGTTGATCTATGGATGGGTGACCATCATTACATACCGACTTTCCTCCGTGCCTCGGAAAACACGTTAAGCCATTGCAGCTGGTCCCAGCTTTCAATTGTAGATCTTTAACTGCCGTTACAGGTAGTCAGTGGCCCGAAAGTCTGACAACCAGTCTTACCAAGCGGTATCGTATTACCCCAGTATTAACTGGGTTGGGCAGATAGGTAGTCGCTTCATGTAAAATACTGATATTCAGCTGCAACCGGTTAGATTGAGAGCCAAACCCAACATAATTGGGGAAGAGCTAGACAGATGATGATTCGATGTAAATAGATAAAAAAACAGTAACTGCTACAAAATTTGTATATAAGCAAGCAGATAGAAGCATATCCTTCGTTATCAACTAAATTACCGAAATATTCTTAAAATGAAAACCATAAAATCAAATTCAATCGCTTTAAATAATCACCACCATACAACGACAAAAAAGTCCATAGGCAAGGCAAGGTTGTATATGATTTCTTCCGGAACACATCAGTGCACACAGAAGAACATCACTTGAAATATACACAGGTACCTTCCATTATCAAGAACACATTAAAGAACATTAGCATCAAATGAATAAACATGTATGGAACATTACGAAGGAAACGCGATTAAGCGTACAAAAGGATGGCATACTTAATCTACTATCATAAAATATAATGGAGACATTAGAATACTTTTATAAAACTCGGATATAAAAACATTAGGCTTATGAGCTGCTTGTTTGTGCAAATTATCCGGAGATATATTACTATTGTGTTTTAAGAACAAAGGAACACTTGAAAAAGGTGCCAACCGGAGTTGAAAATCGACTCCTGGATTGCTACAGGGGTCGATTTTCGGACCCAGTTTATCTCATCCAGGATACTTGGATCAAATAACATTTGAAAGTTGAACATCATCGTCATAAGCAGTGATCCCAAAATTATAATAATTAGATTAGTTTTTGAGCCAATAACAGATCTCTTTTTGATCTAATAAAAGATCTTTTTTTGGTCTAATAAAAAAGCCCACGCTGTTTTAAGAAAACAGTCATCAAAAATTCTTTAAAGCGCTGCTTGCTATATATATTATACCCCTACTTTTTCAAAATTTTCCTAAAAAAAGGATATGTTGTAAGTGCAAAAGAATTGGAAGATAAAGACAAAAAACGTCTTCAGTTGGTACCAAAAAATGCCTTCCTAATCCAAGACCATGAATTCCTGAAAGATTTATTACATGATTTATATCACCCAGTAAAATTAATAGGGTCACTTCGTCGTGACGTTATCTGTCTTTATAATTCAGATATGATGAAGTTACGACATTTATAGGAGGTACGGGCCATAAACGGGTTCTCGACGTCGTAATAGTGTTAGGTACTGCCAGAGGTTTTACTATTATTATTATAATTATATTATTATAGCTAGTCCATGTTGTCCACTATTATTGTCTACTATAGCCACTGCTGGGCAAAGGCCTCCCTCCATTCCTTCCACAGATTACAATTCTGTGCTACTACTTTCCAATCCTCAAGGAAGACATGGTTTTACTATTTTCAGGATTGAGGGATATTCAGTTGGCTTAGTCAAGCATTATGTCAATGTTCATGGAACAAAATATTATTTTTCAGAAGTCTCTATTCAAAATAACATTTTGAAACCATATCATTAATTCGGTATTACTTAAACTTTCATAAAGGTTATAAATGACTTAAATATACACACGATTAATGTTCACACGTCAAGTCTATATTCAGATTCACTCAATTCACTGCCAATTTTAAATTTAATACACGGACGAGAGTGAATCGAATTTCCAAATAAATTGAAAGAAAATGTGCGGATCAGAGGGTATCAAAAGCAATTTATAGCAGCAAATTGTTCGATTGTTCACTTATTGAAAAAACAACGGTTCAAAATGTTCATGTACTCGTATATCGAAACAAATTCCTGTCGTTATGCATTTTGAGTTCGGGACGAGAACAAATGAATAAAACACTCGTCGTGCGATTAATTAAAAAATGAACATCTAAAAGTACGGTCAAACCGACTGTACTGAACTTCGGACAGCGGGACTTTGTCTGATAAATCACCATCTGCCTAGCCTTCTCCCAACTATGTCGGGGTTGGCTTCCAGTCTAACCGGATGCGGCTGAATACAAGCATTTTACATGGAGCGACTGCAAATCAGACCTCCGAAACCCAGTTAGTACTGGGTAATACGATAACACTTGGTAAGATTGGTTGTAACTACCTGTAACGACTGACAAAGATCTACAAACGTCGCCGGGACCAACGGTTTAACGTGCTTTCGGAGGTACGGACGGAAGTCGGTTTGTAATGGGTAGTCACCAATCCACGGACCAACCTAGGCAATCACGGCTTAACCTAGAGATCGCCCGAGTGGCGGTTATTATTCAGCGATGTGCTCCTCCGGATTTAATAATGCACTAAAATAAATGTCAGTGTGTCCGCAGCCAGCCCGGAGTCCGGTCCGGTCGGTTTTACCGCACCTTGATAAGAACCAGCTACGATATTAATTAATAAAAGCATTGTGAATATGAAACCATTATTTTCTTCCTGCCTCTGTATCTTATTACTTGGGGTCGGCGCACCATGTTCTTTATTTTCCATTTTCCGTTATTAGAATTTTATTACCAATAATTTCTTATTTTATAAAAAATATTTTTTCCATAAAGTATTGTGTGAAAGCCAGTCAGTATTTTTTCAGTTTATTAATAAAGCTTCATCCCTCAGTGAATTGCATTTGTGTGGGATTTTGGAGAGCATTCTGAGAGATTAATAATTTTGAGATTGAAAATTTCAGGAACTCAGTGCATGAGTATGTACCTACATTTACCACGAAAACTATATTTATTCGGTATATACAAATGTTCTATTATTTATTAGTTTTTCTCGAAATTGTAATACAAGCAGGATTTTAATAATACCGGCTCTTTTCCGTGACTTCATCCGCATCGAGTATTTTATATTTTATCTTTTTGACTTGTAAAGAATAAAAAGTAGCGTATGTCCTTCTCCTGGTCCCAGGCCACTTACCAATGTGTATTTCTTAGTGATGGTGGCGGTGGTTTAGGCTTCTGATCAAGTAGAAGACAGACCAAGTTAATTTCGCGTTAATAATATTTTAAAGTTATTTTCATATTTATACTACTTACATTTTTTTTTATTGAATGTGGCTAAATAATAACAGCCGCTCGGGTCTATCTTTAGGTTAAGCTGTGCTTAACTAGCTTGGTCTGTGGACGGGACATACCTAGTTTCCTCCGTGCCTCGGAAAGCACGTTAAGCAGTTGGTCCCGGCTGTCATCTGTAAACCTTTGACAGTCGTTACAGGTAGTCAGTGGCCCAAAAAGTCTGACATCCAGTCTAACCAAGGGGTATCGTATTACCCAGTACTAACTGGGTTGTGAAAGTCAGATAGGCAGTCGCTCTATGTAAAATACTGGTATTCAGCTGCATCTGCTTAGACTGGAAGTCGATTCCAACATAATTGGGAAAAGGCTAGGCAGATGATGAGCATGAACTTATTCCCAACAGTTATTTTTCTTCTTTACAAACATAAAATCTCAGTGAAAAAAAAAATCATCTCAATCCGATACATAAACAGACAAAGGGTAATAAACATAACCCACAACAGGTCTAGACATCACGACATCAGCTCATAAATTCGTTAGTCTTAGCACTTAATGCTTTTAGGTCAACTACCACTGTTATAAATGGACATCGTATAAAACCAATCGTCCAATAAACATTCCACGGACCAAACAACTCGAATACTGGAACATTCTAGAAAAACAGGCTAAGATTTATCGCGACAAATATTGGTATTGTCGGCACAAATTTTTGATTTGTGTGTGTTGGGTCTGACAAGGAAGATTGGGGAAACAAAGGTCCTGTTTAGACCCGGACTCCACCGAAGCGGAGTCGAGCGGAGCGGACAGGAGATGTGCAAGATTCGACAAGTCACAGCAGAGACGAGCGAAGCGATGTAATTGCAACTAATGTGATTGAGTACTAGTGTTAATGGATTTTCAATGAGTAATTTCTCAATAGCAGCCACGGAATCTGGAGTCGTGCCCGGTGGATGCCAATAAGCTCCCTTATTATACAGGGTGTAAACGGACTCTTCAAGAAGCCGTCAACCAATCCGTCTGTACATCAAACTAAGTAACTTTACGCAAAAATTATTGCTTTTTTTTGGGGTGTAAAATGAAGTTTTACGGTAGGACTTAATGTAACACATGCAAACCATTAAGCTGATGGATGAATTGAATAGCAGGGTCGTGGAGGTGTTTAAATAAAAACTTGTGAATAAGTTGGAACTTTGACCCCTAATATCTCCGTAACTTGAATGTTCCCATGTATGGTCTGGAACAAAAAAATGATCGCAATGACGCGGAGGGCCTTTCGGCTTCATTAAGGGTCTTGTTACACCTTTTATCTGGCGAAATGTTGGTATATTAGATACACCTCTGACTAACACTTCGACGATTACAGGCAGTATGGTATGTTACGTGATGTGATCGGTTTCCTACCGTCTCCTCTTCGCTCCGCTCTCCGCTTTTGTGGAGTCCAGGCCTTATAGCAAGGCCAGAGTACACGTAACCGGCATTTGTTTCGTTTACATAACCGCTTCGGAGTCGATAAAAACGTCGGGGGAATTTTTAGTTGTGCTTTTTGCTCGGGGCCTTTATTTGATCGTGTGTTTTGATCAAGTTCTTATTTAAAAAATATGTTGTTTTTTTTTTCATAATTCTTTATGAAAATGCCATGTTTAGTTTATGATGGTTCTATTCTTTTACTGACTAGAAGACTTTTATATCTACACCCATATAATATTAATCATCATCTACCTAGCCTTTTCCCGACTATGTTAGGGTCGGCTTCCAGTCTAACCGGATGCTGAATACCAGTATTTTACATGGAGCGGCTGCCTATCTAACTAACAGCCTATCTAACGAGTCTTACCAAGTCTTACGCAGTAATGTAGTTATTACTGGGCAATACGATACCTTTTGGTAAGAGTGGTTGTCAGACATTCGGGCCATTGTCTTCCTGAAACGACTGTCAAAGATCTACAAATTAAAGCCGGGACCAACGGCTTAACGTGCTTTCCGAGGCACGGAGGAAACTCGGTATGTAATGGGTAGTCACCCACCCACGGACCAACCTAGGCAAGCAAGAATTAACCTAAAGATCCACCCGAGCGGCTGTTATTATTTAGCCACGAGAGTCTACTGACATAAAATGCAACTAAAAACTTAAAAATGTATGTCATACCTAGCGGTCATAATTCTGGCTGCATTTTAAAACAGCACGGCACAAGCTCTTTTTAAAATATTGCCATTTCAACACATATTTATGTTCCCGCCATATTTTAAATTCCCATCTGTGCAACGCACTATATTTTATGAATCGTCAAACCACATTTTATGCAACATCCTTTCAAAGTGGGTTAACAAAGTTATAGCAATACCAATTTTATTTATCACACACAATCTTCTTAAGCTTTTTCTGTCTCTATGTACTTATTGGTTCTCTTGCGGATTTGATCACGCAAGGAAACTCCGACCATAGCCCGTAGAACGTAGCCCGAAGAATAGACAAACTTAAGTGGCAGTGGGCAGGGCACATTGCTCGCAGAACGGATGGCCGATGGGGCCGGAAAGTTCTGGAGTGGCGACCGCGAACTAGAAGACGTTGCGTTGGAAGGCCGCCCACTAGGTGGGCCGATGACCTGGTAAAGGTTGCAGGGATCCGCTGGATGCGAGACGCACGGGACCGGTCAATGTGGCGACACTTGGGGGAGGCCTATGTCCAGCAGTGGACGTAATTCGGCTGAAATGATGATGATGATGATGTACTTATTTAATAAAAGTTAGTTATTATGTATTGATCAAATCTAGTAACTGAATTTCAAACCAGTTTTCCCCAACCGATTAAGCTAAAATTGGCCACAAAACTTTGATTCTGATGACAATATTTTTTTTTGATATACATGACTTGATCCTGCAGCCAGGATCGTTTCCTCACGAGAGAACTCCTCAACGGTTAACAACATGGACACGAAACTTTGTATACGAGTTCAATTTTGATAGATAAACATAATTTTCTTCTTTTCATTTTATTAAAAGCTTATTTTTTAAATGTTTATTTTATTTATACATATAACGTAGTTTTTAAGATTAAAAAATAAATCAAAGAAGTTTAGAAATTTGTTATTTTTGAAGATAGAATAAACCATCGTTCGCACGAAATAAAGAAAATTGTGTTTTTAAACGAGTCAGAAACCTAACAAAAGAACTCTTTCAAACTAGAAGAAATTACCATCTTGTTGCTAAGGCAACGAAAAACTATTATTGAGGTGAAGCCTTAAGGGTAGAACCGAGGGAAAACTGAATTACTTTAATATAAATATCTTTATCTCCAAACAATATTCCAAAAGTTACTCGAACTGTCTGCCGATCTGTTTGTTACCTTTTCAAGCTTTAATGACTGAATGGATTTGGGTGAAGTTTTGCATACAGGTAGACCAAGACCTGGGTTAGGACATGGGATATTAATTATCCCGTTAAAATATTCCCCTGGGATAAATTCCAACATCACGCGTGCGAAGCTACAGGCACGAGCGACATACATAAATAAATATCCCACTAACACCGTTTCCATGAAAAACGTTCGTGCAAAAAACAGTCATAAGATTTTCCTCCGAATTCATATAACTGTAGGAGCAGTGATATATTGCACGCAGGTGTACTTTATTGACCCAGAAACTGCTTTAATGTTGAATTTTGAATGTTTTTTACTTCAACACATTGTGGCAAGTGTAATTTAGTGCCTCCTTTGCTGGTAACTTCAGAAGTTACTTCTGTAGCATAAAGTTTGTGGCTATAACTTTTATTACTAACTTATATATTTCTCGTACAATGTTGCAATGTAGTAGTATTTTTGTTGCAACCATCGTTTTCATCACGTTTTCAAATCAAATAAAACTATACTAGTTCTTCTTAGACACTACATAGTATAAAACAAAGTCGCTTCCCGCTGTCTGTCTGTTTCTATATGCTTAGATCTTTAAAACTACGCAACGGATTTTGATGCTGTTTTTTTTTAATAGATAAAGTGATTCATGAGGAAGTTTATATGTATATGTAGCAACCGCCTAAAGCCAGGGCGGGTCGCTAGTATAAAATAAAACAAAGTCGCTCCCGCTGTTTGTACGCTTAGATCTTTTAAACTACGCAACGGATTATAATGCAGTTTTCAGCAATAGATAGAGTGATTTAAGAGGAAGGTTTTTATGTATATTATACCCGTGTGAAGCCGGGGCAGGTAGCTAGTTATGAATGAACAGCAAAACTATTAAAACAACCTACTTTTAAATGTTGCCGTATTTTCCAGGAGTGATGTTGGGCATATGAGAAAATATCTAAATCAGCATTGTTCTAATGCGAAATAGGAATGGCCTCATCTCCTTTTTACGCCGCAACAAATTGTCTCTATTATTATCATCTATACTTATGTTAAGAACGTTTCCATTCACCTAACCAATCAACTATTGTACCACATGGCTACTGAAAAAAAAATAGTTGGCCGTCACGGGACGCTCGACAGATGTGAAAAATCTATGTTATGTTACGCGCGCACAAACACAATGAAGTCGGGAACGGTATGACAACCCCTATTTGAGCGTGACGCAGAAAACATTTTTTTTTTCACCACAAGATATTTCCATTTCAAAGAAATTGCTTAAGACATGTCGCAAGTCACAACGACGCAATTTACGACAAGATAGTACTCACGAATAAGATACCACCGCCGTCTCTCCAAACACACGCGCGTGTCGGCTGACGCAACACGTTACAGCGCAATGTCCCAATGTAAAATTACCTAGTTCTAAAAACTGTCCTTTTCCAGGTTCCCAGTGACAGCCGACATGGCGCCTGTCAGTTCCCTGCTCGTCTATTACGTCACGGAAGCCGGGGAGCCTGTCAGTGACGTCGCCAGTTTCCACGTACGACTTCTGCATAAAGAGGTAAGTAACTATGACTTTTTTGGTTTACACATTTTATGTCTGAAGATTAAACTACGGAAGCCTTTTTTTTCAGTTGTATCGTGGTTATTAATTAGTTTTTAGAAGCAATTTTGATGCATTAGACTTTTGAAAACTAATAACGATATTTTGCCGTAAAATAGTTGTACAATACATTAATTAGAATGGCTTTGTCATTAAAAGCTATCTGTGACAGATTACCATCTGAAATTAAGGCCCATTTGGACCATAAATTAAGTATATTTAGCGCTAAACTAATTTAAAATGTTGCTTTGTGTCAATCAATCGTTCGATAATGAATGCATTTAGTGAACCAAAGTGACGCGGGCCGTTGACTTGATTAGTAAGATATTTTTTTAATGAAATACAAAGAAAGCCGGAAGAAAGAAGCCGGCCCTTTGGTTAAAAACGGGCATAGTAAAAATGCATAGTCACGACCAAAAACAAGTAAAGCCCGAATGGGAAGCAAAATGTTTTGTCCATACATCACAATTTTCCAATTCCTATTATCCCCTAACAAACAAACGTGTTCCTAGTTAATAGATTCAGATACACGTCGTGTTAAGCCGAATTAACATACTTTGTTTGCACTTTAAGCTTTATTTAGATAAGCTAAAGTCCATACAAAATAGGGGATAAAAACTTTGCATTTCGTATGTTTACTCTGCATATTGTTTGACTCTGCTAGTCTAGTATTTAAAACTAAAAATTATGACATTTATTTGCCAGTTGCCTCTGCATGCATTTCAACGCAACACCTACTCAATCAAATTGTTGGTTTTCGTTTTCGGAAAAACAAAATGGATGGTTCTTTAGAAAGGTCAGGTGCGTAGTGCTCGCAACCGGCGTGCATGTATGATCAGATGTATGAACGTGGACGAGGCCAAAGGAGTATGTAAGGATCGTAGCAGATGGCGTTCTATGTAGCCTATGGGGGTCCATGCCATCCATGGGAAAAAGGCGTGATGGGATGAGGCGTTTATGTGTTTATGTATAAAATGGAAAACGTGGTAAATAAAGAAACAGTTTTTCATATTAACGAGTACGACTACTATCTAGTACAACGGTATTCAAAGACCGGTCAAGTGCAAGTTGGATTCGCCTACCGAGGGTTCCGTATAAACTTGTAGGTATTTTGTTATTAAACTACATATTTACGGTTTTTAGATTTTTTTTCTTTACATGTGCTGTAAGACATCGCTTCTTGTCAAATTTCAAGATTCGGGGTCAACGGGAAGTACCTATTAATTTTGATTCCCTTGAGTGTATCGAAATGTAGGTTTTTTGAAACATAAACGGCCGTATCTTTTTTTTACGTCAATTTAGAAGTTTGATTTTTTCACAGCTTCTAGGGACTGTAGACTTGAATATATGGTTTTAATATCAACTCGATACCTTTACGAGTTAACGAGATAAAGGCTCTTGACAGACAGACAGACGGACAACAAAGTGATCGTATAAGGGTTCCGTATTTTCCTTTTTGAGGTACGGAACCCTAAAAGCAAAGGTAATTATAATTTTATTGTGAGCCGTTATTTAATACGTACACTTTATTATCCAGGTCCTTTACTAAAACATCTAAAGACTAAGGTTCAGGCTAAGCTAGCTACACTGTGGCAAGGCATTGTGCTTAGGTATTTTCATTAGATACCCGGTCTATCTGCTTGGACGTTCCACAGTACGCTTGCTATAGTTTGTGGTCACCAATGAAAGCCAACCAATAGCCATCTATTGTTTGAGAAACTGATAGCTAATGAAAACATGAATTTGTGTGGTATATTTACTACAATTAAAAAATGACGCTCTAAGGTAAAATCGACTCCTCCTATCGTTAAGGTCGGTTAATGGTAGCCTATGCCTAGCCTAAGCCTATGTTACCCGGGCCATAATAACGAATCGATTGACACCTAATTCATCAAAATTGGATGAATTCTTCAGACGCTACGGAAGCTTTAGCAGTCTATGTATGTACGAACGTACGTACATAGACTGCTAAAATCATAACTCTTCCTTTTGGCTTCGCCGTAGTCGGGTAATTACTTTGGACTAGCGTTGCTTCTTACCTAGTTGTTAGTACTTACAGTGGAATTCTTCAATGACGTCATCGTCTACTTTTATGAATTTGATGAAATTAACTTCAGTTACAAAAAAAAACCACTCAGACAATTCTATTAATTAATCTTTCACATACAGACCGCAGTCACTCAATTATTACCATCCAATAAACCTACATGGCTCATAATAATGATTAATCAGGGTATATGAACCTTTGATCAGCCAATAGGCGTGAAATTGAAATACCGTTTGCCAAGCTTAATTAGTAAATTGTTGATTTTGTGTACCTCGTCCTCACTCCTGGCAATTTTACCTACAAAATACTTTTAAAAGGTTTTTGACGCTTTTAGTTATAATTATCGAGTTTGTTAAGCTTTTAAATAAGGTTCTAACCACAGATATAGATATACCTAGATAACGCAAGTATCACGATCCGTATGAAAACCAAGCGTGCCATTTTTTGACTAACTACTATGACGTCATCAACACTATTTAGTTACTATACAATCAAATTGGGCTGCGGGACTGTTCGAAAGAGATACCGTGGCCCTGGAACACAAAGGACAAAGAAGGAACATGGATGAATTTTAGTCAGTACAAGTCTGACACTCCCTTCCGCTCCACCCAGAAAAAAATAAATAAATAAAAATACAATCAAATTACTATACAAATTAGACTATGTTTTTGTTATTTAGATGTCTAGAATTAAGTTCTTGAGTTGTTACTTTGTAATGTTGTTGTTTTAAACAAATTAGCTTGCTGCGACAGTAGCTAAGTAAGTATAAAATGCTTAAGCCGGGCACGAGAAGTAGGTGCTCTTGCGTTATCTAGGTATGTCTATATCTGTGGTTTAATCTAATATCTAATTTTGAAATGAAACACTTTAATTTGTTTAATATTCCAAGCACTTCATTCAAGTTTCAGATGGCACTTAAAGTAAATTAAAAGTTGAGCTCAAATTATTTCGTGTTAAAATATTACAGTCAATTACGTTAAAAGTAGTTTCAAGAAATTAATTATTGTGTGAACTAGATAAATGATAACCTTAAATAATTGAATAAGTTAGATATAATCAAGACAACGTATAACCAGTCTTACCAAGGGCTATCGTATTACCCAGTTCTAAGTGGGTTGTGGAGGTCAGATAGGCAGTCGCTCCATGTAAAATACTGGTATTCAGCTGCATCCGGTTAGACTGGAAGCCGACCCAAACATAGTTGGGAAAGGCTAGGCAGATGATGATGAATCAAGATAACGTGAGTCTTAATTTAAGAATCCGGCGAAGTGGGCCCGCAATTGCAATTTGAGGCAAGTGTAAAATCAAATGGAACAGTGCGAAAAAAGAGAAATACGAAACGTCGACTTCGTCAAAATTTGTATGGAGCATCGCAGCCCAGGTCCCCTCTTAACCAACTCTTGTAGCTCTAAAAACAGCTAGAAATTACTCATACATTCGAGTTCCGTCATCATCATCATAATTTCAGCCGAAAGACGTCTACTGCTGGACATAGGCCTCCCCCAAGTGTCGCCACATTGACCGGTCCCGTGCATCTCGCATCCAGCGGATCCCTGCAACCTTTACCAGGTCATCGGTCCACCTAGTGGGAGGCCTTCCAACGCAACGTCTTCCAGTTCGCGGTCGCCACTCCAGATCTTTCCTTTGAAGTTTCGTAGGATTTATTAAATGACACGAAACGTAATGTTTTATTTTTAATGTTTTGTGTGTGCGTTAGTGTTTATTGTGTGTGCAATATTCTTACTGCTTTCCACAAACTAGATTACAAGACTTGCATTCCCCTTATATTTAAAAAAAAAATATTATTGTAGGTTTAAACACCAACACATTGTTCACACTGAATACAGTGACGTAATACATTCTTAAAATTAAATTTCAGCGCAACAATTAGCTCGGTAAACACCACTATGCACAAAACAATAAATTAGAAAAATCAGCTAACTCACTAAATAATAAGTGCCATTGTTAAATTAAATTTAAATTATCAAATAGACTTATCAAAGGTTATGTTTCAATACATGTATTTTCATAAATGTCGACGTTTGGCGTGTAACTGATACAATAAAACAACTCCAACAGCACAACAGAACTGTAAAATATTTTAATTCGTACACGCGTAGGCGCTCGTCCTTTGCAGCGTACGTCACATCCTGCTGTGCGGGTGACAGCCCTTTTTGTGTTCAACACCCTTTGTTTGGTGGCAAATTTAATTAAATTGAACTTTTCCTACAAAACGATACAAAGAATTAACGGATGTACGTTATTATGTGGGGAAATGGGAGTTATTGGACTTTAATTACTTTATTTGGTGGCGCTTAAGTACTTTATATTTAACTGATTGTTATATTTTAAATGACAAAGTTACTGTTGGACAATTTCGTAAAGTGTAATAAAGTTTACCCTATATTGGGGTAAACTTGCTATAAGCAATACTTTGAAATCCGAAATCTTGACAACTAATCTCACCACAGGGTGTCGTATTAAGGATGATTTCCACCAAAAGACTCACATCGCATCGGATCGGAAAGGATACGAACGGATGCGGTGACAGCCGATCGCGTCCGGCTAGATGTCGAGTATAACCGTACCGTCGCTTGCGAACATATCCGTTTCTGCGCCTAGTCAAATAGTTTCATTCCTACCGTGTCGAATATGACGACAGGCGAACGGTGCCTATCGCGCGTCGCAGCATACTTTCGGCTACGACCGCATGGCGCGAAAGACGCCCGCGGTCAAGCTGTTCTTCGCGTATTGGTAATATAGACTTTAAATACTGTGTACACGATTTAATATCGTTTAAAGATTGTAAAATCCGTTCCGTTCCGATCCGATGCGATGCGAGCCTTTTGGTGGAAATCATCCTTTACCCAGACAATGGTTTGTGCAGGTCAGATAGGCAGTTGCATCTGGTTAGACTGGAAACCGAATCCAACATACAAATAGTCAGGAAAAAGCGAAACAGATGATGGTGTTGATAATAAAGTTATAAGGGTTTTAACTTTGAAGATACAGAAAAAAATTCTAATATCTTGACCTGGCTCGCGAAGTTGTCGACATGTGGGACGTGAGTACTGCAGTCATTGTGACGATAGTCGTGTCGGCCAATGACTTAATAGCCAATAGCCTAGACCAACATCTGAGGAGGTTCTCGCTTGGCAGCTGGATCAAGGACTTGATTCAGAAAGCAGTACTTCTGGACACGGCGCGTATTGTTAGGAAGTTCCTCTCTCAAAAGCCCTGACCACTGGTAGCTCGGACCCTGTGCCCGATGCTGGTGGTACTATTTTTTACATCTTAAAATATTTTTTTATATTGTTTTATACTAGAATATTTATAAAATAAAATGTAAATAATATGTGTGAAAATAAATAAAGGAAATAATAATGAATCACGGCTTTTAAGGTTTAATAAAATTGACTATGTTCGTTTTACGAACTAAACGAAATATTTTGCACCACGCAGTGAATATAAAAAGAGAGGAAGCCATCTGCAATTTAATTAACGAAAATAGTACCCTTTGGTGCACTTATTTAACATTTTCACGTGACTACATTCTTTAATGGCTCTTCCTGAATTATTTTTACTTCTCTCTCAATGACTTTTTAATGTTATGTAAAATACAAAATATTGACCGGAACCTTTCTATTTGTCTTGATTTTACCTAGGATATGCAATTTCAATGACCGGCTTTTCCACTCCTCTTTTTAATTTCTCTCAAAAAGTGATGTATGTGGACGCCAGTCCTGGGAACGACTTTTTTTTGGGGCGGAAAAATTACGTTTTACGGTCGATAGAACTCAATGTAACGCATTCAAAACATTATGCTAATGGATACATTGAATAGTACGGGGGTCCTGGAGGTAGTTAAAGTAAAGTAATGACATTAAAAACGCGTATTTAAAAAAAAATAACTTGTGGAAAGGTGTGAATTTTGACCCCAAATATATCTAACTAGAAGGTTCCCAGGCATGGTCTAGAACAAATAAACGATCGGAATGAAGGGGAGAATATGAGCCTTTCGGCTTCGTTAAGGGTATTTTTACACCCTTTATTCCAAGATGACAACATTTTTTTTCGAGGTTTACACCCAAACATATTTTTTAAATATAAAATCATCCATCTTCTTTCCATGGTTACGACCCGTCGCTCCTTAATCACAGTTATAACGTCCAGTAATAACACGAGCGTTTAATCAACGACCCCTAATGAAAGGCAATTCGTTGTCTGTTAAAGGACGCAATCAAGAACGCCTGTAATTTCCAGTGTACCCCGATAACCCTCGAATACGTAGATACGCGTATATACTCGTACGTATTGGGTAGTGTTAACTGGGTCTTGGACATTAAATTTATTGCTACTGTAACTTACGGCGATAGATTTGTGCGTGTGAGGTCTTACGCCTGAAATACGTTTTAAGCTCTTGCTGTTTTGTGTTAGGGTTAGATGGTTTAGTTTTTATACAAGGTGTTTTTTTTATATATCTCATAACTCTAGGGTATGAATGAGACCATATCAAAGAATCAACTGCATATTCAAATTAATAAAATTTGCACTGCATATGAATTATTTTTCAATTTTTTCTTTTGTTTTTGTTTTTCATACAAAATAATTCGACCAAGTCATGATTACTAATATAAAACACCCTTACCTGAAATATGACAAGAGGTTAGAATGGAATTAATTATGATTGATGATATCTTCGAAACTATGCATTTTGAGACCACATATTGTATAGATTGTGTTCTTGTAATGTACCTATACGGACTTTTATGCTAAATCATCAAAAGCATAAAAGTTTTTGTAATTTTTTTATTTGTATCTGTACAACTAATCTGTGTCTGCATTAGGAGTTCGCACAAAACGCATTTTTCTTCTTTTCTCCCTTGTCAGACACCAAGATTTTGTAACAATATTTTGACTGAAAAGAGTGTCCATGGAGTTTCTTGCTCATTCTTCTTCGTAGAGATCTACGCTTTGGATTGGGCAACTACAGTACTTTCACGAGTTATTATGCCTTGTGACTGGGACTGTAACTTCACCTTCTGTATTTTTCTGACATTCGAAAGTGCCTGTTATGGTCTAATTGAAATAAATGCTTTATTTATTTATTTAACACTTCAAGCACAAAAGGACTGAGGCGGACTGCTTGCTTTGAGTTTGATCTCTTACCCAATTCATCCAATTTCTTATTACTATTTTAAGGTAAACTAATAATATTGTCTTTCATTTGTCTCCAGGTGGCTGTAGCAATCGAAGAACGACGATGGTGGTATCCCAGAGCAGCGTTGCAGCTGCGAGTCCTTGCTCCGCCAGACTCCACTATGTGTTTGATAGGAGCTCGAGCACCACCTGATGCGAGATTTGATCCTCACCAGTCGTAAGTAGAATTAACATACACTAATAAAACAAAAAGTAAGTAGCAATCGATAAAAAATTAGTAGCACGCAAGGTACCTACAAGTAAAGTTAAAAAAATTCAAAGTTTTCATTTTACAACTTAAGAATAAAATAAATTATTTATTTTTAATGTTTTTCGTATATTTTTAAAAATTAATATTTAAAAATGTAATAAATTTAAAATTATTTATAAATTAAAAAAAGGAATAAATTAATGAAAAATAAATATGATTTAGCACAGTTAAAATATTAAACAAGTGAGTAAACTTAAATCAGCCATACTATTTAGACCAAGTATACCTTTACCATAATAATCATCTAATCTCGCCTGTATCTGATATTTCAACAAAATAATTTGCCTTTTCATAGATACTAACTTCATAAAAGTTACTAATTACGCAGTAATAATCATTAGTCAGACAAACGTTCTGTATTTCGTAACTTCTCTTGTAATTATATTTACCGAAATTACTTATCTCGTATTTAATGGAAACACGAGAAGGTACTAACATTACCTAATTGTTTGTCGAGAATCTAACTTGACTGTGAGCCTTTTAATGATAAATGTTATAATTATCATATTTAGCTTTTTCTGACGATGTCGTAGCTAAATAATAACGGCCGCTCGGATCTATCTTCAGGTTAAGCAACCCTTGCCTAGGTTGGTCCGTGGATGGGTGACCACCCATTACATACCGAGCTTTCTCCGTGCCTCGGAAAGCACGTCAAGCCGTTGGTCTTGATTGTCATTTGTAGATCTTTGACAGTCAGTGGCCCAAAAGTCTGGCAACCAGTCTTACCAAGAGGTATCGTTTATCACCCAGTACTAACTGGGTTTTGGAGGTCAGATAGGCAGTCGCTCCATGTAAAATACTGGTATTCAGCTGCATCCGGTTAGAATGGAAGCCGACCCCAACATAGTTGGGAAAAGGCTAGGCAGATGATGACTTAGCTTTTTCTTACTCAATAATACTTATTTGACGGTCAATTCACTCTAAAGTCTAAATCAATCCTCGATCAGCCTAAAAACAATATGTAAAATTCACTTCGTAACCTTATCTTTATCTTTTCATCGTCAATATCATTCTCTTGTCCTTAACCCTATTTATTTGGGGTCGGTGCAGCACGTCTTCCATCTCGATACCTCTTTATTACTCGTCATATCATCAGATACCTACTTTCTTGCCATGCCATGCTTTACACCGTTCATCCATCGTTTCTTTGGTGTTCCTCTACTCTTATACCCCTCCACATTCATACTTAAAACTTTCCTAACGACTTTTTTGTTATTAGCTTATTTTTTCATAAGAAATGATTTTTTATTAATAATAATACATGTACAGGGTGTAAACAGACCATTCACGAAGCCGTCAACCAAGCATTCTGTACATCAAACGAAGTGAATTTACACAAAAATTATTGCTGGGAAACGACTTTTTTTTGGGGTGAAAAATAACGTTTTACAGTAGGACTCGATGGAACGCAGTCAAAGCATTGTGCTGATGGGTGGATTGAATAGTACGGGGGTCGTAGAGGTGTTTATAGTAAAAATCTTACATTAAAAACAAGTATTTAAAAAAAAAAAAACTTGTGAAAATGTTGGAACTTTGATTTACAATATCTCCATAACTAGAAGGTACCCAGGTATGGTCTAGAACAAAAACATGATGGCAAAGACGGGGAGAACAAGTGCCTTTCGGCTTCGTTAAGGGTTTATTTACACCCTTTATTCAATCGGAAGTACCGTACTATTAGTATGTGCCCGACCCAGTTCTCGAAAATGGCAGTATCACATTGTACTGGGATCGATCCATCATCACTGACAGTACTATTGTAGCCAATAAGCCTGATATAGTGGTGGTGGATCGACCTTTATTATTATTAATATGTATATACATATAGGTATTACATATAATTACATCGCAGGGAAGTAAAACCTCAATAACATCGTTTAAAACTTCACCGTCACCTGTCAGCAACATCGTTACCTCTTAACTACGTAGAAAATTTTAATTTCCGCAATCTCCCGATAGTCTTTAGAAGTTGTGCGGAAAAACTTATAATTTCCCAGTCCATGCCACCGACAGCTTGTAGTGATGCGAATGAGAACTCGTTATTGGTCGAGATATCGAATAACACTACCACAGCGGATAATAATAACTGCGTTCTGGGAAAAACGAGTTAAGCGATGCAGCGGATTGTGAACTGAGCCAAGGGAATGACGTCATAGCGAGCGGACGGTGAAGCATTTGAAATTGGATTTCTACTTCAAATAGTTACTGTATTTTCTTTTTTTGAATTATTTCTTGGGCTGTTGGTAGGCGAGGCTTTGTGTGGAGGGCTTTCATTGAAAGATTGAGAATGAAACTGTAGTAAATGGAAAAATAATTTGACGGCACGGTTGCACAGTGGCTGAGCGATTGGCTGCTGCGTGTCGCGGGTTCGATCCCCGCATGCAACAAATATTTGTATGATCTCCAGGTAGTTATTCCGGGTCTGGCTGTTTGTGTATGTGAGTTTAAATTTTTGTAAAAGCACTCACGATACAGGAGAAATTACTAGTGTGGGGCAAAGACTAAAAAAAAAAAATGCTGTTGATAAATGTAGGTTTGTGAACTTAAATTGATATAGTTTTAGGTTCAGACGAAAGACGTTCAAGGAAACGTAATTTAATTTCAACTGCAACGTTGTATCGTCTTCTAACTCAATTTTAATACGTCACATCAGTCTCGACGTCGACGCTGGCCCCGTCAGTCGAATCTTCTGAAATGAAATAATCCGACAATTTAATTTTATGAGATTGAATGGGAGTAAATTGTCTGGCAATTTAATTTCGTAGAATCTCTAGGGTTTAGCGGATGAAATATGGACGAGTATCTTTATCATAATTGAGATTTACAACATCAGTATAGGGTGGTTTCAATTTCTATGAATTATTTGGAGATAGTACCTATAGAACTTTTTAAAAATCAAATTTGTAGTCCTTATTATCCTACAATTATTTCAGATAACTCCTGATTTTATTTTCCAGTAATCCTATTTCGTTGTATGTTCTCTTTACTTTAAATAACATTTTTTTTTTTTAACTGACTTTTTCACTAAAATTATCATTAACACTGAAAACAGAATATTTACAATGTTCACTATTCGTTTTGAATCGAGTTGTGAGAGACAGTGTCAGCGGTACCGAGTGCAAAAAACGAACAAGAAAGAGGGTAGATCGATTTTTGTCTGCTCATAAACACCCACACGCAATAACTTCAGTTCATCCGTGAACGTGGTGCGTGCAACAGCGCCGAAATATCGGGAACTCAAAACCAATAGTAAATATCCCGTTTTCAATGTTTATGATAATAATAAATCAGCCTTTATTTCTTCCATTTCTTACAAATCCTCTTTCTTTTACATTGCTAGTGACCAGTTCTTCATTCATTAATTCAGCCTCGTCTACTGCAGTTATTTTTTGTTTATTTTTCTGTTTTCATTCTCCTATTTTGTTAAGATATTTATTATCACTACACTGGTCTTTCACATTTGTAATAGAACTCATGAAAAAATCATAGGACACTTAAATATTATGCAAACATCCAGGCTTGCTATTATTTCTAAATCCAAACGAAATATTCTTGCATACCATTTTCGCATTACGAATTTCAAAAGGAACGCCTGATTGCAAAACTTAATTCATGTTTAATGTTCAGTCTTCATAAAAATAATTATTAAAAATGTTAACTACCGAAATCAAATTGCGCTGGTTCTTGGTAGTAAAACAAAACGTATATTTTTATTAATCAAAAATCATAACCAATATATATATATGAGATTCTAAACTTTCATGGTCACTAACATTCTTATAAACATGGTAAATATCCCGTTTTCTAGTTATAATAATATATATATGGCCAAACATAGACAAAAGGTATCAAAAAGGTAAAATATCATTAAAAAGGTTTAGTGCAGACTTGCACAATAATCATAGCTCTAATCCATTAACTTACACCATGCCCTGCAACGAACAAAAAAGGAAGCACTAGACTCGATAACCGGGAACTCATTTTGCAGGGGCTTATTGTTTAGCAATTAAGCAAACTCGTTGTTTCTACACTAACTTCTATCTTCAATTCAAAACGAAGTTGTAGCACAATGTTCTTAGTAAACAAGGTACCGATTATTACTTCGTGTAGGTTGCCTAGTAAGTAGTTAATTAGGGATTTGTTTGTGGTTAAGTGTTTAGCGGTGTTAGTTTTATACGATAGCCTGAAAAAATATACGTTGATTTGTTACGTATCCTGAACGGTGAGACAAGTGGCAGCCGCTTTCCAATCGTTTCGTTTTTTTACAGCGAGTGTAAGCAGTGACAGTCTAGTGATATGACCGTCGAACTGTCAAGTCATAGGTCTCAAGTTCTAACCCAAGAAACGCACTTTAATTTTTCGAATTCATGTGCGTATTGTTTAATTATCACTTGCTTCGGTAAAGAAAAACATCGTGGGGAAACCAGCATGCCTAAGAGATAATTCTCGACGGAATGTAAAGCCAAGTTAAAGGTCTATGGACGGCATAAAAACTCAGCTTCCAGGTTAGGCACTAACCGCACAAGAAAGAATGACAACGAGTTTTAAAGGGATAGAAATATTAAGCTTTTCGGAAGCTTGTGTTGACTTTTCCAGGATCAATTTCGTTGAATGTATCTAGATCCTCTGCTTTCGATAACTGCTGAGTCAATCTTGCTAACAAACACGATCATTAGGTTGTATCTAATGAATCATGATATTAACACACCGCTATAAAGCAATCCAGGTATTATGTGCTTTATTAGTTGTAACGTATTAAACATCCTACAAAGTATTGAGCCAATTATTTTATTTATGTTCTTTCAATAGGGTCATATCCAAATAACACCGCCATCAAAAATGATATTCCTCCCAACAGTCAATTTTTATTCCACCGCATTAATTGTCAGTCGGTCCATTTTGGCAGACATCACCACAAATTGCACACAGCGGAATTGTAAACCAAATACGAATGCATACATCATGGAAATAAATTACCCTTGTCATTGCCTTACATGGCCATATGAGGCAGAATTTCATTCAAAATATGCTGCTAACGTTCAAACAATTCGTGTACTTGTTCAGGGACGTCAATCAAACATCGTGACAATACCAAACGCGCTCAAAGCGAAATACATCATTTATTGTCACACGATTCATCTTCCTGTGTGGAAACATACTGAACGATATTCTTTGCGTGGTCCTGACAGATGACTTCATTATCATTCAATGGTATTTTGAATTCAATCAATAAAATTATAAAAGCTCTTATCAACGGTATGCGTGTTCTTGTGGAAATCTTATATCTTAATCTTATATCTTATAAATAAATAAATAAATTTCATTTATTTCAGGTCCGAGACACATGTAAAACAAAAATAGATAATAATACAAATACAAACACATAAATTATTGCTAAAAACTAAATGTCAGAATTACATTAGAAACATTATTGAAAAATTAACAAGTCATAAGTAAAATACACAATCGATTTAGAATAAATTAATAAATGTCAAAATAAATTATCATATTCTTAAAATAGTTATTACAAAAAGTGAAATTACCAGAACGATGAAAGACGTTATGAAAGCTGTATGTAGTAAATTAATGAACAAGTAGCGCCATCTAGTTTACGAGGACTAACTAGCATTGACTCTAGCTCCAATGTTTTATTTCTACACTTTAGCTAGACCAAATCAAAATATCGTCGCTATTCAATTGCCTTGATCCTCAAAATCTATAGTCTAAGAATTGTGACATTCTGTCATTCTAAAATTCGACTATTTCTTTGCCAGTTTCCCAACGAGTGTGACTAAAACTTCTCTCCGTATTTCCAACTACCCGCTCTTCCCGCTTTCACAGCTGAGCCAAGGATTATGTCACACGATTCATCTTTCAGCCGGTTTTCCGAAGGAAATATCTGCTGCCTTTTCATCTGGCTAAATGTACGCGTATGAGCTGTTTCCGTTGTTATTGAGACATCGAGATAGACATTCGTTTCTACTTCATGTGAAACGCGAGTATTTTTTTGCTTTGTAAGGTTTTTTTCGCATTTTTTTTTAAGTGTTTCGTGTTTATTGATGTTGATTTGGTTTGTTACCTTTAAACCGTCTTTAACGGAAATGCCATGAATGGAACAATCAATCATGAATCTACTCACGTACTTAAAGATTTCATTACTTAAAATTATTTTACCATTGGTGAATCCCCATAGTTTTTAGATTTTGTGTACGAAGATATCAGCAGAACTACACTGTATAATAAAATTTGATAAATATAAATACTGTACTACTATTTATTTTCCCGCAGTCAATGGTAAAAGTAGAGACAAAACTCGTAAAAAAAAAAACAACTCGGTCCTCGTATCCCTCGCTCCGCTCAGGATTCTACTCTAGAATCCTTCGCTGCTCTCGGGATCCAACTTAGTCCCCCGAATCTGATTCCCGTTTTTTTTCACATGTTGTAAATTTAAATTTTTTGTTTATTCAACTTGTTGTGTCTTGTTTATTTCTCCAGATTTAAAACCAATACTTTTATCTATCCACCAGGACCCCAGAACACGAAGAAGCACCAGGCCCCGAATTTGTCTCTGCAGGCGTTTCTCTCTTCGTCGGAGGCGGTGCATGCGGTGGTGGCGTTCTCTACCGGCAGAGAACCGCGCCAGCTCCCCACGCACCTGCTCACCTGGTACCTCCGGCGACGCATGATAGGCTGTGGATGTGGAAGTGCTTTAATTATACGTGAGTGTTTATTTTTAAATTTTCATTAGGGTCTTGCTAGCTTATTTTGTGAATTCCTAATATTATTGCAGTGATTCAATTTCAACTGTAAGTGCCGAGCCTAGCCTTGAAAATCCAACAGTGCGTATATGAGGATGTACAATTTATTTAGTGGTGCCACCTAATGTTACTGAAAATGGTCATAAAGAAAGACAGTCTATGTATTTTCCTTCCTTTATTTCAAAGAGTACATCGTTAGGAGGACGAGTTTCGTTTAAAAAAGAAAAAAAAAATTAGGTCTTTACCTATGAAATTGGAGATTTGTATGAAATTAAAAAAAAAAAATTTTTTTTTTTTTATTCTAGCTTATCTAGCTTTTTTACTTTCCGATTTGACGCAAGTGCTTCAATGTCGTTTTGACACTAAGTCCAATGCCCGCAGCAAGCTCAGCCGAAGACTTAGTTGGATCCGTTTCCACTACCGCCTTCAATTCGTCGTTGTCGACAATAGTTACCGGCCGACCGCGAGGCTCATTCTTCAACTCAAAATTTCTAGATTTAAAACGATTGAAATAATAATGAACCGTGTTTATGCAAGCAGTGTTAAGCCCCTACACGTCGTTAATGTTTCGTCTTGTTTGCGCAGCGGTATGTCCACGTAGGAACTAATATTCGAAAATTGTACGAATTTTCAGTTTATCCATGGCGCCAAAAACTACCACAATTTCACAAAAACAAAAAACTATCTAAAAACAAATGACTGAATTTGAAATTAAAAGAACACGGCTTTCGAATAAAATTTATTTGAATTTCGAATTACGCGCCAATTCACAGATAATTAAATCTGAAAATGCTGGTTATTAAATCTCCAATTACATAGGTAAAGACCTATTACCTAAGTAGTAGTCAAATTACCATTTCACCTCTGTTCAAAACCATTGAAATTCTAACTTTGTGAAAACTTTTAATACAAATACCTCCAGTTCGATTAACTTGTAAATTATTTGATTAAAATTAGTAACTTTAACAACTAATTAAGCTTCAATAGAATTCCAATTCAAAACAACTTTTGCCGAATCTTTTGAGAATTTTCCAGAAAATGAAATACATTTTCTTTTGCTACTGAAATATTAGGCACTTTTATTATAATAACCTTGTTACATAATCCTTAAATCTCTTGAATAGATAATCCTTCTAAGAAAATACTAAAAGGTTTTGAACTTTTACGAAATATTAAATTAGATGGAGCAAGAATGTTTTGGTAATTTTGTTGTGTTTAAAGCTGTGTTTTGTTTTGCTGGTCTTGTAATCTTTCGCCACTGGCTTTGCCCATACAGGGTGTAAACAGACCCTTCACGAAGCCGTCAACCAAGCACTATGTACAATGTACATCAAACTAAGTAATTTTACGCAAAAGTTATAGCTGGGAAGAGTTTTTTTTTGGGGTGAAAAATCACGTTTTACGGTTAGGCTCAATGTAACGCACTCGAAACATTGTTCTGATGGATGGATTGAATAGTACGGGGATCGTGGAGGTGTTTCAAGTAAAAATCTTCATTAAAAAAAAAATAACTTGTGAAAATGCTGAAATTTTGACCTCCAATATCTCCGAAACTAGAACGTTCGCAGGTATGGTCTAGGACAAAAAAAATATCACAATGACGGGGAGAACGAGTGCCTTTCGGCTTCGCTAAGGGTCTTGTTACACCCTTTATAAAGTATTTAATCCGTTGTAAACTATTTTGCGGTTAGACAACGCACAGAAGTAGGAATTAAAAGTAGAAGCTAACTTTAATGTCTCCAATATTTCCAGATAATTTGCAACCCATAATCAAATAATTGTGTAAATTTTCCCAACCTTCTAAAAAAGCTTAAACTCCCATTTTTAAACTGTATGGTTATGGTTATGGTAGAGGTGAACGAGTTTACAAGGGTTTACGAGTTTAGAGCCTAGCGTTTAGTGAAGTGAAAAGAACGTTCTTCAATCTTCGCAACCGACCGCATTGCGCGCTTGGCGCCTTCGGTAGTCGCCTAGCATAAGCTTATACTGTCACTTACGGGATGTCTTCCGTGATTGTTCATTATTTTGAGACCCTGATATTGTTTTTGATTGATTGATTGTTTTTTTTTTTTTGTATCCCATAAGTGACAGTATAAGTTTAATTGTAAACCGTGAAAGCTTAAAACAGTGATCGCCTAGCGTGTACTAAGTACTTAAGTAGGCTACCTATCTGTGAATGCGTAACCAAGTCTAGGTAGTACCTACATTTAGGCACATAGGTGCCTAATTAACATCTAAAACCACCCTCTGTATACCCAACCGCTACTAATTTACCCACATACATCTCTCAAGAGATTCACGATAGAACATGAAACACCAAAGCCAATACTCCCTATTCACAGCCTGTTCAATATGGGCAGAACGACACAGCCCACAAAACTTAGTTTCATCCCAATTCCGAAGAGGAAAAACCGCGCGAAAACCTTCTCGAACAAAGTCTTGGTAGTAATAAATAAATCAAGTCACATAAATCGAATTCGCTGATTCAACTGTTGGCCAGCAAAAGTTATGCGAGCAACCAATGACGAATTGCTGATGTGGTGCGCAGACATAGTGAGGATTTATGATGGTGAAAATGTTTTTGCTAAGATTTGCGGAAGTATATCTTCCAAGACAACAAATATTAGGAATAAAGGGCAGTCTAGTTGAGATAAAATGACATATACACCGTGACCTTTTAGTCGTCTTACAACGGCAGCCCCCTTCACGTATCCAATGAATACTATACATTAATAAAAATAATAGGTATTTATGAGATTTTAATAATTTTAAAATAAAAATATTATTCAGTATAATGACGCCTGACGTAGTTAAAACACCCTGTTGCGAGCGATGATCTAGTGGACTCGAGTGCTGGGTAGGTATATGTTCTCCCGTTAGACACTTAAACATCATTAACTGGATGTTTCATAATTTTATTTTATTTTATTATTTTTCTTTGTACCTATTACGGAAGTTTAAAAAAAATCGCGCCTAGAGCTATTTTATGTCGGGTATATTGAGTGGACGACCTTTGAAGACGACTAAAAAGTCACGGTGTATAGGTTTAGAAATAACTATTTGATTTTTGTATTATAAATATGCAAGGAAACCAATTATTAGTTGCCTGTCTACCTAGATTACGAATTCAGAATTTTGAATTATTGCTACTATAGACCAACCGCTTTAATGAGTCCTCCAAAGGCACATTAAGCGTCCACAAAGTCCTAACAATACCCCACAGGTTATTTGCTTTAAAATAACCATCATCCATGTATTACGATGCTAATTAAAGCAATACGTGATCCACCTTTGATATTTCATTTAAATTGAATTGAAGATGTATTTGATTAGAACATGAAACCGGCCATGTCCTAGAAAACAAACGAAGCTATGTAACATTATTTTCCCGGACTAGGAAAATAATGTTACATAGCTTTAGGACATAGGACCCCCTTTTACGGGTATGTTATGGATCCCCCTTCCCCAAAGTTAAAGCCTTTGTTACATCGGGCCTGTGGACGGCGAGTTATGGGCCAGCTCACCGTCCGGCCGTCTTATGACGACAGGGCATGTCGACGGCGCGTTCGTGTTCCACGTGCGCCTCAAAGGGATGTCAGCAAATAAGTAGGGTCCGCAAGGGCTGATGCCTGCCAGGGCTGCGGGTCTGTTCGAAAGAGATACCGTGGCCCTGGAACACAAAGGGCAAAGAAGGAACATGGATGGGTTTTAGTCAGTACAAGTCTGACACTCCCTCCCTTCCGCTCCGCCCAGAGTGGGGGGTCATTTGATGGTTTCCCATCCAAAAAAAAAAAAGCCTTTGTTACATCCTTCAGAACATAATGCTCATGCTTATTGAGAATTTCATGGAAGCCAAATAAACACACCAGAGTAAGCAGGAGCCTTATTTATGTGTGTACCCCATGAAATGTAATATGTCCAGCCCATTTACTATCTAACAGAGCCTGTCAAATGTATCATATCGGACTATTATAAGTCATGAGTAGACAGCAAGACAAACGGCCGTCTTGTCCGGCGTCCGGTCGTTGTCTGGCGATCCGACGGAGACAAAGCGATGTCGAGTGTAATATTTTAACTTTATGCCTTTGAGATTTGCGTAACTCTTGACAAATCTTTTGTTTGAGGATCAACGTGACAAATTATGTCTTTTATTTTTAGATAATGGGTTCGCGCTTGCCAAAGTCGGTCTATGAATTGGTGACCATCATTACGTACCGAATTTCCTCCGTGCATCGGAAAGCACGTTAAGCCGTTGGTCCTGGCTGTCATTTATAGATCTTTGACAGTCATCACAGTTAGTCAGTGGCCCGAAAGTCTGCCAACCAGTCTAACTAAAAAAGTATTATCCAGTAGTAACTGGGTTGTGGAGGTCAGATAGGCAGTCGATCCAGGTAGTGGTATTCAGCTGCATCCGCTGAGACCAAAGAGCCAACTCTAATCCATTTCGGAAAAAGCCAGGCAGATGATAAGATTATCCGGGTAATTCTTTCGATTAGAAAAACTGGACGTCATGGGGAGAGGCCTTGACCAGCTTGAAATGATGCAGGCTAACAGTACACTACAGAAAAAAAAAAACTGTTCAGCAGCTTATAACGTTTCACAAGAACAACAAGAATAGATTCAATTGCCACGTTAAAGGTTAATGTAGCTGGTGTTCATTCATTCATTAACTCTGTTTGCGGATGTACTATCGTCACTCAAACGATACTGCGCTATGGCTAGATCCTTTGATTTGCATAGTAGGTAGATACTGATGTTTTAGATACCATCCCTCCAAATACAAAGTCGTCGACGATCACCGTATAGGCACACAGGGAATGAGTACATGAGAGGAAATCTGAGAGTGGCGCCGGTGACTAAAAAGTTGTGTGTTAACCGGTTATCGAGTTATAGACATGTGATGCGGAGGAATGAGGAAAATGACGTAAGAAAAGTTTGAGTGTGGTTGTGTAAGAGTAGAGGAAGACCTAAGAACGATGGACGGACTGTGTGAAGGATGATATAGCTAGAAAGGAGGTGACTGCCGAGATGACGAGTAATAGAGAAGTATGGAAGAAGAAGATACATGCTGTGTCGACCACAAATAAATTTCGATTAGGGCAGGTGAATGATAATGATGCAATAACGGTGTAGCTCTAAATGTATAAAGGGTGTAAATAGACTCTTAACCAAGCTGAAAGTCATTTGTTCCCCCCGTCATTAAGATCACTTTTTTGTTCTGGACCATACCTGGGAACTTTCTAGTTACGGAGATATTGGGGGTCAAAGTTCCAGCTTTGTCACAAGTTTTTTTTTACTTGAATTTTTTTTAATGTTATAACTTTACTTTAAATACCTCCACTAATCTCGTACTATTCAATGCATCCATCAGCACAATGTTTTGAGTGCGTTACATCGAGGTTAAAAAAAAAAAAAAAAAAACGTGATTTTTAAAATAAAAGTTATTTCCCAGCAATAATTTTTGCGTAGGGTTACTTAGTTTGATGTCCCGAATGCTTGGTTGATGGCTTCGTGAAGGATCTGTTTTCACCTTGTAAATATAAACCATAGTTTGAGCCGGTCAATCATTAATAGAAGGGAATCCTCTTGAAGTTGTTTTTATGTATCTGTTGTCGGCACATTAGTTGTGTTTTAACGGGTTAAAGGCAGAAGAATGATGATTATTAAATAAAGGCGTTCGTGTTCCACGCGCGCCTCAAAGAAATGTCACCACACAGAAGGCATCCGCAAGGGCCGATGCCTGCCGGGGCTGCGGGACTGTTCGAAACAGATACCGCGGCCCTAGAACACAAATGGCAAATAAGGAACATGGATGAGTTTTAGTCAGTAAAAGTCTGACACTCCGTTCCACTCCGCCTAGAGCGGAAGGTGTCATTTAATGATTACCCATACGAAAAAAAAGGCATTTTTATTCACAACCTAATTATAACTGACCATAGAACATAACAAACATGACCGCAATAAAACAAACACCCAATCCCATCACTAACCGAAAGTATGTTCAGTCATTAATCACAATTTTGCTTTTGATATTAAATTAGTTCCCGACATTGTTTCCCGATAAAACCATTGTATTATTCAGTTTAATTAACATACATAAGCCAGTTATACATGCATGTAATAAATTCAGTGTAGGTAACGAAATTGAAAAGCTTTTGTGTGCAGCGTGTATACGGGCGATCATAAAATAATTTGTGGTGCAAAATTTCTGTGACATTGGTGGTGTACCAATGATTGCAGGATTAAGGGTATGATATTTTCCATCGGCGTCGGGTCGACGTTGAAGTACCTAGGACTCGTCCTCGACAGCCGGTGGAACTTCGTGGAGCACTTCCGACGTTTGGCTCCCAAACTGGAACGGACAGGGGCTGCCTTCAAGCGGCTCTTGCCCAACCTGAGGGGTCCAAACGCCTCCTGCCGGAGGCTATACGCGGGGGTCGTGCGGTCCATGGCCCTTTACGGGGCCCCGGTGTGGGCGCGTTCTTTGAGGCGGCAAGCCGCCCACTACCTGAACGCGCCCCAAAAGGTAATAAGGCTAATCCGGGGGTACCGCACGATCTCCGGCGAGGCGGCTAGCCTCCTTGCCGGATTGCCGCCATGGGATCTGGAGGCGATAGTCCTCGCGCGCCTGCATGAATGGCGCGCGGAGGCACTACGTCGGGGGGAAACTCCGCTGCCGCGGCAAATTGCCGCTCAGCGGACAGACCTCCGGCGTGATATCATGGCGACATGGAGAGAGCGACTGTTGCAACCCCGTGCAGGGCACGCTACCATAGTGGCGATAAGTCCCCTCTTTGAGGAGTGGCTAGAGAGGCGCCACGGCGCCCTCACCTACCGCCTGACGCAGATCCTCACCGGACACGGTTGTTTCGGGAGGTTCTTGCACCGAATCGGGCGGGAGGAAACGCCCGGGTGTTTCCACTGCGAGGATCGTCCGGAGGACACGGTGGAGCACACCGTAGAGGTCTGCCCCGCTTGGGCGGAGCACCGCCGTGTCCTTGTAGCGGCGATTGGCGGCGGCGATCTCTCGCGTCCGGCCCTGGTTCAAGCCATGGTCCGGAGCGAGAGGGAATGGGAAGCCGTCACCACCTTCTGTGAAGCAGTCATGCTAGTGAAGGAGGTGGCGGGACGTGAGAGGGAAAGAACCTCACGTCCCAGCCGCCGCGGGAGACGCCCTGGGCGTCGGGGGTCACGTGGTGGCTCCCGGCCACCGTAGGCGCGGGCCTGTGGTCGGCGAGTTATGGGCTAGCTCGCCGTCCGGCCGTCTTATGTCGACAGGCCGTGCCGACGGCGCGTTCGTGTTCCACGCGCGCCTCAAAGAGATGTGAGCAAATAAGTAGGGGTCCGCAAGGGCCGATGCCTGCCAGGGCTGCGGGACTGTTCGAAAGAGATACCGTGGCCCTGGAACACAAAGGCAAAGAAGGAACATGGGTGGGTTTTAGTCAGTACAAGTCTGACACTCCCTTCCGCTCCGCCCAGAGCGGGGGGGGTCATTTGATGATTTCCCATCCGGAAAAAAAAAAAAAAAAAAAAAAAAAAAAAGGGTATGATATTTGTAGGGTGGCGGGTAGATGTTTTAAGTTATGAAATAAACCAGTGTGTGGCTAACTCTCGCCTTTCATTGACGCTGCAGGAGGTATTGTTTATTTGAGAATTATGTAGCTCTTGCAAGCCAGCTTATTTCGTTATGCAACTAAATGGTTTTAAGTAAACATAAATGTAGCTAAAGTAATTGTGTTTTAACATGGCAATAGCGGTCATCACACATTTATTCAATCTCTTCTTTTAAAAAACGTATACAAACCTGTTAATAGCCCCTGAGGTGACATTGATCGTGATCCTGAACAATAACAGAAGAAACGAAAAGTACACGGTTTATGGTTTCAGTTCGTGTAAAGAGATATCAGGGAAAGGGCAATGACCGCTATTGCCATCATAACTGGCGGCAAACATAGTTGCATGATGCAAAAGCCGAATCGGTCAATGCATATATAAGTATTTCATGTCTATATCACCGTATAGGTATTCAAACTAGCCGTACTGCTGCCGTTCGACATTTTAGCAATTCCCGCTGGCATTGCGAATTTCCAAAGAAACTTTCATCCCTTATTGAAAGAATGCATAATCAGCCTATAATGTTCCCACTGCTGGGACACACGGCCTCCTCTCTATGATAGGGTATGGGCTGTAATCCACCACGCGGGCCCAGTGCGGGTTGGTAGATGTCACATGTCTTCGAATTTTTGGTTTTAGGACATGCCGGTTTCCTCACGATGTTTTCCGTTTTTGAGAGCAGTGGTGATGAAATAAATTACACAAAGTAATGCGCCTGCCTGGGTTCGAACCCACAACTTACTAGTCGTAAGTCGAGGCTGCCACCGCTGCGCTCTCGCATTGAAGGAATGAGTTGTCAAAAATCCTTCCTTATTGCTCTCCTTCGTTATACGGGTAATGGAACTCTTGTGCCTAATTCTTTCTTGTAGACTTGTGCTTATCGTGGGCATTGTATGTCAGTCAGTCAATTAAAATTGTTATGTTATGTAGATAAGGTCATTTTTGTGTTATTTACTTCATACGCCATATTGAATCCAAGCTTGGTTATGGTTTACCCTGAATCTCTTAAAGTGTAATAATTGTACTCATAATTAAATTTTTTTTTTTACAACACCGGCTCTGTAATCGGGGAAAAAATTGTGTAGTGAAGTTGTGTAGTGTTGTGTGTGTGTGAAGTTGTTGTTGTGTTGTGTATAGTTCTCACGTTTTTATTCTCCAACAGGAGCCAACTCTCAACCGACGGAGTAACCATCTCAGCACCATCTGAAGCGGGTCGCTGGTCTCTCTGGGCACTATCTCTCTCCAACCACGGCCTTCGGTTCTCGGCACCACGCACCATCAATGTGTTCCGGCCTATACAACTGGACTTCTCGCTGCCACCAGCCCTGAAGGTCGGCGAGACTGTAGAGGTGGACGTCAAGATTACTAATAACATCAATAATTGTATGGATGTAAGTATTGAATTGAAATTGCTTTTAATTAATCTAACATCATTGTAAGTCTCTTTTTTTGATAGTTTTGTAACATTAACGAATCATCTTCAAAATAGAAAAATAAAAAAATATGAAATAATCTGTGATTCAAAATTTAATCTTGTCTGTGCACTCCGAGAATAGTGTAAATTTGTGGTAAAATAATGTACCCGTACAGTCACGAGCATCAATATGTTAACACTTAACAACATTTAAAAGTGTTTTTCACCTATTGTTCTTATTAAAATTGCATGTTGTCACGAACATAGTATTCTGGAACTCATATTTCTATGAAAAAGATACCATCTCCAAGTTACTATCGATATTTCTCGCAAAAATTTCTTTTAAATTTAGGAAAGTGTAGACATATTGGTGCTCGTGACTGTACCTTGCATCAGTAGGGCTGAAGTGCTTAATAGCCATTGCAACTCAAAAATAGTTTTTAAACTGCTCAACATTATTTAATTTATTCGAACACATAATTATATTAAAAATAATATAAGGGTAGAAGAATTATTATAAATCTCAACCAGGCATCGCATACATTTTCAAATAGATATCCATTTTATTCGACTGTAGTGAACCCCAAAAGCATTGAAATGTAAATTTTAGATTCTAAAATACCTGAACAAAAAGCTCTAATTCGCCTTTTAAATGGACACTAAAATAACTAGATAGAACATTTGTATTGGCAAAAATACAGTCGCTATACCCAATTGATTCTATTGCTAATGGGCAGTTCTGGCTAAATCGATCGTAAGGGTCCACCCATACGGAACGGACCGTATTCCACTAAGCTAGGGTTTGCGCTCAGTTGGCTTAGATTCATCAGTTTCACACGACTTCATTTAGATAAATTAGTTTTAGGTAGAATCGTAAATAGAGACAAACTTTACTGAGAGGAAAGACAAAAGACGATATAGTAAGAGTGTTTTATCAGTAAAAATATGACAACTTTATAAAAGAATTCTCGAGTCCCTCGTTGGTCTAGTAGTCGCAAGCGCGACTGATGAGCAAGAGGTCCTGGGTTCGATTTCCGGGTCGGGTAAAGTGTTATTGGGTTTTTTCATCAGGAATTTCTCGGTAGCAACCACGGAGTCTGGATCTGTACCCGGTTGATGGCAATAGGCTCGTCCTCTATTACATGGGACTTTAACATAACTTGAGAAATGTGGGTGTACCAACTATTAGGTAAACCCACATACATGATACACAAAAAAATTAGCTATAGAAGGTGTTGCACTGACGTCTAAGATATTGAGCGAAACAATAAAAAAGTCGGAATCAGCTTACAAAATAATAATGAAAGGTGATTTCAAGTCTTGAAAACAAACTTGTAAATATTGACTGATCGGTCATCAATAAATTTTCGGATTGACCCAATATCTGCAAATACCAAATAGATATTTAAAATCGTCAAAACAAACAAGACCTTTCACAGCAATATTTGAGATTCGTTGCAAAAACAAAACGTTTATTTAGGCCCGAACGATTAATAAATACGTTGTTAAAATTTTCCTTTATATTTATTTGATTTTTTTTTGGAGCTCGTGGCTAAATAATAACAGCCGCTCGGGTCGATCTTTAGGTTAAGCCGTGTTTGCCTAGGTTGGTCTGTGGATGGGTGACCACCCATTACATGCCGAGTTTTCTCCGTGTCTCTGAAAGCACGTTAAGCCGTTGGTCCCGGCTGTCATTTGTAGATCTTTGACATTCGTTACAGGTAGTCAGTCAGTGGCCCAAAAGTTAAAAAAGAAATTGGCGTACAATAGAGTGAACTAAATTAATACATAATTTTCAAAAATTGCGGTTATTACTTATAAATTACAAAAAAGGCGTAATTGAATTGCCGATGCATTCGTTTTCAATCGTTTAAAAAATCTGATAAGACGTAATAGAATTTGGCTACAAGAACTATTTTATGCTATATTTTTCGATAGATGGACTGTGTGAAGGATGATATGGCTAGAAAGGAGGTGACTGCTGAGATGACGAGTAATAGAGAAGTATGGAAAAAGATGACATGCTGCGCACACCGCAAATAAATTGGGATAAGGACAGGAGAATAATGATGATCTTATACAGTCTAGTTGGTAGTAGTTTATTTTCAACCGAGATCCTATAACTAGAAACATCTCAATATACAGGGTGACTGGATCTGCACCCGCCATAGCAAATTCGCACACTTTCTTTCCCTAGCTAAAGTTTTATACTTTAGGAGATATGTAATTTTTTTTTTTTTTTGAGATTTTTCCAAAATTTGACATTCATGCAATCATGCTTCATTATTTTACTACATTTAATTTGTAGTTGTGGTAGTCATAAACATTTGTGATTAAAATACGTCGGAACTTACCTCAAAATAGGGTTAAAATTTGTTTTTTGAAAAAATCTCAATAAAGTATGAAAATTGACATCTCTCGCAGACTATAAAACTTTAGCTATTTAAAGTAACGTTCAATAAATAGTAAATTACCTCGCTATATGAGAATTTGCTATCATCATCATCAACATCATTTCAGCCGAAAGACGTCCACTGCTGGACATAGGCCTCCCCCAAGTGTCGCCACAATGACCGATCCCGTGCGTCTCGCATCCAGCGGATCCCCAGAATTTGCTATGGCGGGTCCAGATTCAGTCACCTTTCCATTGAAAATAGGAAACCCGATCCATAGAGAAACTCGAAGTAAATTACCTGGCATTTAGTTCTATGCGATATTGTAGGTATTCTAGTCTATCGATAGAAACAACCCGAGTGGCTTTAAAATTGATTCTGTTCAACGCAAATACATACTGACTGTTTCGTTACCAAGCTTGTGTTAGTGGTTAATTAGTATTTTAGTGAAAATGTATTTGGTGGAATTTTAGTAATCACTTCCATACTAATGCTAAAGTAACTCTGTCTGTAACCTTTTTACGTTAATGGCTAAACTAATTTCAATGTTTGGCACACAATTAAACCATGACATGAATTAGGACATAGAATAAACGAAGACGAGTCGGTTTAACAGGTTTTGTAATTTATGTAAATCTATTACAATTTTCACTTGTCCATCATCGTTAATTGTTGATAGAGTGTGACTTTGTTTAGGCCCTCATCCTGTTTGCTTATTTTCGATTTTCGTCCATTTAATCCCAGTTTTCTAACAACAGATAATGCTACGCGCAATATGATTTGTACCTACAATATGTACGAACACACTTATTAGACGATAGTAAGGTACGTTGCGAATGATTGTAATAATTATGGTCCGTAGTAAACATTTGTGAAACTGTATTAAAAAAACAAGACAGCGACTTTAGTTCCAGGTCAAGCCATGCGCCAAAAGACCATATAAAGAAACTATAGCCATCAATCTACACTTAGAAAAAAATTCCCAACTCCGAACAATCTGCGCTTTTCAAACAGCGCCACCATACTTTGACGCTCCACACGCTGATTTGAGTTTGAAGCGCTTAAAGCGGCTAGATTGCCTAATCGCTCCATTTGCCGGGATCTGCGTCTGAATCGTCGGGATCATCCCCGGAATCCCTAATCGGGATTCGATGAGCGACGCCGATCGCAAACAAATCGGTATCACATGTGGCTATCGAAGAGTTTGGGGACAGTAGGGTTTATTGCGTAAGCTATGGTTTTTATGGGACGATGTTATCTAAATGGGCGTGAACACTTACATGGTGTGTACTTTATTTTCAAGACAAAGATGAGGTAACTTTTGTCTTTTATTAAACCTAAATCGTGGTAGTTTTGTCCAGCTCGTCCTGTCGTATCCTAGGAGGTACAACGCGACGCAAAAAAAAAATTTTAGTTTGTTTCATGTATGGGGAGCCCCCCTTCATCTTTTATTTATTTATTTTTGTATAAAATCGTTAAGCTTACAGAATACATTCCATCTACCTACCAAGTTTCAACTGTGTAGTCCTAATAGTTTCGGAATAAAGTGGCTGTGATATACGGACGGACAGACAGACATGACGAATCTATTAGGGTTGCTTTTTTTGCTATTTGGCTATGGAACTCTAAAAACAACGACTAGCTAGAGGTCCACATTAGCCCTGGAACTTGCAATCATGGTAAGAGGCCTTTGCCCAGCAGCGGAATAATGTAGGGTAACAGTAACCGTAAATCGTGTTGTGATTATTTGTTCCGAATCCTTGTCAAAGATTTAAGTATCTAACGTATATCATTACAGATTTCTCAGTAGTAGCCACGGAGTTCGGACGTGTGCAAGGTTGATGGAAATAGGGTCATCCCTTATTACATGGGACTTCAACTTAGCTGCCGAAATCTGGGTGTACTATTAGTACATCTCTGCCCTTCGGGGATTACAGGCGTGATGTTGTTATAATGTTATCATTATAACGAACTAGACCCACAAGCGATTCCATTAGGCAAGTTACTTGTATACAAGTTAGAAATTGAACAAACCTGCATACAAGCTACAACTTGTATGACGTAGTTTGAACTTGTTAATTTTTTATTCAAGTGACGTGCAAACGTTAGTTGCACGTTTCAAATTGCGAACGTGTGATGTGTCGTACTCAATTGTTGAACATCTCCACTTGTATGCAAGTAAAACCTGCATTTAATTTGCAGACTCTTGAAAACATGTCAATAATTAAAGCAATTTGTACGCAAATATGACGTCATACTTGCATGCAAGACAACCGAAAGATATTTCCGAATACAAGAAAAATAAACAAAAAACACCAACTGAATTCGCAATTACACAGTGAAGCCCATCCAAAACTCCTTTGAATCATAACGTAAACAAATTCATTACAATTCATACAATTATAACAAACGAAGCAACATTCAAAGCTACACTTGAAAAGCGTAAATTGAACGATAAATCAGGGACGAGACTCTTAAATTAAAATATTCACGGTACAGGATAAGGTAAGTACCTTGTAGGTACCTACAATCTAGGGGGAAATCCGTTCGGGGATAATTGTGCACCCCACTACGACCCCTTTTCACCCCTTTATCCCACCTCTATTGGCCCAAATATCTGACGAATCAACACTACAACTCAGACTTCGAGACTGATATTCTTTGTGACCATAATTTTCTGTAACTGTGGATAAGTCCCAGTACCTATTTAGTTTCGCACTTCTAGAAGTTTTAGTTGAAACAATGCAACGTTGTATTTATTTTATTTCAAAATACACGTAGACCGGGTGGAAGAGACACCGACGCGAAAACGCTTACCACTTACTCAGTCCATTATTGTAAACCCCCGTACATCGAAATTATTCATTGGTAATTTAAAAATACAGCTGTTCCATACATTTTGGCCGTGTAGATATTGCACCCTTGTGTGGAACAGCTGATTTTTTTTAAAATACCGATGAAAAGAGAATTTTATTATTTCGACATACTGTTGTTAAATTCTTTGTTTCCTTTTTGGTATTACCTAGATACCTTCTAATGCATAGTAAGCATGTTAGATAAGTGCTTATAAGGTAATAACTTTACCAGGCTCGGGTGGATATACAATTAACACCAAACTCTTAAATGGAATGAGGTACATTAATGGCTTTCTCTATAATGTATTTCTGTGGATCGTAATAATTTGTGTTGTGGCGGGCTTTGAAAGAGAAAGATATACCTGTGAAGTATGTAGAGTTAATTCTTGCTATGTACAATCAATCTTGTACCTACGTCTGGTCAGCTACTGGTAAAACCGATGTGTTCAGTGTGGCTGTAGGCTTTCGTCAAGGGTCGGCTTTAAGTCCTTACCTCTTCTTGTTCATTATAGACGCTTTGACGTCGGACATACAGGAAGAGGCACCCTGCATGCTGTTTGCCGACGGCATTGTTCTTGTCGGTGAAGATGGTCCTGAGATCCAGAGCAGATTGGAGAAATAGGAACAGAAGCTAGAGAATGTTGCCTTGAAAATTAGCAGAAGTAAAACTGCTTTTTTCTGCGATTTCCGCGGTATTTCCAGTTCGGGAGTTGTTTTTATTTATCTATTGTCGGCACATTAGTTGTGTTTCACCATATTTTTTCATTTTTAACATAACATCATAACATAACAACACTCCTGTAATCCCCGAAGGGTTCGGCAGAGGGGTACCTAACAGTACACTCACATTTCCCCAGTTATGTTTTAGTCCCATGTAATAGCGAACCAGCCTATTACCATCAACCGGGTACAAATCATAATCCGTGGCAGCTACTGAGAAATTCCTGATAGAAGACCCAATAACAATTTGCCCGACCTGGGAATTGAACTCAAGACCTCGTGCTCGGTAGTTGCGCTTGTGAACCCTTAGACTAATGAGGCAGTCAGTCAGTTTATCTTTTTTTGTTTTCAAAATGATGTTTGTGCCAGTATTTCTCTGCTGGTTGGTAACAAAACATGACCCAGTTTCGCGGCCCTACGAATTTAATTTTAAATTACAACTTCATTACTGAAACCGCAATTAATTTAATCAATTTCTGATTATGTTATACTTCACAATTCTCCATCAATGTTTCAACGAAATTTCCTTTAGTTAATCAGTTTTATTTAGTAAGTTGATTACTAATAAGACAGTGTGATTATTTAACCTTTAAATGGTCGCGCGGGGTGTTACACACCCCTTAAAGGGTAAGAACTTTTTAAATTCTGAACTGAATTTTGAGCGCTAAAGTTCCCGTTAGCATCATAAAAACACGTGTCCTTTATGATCAAGTATCGATTTTGCATGTATTTCATATTTCATTTATATAATCGGGGTGTCACGCACCTCACGTGACCGTTTACGTTACTGTTTAGGCGCGCCCAATTAAAGGGTTACTCATGAAAGGACAAACATAATTAACACCAAAAAACATAACATAACATGTATGTTGAGTACATACTGTTTATGTGTACATAGATTTATAATTATGTGTACTACCAATAAATTAGCACATAAGTATGCTTGTGTCATCTCCAAATCTTATCTTCGAGATAACCTATCAACGACACCAAAGCAACGTTATATTCAAATAAATGATATTGCTATTTTTTTATCAAAATCGTTTCGACTTTTTTTTTTTTTTTTAGCCTGTACTGTCTCACTGCTGGGCAAAGGCCTCCCCCAATTCTTTCCATGTGCTCTTTTAAAACTATTATTTTTCATAAAAAAAAAATATACCTTTCATTTGAGAAATTTCCTCTAGTACACAATCGAATGGCTACCGCTCTAATAACAAAGCTCGAGTCACTATTGACTTTGCACCTCCGGGACAACTCTAGGAGGCGACACCTCGAGAAATTCCATTTCAGCTAATATCATATCGATTATATCGAAAATATAACACTCCTCTGCTTCTGAGGGGAAAGTAAAACATGATCTTATTGCTTTTGCTATGTTTTCTTTCTTATTATTGCGTAGGTAGGTGAAACTTTGAACGGGAAAAATATTATTTCTTTAAATAACTTTTGTCTAGTTATTGGTTTTTTCGTCATTCAAGTGTATTCTTTGTTCTTAGTTGTTTGTAGGAACACCGCTTCTTTTCACTTATTTATTTTCAGATAAGTGAAGTCATTTGTTACTTTACGGAAATCCATCCCACCATCCTATTAAAATGTTTTGCTGAGTCTTAGAGGCAGGTTGTAGCACCTCCCTTCCGTCCCTAAAAATATGCACATGCAGAAGGAATTAGCATGCAACATGCAATTAAAATCAACACGCAACACGTGTTTCGCTCCTCAAAGGGGCCATCTTCAGTAAATCTTGACTCTACAACCGCTCGGGCGGCTGAGCGATCGTTGGTTGCATGTTGCATTCAAATTATCGTACAGACTATTAATTTACTCCTTGCTTCCCAGGTAACAGCCCTCCTAGCTCTAAGCGCCGGCGCAGCGTTCGCCAGCACAGGAGCTCTCTACGTCACGGAGAGGCTGCGGCTAGGACCCCGCGGGGGAACGCAGCTGGTAGTCAGAGTGGCCGTCAACACGCCCGGCAGGAAGAATATTACTGGTATGTGTATGTAATTTTATAGATAGGTATATAATCTCTTTGTGAACTGAAATAGCTTACTTGTTCGCCACGAGTTACATGCTCAAGTGGCAACCGTATAGCGACGGTAACTGTGAAAAAACAAAAGAAATTGCTTATAGCATTTCAATAGTCACCGCCACGGTACTGGCGTGACAGAAACAAGCAACATGCGCGTGTGTGTGTAGACGTAAGTCACCGTCGTAAGTTGCATCGCCTGCGGTTGTGAACGAGGCGTAAATGGCATTGCATAGTTCGTTTACGCTGTCTTTAATAATATTTTCCACAAACAAGGTTTTGAATGTACTTCCTAGTAATTATTAAAAACTTTAAACTTAGTACACGTACGTAGGTTAACCCTGGGCTGCAGGGCGTTGCACCTTTATTATTTTCTGTCGTACTGTATGGATCGAAATGCTGGGCTGTGAAGAAGATGGATGAAAGAAGATTGCTTGTAGCGGAGATGAGAATGTTGAGGTGGATGTGTGGTGTGACAAGAATGGATAAGGTAAGGAACGAGTATATTAGAGGAAGTTTAAAAGTTGCGCCAGTTACAGAAAAGTTGAAAGGGAATCGACTGTCTTAGTATGGACATGTGATGAGGAGGGACGAATCGCATGTGACTAAAAGAGTGATGAATATAAACGTTGATGGATGGAGAGGGAGAGGAAGACCAAAGAAAGATGGATGGATTGTGTGAGGAATGATATGAAAGAGGAGACGGTAGACAGAGGAGATTGGAAAAAAACGTGTTGCGCTGACCCCAAATAAATTGGATTAAGGGCAAGAGAATTATGATGTTCTCACTAACTAGAACGCATCTATGATGTAACATTTTAATAAATGTCTGTACCAAGCCATTACTGCTTCACTTCTATCGTTGTCTTCTTCAGAATAGACAGATTAATCCACCACAGCATCCATCCCCCTAAAATTAAAACCTTAAACCTCATCAGCGTCAGCTCTGTCAATTTCAAGATTTATTAATAGCGACGAGAATACTTAATTAATGACGAAGAACTCGAAGATTCCACCAGAAATTTATTCCGAACCTGCGCCGAAGAAATCTGTTGAGCAAAATATTTTAATGAAGTTGTGGAGGCGAATTCTTAAACCGGATCTTACGTAATTGTGAAATTAAAGACACCCGAATTTTGTGAGCGCTGATCGCAAAGTTTGGGCCAACTTTCGGTTTGTTGGAAATTAATACGGGTGTAGATTGATAAGGTTCCGTTTTTAGTATAAAAATAGAACTATGTAAGCTTTCACGGTTTACAACTAAACTTATACTGTCACTTACGGGATATCTTCCGTGATTGAGCTCCCCATATTTCGACGCTGCACTGTTCTTACCAAGGGGTATCGTATTACCCAGTACTAACTAGGTTAGATAGGCAGTCGCTCCATGTAAAATACTGGTATTCAGCTGCATCCGGTTAGACTGGAAGCCGACCCCAACATGGTTGGAAAAAGGCTAGGCAGATGATGAGTTTTAACGAGAACTCTAATTTAGCCTCACTAGGTGTTCAGTTATCAGACAGAGAGATCTTTCCAATTTCGTCCAGAGTTTTGCTCACATCAGCAAAGTAGAATTACTTTTCTTCATAGTTGGGATAAATAACTTCGACGGTCTACACTTTATCTTAATGGGATTTTCTCTCGAACAGTTTGCTGTTTCAAGTGAAGTTTGAATTTGTCCATCGCTCTTTGGATTTAGCTGATTCGAAAATGTCAGCAGTTTCGGAGAACAAATGTAGTGTAACTAAGAAACTTAATTTGCTCATTTTTAGGGTTCCGTACCTGAAGGATAACCAGCGGGACTCTATTACTAAGCCTCCGTTGTCCGTCCGTCCGTCTGTCAGCGGGCTGTATCTCATGATCCGTAATGGGAGACAATTTAAATTTTCATAGAATGTGTATTTCTGTGACCGCTATGACAACAATTAATGTTAAAAATAAACGAAAAATTAAAGGGGGCTACTACGATAGTACGGAACCCTTTTGATAAGTTCTGTGCAATCAGCAGATTTAAACACTTTTACTGATAAACAAATATCACGCAGTGGCTGACACCATTCTGGAATCTTCTCTTGTTCTCATACACAATATACCTCACGACTTTTTCCCAAAAGGGCCCGTAGAAACCACCGCTCGCCACCTGCTAGGACCCTTAGATACTCCTTTCGCCTCGTCCACGTTCAGACATCTCGTCATAAACGCAAGCCTTGAACGCAAACGTCACTTCCCTTTCACATTTTCATCTTATCGTCTTACTTTATTAATATTATAAATGCGAAAGTTATCACAAACTTTCGCATTTTTAAATTTAGCACACAGATAGTTTATAACCTGGATAAATATGATCCCATGGGGCAATTATCGAACTTCACGCAGGCGAACCCGCGGGCATAAGCTAGTCTGCCATAAAAAGTTGGATTTGCCTATAATTCGCAAATCCTCTTTTTACTTACATGAATGGGCCACTAAACTCCCCATTAATTCCATCAAAGGATTTGAATAGGTAATCTAAAACCTTTCATTCACTAATGAAAACACCTCTCAACATGGTAGACAATTTATTCAAGCACTTACCCCAGGTCCGAGTTATTCAGCCACAATCCAGGCTGAGCCCTTGTTAGAACTAATTCTAGAACACAATCTAAGGCCATTCTACCAGGGATGTGCTGAGCTGCGTTTTTACGAATGTGTATAATATTATCGGAGAGGTTCGTTTGATTTTCATAGCTTGACTTAGCTCCGGTAGGAGGTGGAGGTCAGATAGGCAGTCCTTGTAAAATACTGGTATTCAGCTGCATCAGGTTAGACTAGAAGCCGATCCTAACATGGTTAGAAAAAGGCTAGGCAGATGACTTAGCTCCGGTAGAAAAAGGTTTAACTACGCTAAGTTGAAGCTGGAGATATGAGCTATTAATACAAGCTATGGATTCCAGCTAAGGATGGGAGCTCACTAGCTCTACGGAGCGGAGTTGAGTATACGATATACGGTAGCGTGGAAAATGCGTCTTTTTAGCACACCTAAGCCGCGTCTCTTATTCACCTTAGCTTTAATGGAATTAGACACAATAGTTTAGAGCTCAGGAAGACGATTTCCCACGTGTTTCCCATTCAATTCGTTCTTTTTAATGAATGATATTGACATTGACAGCACAGTTGGCGCAGTGACTGCTGCGCTGCGTGTCTCGGGTTCGATTCCCGCACGAAACGAATATTTGTATATCCTACAGGCAGTTGTCCCAGGTCTGACTGTTTGTGTATGTGAGTTTAAATGTTTGTAAAAGCACCCGCGATCCAGGAAAAATTCCTAGTGTGGGGTAACGTTTCAAAAAAATATGACTACTATTTAGTATGTAGGAGCGCTGACACAGCCTTTTGTATTCGTCGTACGCGCAGCCCTCGGCGACTGAAGTTCACCCGTAACCACCAATAGCTATAGACGCGCTTTCAACCTAAATAAGTACTCTGTTGTAATATTTGTAACAAATTTCCCAAGTAAAGAAATACCCAAATTCCGTCGAAATTCATTTTTCTGCGTACACGCACACCTAGAAACCAAATTATACACGCACACAAAATTTGTGACCGGGGTCACCTATTTTGTGTGCGTGAAAACAGGCAGTAACTAAATCGACATAATTACGAGTGTAAATCAAAAATCATCATCCAGATTTACCTAACACATAACCAGTCGAAAAGCAGCGTGATACCAAAACACAATCAAAATCCCTTTCCACTGATGATACGTTGAATTGTGTATTCAAATTGTGCGATTAGCGAGACACTCTCATTGTCTAGTCCAATTCGAGGAGCTATTCCAATAAACATTTAAATTGGACTGAGAGGCAACAAAGCCGTGTATGTTGAGGCAAATTAGCAATTGAGACAATAGATAGGAGGTAGGCCACGGTAATAAGTTATGGTAATGATGCATTTGTATGTCTAGGGGCAAATGAGGGTGGATGTGAGCGAATAGGGTGAGATGGTACGCGGTATGAAGTGGAGTAGTTTTAGTTTAAACTTGCAGTTGTGCATGTTTATTTATAAAATGTAGAAAAGAAACACGAAGTCAGAAGAAAAACTACAGAGCAATGAATCTACGGTAGGGCACGGCCCGCGAGTTTTTTAAACCACTAATTTTCGTAACCCGTCTTCATCATTTTGTCGAGTCACATGGTTCATATTATTATTGTAATAGCTGTTTTGATATGGAAAGAAAAATTCGAGTGCGAACAGGGTTTGAACCGAGCTCGGTTTAAACCCTGCTCGCACTCGAATTTTTCTTTGAAAAAACAGCTGTAGTTCCCTACGCAGGGTTTGCGTATAAAAATATTAAATATTTTTAATATTAAATACGCATTATTGTAATGTTAGTAAATATAATACGGAGTGGAAGGGACACCGACGCGAAAACGGTATCCAGTACATCATTCCCCCCACATAGAAATTTTTCATCGGTTATTTAAAGAAAAATCTGTTAAAAAAATGTATTACTAAAATGTGTGTATGTGTTTTGTGTGTACATAAATAAATAAATAAATAAAAATCAGCTGTTTCCTACAGAAGTGCAATACTGCATGGACCAGCTGATTTAAAAAAAAAAAAAACAAATGAAAAAATTTCTATGTAGAGGGATTTAGAATGATGTACTGTATATGGGCCATTTACTTGATCAGTTTTATTGCGTGTATCTATCAAAAAGCGAGTTAAATTATAACTATTTTGTTTGCTTGAGGTCTTGGGTTCGATTCCCAGGTCGGGCAAAGTGTTATTAAGCCCGGAGCCTGGATTTATGTCCGGTTGAAGACAATAAGCTCAGCCCTTATAACAAGAAACTACATAATAACTGGCGAAATGTGGATCTACTATGTATAAGTAAGCCTCTGCCTTACTCTTTGGGGGTTATAAGCGTGATGTTTCGTTTAGCTTCACAATTTTTCAAACAACTCAACCAAAAACTAGTTTACTCTCTAACACCCATTCTACATTCTCCAAATCAAAACTTCCCATGCTCAACTATCATGAAGCGCCATTCCAGCCACGTTTAGCTTCAATCCTGCCTCAATAAAATGACACTCATTGTATTTCAATTGCTTTCCGAGTGTTTTCTACGGCAGTGCTGGCAATAAACGTAGCAGATTCTATTACCTTCGCAATACGATTGTATGCTACGGGGAACGTGTGATTCTGGGTTGTGGTGTAAGTTAGGAGTTGAGAGCTCATGGTAGATGACGTTTTATTTACATTTGGCTGCTTGGAAACTGTGTCCCAGCCAGCAGTTAAAACTTCGTAGGCTTCTATTTTTTAGCAGTTAATACTTAGGTTTGGAAACAATTTTTTTGTTTTGATTCGATGTTCAATTTTATTTCAATAGTTCAACTTTCTGCATTTCAATAAAGGAAGTTTAAAAGTTGCGCCAGTTACAGAAAAGTTGAAAAGTTTCGACTGTCTTGGTCGAATCCCTCCTCATCAAATGTCCATACATTTGATGAGGAGGGACGAATCGCATGTGACTAAAAGAAAGACTAAAAGATTGATGAATATTTAAAACGTTAATGGATGGAGAGGGAGAGGAAGACCAAAGAAACGATGGATGAATTTTGTGAAGAATGATATGAAAGTTAAAGGAGTAAATGATAGCGTAACGGTTGACAGAGGAGATTGGAAGAAAAAAACGAGTTGCGCCGACCCCAAATAACATGGGACAAGAGTAGGAAGATGATGAGTTCAACTCTCTGCATTGCAAAATACTGCAGTAGACAATAAGTCAACAATAGTTTTTTTCAAATTCTCACTTCATTCGCCTTATTTCCCTCAGTGGTCAGTGGCCCGAAAGTCTAACAAACAGGGGGTATCGTTTTAGATAGGCAGGTCACATTCATGTAAAGTACTGGGATTCAGCTGCATCTGGTCAGACTGGAAGCCGACCCCAACATAACCGTCGTAGATGGTATATACAACATTAGTTTTAGTATATGCGAAACCTGTGAAACATGTACAAAATTTCAAAACTGTTTCATGATAAATCACAAAGTTATAAGTTTGTTCTGTTACCTGTTGTCCACACAAAAACGTAGTCACCACGCAGCGCGTCCGCGCGCGCGCCTCCAGCGTCGTCTTAAGCGCATTGATAATAATAATTTGGCAGTAGGTACCTAAATTATTGCGATAGGTACTTAATGTCGCTCAGTGTCCAACTTGTAACTTTTTTTAAATATTTTTGGGACAAAATATAACGTGGTTTAAAAATTATTGGAATCGATTCCAGTTACTTATTCTAAACAAACTATATTCAGATTTTGCATATTCTAAAAATAATTTTGTATAGTACTGATTTTTTTCTGGATTTTGCGCTGCTCTTCATCTCCTACTTTGGAACAACACCAATCCCTTACGGTCATAGTCATAAAAAATAGATATAAAAATGCTGCGTCGTGAATGGGGTTCAATGAGACTCGGGGAGATAAAATTATTTTATAGTATCCTAAATTATTTTGACTCTGATTTATGATGACACGCCGATGACGTAAATCTTAGTACCTTCCATGATGATGATTACATTTGAGTGCTTGTGCATAATGTTTGTTTTATAAAGGTGTTATTTGCTTGGCAAATGAAGAAATGGTTGCGTAGTGTTAACAGACAGATATATGCTGCTTTGGAGTTTGTTCCACCACTTTTCTTCAGGTGAAACACTAGAAAAAGGCCAAGGGGGGACTGACATATGCTATTTTTGAAGTTCAAAAAGTGCTGGTTATTATTTCATAAGAAACACTGAACTCATAAAATCTAAAATCTATTTTCTTTCTTTACAGTGGAAGTAACAGGCTACAGTGCTGACAACTGCTCAGTGTCCTACACATCATTCAATAACGAGACCCTGGTTGGTTCTGTGATCAGATCAGCTAGCGTGCTGGTTCTGCCCGAAGGTCTGCACAGGACTGATACGCAGAGCGCTTACTTCTGTGCTAATGGTAAGTCAAGACGTATAAATGTCACCGTAAAATTGTAAAAACGGTTATATTATAATCTATCTCGCGAGATTGTAATCTGTCGAAAGATTGTGAACCGTAACATACTGCTTACAATTTAACGCATTACTTTTCGGTAATGCGTTAAATTGTACTGTCTACTTTTCGGTAGATTATAATCTATCGAAGTGCAACCGTGAAATTACGAAATGGCATGCGACGGAACGCACCTCGCGCGCTGATTGGTTGAACCTGAGGTGCCCTGCGCCGCCATATTATTATATTACTCTCATTCAAAAAATGTTCAGCAAATGATTTTAATTTAAACCAGACTTTTCCAAATTAATTCACTCTCTCTCTTCTTCTAGAACACCTAGCAGTGTCATCTCGAGGTTCCTGGGAGTGGCAGTGGGTAGCAGCGCCAAGGAACCGAGCTGGCCTGGTGCTGGAACTACGAGCTCAAGGAGCAGCTCACGTTGCCTTGTCAGCCATACGAGAGGCTTCTGACGATATGTACCGAGTTGTGTTCGAGAGGACCAGGGTTTGGATTGCTAAAGGGAAACATGGTGAGTGCTCTTATAAAATGATAGAAAAAAAACGAAACTTGTCAAGGTGTTAGACCTAAGCTCTGTATTGTCTATTCAGACGTAATTTATACAGGGTGTAAACAGACCCTTCATGAAGCCGTCAACCAAGAATGTTGTACATCAAACTAAATAACTCTACGCTAAAATCATTGCTGGGAAACGACTTCTTATTTAGAGTGAAAAATCACGTTTTACCGTAGGACTCAATGTAACGCACTCAAAACATTGGTCTGATGAATGCATTGAATAGTACGGGGTTCGTGGAAGTATTTAAAGTAAAGTCATTAACATTAAAATTATGTATTAAAAAATAAAATAAAACTTGTTAAAAAGTTGGAACCTTAACCCAATATTACCGTAACCACTACATACTAAAAAAAATATCACAATGACGGGAAGAAAAGTACCTTTCGGCTTCGTTAAGGGTACTTTTACACACTTAACTAAGCCGAAAGTAGTCTGTAGTCTTATAAGTAAACATACCTGTCTTAAATCCTTATTTTGTACCTTTTGCACAAAAGTAAAAAAAAAATGAGTAAGCTAGAATGAGGATCCTACCTCACTAGGAGGCCAATGACGTAGCTAGGTTACACTGTCATATAATCATCAAATACATTCGGCTCTATGGTTGGCTAACTATACCCTTAGTTATTCAGCCAGTCATAAGTTTTGTTGGCATCTCATCTTATGTGGTTATACCACCATGACGTCCTAGTCAGAGCCAAGTCTTGGTATCCGCAATCATCCGAAGCCCGTTTTCCGTACTTATATGCTATTTCAGCATTTTTAACACAACGCATACTTACAGAAACACTACTCCTCCCCAGGTTACGACGTCCATCTTGCAAGTGCAGAACAAACAGAGAGTGACGAAGACTGCTCTGGTGCAGACTCCTGGTGCGCGTGGTGGGTGTGGTGGGAGGGGGGGCGGTTGTCTGTTGGCAGAGGCGCCGCACCTTCAGAGAGGAGGCTCCTGGTCTGGCCGCTAGCTCCTGATATGAGAATCAAGTTTGTTGGCTTTAGCGCTCTTTGGGGTGATAAAGCTGATTTTAGGTAAGTTAACATTGCTTGTGAATTATAATATTCTTTTTCTGTGCACACTTGTTCCGTTATAGATCTCATTCATCGCTTATTATCAGGTGAGATCGAGATCTCAAAAGCAATAAATTGTTTATAATGAGCTAACCCATCTGGCAATAAAAAAACTTAACATCTATTGATTAATGCTAGTAAAATAATAACTGATTTTAAAGATGTTAAAATGTTCAAAAATATATAGGCTATAGAAGCTGTAGCGGAAATCAACTTCTGCAAGAATTGATTTAGGAAAATATGTGATGAAATAAAAAGAAACAAGATACTGTGCGACATGCCAAGAGGCTCATTGACAACGATTACCTTGTCAAAGCCAAGCTCTAAAGCCTTAAACATCGCGAGAGTGTCCGTTGGATTTACACAATCTAATTCCTAAACCCCATTCAATCGTTGGACGACCATAGATACTGCAACGCATTACCGTTATGTTGAAGTCCCACGGACCCGAACAAAGCGTTTTGCTACCTCATTTATGGTGCGAACCGCCAGTCTGTCATTCATTGCCGGTTTCTCTCTTTCCCGATCATTATAATCTGGATCTCTTCAAAATTCGAACAAGCGTGGACCACCCTTGGCCGCATCATCCCATGAGTTGTGGCCACACGCAAGGTTATTAATATAAATACCGTTCAATTACAAGAAAAATTATGTTTTTTACAGAATCTGGAACTTCAACGAAGAAGCCGGCTTCTCCCAAGTACTTGAACTCGGTTTACCTCATGGCGTAGTCCCAGGATCTGCAAGTGGAACTCTCTTGGTATCTGGTGGTCTACATCTCCCTCTGTACAGTCTTCAGACCGACTCTACGGACCAATGGGCAGAGGTTTGGAGGGACTCACAATTGTCTGCTGCTTCTGCTAGTTTGGCACCACTGTTGGCGTTGGAGCATATACCACATTTAGTTGATGATGCTGAGAGGGAAAGGATTTTGAGGAAGCTACCTGAACAGGTAATGAAATTTGCTGAATGCGATCAATACATCTCAACGAGAGCTCAATATGCAACAGCAATGATGACTCTTGAACACAGCGTCATTTGCGAAATTCACCCTGAACTTGATGAAATAACTTGCAAAACTAGAAAAAATAATAATATTGCCTTTATTTATTCCAGGTGCAAGTATTGTTATCATTCCGAAAAAGCGACAATTCGTTCAGCGATCACCCAGGAATGAGTAGTCATTTATCAACAATCAAAATATTGGAAATATTAACGAAAATCCAGTCTTACTACCCAGTAGACCCAGAATTGCTCCAAAACATTAGGAAATGGATACAAACGCGACAGAATCCCGATGGTTCCTTTACACCTCTGGCTGCAGACAAAGAAGTGGATTACTATCCTGTTGATATCCCGAAATCTAATGGTACAGCGAAGGAGGTTGATGTCAATGAGTACTATTATTATGATAAGGATGGTAATATGACTCAGGAAGAAATTGATTGGGAGAGGAGGGTTGAAGTGACAGCGGAGACTTTGGTTGCCTTGCTTGAAGTTGGTGTGGAGAACCAGGTAGCTAAGTTTTGAATTCATTGACTGACGTCTTACTGATTTCTCGGATTTTCTGATTTTCCTTTTTTTTACTCACAAAAATGTACTTGGTTGAATTTATCTGAGAGAAAAACCAATCGAAGTAGTAGCAAAGTAGAAATACCAATTATAGACCATCAATATTAAGTTTTACCGACTTTTTTTCTAGGTTGACGCAGATGTGGCGAAGAAATCTCAGAAATACTTGGAAGATAACCTACACAACTTAACTTCTCCGGCTGCTCTTGCAGCAACTGTCCTAGCATTGGTCCTTGCGAGGTGACTAAATCGCTTCTTATGTTTGTTTTTAAAATCCTACAAGGCTTTTATGAACAGCTGTATTATTTTTTGTACCTGTAACTAATCGTCCAACCTTGACGATATATTCAACTTGGCCTGTAAAAAACTGTACCTATCTGACGGTATTGAAACTTTTTGGAAAACCTACTAATGCTGTTGGCTCGAACTTATCAAGTCTCCTGGCGAGACGGTTCGTTCGACCCCCAAAGATATGTAAAAAAAAACAAAAAATTGTTTTGAAATGTTTCAGGAGTCCAATAGTGCCAGAAGCTCTAGTGATCCTAAGGAATGCATCAACAACTGAAGAAGGCGAGTTCGGATGGCCAGCGCCGAGGAAGGATGCTGCTGATTGGTTACTAGAAGAAACTTCAAGGAATATCAAGACCACATCTTATGGTAGAATAAAGAAGCAGTATTTTACAACTTACTTGGTAGAAATATTATGTTTGTTTTTTAAATTCTACAAAGCATTTATGCGAAGTATGGATGAAGAAGACATGCTGCTCCGACCCCAAATGAATTGAGATAAGGACTAGAGAATGAGAATGATGATGACTTGGTAGAAATATCATATGAGGGACTAGTATTGCCATACGCAATACGCAATACGCAAGTGGTGCTTGTTTAGTCTGTAAAGAAATGAATTTTACAAACATTTTTTTTTTAATAGCCTACATTTCGTCCTACCACTCTAACCTCTCTGTTCTGTGCAATTTCTGGTCACGGTTGCCCAACAATTTTTTTTTTTATTGTTGAATAATCTTATGAGGAAAGAATCAAACTTGTTTGAGTGGACCTGTCCAGTCAGTGCATGCTTTTGTCAATATTATCATATAGCTCAACTCAAAGATCTCAACATTGCAACGACACTTATGAGTATGAATCCTTGCATCTCTAAATCATTGATACTAACATTTTGAATAAAGGATTCGTGTCATTATAGTAGAATTACTTTCTAACCAAAATATTTGATTGAACAGAAGCAGTAACAATGGAACAGTACGTGGCGGGCGTGCGCGTGCTGCTGGCGGCGTGCGCGCGCGGCGCGCTGGCCGAGGGCGAGGCGGCCGCGCGCTTCCTGTACTACCGCGCCTCCACGCTGCAGCGACACCCCAGCCTCGCTTATAGTGCCACCAAGGCTGCGGCGCAGTATGCTGCGTTGGCCCATGATAGGTGCGTACAGTTCATGTTATTCAGTTTCACTTAAAATCGAGTCATATGCTATTGGGTAAGTTATAACGGCCCGTTCTTTAAACCCACCCGTGTACGTACAGTGACGAGCATTAATATGTATACAAGTAGCAACTTTGAAAGCTGCGTCTAGGCTAGACGACCCGAACACGATCGGAGCACGAATTCGCTTAGTCTAGACGGACTTAGAAGCCTCGACCAAGCACTCCCGGCAAGGGAATCTGTGCTCCGTTTGTGCTCTGCTCGTGTTCGGCTGGCTTAGCATAGACGCAGCTTAAAAGTGTATTTCTCCTACGATATAAAGTTTATATTTTCCATTTATTTATATTATGTTACAAACATAGTATTTTGCAAGTCACACTATTTTGTAATAAGTCTTATCATCAAAGTTGCAAACGATGTTTCACGATATAAATAGCGACCATGACTGTTTAAAAAACTCGTGCTAGAGAATTCACAATGCGTGCTTCTGGGCTATTTTCACTGAAACAAAATTCATCCGTTCTGTTTTCCAGGCACCGAGCCCTCACAGTATCGCTAGCAACAGCAGGCATGGAGCTGACAGACACGCTAGAGCTACGAGCCCGCACCCCACCTCGGCCACTACAGCTGCCCGGCTTACCTACTAAAGTGTTCGTGTATGCTACGGGCGCTGGATGTGCTACTGTACAGGTATCTACTACTTTTCTTCCTGAATTGAGATCTTATACAAAGTATTTAATAATAATAATAGGTCGTCGACAAGTGGGACGTGAGAACAGCAGTCATTGTGCCGATAGTCGTGTCGGCCAATGGCTTAATAGCCAATAGCCTCGACCAACATCTGAGGAGGCTTTCGCTTGGCAGCTGAATCAAGGGCTTGATTCAGAAAGCTGTACTTCTGGACACGGCGCGTATCGTTAGGAGGTTCCTCTATCAAGAGCCCTGACCACCGGTAGCTCGAATCCTGTTCCCGATGCCGGTGGGCTACTATTTTATATTTTTAAATGTTTTTTTTATAGTACTTTGTATAGAAATATTTAAAAATGTAAATTATATGTATAGAAAATAAATTAAGGAATAATAAAAGTTTTAAGTTAAAGTTGTAGTTCAAAAGCTAATTAATCCAATTTAGTCTACCAACGTATCTCCTTTTTCTCTCAGGCTAAGTGAGTTATTTCAGCACGTACTTAGACTTAGCCTGATTCCTGTCAGTACTGCTTAGCAGTCAAACAACAAATACAAGAAAGAATAAGAACATGACTTGAATATTTTTTCTTTCTTTCTTCTTAGTTAAATCACGACCAAAGTCACATTTATGGGTCTCGACCTAAGGCTGAACTATCGCGCTATAGACGCGCGCCGCACGCAACGGTCACACGCTTGCAACCGCCACGTGGGAAAAAGAGAGATATACCTTATTCAGTGTATTGTAGCGGTATGCGACCGCGGGACGCTCTTATTGGTCGACTTGTAGGTCTTTGTGTTGCTACACGCCGAATTTTTCTTTTTCAGGGAACAATAACTTACTCCACATACACACCTAAACCTGAAAATGCCCTGTTAAACATTCAAGCTGCTATAATTGAAGAAATTCGTCCTGAGAGAAGTAGCATCGAAGACTTGCAAGGGAACCTACCTACTTTGATCATCAAGACTTGTTTCAAGTAAGTTCAAAAGTCATACGTCTTAAGTTTCTACTAATTTATTACTTCCACAGTAGATTATGGCCTACGCTCTTTCATAGAAGTTTAGTAGAAGAGGCCTGCGTCCCAGCAGTGGGAACATTAGAGGCTCATTATGCTCTTTCAACCCGAATTTAATTCCACAAACAAAAATTTTATGTGTGTCTTTTTTACTTTTTCCAGGTGGAAAGGTAAGGAGCGTTCAGGCATTCTTCGACTAGAATCTTCACTGTTCTCTGGCTACGAACTACACTCTGTTAACCCAGTTGTATTGGATGGAGCCACTTTTGCTGACTTACATTATGGATCTAGAGGAGAGTCGGTGTGGTTCGTGTTTGCAAACGTAAGTACCAAACGCCTTACAATATTATGATTCATATATAATAGTGGCTGCAAAATCAAATATGCTCACACCTGCATCTACTCTTTACAGATCAGTTCCACATGCCCTGTCTGCGTCACATACGAAGTGCGCTCCAAATTTGTCATCACTAGCCTTCGACCAGCATTCGCCAAGATATATCCTTCAACACGACCAGACCTTGCCGTCGAAACATTCTTCCATGCCAGACCTGGAAGCCCACTTCTCCGAGGCATCACTGACGATGACTTTATCACGTGGTTTGACAAAACTGAACTAGCTAGTCTCAAAACAAGCACAAGTATTGATAATATTTGTGAATGTGGACGTATTTGCAGCCGAGATTATGAGTTTAGGAGGAACTATGATGATCATACTGATAGTATTAGTACCACTGAAAATGTTGATTCTACTTCAACAATAACGGACAGTACAACAGAGAGTACTACAGTTACCACATCAGAACAAACAGTCACTGAAGAAACAACAACTACTGAAACCAGTACTACAACTAGCACAACTGAAGCTGTCACAACCCAAAAAACTACAGTTACTGAACAATCTTCAACAGACAGTTCTACGATGATCAAAATCGAAAGCATTGACGATCCAATAATCATTCCAACCGTAACTTACGTGAACACAACTGATAACAAAGATGTGAATAATGATATAGGACTGTTACTACCAAAGATAAACGGAGAACTTATTGTCCCCAAGTCTGTGTTGCCAAAGATACCAAAGAAAGACGAAATTAAGAAGAAACCTTTGCCAAGAAGAAAGGGAACGCTGAAAGCAACTTACGGGGATAAACATGAAAAGTTCTTTTTAAAGATGAAGGAAATTGAAAGTACAGTATCTACTACTACAACTACTGCTCCTAAAACTACGGATATTGTCACAATGACTACGGAACAAGCTCAAATAACTCGCAAAGAAATAGTTGAAAAGCCATTGCCAACTCCAGTAAATGTTAAAAAATCACTGCACAAAATCGTTCTTGAAAAAACTGATGTTGCTATGCCTCTTCTGTCAGTTAACATGGTGGTTAATGTAACAGAAAAACAAAGTGACGTTCCTAACAATAGTTCAGTGGCAAATATTATAAAAGTTAATAACAACCTTACCACGGAAAATAAAACTGCAGTAATAACTATTCCAATAACACACAATGATATTACAACTGTAAGTCCGGCCAAACGAATGATACCTGTTGCTTTTCTTCATCCAGAAACTGCCGTACCTCACACAATAACAGCAATCACCAATTATAATATCAAATCGATACACTACAGAACAAAGAAACCTAAAGCTGTTACTCAAATCAAGAAACCTCTAATTAACGAGATTCACAATGCTACAAAACATAACAAAAGTGAAGAAATCGATGCTGATATAATAAACAAAACGAAAAAGAAAACAATGATTCCTCAAAAGTTCAATGCAAAAACAATGAAGTCGATAAACAAAGAGATACATAAAATACCACCAACTCCAATTTCCGAGACTTCAAAGACATTGTCGGAAGCACTGAAATATGATATCGCCCCGGAAAACAAGGGTGGTTTCGAAATATTAGACAAGAACAATTTATGGGAATTACTAAAAGAAGGTTCTGATAATGATCCTTCAAAACTAGAAGAGAAACTACATGTTCATAATAGACTAAATGTTTTAGGACATAACATGTCTAATGTAGATGATAACCGATCATTATAAACTTTATTGTTATATAATGTTTAAGATACAAAGACTTCAGTATAAATATTTTTGTAACACAGTATGTCACTTGAAACCTGTAATTAATCTTGAAGATGGATTTAACGGAAAGTGCTTGAGTTTGAAATAGAAGTCGAAGACTTTGCTAGCAAGTAACTAACCAAAATTAACTGAGTGAATTTCTGAAGTGTTGAAATCACCCAAGACTATTTTGGAAGTATCATTAAATTTACTTCCGGAACTAGTGTGCAATTGTGCATAGGCTCTGTCATTTTAATTGTTTTTGAAATGATATTTTTCTTTCTAAATTAAACAGTCTCCGATAAAACCATCTTCATCTACAATCAAATTGTTGATATTCTCGAACACGATTCCTAAAGCACTTTTTATTGTTGATTGTTAGAATGTGTTGCACTCATCTGAATGATTTGAGTGAATGATCGTGTGAACTGTAAATATTAAGTATAAGCTAACTATTAACTAAGGAAAGCGCTGTGACCTATGACTTCTATTCTATGTGTGATTTCTTTGCTCAAAAGCAAAGGTTTTGGTTTTCTGACCCTAGAAATATAGCCGAAGTATTTACCGGCTTCATAGTCTCGAATGGATTGTAAACAGTAGTTTAGAGTAAGTTATACTCAATCAATCTTTATTAGTTGGATTTCTGCTTCAATTTAGATGCTTCTATAACTTTAGGAGAGCTAGATATGCTGTGTTTAGTGTATTTTGGGCTGCCTCTAACTGTAAGTTATTTTTTTTCTTTCTAATTTTAACAAATCCTCATAAAATCTAAATTGAACTACTTAAATGAAACTACCTTAACATTTGACATCGTCTACAATATTCAAGAAATGACAAGGAATGAAAATATACAAACTATTATACTAAAGAATGACCTTACTTGAGAAAATTTCCCCTCTCTCTCTCTTTATGATTTCATGGAAATTCCTAATGTTTAAAGGTAGCCCTATTGTTATTAGAATAGTGACTTCTAATTTCTCTAATGTAAATAGAATCTCTAATTGCCAAAATAATCGTTTACCCTCTAGTATAAATAGTTGTACTAGTGTTATAGATATGTAATTGTAATGCTAAAGCCCCAGAATTTCCATCCGTCTATCGTCTTCTGTATCTATTGTATGTAAAACGTAGTTCTAGTAGCTGTCTAGATGTTTTTATGTTGTGTCTAGGGATTGTGAATCAGTGACTTGTTGAAAATCTTTCTTTTCCTTCCTTCCATTGTTGCTTTCTTTTTAGCGACATCTCTCGGAAGTGTTATGACTTCAGTGGAACTTTTGTCCGCAGGTACAAGGGTACAAGAGCGTCCCCATCAAGTTGAACAGGCATGATCGTTGTGTCGTTTCCATACTCTTTTCTGTTTCAGTTACTTTCGAGAGCGATAGATAGATGGCGCCTATAAAATGATTTAGTACAAAAACTAGCCGTTTCTTTTGGGAAAATGTCATCATCTTCTGATGAAATCAGCTTTCTTATTTTGAAACTGGCTTTGAATTATCACAGCTAGTCAAAGATTCACAATACCATGTTCCTGTAGTTCTTTAGAATTCGATTTTGTATGACTGTATGCATGAACTGATCTTACCTGAGAATTTAAGTAGAACTTACCTCCTATTCTAAAACTATAACGTCAATGTTAAGGCTATTCGACTTAATGACCCGCAGACTAAAATGATATTTAACCTAATCTTCTTAGCCCTCCTTTTGTCATTATCATTTGTTGGACTGTTTTTATTTTTTTACTAGTCTACCCTTTCTGACTATCTCTTGTATTCTCCCTAAACCTATTGCTAAGAAATGTCTTATCTCATTTTCTATGTACTTACAAAATTACTTTTTGATTGTAAATATAAGATAATGTTTCTCATATAGCTTTTTTTATTGTATCTTGTAAGAAAAATATTGTAGACGTTGCACCGATGCGTCCCTAAGAGCGACCTTGGTGTTTCTTGTTAGAGTTACAATCAAATGTATAGTGTCATCCCCTTATTCATAAAAGGTCTCTCGAAATTGTGGAATGGTAGTTCATTAATGATACATAATAATATTATCTTGTTCCTAAATTAATTTTCAGACCGTTATTACTCACAAATCGGAAATTTCATCATGGGCAGTTGTTAAAGCTACCAATTGCATCTGAAATCAAAGCCTACTGTCAAATCTCATAATATTTTATATCGACATTAATATTATTGCAGGTTGCTGGATAGTTAAAATGAGACGTGACAGCAGTTGACTGATTTGAATGGGGAAATGATCGTTGAAAGCTAATTGTAGATGGCGCGACTATAGATAGGTCTCAATCTGACCAACAACCAACCAATGACCATGCTTGGTCCCTATGCTATGCTAGCGTAATTAGTTTCACAGTTGCCATACCCATCGTTTTTTTTTAATCTAGATACCTATAGAATTTACCATTTTCTAACAAAAGAGGCCATGTTTCCTGAACTCGGAATAGCCAAGAGTTAACCTAGACCAAGTAAGCAAGCTCCCTTATGTGTTCCTATTTCGTCTTGTTGACTATGTATGGTGGCATTTCAGAAGACCTAGATAAAGTGACATTGAATGAGCAATGACGATGGCGGAATAGTAAAAAAACATCATTGTCATCATTTCAGTCGACTGTTGGACATAGGCCTCCTCCAAGTGTCACCACATTGACCTGTCTAGTGCGTCTCGCATCCAGCGGATCCCCACAACCTTCATCAGGTCATCGGTCCACCTAGTGGAAGGTCTTCCAACGCAAAAATGAATGGGACTAATAAAATCTACTGAAAAGCTTATAGTATGACCACTTTAAGTATGCAATTCAAGGTGGCGCTGCTTGTCAAGGAAATTTGCATTGATATGTCAAGCTTGGTTTATTTATTTTAGTTCTATGTTTTCTCGCCTGTACTGATAAGTTGGTTGAAGTGTACTTCAATACACTTAAAAGTCATCGTAGAAGTTCGAAAATATTGACGAAGCAATGGCTACTTGTCTATGCCTCAGAAAAAAAAAAGGTCTTATGAACAAGGGGAAATTAAAAATAAGCACGATTTAAATGTATAAATGTAAGGTTGTATGATAAATAGGTGCTTGCGCGGTGGATACACGTCAATTTTTCGATATTATGTAAAAAAAAATCTCATTTCGATTGTATAAGGTTTATAGTTTTAAATGTTTGTGCTTAAAGAATAAGCTAGTCATTCATTAAGTAATACCTCGATGTACTGAAACGGATTAGTTTTAGGAAGAAATAAATAATAATAAATTATTATATGGTTTTTATTTTCCCTTTTCATAAAAAGTCCCACAAACAAGTTGACTGCCTCATTGGTCGAGTGGTCTCAAGCGTGACTGCTGAGCATGAGGTCCTGGGTTCAATTCCCGGGTCAAACAAAGTGTTATTTGGTATTTCCATCAGGAATTTCTCAGCACGCCACGGAGTCTAGATTTGTGCCCAGTTGATAGCAATAGGCTCGCCCCCTATTACATTGCCCGGCCTGGGCTTCTGATTCTAGGATGCCCTTTTATTGACCTCTAAAGTGATCTTCGCAAGTATTTTGGGATTACAATTCACATTACCTAAGTTAAAAAAATGCATTTGTATAATAGTAATTAATTTTTTCCTGCAATATTAATCGATAGCTGGTATGAATACAAACAGTTTTGTATGAGACAAAATATTCTAAAGTTCTAAAAAATATTCTAAAGATCACGTTTCTGAGATATAAGCTAGTTAAAGTAGAATCACTGATGGCATCTTCAGCTCAACTTTGATTTGATAAGCCACACATAAAACCTGTATTAATCAATAGCTGACATGAATACAAACAAGTATTGTATGAGTCAAAATATTCTAAAGCATCACGTCACATTTAAGGTTTCATAATTTTATTTTTAGTTTTTATTTATTTGTAAATTGTGCTGCTGGCGACCACAGCGACGACAATGTAAGACTAAAAATAAAAGAACGTATTTCCTTAGGAAGCCTTTAATCGAATATTTTGATTTCTAAATTAACTGTTTTAGTTAACATAAGCTTAGGCAGTTTTCTTTTATTTTAAGTGCTGTACTCCGCGGGACTATTAAACGAATTGCCCTTTCTTGTAAAACATCGCCAAAAGCTCATTTATATGGAGCACTAGCTTTTGCCCACAGCTTCGCCCGCGTGGATGTCGAAAAATATCCGAGGGGAACGTACCGGGATTAAAAAGTTTTTGTTTCATCGCAATCGCTTCATTCTATGAAAAGTTAGAAAAGGTACACACACGTGCACTTATATTATTTTATTTATTTATTTATTTATTTAGGATCTCCAACAAAGGATATACACAAACACACGAAATAAATAATCGACGACAAAAGTATTACGTAGGTGTACTCCTTCACTTACAGGAGACCACAGTATGCATAATAAGATGTATAACTAAGCTAACAAAGTTATAGTAGCATTTAAACATTCAAATCAAATCAAAACACATTATTTAGTCCTAAAATTAAATTAGAAAAATAAAATAAATAACAAAGTCATAATAGCAATTAAAAAAAAATTTAAACATATTTGGAAAGAATGTTAGAAAAATAAAATTTAAAAATAAATTAACAAAGTCATAGTAGCAATTAAAAAAAAATCAAAACATATTTGGTATTAAAATTGGGAAAATTAAAATAGGAATTAACAATTAACAAATACATAATTTTTTGAGGCATTTTTTTATAATTTGCGAGAGATTCACAGATGTATTTTTACTGGAATACAAAATTTTGCGAATGAACAACTTCAATACAAACCTACATGCTCCTGTTCACCACCTTGTGGGTTGAAATAAAAAAAAAAACCATTTACGTTGTGTAAGCCGAAATATTAGTGATTTTAACTTAAAAATACTTTTTTAAAAACGCTAGTAACCGTTGAGGAGTTCCTTCGTGAGAAGACGATCCTGACTGCAGGATGAGGTCATGATAAAAATCATAATATCTATCAAAGTTCAACGCGTATACAAAGGTTCGTGTCCGTGCTACTAACTGTTGAAGAGTTCTCTCTTGAGGACACGATCCTGGCTGCAGGATTAAGGAATGTCTGTCATAACAATGTATTGTCACCAGAACCAAAGATGTGTGCAAAATTTCAGCTCAATCGGTTGTTCAAAATTGAGTTGCAAGATTCCACCTTTTTTAAACCCTTCGGGGTTAGAATTATCAAAAACGCTGAAACACGTATAAAATTAATTTTCAATCTGCAGCCTAAACACAATTCAAGAATTTCAAGATCCTAACTTCAACACTGACGGGCTTTCATATAAATTTCCATCCCCTATTTTACCCCTTTAGGGGTGGAATTTCCAAAAATCCTTTCTTAGTGGATACTTACTCTTCACAAAGAACACATCCTCCAAGTTTCATGTCTCTAGGACCAGCGGTTTGGGCTGTGTGTTGATATATTACCCAGTCAGTCAGTCAGTATTATATGTATATTTATTTTATATACATATAATAGATGACTTAACTCCTCACTACAGTTGCGATTGATGCTCCAACAGCCTTCCAACTCCCAGGAAAATTATGTCATCATAACCTAAAATAATAAATAACATTTCCCTACGTACGTTTGTCATGAAAATGCAACTAATGAGCACTAGGTTTATTGTTTTACTTCATTGGCATACGGTGTGCTGCTACTGAAAATTAAGCACGCCAACGCAGTGAACCTGTACAGTATGGGGTAGAATTGTTCAGTCGAGTTCGCCATAACTTTATGTTACGACCAAGTTATTTGTGCAAAAGGAATTTAAGTAAAAGTTTCATTCATCAACGGCTGTGGAACTGCTTATTAGCTTATTCTTCTTCACAATCAGCATCATGACTGGTCATGGTACAGAAAAGTTGGTCGAACAACAATTATTTAATTTCAACTTTCGGACTTTCAAAGAGGCGTACTAAAGGTTAATGTTTCGAACCAAGTGAAGTTTCCTTTGGCAGTAAAGACAACGAACTGAAATTTGAACTGAACTTATTGTACCTAAAAGTTTGTACATTGCTCGGTTGATGACACATTCCCGTTTTACCAAATTGTACTGTTCATCAACATTTAGCGTCCATCATTCAACAGCTGGATAAATGCACATTGCAGCTTTAGCTATCGTGACGCATCGCATTTCATCATCATCATCATCATCATCATCATTTCAGCCGAAAGACGTCCACTGCTGGACATAGGCCTCCCCCAAGTGTCGCCACATTGACCGATCCCGTGCGTCTCGCATCCAGCGGGTCCCCGCAACCTTTACCAGGTCATCGGTCCACCTAGTGGGAGGCCTTCCATCGCATTTCATAACAATAAAATAAAGCGAGCCTCTCCGGTAGTGCGATGTAAGAGAATTTTTGTTTCGTTGAGATACGTCCCGACGTTATGTGCATCAGCAGTACCAACTTTCAGTTATTTATTATTAAGTTCTTCATTATTTGAATTAGTCGTTCCTGTCCTGTCCCACTAATGGGCACGCAAGTTTGTCCCGGAACTTTTTTTCCGTGTCGTCTCGAACGTCCTTATGTCATCTGATTCTAGGCCGGCCTCGTCGACACCTTCTATCTAAGATACTCGATAGAAATGCAATCTTTTTTTAAACAATTGAATTTTTAACACCTGTTGCTGTCTATGACCTTACAAATCGGACTCAAAAACCCTTAATGCCTTTATTATAATAATGGGTGATTCATTCATTTTATGGATTTTTTTATCGAGGGAGTGTGAATCGTGTTAAACTATTACGGTATTTTTTTCAGTATAGTTTGACATTTCATCACAGAACTAAGCTTTCCATCCCGGCACAGCGTCTTTAAATATTATTTAGCTGTATTACGAAAATCAGCGTTCTACAAGAAAGGTATTAGAGGTTAAAGTACGAATTTGCCAATTTGTACGGACGATTTCGTGAAAAGTGATATTTCCATAAAATAATAAATGTTAATTTCTTATTTTTCTAGGAAAAGTCCGAACCGATTATGATGCAATTACAAACTATAGTCAGTGAAAAAAGCTACGCTGCACTACGTATCTTAAATTCTCATAACACAGTCTATGACAAAAATATACCTACTTGAAGTAGTAAAACCGAAGGCACATTGAAACAGGTGTTTTGACTACCCTATGAGGTAATATGCAACTAATAGAACGGATTTAAACTCTAAAAGGTAATTTAACAATTAACCCAATAAAAATGGAATTAGGAAAAAATATAACTATCGGTCAAAGTTACAAACTGAAAAAAAGTTAGAAAAAAACGGCACGGCTATTATTTCGTGCACTTAAAGCCACTTACGGTTAACATAATCGCCATACGAACGCACGATTCGCTATACCATCGAAAAGTTTGAAAGCCTGCTTGCCACACAGCACGTGAACGGCTTTAGTGCAAGAACAATATCGTGAACAGTTAATTTCGCCTTTCGGACCAGTTAATTGACCGCCTAGATCCTGTGACATCACACCCCTAAACTGTTTCCCTTGTCCAAAGTCTATATGGATAAGCCGTGTACGATTGAGCAACGTAGCCAACATTACACGTGTTATTTACCAAATACCAATCGAAACGATTGGACGCGTCATCGAAAATTGCAACAACGAACAGCAGAATGAAACATGTTAACTGCATTGTTACAGATAACATTTGAAAGAAATAATCTTTAAAAATAAATGTCAAGAATGGTACTTTTGGAAACCCGTTAATTTTTTTTAAACATATTTTTTTAGTTTTGAAAAAACTAAAAAAAATGTTAAAAATAAAAATGAATTACCCGTTACAAGGTAAGGTCACTCGCATATCTTCAAAGGTTACCCCCGTTCCACGAAATCAAAACACACTTCCATACAATTGTCTACCTCCAATCGAATTACTGTTCCATTCTCGAACGAAATCTTATTTGTTCTTCACAAATATCCCAAAATTACATAAACGATTCTTTGATTCGTTGAGCTCGTAATGTTTACATGTTGATTTATTTATCAGGTTGATTCTTTTGTTTCATTAACCAACTGTTGACCGAAGTAAAGAATCGTTTAAGGTTTTTTATAAGTCTGAAGTGACTGTCGACTTCGACAGTTATTTTTTTTCTGTTTTCTTGATTTGTTTTCTCGTTGATGTTAAATTACTGTCTCTGTAAAAAACTGTGAAGTGATGGTAGCTGTGCCACTATTCTTTAAAACTTTTAAATCTGGCTAGACTCAAATGACTAATTTCACATATTGAAACTGAATTTTGAACTTGAACTTATTTATTTAACCTTAAGCTTCTTGTACCTACACGTACAGTAGCGGTACATAGGCCACCATGTCCTATCATGGACCTTTAGGTTGAATTGGACAATATTGTGATAAAAAAAACTAGTGTAATTTTTATGTCGTTCTTACTTAAAATATCTCCTGGTTTTCTTTTAATTGTACAATTATGAATTTACTAGCTTTTGACCGCGGCTTCGGTCGCGTTAATTTAGAATTTGATAATCAATTCGGGTTGTGCTTGTAATTATATAATTCAATCATGATTTGAAAGACACGTGGCGCCTATAATCTATTATCTTATGAACGTTATTGTTGTTTTCCTCGGGAACAGTGCTTTTGTTCGGGATGAAAGGTACCTATATCCGTTTCTGTAACCTGTCAACGTATATGCAAAATTTCAGGATGATCGGTTCTGTGGTTTAGGAGTGAAAAGGTAACAACCAAACTTACTTTCGCATTTATAATATTAGTTAGGATGAGGATAAACCTATCATCGTTGATTCACCTTCCGAGATTCAAATTGATATTTGAAGTTAATAACAATACAGAAACTGGTGATCAAAATAGGTTGAGAAGCAAATTTACAGGGAGTTCAGTTTATTCGCCACATCAAAAGCATTGGCTTTGTGAATTTAGCCTTAGGCGCCCGGTAGAGGAATCTCAACTAATATAGTAATTTATGCTCCTAACAATAGGCGCCAAAAATATCAGGATCCGTTTCTATATTGCCCTGACTGAAGTTATTGACAAAGCTGCTTCAGTTGTTGACAGAGCCTTTTGAATGGAATATAAATAGGTCATTGGCCTCAGATATTTGACAGGTATATTTAATTCTTACGGTTACGTAGTTACATAGCAAACAAACAGAACTTTTTTTTTAAATAGAAGTCTGTCATAGGCAATGATATTATAAAGAAAGATACGCTACGTTCATACTGAGCGGCTTTCAAATATCGTTGCGTTATTATTACTGTGATAGGTAATACGTTACGGAACGTATGATACAGAAAAGGATAGATATTGCGATTGAAGTACTTAAATTACGACAATTGTCTGAATTTGTCTGCAACAGTTTGCACGCGCTAGTGCGATATCTACCTCTTTTTATTTAAAATATTATTGTTCATAGGTGCTTGCCGCAAATGTAGTCTACGGTTTAAGAACCATCAGCTAATTTTATACTCCTTCACTAGTATCTTTCTCTCTCTCTCTCTCTCTCTTATTTCTTTTGTTGAAACCCCTCGTTCAATCAATTAAAGAAAATTAACGTCGAGTTATTAATTTCTTAATACAAGGAACTGACAACAATAAAACAAACAAATTAATATTACATTTTATCAATTGCTTTTATTCATAACATTACAATGATATTTGATCCGTAAACGTACATTGTTATTTTGAATTTCTATAATGACTCTTAGGTAAATGTAGAATGGGAATCGTTTAAATATTTTAAATAGAATAAGATACAATTCTGTTTACAACACGTTTACTTTAAATTTTAAATGTTTCTATAAATAATTTATCCAATAAATAAATAAACATGAATAAATCTACAAATAAAACCGAATCAGTCAAGGCGCAAAATCGCGAGTACTCTATGTTAGAAATGGGATAATGTACGCATTAAAGGATAAGTTGGATAAGATTTACTGGGAATGTGGTACTTAAACGTTTAACACTGGTAACAGTAATCACGAACATTGATTTAAATGACATGGTTAGTAGTATGGATCCCGAGACTGTTGCACTCCTCATCTCCTTCTGGCGTACGACAGCCAGGCGGGTAAGTCCGGCTTCTGAAAAAGAAAAACATATTAATTGATAGTCTTTTCCTAACTCTGTTGGGTTTACTGGGTAACATCATACCCACTGGTAAGACTGGTTGACAAACTTTCAAGTACCCGTAACGACTGTCAAAGGCTCGAAGGTTATAGGTATGTTAGGGATCCCCATCTACGGATCGACTTCGGAAAGCGCTACTTAACCTTGAATATCAACCTTTTATTTAGTCTTGAGCCCCATTTTAGGGCTATGTAAACAGGAACTTTTTAGATCGATGAATATTTTTTATCGTATAAAGGAATACAATTTCAAAGTTGGTTTATTCAATGGTTCCTAATTGCGTCAAATGCGACTTCTCAATATTAAATAATTATCATATTAGAGATCTTTAAGAATACCCAACAAAATAATTGAAGTGGCAAAGTGTCCAACTACGTATAAAGGGTGTAAATAGACCCTTAACATAAACGAAAGGCACTTGTTCTCCTTGTCACTGCGATCATTGTTTTGTTCTAGACCATATCTGGGAACTTCCTAGTTACGGAGATATTGGGGGTCAAAGTTCCAACTTTTTCACAAGTTTTTTTTTTAAATACATGTTTTTAATGTAAGATTTTTACTTTACACACCTCCATGACCCTCGTACTATTCAATCCATTCATCAGCACAATGCTATGCGTGCTTTCCATCAAGTCCTACCGTAAAACGTGATTTTTCACCCCAAAAAAAAAAGTCGATTCCCAGCAATAATTTTTGCGTAAAGTTACTTAGTGTGTTACAGTGTACAGAATGCTTGGTTGACGGATATGTGAAGGGTCTGTTTACACCCGGTATTTATAACAAGTTTTAGATTAAACTATTTTATTTGTTTATTTAATTAATAATTTCAAGCTACGGTCATCTAAATGAGTTCGTTAAACTCTAATATTGGCGTGAATCATTTTATATTAAACGACCAACAAGCACAAGCTTTATTGAAATTCGATAAATTCAGACACGTACGATCCCCTGCTATTGTTTGTAGAATTAATTAATCTGAATTATTTATTTGTTTATTAAACTCATTGTTCAAGTTCAATTAAAAAATAAATTGATCAATTTTGGTTATTAGTTTCGGTAAAAGATGAATTTTTGTAGACTTATTTTTTTTTATTTTTAATGTCTTTCCTACCAGTTATCATTTACTTTATTATTTTAATAAAATGTAAAATACCTAACGATGTTAGAGGTTGGTTTTATTATTAAGCCAAATTTATCGCTTTTTGACAAAGCGAAATACACATCTCCTTAACCTTTTGTCAACATGTTTGGGCTTCCAGTCTTACCAGATGCAGCTCAAGAAATCATCTCATAGTAGAATCTCCAAGCCTCCGATAATCTAGTATATCGATGCGAATAAATCTTTATATTGAAAGTTATATTGAAGTTTATTCTTCATATTGTGTATCAAACAACCGCATAATGCTCCATAGGAGACGATTGCACTATGAAAGCATCGAATAGGAATTTGAAATGAGAAATTCATATTGAAAAGAGCTTTGATATCCATTATTGGAAAAGTGCACTTTTTGTTGTTAAGAGTATAAAGGAACTTTATATAAATAAATATTGAAGATTGAGAATTTAACCTAAGCATTTATATAAAAAAAATTTTGGAAAAAAAGTTTTTGTGTCTTTTTGAGTCTTTACACGGTAATTGTAAAGACTGCAAGCCCACTTTCAGTATGTAAATTCTCCACGATAGCACTACGTGTATTTTATTAAACCTCTTTAAAATAACCGTCTCTGTAATAAAATTCCAAAATAACTAAAACGAAGTGAGAGAGACTGGTGACCTGACAAGCTGGTATACCTATACATTTTTTAGTTGAACAATTTTTCAACAGAAATAACAGCCTTTTCAGTCAAAGCGATAAATGTCAACACTTAATTGTATTAACACCTAAGTACTTACACAATATTTACACGACACAGAAACTGTTTGTTTAGGCCTCTTTATTAATTCACGAAAACAACACCAAAGGTAAAAAGATCAAAAGAAAACGTAGCACATTTAACTACTAAGGCTTAATTAATAAATTATGTTTGGCAATGAACAGCCGTTTAAATTTAATTTCTAAGGTCTTTTAGGTTTAAAGTCAAAATGGCGTCCCCATTTTGTTGAAATAAAATTAGTTTTATTTAATCACCCTCTCAAGTTTGGTTTTCACATTTAAAATTATTCGGTTTATAGTGTGATGAAATCACGTGAAATGCGTTATCAAGAATTTAATTCTTGACCAAAAACATGATCGATTAGTTATAGTAACATGTTTGTATAGTAACTATGGCGGCATAAAAAACTCTGACACCAGGTTAGGCACTAATAACAGGATAAAAAAGAAGATTATATGTAAATAATGTTTATGACGTCATAATAGGTAGTCAAAACAATAAAACAGACTTCAAAAACACAAAAAAGTGAAAAATAACTTTAGCTTCAGAACTTGGTGACTTTTGTTTGTTTGATTTAGTTTTTTTGTCACCGACTTTTTTGTAAAAACTTTTTTTGGGTTTTTTTCCTTTTTTAATTGTAATATCCTGTACAAATATTTTCAAAACAACAAATTTCCCAAAATCGATCCACAATTGACCGAGAAATCTGAGAACATACATAAAAAAAACATACAGCCGAACATAGATCCTTCTTTTTTGATGTCGGTTAAAAAATGGCACGCTTGCTTTTCATACAAATCGTGATACTTGCGTTATCTAGGTATATCTATATGAGTGGGTTCGACATATTCTGAAATTATTCAATTTGTAGTGTGATTGAATAGTTATTTTCGGTATACCATGTCTAGAATAGTTTTTGAACAGGGTTCTCTCTAGTTGGAATTACGGAACTTCTACATGGATATTTGCTGGAAATGGGTGGTTTCGAGTGATTAACTTTATCAAGTTGAGTGTACTTCAACTGATTAAACTTGTTATTGGGTTACACGTCCTATAAGCGATTGAGGAATCATTTGACTTTGGTGTACTGTCCTTGCGTGTTTGTAATACAATATGACTTGTCAAGAATGTTTGATTGGCTATTTCTAGGCATGTACGCGGTCACGAAGACTTATTTACTTTAGGTTAAAAGATAGCTAAAACATTATCTATTTTCGAGCTTTATACAATTTCTTTTACCTCATTCATTTTGAGTTCGTGGTTATTTTAGTTATTATTGACTTTTACAATTTACGTGGGACGGCTAATTTGTTATTTAAATTAAACTTGGTTACGATAAAACTGATTTATTAATTAAACTGTTAGGTTTATTTATAACGAAAGTAAAAAGTCAGCAACAAGAATAACTGAAAAAGTTTGTACAAAAGCTGAAGGTCATTAAATAACAAAACGGATAAATGATTTCAATCTTCTTTACATAGTATAAAACAAAGTGGCTCCCGCTGTTTGTACGCTTAGATCTTTTAAACTACGCAACTGATTTTAATGCAGTTTTCAGCGATAGATAGAGTAATTCAAGGCTAAGGTTTATATTTAAATGTGTATCTACATTGCACCGTGCGAAGCCGGGGCGTGTCGCTGGTAACCTATATTCAAAGACGGATGTTTTGACAAAAGTTACCATTGTTAACCAGTACATAATGCTTGGCAGAAAGGCAAACGTTCTTGATCGTCTTTTAACCCTTCACTGTCTTTCGACGACACGGCTGGTTGGCGTAGTGCTTGAGCGATTGGCTGCTATGTGTCGCGGGTTCGATCGCCGCACAGAACAAATATTTGTATGACCTACATGTAGTTATTTCGGGTCTGGTTGTTTGTGTATGTGGGTTTAAATGTTTTAAACACACCCACGATACAGGAGAAATTCCTAGTCTTGGGCAAAGTTTACGAAAAAAAAAAAAACTTTGAATCTAACCTGCTGCAGGAAAACTCAGACTTTTCAAAACGAAATCTGTAAATTCAATTCAATTTATTCAGGAAACAATTCACATTGTGTTTGAAATCAACTATCTTATGTAAAAGATTATTTTGCATGCTATTATTATGGCGAAATGTGTCCTGCTCTATAACATTTTTATAACATCCTGTATATACCACATTTTATGCAAATAAATATACTTACTTACTTACTATAATACTACAAATAAAAAATAATATATAATAAAATCATGTTCATAAAAAATTGTCCATTTATTGTTTATCAAATCATGAAAAATTCTTAGTTTCCTTGTAAATTGCTAAACAATAATTAATTCATAAGCCAATTATATCCTATCGAATAGCAAGATTGGTTTCGTTACTCATTTTGTTTGAAGGAATTGAAATCCTTATGTGAAAGTGAAACAAAATAGAAGAATAATTTGAAATATAAATTAGAATTTGATTTGTAATTGAAACTGTAATAGTATCCTATCGATTGTTGGTTTCGAATTATTTATTGACGATGAAGTAAATGTTTTCTTAGATTGGATAAAAAAAGATTGGACGGCAAAAAATATATTGGACATAATTGAATTAGGTACTATAATTCTCTCTATAACCCAAAGACTATAAAACCACACTCTATGCTATAACCAGTGTGTTCTGCCCACAATGACGTACGGTGCTGAAACATGGACGAGGCTGTGTACAGACTGAGGATTGCACAGAGAGCCATGGAAGCTTTCATGCTCGGCATAAAGCTGATAGATCGAGTTCGTCGAAATCCGAAAACGTACAAAGGTTTTCGATAATGGAAACCGCGTTACAGAACTCAAATGGAGTTGGGCAGGACACCTAGCAAGGCGCTGTGATAACTGGTGGACTAAGGCTGTCACCGAAAGGCGTCCAAGAACTGGCAAAAGAAACGTGGGTCGTCCGGCGGCGAGATGAGCAGACGACATAGTTGCCATTGGGGGAAAAACCTGGATGAGGCTGGCACAGGACCGGGGAGATTGGCACAAGAAAAGAGAGGCCTATACCCAGCAGTGGGAGAGTTCGGGCTGTGGATGATGATGATGACACTATAATTTCTTGAAACTTTCCAAAATTTCAATCTTCCAATATTAGATCACAATTTCCTTTAAGCTTACCTAACTTATTCTAAAATAAAGTCCTCGTTGCACTTTGATTTTAAATTTTAAATCGATGTTTTAACATCTAGTTTAGGACGTTCATGTGAGTAACCAATTACACGATTCAATGTAAAAAGATTTTCTGTATAAAACTTGGAAAAACGGTGAGAAATAAATAGATGACATTTTCTTCCCACGAATGTTGAAAAAAGGCGATATACGAGTATCGTTTTACAGTGCACCCACCTTGATTGCTCATCCATTTGTCATAGATGTTAATAAATAGCATTGCCCTTTACATTTATTGGTATCCCCCTACATTAAAAATGCAGTAAGAATATATATTTTTAAGGTGATCGAACAGCATTATTTTGTTGCAAGTGAAAAACTAGGATGCAGTGGAAAGATGTTATCAGGACCTTCTATAAACTGTAAAATAGCCAAAATAAAAATAGGTGTTCCATATATTTTGTCGAGCGATTCGAATTATTATACATATTTGGAGCAGCTGATTGTTTTTTGTGATGAAAGCAGCTAAACTCGAAAATTATGTTTAACTAAAATTAAACTATGTTTAATATGTTATTTAATGTTACAATTTTAAATGACGAATTCAAACATTTTCGTAAAATTAATTTATAATTTGATTTTATTAAGATCTAATCTCGTTGCTAACAAATTGTATATATTTTATAACGAATATTTAACCAATAAAGTATTTTGTTCTAATAATTAGGTACTAGTTATCGAATTAGCTTTCTAACAAAATTAATTATCATCAAAGCTTGTTAGCGATTTTTTGATAATATTAATAGATCTGATATACCTACCTAAGTATGTTTATCTAGTTTTAAATAAAATTAAGATTATATAAGTAGCTAACGAAATAATTATGTAAACAAACGTATTTTTATATTTTTTATAATTATATTTGAAAGATTAAACGGGTCACTTGAATCCTGAAAATAGAAGATATTTTGTTGTCCACCGAATATAAACATACTATAACTATAATACACTATTCCTAGCTCATCATCTGCCTAGCCTTTTCCCAACTATGTTGGGGTCGGCTTTCAGTCTAACCGGATGCAGCTGAAGTATTTTACATGGAGCGACTGCCTATCTGACCTCCACAACCCAGTTAATACTGGGTAATACGATACCCCTTGGAAAGACTGGTTGTCAGACTTTTCGGGCCACTGACTACCTAACGACTGTCAAAGATCTACAGTCATTTGTAGATCTTTGACACTGATCTATGATCTTTTTGATCTTTGTTGAATTTAGGTACCGGGTGTCAACCCGGGACCTAAATTCAACTTGACTAAGATTTTATTTTATTTCATGTTTTACTTACGCAAGGCGACACCTGAACAAACGCCTAAATAAAAACGCGTTGATTGATTTTCAATTTCCAGCGTTGAGCCAATCCAACAGTGTAGCATACAGTGAACAGTTTAACGGGCATCGTTAATGTATTACTTAGGTATTTGTTTTACATGACATAACACAACATCACGCTTGTAATCAGAGCAGAGCTGTACCTAAAAGTACTCCCGCATTTTGCCTGTTATGTTAAAGTCATATGTAATAAGGGACAAGACTATCGCCATAAACTGGGCCCAATTCCAGACTCTGTTACTGCTACTGAGAAATGCCTTATAATAAGAAAAGGATTTTCGAAAGGTCCTTTAAGGAGTAGCTCAGTAGTAGATAAAAGAATTTTACCATTTTTGCCAATAGGCAGTAGAACGTGATAACTGATTAGCTCGTAAATAACATAACATAACAGCACGCCTGTGATCCTCGAAGGGTTAGTCAGAGGTGTACCTAATATCACAACCACATTTCGCCAGTTATGTTTAAGTCCCATGTAGTAGGTGGCGACCCTATTGCCATCAACCGGGCGGAAATCCGAACTCGGTGGCTGCTACTGAGAAATTCCTTATGGAAAAACCCAATAACAATTTGTACAACCTGGGAATCGAACCCAGGACCTCATATTCAGCAGTAGCGCTTGCGACCGCCAAACCAAACAAGCAGTGATAATTTAATGAAAGTATTTCAAAGGCAAAACTTACTTCAAGATCCTTGGCCCAGTTCGTGTAGGCATCAGAGCGTTTGCCGAACCTGTGAACAAAAACAATAAGTTAAAGTACTGAATTAACAAAAAACAAATACCCACACTAAGCACTGTGGAAAATTGTAGTGCTTACGTAATAGTGCTAAGTTCCTTCTGAAGACCCACCACTAAGATGACAAACTAGCTTTGGCCCGCGTGGAGTTCGGTAACTGTCTACGGGATCATACTACCGGGATAAAAAGTATTCTATATGTTAATCCAGGATATACACTATATCTGTGCCAAATTTCATCCAAATCCGTTCAGTAGTTTTTGTGTGAAAGAGTAACAAACATCCATCCTCACAAACTTTCGCATTTATAATATTGGTAGATATATCGAAATATGCTAATTAGGTGCTCATTGGTAGGTATGGATCGGATAATAGATGTTATTTAATTTATTGTGGAAACTATATTTTCGAGCCGTTTGGGGTTGAAATTCTGGGGCCGTGGGGTCCGAGTGCTCATAGCCTGTTTAAGAAAATTTAGAAACGCCTAATTGATGCTTCCCGTGACCCAAGGGCTGGCTTTTACCTTGGCCAGAGGCTAAGTGTTGCCATATAACGTGGCAACGCCGCCAGTCTCTTGTGCATATTACCAGCTGACAGCGTTGTGGAGGAGTATTTCGATGCCCATTTATTGTTTGTTGTTAGTTTATTTATTTTAGTTAGTTAGTTTACTCTACTGAATAAATACATTAAGTTTATTTACTAACTAGGTAATTACCGACATTCTTTTCCACAAAGACCTTTGACTTAGTTACGAACCCTTAGAAGGCCAATCTGTCTCAATTTCAGTGTTGTACTTTCACAATGTCATCAGCTATACGCTGCGTAGCCTAAATTCCAAAATATCCGTTTTTAAAAAAAAAATTTAGTCATGTAGGTATACAGAGTATTTTCCTTTGATCTACCAAATTGTGATACCTACACGAATTTTCGAAGCTTTTCTTTTCAAATGTTTGTATGAAAATGACACTGTTCTTACTTGAGAAGATCTGGGCTAAATAATAACAGCCGTGTGTGTAACCCTATTCCGTAACTATGTATTTAACAAAAAACGATAAACGCCAAATACGTTAAGAGAGACCTAAGCCCTCCTACGAATAAATTTTCCAGCCGCACGCAAAATACGCGCTTTGACGTGGAGTTGCGAACACGAGCCCGTGATACAATACAACTATGTATTTCATGAAAAAGTCATTCAATGGGATTAAATGAACCTAGAGGGTTGTATTGATGATTTTAATGATTATAATTCTGCAACTACATACGTGTTACTGGCGCGACTCACATTTCATCAACATACAACCTGACACTGACCTGTAAATTGCAAAAGACGTAAGAAAATTTGAATTTTGCGGGCTAACCTGGCGCTTCCACCTTAACTTCTTTGAGTCACTCACTGGCTGATCAGTCACAGCTTAAACAAAGGTAATAAGATAAGATTTTCGAAAGTTTACCCCCCTAAAGGAGTAGCTCAGTAGTAGATAAAAGAATTTCACCATTTTTGCCAATAGACAGTAGAACTTGGTAACTGGTTAGCTCGTAAATAACATAACATAACAGCACGACTGTGATCCCCGAAGGGTTAGGCAGAGGTGTACCTAATAGTACACCCACATTTCGCCAGTTATTTTTGACCGGGCGCAAAATCTCACTCCGTGGCTGCTACAGAGAAATGATGATGGAAAAACTCAATAACACTTTGTTCAACCTGGGAATCGAACCCAAGACCTCATGCTCAGCAGTCGCGCTTGCGACCATCGACCAACAAGGCAGTCAAATTATATTTCCTGCAATATTTTTCCAATTCATCATTAAAAAAAATTTCAATGCACAATCACTACTCAAAAATAGCTTTAGCACGTTTGACGTACAAAAGAAGTTAATAGTGGAGTATAAAAATAAAACACAACCGACACTATAAACACGGAAGCCGAAACAACGTGTAAAAATGTACGAAAATTTTAGAATCACGCTGAAACCACTCTGTTTGCTGTCGTCCAGTTTATTGAAGCAGCCTTTGAAAATCATGACACGTAAAATTTCTGTTCCAAACAGAATTTTACTTCAATATTGGAACGTATTTTGACTCCCTTTGATAGCCTTTGTCAAACGTTCAGAGGTGACATATACATATAAAATGATTGACATAATTGAAAATTGAATTCGGGTACACCTACATCAGATAAGTATCGAGATCAGGGACATGGGAGACTTTGTTTACTCTTTTTTGTTGCCGTTTTTACATACAGGGTGTAAACGGACCCTTCACGAAGCCGTCAACCAAGCATTAAGTATATCAAACTAAGTAACTTTACGCAAACATTATTGCTGGGAAACAAATGTTTTTTTTTTGGGGTGAAAAATCACGTTTTACGGTAGGACTCAATGTAACGCACTCAAAACATTGTGCTGCTGGATGGATTGAATAGTACGGAGATCGTGGAGGTGTTTAAAGTAAAGTTCGTTAGTTATTTTCTCTAAAATCTTTGGTTAATAAATTATTTGGTTAAAAACATTAGGTTCGGTCGCATTAAGGATGGGTTAGATTTATCAAAATAGCAGTATTTTGTCTCCAGAAATAGAAATGTTCATATTTTTCGTAATCTCGTCTAACACCCAAACATGAAAAAGATTTTCTTTTTTTTTACAACTCAAAGTAAAACATATGTAAAATGTCTATTCCGTGCTTTTATGATTATGGTCTTGGTTCCATTTAAGGGCTGTTTTCTGACTTATTACTTTCTTTCTCATATCTCGACATTTTTTGAAGAAATTATGTAGACACAAAGCACATTTATAAAAGAGAAAATTACACACCTAAATATACCTAGTTTTTTTTTTAACTATATTTGATATAATAGTAGAAGTAATATTTCATTTCATTTCCGTGAAAATGTCTCAAAAAACAAACATTCATAAACAAACAAAGTGATCAAATATTTTAGCATGTTCAGTGCAGAATATCGAATTCAAAATAAAACAACACAAACAGAAAAACAAATATTAAAAATGTGCCAGAGAGTGGAGAGTGTTCAGTGATGCAACCTCAAAAATAAAACGAATCTATATTAGGAATATATTCAGGTCAGTTGTACATTTTGATTTTTTACTTAACTTTTTGAACTATTCACTTACACACAAGTTTATAGCATTAACCGAAAAAATTGTAACATCAATATAATTCGTTGTATTTCCATTACGGTTTCGGAGTATTACACCAGAATATGACTCTAATCCTAAATTACTCTTTAGTTACTTTTCCACCCACGAAATTGTTTGCCAATCAGTTATATGCCGACCTAAAGAAGTATTATTTTCAGGGACACGCCATCAATATTCATAGAAACATTTATTGACGAAACTATTATTTGGTTTTTGACCGAAAAAAGGAAAGAAGGAAGGAAAATTAACAATCAAGGAGGATAAGGCATGCAGGAAACACATCAAAAACGAACGTGCGCTGAATTATCGATGATGGGAAACATCGATTATCGTACCTTGGTCGGGTGTGGTAGGAGTAAATGTTGTCTAATTTCTGCAGCACGAGGAGCCGCACAGCGCGATTTAACAAGTCTGGATCGACGCGGTCTCCATCCGCAACGTCGCGGCGATCGATCCTGCCAATTTATCGATATCGATATAACAATCGTGCTAACAACACTACTCAACACGGCCAAGATACGATAGACTTTCGTTGCGTATCAAAGTGGTGTTATGGGATTATTTGAATATATTTCATTCGGAATTAATTTTAGATGAGACACAAATGGGATATTCTTTAAATAAAACGCTATAAGTTCAATGTCTCCCAAATTCAATCCTGTATCTGGACATGCTCTCTAATAACCCGAACCTCTTCCACGCTCACTTTTTAAACACTCAAAATGATCTTTAAATGATATCCCTGAAAACTCCAATAAACTGTTGTCTACAAAGTTCTTTATACTTTTCATCATAAACTGAGGTTACTGTTACGAGTGTTGGCGGGGATATGATAAAGAATAAATTCAGTTTATGAATAAAACATGGATACTCTATGTTATTGAGAAGGGGCAATAGTAACATAATATATTATTCAATTCAGAACAAACAGAGTGCAGCAACGAAGTAGTACAATAACATACAGCTTAGGAGTTTGTTTATAAAATAAAATTCAAAGTGGGCTAATTTGATCTTTTTTTTTCACGTCAGTATAAAAAAATACCGGCTACGTGCGAGTCGGACTCGCGCATGAAGGGTTCCGTACCATCGTAGTACGAGAGTTAATTTTTATTACCTATTTGTTTTAGCGGCAACATAAATATTCTGTAAAAATTTCAACTATCTATCTATTACGGATCATGAGATACAGCCCGCTGACAGACAGACAGACAGCGAAGACTTAGTAATAGGGTACCGTCGTCGGTTACCATTCGGGTACTGAACCCTAAAAAGACAGTCCCTTAAAACAGTCCACTTTTGTAGAGACCATGTTTTGTGTGATATGCCTCTTTCTTGTTATCTTCAAGTTAAATGCAGCTAGTATATTAGGGATTAGAATATTCTTCCTTGTTATCTAGGTTTCCATTATTAATATCTACCGGCTATTAAATATTATAGACCTTTTCTTTTAACGCTTACCAATTTTAAAAAACAACTGAGTTTGTCCCATCACCTCCACTCACTAAATGTCAACAACTGTCTAATTTCACTCTCTAAAGCAAACAATATTTAAATTTCAAAAGCCCGATGACCTAATCATCGGTTAAGTAACTGTCAATTACAAATAATTCAGTAACATACCTTGGGTACCTTCTTACAAAATATGACAGCCCAAAGTGTCAACGCTGTGTGACTGACAGTTGTCTACAAACCAAATAAAGTTAAAAGCATTGAGGGGTTATGTAAATAATATGGTTTCTAGTTAATACAAAATTGGGTAGGTATTAATTTTGTAAAATATTCACGGAAAAGGCAGACTGTCTAAATTGTAGTGGCTCCTTTATTCAAGGCCTATTTAAGAAACGTAAAGGTTTCATGGAACACACAAACGAACGAACATGGGATATAACCAAAAACTTCTAAAATTAATCAATGGCTAGTCAACATAAAAATTAAGCCTGAGTGTTAATATTTAATGATAAAGGATAGATACAACCAATAGTTTTTAGTAAGACAAACACAACTCCTTCCTGAGAAATAATAAAAGTGATCGCTAATAAATTCTGCATCACAGGGTGCCACCACAATCGTTAGCGATAAGTTGCGATAAAACGATAATACCGTTAACAGTTCAACAAATCGCGTAATTAGCGTGACACTCGAATCGTTCATTATATGGTGCAACCGACCGTTAATATAAACATGATGGTTTAACTAACGATAGTTTATCGTAATCACACACTTCACGAACAGTGTCATCAGCTCGGGAATATTGTTACAAAAGGTCAGACTGAGTTTGTTTTGCATTAGTAGTTAGTATCGAGTGTCGAGATTCTGTTTTCTATATTAATCCTTGGTAGAGTTAATCCTTTGAAATATCAGATAGCATATTTTGTCTCATATCCGTGTTTAGTCTCGTGCATTTATAATGTGGGATCCATCTTGCCACATCCTTACAGTTTATTGGCATCAAGATATTGAGAGCTTTTGACAAATATAATGTAGATACAGTCATCGTATGTACATATATCGTACCACCCATTACATGCCGAGTTTCCTCCGTGCCTCGGAAAGCGCGTTAAGCCGTTGGTCCCCTCTGTCATTTGTAGATCTTTGACAGTCGTCATAAGTAGTCAAAGGCCCAAAAAGTCTGACAACCAGTCTTACCAAGGGGTAAGACTAAGTGGGTTGTGGAGGTCAGATAGGCAGTCGCTTCGTGTAAAATACTGGTATTCAGCTGCATTCGGTTAGACTGGAGGCAGATGAATACTATACAAGATGTAAGTTAGGTTACAATGAATGCAGTACGGACCTAGAGCTTCAGTGCGTAAAAAGTTTACTTGGTTATTACAATGAAATAAGCTGTGTGCAATACCTACGCGGGCAAAATTTATGGAACAGCTGATTTTAACCCCCCCGAATTTTTCATTTTTTGACAGCTTTTAAATTATCGACTTTTTCGACTTATAACTTGCCAATTAACTTACATTTTGAAAGAATTTAAATCTCTTCAAAGAAGTCTGATACGTCAGTCTCTATTTCGTCATCGGCATTGGTCTTTGGTTCTAATTACTGTGAACGAATTAACAGATCCGTTAATGAATCCTCATTAAGCTGGAATTAATGATATTACAAATTCGCTCATTGGCATTCCGGAGTCGTCTGACCAAGGACCCGGAATAACACTCTTTTAGATTGTTATTCTTATTAATGAACTACCTCGTTTGGTCTAGTGGTCGCAAGTGCGACTGCCGAGCATGAGGTCCAGGGTTCGATTCCCAGGTCGGGCAAAGTGTTATTGGGTATTTTCCATCAGCATTTTTTCAGTGGCAGCCATGGAGTCTGGATTTGTGCCCGGTTGACGGCAATAGGCTCGCCCCCTATTACATGGGACTTAAAGATAACTAGCGAAATGTGAGTGTTCTATTGGGTACTCCTCTGCCTAACTCTTCGGGTATTGCAGGTGTGATGCAGTTATGTTCTTTTAATGTTATGGATTTTCGCACAGTGATGCCTGATGTTATTTTGAACTTTGTTTTTTTCGGTATATACAACATTATTTTCAGTATATGCGAAACCTGAATATAGTTTGTTCAGAATAAGTTACTGAATTGATTCCAAAAATTTTTAAATCATGTTATATTTTGTCCCAAAAATATTTAAAAAAGTTACAAGTTGGACACCGAGCGACACTAAGTACCTATCGCAATTATTTAGGTACCTACTGCCAAATTATTATTATCAATGAGCTCAAGACGACGCTGGAGGCGTGTGCCGCGTGGTGACCACGTTTTAGTGCGGATATCCAGGTAACAGAAGAAGCTTATAACTTTGTGATTTTTCATAATACAGTTTTGAAATTTTGTACATAGATTCTTTACATAAAAATACTAATGTTGTATACTCCTTTTGACTTTTGCAGAACATTGCTACAAATTGCCTTGACTGACAAATTTGTAGCGTTAGTTCCTAATTATACTCAGTGTACCGGGTCTTCGCGGATCAACGCACAAATTGAAACCATATTACCTTCTAATTAAATACAATTATAACGTACCTCGACAAACAGCATAATGTTGCACAAGCAAGAATCTATTTATTATTATGACGACATATATTGTATGTCGTCATAATAATAAAATAGATTCATTCAACTGTTATTGCACTGAACAAACAGTTTCAAGTGTCTTTGAAATGAGTACAGATTAACACTCCTACGTAGAGAAATATTTATTTGCTAATTGAATATGCAGTAGGGCTTTACGCCACAATAATAATTGTAGCTATGCAAAAATAACAGACTACAAATTACAAGTCGGTACAACTATAAACAGCACATCAAAATTTAGTCTAAATTCAGCTTTGTAGATGTCTGTTTAAGGATGATTTCCACCAAACGGCTCACATCGCATCGGATCGGAACGGATTTTACAATCTTTAAACGATATTAAATCGTGTACACAGTATTTAAAGTCTATTTTACCAAGCCGTGCACAGCAGCTTGTCCGCGGGCGTCCTCCGCGACACGCGATCGTAGCCGAAAGTATGTTGCGACGCGCGATCAGCTCCTTTCGCCTGTCGTTGCACCCGACACGGTAGGATTGAAACTATTTGAGTAGGCGCAGAAATGGATACGTTTTATAAGCGACAGTACGGAGACGATCGTATGCGTCGACATCCTGCCAGACGCGATCCGCGGTCGCCGCATCCGTTCGTATCCTTTCCGACACGACGCGTGCCGTTTGGTGGAACTCATCCTTTACTTGTGTGACAGTATCTTTATAAAGCTTGATGTATGTATTCCGAGGGACTAGAAATTTGGTAACCGTTTTCAAATAGTATTCCTACTATGACACGCTATGGCATTTTTTCTTGACTTAAATGTGCCCTGGCGGTTAGGAGTATGTCATGCTCACTCAAATGTCTCGCTGATGGTGGCACGTGTGTCGGATCATTTAGTTCCCTTCAAAATGGTTGAGTTGAATGGTGCTGATACATGCGTCATGTTCGTGAACGGGCACTGTCAGTTGTGACTGGTCATCTCGTATTTGCCACGGCTTATTTGAATTAATTATTTTATTTTTGAATTGTTTTTACTATGGACACTTTTAACATACACATCTGGCTGCATCGTTCTCACATAATGTACCATCTCAACATGAATGATGTAACCAAGGTTTTGTTAAAGTATTCTGATTTAAAAGAGTGTCCATGGAGTTTCTTGCCCGTTCTTCTCCATAGAGATCTACGTTAGGGAATGGGCAACTACAGTACTTTCACAGTTTGTATGCCTTGTGACTGGGACTGTAGCTATATTTTACTGTTATCTTGGTTTCGACAATTCAAAAGTGCCTGTAACTGGCCTACTTGAAATAAATGCTTTGATTTTGATTTTGATTCAACAGGATTGTATAAACTTCTCGGCTGTTAATGTCACTCCCATATGTTTTTGACTTTTCAGTCATAGACTCGGAAGTTTTCGCTGATAAAATGTCACTATGGCTTGGCCTTTAGGTACTATAAATGATGAATAATGAAACACTTTTACACGTATTTTTTTTAACTAGATGGGGCAGGTGTTTCATACTACTCTGAGAAGAAACAACGGAAAAAAACTCAGAGATCATAGTCTCTTTTAAAGTCCAGACATAATCGTTGGACTCATCATGTGCATAATATTAGGTCTTTACCTATGAAATTGGAGATTTGTATGAAAGTCTTAAAACAATTTTTTTTATATTTTTATTTTATTTTAGCTTATCTAGCTTTTATATCTTTCCTATTTGACGCAAGTGCTTCAATGTCGTTTTGACACTAACTCCAAGGCCCGCAGCAAGCTCAGCCGTAGATTGAGTTGGATCCGTTTCCACTACCGCCTACAATTCGTCGTTGTCGACAATGGTTACCGGCCGACTGCGAGGCTCATTCTTCAACTCAAAATTTCCAGATTTAAAACGATTAAACCAATAATGGACCATGTTTATGCAAGCAGTGTTACACGTCGTTAATGTTTCGTGTTGTTTGCGCAGCGGTATGTCCACGTAGGAACTCATATTCGAAAATTGTACGAATTTTCAGTTTATCCATGGCGCTAAAAACTACCACAATTTCACAAAAACAAAAAACTATCTAAAAACAAATGACTGAATTTGAAATTAAAAGAACACGGCTTTCAAATAAAGTTTATTTGAATTTCGAATTGCGCGCCAATCCACAGATAATTAAATCTGAAAATGCTGGTTATTAAATCTCCAATTACATAGGTACCTATTAGTTGGTTGACGGTTTCGTGAAGTGTCCGTTTACACCCTGTATATAAATATCTTTGCCTAAAATTAAACCTACATATCTTAACAAAGGCCACGTTTATATGCGTCACAAGTATCCAAAATCAATATTCGTCAATATGAAACTAAAACTGAACTATAACAAGATTACTTCAATCAAAACAATCCCTTGTTAGACCCAATATGTCTGAACGATGTTAGTGACAGGTGACAGGAATAAATTAAGGAAACACTAACTAACTAAGTAGGCACTTAAAATTATTGAATTACTAATTCTACTATCCTACTAATATTATAAATGCGAAACTTAGTGAGAACGAATGGATGTTTGTTACTCTTTCACACAAAAACTACTAAACGGATTTAGATGAAATATTCCCGAGTTTATAACGTGGATAAATACATAGGAAGAACGATCCTGGAAGAACGATCCCGGTGGGAATTTTATTTTATAACATCAATTTATTTTGTGTTTTCAACATAAATAACCGCCACCTTATAGAAAAAAAGTCAAATCATACACATACCGACAAAGCCTCTATTTTTAAATTTATTTAAACTATATATTCATTTGTTACAAAAAATCTTAACCGACCACATTTTTCAATAGAATTAACTATATCAATTTCATTAAATATTAGGAAAGCTGAGCAACCATAAAAAGAAACTTTCAACTGACCTATAATAAAACATCCTACTATAAACAGAAGAGAGAAAATAATCTAAACCAAGAAAACTCAAACGTTGAATTTTCTTTCATGTACCTCTATGAACCTCAGTCTACAGACTTCCCAGTGAAACTTCCTTTAACACGAAGACTACACCATAAAACGTTTATTTCCAAGTATTTCTTTACACGGTCTTGCAACTCTAATTGGAAAATTAATTTTCTCTTTCGTGAAGAAGACAGTAATAACCTATAAATAAGTCAATAATATTAAAGATAAGTCAAAATTCATGACTGGTGACACCATCAAGTAAATTGGTAACAAAAAGCTGATTAAAACCGAAGACATTGATATGATATTCATTACTAAAATATATATACGAAATTCAGAGACCGAGGCAACAGTAATTTGTATCGAGAAGCATCTCAAATTCAAAGAAATTTTCCATTTCCGATAACCATTTCTCCTAATCGAGTTAAGGGTTATTTTTGATATCTAATGAAAGGGATACTGATACAATACAAATTAGCAATATTCTCTAGTTAAAGACATAATTTTTAGGAATAACTTATTAGGTAAACACTCCAAGTATGTAAATACATACATAGTTAATAAGGCACGATGGTTGGAATATCCGTATGAATAAAAAACATAACCCTCCTTTTGGGCTTCGCCGCAGTCGGATAAAGACCCCCTTTTTGTTATAAAAAGTATATAAAAGAACGACTCGCCATATCAGTCTAATAAATTTTATAATGTCAATTATATGGTGTTTACTGCTGGTATCGAAATCTCAGCAAAGTGCCGTGTCCTTACTTTTTTAAAAAGATATCTTTAGGTACTACAGCATAGAGAAAACCAAAATCTCTTTCCCTAATACATCGTAAACTTTTAAGCACGTAATCATTAAAATTGGACATGCGACACTTTGCTACGCGGAGCATCCCATTATATGGCACGCGAATAAGTAATTACCTTGCGTTACTACTAGTTTTTAGATGTTCCTTTGGGGTTTGAAGGGATTTTTTGTAGTGACTGTGATTTTTTTTTCAGTTTCAGAGGGCTTCCAGCTATACAGCCAGTAGTTCTGCATTTCTCAATAAAATTGGGTGGAACAAAAAAAAAATAGAACATGGAACTTTCGTGAAGAAAGTTCTGAGTATGAATGTGGATGGGTATAAGAGTATAGGAAGACCAAAGAAACGATGGATGGACTGTGTAAAGGATGATATGGCAAGAAAGGAGGTGTCTGATGAGATGACGAGTAATAGAGAAGTATGGAAGAAGAAGACATGCTGGCCGACCCTAAATGATTTGGGATAAGGGCAAGTTGCCTCTTCTATTTCATTAATTTGAAAGCAAGGTAGATGGATTATTTTAGGTTGTTATTTTTGGAACTGACAGATTTGATCGTACCAAAAATAATGCAAGTTGTACCTACCAGAACTACTTACTCGAAAAAGGGCAATAACAAACAATGTTATATTACAGAAATATGCAAGTATCCTTACTTATGTCTAATTTTTTTACTCGATAGCGAAAATTACCTCGTCTATTTATATAACATCTTAAGGTGGAAGCGCCAGGATAGTCCGTGAAATTTAAATTTTCTTAGGTTTCATTTTGCAATTTGCAGGCTCAGACCAACAAAAAAAGGAAAACGGCGCTCCTACGTACTACGCACGTAGCGATGAGCATGGTTTTAGTGTAGATGTGTGCGTGAGCGTGTATATTTACTTGCAGGAGCACGGTTTTAGTGGTTCACTTTTGATGTTCGTGGCGCGCCGTCTTCCTTTTTTTGTTGGTCTGAGTTTGCAGGTCAGTTTCAGGTTTTATGTTGATTTAAATATGATTTGCGACCGTAATACAAGTATTTACAGAATTACAATCATTTAAATCATCAATACGAAGCTCTAAGTTCATTTAAAAGTTAACAGACTTTTAATGAAATAGTCAATTAATGGGGTTAGAACATAAACCAGGTATAGTCTGACACTGACCTGCAAATCGCAAAAAACCTAAGAATTTGAATTCAAAGGCTACCCTGGTGCTTCCACCATAATAATAACTAAATCAATTTGTTTTATTCTACAATAGTAAAATAGGTCAAAACAACTGGACCGGTCATTTTATGACACGTTACGATTCGCAAAGGTTTGAAGTTTTCGGGTAGGTAAATAAGTCGATATGTATTCATAAGGTTTTATTTGATCCGAGCGGAACTCCAATTGAAAACAAACATCAATGTTATGTTTGGACTAGTTTTTTCTATGAAAATAGTTGTGTATTATATACTTAGGTAAGTAGGTACTGCCTTATTCGTTTATTTTATGAATATTATATATAAACGAACATAATACTTAATACCGACTGGTTCAGTGGTCTAGTGATCCCAAGTGCGACTGCTGAGCATGAGGTAGTGGGTTCGTATCCCAGGTCGAGCAAAGTGTCATTGGGTTTTTCCGTTAGGAAATTCTCAGTAGCAGCCACGGAATTTTGATTGTGCCCGGTTGGTGGCAATAGGCTCGTCTCCTGTCACATAGGACTTAAACCTCTGCCTAACCTATCGGGGATTACAGGCGTGATGTTATGTTATGTAATACAGATGTATTGAGTATTATTACCGTTTATTTTGACCTGAAGACAGAAACTAAACACACAAATACCGATGGGTTCAAGGTATTTGAGACAAGTCACGATTTTCCTGTCCTTGTCGCTTGTTATAAGGTCACTGAGGAACTGTATCAATTATGGAAGGTTTCAAATCTTCCATAATTGATACAGTTATCGAAATAAAAAAAATATTTTTAAGATGGAAATGAAAAATGCGAAAAAATTTATTATAAGTTAATATGTTAAGATTATGATGAGCTCGTGGCTAAATAATATCAGCCGCTCGGTTCGATCTTAAGGTTAAGCCGCGCTTGCCTAGGTTGGTCCGTGGATGGGTGACCGCCCATTATATACCGAGTTTCCTCCGTGCCTCGGAAAGCTCGTTAAGCCGTTGGTCCCAGCTGTCATTTCTAGATCTTTGACAGTCGTTACAGGTAGTCCAGTCTTACCGAGGGGTATCATGTTACCCAGTACCTACTAACTGGGTTGTGGAGGTCAGATAGGCAGTCGCTCCATGTAACATACAGGTATAGACGGGAAGCCGACCCCAACATAGTTAGGAAAAGGCTAGGCAGATGATGATGATGTTGCTGAGATTATGAATAGTTGATTAATTTAACGTTTGATATTTTAAAGTGTTGAGATTTTTAATCGTTGAGATTATGATTCTTAATCTTATATAACGTCTATCTTTTCATACACGAAATATTTTAAGAGTAACTTCTATAAGTCGTAAAGTCGCCATAGCAACGAAAAAAAAAAAATATTTGAGTGTTTTTTTTTACAAAATTATTAAAATTCTAAAAATTTTTGAGACTTTTTGCATAAAACCTTTACTCCCATATTCTAACAATGACAGTAGGTAAATACGACGTAGTAAACTAGCGTAATTTATGCTTAAAAATAAGGAGCCGGTATTTATTTTGTAAGTCAAGTAATTTTAAATTATTTATTTTTTATAAAATAAATAAACTCAGATTAAAAAAAATCCTTTGAAATAGCTTTGTTATAGCCGTTAGATGATTTCCTGAAAATATTTCGTGTATGAATAGTTAGACCCTACATACCAATCCCGAGTGTAACACGGGTAAAAAAAACTTGCCGTGGTACTTGGTTTGCTTGGTAGTTCTACGGATTTTTTAACAACTGGTAGTACCAGGAGCAACAAACGAAACCATTTTGGCTACGCTACGGTTGGGACCGAGGGACGGGCTTTTTAAAGTTCCGGCAACCCGTACAAACGTATTAAAGTATGCAACAGTGATTCGTGCTGTAAGAATACTTAATAGTGTCTCTCGGCGTTTGGACATATTCTCTTGCTCTTTGACGGAATTCCAGAGGGTGGCACTTAGTATGTTGTCCACCGTCTAACTTGTGCTACTACCCAGACCCGTTACTTGGGACTGGACAACTAGTAATTTATGACTACTTTTGTTAGCTTGGGTCTTACCTGCTAAAACAAATTTATGTGTTAATGAATAAAAAATAAATAAATAATAAATAACAATGTAACCTCCTGAAATAGGAAACTTGATTTCCAACTAATAAACATATCAAAGACTCTGAACCCGACTATAAAAGAACATGTCGAAAACAGGAACTGCAAATTGCATTGGTACTTTACGAAACATTATTTTTAAAATTCATTGTTAAAGGATACAAAACGTCTAATTTAAATTCTCAACGACGGAAAGTAACTAAGTATTTTAACAAAGAAATACTTTATATTGTTATGCGTTAAGGCGTTTCAAAAGCTTTTGAATACTTCTTTTACGGTTAACGGGGCTTGTGATGAGATTTTGTATCGAATTCTGTAATGTAACCTACATCTTTTTACTTAAGTAACTATTAAAACTGTTGTAGGATTATAGGTCGAATAACCAATGATTTCTTCCAAATAGCTAAATGAATGAAAAATCCCACACCATTTTCAGGCCTTAACGGCTATACCAAGACCTAGTTTATGGTATCACCACAACCCACAAGCCACAGTTAGTATTGGATAATACGATACTCCTTATGTATATGTTACGGGTAATGCTAGAAGAAGAAGTAAACGTAGGTTCACCCGGGTTAACTTAGTATTATCGAAGCTCTTTGGGTAAACTACAAATACCACTAAAATAAACTTAAATTTGGAGGTTTGATGCAACCAATTTGGACATAGCGCTCGCCGGCCGCTACCGCGGCGCCGCTCGCTACGCTCGCTCGGCTCACGCGCGTTTGGTCACAGTTCTAACCTAACCTAATCCATTTGGTGGGTGTGTCCTAGCAATAAAAAGGAGACACCTAAGTATACATAACAAACTGATACCGGCCTCACCTAGGTATAGCCGGCTAGAACTAGGTGTAACCTTACTTCAGCTTTTAGCCGTAACATACCAATACATTATATTCTTAAGTAAACATCGTATCACATTTTCATAGTACTGAATGAAACATTTCCCAAGGTACTTGCCATTTCCCCAAAAAGATGATATTGTTCTATACAGTTACTAATCGTGTTTTCAGATAAATTACGTATGCTTCATATTTACAAAAAAATACGTTCAAGTACACGTGTATCCTTTATTCTTCATTAGTGACGTCATGATACAAATGTACCAATTTATTTTTCAGTGTATTACTCAATTGTTGTGTCAAAACTCATGGTGTTACGTTGTCTTTTTTTTCTCTTTCCCCTATTATTTTCTTTATATGTCTATAAGAAATTGATTTAGTTTCTATAAAAGAAAAAAAGCCATTAATCTTTATCGCAATGGATAACATATGTCAGTGTATGACCCTTGGGGAAATCTTCTTCAAAATATTTTCTGTTTCTTTCAATATAATTGTGGTAAATGTTTTCGTAAAACTTCTCTGTAATGAATCAGTTACATAACACATAAGATCACGCCTGTAATCCAAGAAGGGTTAGGCGGAGGTGTTAATAATAGTACACCCTCATTTCGCCAGTTAAGTTTCGCCAGGTAAGTCCCATGTAATTGGGAGCGAGCCTATTGCCACCAACCGGGCGCAAATCCAGACTCCGTGGCTGCTGCTGAGAAATTCCTGATGGAAAAACCCAATAACACTTTGCCTGACCCGGGAATCGAACCAGGACCTCATGCTCAGCAGTCGTGCTTGCGACCACTAAACCTACAAGGCAGTCAGGATCGGTTATGACAATATAACTATTATGGTATAGGCATAAATAGAACGAACTAAAAGGACCCACTGATCCGAATTCGGAATAGATGGTGAATATGCAGCAGTTGAGTTTAAAAATATTATGTTGATTTAAAAACAAAATCTTTGATAAAAGGTACCCACATAATCCGTCATGCAAATGTTTCGAATGTGGAACAATGGTTCATGGTATATACGAACACTGCCAGTGACAGGTGAGATTTTTTTTTCTGACACCATGTAAATTGAAAAGCGGCCTGTAGTTAATTTTGTTCTAGATACCGATTTTAATGAAACTTCGAACGCATTAGCAGGATACAAAAGTTTAAAAACTTGAAAGAGAACTTTTCGAAACGTCTTTTAAAAAAAAAAGATAATAGAAATTTCTGTTTCAATGGAAAATCTAAAATCGATCTAATTTAGCTGTGACACTATTTTTCGAAAATGTTCTGTGTCCAGTTTTTAGAACTATGTATCCTGCTTATGCGTACGAAGTTTCATTAAAATCGGTTCAGCCATTACGTAAAAAAATCACTTGAAAGTTTGTATGAAATTCCGTAAGACGTTAACGCTCTTAACGAAACCGAAAGTCACATGTTCTCTCCGTCATTGCGGTATTTTTTTATTCTGGATCATACCTGAGAACCTTCTAGTTACAGAGATATTGTCGGTCAAAGTTCCAACTTTTTCAAAAGTTTATTTTTTAAATTAAATTAATGTTATAACTTTACAAAATAAAATAAAATAAAAAAATAAAATAAAATTAAAATAAAAAAAAAATAAATGAATAAAAAAAAAAAAAAAAAAAATACCTTTAAATACCTCTATGACCCCCATACTACTCCATGCATACATCAAGCACAATGTTTTGAGTGCGTTACATTAAGTAACCCTAAAAACCACCCTAAATCACCCTAAAAAAGTCATTTCCCAGTAATAATTTTTGCTTAGAGTTACTTAGTTTGATATACAGAATGCTTTTTTGACGTTTTCGTGAAAGGTCCTTTAACACTAGTCCTAGAACACCTACTCCAATGTATCAAAACCACAAACATACCTATATAACCTACTTATACAAAAACATAATCTAATAAATAACAAAATTAAATCCAGTCAAGTTTGTACCAGACTGTCTTAGTCCCAGTCCTATGTCCGCGTTAACAGGGTTGTCTCCCACAAAGACGTTTTACATTAACTTCTAACATAGTCCTGGTAAACTTCTGTAATTGTGTGCCCACACACAGAAGTAATAAGGAAGCTAGTTGCATGCAGAAAGTTGGTCAACGATGTTGGTAGTTGGTAAATTTTACTCTAACTCCACTGCTTTTGCGACGATATTCTCTTGACACCTGTTTGTTGGCAGTGTTCGGAATCCGCACGATTCAATTTTGGACATTTGAAAACACATTCTACATCATCAACTTCATAAATAATAAGATTTACTCAAAAATATAAGGTACAATGTTTACAGGAATGTTAATGGATCAGTATTGTAATAAAAAATTGTATTTGAATAAACTGGGGGTCTAAAATGGCCGCTTTAGCAGAATCATAACAGGACAATAAGAAGGATCACGTTAAATTAAAATTCTTAAAATGTTCCAGTTAGTATTATGAGTTGTCACTTTGTGACTGTTTTACGTATCGTAATGTAAACTATATTATTATACTGTTAGGATTCCGGTAAAGCAGCTATTTCAAGCCCCCTGGTCTTTATTTTTGATAATTTTCCTTCTCCGCAGAAATACCAAAGCATTTAAAATTTTAATAAGCTAAAGATAAACAATTACAATCCAACCTCAAACCCCGCGAGACACTAATGCGTCATCTCGTTTACACAATGGCCCAACTTTTGTCTCAGCCTACATGAATAATTTTCTTAAAAAATACATTCCAGGCAAAGAACAAAAAGTCAGAGAGGATCTACACACTTTTCACCAAGTGCCAAGCTAGTGAGTTTTGCGTGAGTGAACGGCAATTTAGCTACAAAGGTTTTAAATTATCCCACCTAGTCGAGGCTCCGAGCAACGTAGTAATTTTCCCCATGACATAAGGCCCAATCTTGTCCCTATTGCATCCCTGTGCAATGGCACGCCCCAATCCATTCACAAAATGACCACAGAATACACGCAACAAAAGCAAATTGCTACCCAGCCAAATTGGCACTGCGGTCAAAACTACTTTTGTGTCAAAGTAGTAAGATTGAATTTTGATTGTCTTGGAACTGGATTTGTTTTGGTTGAAAGTGATACTGATGGATGTTAGGTTAATTGTTGTAATTGATAGGCATTTAAAAAGACTTCTTAAATAGACATTTGGGGCGTATTTATTGTCACGTAAAGTTTGGGTTTGTTAATGTTCGGGTACTTCCTTCCCCAAAATTGTTTTGCTTTAAATGTAAGAGTGGGTACTTTTATAGTACCTTCACTAATTTGGTTAGTCATGAAAGGTTTACTATGTAACTGATCCTATACGATAACGAGTGAATTTGATAGGCAGAACAACGATGCCAGAACTATCAATAACATTGAACACAAGAAAGATTATGATCTTGATATTGTTTTAAATATACTGAGAATGTAAGTAGTTCCAATTCAATCAGTTTTACTAGCTATTCCCCGCGGTTTCAAATGCCGATTCTGACTTGTTGTTTTTTTGCTCGGCTCCTATTAGTCGTAGCGTGGTGTTGTATAGCCTATAGCCTACCACGATAAATGGGCTATTCAACACTAAAAGATATTTTTAATTCGAACCAGTAGTTTCTGAGATTAGCGCGTTCAACCAAACAAACACACTCTTCAGCTTTATAATATTAGTATAGATTATTAGAAAACAAAAGACTTCCGAAATCAAAGAAAGATTTATAATTGGAAGGATGACTTTGCTAAAATAATTATAGACAAATGAGATCGATATCTGCGTGGGTTATGAAGAACTTTCCGATACGTGACATTAAGAAGTTATCAACTTTAAAAATCTCCCCACCCGATGACAAAATGTGATAGCACACACTTCCTTTGAAATAACAAGAATTTGTGTACTACAACTAAAAAACTCGAGTACTGAAAAATCACGCTCGAATTAAATTCGGGGACTACAAGGTAAAATCGACTCCTCCTTTTGTTGAAGTCGGTTAAAATATAGAATATGTTACCCGGGCCATAATAACGAATCGATTGACACCTTATTCATCAAAATCGGATGAATAGTTTAGGCGCTACGGAGGAACATACGTAAATACAAACATACATACATACATACATAGACTGCTAAAATCATAACCCTTCCTTTTGTTAGTCGGGTAAAATAATATGTTGACTATAATGAGAACGTCAACGCCTATGACGCAGATTTGTATTTTAATGAACAAAAAGATTATTGGACCATAAAAGTAAAGACGGTAATCAAACAACATTTAGCGGTCGGAACATAAATATCAGGTAATGAGATTTTTACTATGACACCCACTTGAAACGAACCAAATTAAAAGTAGCATAGAATGTTCTAGACGTTTCGAGATCATTTCAAACATGAAAATAATAGTGTCTTTATATAGACGAAATCTATCATGTTTTGTATCTCCTTTCATGATATTTAGGATCACAGTTACAAAGAAAATAAAAAAGGTGATAAAAATGCTTTTGATCTATGACATGAGAGAATTGAGTATGACAGATAATACTTGTGTATTTCACATCGTTAACAATGTCAATTTTACTATTTCTAAAGGATAGCTCCCTCATTTTTATGACGAAGAAAAGTCCTCTTCCCTTTAAATCCAAATTTTTTCCAGTCCCTTACACTATAATTTTAAATTATTTAATTCTAGTTGGTTCCTCTTCGTTCTCTATTTTATCTAAACGATTAGACCTTACCTCGTAATACCCTTTTAGGTTCAACAACTTTTCCATTAAAAAATGATGAATGACAGCGATAAAGTTTTAAGCTATCCAATGATTGATTAAAGTTAAGCATAATTAATGGAAATTAATGAGTTTGTCCGAGGGATTAAAGTAGAATAAAGCTACAGATGTAAGGAAGTGACTTTATTTTGAAAGTTTGTACGGAAACTTTTTCGATTTCACTCTCGTCGCAACAATAGGGCGACCGTTCAAGGTGAAGTTAAACTAAGTAAAAACTTATTTTGTTTAAAACGAATTGAAGTTTTACGAGTCCATAAAAGCTGGCATTTTGTTGTGTTTAACTTTTGCTGTAAAGAACTTAAATAATCTCTCAGAATTCATTGAAATCTAAACCTCTTTAGCAACTATCGTTTAACTACAATATACTATTGCCATACTTTACGACTTTACAAAGTAATACTTGGGGATTTACTCAAAGATATTCTCGAAGTAATTTAATAGATAGAGTTTAAAGATAGATTGGATCGTTACCTGTTAACCTCCTTTCAAAAATCATTTCAGCTGCCATCTTAAAGTATCGTTGAATAGACCTCTCAGGTGGTATTTCTATCAGGATCAGTCGACCTATTATTATTATCTAAATCTATATCTACAGTCAAGAACATTTCAAGTACAAAGCGGAGAACAGCATCAGGATAAAATAATCATCATACTGAGGGCCTAGACTCAACAAACCACAATCGTTTCCAAAGCGTTTCATATTTCTACATCGACTTTCATCAACTTTTCGGTAGCATTAAGGTTCTTCAAACCAGTACGGACCAGTTGCGGACTAATGTGTTCCCGGAATCCGACACATACAGGGTGGAAGGGACATCGACGAACAAACAACTTATTCAGTACGTCATTCCACCCCCAACATGGACAATTTTTCGCCGACATAAATAATTTAAAAAAAAAATCTGCTGTTTCCCACAAACGTGCAATACCTCGCGGTAAAAATGTATGGGACAGCTGTTTGTTTTTAAATTACCGATGTAAAATTTCTATGTGAGAGGGGGGTTTGAAATAGTGTACTTTATACGTGGTAATAGTTTGTGCGTTGATGTATTCCAACCTGTATTAGTACATAAGTTGACCAAAGGTTGAGGGTACCAAACTCTGGCAGATGTAAGTACTTACTTACTAAAGTACTTACATCTGCCAATACGACCAATTCGATTCGATTCATCGATTCGATAAAAAAAAATTGTTTCAATTTTCGATTGTCCTTTCTTTGACTATTCTATCATCGTCACTGATGCAATGTCTATCTAACTTTATCTGGGCCCCTTGATCATCATTTGTTTATTTCCTATATTCCACTCCATACCCAAAGTGTTCTTCTAAAAGGAAGTCAACTAACCTTGGTCTAGCAGCCTGGGTATAGTAGCGGTCCAACTCCTGCAGCATGCGAAGGGCATCAGCCATGTCGTGAGGCCCTTCCTCCCTGGCCTCAGCCAGGCAGACGATAGCCAGAACCACGGCGACGGCGATAGCAATGTTCTTGTTCAGCATTTTGGTATCTGTGTACAATAGATATGAAAAGGTTAATAAAGGTGACAGTTTTCCTATTCTAATGGACGCCAGCGCTGTTGGTGAGCTTAGGTTTATCTCCGAGTACAATCGTATGGCACAAACGATATCTGACTATCATCTAAATTAAAATGATGCCCTTCAAGTGTTACACATGTCGGATCCGGTCGTTAGTACGGACATAAAATGAATCGCAAGTACGCCGGTGGTGACATCGCGTGACCTACTTACAAGTCTACCCTCACCACAGTGTGCTTCTACAGAGCCCTGATGTTCAGCTCGAGGCGAGGGCGACATTCAATGTCTGATTGCGGCGAAGTTGATACGTCTTGAAACTGTACCCGATTCTTTGTGTCCCGTGTTAAGTTGTAATCTCAAGTAATTCATTAATTTCGCTAGAAACAGTGTATCGCACCGAGTGTGTTTGTCGTCGTCTGCCCACATGATGTACAAGCCTAACGGAATAAATCCTGACAATCCGACAAATATTTATTAGAAACTTACACCCACATTTATCTCTTTTTACAATATCTACGAAAGTTATAGGAAAGTTCCTTACTTGTTATGGAAAATTGAATTACTGATCAAGGTTTTACACCTCATTTACTCTACTTAATAAATCTAAATCCTTCCTATCCCAAATTTTATCGGGCTTATATCCCAACTGACTTGGCTAATCAGAAACAAGAAGGGGGAAGTTTGCCCATATTAAGTATATTCCATACGAGGTATATGTAATTTTCAGTTAGTTAATCATGTAAAATATGCGTACACTTTGAATGTATGCCTTTCAAGCTTATAATCCAATTTGTGAACCTGTTTAAGAAAATATTTGAATGTATAAAATTGGTTCAATAATAAAATTTGTAAATACATGACATTATACACATTTAGTATTTGTAACTTTGTTATTGAACACAGCTCATCGAAGTTAATTAAAAAAAACATTAGGGGTGTGAAAATACCCTTGACGAAGCCGAAAGGCACTTGTTCTCCCCGTCATTGCGATTTTTTTTTTCTAGTGGACCGTACCTGGGAACCTTCTTGTTACGGAGATATTTGAGGTCAAAGTTCCACATTTTTCACAAGCTTTTCTTTTAAATTCAAATGTTCTTTTTCTTTTTGTTCATAATTCTTTTGTTTTTATTTTTATAACTTTACTTTAAATACCTGCTTGGCCCCGTACTGCATTCATCAGCGCAATGTTTTCGTTACATTGAGTCCTACCGCAAAATGTCATTTTTCACCCCCAAAAAAAAATCGTTACGCAGCATTAATTTTTGCGGAGAGTTACTTAATTTGATGTACAGAATGCTTGGTTGACGGCTTCGTGAAGGATCCGTTTATAAAAATACAGCCATGACTAAAAGGCACAACAAAAGTTATGTAGAACTCCTATAAAAGTAAACAAGAAGCTTCAAAGCTAAATCAAATGCAATATGAACGCAACTCTATGCTAGCAATAAAATATTGCTTATTATAAACCCCTACCGCAAAGGATGGAATCTCATCTAGTTTGTGTTTCACCGGGAGAGGCAAAGGATACAGAGTTATTCTGACACATATTATTGGGGCCAGAATCCTATGAGAAAGTTTTGACTATAAATTTATTATTGTCCGTTCAAGTTTTCAGATGATAGGAGCATATATTTCACATTAGAGTTTCGCGGTTGAGTCTCGGGAGGCAGACAAATCAGAATAAATATTTTGTCTTTTATTTTGGAAGATTCTGGGACAAGTATTGTAATGTGCTTCATCATCATCATTTCAGCCGAAAGACGTCCACTTCTGGACATAGGGCTCCCCCAAGTGTACTTACAGGCATTGAATCTGTTTCAGACCTCACAGTTCTTCTTCAATTATAAATAGTATTTTTTGCATTATTTGAATTCATACTTAACATTAATATGATGATAAAGTGAATTTTAAAGTTAGTTCTCTAAAAAGGAGACATAATAATATGTGGATACGTTTTAAATATTTATTTATTCTCAAAATAGCTAAGCTCAAAAATATTGGCAATAAATCCACTTACGAAGCATTTCAGGAACAGGATAAAAATGGTTGTAAAACTCGTGGGACCGATCAGCATGAATTAAGAAAAATATAATTTGTATTTACTAAAAATGTACATGAAAAAATTATGCAACATAAGGCGCAAATTATACAGACACGGCGTAAGGAGAAGGAGCAGCGCAGTCATGATGCCGCTTTAAAACGTGTTCATACAAAATGTAGGTAGGCGATGTGAATACACTCAAGCGGCGCGACGGCGGCACGCCGTTCTTTCGTTTCGTTATAAATTCCAAGCCCACGCTACGCCTGCGCCGCGCCTTCACCTTACGCCGTTTCTGTATAATTCACGCCTTAGGGCTCCGGCTCGCACGAGGCAGCATCGACGATGCGCTCGGCAGCATACTCGGTTTCTCGCTCTAGCAAATGATGGTTCTGAGCGACAGAACACGATAGGAGCATGGAAGCGATTCCGTGCTGATAGATGAGGTGCAACCCTAAGTCGATGTGTGAACTAAATATCACAATTAATGTTGTTAATACAGAACACACTCTTAAGTAATAAGTTTCTTGATTGTTGTTGAATTAGGTACCTGATTCAGGTTCTGATTACAGACTTTTTTTTGAGCATCATCAAAATTAATGTCTTTAAACATCACTATTACTTGATAAACCCATAAAATGCAAAGTGTGTAATACTATAAAAATACTATAAAACTACACAAGAATATTTGCCGTGTACCAAGCTTTCATTTCAAGAAGCAATAAAATATTCAATTACTGCGGCGAAGAGGCATAAGCAATATTTGTCCGGCTCAAAAATGGAAAAGGAATATTGGATTACCTCTGTATTTGTCTTTTTCAGTCTTGGATGAAATGTTAGAGATGCAATATGGCTACTAACAACGATTATATTTTATTGTGGTATTGTGAATTTTTTTCAGTGAGCCGGGTTCACGCGGCGTTCATTTGTATGATATTTTGCAGTTTTATTTTGGAATCACATAGGTTTATGTAATGGCTTTTAATTTATGGTGACTGTCAATTATTGCAGTACAAACTTAAAGGAGGCAGCTAAAAAAAACTTAAATATTGAACGAAACCATGAATTTTTTTAATATAAAATGGTTCACGTCTCCTTATCAATACACGCATTATAATTTAATCCAACGAAAAAAAAGACAGATTTTCTAAACAAAAATCAGCTTATATATCATCGGAAACTTTTTACGTAAACAAAAGATAATCTTTAAGTTTTATTAACTTTGGAGTAATAATCAAACAAGGTATAACACAATTTAGTTTTTTTAGCTATTTGAAGGTCGTATAGACCAGTATTATCGTAAGCTGGGAAGTTTTGTAATGTAGAAGTTACTCGTCAAAGTATGAATTTCGTAGCCTTAATTAGCTACACATAAAATTGAAGACGTGGTTTTCTTGAACATTATAATGGGTGTAAAAGTGCCCATAATGCAGCCGAAAGGCACTTGTTCTCTCCATCATTGTGATATTTTTTTGAACTCGACCATACCTGGAAACCTTCTTGTTACGGAGATTTTGGAGGTCAAAGTTTCAAATTTTTCACAAGTTTTTTTAAATACTTCTTTTTAAGGTAATAACTTTACTTTGAATACCTCCACGACCCGCGTAGTATTCAATCATGCGTCCATCAGCACAAAGTTTTGAGTGTGACTATTATCGTAAAATTTGATTTTACATCCCAAAAAATGTCGTTTCCCAGCAATAATTTTTGCGTAGGGCCAAGGAAGCTAAACACCAGTATTCATCCTGCATGGAGCGATATATAGCGAGCCTATCTGACCTACACAGCCCAGTAATACCTCGCAGTTGCCTTAAATATACATGTGTGTGAATGTACGGTCAGTCCGTTTTCCCTTTTGATTGCTACCGTGCTTGGGTTCTTGTGTAAACAGAATTTACACGCAAAAGCCTTAACTCTGGGTCAATCATTTAAAATGGTTCCTGTCCTCTCAGAAAAAACGTCACCATTTACCGGAGGAGATGTACCTTTTTGAATAAACTTGTTCTCTCACATCATGGCCATGCAGTAAAATTAAATTAGATGATATCAAAGACGTGTAAATAAGATAACATCACGCCTGTGATCCCCGAATAGTTAGGCAGGTGTACCTGATAGTACACCCACATTTTCTCTGTTATGATAAAGTCCCATGTAATAGGGGGCGAGCCTATTGCTCCCAACTGGGCACTAATCCTGACTTTTTTTTGGGGTGATAAATCACGCTATACGGTAGGACTCAATGTAACATTGTCAAAACATTGTGCTGGTGGGCGCGCAAACCCTAATCAATCCATGATTAGTACGGGGGTCGTGAAGGTGTTTAATTTTCTTACATTAAAACATGTATTTAAAAAACATAAACTTGTGAAAAAATTTGAACGGGGAAGGAACAGGTATGGTTTAGAACAAAAAAAAATATCGCAATGTCGGGGAATCGCCCGCCGATCGTCGTTTCGTTAACGCGTTCTTGGCAATTATGTTATTTTGATTCAAAGTGTCAATGAGACATAGCGTCACATTTATTTTCCTATGACAATTTTTCTGATAGCTCCTATAAAGAGATATTAAATATCTATAGATAGTAGTAAAACAAAACTCAGCAAAACCAAAATACTATTTATAGAATTTTTCCTCCAAGAAAATTATTGCCAAACTAAATTAATGTTTTCATCACCGACTAAATGTTGCCTACTCAAATGTCAACTACTTAAGTATAATAATCGTGTAGGTTTTGTTAAGAAATCCAACCTTTTTAGAATACAATTTTTTTTTATGAATTATAAAATTAGATATTTTTAGAATGTTATATTATTATTGCTATACGGGCAGAAGGCATTTAAATTAAATATAAACTTAAAATCTATGTTAATAAATATTTGTTATGTTCAAAATTTTGGTCCTCGGCCAATACTGTCTTCAGTAAACGTGAAAGCTACTAATTACTGGTAAAATCAACTAAGACCACCTTTGTCCTGTCCTTATCAAAATTTCATGAAACACGTCCCTTCTAAAGTTAAAATTGTTACCGGACATGACAGCAAAAGGTCCTCGGTTAGTCCGGGATAAAAGGGCAATCTTTTACGAGGGTAAGTCGAAAACAGCAGCCAAGAGCGAGTTGGACTCGCGCATGAAAAACTCCGTACCATCGTAGTAGGTACCGTTTAATTTATCAATGTATTTTTATTATTTGTTGTTATAACGGTAACATAAATACACATTCTGTGAAAATTTCAACTGTCTCCCTATTACACATCATGAGATATAACCCGCTGACAGACATTGTTCCGGGTTTGGCTGTTTGTGTATGTGAGTTTAAATGTTTGTAAACGCATCCACGATACAGGAGAAATTTCAAGGGCAAAATGTCTTGCAAACAATGATAAATTGCTTCAAGCAAATTGTCACACCGCAAAAAAAGTATTTACAATGTCATTCCACAAAACTAAGTACTGGAAGAGAAATTCAAAGTAAGTATTGGTACAGTAAACGTTTAATACCCTTATTTAATTGTGAATTGTTTGTCAAAAGGATTATTTTTTTCGAGTTCTGTGTTCCGATCGACAATGTCCAATGTGTTTGACTTGGAGCTTTAACCCGCCCAGTTTGAGTTGAGATTATAATATCCCTATCAGTAAGCTATTGGTAGACAAGTCTATCACATTTTTTTCAATGACATAAGCCCTTAATTTAAAATTGGTGGAGGACTTAAGAGATTTGGTGAAAAGTTTTTTAATAAAAGCTGTCGACATATTCGGTTGTGTATACAGAAGTATTTTATGTAGTAGGTAAGTAAAATATTTATGTGAAAGTCATCATCTGCCTAGCCTTTTCCCTACTATATTGGGGTCGGCTTCCAGTCTAACCGGATGCAGCTGAATACCAGTATTTTACATGGAGCGACTGCCTATCTGACCTCCACAACCCATTTAGTACTGGGTAATACGATACCCCTTGGTAAGACTGCTGGTCAGACTTTTTGAGCCACTGACTGCCTAACGTCTGTCAAAGATCTACAAATGACAGACGGGACCAACGGCTTAACGCGCTTTCCGAGGCACGGAGGAAACTCGGTATGTAATGGGCGGTCACCCATCCACAGACCAACCTAGGCAAGCACGACTTAACGTAAAGATCGACCCGAGCGGCTGTTATTATTTAGCCACGAGCTCCTCATTTATGTGAAAGTATTGTCGTCATTGTTCTATTGTCTTTGTGGCGCTCGCGCGTTCCACAGCTTCCCAGCTGACCTGCTCTCTGAGAGTGAGAGAGGCCATAACGCATCGCAAGCCCAGTGTGGGAAAATTAGAAGACATGTGACGCTGGTGGATATAACATGCCCTTGAACAATTGGTTCTAGGGCATGTCGATTTCCCTCCACGATGTTTTCTTTTACCGTTTTTAGAGCAGTGCTGATGATATATACAAAGTAAAGTGTCTGCTTGGGTTCGAACCTTTGACCTACGACATTCAAGTCGGGACTGTTACCACTGCTCTTTCGTATAAATACTTAGGAGAGTATTACCGAAAATAAATCTTGCATGAAATTCTAAATAACGGTGGTTTTATTTTGTATGCTAGCTAAAATTAACATTTAGGTGCATACTTAAAACTAATATTTATTATAAATTCTCATAAAAGCTGTTTTCTAATTTAGATTTTAGGAATCAAAAGAAAATGAATAACACAATTTAAAGCTAATGAATTTGACTAATTATGTCAGTTACAAACTATTCGTTGTCATAATTTAGTTTTCATATTATTCATACTAAAAGTTCGTTGAGAACCTTTTATATACTTTGAAATAGTAATTTTAGATTTACAGAATAGAAAATCTGCAGTTGCTCTTTATGAGAAAATTAATTAAAAATAGCGTAGGTGGACTGACATATCGTTTATGCAGAATGTATATAAATTAAGTATTTTTTTACAAAGGCTCAGAGAAAACGATTACGAACTTACAATAATATACATTATGCGTATAATTTGAATTCTTTATCGCTTCAGAACTTTTACGTACTGAGTACCAACAGGAAATGTCACATAGCAAGATAAAGTTAAAATAACAAAAATAAACATTTACATTACTTAAGTATTCATAAAATTTTACTGAAAAACAGTCCAGGTTTGTTCTCAGAAATACATTACAAAATACATTGACGTTTTAAATCAACATCTGTGAGTTTGAAATGGAGAAAAAGAAAACGGAGGCAAATAAGTACCTATTAAGAATTTTTAGCACAAATAATGTTTACACTGCGTTCTGTTACGGTTATTAGGAACAATTGGGGCATGAATACAACTTATTGTGATATTTTAAGTTCAGATACTGAATAAAATTTGGTAGGTATTATGTATTGATCGCTACGGACGTCTATGGACGTCAAATCAAAGAGTGCTGACGACGACTCGGACGGCATGGCACGTCGAAAATAACACATGAACACTAGAAACGGGGTAATTACTATATTTACTGATTGCTTTGGTAAATATCCCATTTCTAGTATTAATGATAATCTCAGTGACCGTGATTGTTTAAAAACTTTTTTGAAGTGCTTGGCGTAGAGAACACAGATTTTCGTTATTGACGTGGCGATCAAAAGGTAAAACAAAGCAAGAAAATGTATCGCAGAGTACGTGATAAAAATCTAAGTTTGACATAACATAACATCTCGCCTGTGTTTCCCCGAAGAGTTAGGCAGATATGTATCTCTAGTTCTTTTGCAAGAAATATCGATTTTCTTATTGAAATAAGAAGGAAAACCCACAACAACGAAAAATTACATTTCGTGTATCCGAGAAAATTGAATTGTTGTTACTAACTTTTTACGCTTTGGACATAGACACGACTTTCCTAAAATCGTGCCCTCAGGAAAATGTTAAGAAAAGTCATTTCGAAACCAACCATAGCTTTGCGTCAGTTGATTCGAGAGCTGCAATATAACAATACTTTCAAATTCCAACATAACTAACAATCTAACTCTAGACTTCACATCGAAATAATATGCCTCATAATACCGAACTATCATTCAATAAATACCATTCATTTTACAATAGGGCCAACGAAGCATATGAGACAGGAAAATTTTGCAAATTCCCCTTATTACTTACGCCATGCGAATTCTTCCGGGGAATTTCACGGACGTCTATTGGGAATGGTACTTATGTATTTGAAACACGTGGTTTTTATTATTAAGAATATATTGATTGTTGATCATGCGAGAAACAGAATTTTAGAAAAATTTAAGCACTTCAAACTATGAAAATCTTTGGGGACTACCAGGCTGACTTGTTACTCCTATTCATTAGGAAATAATTTAACCTTTTGACCGCCATAGTCACATATACGTGACAAGCAAGCGCGTGCCCTAAACACCAAACGACACAAATATGTGACAAAATGGTAGGTAAAATTGTGACTTGGCATGGAGTGTATGCGCATGTGTTTTTGCTCTGGCGTTCAAAACGTTAAAGATTAATTGTAGGTGAGGTTAAATAAGTCCCAATAGGTTTTTTATAAAGTCTTTGTGTTAATTTGTATGTAGAATAGTATCTAGTAATATTAAGTAATTGTCATAATAACTCTTTTTTTTTTTCGGATGGGAAATCATCAAATGACGTGCCCACTCTGGGCGGAACGTAAGGGAGTGTCAGACTTGTACTGACAAAACCCATCCATGTTCCTTCTTTGCCCTTTGTTTTCCAGGGCTACGGTTTCATAATAACTTAGGTTCTTCCTGTTTGGTTTAACAAACAATATTCTGGGTATGAAATAATGATCGGTTCAAATTAATAACCCTTAATTTTGAAACTTTATACTTTCTTCATCGAGCATTAAAGATTTAGTTATCCGTATAAAGGCTTTTACGGATTATGTTTTCTTGCTCCTTTCAAGATATTAATCGATACAAAACCTCGTTATCATATTGCAAAGTTTAGGGTTTAATATCAAATTGATGGAATTATCTCGTCTTGAGACAAATCTGATAATTTTGATATGAAACTTTATACGTAATTCGTTCAACAGTTTATATATAGCTACTGCCTTAGTAGGCTTTAAACATTCGTTAGGGTCAAACAATATTAAAATCTAAATTAACAATAGAAATAAAACTAACACCCGTATCTACGCGCTGGGGTTCCTCCTGCTTTGAGACGTCACGGTGGGCCCCCCTGATGGCATTTTGAATTACGTAGTGGCGTTTCAATTCACTACTAGTCAGCCTTTGTGATATAGTAAAATATTTGTATTTAGTTATAGGTAATCATTATTCTTGTTATTGATGGAAAAGTACCTACGAGAAGTACATTAAAATATAGGTAATACTGTATATGGGAGCTACAAACAACTACTTCACAGCAGTAGCGAAGGGTTAATTATGGTAAGAGGTAAGCCGGAGTACATTTCTTTAATGTGATTTTATTATTTGTCTATAAAATACTGATAGTGCCATTTTTCAAAGGGAATCCGGTAGGAATCGCGTTGTATGGAATCTTCGCCACTGCTTCACAGTTTGGCAGAAGTAACATTTTTGTAATACTTAGGAGGTCACCACTCGCCACACGCCAATCTAGATGACGTGAATAATGCCCTACTTCAGGTTCATAATTGGTCCACAGCAAACAATTTAGTGTTAAATGAAAAAAAAACGAAATGCGTAAGATTTGCTTTACCGAATGTTAAAAGTAGCGATTGTGATATAGTATTGAATAAAGAGAAACTTGAATTTGTAGATAAAACGGTTTTCCTGGGGATTACGCTTGATTCAAGGCTACAATGGGGTTCTCATTTAACATCTCTTGCGGGGCGGCTAAGTTCAGCAGCGTATGCTATAAGAAAAATCCGTCAATATACTGATGTAGATACCGCTAGACTGGTCTATTTTAGTTACTTTCATAGTATTATGTCTTATGGCATTTTAATGTGGGGACGGGCTGCAGACATTGAGTCTATATTTATTCTGCAAAAAAGAGCCATCAGAGCCATATATAATCTTCGTAGGCGCGATTCTTTAAGGGAACTGTTTAAGGAAATTAACATCATGACGCTACATTGTCAATACATCTACGAAAACATAATGTATGTAAGAAAAAATCTACATCTTTTTAATAAAAGAGGTGACAGACACAGTTACAGTACTAGAAATAGAGACCAATTAGTTCAGCCGGGCTTCAGACTCGCTAAAGTAGACTCATCTTTCATGGGGTACTGTTTGAGATGCTATAATAAAATTCCACAAAGTATTCTTGAACTGAATGAAACGAAATTTAAAACATGCATTAAACGCACACTATGTAAGAAAGCATATTACAAGTTGGACGATTATATCACTGATAAAAATGCTTGGCTCAATGCCGGTCCTGCTCCACAAGAACAGGGGCGCCTAAATTGATAGCATTAAATAGTATTGTTGGAGCTGCTGAAGATTGTATAACTATCTTTGCATTGTATAGATTCAATCTCTTTTGTATTATATAGCCGCCTAGCCCATATTGTGTGAGTACTATGTACTAGAAAGCTGTCATTCGCTGGAAACCTGCGTCTTTTCTTGACTTGAATGTGCCCTGGTGGTTAGGAGTATGTCATGCTCACTCAAATGTCTCGCTGATGGTGGCACGTGTGTCGGATCATTTAGTTCCCTTCAAAATGGTTGAGTTGAATGGTGCTGATACATGCGTCATGTTCGTGAACGGGCGCTGTCAGTTGTGACTGGTCATCTCTTATTTGCCACGGCTTATTTGAATTAATTATTTTATTTTTGAATTGTTTTTACTATGGACACTTTTAACGTACACATCTTGCTGCATCGTTCTCACATAATGTACCATCTCAAAATGAATGATGTAACCAAGGTTTTGTTAAAGTATTCTGATTTAAAAGAGTGTCCATGGAGTTTCTTGCCCGTTCTTCTCCATAGAGATCTACGTTAAGGAATGGGCATCTACAGTACTTTCACAGTTTTTGTGCCTTGTGACTGGGACTGTAGCTTTATTTTACTGTTGCCTTTGTTTCGACAATTCAAAAGTGCCTGTAACTGGCCTACTTGAAATAAATGCTTTGATTTTGATTGATTTTGATTTTGACCACGAATAAACACTTTTTTTCTCATATCATACACAGGTCAAGTAATTACTTGAGTTTTAGTAGTTTTTAAGATACGATTTTTATTCTGCAGTTTAGTAATTGCTTGAAATTAGAACTATTAAAAGTTATAATTCTTAGCTTTGCTTTCTTTGACGGTTCTTACTTTGTTCAAATTCTTGTCTATTGCATAGAAATGGTTGCATAAGTAATTACTTTAACTTGACTATTTGTATTAGGTAAGCCAATAGTATCCTGAAGTATCTTGATGTAATAAACTATTCACAAATGGCCCACCATACATGACAAATGTTTTGAGTGTATTAATGGTATAATAAATCATTTATGTGATAAAAATACTACAAATGTGTCATCACTCATCAGTTATCACTGAATAAGGTTATCAATGCAATTTAGGAATCGACTTATTTTTATGATACATATATTTTTTTAGATTTCGACTTTTTATTGCACGTAGATAAAAGTTAATGTGTCTACTCTTACAACTTGAAACGTAGTACTACATTTTGTAAACAGTTAAGTAAGGCAATCTATGGCTACGTCATGATTATTATTTACTAGCTTTTGCCCGCAACTTCGCTCGCGTTAATATAGAATTTAACAATCAATTCGGTTTGATTGTTACAATTTTACAATCATAAGAACGTTATTGTTGTTTTTATCTCGTCACCAAATTTTGGGCTGACTCAATTTAAATTATCATCGACACGCTATGAAGATACATAAGCCCAACAAATTTTTATTATTGTTTTAGAAAACGTGTTTCGTAATAATCAACAATATTATCGCGGTACATACAATTAAATAAAAAAAATAATAATCTTGAAGCTGAACCAACATTTTGATCAATTGTTCGAATTACTAATTTAATTAATTGCGTAAACTAACCATTGGAATCAATTTACATTACCAAAATCAAATAGTTTCGGAAGTTTTTATTTTATTTTTCTATTATTGCCAGCATCAATTTCAATTTTTGGTTATAAATTTAAAAAATAAAATGTGTAAAGGTGTTACAACTGTGTCCAGACGATCATTAAAATTTAAATTAAGAACGATATCATATTTCGAAGTTTCATGAAATTTTTCACCAATCACTTTTTTCTTGTATTTTCTTACTTAACAATTTTCACCCACAGTGACACCCCATCTTATCAACATAACTAGGTAGGTACCTACCTTCAGGTAACAGGGTTTCCTCATGCCTTTTCCTTACATTTCTACTGTCAGTCATGATCATCTTGATCTGCTTTACTAATGTGTATCCTGATCTGCCTGCCCAGTTAATGGGTAACACAATACCACCTAGTAAGACTGGTTGGCAGATTTTTCAGCTTTCTGACAACCCGTTACAACTGTCAAAGATCTACAAATGGCATCCGGGACCAACGACTTTTTAATGCTTGGAGGGGCCTCGGTTCCTATATAAAGACAGGCTGACCCATTCACGGGCCGGCCTCAGAAATTGACCCATACGGATATTGTAATTTAGTCACGAGCCCATCCTACATTGCAATAATGTCAATTACTCAAAACATAGCCAACCGCCATGATAACTGCAATAACCATCATTAAGTAGGAACTTGTAGTCATATATGTTGGATATGTCAGGATTTACTCCATAAAGCTTGTACATCATGTAGGCAGACGATGGGTTTCGTGCTATGAAAACACGCCGTTACAATTTAAAACAATAACACGAGGCACAATGAATCGGGTACAGTTTCAGGACGTCTCAACTCCACTGCGATCAGACATTGACTGTCGCCCTCCCTCGAGTCGAACATCAGGGCTCTGTAGAAGCACGCTGTACTGTGGTTAGACTGGTAAGGTGGTCGCGTGATATCACCACTGCACACAGGCTCGCTTTCCAATTCATTTTATGTCCGTACTAAGGACCGGATCCGACATATAGAATCAACTGAACTGTTCGCACTTCAAATTATAATGACCCAGCAAATACCAATAAAAGTTCCATCGACATTCGTTCCATAGTTCAATGGTCAAAAACAGACGAAAAAGCCAAAAATTCCGCTTTGACTTCGTAACGATCTAAACAATGCAATTGGTGCGGAAATTCCAAAGAGCACTCCATTGGCCCCTGAACTGTTTTGCAATGCGTAAACCGTGGGTGAGAGAAAAGAACAAAGGGACCCAATTAATTTTACTAGACCCCAGTACTTGAAAGGTAAAGGATGAAAGAGGATCGCTTTAGTGTAGTACGTGTAGTGTTAGTTATCGGTATGTAGGTCCACCTATGCAAGGTGTAAAGGAACTCTTCACGAAGCCGTCAACTAACCATTTTTTTAAAACACGTTTTAAATGTTATAAAACGTGTTTTAAAAGAAAACTTGTGAAAAAGTTGGAACTTTGACCCCCAATGTCTCCGTAACTAGTAGGTTCCCAGGTACGTTCCAAAATAAAAATGCCTTTCGGCGTCATTAAGGGTGTTATTTTTATATCAATTATACAGGATTAAATTAATTGACGAAACTAAACAATTAGTAGGTTTCACTCTATTGATGATAGAACATAATTACAATTAACATAATTTAACCGGGCCCGATATGTTTTAGTTTTTAAGTACTAAAATAGGCTTAGTTATTTTGTAACTAATTAGGTACTATTGTACTACGTACTATTTTTATTGTTAATGATTTTGACATTGTTATTATTCATTATTTTGACATTATTTGTAATTATTACCAAAAAATTTCCAAATAAAATTATGTAGGTACTAACACTAGTGTTTAAGATGTGTACCTATTTTTTTAAAACACTTTCTCTGCCTGCAATTATTTTGTCAAACTGAAGTATGTATGGGCTTGTACCATTGCCTTTAATACAAGTTATTTCATAACTTAGTTAAGGGTGCTGGTTGCAACAACTACCTGTTTTTGTTAACTAGCATTAAGCCAAGTGCACATAAAGATGTTTCTATATAATGTAAACATTGTTATTTGATTTAATAAATAAATTTGAATTGGAAATTTGACCTATCTATTACTAACAAATTGGATTTTATAATCACGAGGAGCTCGTGGCTAAATAATAACAGCCGCTCGGATCGATCTTTAGGTCAAGCCGTGCTTGCCTAGGTTGGTCTGTGGATGGGTGACCACCCATTACATACCGAGTTTCCTCCGTGCCTCGGAAAGCACGTTAAGCCGTTGGTCCCGGGTGTCATTTGTAGATCTTTGACAGCCGTTAGGTTTAGTGGCCCAAAAAGTCAGACAACCAGTCTTACCAAGGGGTATCGTATTACCCAGTACTAACTGGGTTGTGGAGGTCAGATAGGCAGTCGCTCCATGTAAAATACTGGTATTCAGCTGCATCCGGTTAGACTGGAAGCCGACCCCAACATAGTTGGGAAAAGGCTAGGCAGATGATGATGAATCACATACTGTAGACCTCACTGTAGTGTGATTAAATAAATTATTATTATAATTTAAGATCAATAGGTGCTTCTCCTTCAACATCCGCCTGCTCTGCATGAGCTTCTTTTGTTTTACCTGCAAACTATGTAGTTCTTAAGATCCTTTTCCACATCTCATGTTAGTTTACAATTTATGTTTTGTGTTATGATTTTGGCCAACCCATCCCGAACAACATGGGATTTGACGACAGGCTTTCAGAAAAAAGGGTTTAAATAAAATATTGAAAATAACTTTAATCTTCTTATAAGAACGAAAGGGCAAGTGGCAAAGGTCAAATAAAAGAGAGCCTACGTCCAAGTAACAAAGATCACTTTATGCAATAAAAATAAAGTCACCAGGATACTCGTACTATACCTTCTCGGTGTCCTATAAAAATATCTGGCATATTGTTTAAAGCTGGGCTTACACGGGATTGTTTGTCAGCCTGGAAAAAGTTATATAAGTCGTAGTCGTCGTCGTAGGGTCGTAGTCGTATCGTAGTCGTTGTTATTTAAGTCGCGAGTTAATAGGCGTCTTTTAAGTTAGCTCGTTTCATCTTCGACCTCATCTCTGTCCTCAGGACTAGATTGAGGTCAAGAAGGCCCATTTAATATTTAAAAAAAAATTTCAAGAGGCAGTGGTGAGAAATTGTTTCTGTTTTTGGGCAATTTTGTATTGTTTTTGTTTAAATTAGTGCTCCATATCTTCTCTTCTGTATTGCTAAGTAATTTACTGCCTACTTTATAAAGTTGCTCCAGATCGGTCAATAGGTCCACATAGTGGTTTCTCCATCAACAATTACTAGATTACTCATCTGCCTCATCTGCCTAGCCTTTTCCCGACTATATTGGGGTCGGCTTCCAGTCTAACAGGATGCAGCTGAATACCAGTATTTTACATGGAGCGACTGCCTATCTGATCTCCACAACCCAGTCTGTACTGGGTAATACGATACCCCTTGGTAAGACTGGTTGTCAGACTTTTTGGGCCACTGACTGCCTAACGACTGTCAAAGATCTACAAATGACAGCCGGGACCAACGGCTTAACGTGCTTTCCGAGGCACGGAGGAAACTTGGTATGTAATGGGCGGTCACCCATCCACAGACCAACCTAGGCAGGCACGGCTTAACCTAAAGATCGACCCGAGCAGCTGTTATTATTTAGCCACGAGCTCCTCCTCCAATTACTAGATTACTATGCTACTGAAAGTGCCAAACTTGTCACCAAATTTTAGACTGACTCAATTTGAATTGTAATCATCACGACAAGAAGAACATTACTAGATATAATTGTGATATGTTATCTACGTTTTCCAAAGACAGTTTGTTAATAAAACCACAACTATCTACTCGTCTCGACTGTCGCAGGCTACATGCTTGCTGTTGTCATGTCGATATATTTTGCCCAATGTTGCCCTAGGGTTGAGCAAGTCCGTGTAAGCGCACCTTAAGGCTACTTGAACTATCTTGTTTCGATTGAGTTAGCGGCGGGATGAAATCTGTTTTTGTACTTGGTATTATCTGATTGGTTTGCGGCTTTTCTGTTCCTGGATAGTTTTAGGTATCTGCTACCTGATGTTTTTTGTTTTTTTTCCAGCAGGTTTGCTTAGTAGCTCGTTTTTATCACGAAGGGTAACAAAAGGGACCCTGTTACTAAGCGTCCGTTTTCGGTCCGTCTATCTGTCAGCAGGCCGTATCTTATGATCCATAATAGGTAGACAGTTGAAATATTACTAGACTGTGTATTTCTGTAGCCACTATTACAAATAAAAAAATAAAGGTCCATACTACAATGATACGGAACCCTTCATGCGCGAGTCCGACTCGCATTTGGCCGGTTTTAAAATTGAAATGAAGTAACCACAAACTAAATTTGAACGAGTATAAGATATTAATTTAATACTTATAACGGTTGCTTGTTTTGTTACTCACAATAGCAAAAGTGACAGACTTCGTACTGACATTGTAAAGGGTCTAAAAATGGGGCTAAATAGCCTCGTTAAACGCAGCTGAAAGTTAACTTATGATTAACGTCTATTTACTTTAAACAGCGATTATGAATAAACCTCTTATTTTTTATTTAGTTCCCTACCAAAATGTCAACCTTGACAGTTGCACGAAATCGTTATAACACGACATATTGATGAGTGTGTCAATTCGTTGAATAATTAATTTACCTGCAGGTTGGGCTGGACGCGGCCCCGGCATTGACAGATACCGTACTGAAGTATCCGTGAGTCCACAGTCAGTTCTACCCAATCGTGACTATAAATAACCAACTATACAAGGTGTAAACGGACCCTTGACTAAGCCGTCAACCAAGCATTCTGTACATCAAACTAAGCAACTCTACAGTAGGACTTAATGTAACGCACTCAAAACATTCTGTTGGTGGATCCATTGAATAGTACGGTGGTCGTGGAGGTATTCAAAATTTTATAACATAAAAAACTTATTTAAAAAAAAAAACTTGTGAAAAACTTGGAACTTTGACATCTTTTTTTACAATATCTCCGTAACTCTCCTTTAGTTAAAGTTGGTTAAAATGTAGCCTATGTTATCTGGGCCATAATAACGAACCGATTGACACCTTATTCATTAAAATCGGATGAATAGTTCAGACGCTACGGAGGAACATAAGTAAATACAAACATACATACATACACTGCTAAAGTCATAACCCTTCCTTTTGGCTTCGCCGTAGTCGGGTAAAAATAATACAATGAAATAGAAGATATCATTGAATTTCTTTTTGACGTTTCAAATAGTTCCTAAATAGAAAAAAAGTTATAACAAAAACTACTCTTTGACTTTATATTTATAATTATCGTTTAGTGGAAACTATTTATAAAGTCTTTGAACCTCAAAGGGATTATAATAACCACCTGTTATTTTTCCATCTAAAAAACGACGAGGTCCCAGTAGGCACATCGTCAATTATGATATTAAGGAGGTACGCTCGCTTTAATATGATTGGAATATGCCTCTTACACGACACGCGTAGAAAAGTGTACAGACGCCAGCACAACAAGCTACCCGAAACTGTCAAATTTTACCAATCAACCTTGAACATAATGCTATAGCAATAATAAAGTTGAAATTCTATTAAAGATTATTGCTCACCCCCTTAAGCAAGTAGCGTGATAATATATAGCCTAACATTTGAAGAAGCCTATTTCGAATGTTTTTGCAAAATTTGAACAGGATCTATGTAGTAGTTTTTGCGCCAATTCGGAACATCGATTGGGATTTTATTATATGTATAGATATTTGACAGATTGTAGTAGCTTGATGTGCAAATAAATACCAAATCCATAGTTCAATTCAAATGATAATTCGGTTTTTACTTACATACAAGTCACGCCTTTTCCCCATGGGACTAGGCAGAAACCATAGAACGCCACCTGTGAATTTATTGTTTAATTCTGTTTTTGTTTTAAGATTTTGGAAAATGCCTCGTTGGTCCAGTGTTCGCAAGCGCGACTGCTGAGCATGAGGTCCTGGGTTCGATTCCCGGGACGGGCAAAGTGTTGTTGGGTTTTTCCATCAGAAATTTCTCAGAAGATTAGGATTTGTTCACGGTTTATAGCAATAGGCTCGCCCCCTATTACATGGGACTTAAACATAACTGGTGAAATGTGGTTGTACAATTAGGTACACCTCTGCCTAGCCCTTTTTGTCGGGTGGAAAATCATCAAATGACCCCTCCCGCTCTGGGCGGAGCGGAAGGGAGTGTCAGACTTGTACTGACTAAAACCAACCCATGTTCCTTCGTAGCCCTTTGTGTTCCAGGGCTTCGGAATCTTTGAGGCGCGCATGGAACACGAACGCGCCGACGACACGGCCTGTCGTCATGTGACGGAAAGACGGCGAGCTAGCCCATTACTCACCGTCCACAGGCCCGCGCCTACGGTGGCCGGGAGCCACCACGTGGCCCCCGACGCCTGGGGACCTCTGCCTAACCCTTCGGGTATTACAGGCGTGATGTTATGTTATGTTTATTTTGGAAAATACCTACGACTTGGTTAGAACAGAAACCAGATACAATTTCCTCAGATCACTACAAATCTAGATTGCCAGACATATGACAGAAACCTGAAAATATTTTTGCTCCGAAACTGGCACTTCGGATCAAAGAACATCACTATCCGCTTTTTTTGGAACGTCGAATGTCCAATTTCATCACTAACTTCTATGTAGCTTTTTGTCTGAATGTCAATTACTGAAAATTGCCAATCCTACGAAAAAACCGGCTAAGTGCGAGTTTTACTCACACGAACACAGGGGTCCGTAGCACCAAACAATATAATATATTGTATAACATTCAACAACAAAACTAAATTTGTTTTTCATAGTATGTTAACGAAAACAAAGTTACTGCTGCAGTTTGATGAAAAAGTCCCAGATCTCAAAAACTAAACATCAAATCTTATTCAAAAGAATTTTCGTTGGAAGTTTTTTTTACGTTCTAGAATCCTACATTTTTTCAGAATTTTTCTCCTTTTACTTTAGAAATTAGAGTGGGGTATACATTTTACCACTTTCTAAGTGTCTATCTTTCAAACGACCGACTTTGAGAAAAAATTGTTTTAGAAACCTCAATGTCATTTTTAAGGACATAGATAGGTCCTAGACACCCCCCCTTTTTTTGTCCAATTCCATGTATAAAAAATTAAAAATTAAAGGGAAGCCTCCCTTTATTTTTTATTTTTTATACCTTAAATCTTTTTTTCCTCTTAATCTTTCTTTTTTTTATTTTTGCATAAACATCGTAAAGCGATTCACAGAATAAATCTACCTACCAAGTTTCAGCTGTGTAGTCCTAATAGTTTCGGAATAAAGTGACTGTGACATACGGACCGATAGACAGACATGGAATTTTTTAAGGGTTCAGTTTCTGCCAATCTGCTACGAAACCCTAAAAAGAAACGAATCTGCATATTCCGCATACGTCAATACTTTCAATAGTACTTTTGAACGATGCCGTTCCTAACAAAGATATTGAACCTTTTGAGACCTAACAAGATTTCCTATACGTCAGAACCTTTACGCTCGACGTCATTTTATTCGTTTTCCATTGTAATAAAAATATACTTCGAACTCAAATTCGTACAGGTATTAATTGGACTTCGATAAAAACAAACGGTTGTTTTTCCTAGTGAAAAACAACAAGCATTTTGTGTGCTCTGTCGCATGATAGCGCATTTCGTGAGCAAATACGAGTTGGACCCCGGAGTTTTTAATTCGATTGTTTATAGCGTGGAACCAATAATTGAGAATCGATAGCTGGTATTATTTTCGTTCGTTAAATCAATACCCTCTTTTTTATCATAACATGACACCTGTTTTTCCTGAATGGTCAAGCAGAGCTGAAAGTACAGAATTAACACACAAGTTCTGCCAGGCATAAATCTAGACTTTGGATTATTGTTACTTAGAAATTCCGGATAGTAAAACCTCCCGACCTAGGATTGGAACCCAGGACCTTATCCTGCACGTTCACACAGTTACCACTAACCCAACGTTACAGTTTATTTTTTAATAACCTCGAAATAAGCACTGCTTATTTTTTCATGGGCTCGCTTTTCATCTATCTGACTTAATGGTAGGCGATATACAATGGCATATGTATGCGTATCTAGGAGTAACTTGTGATTATCAGGGGTGAGTTTAAAAGATTGAATGTACAAGTCGTAAACGGACCCTTCACGAAGCCGTCAACCAAGCATTCTGTAAATCTAACTAAGTAACTCTACGCAAAAATTATTGCTGGGAAACAACTTTTTTTTTGGGATAAAAATTACGTTTTATGGTAAGACTCAATATTACGTACTCAAACATTGTGCTGATGGATGCATTGAATAGCACGGGGTTTGTGGAGGAATTTAAAGTGAATTTATAACATTAAAAACCTGTGTTTAAAAAAAAACTTGAGAAAAAATCGGAACAGTGACCTCCAATATCTTAAATATGATCCAGAACTAAAAAATGGTCGCAGTGACGGGGAGAACAAGTGCCTTCGGCTTCGTTAAGGAGCATTGTTACTCCCATTAGAGGCTGAAATCAAAACTTCGAGAAATTGAGAAAAGAGGTTGAGCAATCAGCTCAATTTAGGAGAAAATAAAAAAATTGCGTACACAACCGCTGTCTGTGTAAATGTGCCAGAATCATTATTGTACTTTTTACCCAACTACGGCGAAGCTAAAAGGAAGGGTTATGATTTTAGCTGTCTATGTATGTATGTTTGTATTTACGGATGTTCCTCCGTAGCGCCAAAACTATTCATCTGATTTTCATGAATAAGGTGTCAATGGATTTGTTATTATGGCCCGGGTAACATAAGCTACATTTTAACCGACTTCAACAATAAGAGGAATCGACTTTACCCTGTAAACCCCGAATTTAATTAGAGCGTGATTTTTCAGTAGTCGGGATTTTTAGTTGTAGTGGGTATACCAAACAAATTCTTGTTAATATATCGTTTTGAAAAGCTGATTACGTCAATAATGATTAAATTATTATATCGTTCAAACGAAAAGGAAATATTTTAGAAAGATCATTCTGCAAAATTAGACGTAAGTATACAAAAATAAATTACTGTCTCTTTACTCCTGTGTTCCGTATTATAAATAGCTAAAGCTTATTTGCTTTAATAAATTACCTACGTTCACATAATCAGAAAAAAAATTCAACCTTTTACATTGCTTTGAACTGAACGAGATCAAAATTAATCAAACAAAATGTCTGTTCAAAACAAATAAATAAATGGAAGGGTAAAACCATCGCAAGGTAATATTTACAATTAATATTTAAATGTATGTACGTCCGCAATTTATTAATTGATCCCTATGTAAGGTATTTTTCAAATCAAATATCATTAATTTATGATACTTTCACAGAGATAATCTGTGGTTTTCATTTCTATTTGTAGAAGGAATATCTTATTGAACGATTTAATTGATATTGATATTCAAAGTGAAGCAATTAAGAATATTATGAACTTACTCGTATGTCTTTTTTATTGGAAGCAAGAAAATGGAAATAAGATTGTGATTATAATTTTCCATTAAGCTTCGTGTTCACCAACATTTACATTATCATCTACCTAGCCTTTTCCCTACTATGTTGGGGTCGGCTTCCAGTCTAACCGGATGCAGCAGAATACCAGTATTTTACATGGAGCTACTGCCTATCTGACCTCCACAACCCAGTTAGTACTGGGTAATACGATACCCCTTGGTAAGACTGGTTGTCAGACTTTCGGGGCCACTGACTACCTAACGACTGTCAAAGATCAACTAATAACAGCCGGGACCAACGGCTTAACATGTTTTCCGAGGCACGGAGGAAACTCTGTATGTAATGGGCGGTCTCCCGTCCACGAACCAACCTAGGCAAGAGCGGCTTAACCTTAAGATCGACCCGAGTTTTGGTTATTATTAAGCCACCAAAAATTACGTACATTATAAACATAAACATCACGCCTGTAATCCCCGAAGGGTTAGGCAGAGGTGTAACTAATTGTACCACCTACGTTTTCCTAGGTTAAGCACATATATATACGACGAGCCTTATTGCCATCAACCGAATAATAATTAGATACAAATCATTATTTGACGATCAAAAAGTTATGTCCCTTTTCCACCACATAAACCTATTTAGAAGTGAAGGAAAACATCGTGAGGAAACCGACATGTCCTAGAACCAAAAATCGAACACATGTGACATCTACCAACACGCACTGGGCCCGCGTGGTGGATTATAGCCCGTTCCGTCTCATAGAGAGGAGGTAAATAACTTCACGGACGTCCGAAAAATTCCCTGACAGCATGTAAAAGTTTTCATAATTCCTATATGAAAGATCGGAGATGTACCTAGTTACTGAATGTTAATATCCTAGATTAAAAGTTTACAAAGCCCTGGTCAGCAGCTTCGCTCATAAAGCTCGATTAAAAAGCCTTTTAAAGTGTACCTACTAGAGTGCTAATTAAACTTATGCATTATTATGCTATTTTACTTTAAGTTTTCTGCAATATACATATTTTAAAATGTGTGGTAATTTTCTAGTGAGAAAATGTAACGTAAAAACTTCACTGATGTTTTTTTTAGCTTTAAATAAAATATACTATATTTTTGATTTAGCGAAATAGATTTTCCGGTATTTTCGAACGCGTACTTTTTATGGTGTCTAAGCGAACCGTGTCGTGAAATTAACACTTTTCTTGTATATCTAAAAAAAAATCGTTTTTGCTGAAACCAAAGAGTAAGCTTGACTTGACTAATGATTTTATGAATAAAAATCATAAAATACCAAGATGTAATTGGATTTATCCTTGTAACATCGACATACACAATAATGTATATTAAATTTTCAATACAAACGATAACTTTGTTTATATTGGTAAGTCAGTGTATCCTATAAAAATTATTCATACCCACGCCGGAAACGGTAGAATAATAAAAACTTTTATAAATTATGCAAAACTCAGTAACAGTAATATTTTAACAAATAAAATAACTGTTATCATTTTTATTCAAAACGCAACTTTTTCAACTTTATTTAATGTTCGTAACAATCTTTTTTTTTTTTTTCATAAAAATGGAATCTTGAAAATAACTAAGCGACAAAACTTGTGCATTTCTTTCTATTTATTATATTATCAAATATAGTGATTAAAAAACTGGCTTTAAAAAATTCCACCAATTTAATTTAACAGAAAGAAACTGACCATTAATTCCAACTACATTTTATAGTCGTATAGGAATCGAATTCGGCACTAAAAAAACGAAAAACCTTTCAAATTTATCACAAAAACAAAAAATACAACCTCCTCGCAAAAAAAGAATAAACAACAAACCGAATTTAAAAAAAGAACTATTTTCTTTTATAATTCCCCACTTACCTTAGCTTTTCAGCGGACTGACTGGCGACAGAAACTTTTCGAACTTCGAAGGGCCGGAGCGCGCGAAAGTGCACCAAGTTAGAAGTGAAACATGAAGTCGCTGGCGCCAGCATTTATAGCTAGCTGTTGGGCGGGATGTAGGCGGGGCCACGCACGCGTAAGCAGTATTCTGCCACCGCCGTGACGTGTGCCTTCCTGGGAAAATTAAAAAAGAAACTCTATTTAGTGAGAATAACTAGGTATCCGTTTCTTTTACAAAAAAGAAAACTTCTGGAAATAATTTTTGACTTAATTTATTTGTTTTTTTTTTCAAAATCAAAATCAAAGCATTTATTTCAAGTAGGCCAGTTACAGGCACTTTTGAATTGTCGAAACAAAGGCAACAGTAAAATATAGCTACAGTCCCAGTCACAAGGCACAAAAACTGTGAAAGTACTGTAGTTGCCCATTCCCTAACGTAGATCTCTATGGAGAAGAACGGGCAAGAAACTCCATGGACACTCTTTTAAATCAGAATACTTTAGTAAAACCTTGTTTTCGTTATATGTCTTGTTATAAAATGTACATAAACTCACTCCTTTTACATTCCATGGGGGGTAGACATGTTTTGATTCGCCCTCGTTCATACATCTGTACCTCTGTATATAAAATACAAAAATATTAATTTGCCATACAAAGTGGCAACGCCGCCAGTCTCTTGGATACCTACGTAACCATTTGACAGCGTTGAGGAGGAATTTTTTGACGCCATTTTTTAAAGTTAATTTTTAATTTAGTTACTTCAGGTTATTTTAATTTATAAATGCATATAATGTTTAAAATATTAGCTTATGCCGGTGGCTTCGGCCGCGTGGAGTTCGGTAATGTCCCAAGGGATCATACTACCGGGATAAAAAGTATCCTATGTGTTAATCCATGTTTTATACTATCTGTGACCAAAATTTATCCTAATCCGGCCAGTAGTTTTTGCGTGAAAGAGTAATAAACATTCATCCATCCTCACTAAGTTTCGCATTTATAATTTCAATAGGATTACTAAAGACAATTATCCATTTTTTTAAGACTCAATATATATACTCAGTATATAGCTCCAGTTTCTATAGCCCCCGTTCATACAATTTAAAATGGCTTAAAATCCAACAATGAATATTGAAATACCTACGTCATCGTTGGCCATTATTTTCTTTCAGGACATCTTTGCGATATTAATAAATTATCGCTTGTTTGCGACAATAATGACATAACTCTAAAAATAAGAAATACAGGACACCGTTTAAATAAAAATATTTTTATTATTTTGCCAATTTCTTTTGCATAGAAACCTTTTATCAAAAGATAAAAGGTTTATTTTGTGTAATTCGTTACTTAATTTGATACTTACTTTCGTTAATTTTATATTCAAATACAAACAACATTATAAAATCTAAATTTTTGAGTTATGTCATCATTTTTTTTTTTTTTTTTTTTGGTTGGGAAATCATCAAATGACCCCCCCCACTCTGGGCGGAGCGGAAGGGAGTGTCAGACTTGTACTGACTAAAACCCATCCATGTTCCTTCTTTGCCCTTTGTGGTCCAGGGCCACGGTGTCTCTTTCGAACAGTCCCGCAGCTCTGGCAGGCATCGGCCCATGCGGACCCCTACTCGGTTGCTGACATCTCTTTGTGGTGCGCGTGGAACACGAACGCGCCGTCGACACGGCCTGTCGTCATAAGACGGCCGGACGGCGAGCTGGCCCATAACTCGCCGTCCACAGGCCCGCGAGTTATGTCATGCTTGTCACAAACGAGCGTTATGTATTATGGTACTTTGTCATCAGTTATTTATTTATTTATTTATTTAAACTTCATGTACAATAGTGATACATAGGCGGACTTAATGCCACAAGGCATTCTCTACCAGTCAACCTTTGGGTTAAATAAGAAAACATTGTGATAGGGTACAAAATAAATATATAAAAATAACTTCTTGCTATCGAAAATTTATATAGGCACTTATAATGATACTAATACTTATATACAAATAAAATAAACTAATACATATTTTAACAAATACCAAAATTAAAAACGAGAAACCTAATAATAATTACCATGACTCGACTTCTAATAGAGAGAGAGCTATTTATTCTGACTTAAATAGTGGTTACGCACTTTTCTTTTAAAACTGAATTTGCTTTCAGCTTTTTTAATGCCAAAAGGTAGCGCGTTCCAGAGCTTTATAGTAGAGATAGCGTAAGAATTTGACAAAAATCCAGTGCGGTGTGAAGGAATTTGGAGAAGTAGATTCTTGGAAGCTCGAAGGTTACGACTGTGAGAACTGCCCAACACTTTGAAATAAGTTATTCCCCTTATCGACAAAATAATTTTCTTGTGAAAAATCGTGAATTAACAAAACATTACGTTTGTAATCCCCGAAGGGTTAGGCAGAGGTGTAACTCATAGTACACCCACATTTCGACAATTATGTTTAAGTCCCTTCTAATAGGTCTTGGACCTGGTCAAAAACCCAGACTCCGTGACTGCTGCTGAGAAATTCCTAAAGGTAAAACCCAATAACTCTTTACCTGACATGGAAATCGACCTCAATTTATGTAGTTATAGTTAATCAAAACGAAAAAAACATAGAATCAGAAAAGAAGAGAAAAGTAAATCGTCATGTTTAAAACAGTCAATGGTTTAAATTAAAACTAACACGGAACAGTGGACACTCTTGCATACTTTTTCTCACAGAACACCAGACATAATTATGTATGTATGTGTTACCGGCTAAACCCGATTTTAGACTAAACTATTTTGTTCTAGGCCAAACTAGGCACTCTGACTAAATGGGTTAGGTTAGGTTAGAACTGTGACCAACCCCGCGCGAGCCGAGGGCGCGTAGCAGGGCCGATGAGTGCCACAGCAAAGTTGGGTGCATTGTAATTGCTTTGTTTGTGTTAGTGTATCCTGAGACGATAAACACGTGAACTGGTTTGGCCTAGGTCAAACTAGTTTGGCCTGTAATCGGGTTTGGCCGGTAACATATGCATTCAAGCCCTCATATTTAGCAGTCGCTTTTGCCACCACCATATCAATGCGGCAGTCTGTCAGATCTATACAAACAAATAAAATTCAAGTATCTGTTTGTAATTTCAAAATAACATTTGCATTTAACTGAATGCATATGAAAGTAATACGGAACTTATAGCAAAAAAAAACATTTTTTTTTAATTTTTTTTAATCTGTTTGTCTGTCTGTTTGTTCCGGCTAATCTCCGAAACGGCTGGGCCGCTTTTGACAGAACCTTTACAGACGGATAGCTGATGTTATAAGGGGTAACGTACTTTTATTTTAGAAAATATAAGTATATGAATAGGGTTCTGTGCAAATAAACTAAAACCTTTGAAATTGTTGTTAACAAAATCCGGTTCAAATAGGGAAGTAATATTTTTTAGGGAATAATAATTCGAGCGGACGACGGTCGCGGGGCACGACTGGTATAAGTATGAAATAAAAATTATTGTATTGTAGCTCGTTAAACTTCAGTCACATCCTTATTAATTTGCACGAAGAGCACGTATTTAAAAGGAAAGTTTTTTTTAAACCTTTTAAATGAGCTTTATTTTAAACTTAATAATGCTTTATTAAAATTTATTTTTAATTGACATGCATTTTTATTTATAGTTTTCACAGTAAAAGGACCAACTTTGAAGTAGTTTAGCTTACATTTACTGCATATTAAATTTATTTTATAGAGAACTTTTGTAAAATGTGGCTGTACGACATAAAAGCAACTACCTAGACGATGGCCGAGAGTTTTAAAGCAAAAAAAATGTAAAAAGGTATGAGGCTTTTTACTCTTTTTTTTTACTGTTACGCATTCTAATTCGTTAATAGGTAAGTTTTGATGGGGTTAGCATCTGATTTCCTTAAAAAAACACTTTACCGATTTCGGACACTGCGTAGCAAGGGGCGCACGGTAAGCTACGGATACCTACGCTGGCGTAGCACCGTAGCTGTGAACCAAATACTTCAACAAAATAGTTATGAATTACTGTTACCTCAGTACTTTTATTGACTTCTATCCTAACTAATATTATAAATGCTAAAGTAAGTTTGTTTGTTTATTACCTTTTCACGCCTAAATCACTGAACCGATCATCCTGAAATTTTGTATATACGTTATCAATTGTACAGAAATTGATATAGGGTACCTTTCATCCCGAAAAAAAGTACTGTTCAAGAGGAAAACAACAATAACGTTCTTATGATAATAGATGGCGCCACGTGTCTTTCGAATCTTGATTGAATTATGACAAGCAGAGTGCAACCCGAATTGATTGTCAAATTCTAAATTAACGCGAGCGAAGCCGCGGGTAAAAGCTAGATTCTATCCTATATTTTTTATAACAAAATAAAGGATTTATTTATAAACACAAATGCAATTTTAAAGGTAAAACTAGTGTTTATAAATAAACCCCACAATCTAAAAATGCTTGTATGTAAATTCCTACATTCTTTTAATTACATACACAAAACAATCCGTTTCCAAAAAGTTACCACGATAGGGTTAATTTCTATTACCATAAACCTTTCGCCAATTGGTACACCTCAATTAAATTGAATAGCTGTTGTACCTACTCAAATCTTGATAACAATTAACTGATTCGAAACAATTCAATAAAGTAATCAGAGGTGTCTGCCTACGCTTTTGAGGGAGTTATGTATATTTATCTTCTGGCATATTGCTTACGTCCTGCGACTTCTTTCGCGTTGTTTTTGGATATATTTCTGTGCAAACAATACTTCTCAATTTGAACTCTATAAGAGGAAATGCGTTTAGTCCATACAAGCGTATTGCCCAGTTTTCTTTCTAGAAAATGTCACGTCTAGAACAGAATATTTCTTGTTTTGTTTTTCTCTTTTTACGACTTATTCTCATACCTACCAAATATAAAAATTTCGTAAGAATCGGTCGAGCCGTTTCGCAGGAGTGCGACCACAAACACCGTGATACGAGATTTTTACATAATTATACATCGTGAGGAAACCGGCATGTCCTAGAACCAAAAATTCGAAGACATGTGACATCCACCAACCCGCACTGGGCCCGCGTGGTGGATTATAGCCCATTCCCTCTCATAGAGAGGAGGCCTGCGTCCCAGCAGTGGGAACATTAATAGGCTGATTATGCTTATACAGGGTGGAAGGGACACTGACGCGAAAACGGTTCCCAAGTTTTCAGTACATCATTCTGAGCCCCCCACATAAATTAGCTGTTCCATACATTTTTACCGTGCAGGTATTGCAATTTTAAATTAAATTAAAATTAAATTAAATTCATTTATTTCAGGTCTTTAACCCATATAAAATTAAAAAAGTATTTATGACTATCCATGCTTGCACTATAAATGTTACATACTTTTACAATTAATAAAACATACAAAATTATAACAGAAATTAAAAATGAATTTAAAATTATAAATCAAATACAAAATATAATAAAAATGTCAAAAAATAAATTAAAAAATTACACAAAATATGAAAACAAAACAAACAAACAAATTTTGTAGGAGATAGACTAGCGACCCGCCCCGGCTTTGCACAGGTAGTAAGTAGAGCATATTATGCCTACATGTTTTGTCTGTCGAGGCAGCGTTTTCGATGAAAGCTCCCAGGCAGCTTGACTTTTTCCGACACTTCCAACAATTACCGTCATATTTTAATCAATTTACACAAAACCTCGACAAATTATATACTCAAACCTTTCTCATGAATCATTCTATCTATTGGTGAAAACCGCATGAAAATCCGTTCAGGAGTTTTTTATTTTATCGGGAACAAACAGATAGACAGACGCGGCGGAGGGCTTTGTTCTATAATATGTAGCGAAGAAGACATAGGTACACATGTATGGATGTAACTTTGTTTAATATTAAATTGTAAGCTGTCTGTTGGCCGTCTAGAAAGTTAGGTTTCCCAAAATAGGTTTCATTGACAACTTGAATTGAAGTTGAAATGGTCACCAGAATATAAATAGGCGTCTACATATTTGGATGTTGAAAAGTTTTTCTAGTTCTGAGAATCACCAAACCTTGTGTGTAGTTTGAGCCTATCGTTTATTTCAACTTTAAGTGCCGATCATAAGGCTCATAATAAGGCTATTTTATTACAAGCAGTTTAAAAGGAATTAAAGGAGATTGGCAAACGCTCATTGTAAAACAGACCCAGTCAGGGTTTTAATTGAACCAAATCACTGCTGAAAACAGGGTATTCCTCAAAGCGCAACTACTTTTAAGCGCAACTACACACAACGAACGATAAATTTCATTAAATTTAATAATTTATTCATGGAAATAAAAAATAAACAAATCTAAAGAATATTAGTGTTTCATTGTATATAGGACATGGTACTATGTTTTGCTATGTTTTTTTTTTAATTATAGCTGAGCTTGCAACGAGAACAATGTCTTTTAAACAATAAGAAAAAAAAACAAGGCAAAGTCGTTTTTTAGTTAGTTTAGTTAGCTAATTTAAGTTTACAGGATTGGCAGTTTTGTAATGTTAGACCTATTCTAACATTATAAAACTGAAAATACTGTGAGCTACACACAGTACAAAATTGTCCCAGGTAATATACAATTAATTTTCCTTAATCTTCCTAAGCTGTGGAGCAAATGAAAGAATAATACCTATTCGGAACGTGAACGTCTCCCAAAATAACTTTAAGCATAGACGTGAAAGTTTCTGCGTTTGTAAACTGAAGGAAATAAGAAGTGTGTCCAGGTGGCCTACCATGACATGAGATGGTGCTAGACGCTGACCCACACAACTTCGTCTACGTCACATAAGAGAGAGAGAGGGTTATGTTAGAGTGGAAGCTCTCAAAAGGAATAAATTTTCCCGTTTTTGCAACATGTTTCATTAATGCTTCGTTCTTGTTGGCCGTAGCGTGATGTTATATAACCTATAACCTTCCTCAATAAATGGGCTATCCAATACTAAAAGATTTTTTTTAATTCGAACCAGTAGTTCCTGAGATTAGCGCGTTCAATCAAACATACATAAATTCTTCAGCTTTATAATATTGATGACTAGCTGTTGCCCGCGAACTTCGTCCGCGTGAAGTTTTATAGCCTATAAACTTCCACGATAAATGGACTATCCAATACTAAAAGACTTTTTCAATTCGAACCAGTAGTTCCTGAGATTAGCGCGTTCAACCAAACAAACAAACTCTTTAGCTTTATAATATTAGTAAGTATAGATATTACATCCATACATGTACTCACACCTGTTCCTTATGGGGGTACTCACTTTGGGTAAGAAGATATTCCTGTGCAAAATATGCTTCAAAACCCAGCAGTTTAGGCAGACATAACTTTACGTTAAAAGACCCTACTGCTGCTGCACTAAGTCACTGACTGGCACACCATAGCGCTAGTGTTTACAGGAAGCATCACAATTTTTATCAAGTTGCAGGAATTGTCTGAGTATTGATTCAACAAAGGAGACGCAAGTATGGAGTACCCACTTAGTCCTGTGTTACAGTGTAGCTGTTTTCAGTCCATTTCCTTGTTCAAACTTCTCCTGAAAACGGTACAACACGTACCGTGTACTTCATTAACATAATGAGAACCTTATGAATACGAGTCTCACACGACACAAACGACATGGGTCACTGTTTTACTCAATTCGTTTTATTTTGCATCTACGTAACATATTAAAAATACACACAAACAATGTAATTAGTGAAGGGAAGGTACGAGGGAAAGGATATTTTTATAAAACAGGTACTCTTTATTAAAAAGCTGCAAGCGTCTTATATTTAGGTTTTTAGTTGCAGCTATTATGAAGAAGTTGCAGATGTTATGTCTGCAAAAGCTACACCGGTTTCTTTAAAAGTTATGGCCGTTTTCTGTAAACCTACTAAGAAATTTACATGTATCTGTTGATTTGTTGTTTGGCTGGTCGATAAATTGAATTTATTTTCTAATTTTGACAACAGTCTGTTGAAATTGAGTAAGCGTTGAAAAACTGGGGCTGACTGATGTTAGGCCCAATTCATCATTGCTGTAGGCATCTATTATTTACTAAAGAACACCATCGATGCCTCTTAACCTCGAAGGAGTTTTATTGTAAGCATACTCACGGGAAATAATCAGGCATTAGGCACTTGTCTCACTGAGGACGAGAAAGCGAGGAGCTAAACGGGGCTATCAGCCCGTGTCAGTAATATAACAAAGTAATATAAGCTTGTAAATTATAACCCAGTACTAACTGGGTTGTGGAGGTCAGACAGGCAGTCACTCCATGTAAAATACTGGTATTCAGCTGCATCCGATTAGACTGGAAGCCGATCCCAACATTGTTGGGAAATAGCTAGGCAGATGATGATGACATTATAATTATATTGATAGTTGATCACAGAACTATGTGATCAACTATCAATATAATTATATTGTGACATAATTCTCGACCAGTCAGCGATCAACTCGTTTCTAATTGCAAGCGCTCGCTTCTCGCCCGTGGTGGGACAGGAAAAGTAGATTTTCTTTGGAAACAAAAAGGACAATCAAAGCAATAAGGAAATCTCAGCTATCCCTTAACAGGCAAGGGCAGCTTAGAGGATATATCTACCAGTATGCATCTACATACAACTGCGTCTAAGTCCGTGTATCTGCGAATTCACGATCTTTTTCTATAACAAAGAACAAAGCACCAACCCAATTCCGCGTGGTTATCGTTACCTCCTCTTAACACAATAAAATCTGACGGTGTTCAATTTAATCAGAGTAAAAGGATACACCTTAGATCAGGTGCTTCTTACTGCGCATATCGTGTTAGAATAATCAAAAGGAACACCATCAAACGGTCAAGTTGTTGGAGATTTGCATGAAAATGTCGATATGTTTTGTATGCAAATTTTTGGGATGGAAGGTACCTGTACAAAGTACCAATCCATAATTGAAGGTGTTTATAGTAGCCCTAACTACGCACAATGATATTATAAATAAAAAGATGTAGATATCGCACTAGTGCGAGCAAATTATTACAGATTAATTCAGACAATTGTCGTAATTTAAGTATTTCTCCCCATATCCCTCATCACAGTTGCATCGCAACGATATTTGAACGCCGCTCAGTATGAACTAAGCGTATCTTTCTTTATAATAATTCATTGGCTACGCATAGCAAAAAGCAATTGGAAAACTAATCTTGTTGCTGTTCAGTAACTCGTTTTTTTTTAACACACTTTAATTAGCACCACCTGTAACTAGTTCAATTGGAACTGAAATTTTGCATACTTGTTTAATTTGGATGACAATACATGGTTAACTAAGTGACGTCATTCTAAATTCAATACAGCGGACTCCCAAAGGTGGCGGACTCAAGCTAAAAATACCTATACAAATCCGTGATTAGACCTGTCGTACTGTATAGATCGGAATGCTGGGCTGAGAAGAAAATGGATAAAAAAAGATTGCACGTAGCGTAGATGACAATGTTGAGGTGGATGTGTGGAGTGACAAGAATGGATAAAGTAAGAAATGAGTATACAAGAGGAAGTTTGAAAGTTGGGCTATTTATCGAAAAGTTGAAAGGGAATCGTCTGTTTCGGTATGGATATTGTTATAGAGGGTTGAATCGCATGTGACTAAAAGAGTGATGAAATATAAATGTTGATGGATGGAATGGGAGAGGAAGGCCAAAGAAACGATGGATGGATTGTGTGAGGAAAGATATGAAAGATAAAGGAGTAAATGATAGCGTGACGGTTGACAGAGGAGAATGGAAGAAAAAAACGTGTTGCGCCGACCCCAAGTAACATGGGACAAGGGCAGGTAGATGATGATGATGAATATTAATGATGATGTATGGAGAGGAAGACGAAGACCAAAGAAACGATGAATGGATTGTGTGAGGAATGATATGAAAGAAAAAGAAGTAAATGATGGAGTGACGCTTGACACCGGAGAATGTAAAAGAAAGGTGTGGCACCGTTCCCAATTTACATGCGACAAGAGCAGGAAGACGCTGCTTCCAAATTTTCAATATCTATTATTATCATCAAGTTTGCCTGACTGAGTGACGAGACTGTCAAGCTCAAAATGGATAAAAAAAACGTTAACCTCCGACGGATTTTCGGTTGTCTTTTATACTTTCTGAACATACCATGACACTCACAGTCGGTGATTACCTAAACGATTGCCGTAAACGGAGCCTTATTATATCGAATGTGGGTAGTAACTAGCGCGGCATTGCAAAATATATCTGCCTGACATAATAAGCGTTGATGCGTGGTCATCAGGATATAATAATTAATTAACGCTAATTTTGTTATTAGTTGATTAGTGATCTATGTTTATAAATTATTTAATATAATTTTACTGTTTGTGGTGAGCGGCAGGCTAACGTGTGACTGGGTGGATGTATTTGTTGAAGTATGACAGAATTTACGCTAGAGGGGTATCTGAAGACGGTAGTTTTCGTCACTGAGGCATTTGATTCGAATCATGATTGAATTATATTACGAGCAGAGTGCAACCCGAGTTGATAGTCAAATTCTAATTTTTTTTTACTTATATTCTACCTAATTAAATAAATTTTCATTCCTGATGACACACACTGTTAAGTGTAACACTTATACACATCAGTCCATGCATCACTATGAGGGTTAGTTTTCCATACATTCGATTCCATGGCCGTCCACTCCAGATAGTATTAAACCTGAACCTGGAACCTCGTCATGTGGGATGGCAGTAGTAGTGTTCTTAAAGGTAAGTAGCTTAGAAAGCGAAGAGCAGCAGGAACGCCATCATAAGACAGAACAGACCAATAGCCTCAGACAGGGCGAAACCCAAGATGGCATAAAGGGTATAAATAGACCCTTAACATAAACGAAAGGCACTTGTTCTCCCCGTCACTGCGATCATTTTCTTGTTCTAGACCATACCTGGGAACCTTCTAGTTACGGAGATATAGGGCGTCAAAATTTCAACTTTTTCACAAGTTTTTTTTTTAAATACATCTTTTTAATGTAAGATTTTTACTTTACACACCTCCGACCCTCGTACTATTCAATCCATTCATCAGCACAAGCTATCAGTGCTTTCCATCGAATCCTACTGTAAAACGTGATTTTTCACCCCAAAAGAAAAATCGATTCCCAGCAATAATTTTTGCGTAAAGTTACTTAGTTTGATGTACAGAATGCTTGGTTGACGGATATGTGAAGGGTCTGTTTACACCCGGTATATGAGAACAGCTGCTTAACAATTAACGCGAGAGAATTCGTGGGCAAAAGCTAGTTTATTGTATAGCAGAGTTGAGCAAGGTCAGTGAGTCCAGCAGTGGACTGCTGTAGGCTGATAATGATAATGACGATGAGCTAGACAGTATACATGTGAAAACATAGGTTAAGCTTTAAAGACGAGGTTAACGTTTCATGTCTCGTCACGAAATCACCAAAATTTAAAAGTCTAACAACTTGATTAGGTAAATTGTAATACGAATCGTATTACAATTTACCTAATCAAGTTGGTATTATACGATTACACGACGAGAACTTGGACTTTAAAAGATTTCTTTTTAAGGTAAGGTGTCCCTTTGGAGAGTCAGTTTGGAAGTTGCCTGCAAGTATTTTTACATTAATTCCTTGTCTTATACTACTTTTTTTTTCTCTTAAGTGGGTAGTACAATTGGCTAAAAATTATTAGATTTAACTAACTAAAAATGCCAAAATTTATAAAGAATAACCAATGTTTTGTTGTTGTTGTGTTGTGTTGTATGTTGTTTATTAATGTTCCCACTGCTAGGACGCAGGCCTCCTCTCTATGAGAGGGAAGGGGCTATAAACCACCACGCGGGCCCAGTGCGGGTTGGTAGATGTCACATGTCTTCGAATTTTTGGTTCTAGGACATGCCGGTTTCCTCACGATGTTTTCCTTCACCGTTTTGAGAGCAGTGGTGATGAAATAACTTACACAAAGTAATGCGCCTGCCTGGGTTCGAACCCACGACTTACTGTTCGTAAGTCAGGGTCTCCACCATGGGCCACCGTTGCTCTTATGCATATTATTATTATGCAATAATTGTATGTATGTTGTATGCAATTTAGTAAATGTACAAAATATATAATTTGTACATGTAATTGCACTGGAGTACGAAGAATGAAAACTTTAAGGATATTTTATTTTCCTTATCAATGGTTAAAAATGTGTTTCAATGTCTTTACAAAAAGCCTAATAAAACGTTCCACTCTAACCTAATATCACCTATAAAAACGTCATATCAATTATCAGTAATTTATTACGCATTTTGCGTGATGATAAAAAAATCGGAACTAAGCCTTTAATGCGAGGTTCCGTTAGGTTTAATATTTAATCTTGAATTACCAGTCAAGCTGAAAACCTGTAATATTTATTATTTACGCATCAAGCCATATTTTTAGGTGCGGTTCTAGGAACATTTGCCTACGTCAATCAATAGTGATACCTACCTCTTTCGTAGTTGAGTAGGTAGGTAGTAGGTAAAGTCAAATATCTACCTACGTGATAACGCGAGTAGAAATTAGAATACTCTAAGGGGGCGATCACCGTACCTACTTACTTTCGTAGTATTGTTTCGTTTCATTTCATGACTTCCAGCAGTTTGACAATGAACAAACAAAATTTTATGTAGTCTGCTATTTGCCTAGGCTACACAATCTCTAAATTTTTATTTAATAAGTAGAGTAAACTAACTATTATACATCATCAATTAAAAACTATTAAATAAACTAACAACAAACTATAAAATGGCATCGAAAAAGTAAAGTGCCCAAGAGACTAACGGCGTTGCCACGTTGTATGGCAACACTTAGCTTTTTTGCCAAGGTAAAAGCCAGCTTTTGGGTCACGGGACGCGTCAACTAGACAAATATAAACTTTTTTGGTAAATCTAAAAAACTATCTATCAACTATCTTTTTATCTTCTACTTTCAAACTAAAAATTAACATTTTTCTTAAGTTTGCTGTAAGTCATTATTTCCCAGAATTTGATCCTTATTAGCGACGCTATCGAATGGTATAATTATACAGTGTGTATTTTTTTCCGAAATCAATGGGTTCGATTCCTGAATAGGAATATTGATTTTTCAAAAATCGAATGACACAGTTTTAGTTTCCATCAAAATCGGGCTCAAGACTCCTTTGAGTATTTTTCTCTATTCCTCATAGTTTCGGATTTGGCCATCCACGCCCACTTGAAATTTCCACTCTGTATAACCGACCCATGACTATAAGCCCTCAACAAAAACAAAACCTTATTTATGATCAACAAAAAACCCACAAAGAACCCTAAAAATATAACGTTACAAAGTCACGCACTGATACGGTCTACTCTTTCAAAGCCGTCCACTCAAACGGTTCTACGAGCTATAAATCCATCCTGTGGTTGATCGTCGATCTACAAATACCTAATGGATCATCACTTCAGAAATTAGCGATTTTAAATCTATTGTTATCAGCACTCGATTACTTTTACTTACACTACACACCTCTTCAGGTAAGTGGTTTCATTTTAAAGTCGTATCAGAGTGATACGTGGGCAGCTACTTGAAAGGGTATCGAAAAACAATGTAATTGTAACCGGCCAGTGAGTGTGAGTTCTTTCACGTGGAACGCGTGGGCTAATCAAGGATAAGTAGCAACCGTTTCGGACAAGAGGTTATTCAAAAATAGATACCGATCTTAGCTGACAATTTTCAGTCAGGTTCCAATAAAAAAATAAATAAATAGGTGCTTAATAAAAAACATTTATTTCAGCAGGTCATTGACCCATATTAGATACAAAACAACACATACATACTTTTGTCAATTTTACAGGCGCTATTCGTGCAGTAAATAAGTAATAACTGATTGATTAATAAATAAATAAAGTTAACTAAATGACGTTAAAATTGTTAAACAAATAAATGTTAGATCAAATAATTAATGATGATATGACAATGGAAAAAAAAATCCAATCACGAAGGCTGGTTCGCGGTGGCGCAGGAGAAGAGTACCTGGAAGGATATGAGGGAAGCCTTTGCCCAGCAGTGGGACAAACAAGCCAATAAAAATACATGATAAAAACCCGAAACCTAACTTAACTTAGTGTAGAAGAAAAGTCTGATTAAAACTAAGTAGGTAGGTACCAAGAAGAAACTGTGGAAAACCGCCACTTCGAGATGATAGAACTTTTTCAAGATTTACCACTAATAGGGTGACAATGATGCGTTTTATCGCGTGTCGTAGATTGATTTCCGAAACTGCTGTTTCACAAAACTAGAACGCAAAACTTAAGATTACATAGCCTTACTTTTGTATGTAAGTCCTAGCTAGGTAGGTACCAGGTCTGCTTCCAGTACCTAAGTAAGAAGATAGGGTAGATTGTCGATTCCATTTAGGGTAGGTACCTACTTACAGAGTTTAAAGAAATTACGGGAAATAAAAATTAATTTATTATTTATTTATTTAAACTTCATGTACAATAGTGATACATAGGCGGACTTAATGCCATGAGGCATTCTCTACCAGTCAACCTTTGGGTTAAATAAGAAAACATTGTGATAAGGTACAAAATAAATATATAAAAATAACTTCTTGCTATCGAAAATTTATATAGGCACTTATAATGATACTAATACTTATATACAAATAAAATAAACTAATACATATTTTAACAAATACCAAAATTAAAAACGAGAAACCTAATAATAATTACCATGACTCGACTTCTAATAGAGAGAGAGCTATTTATTCTGACTTAAATAGTGGTTCCGCACTTTTCTTTTAAAAGTGAATTTGCTTTCAGCTTTAATTTATCTTGGTATTATCTGATACAAACAAGGCACGAAGATCGTATAGTCCAGTAACCTTGTCGCCTGAAACTACTGGGTACTTTGCATCAAATCCGGTAGTTCTGATTTTTTGCAGACTTGTTTATGATGTTGGCCTAATGAATAATCCAAGTTTGTGACCTCGAGCGCCGAACGCAACTTTGTCAAAAATCGAGAAAACCGCGAAAATTTCGGATTTTTTTCAGATTTTAACGATTATAACCCTAAAAGATTAGTTTTAGATAGTACCTTGTCTGGTCGTTTTTAATATTTGACCCAGTAGTTTCCGAGATAAAGCTTTTCCAAATTTATAATTTTTTCGAACTTCACAATTTTTTGCAATATTTCAGACATCACTCTCACAACTCTAGCAAGATGTAGCTCCAATTACCTCCGACGGAGTGTGCTAGTGTTGCTCGCGTGAAGTCACTAATGCGACTTTTCTCGACACCAACTCTTCACCTGACGATATAGCAGCAGCAGGAGAGCGAGTCATAATTGCTCTATACGGAGGCAACCCCAACACCCACAACCTTGACGAGCTACGGTACCAACTATTCGCCAGGGCTGCGACGAAAACCAGCTTCAATCTGGCCAGGTCATCTCCTACACGAGACTGCTCGATTTCACTCCTTGCGGACATCCCATCAGGTACTTTGTCGTTGCATTCACTAATACACATTACATCTCATTCATAATCCCAGAAGACGACGATCTGTCCGATGTCGACATGGAGGATGTCTTGTGGGCACAAGACATCGACGATACCTCACCATCCCCTGATGGGGATAAGTCATCCGATACGATGATTCAGATACGGACGAACGTCAACCGGGACCTTCCAAGAGGGCTAAATTAACTTAATTTATTGATTTTGAATTACTCAATTTACTAACTATTAAACTTATTAAAAATTTTTTGTACTTACCTTTTTATTCATTATTTGTAGCTTAGCTTATTATTTAACTACATGGTTCACACTTCTCATTTTCTTTTTTAACATCCCATCATAAAACGTACAGGGCTTCGATAGTATAACAGGGGTTACGAAGAATCAAGGATGAGGAGGATTTATTCAGAACGACAGAATATTGCAAAAAATTGCGAAGTTCGAAAAAATTATAAATTTTGAAAAATTTCATCTCGGAAACTATTGGATCTACAGAAACAATTCTAGTTTCATATTAAACCAAATTTAGTCTTATCTAAAATCGTCCTGAGAAGGTACTATCAAAAATTAGTCCTTTAGGGTTATAATCGCCAAAATCTGAAAATGTACCGAAATTTTCGTGTTTTATTCGTTTTTTGACAAAGTTGCGTTCGGCGCTCGAGGTCACAAACTTGGATTATTCATTGGGCCAACAATGAACAAGTCTGCAAAAAATCAGTACTACCGAATTTGACGCAAGCTCTGATGTATAAAGGTACTGGACTAGTACTACCTATATATAAAAGTACTCTGTGCTATTACCACATATATAAAAGTACTCTGTGACTAGTACCTAACATCATTATGTTTAGGATTTCAGTTCTCTTCTCTTTCGCAAACAATGAGCAACCGCTAACGCTATCTAGGTTTCACTTGTAGAAGTTCCGTGAACCTAAATTGCCAAGTAATTAAATAACTCGTTTTCTGTGTCTCGTGAAATCGAAATATGAAAATTGTTGTCAGTTATAATGTATGCTTATTAAAGCGATTGGAATTTGGTGTATAATAAACGAATCACGATTCAGTATCATACCAAACTCATTATGAGCCACACAAATATTCAAAATCAACCTTGGCAACATTCATTATTAGCTCATGTCAATGTCAACGAAAACAAAACGTCAACTTGTTCAAAATTCAAACTGTACGACGAACACAACGGATTCTATTCAATTTCATTTTACTATTTGTTTCTCTGAGAATAATGGATAATTTTATTAAACCATTGTTACAGAATTATTCGAAACATTATGTCGAAAAACAAAGGAGTCCAAGTTACATAGAAATGTACACAAAAAGTAACAGAGATGTGGTATTAGTTTGCAACAAGGTAAATGTTTGTTTATTTCAGTATTTTAAGTAATAAACTTTTAAACTATATCCTACATAGAAAACGTTGTTACTTGCAGACTAAACAGACTTCATATGTTACGGAAACGATAGGAAAAAATAACAACAGAAATGAGGCTGGTAAGCAACAACTTTATTTTGTATTTTATTGTTATATTTTAATCAAAATCACTTTTTAATATTATCAACAATCAACAATGAATGAATGACAACAGGAGTGAGTAACAAGAATGCTAACAAACAATGTTTGTGCCAGGGGTTTACACTATAATAGTAAATAATCATCCTATTAAAATCAGTTTAGCTCAAACCAATTTCAAAACGAATAATTGATGTGTGTGATGACTGATTAAATATTTTTTAATATTAGATACTAGTTATTATTGTCATTGTCTTGTTTCTCCACTTCGCTTAGTATTGCAATTTTTCACCAATACGAAAGTACAAAGTACAAACATAGACTTATCACAATAAAGAATAAGTGAATAGTTAAAACCTAAACATTAAAATTACAGAAGAGCTTGATTTAACGGGATCTCCACTGAAACTGGATTTAAGTCTTCACACAATTTTTGATGACACAATGATCTCTGATGAACCACAGTTATGGACCAAAGAAGAAGCTACTCATGGTCCTATTGCTCTGGATACTGCAAGGTTGGTAAATATAATTAAGTATGTATGGTACATTTATTTATTTTATTTATGTACACACAAAATACTCAACAAGACATAACATTAAGATAAATCTTTTCCAGCAGACCTGCGAGAGGAAAGTAGGATTAGAAATGTAGACACAGTGTGTAGAAAAGACAAACAAAGTTATACCTATATCAAATAAACATACATACACATATAAATACACACAATACATTATGACATATTCAACAAAGTTAGGCCGATGAAAAGCATTCTGAGTATTATGAGACATTACAAAACAGACTGTTGAATTCATAGCTTACTTTTGTCTTTCAACTATATGTTGGTAATGTTGTCCAAGATTTACAGGAATAATATTCATATTACCGCTGTCCTCTGAAATCTCTTGAAATGTTTTTTTTACTTTTTTTTTGTTTATTCTCTAGTGTTACAATGAGCTCAAAGGAAAGCTATTCTGTGGCATATAGATTACCCTGTATCAAATTGGTTGCACTCGGATCTTATACCTCTTTACATAAGCTTATATCCACCTAACTAATAAATTCCAATTCAGTAATTTCTCTGTAGCAGCCACATTCATTCAGTCTGGATTTGTGCCAGGTTGATGGCAATAGGCTCGCCCTATTACATGAGACTTAAACATAACTGGCGAAATGTGGGTGTACTATTAGGTACACCTCTGCCTAACCCTTCAGGGATTACAGGCGTGATGTTATGTTATGTGTGAATAATTCCAATGTCAAATATTTCAGAGAAATAGCCAACCTGTACAACAAGAACCGCAACCAAGTAACCACAGAGGATTCCATACCGCTTTGGGTACTAACCAACCCGTTAGAAGATAGCAAGCCTCTACTGCTCACGGTACAATCAGACAGTACACACTTTGCTAGAGGACTGGTGACTTATGAAGGCAGCATGAACCAGGATGATGTTGATTTGGATCTGTTAATCGAAGTTTATGCTAAGCAGGAGGGCTTGACGGTTGATTTGGTAAGATTTATTTCTTTAATATTGTACGCACAATGGCCAATCAAGCTATACAAAACCAGTTTATAGGGATCTCTCATTGTACGGGAAAATTATACAAATCGAGGCCATGTTATACTGGAAATGTATAGCTTGATGTGCCGCCGTGTGTACTAACTGTGCACTGCGGTTTCACCCGCCGCTTCCTACATTTTTTATTATTGCTGGGCTACTATTGGTCGTAGCGTGATGTTATATAGCCTATAGCCTTCCTCAATAAATTGACTATCCAACACTAAAAGAATATTTCAATTTGAACCAGTAGTTCCCGAGATTAGCACGCTCAACCAAACAAACAAACTCTTCAGCTTTATAACATTAGTATAGATTGCAATAAAGTTCAGTCAGCCTTAATGTAAATTAAGCAGGTTGGTGATACCTGATATCTTTACATACAAAGGCCATGTATGTTTTAAATAATAGTTATAGCTGTGGGTGACTTTAATGGTTAATTCAGTTTGATTACTGTCAAGGACATAGTCCTCCTCCACTTTTAAGTGCACGCCATACCACTAGCTAGCGAGCCAGACGAGGCATTGTTTCACCTCTTTTCATACTTTGGTTCACACCGCAAACTACCAAATGACCCTAAAACGAAGTATGAAAATAGGCTCTCTCGCTCGCTGGTGGCCTGCGCTTTATGTTGCTTGTTATGAGGGATCTTTGCATCCAATCTAAAAACAACTTTTGCATCTGATTTCCATCAAGAACAAAATTGATATTACAATGGCATGTGTAGGTACCTACACTATAATTATTATAATCCCCTCAGCCATCATATGTTTTACTTTGGTTGCTCAGTGACTGAAAATTCTAAACAGTACTTGCTAAGGCCCAAACATTATTTTTCAGATCTCAACTCTAGTGGATTGCAAGTACCTAATCTCAGGTATTTCCTACGGCTCCCACAATACTGATGAGCTAGTCAACGCTCCTCACGGTGGTGTCACGGAGTTGCGGTGTGAATGGTCGGGGAAGTCGCTGCATACACCGTTTATAAGCTGTAAAGTTAATTTTGTGAGTATCATATGCATAGTCTGTAATATACAACTAGATAAAACCATCTGCCAGTCTGTCATGAGATTATATAGTTGAATTACAAAAAAAAACCAGTTTACAGATAAATCATAATAATTAACAGCTGAAAGCTCATACATATTGTTGAAAAGTTTAAGATACCACAGGAATAGGGGATTTAATAGACAGTAGAAGAAATCAAATAATGATCTTCAACTTAATTATCCAGGGTAGGTAATTCCTTATCAAATGAATGAAGATGAAAAAAGAAGAATCTTCTGACAAAATCTTTAAACTGTTTCACAGGAGCAAGAAATCATAGTGGGTCACCTAGCAAGTCCGTGTAACGCTATCTGGAGGTCTGTGTGTGCATTACATAATATGAACCAGCTGCTTGTCGATATGACTGCTGCAGGACTCGCCTCTGTCAATCTGGAAACTGCTGTAATCAGGTAAAACAATTTGTTTTAATCATCCATAAAGCTATCTTATGTGTGAAATAGACGTGAAGACGACTTCTGCGCCTGTGTAACCTGCGTTCTGGGTTTGATCCCTTGTACAGGAAGTATTTAGGATTTTTTATGAAGGTATTCTCAGAGCAGTCGATTTATGACCTTTTGATAAAAGTAGGCTGGCCCCATTGTTACAAGAGACCTTATAATATAACTTCTGACATTTGGTCATACCATACAATATCTGCGTTCACGTTCAAACACTGCCCTGCATGAGGATGAATAACCAGGAGAAGGAGGAGCAATACCGGGATCCCTTTTTTTTTATTAAGCGGTGAAAAATGGCTAACGCATACCGCACTGTCCGGGGAGACGGTTTGGATATGTGGGGATTGCACCCACTAAATAATAATAAATAAAATTGCATTGTATTATATTATATTGAACTGTTGTGTAAGTTTGACTACTTTATATATTTGTACGCCTTATAGGCCAAACGTGACAGCTCATTTATAAAGTGCCACCTTGCATGCTATACTGTATGTACACTCATGTTTGCACAAATAAAAATTATCTTATCTTATCTTATCTTATCTTAAAAACACCGCCGTGAGCCTTTACGGATCACTGCCAAAGCCGTCACAAACCGTCACAGCCATGGTTAATTATTTATACATTAAAATGTTAGTACTTCTTCTAACTTAACAGATCTTGAGAGGGAGATTTTTTCTTCCTAGCTTTCTTCACACTAGAAAATGATGTAGGGCGTTTTGTAAGATTTTTTGATGTTTTAAAGCGGCTGATTCTCAGCATAATTTAAATTTGAAATTTCAATCTTTTCAGAAACAACATACCAGGCGCAAAGCATCCAAACAACTCAAAACGAGTCGATGAACTCTTAAACGAGACGGAAACTTATGCTTATACCGCGGAATGTCCCGCCGGCGGGTGCATTTGTGTTACTGAAGATACCACGACTTTGGGACAGTGCCTTAATGTTATGAATACTATTGGTTCTAGTAACGACTTTACTTATAAACTTTGGGATATATTGAGGGGTAAGTTGACGTTATGGATACTACATCTTCTTTTTATCGAGACCATGGCGATTTCAATTTACATTTGAATCTGGCCAGAATTTGGCTAGGAGTTTTTATCGAGTCGATCCAGAATTTTGCGACGAATTTGGTACCTTCAGTAGGGTCCATCAGTTCCTTTAACGTGAAAATAAGACGTAGGATATCTAATGTTCTTGTGTCGACGCGAATTATACCAGAATTAGCGACCCGCCCTGGCTTCGCACGGGCAATATAATATAAACCTTCCTCTTGAATTACTCTATCTGTTGCCGAAAACTGCATTAAAAAACGTTGCGTAGTTTAAAAGATCTAAGCGTACAAAAAGCGGCAGCGAATTTGTTTTATACCATTTTTTTTTTTATATTCTTTGCCCCACACTAGGAATTGCTCCTGTATCGTGGGTGCGTTTACAAACATTTAAATTCACCTACACAAACAGCCAGACCCGGAACAACTACCTGTAGGCCATACAAATATATGTACCGTGCGGGAATCGAACCCGCGACACGAACCGCAGCAGTCAATCGCTCAGCCACTGCTCCAACTATGTAAAGATACACTTATCGTGGTAGAAAGATTCAGTCAGCAAACTGAATAACTGATATAGTGATGTCTTAAAAGTAAAAACTTTTGGTTACAGATTGTGAAACAGCAGAGGAACTAATAACGTCACTCATTCAAGCTTTGAAATTTATATCTTCTGGAAAAATAAGGCCATTTGTAAGTTCTTTCATTTTAACTTTAATTCCTGTATGCGTAAAACTATTACTACTACTATTACAGGTGCTGTATTCTGGCTACTCGTTGGAAAATTGAGTTAGTAACACATTGCTTTCTAGTTGCATTGTGGACGATAGACTTTACTACTAACCAGTTAGGCTATTACTGATAACCTACTAAGAAGACTAACAAGCTATTGAAGCTTTGTATTTAATCTCCAGTTTATTCATTACAGATAGACGCCAACAATAAGACCTACCTATCGAAACTAGTCCTCAAACTGTCCCGAGGCCACTCTCAGGCCTCCAAGGTGCTAAAGAACTTGCGCGCCAGTCCACCACAAGCGCTATCATTGGTCGCTCAAGTGGGTACGGAGAAGACTATGTGGGAATATACTAGGGTTATGTCTCTGTTGGAGCATTCGTTCTTCATTGCTGGGATTTGGAATAGCGAAGCGAGGTGTGTATTTATTAAATGTTCTCTCTACAGCAAATGTTCTCCCAACCTGATAGTAAGTAGTTACTGCCTCGAAAAGAGATCTGTAATACCCTAGGCAACACGGGAGTGTTGTTATGTCATAGACGAGGGCTGATGCCTCATATACCTGTAATGACACCGGCCTCAAAGTCAAACATAGCAACACAGCAGTAGAATTTGACCTAGAAAATACTACTAAAAACAAGGATCTTCACAAGGAGTTGTGTCTTTTATTGTGGTAGCGGCTGGTGACTTTGTGCCCGGTTGGTGGCGATAGGCTCCTACTCTCTCTAATATGCGACTATAATATACGGGGTGTAATGTACACTGACGCGAAAACGGTTACCATGTATTAAGTACATCATTCTAAGCACAGTGCCTAACCTGGTGTCAGAGTTTTTATGCTGCCTATGGGCCTCTGACTTGACTTTACATACCGTCAAGAAATATCTCTCAGGCATGCATGTTTTCCTCCACTGAAGCAAATCATAATTATACAATAGGCACATGAATCGACCTCAATGTAACGCAACGGGGATCGTGGAGGTTTAAAGTAAAAATCTTACGTTAAAAACACGTATTTAAAAAAAGTTGGTAAAAAGTTTTAACTTTGACCGCTAATATCTCCATAACTAGAAAGTTGGTATGGTCTAGAACTAAATTGTACCTATTTTTCAGAACACACGAATCAATAGAACAAATAAACCAGACCATACAAGACATGACGATGAGTGGCGGCGACTTCCAACTAAACCCGTTCGAGAGTCTCACGTCGGCAGAACATTCTATACGATTGGACTGCGAGTCGTTCTATGAGGAGGATCCGAATGAACTCACTGTTGATGACTTCGTGTCGTTGAAGAAACATGGCCTTGTTAGTGAGAAGAAAGATGTTAATGAGGTGAGTTGGTCTATTCCTATAGGTCCCACCGGCCGTGACCCCACTATTGCGGCCAGCGGGAATTGATTAAAATTGTTCCCGTTGGCCCCACCGCGCCGTCACCACTGGTGGGGCCAGTGGGAATTGTAAAATAATTAAAAATTGTTCCCGTTAGCCCCACCGTCGAAAAATATGTTATCTTTGAAAGCAACCAACAGTCACCATGACCACCCATTACTTACCGAGTTTCCTCCGTGCCTCGGAAAGCATGTTAAAGCATGTTGTTAGCATGCCGTTGGTCCCGGGTGTCATTTTTAGTATCTTGATTTGTTTTGTGCAGGTGCCGCTAATAACAGATGAGATCGACATCAGTCCGTGGAAGAGTCTTCTGATGAAGTTCGCTCAAGTCCACGTGTGCTTAGAGCATTTACATCGCGCTGAAACCTGTCTGAGAGCTGACTTTGGTAAATATAGAAACCATTTAATAACAATACTGGGTGGAAAGGACACCGACGCGAAAACACATACACACACATACACACACCACATCACACATCATCATTACATCTTTCCGAGCCCCCCCCCCCCACAGAAATTTTTCATCAGTGATTAAAAAAAAAAACATTTCATTGTGTAACCATGTAGGTATTATTACATTTTTGTAGGAAACAGCTGTTTTTTTTTTAATAACTGATGAAAAATTTTATGGGGGGTTGGTTCAGAATGACATCATGTAAGTACTGAATACGTGGTAACCGTTTTCACGTCGGTGTTTCCACCCTGTATGATACTTTGTAGGGTAGTAAAAGAAACTGCAATAAGTCCATATTTGTCATTTTTTACCTGTCGTCATAATAATTATTGTGCAATATGAACTCGTTAAATTGTATCTTAGCTTGTCGTAGTTAAATGCTGGATGTAGTCTCTCCTAAGTTCTCCTCCCCTCCTCTGCCTTCATCATCCAGTCTATGTCTGTCGCTTCACTCATGAAAGGTGACAATAAACAAAAAAATATATTTTGTTTTTGTTTGAGTCTAGATACCTCGTTCGTCTAGTGTTCGCAATCGCAACTAAACGAATGAATGGTTGAATCCTATAATTGTAGTTTTGTTATATTTTTGTATGCTCAAAATCCAAATTTAAATCTAATGTTATGAAAACTCTAACCAACAGTGTTTTAGGAATATAAGGAATGTAAGCTAGTCTAGATTTTATTACCTATTATTTATTTGCTTTTAATGCTAATTATTACTCTGTTGCCAAGCAATCAAATCAATTGGAATGTCTATTTTGCATGATGTAATTAATATTTCGTTTATTTAATTGTTTAATAATCGCTAATTGATAGTTCTATAATTATTTGTTATTAATGTGATGTAATTATTTATTACCTATCTAGTAACACTCATTATCATATTCTGTTTTGTCAATATGCGGATAATGTATTGGGCTGCAATATTGTTAATATTTTGTATTATCTTTCCTCTGTTCCAACACATATTGTAGCTGTTTATTGTCCCTGAATAAATAAAATAAAACTGCTGAGCATGAGGTTCTGGCTCCGATTCCCAGGTCAGGCAAAATGTTATTGGATTTTTCAGTAGCAGCCACGGAGCCTAGATTCTTGCCTGGTTGATGGCAATAGGTCTATGGCATAGGGGGCGACCTCTATTACAAGGGACTCAAACATATCTGGCGAAATGTGGATGTACTATTTGGTACACCTCTGCCTAACCCTTCGGGGATTACAAACCTGATATTAGGTTATGTAAATTATTTTGTTCCAGCCAGTCTAAAGCCGATAGCATCCCGTCTATTAGAACACTATGTATCAGAGAAGTCACCTATAAGAACTGTGGGACAACTGATGAGCGATCCCGTACAAAAGATCAGCATGCCCATCGCTAATAATATCGTACAGGATCATTTAAAGTAAGTAGCATTCACTAATACACTAAACACTAACATAGTCGCGAATTACACAGAAACGGTGTCAGATGAAGGCGCGGCGCAGGCATCATGCCGTTTCATAACGTTTTCACACAAAATGTAAGTAGGCGACGTGTCGTGAATAACACTCAAGAGGCGCGGTGCAAGCACGCTTTTCTTTTGTTTCCTTATAAATTCCACGCCTGCGCTGCGCCTGCGCCGCACCGTCACCTTACGCCTCTTCTGTGTAATTCGCGCCATATAGTTATTAGACTTTTATGCTCATTGATATAAGGTTTAAATTACAAGAATTGACGCAGCTATAGCGAAATTTACAGCGATCGCGCTGTTTTGTTTATCCCATAGTTGTTAAACAGTGCGATGGTCTTATGCCGAAATATAAAATCATTTTGTCTCTTTCATCCTCAAACTTTCGACAGAAAAAGAACAATGTATAACTCGAATTGTATATATATTTCTATTTTTTTTTAAATACGTTAAAAAAAATGAAATTTTCTCTTCATTTTCTCGAGTCGCACGGGACCGGTCATTGTGGCGATACTTGGGGGAGGCCTATGTCCAGCAGTGGACGTCTTTCGGCTGAAATGATGATGATTCAATTAATTTATTTATACTCACCTTTTTTATTCATCTTACATTAGGAAGCCGGCTTTCTGGTATCGCGTGGAAATGACAAGAAAAGAGAATGCAGCTAGCAAAGGCATCCAAAGAGACTCCAAGATGGTGTACGTCTTCTCACAGCAGTCCGTGTTCCCGCCGGCTGTATGGCAGCATTTAGGTAAGTTTAGTTATCGAAATAGATTTTCTAAAATAATATTTAGGTCTGCATGACTTACGTAAATGGCGTTAGTTATGGCCTGGTTGTCCACCGTCTTTGGATTAGTTGCGGTTTATTTAGCAGGCTGTTTTATAAATATCATGTTCATTTTTAGGGTTCCGTACCCGAAGGGTAACCAACGGGACCCTATTACTAAGCCTCCGCTGTCCGTCCGGCTGTCAGCGGACTGTATCTCATGATTCGTAATAGTTAGACAGTTGAAATTTTCATAGAATGTGTGTTTCTGTTGTCGTTATAACAACAAATAATAAAAATAAATGGGGGCTGCCCTACTACGATGCTACAGAACCCTTCATACGCGAATCCGACCCGTACTTGGCCGGTTTTTAATTTATCTCTTAGAGCTGTCTACCAGACTCCTAATCCGTGCGCCGTAAAACAAACCTTTATGAAATCGTGCTGTAACATTCCGTGTGCTGTCTACCAGTCAATATATTACGCTCATCAATTTAGGAAGCTGCCCGTGATGTAGAAGAGTCGTTCTTACAAAATCTAGATCGGCTGATATACGATAAGTTTTTCTTGAAATTTTGAAATATATTTCTGTAGATATAGAATCCTTATTTCTATATGCCTAAGTGTAAGCTATCTACCTTAAAAAACAAGTTTATATTAAAATTGCATTTTTAATAACAAGCTTTTAATATAGGTGTGAAGTTTTTTTTTGTATTCTTAGCAAACTCTTTTAATTGATACCTATATCATGGGGTGCATAAAATATATCTAGTCTGCGTCTTTAGGACTCCACCGTATTGGAATTAGAATGATGTGTGTGTGTGATGCCGTGTATGCAAAATTTCAGCTCAATCGGTTGGGGGTAACTGTCATTAAAAAAGTCTTAAAATCCAGTTGCAAGTTTTGATCTAAACAAACAAATGTTGCAAGTTAAATATACACAACATCACGCCTGTAAACCCCGAACGGTTAGAGGTGTACCTAATAGTACAACCACATTTCGCCAGTTATGTTTAAGTCCCATGTAATAGGGGGCAAGCCTATTGCCATAAAACGAGCACAGATCCAGACTCCGAAGACTCACTCTTTTTCTCAAATTAAATAAAAGATTGTCAAAATGGTATTTTCAACCGTATGAGTTATTTAGTTGTAACTTTGTCATCCTAAAGGTACAATTTCGAAGGCGTTTATGAAAAAAGGTTGCTGTTGTCCGTTGTAGTGTTACTTAAAGACCAGTAGATGGGAATACAACTTCACTAATTTCGAAATTTGTTTTCAGAGCCACCTACCGACGAAGTTGCTGAAGTAACAACTCTAGGCGAAGAACTGAAATACCACATCACTAAATACGTATTTATTAGTAACAAACTTGTAAATAGGCTGCCTTTCTAGTGTTATCATTACTTTTTTGTAAATAATGTACTGCTGCCTTATCGTTGTACAGTCATAATAAAAGTAATTTTATACTCTCACTTGTTTTTTAATGTAAAACAACAGTGGTAAAAAATAAACAGGAATTGATTTATACTTTTATTCGGGCAGAGTTTTCCCTTTACAATTATTATTGATTAACAAATGAATACACAAAATCATTGCTCCGGGCTTTTATATCTCTGGCTGGCTGGCGGCTACTTCACCACCCCCGGCTTAGAATTTGGCGGGACAAGGCTTACGTGGTGGGGAAGTGACGTTGCGGCTAGGCGTGGCGGGCTTGACAGCCGGCTTAAAGCTGGCTAGCGACATCTAGCGTTACAAATGTTAACCTACACGTAGTGTCCAGCTTCCTTAAAACTTTACAATCCGACCGTGAGATGGCGAAACAATGTTCATCAACAAAATCAAAAGTCATTTATTCAAATTAGGCTGATAATTAGCTCTTTCTGAACGTCAAACTTTACAAGAGACTGTCCCCCCAAAACGCCCACCCTTCGAAACTTCCTAGTGTTTTAACTGGGAAGAACAAGCAACTTATAAGGTCCCTCAGGGGAGGGACATCTACGCACAAACGGTACATAATTCTGAACGCCACCCACCCACAGAAATTTTGCATCGGTAACATAATATCACGCTTGTAATCCCCGAAGGGTAAGGCAGAGATGTACCTAATTATATTTACATCGGTAATTTTTTTTTAAATCTGCTGTTCTACATTTTGACCGAGTACGTGTAGGTATGCACTCTTGTGGGAAAAAAATCTATGTGGCCCTTCAAAATGGTGTACTGAATACGTGGTAACCGTAGTGGTGGTCGTTTGTGCGTCGATGTCACTTCAGTTAAGTTTATTTATTAATACAATTATCAAGAATTAGGACAAGGTTACAAACGTAGCCCGAAGAATACCCAAACTTAAGTGGCAGTGAGCAGGTCACATTGCTCGCAGAACGGATGGCTGATGGGGCCGAAAAGTTCTGGAGTGGCGACCGCGAACCGGAAGACGTTGCGTTGGAAAGCCTCCCACTAGACCGTGGACGCAGCTTTACAAGTTAAAATCCTAATGAGCTTGCTAACAACATCTTTCTATCTTCCCGAACATACAAATTAAAAGATCAAAGTATAAAAACGAGGTTTTAAATAAATAAATAAACGAATGAATCTATCTCTTTGATGTGGGGTTAATAAACCGTGTGCGTCTGTTTACGAAGTTATTGATCAGTTCGAGTATACAATAGCCTAATGTTTTATGGGGCATCGTAAATGCAGATACTGTGTTATTCTAGTTGGATGTAGGGTAGTACCTATTTTTCATGGCAGCGTTTTCTCCTTTCTATCTATCTAGACCACAGAGCTCGTAATCACTCTCAGCGAGACGGCAGTACCTATCTACGCCAAGAGTGCATTGAGGGTCCCGAAAGTTCCATCAGTAGCGATTCGCTGCTCCGATGCATGTTGCGGGTTCGATTCCCACACGGAACAAATATTTGTATGGCCTACAGGTAGTTATTCCGGGTCTGGCTGTTTGTGTATGTGAGTTTAAATGTTTAAAAAGAAAGAGAAGTCAGCAACCACGTAGGGGTCCGCATGGGCCGATGCCTGCCAGAGCTGCGGGACTGTTCGAAAGAGACACCGTGGCCCTGGAACACAAAGGGCAAAGAAGGAACATGGATGGGTTTTAGTCGGTACAAGTCTGACACTCCCTTCCGCTCCGCCCAGAGTGGGGGGGGTCATTTGATGATTTCCCATCCAAAAAAAAAAAAAAAAAGTTTAAATGTTTGTAAACACCCACGATACTGGAGAAATTCCCGGACTGGGGCAAAGTTTTTTTTTAAAGATAAAAGACACTATTGTACTCTGGTATTGTGGGCCAGTATTTTAGTAGGAGTCAAGTTTCTTCCTACATCTTTGTCTTGGTCATATTATGCTATGGTATGTACTTACCTACCTAAATACATATTAAGAGCAAAAAAAAACTCAATTTAATCACCCTTTTCACATAACGCTCCAACGTTTTCATGACAAAAGATTTTACACGATTTTAACAATCCCCTCTCAATCAATATTGGACTACTGAATCGCTAAATAAAAATTCTCCGAACTGAACAGAAATTCTGAAAGCTGTGAACAAATTCCGATCAACGCTTTGTTGCTCTTATTGTTTTCTGAACGTAAATTGAATGCAGGTCCAACGTGTCGACACTATTTTTGTCATATACGGTACCTACCTATAATACCTACCTATAATAGCTGTTATTAAAGTTACGTAACTTTTTGGAAGAATTTTAGAATTTCATGAAATTGTTCTAAACAGTAGTCGATTAAAAAGAAAAATTGCTGCTATCTACTTACCTAATGAGTAAGAATAAAAGAGATATAGGTACTTTAATCATTAGTCAATACCGTAAAACGGACCGCAGGGGTGAATAGAGACAAATTTCGAAAGGGATTTTAACGCTGAATTAATATGTTATGTTACTAGCAAGTTCTCTAAATAATTAAGTATAACTAAGTAAATAAAATAGAGTACTTTTTGATAACATAATCAAATTAATTCAACGTTAAAATCCTGTCATAGTTTTGTCTCTATTCACCCCTGCGGTCCTATTCCCGTTTTACCTGGTACTCAATATATTGAATGCATTACAGAATGGGACCTTAGTAGTCCCTATTCCCTATCGGGCACAACGAAGTGAGAGAGTGGAGGAGAGCTTTAATTCGATTCTGTAAGCAGGTACATCCTCATAGGTATAATATCCTCTTCCGAAAATCTCGCAATCGAAGTAAGGTTTGTTGTAAGAAAACCCAATTCTGGATTAAGCTCGCTGTTGTACATAAGCTATAATTATGTTGTAATTTTGTGTGTATATTAACTTTTAATTTTATGTGCAATAAAGAATAAGAAAGAAAGGTACCTACCTCATCATCATCATCATTTCAGCCGAAAGACTGCTGGACATAGGCCTCCCCCAAGTGTCGCCACATTGACCGGTCCCGTGCGACTCGCATCCAGAGGATTCCTGCAACCTTCACCAGGTCATCGGTCCACCTAGTGGGAGGCCTTCCAACGCAACGTCTTCCGGTTCGCGGTCGCCACTCCAGAACTTTTCGGCCCCATCGGCCATCCGTTCTGCGAGCAATGTGCCCTGCCCACTGCCACTTAAGTCTATTATTGCCACTTATGGCTATTCTTCGAGCTACGTCGGTATCTACCTAACCTATGTTAACAGAATTTGAAACGATACGAGTAGGTACAAAATATTAACTGCAGCTACTTTGTAACCTAGCCGTAAGGTTTCACCAGTGAGCCCCAAACTTTGTTCAGTCTGTAATGTGGCTAAGTACCTAAGGATATTAGCAGGCGGCGTTCTGTACTCTCTACCTACTCCTTCGGGAAAAAGGCCTGAATCTATGTAGGTATTACCCAACGGATTATACGGACAATAGGATTTACCCAACTTAGTATTGTGCTAAGTAAATGAAGTTGGGCCTACCTTGACAATTCGCATTAATAATCCCGAACTCACAAGTCTTGCAAAAGAAATATCATAACCTACACAAGAATTTACAAAGCATTGTGTCTTTAATATCAAATATCATCGGACACTCATTGTTAAGACTTTGTCGTCCATCATTTTATCTCAAGTTTTGTCACACAGGCGGTTCCTCGGTACTTCGGGACTCACTAATGAGTTTTTCTGCCATTTCCGCGACCCATTGTGTGAGCAGTCGACGCGACGGTGAAATACATAGACCTACATATAATATACATGCATGTATAACCTCTATACAAGGTGGAAGAGACACCGACGCGAAAACGGTTACCACGTATTCAGTACATCATTCTGAGCCCGACCACATATAAATTTTTCATCGCTTATTGTAAAAAAACAGCTGTTCCAAACATTTTGACCGTGTAGGTATTGTACATTTGTAGGAAACAACTGATTTTTTTTTCAATAACCGATGTAAAATTTCTCAGAATGTTGTAATGAATACGTGGTAACCGTTTTCGCGTCGGTGTCCCTTCCACCCTCTATGTATAGATATGGGATGTACATGAAACATGAATACAGAGCTTTGAACTGCAATTTACTGCCTGGGTCAATATTGACACATCCTGGCTCCATCCAATTTGTAGTGCTATTAGTTTGAACTTGTGTAAGAGTAAACATAGGTATTAGATAGAGTTATCGGGAGTACCTACATAGGTAAAGGTAGATTATTTTCTGCTCTCAGGTTGTCTCTTCCCTCGGAAGAGCTCGTGGCTTAATAATAACAGCCGCTCGGATCGATTTTTGGGTTAAACCGCGCTTGCCTAGGTTGGTCCGTGGATCGGTGACCACCCATTACATACCCAGTTTCCTCCACGTCTCGGAAAGCACGGTTAAGCCTTTGGTTTCGGCTGTCATTTATAGATTTTTAACAATCGTTACAGGTAGTCAGTGGCCCGAAAGTCTGACAACCAGTCTTACCAAGGGGTATAACTGCGTTATAACGTTACTGTGGTATATCCCAGTATAACTGCGTTGTAGAGATCAGATAGGCAGTCGCTCTATAAAAAATTCTGATATTGAGCCACACCCGGTTAGCTTGAACGCCGACCCCAACATAGTTGGGAAAAGGCTAGGCAGATGATGAGGTGGAATCTTCCTTCCTGGAATACCAATTCACTGTTCTTTCTGAAAGAAAACCTTCAAATGTAATCTGACTTTCCGGCGAGGCATCCGGGCGCTATAAAATTCTTCTGCTTACATATTGGCAAGAGCTATAGGTACTTACCTTCGATATTACCTTAAGTTGTCAAATATATCCATATGACCGAAGGTTTGAGGCCGGACCAGAACCGATCCTGGTCATCTGACCCCATTACCTAGTATTTTTTGTTTAATCTTAAATGGGCTTGCTTGCAATCTAGACCTGAGGACAGAGATGAGGTCGACGATGGATCGAGCTAACAAAAGGAAGTATGCTATCACATGACGGTCAAGTTGCAGAGAATATCTTTCCAGTTCGAAATAAAAATAACCTTTGGTTAAGTACAGTTTCGTGCTGCAGAAAAACATGTGTGATAATGTTATGACATCATAACTTTACGATATAAAAACCGCGTAACAGACACCGTTTGGCATACTCCACTTAAATAAAAATAACCACAACCCATCATTCTGAGGTTATGCAAATTGCGTAGTACTCCCATTCATGCTACGCTTGAAAAACAGACGTAGTGTTAAATTATTAAAATTGCACATAAATATCTGGTGTTTCCTCTGCCCTCTTGATCCCATTCTTTTAAGTTATGATGGATCATTGACTTGATGATGTGTTTACTAGCGGTACAGTCGCTAATAAAGATTTAAAAAATAAAAAAATTTAACCCTTGCTAGCCCTTCTTCTAACCCTTCCCCAGTGCAGTTATCTACATCCATACTTCTACATTAATATTATAAATGCGTAAGTAACAATATTTTTTTATCAGTCTGACTGTCTGTCACGGCTTATGAGGCCTATACGAGATTTTGCAGGGTAGCCCGCGAAATTCAAATTGTCATAGTTTTTTTGCAGGGCAGTGTCAGGTTGTATGTTGATGAAAATATGTACCGCGCAAGTAACATGTATGTAGTTACAGAATTGTAATCATTAAAATAATCAATACAAACCTCTAAGTTCATTTAATTCCATTTAATGACTATTTCATGAAAAAGTCATTCAATGGGATTATATGAACTTAGAAGGTTGTATTGATGAGTTTAATGAATATAACTCTGTAAAGCCATATTTGTTACGGTCGCGAATCATATCTTAATCAACATACAACCTGACCCTGACCTGTAAATTGCAAAAAACGTAAGAAAATTAAAATACGCGGGATTTCGAAATTCAAATTTTCTTACGATACTGGGTAGTACGATACCCTTTGGTAAGACTGTTTATCTGAATTCTATGAATCGTAACCTGTTAACAGGTACGCACCTACATAGAGGTACCAAACAAGGAACTATGGGATTATCCGCTCCATCAATCCCCATTACCACCTACGGCTTACCTACGAAATGTCGGAAGCAGACTTCCTATTACACTGTCAAAACCATGTTTCCAATTCATGTTATTTTTACTGAAACAAATATCAATTTTACATCAATGTGAAATAGTTTAATTTCGAAATAACTAGTGGGTGCTGTTGCAAAGTAATAATAAAACAGTTTTTTTTTTAAGATAACACAACATCACGCCTGTAATCCCCGCTGGGTTAGGCAGAAGTGTACCTAATAATACACCCACAGTTCGCCAGTTATGTTTACGTCCCACGTATTAGGGAACCGCCTATTGCCATCAACATCATCACCTTTTTTTTGTAAGAGTTTTAAGAAAGATAACTTCAAAAATATTTGCTCAAGTACAGTTTGCGCTGAACTGGGCAACAATGTATAAAGTTTTTTTCTAAAACCACAATATTACAATATTCATTTGTTTACATTTTCGGAAACTAATTTGCGTTTGCAGGACACACTACAGATTATATCTGACTAGTAATACTAGAACTAAACCGTTTCAAGTATTAACAACTGCCGAGTCCATTTAGCCGAAGACTAAAAGCAATTCCACTGTTTCAATAATGCACTAAGAACTTAACTCGTAACCGTAGTGTAAATGTCTACCTATGATGCGTAGACCTAGATATGAAGACATAAACTGCGCCTGTCGTTAAGCTTGCCTACGAGGTGCTGGCTTCGGGAAAAATTTTATTCTTCGTGAGGAACAGTGCGAAAATTTAACAGAATGCACATTGTCGCTATCGTGCAATATTTGTAGGTAACTAGTGGGGAGGATTTGCGAATGAGAACATTTTTATTGCTTCTGATACACAATGACAGCTTAACTCGTAGTTGAGACTAAACGCGATCAGAACATTTAAACTGCGTTAAAAATAAAGCTGTTATCGTGGCTATGGAATATGGTCAGTGATGCTCTTGAACAGTTCTAGTGGTGCTGACCTCTGACTGTTTCAATCAAATCTTCTTTTTTACAAACAATACACAATAATTAAAAACAAAATGACCATCCAGGCCATCCACCGAAAATTAACAACACTGAGCATATCCAATTAATGAACCTCATATTTCGTGCACAACTGTACCGCGATCGTACATTGTTTACACGGTCCGCCATTTTGTTTACCTCTGGGGCCACGTGCAATAATTATCTCCTTATTACTCAATCATATTGTGAAGCTATTTCCAGCTATTCGGGGAATGTTTGGACAATCCCGGCTCGGATTTATTAGGTCGACGCCGCCGGTCAGTATCACGGGGTATTAATGGTTTAGTTTCTATTGTAGCTTCGACATGGTAATAACAATGGTTTTGACTGTTTGTTGGGAAGCAAAAATATAGACCACTGTGTGTACTTACCGCTAATTGCAATAATGAATGATTTTTCAATATATCAGCCAGCAAGACCATGGAGGAGCTCGTGGCTAAATAATAACAGCCGCTCGGATCGATTTTTAGGTTAAGCCGTGCTTGCCCAGGTCGGTCTGTGGATGGGTGACCACCCATTACATACCGAGTTTCCTCCGTGCCTCGGAAAGCACGTTAAGCCGTTGGTCCCGGGTGTCATTTATAGATCTTTGACAGTCGTTAGGTAGTCAGTGGCCCAAAAAGTCTGACAACCAGTCTTACCAAGGGGTATCGTATAACCCAGTACTAACTGGGTTGTGGAGGTCACATAGGCAGCCGCTCCATGTAAAATACTGGTATTCAGCTGCATCCGGTTAGACTGGAAACCGACCCCAATATAGTTGGGAAAAGGCTAGGCAGATGATGAGCCAGCAAGACGTATTCGGTGTAATTTTGGCTGGTGTTTTTAATCATGGCGATCTCTTTTTTCTCTGAGGTTTTCATCGTTAACATGCTCAATTATAAGGAGTGCTGCTATTTGTATTAAGTGTATGAGCATCAAAACAAGTTATTGTTGTCTTTTTCTAATCTAAATAAATCGTAATAATAACATTCTACCTAACTCTAACTAATGTAAGGTTGGTACAACATGGTACCAACGACATCGTCTTTTGTTCAATTTCCCCTGAAAGTAGATTTGGAGCGAACACAACCGGATATTGGTTTACTTAATTTTGACAATGTCAATAAAACTCCTTATTCAATTGCTGTTAAAGTTTCGTGAACTTGGTAGGAAATACCAACTTTATTAATCAAGGAAACTAAAGTATAATTAGGATAGGTAAATTTGTATTAGTTTATTAATATTAGAAGATGATTTGCCCGTAGAATAAAGGATTTGTGTCCTTTAACAAAATGAAGGCGTTGCGATTTTTTTCGATCGAAATGGCATAATAATTATGATGACTAAATAAATGGAATTTTTTTAAACGTAGGTATAACTGGTGCAAATCCTACTTCCTATTAATATTATAAATGCGAAAGTTTGTGAGGATGGATGGATGGATGTTTGTTACTCTTTCACGCAAAAACTTCTGAACGGATGTGGCATGAAATTTAGCACACACCAGTGGCGAAGGTTCCATAGAACCGGCTTCTCTTTGAAAAATGGCACAGTCAGTATTGTATAGACAAATAATATAATCACATTAAAGATATGTACTCCGGCTTACCTCTTACAAAAAATTACCCTTCTCTACTGGCACACACATAGTTTACAACCTGGATTAACACAATTATCGAACTCCACGCGAGCGAAGCCGTGGGCATAAGCTAGTAGGTAAATATATTCTTCAATACTTAGGTAAATAATAAAATGTCGATAGATGGAGAAGGAGAGGAAGACCAAAGAAAAGATGGAGAGATGATTTATGATCGAAGAAAATCGTGTTGCACTGACCCCAAGTAACATGGGACTAGGGCATGTTGATGTGTAGGTGCTTACTTTGCTAGACATTACCTAGTCAAGTAAGAAATAAAGAAAGAAAATACATTTATTTGATGCCACAAGTGCACACAGTATAAAAAAAAATATAACAGATAAAAACAAAAAATTAAAAAACTTAAAATCTAAACAAAAAAATAAAATAGTGTGACACTGTGTGCCTCACGGCCGCACCAGATAGGCCCAGTTCAGCAAAGTGTCGGACAACTAGTGCCCGACGCTGGTTTTCAACTGGACCTGAATTAGTGAGGTCACGGATGTGAAGCAGTTTTATAATTTGTGTGTTTCTAATGGTGGTAGTGAATAGGTACTTAAATATGAGAAATAGATCTGCAAACAAAAAAAAATAAAAAATAAACAAACAATAAAATAAAGTGACTAAACGAAAGTGCAAAACAAAAATATATAAGAAAACAGATAGATAAATGGGACGGACACATGATAAAAAAAAAACCTTTTTCGCACGATGGTTTTTAACGCTCAGTATTTAATTTAACCTTGCATTTCATCCACAATATGCTGCAAGCAGCCAACTGGACACAGACTTCCTTAAAGTTTCTCCAGCCCACTCACTATACGAGTACATAAGTCGCGAGTTAATAGGCTTCTTTTGGGTTAGCTCGTTCCATCGTCGACCTCATCTCTGTCCTCTGGACTAGATTGAGGTCAAGAGTAAGCCTATTTAGAAAAAAACATCTCCATTTACTTATTTTCTAAAGCTTTTCATCAGTCATAGATACCTATAAAATTGCTACATTGTATACAATCAAACCACAGACAATCCTCAAAGGTGCTTAGTAAACAGATTGTCAAGTGATAATTAGGTAATGCATTAATTATCTCCATGTCAAATCAGCTTGGGTCTAGACAATGGATAGATAGAATATACATTGTAATTATGCTTTGTTGTACACCAAAAGAGTCTATCCAATGCAAATTATTGTAACAGTAGGTGGTCTATATTAAGGGTGACCATTTCTAGTTGCGTAGGTACATCAAAATAATAGTGACTGCCTATCGGGTCGTTGGCAATTAATGAGAAATCGTTAAATTAAGCAGACAATGAAAAATTATGTTGTTTCTCTTACTCTTTCGCTGTTCTTTTCTGATTGATTTCATAGTGAGATCCACGACAAATAAATTGTTTCTTCGGGTTTCGTCGAGCCTCAGTCTTAGCGCTTTTCTGGTGGTTGCCAGTGTTGATTCGGGCTGCACTAGCTGGAAATAGTGTGGCGGACTTGTCCCAAAAAAATACAGTTAAGACACGCTACAAAGTTACACATTATTTTATGTCGGGAAGGATACCATATAAATAAATAAAAATAAAATTCATTTAATTCAGATAACTTGATCCATAAAGTGAAATTAAAATTAAATTAAATTAACATTGAAGTGAAATCAGTATTAAAAATAAAATAAATTAACATTTAAAATCAAAAAAATAAAATAAAATAAATTACCATCAAAATTAAAATAAGATAAAATAAAACAATCAAATAAAATAAGATAAATCTAAAACATTCAATTACCCGCTTAATAAAAGTCACCCATATTGGAGAAGAGATCCTATCTGCGAAAGTCTTCAGAATTCCGTTGCAGCTGCCTCGCATTTTGCAGATCAGGGAAACAGTTTTCTTGCGAATGACGGCATAAAAGCCATCAGTTCGATATAGCGCGAACATCCCCGATGCACTACAGAAGCGAGGCAGCCCCAACATCATCCTGAAGATGTTGTTATATTGGACACACATACTCGTATACTTTACAGGTTACAGGTAGCAGATCATTCAGTGACGTGCGCAGATTTTGTACCATGCTCACTACTCATTAGTTATTCAGACTGGACTGTCCTGCAAAAAAATTTGTAGGAACCGTCATTTGTAGGAACCGTCATTTGTATTACTTCTTTCCATCGAAAAACCTCGTCCCATAGAACCTTGATGTTAATGTTCTTAATACAAGTGCCTAATCATCTTCGCCAATTAGGGAGGGACATAATATGATTATTGTCAGACACAGCTATACGGCTTCTACACAGCCGATTTACCGGATCACTGCTTTTCAGGGCATTCACTTCAAGGTCGGACGTACTTAGGGTACCTGATAAAGGTAATTTTTGCTAGAAGGACCAAAGGCATTTTTTTGGTAGGTACCTATTATGTACCAAAGCGTTTTCTATTGTGTGATTCTTTTGTATCTGGCACGTGGAAGCTGCCTCTGTATTTCACAAAACGGTTGCAGAAGACATCACCCTGCTTGACGATAATGTCTGCTTTAGTTTTGATAATTTCCGAAAGTATAACCGTACCACACTCACCGTTTGGATATTGAACTTTCATTTCAGTTAAAACTTTAGTTACATTAATCTAAGATATCCGTTTTAATGTTATTTCAGAACCAATGCCTTTTAACCTTCAGACCCTCATTTCAGCTAAAGGAAGTTAGCTTTTCTGCAACCTTAAACGAAATCAATAATTTCGTCGGTCTGTTTAACAATGTCCTTTCGCCCCGAAATTGTTGGAATTTATTTAGGATCGTTTAGTTCGACCGTTGCAGAATTCAGGTAGGCTTGGGTATGACTTTATTGAATTTCACTCAATAATTTATCTCGAAGAATTCAAAGGTCAATTTGGTATTTTTATTTTTGTCGAAAGCTGACATTTTGCCTTTGATTCAATACGTAGAAAACAATAGAAACACTTTGTATATTTCCATCATTCCTTACGATAAGTATGTTTTGAAAATCTTTTTCTCGGAAATCTTTGAAAATCTTTCACAATAATCATGTTACAAATTGTATTCCAGCCTTCAGAGAAGCTCCTTTTAAAGGTTGTCTTTTTCTTGTGTTCTTTCTAAAATAATGAGAGGTGAAATCAGTTATCGAGTCATAAAATACATCTCATTCAAATCTATACCAAAAGGTCATTATTTTATATTATTTTTAAGTTAATGGAAAATGTCTTGAGGAAATTTTTGAGTATGACTGCGGATGGGTATAAGAGTAGAGGAAGACCAAAGAAACGATGGACGGACCGTGAAGAATGAAATGGCACGAATGGAGATGTCTGATGAGATGACGAGTAATAGAGAAGTATGGAAGAAGAAGATATACTGCGCCGACCCCAAATGAATTGGGACAAGGGCAAGAGAATGATGATGATTATTTTTCAGTTTGTAGTTTGGATGTATGAAGATAAAGATAAAGATAAAGATATTTTATTTTGCAAATACGGGTACAAGTCAAGGTGTTACATAATTTAAATAAAGAAACAGCCATATTTTGCCAATTACAAGGCATGCAAAAGTATAGGGTTTAGGTACAATTAAAATATACATTTACTAATGATACATAATAATATTCTAATTCATAATTCATTAATAAAAATAATCAGTCAATAATAAAATTAATGTCACAATTTCTAATAGTTATTTAAATGCAATATGTGTATAAAATAGTCAAACAACTTCTTTCTCCAATAAAAAATCTTCAACCCTATAATAAACTTTGTCTACTAGAAAACTGCTAAGCCTTTTTTTGAATAATGTCAAATTATAGTCCTTCCAACAACTTGGTATTTTGTTATATATCACCGGTGCCATGCAGCAGACACTCTTGCGCATCAGAGTTGTTTTAGCACTAGGGATACACAGACAACTATTGTCACGCCTATTCCGTGGAAATACGTCAGCCATGGGGAAGTAGGAATTGATCCGATTCCGACTCTTTCACTAATGGGAAGAAAATTATCCCCGAATGTCATAGTCTATATTTAAAACGATCCCGTGGGATAATATCCAACCATAACACGAGCGGAGCCACGGGTAAGCTAGTGCAAACTAAGAGACCCAGATTGCATTGTCAGTAAGTCATGAATGAATGCAACATTCGTTTTTTTGTTAATCCTATGCGTGTAGCATCCTCTCAAAACAACGTCTTGCCGTTTCGTCCCGATTTCTTGAACCATAGAACCACTAACTGATTCCAAAATACCCGCTGTACTAGTCAACACCACAATTTAAATATTAAATAGTGGTCAACACACACTAAACGAAACCTTAAAAACAAAACAGCACCACACAGTAATCCGGGACAGAAACAAATTACCCCAAACGCATACCGCGGTTAAGAATACAAACTAATTAACGGACAGCTTGAATACATCCCGCGGCTCGTCTCGACGACCTCATTTTCACAGATTGTGTTACGACCCTCCCATGCAACAGGGCATTTCTGGAAAAAAAAGTTAATCCGCACTTCTGTTTTTGCAGTGCAGAAAATATTCATTTTTGAAGGAGTTCTCGTAAAAGAAGGCATGGCTTAGAAATGTAACTCCGTGTTTTTTTTTTATTTCGTGGTGATTACGGGTATTGTAACGAAATATAATGACAGCTTGTAGTATTGCTCTGCTGCAGGGCAAAAGTCTCGTCTCATAAAAAGAAGGAACGAGCATTAATCAGCAACTGGAGATTTTTTAAATAATTGTTTGTAAGCCTACACTGTTTCGACTGTTCCACTGAGCAAATGCGTTCCCCAAATTCATTGAGATATTGTTTAGGTACCTGGAATTCGCCACCGTTTACTGTGCTTGCATGGTTGACCATGGCCCACTACCTCTCACAGGGAGGTCTGAATTCCAGCAGTAGGAACGTTGTAGGCTTCTTACACTTAAACCTTTCCTACTTCATCACCACCTCGAGCAAGACCTTGCTGCACGTGTTCAGGATTTGAGAACATTAAAATTCCAAGTTTCCTTCCTTCATGGTTGCCTCTGATCTCCAAAAATACTTATAAAGCATTTCATCATCTGCCTAGCCTTTTCCCAACTATGGTTCGACTTCCAGTCTAACCTGATGCAGCTGAATACCAATATTTTACATAGAGCGACTGCCTGTCTGACCTCCACAACCCAGTTAGTACTTTGGTTATAAACTGTGGTTTATAAAGCATTTATCAATTTAAAAATTCTGAATGTCACTTGTCAGGGTTGACGTAGGTGTCGAACAAAATTGAAATTCTATAGATAAATTATTTAGTAGGAGTCGTGTACGAAAATATTCCCGAAATCAGTACGCCCACACGGCGTTACCCACCGGTAATAAAGTGTGGGGTGAAATTTTAATGATGGGGAAAACCGTTTTTGCGAATCCGTGTCTTAATGTGGAATGTTTTATTTATTTAAACTTTTTATGTAGGACGTAGAGGCGAAGGAGTTAATGCCTTAAGCTTCTTAAACTTCAACAAATCACATCAGCATCAGTTCTGAAAAATCCACCAAAAAGAGAAAACATTGTTCTTGAAAATGAGGGGTATTTTTGGGTTTTGTTTAATTAAGTAACGAGAAGTAATTTTGATTGTAGGTACTTTTGTGAATTTTTTGGTATGAGCTATCAGAGCCCCGGAGTTTTCACCAGATTACGATTTTCGCGTCGCCTGAATACTTTTTCCGGACACTAATAGCAGTTCCCTGTTAAGGTGGACGCGCCAGGGTAGCGCGCGAAATTCAAATTTTCTTAAAGGCAATTTGCTGGTCAGTTTCAGGCTATATGTGAAACAAAATATGATTCGCGACCGTAACACCTATGTAGACTATAATCATTAAAAACGTCAATGCAACCCTCTAAGTTCCTTTGGTCCCATTTAATGACTATTTCATGAAAAAGTCATTCAATGGGATTATATGGGTTGTATTGATGAATTTAATAACTATAACTCTGTAAAGTCAAATTTGTTACGGTCGCGAATCATATCTTAATCAACATACAACCTGACACTGTTCTGTAAATGGCAAAAAACGTAAGAAAAGTTAAATTTCGCGGGAGACCCTGGCGCTACCACCTTAAACGAATGCTTGTCATCTAACGCTTTACATAAAAAAAGCAAATTAATTTCCACTAATCACTACATGAGTCAGTAATGACTAATATTCATTGCAAAACCGAAGAATGCTAACACAAAGCATAGCATTACTCCATTAGCAACAAATTGACAGCGCAAACTCGGCCTGTCTATTGAAAACTTCCTGATAATGTGTGCCGTTGATATATCCCAGAAGCGTTTGACTCACGCTACTATAGTGATCAGGGCTTTGTGTAGAATGATTGGTATGCAGTATTGTTTGGGAGAATAGAATATTTCTCCCTGTTTTTTCGAGTAAATAAAGTTGTGAGGTAAATCGGAGCTGTCTGTGTGTCTTTATTTCGAGACGCCTTGGTTCGCGTTTTTGGGAAATTATGTGGCTTTGTTGTTTTGAATGGCTTCATTTGGACAGCCCGTCGTATTCCTACATGTTGGTTTAATCAAGAGGCATGAGGCATGAGGGTAAAAATGTCGGAATTTATTTATGTATTATATTTAGTAGCATTCATTCGTCACAGGTAGTTAGTGGCCCGAAAGTCTGACAACCAGTCTTACCAAGGGGTATCGTATTACACAGTATTAACTGGGTTGTGGAGGTCAGATAGGCAGTCGCTCCATGTCAAATACTGGTATTCAGCTGCATCCGGTTACACTGGAAGTGAACCCTAACATAATTGGGAAAAGCCTAGGCAGATGATGATTTAGTAGCAATACCCATTAAAACTAAATTAAGTTAATCCTGGCACTCTCAGAACTTCAAACATTATAAAATTATCGTCTTCTGTTCATCAGCAAACGATACCTATCCAGGGTTGGTTGTTGAGTATCATCGGTACCAGTATGGGTGAGTTGGTTGGTTATAAAGAGGAATAAAGCTATGCCGTTATGTAGGTACACATTTTGTAAAGGCACATCATTATAATCACCTATGAACAAAGTAGGGATATCGACTTTAAAATATTGGCACAGAAAGGCTTCGCAGTCCATTACATGCAATGCCCTACTGTCCTCAATCGTCAGAGAATGTCCGGGTAAATAAAAGATAGACGTTTTTAATCTCAAATGTAATGAATGCTGGAGTGATCGTTAAAGGCTGTGTACCACTTTGTAGGAAAGTCATAACCCAAATGTTTTCTATTCCTGAAGATACTAGACAAGAGCAACCATAAAATAAACTCCATTGACACTATAGCCGACCTCTGATGCACATAACACATCTCTAATCACACGCGCTTCACGCGCGATCTTCGGTTTCTTTCATCTCCTCCTAATCTGATTAGTCTTTCCAAGTTTGTGCATTCAGTCTCCACTTACGAACATGTCTACCGCAACCAAGGGTTATCGGTTATAAGGTATACTGGGTGTAACATAAACATTTGGGTCGAGTAGGTATTGAAATTTAGTATGGGACAGCTGATATTTTTTTTCGCATTTACGATATTGGACCCATGGAGGAAGTAATTCAGTTTGATAGTCTGCAGCATATCCTCTCATATGACTATACCCTTTCTGTAACACCCTGTATAATTGGCGGCTCGTAGCCAATTTAACAAACTGTTAAAAGTAAACAATTTCGGTTTGTTTACTATGACGAAAGGTTGAAAATGTTGTTGCAACATTATTACTCGTACTAACTACACGAACGACCCGACAAAGTTCAAACACTTACAAATTAATTTAAAATACTCCACCTACCCGGGCTTTCCTCTCCAGATTTAATTTGTTTAGCATTCTACTTTATAACAAGCGACGTCGCAGGCACGAATTATATGAAAAATACCTTAAAATGTAGCTAGACTGAAACTGTGAATTCCCGAACAACTTTTGAGCATTTAGCACGTCCCATTTTACGTTTTTTTTCAAGGAATATTATTCCTCTTGCAAGTCTCAGGCGTAATAAAATGAGTACTTAGAATTTTTTCAAGCGAAATTTTACTTTATGGTAGCCGAGGCTGCTCTTACCGTTTCTAATTTTAGGAACCTTTGAGTTTCAGTAAATTTAGAGTTGCTTTTAAAGGCACTGTGGATTTGGTTTTATAAAGGCAGCGGTAATTACTGAGGGTTGAAATGAAATGGAGAGAATCAGTTCTTTTTACTTATACATTCTTTTTTGTAGAGCTTCTTATCTTCCACGAGTTTGTAAGGGCGAAAATTGCTGTGAGTATTTTTGGAGACGCTGGCTGATTTCTATTTTTAACCAACCGTTATGTTTGGTATAGGTATAGTAAAGCAAATTGTTTCTGGGAGGCTTATATCAACGTCTAATAAAAATATAAGAAGCAGTATGGACGGAGAGGGAAGACCAAAGAAAAGATGGATGGATTGTGCGAGGAGTGACATGAAAAAAAAAGGAGTCAATGATAGCGTGACGATTGATAAAGAAGAATGGAAGAAAAAAATGTGTTGTTCCGACCCAAAGTAACATGGGACAAGAAAATAAAAATCTCTGTACTTTTGTGCTTGAAGTGTTAAATAAATAATAAAATAATGATGGAAAAGCGTATTCTCCTGTCTTCTATTACCATCTAAGATAATGTTAAGAAAATAACACTCCTAACGACTCACGTTTCCACAGATCCCATCAAAGTCACACAAACATAGCAACCTAAACTCGATGCTCATCAGTTTTCCGTTCTTCAGTAACTTGATATCCTACTTGAAATACCTAAGTTGAACAAAGGGGAACTTATCAAAGGATTCTCATTATTGCGTGTGTGTAGTAAGTTGACGCGAGTAGTTAAAGTGGAACGGATGAAAAGGACTAATGAAGAAGAATGTCTAGATTAAAGTTAGATGTTTTGGGAATTGAAAGTGGTCTAGTCAAAGAGGTGTTTATTTTTTGAGAGTTACTTGCCCGTTTGTTTTTAGATGTACACACTTTTTAAAACGAATACGCCTTAGCAAAGTGAGGGTGTCTTTGTTGTCATCATCATTTGCCTAGGCTTTTCCCAACTATGTTGGGATCGACTTTTAGTCTAACCGGATGCAGCTGAATACCAGTATTTGACATGGAGCGAATGCCTATCTGACCTCCTCAACTCGGTTAGTACTGGGTAATTCGATAACTCTTGGTAAGACTGGTTTTCGGACTTTCGGGACACACTGTTAAAGACAAATGACAGCCGGGACCAACGGCTGAACGTGCTTTGCGAGGCACGGAGGAAACTCGGTATGTAATGGGTCACCCATCCACGGACCAACCTAGGCAAGCGCGGCTTAACCTAAAGATTGACCCGAGCGGCCGTTATTATTTAGCCAAGAGCTCCTCCTGTCTTTGTTGTTATCATGGTCTTAAATCATATTACGCAACAGGAGTTTTTTTTTTTGGGTTTGGATATCATCAAATGAAATCCCCAGGTCCTTTCGATAAATCTTTCCTCGTGATCTCGAACATACGTCACTGTTAGCCTATTCAGCCCACTGCTAGATAAAGGTTGACTGGTAGAGAATGCCTTGTGGCATTAAGTCAGCCTATGTACCACTATTGTACATGAAGTTTAAATAAATAAATATAAAGGCTTCTCCCCTGACTTCCAGTTCGTTCGTTCCAGGGCTTTGTGAGCCACAGGTCGTTGGTTTTGTCCAGCTCGTCTTTCCATCTTCTACGAAGTCTGCCGCCTCGCCTTCAAGCATACTTACTTTTGATTAATTTATTAAACTTCCGAATGCTAATAGGTTTAATCATTAGTGTAGTTGAGTCACATTGATTGTTTAATATTTCCTTCTCAATAAATACCTACCTATATTTGGCAATTAACTGTTGCGTGAATCACCCATTACCTATATAAATACATACGTAGATGGTTCTGTATGTGTGTTTATAATTAGCGTCTTTACGCGTTTACACTATTTTTGATGAAACATCCACATGTTTGTGCTCGATATGTAAGTAATGCATGGTTTATTTTTGCTAAGTTATTGCGTCAGCTACTCATATGGTAAATAAAATGTTACAAGTTTAAGCGATAGCAGCACTATGGGGAATTCCTCAAAGTGCAACTATTATTAAGCGCAACCAAATATTCCTTGAAGCGCAACTATTTGTTGCGCTCACAAATTCAAATTAAAAATATTATAAGTTTATTCCTCAAAACGCAACCATGACTGAAAAAAAAATTAATGAATGCATCATACCCCTTTCTATTTTTCATCATGGTTGCGCTTTCAGGAATAATTTAGTTGCGCTTAAAAATAGTTGCGCTTTGAGGAGTATCCCAGCACTACGGCTTTTCAGAATACGCCGGACGTAATTTTACATTGCCATTCGTGGTGCCCGCATTTATCATTTTACAAAAACGCTATCTCAGATTTACTGGTTGGTTGGTTACCACAGACGCGCTGACAACTGTACTAATACACATTAAATACATAGATTATGGGTAAAACCTACAGGCTGATTCAATAAAAAAGAACAATTGAAAACAAGGAAAAGTATTACCGTAAATCTTTAACTACCTTCACTTATTGGAACAGGTAATAAGCAGCCAGTGGGTAATACGAGTATGTTTTATAAGTAAGAACGTACGTGCCAATATTGCCAATCCAATTATGAAGATGACTCACATTGAGCAGTGAGCACCTGTGCTCTAATCAAAATTCGATAATTCCGACTCATTTGAGCATGTCACCTGTCAAATGAATAAAAGGCAATATCTATATTTGTACTAATAATAATGTATACAGGGTGTCCAATGCTGTCAAAGGACCCTTCACGTAGCCGTCAACCAAGAATTCAGTACATCAAACTAAGTAACACTGCGAAAAAATATTGCTGGAAAACGACTTTTTAGGAAAAATCATATTGTACTTTTACGGTAGCACTCAAAACATTGTGCTGATGGATGCATTGAATAGTATAGGGGTCGTTAAGTAGTGAAGGAGGTGGCGGTAGTGAAGGAGGTGGCGGGACGTGAGAGGGAAAGAACCTCACGTCCCAGCCGCCGCGGGAGACGCCCTGGGCGTCGGGGGTCACGTGGTGGCTCCCGGCCACCGTAGGCGCGGGCCTGTGGACGGCGAGTTATGGGCTAGCTCGCCGTCCGGCCGTCTTATGACGACAGGCCGTGTCGACGGCGCGTTCGTGTTCCACGCGCGCCTCAAAGAGATGTCAGCAACCGAGTAGGGGTCCGCATGGGCCGATGCCTGCCAGAGCTGCGGGACTGTTCGAAAGAGACACCGTGGCCCTGGAACACAAAGGGCAAAGAAGGAACATGGATGGTTTTTACTCAGTACAAGTCTGACACTCCCTTCCGCTCCGCCCAGAGTGTGGGGGGTCATTTGATGATTTCCCATCCAAAAAAAATAAAAAAAGAGGTTAAGGGGGTGAGGGGGTTGGGGGTAAGTAAAGTTAAACCAGTTTAAACTTGTAAATTTTTTAACAACGTGAAAATGGAACTTTGATCTACAAAATCTCCGCAACTAGAAGGTTTTCAGGTATGGTCCAGTTTTATAAATAATCCTTTCGTTATTCAATAATTATATCTAGACATACGTTGGTACATACATTTATATGTACTATTGCATGATTTATTTATTTAACACTTCAAGCACAAAAGTACAGAGGCGGACTTAATGCCATAGGCATGATTAGCTTTGAACTCCAATATGAATTCGTATTTTTATTCGCATTCATCCGCATAATTTGCCTATAGTTAACATTTGTGGTTTGGTCAATATTATTTGGTTCTTCTACCTAAATGGTGGATGCAAAAGCATGACTGAAATTAATCTTACTCAATTTAAAACTGGCATCAAACTGCCTTAAAACATGAAATCATGTTGTGTTTTTTTATTTCAGACGTATCTATAGCAAGGTTATAAATTATAAAATAAAATATTAACAATTGTTTAGATACGATTACGATTTCTATCGTTCATAATAAAATAATTATCTACAAGCTCCCGCAGAGTCTAGTTCTGAATAAACAATCCTTGCAAAACGAATTGCAAAAACTATTGAGAGAAATGAAACACGACTTAATTAAGAATGAAGATTCACTTCCAGAGGCAACCACACTTGGCACTATATTAATTAACTTGGCTGAATTAAAACTAATCAAGTTTCACAGCGAATGAAGCCTTGCAAAAGCATTTTCTTGACGGAAGTGGGGCAAACCCGATTTAACATGGATGTGTTGCTAACTGTAACGGCAATGTGAATAAATAGTGTGCGTTTTTAGGGTTCCGTACTTCAGTCGGCAAAAACAAAACCCTAATAGGATCACTCTGTTGTCCGTCTGTAAAGACCCTTTTTTCAAGAACACGTGGAGGTATAACGCTGAAATTATTATCAAATCCTCGGATCTGCTACTTCTAAAAAGAAAAAATCAAACCTGTAAGTCAATGCAATCAAAATGACTCTCGCATATTTTGCGATTTGACGAGGGAATCAAAACCTATAGGATACTTACGTATACTTACGTTGACCTATGTTAACCATGAAATTGGGCAAGAAGCAATGTAAAAAAATCTGAAAACCGTAAACATTATTATTTCCTTTATTTATTTTTACACATATTAAATACATTTTTAAATATTCTAATATAAAACAATATAAAAAAACATTTAAAAATATAAAAAATAGTGGGCCGCCGGTATTGGGAGCAGGGTCCAAGTTACCGGTGGTTTGGGCTCCAGAGACAGGAACCTCCTCACAATGCGAGCCGTATCGAGGAGTCCTGCCTTCTGAATCAGGCCCTTGATCCTACCGCCTAAGGAGAGCCTCGAAAGATGGTCGTCGAGGCTCTTGGCTATAAGGCCATTTACCGTCACGACGATAGGCACAATGATAGCCACACACACACACATTCACATTTCACATGTCGACAACCTCGTGTGCCAAGTCGAGATATTTTATTTGTTTCTCTTTCTCAGCTTTCAACATCGACTATCATTACACGGCGCGCTGATCGGTCTATCATTACTATGTCAGGCTAATTCCCGACCCGCAGCCCTAATATCCTGTCAGTAATGATAGACCGATCCCAGTACAGGGTGACATGGTATTTCTCTAGAACTGGGTCGGGCATATACTTGTAGTACGGTACCTCAGATTCCACAAGTTTATATTTCAAGGCAAGTTGCTGGTGAATAATCCTGGCTACTTGGTTGTGCCTGTGCAAGTACTCGCCGTTAGCTAGACGAGAACAAGCAGAAATCATATGTCTGATGGATTCACCCGGACGGTGGCATGCCCGACACACGTCAACCGTCCCGTCCTTCATTATTATTATTATTATAAGCCTATATTGTCCCACTGCAGGGCAAAGGCCTCCGTTCCCTCCTTCCACATTTCGCGGTCTAGTGCGATTGTAAGCCACTCCTTTGCAAAAGAATGCAGCTCATCACGCCATCTCCTTCTGGCCGTAAATATGTAGTTTTATAACAAAATACCAACAAGTTTATACGGAACCCTCGTTTTTCTTTTATTGGCAACTAAGAAACTATGGTACTGAAAAAGAGTAAAACGTACAATTATAAGTAGTAGGGATTACCGACATTATAATAGACTGTCTCGGTAGTAATTCGGATAGTGGATATGTGCCCGGTTGAAGACAAAAGCTTGTCCCATATTTCATGGGTCTCTGTGGGTAACTACACCTCTGCATATCCCTTCTACGATCTCAGGTGTGATAGAATGGGTACTCAGATCTGGTGCTATTCTAAAAACATCGGATCACTTCGAACACCAAACGATCTATCATTACGAAATAAATGAGTCATTTTTCTCTCTGTTCAAACAGGCATATGAGTGCGTATTTCTGCGCAATTTCTGCGATGATGAGGTTCGAAGTGAATCTGACCACGTTATAACAGTGAAAAAAAAAAACTCGTCTGAATACCATTTTATAACACCGAAAGATAGAATAAACATTTCGGTCAAGCCTACTATGAAAATGATTGCTTTACCAAAAACAAATACAACTTTTCGATATTTGTTTTAACTTTTGTAAAGTTATAATAAACAACGTTTACGTTACTTAGACAGAGGTTTGTAAACCTGAAGGAAAAACGCGAACAATTTAATCCAAAAATAAAAGCCGTTTTTCTATCGCTTTTGAAGAACCTTTCGCGAATATACAACTTGAATACACAGTGTGTTTGAAAGTGTGGAAGTGATGTGCGGATCATGTTGATCAAAGGTGAATGGGAACCGAAAATACACCAAAAAAGAGAACACGCTGTATAGATCGTCTCTTTTGTGGTATGGTTGGTATGCCTGTATAAGTGAAGTATTTTTACACAATTTATATTTTCAAACTAGGAGGGATCCTTCAGTCCTCTCCAAATAGTTAAATAAAAAATATACTGGTTATAATAAAGGTACAAATTACAAGTTCAAGTTTAATTACTAAGCGAAACTCTTATACTTAACGCGATAAACATAATTATATTTGACTAGCTGTGCCCCGCGACCTTCGTCCGCGAGAAATTATTATAAAAATATTACTTCCCTATTTGAATCGGATTTTGTTAACAGTTTCAAGGGTTTTAATTTTTTTACACGACACCGTAAACCTTTTTCTAAATAAAAGTAGTATAAGATACTTCTTATAACTTCAGTCAATCTGCCAATAAAAGTCCCGTCAAAATCAGTCCAAATCGGAAATTAGCCGGAACAAACAGTCAGACAAAAATTTAAAAAAAATGTTTTTTTTTTTGCATAAGTACCGCATATACTTTTATATGCATTCAGTAAAAAGCTGTTATTTTCAAATTACAAACAGACACTTCAATTTATATTTATTTGTATAAATATAGATGATTGTTTTTGTTTCATCATTTAGTTAGATAATATCGACACCCTGCGAAGTCGTTTCGCTAACAAATTTTATTTAACTTCATACTGGAAAAAAACTAATATTAAATATTTTACGTCTATTTAAATATTTATCGACATATTTATATTTTCATGTAGATATTCTAACTGCATAAATGCATACAGTTCATAGGCACTTAGCTTGCATGAATGATGAACAGCTAAATGCTCAGACCTTTGACCGCAAGGGCGTTGATCTCTAATTAGCCTGATCAATTTATGTCTTCCGGATCAGCATACATCGTCTCTTACAATTGCTGCATTGGAAAACACAATGCACATCTAGTTCTATGGCATCGATATATGAATAGGTTACTACAAGTGACTGCATGTGCGTCGGCAAGTCGACGCCTTTCATGAAAGAAGATGATCGGAATTTTATAAAATACAAGGTGTAAACGGACCCTTCACGAAGCCGTCAACCAAGCGTTATGTACATCAAACTAAGTAACTTTACGCAAAAATTAGTGCTAGGAAACGACTTTATTTTTGGGGTGAAAAATCACGTTTTACGGTTGGACTCAATGTAACGCTCTCAAAACATTGTTCTGATGGATGGATTGAATAGTACGGTGGTCGTGGAGGTGTTTAAAGTAAAAATCTTCATTAAAAATATGTATTTTTATTAAAAGTAAACTTGTGAAATTTGTGACCCCCAATATCTCTTTAACTAGAAGGTTCCCAGGTATGGTCTAGAAAAAAAAAATGATCGCAATGACGGGGAGAAAAAGTGCCTTTCGGCTTCGTTAAGGATCTTGTTACAGCCTTAATGTGATGACTTTAAAAGTAGACCTTACAGCTATAACTTTTGATGTTGTCTATGGTTTTCTGTAATATCCGCTCTGTGCACGTAGGGTCTCGGCTTAAGTTAGATTTGTTTTCTTAAGAGAGAGTGGATGTGAAAAGCAGAACACCATAGCTCTAAACTAGATACTCTAAAACGTTTATGAACACAGTCTCTTTGACTGAAATCGCTTAGATTGCATCAAACATTGTTTACCTTATTTTAATGGTCACCAAAACTAATTAACACTGATGATTCAGCCAGCTCGAAGGTAAGGAAAGGAGAAGTAAGGAAATGACAGAAGTAATGCATCTATGGAATTTGTCCTTTTTTAACAATGGAATATAAGTTTAGTTCCTAAAATAACACTTCCATTTATAGAAATAGCACTTCACAGTGCTATTTCTATAAATAGTAGTGTTAGGAAATATTGTAGGACAACATTTGGCTATTAAAAATAGCTGCGAATAGCTATTTATAACCTAGCACACGCTAGACACATACGACCCGGGATAAGGTACTTGGCCCCAAAAATGAGCTGACATAATTCAAAATAGACAAACAACACGATATTCGTCATTTGAATTTCAAACGAAACGAAATAAACGCCAAATTGTTTTCTTCCATAAGACAAAAGACACAATTCGTCATTTTCCGTGAAACTCTTATGCCATTGAGGAAGGAAATAATGTACTGACTGTACCTACACCTGCATTATTAGGAAAGACCAACTGGTATGACGTCACAGATCTAATCAGTTTGACATCTCAGCAGAAGACATAGACAGATGACCGAGTGACCTATCGCTCGCGTCGGGCTGGATTATGTGACTCATATGACCTCAACATATTAAGGAATTATTCTCGTAATATAACGTGTCGTTTGGCATATCCAGTAATAGTGCAAAGAGCCTAGACTAAATGAAATTTTGACAGCGTAAACGGTTATGGAAATGTCAACGTTTTGGATGGACTAAAGGTGCGGTCAAGCCGACAGCACTGGACTCCGACAGGATTTTGACAGAAAATTTATAGTTTAATTGTACGTACCTGTACCTACATTATCGGTTACCGAGCGGACCGGACTTCGGACTGGCAGTGGACACCGGTTCACAGCGAGCCCAAGTCTCACTCGGTTTGACCGCGAATTATGCTGCCATGTCAATATTATTAAAGCGTAGTGAAACAATTTGAAACTGATTTCCACTTTTCCAGGACATCAGGTAATGATTTCCTGAAGGTTGGGTACAGGAAGGCCTGTATTCAGAAAGGCTTCCAAGAAAAACTCTCCTTTATACAAAATTGCTACTGAATTCTAGTTTAAAACGGGGATTTATGGCTGAATTCAGAAAACTGGTTTTATTCCTAGAGACTCTTTGAGCATTGAGATGAACTGTTCAAGTTTCACGAAGTTTCGTTTCCGGGAACTTACTGCGACAACATAGAAAACTATTATTCGCTTTATTCAAAGAACCGCATGTTTCAATGAAACTGGTACACTAGTTTGAAACGGAATATTCACATCATCGTTATATCAACCCACAGCTGGATATAGGCCTTCACTTTCTTCTGCCACACTTCCCGGTTCTGTGCGTCCCTTATCCAGGTGTTTCTTGCAATTTTGACGATATCATCCACCTAGACGGCCCAGGTTTCTTTGGCCTAACCTTGGACACTCGGTCATAGCCTTGCTCCATCGTCGGCCATCTCCGTGTCTAGCAAGATATCCTGCCCAAGTCCATTTATAGTAACATTAACCATCATTTAATATTCACATCAAATGATTGAAATAAGAAAAAAGCATTTTAGATGCTGTTCCACACCCTAATTGCATGTCAGGCTTTTTATCACATTCCAAAGGAATTTGTAGAAAAATCCTAACCCACAGCTTTATTTGTTAAAAAAAATCATTGATTAAAAATCATAACACTTCTTTTTGGGGCAGTCGTGTAAAAATCGTGTAAAAATAGTATAAATGGGACCCAAATAAAATTGACGGAAATATGTGTACTATAGTTTCAACTCTGCCTAACCCTTCGGGGATTACACGCGTGATGTTATTTTATCCAACCGTTTTCTCTCGAATCTGTACTGATAAAATCGTTCAATCAACTCGTGTAAACATTTGCTTGCTTGTAAGTCAACAAAGCAGCCAGCCTTGAACTTTGACATATCGACATGGAAGGGACTGCTTTTACGAATGTCGATTTCTTCAAGTTTTCCTCATAGGTCTTTACCGTTTAGCTATTTAATTTATGGTATTTATTTATTGGCAGGTGTGTCTATTAAATAATGTATTTTCTTGTGTATTTATCTACTTGATCACCAATTTGTATGCCAAGAATAATTATTTTCGCGACTATTTTCTCGCGATCACTACTACATTCATGGGTTTTCCGCTAGCAATTTTACTTAAAGCAGTTACACAATATTTTGCCATGCTTTGATGTACCATAACTCTCCTGCTGTGATGATGATGATGATGCCATCTAGCCGATTTCGGCCACAGCGACTGCATTCGATGGCTTTATAGGGAGGTTGTCGAGAGCTTTGGTGTGCTACTCTATCATGAGCTCTCAAGTGGCTAGTATATCCAACTTTGGCCGAAAAACTCCGAGTACAAAGCGGACATGTCACAACACCATTGACAAAATTGTAGGGTATCGCTGCAGGTGGCCTAGCTTTCAGATCATCACGCTCTAAGTCTAGCTGCGATCTTCTTCTCTCTTCGAAGGCGTTGACCTGACCTTCTCCAACCTCTGTAGTCACTCATTAAAGAAAAAAAAAAGTTTTCTTCATTTATTTAAACTTTACGCACACAAAAGGTGCAAAGGCGGACTTCATTCCTTAGATATTTTCTACCATCAATCTTTTTAACAAATTTAATCTCCCATCTTAAACGCACAAGTGAACTAAACAGTACATTTCCTCACTATCAGATGGGTGTCCGCGCCCGATTGGACCTTTGCCCTCTCTTAATTGCAACCCAAGTGGATAATAGCGTAATAAGATAATAGCACAGGAAGGAACACGGACTTTGTTACAAGGGACCTATCAGCTGTTTTTAAATGGATCTATTAATTACTTAGTCATTGGGGATTGTAGCACGTGAAGTGTTTCCTGATGAGGACTCTTTTGTTCTTTCGCTTGTAATTGATGAGACGGTTGGGATTTGTTCTGCATCTTGGTTACTGTTTAAAAATTGGTAGCTCCCATGAGCTCTGCCCGAAACGTTAGAATTTTGTTTCAAGTGGAGTTAAAACCTGTTTTCTACAAAAACAAGTAACTGCTCAGCTAATTGATTTGTTTCGAATACGACTTCTTCCTGAAATTCATCCCGTATGGAGCGTTTCCTCTGCGTTTAACTTTGCTTCAATGAATATGTTATTTTTACTGAGAATGATATATATGTTTTTTGTATGCTATCCAGGGAAAGTTTAGAAAGAAAAACTGAAGGTTCAGAAAACAATTTGACTGACTGACTTCCCAATTAGTTCTAATTGTTAATCGTAGAAGCCAATACTGGCAAATAGAAATAGTACGAAACATATTGAGATTGTTTTTGTATAAAATTCCAACATACGTAGCGTCATAATCGTAATCCATGACCTGGAATCTCGAGTTCAACCAGAACAAAGAAAAACTAGACTCTAGACGGTAAACGGATAGACTGTGAACTTATAATCGGTCGATCCTATATACTTCGCGAACTATAGCTATTGTAGGAGCTTAGCAAGAACACAGTCATAAATAAAGATTATGGTGGAAGAGATAGTGGCGAATATATAAAAAATGGACGCCTAACTATTACGGTAAAGTTTCGCGCCTAAAGAAAAGATGGCGGATGTTAATTTCAAATTGTATGTGAGGTGAATCTTTTATGATCGCGGAGTACGATTGCAGTTGCTTTAAATTAATGCTAAATGATTCAGTAAAATGTATACTGAAACGTTTTCCAATATGATTGATGCAAAAATGCACATATTTAAGAATTTTTCTAGTTCGTTTGTCTTTGGAATAGGAGAAGTCAGCAAAAGTATTGCAGAATGCAGTTGTCCTCACAAGCACAGCGAAGTACTTATTAGCAGGTAAACTAGCGGCTTGGTTGCAATAAAAAAAAACATGGAAAATAGTATGAAAATCTTTGTATATATTCCAAATTGAGTCACATTGACCACAACATAATGAATGATACCACAAACTGACGTAAAATGGGAGTTTGTGATACTAGGTAACTTTAAAGACATGTTTGGTACCAATTCAAAGCTAGTCGACAAAGACTTTTACTTGTAACCTGTCTGCGGATGACCGCACATAAGAAGGTAATTTTGTTTTGCATGCCTAAGTGAAAACAACGTGAACCACGTACTAGAGCTCAATATTACTAGTGAAAAGGGAGCGGAGACAGCCTGGACTAAAGGCGGAAAACCGTGTGTTATAAAGGGTGTAAATAGACCCTTAACATAACCAAAAGGTCCTTGTTCTCTCCGCCTTTGCGATCATTTTTATGTTCTAGACCATGCCTTTGAACCTTCTAGTTACGGAGATATTGGGGGTCAAAGTTCTAACTTTTTCCCAATTTTTTTCATTTTAAACACAATTTTTTTTATTTATTTATTGGCCTATAATGGCCCTAAGTTCCAACTTTTTCACAAGTTTTTTTAAGTACATGCAAAATGCAAATACATACAGCAAAAATTTTTGCGTAAAGTTACTTAGTTTGATGTACAGAATACTTGGTTGACGGCTATGTGAAGGGTCTGTTTACACCCTGTATACAGGCACTTAGAAGATGTAATGTCCCGAGGTGGACGTGATATAAATGCAGACTGCTGAATTGATTGATTGGTTAAGGAGTCCAAAGATGATTTGGATCTGACAGCTTAAACGTTCTACCAGTTATTGAGATAGAAATCAGCTCACGATAATTTTGTCTTCACAAGACCATTGCTTTAAAAAACTCCTTACAACCCATGAAGAAAATTCCTTTCACATTTTTATATTACCGTACAAATTCCTTTCAACGTAAAAGCCTGAAACTATTACAGTCCGAGACACTTCAATACGTTCTATACACTTAAATGAAAGTACGTCCGATACATAAGTGTGGCTTCCTACTAACTCGATTTGCACGGTGTTTCCTGCTGACTGCAATTGGTATGGTTTCAGGTTTAGTTGGGTCGTGTCATCGCACACTTATGTAAAAGTATTATGGAGTCGTTGACTTGCATTTGCAGATAATTTTCTTTGTGTAAGTCATCATTTTCACTGAAGTTATTAAGCATTTTGCTTGTTGCTCAAATGTTTAAAGAGTACTTCAGTAAGTAAATAAATACTTATTATTGGGTTGTTGGTTTGATTAGCTTTGAAAGCTATCAATTTAATTACAGGCAGACGAAACTTTATATTCGGAGTACAGGGTGCAATTCGATTCCAAAGTATATAAGGTCCACAATACTTGTTACTAATTTCAGTCGTGAACGGACCTGCCTTTGAAGTACTACTAGAGCCGTGACGCGTTACACCTTTTACCAAAATCAAGTTTATCAAGAAACCTAACTGAATGACAGCAATAAATCTGTCAGTACCTTCGGAAAGAAATTGGGATGTTCTATTTCATTCATAACTGAACACCGAAACGTGATCGTCATGCCAAACCTAATGAGATTCCCAGAGCTCACCTTTCAAGAACGCATTCGTTCTTTTCCCCCAACGAATGTAAAAACAGCAGTGACGTAAACATCAAACGACACAGATAATAGAGTAAAACTAAAGGTACACAAGAACCTATCTGCGGTGTAATTTGAGGTCCCCAAGAGGAATTAGGACCTGTTGCAATCAGGCCGACTCCGAGCCTTACTTTCCCCTCTGGGCGTAGTTTTTTGGGCTCTTGAAAATGACCGGAATTTTTGCTGTAAAGTGGTTTTATGTGTGCCAGGCATTTTACTATTTTCCCTCTGTTATTTCAACCCTAAAGTCATTCAAAATGAAATTTCCACATAGCCCATTTTAAATTCACTACAAATGTGTAAGTTTTTATATTATTAGAGGTAGTGTCAGTTACAATAAATTTAGGGTAGGCACACAACTGTTATGACAGTTGGGTTATGGACAATTTCGCATGTTTGGACACAAATCATCCGAAATATAATGGAAAAACGCTGTCCCGTCACACCTGTAAATAAAATATATAGCTTTGCCGTCTCGTCGCCCTATGTTTAGAATATAATACTTTAGGCCAAACGTTTTTGTTGTGAATAAAAAGAGTTTATTTACTTTGTAGACTACTATTAAATGGTTTTCAGACCGACGTCTATAGGCTTTACATGCGTAAGTGACCTTCATTCCTTTCCATATAAACGATAATTTTACAGAAACTCCGAAGAATGGAAGAGTGAATTTAGACTTTATGCTTCGGGCAAATAAAACCTGACGTTTTTTTTTTAATTTCTAAATTTATACACTACCTACATATTTCTTCCTTTTTTATTGTTAGCCTGTCTGAGTGTCCCACTGCTGGGCAAAGACCTCCTCTTTCTCCTTTCAAAAATCTCTGTCCTGTGCAACATCTAGCCATTTCTTCCTTGATTTCATTTAATTTATAAAAATTTGCTATAATATCTTTTTAAATAAGCTCGTGGCTAAATAATAACAGCCGCGCGGGTCAATCTTTAGGTTAAGCTGTGCTTACCTAGGTTGGTCTGTGGATGGATGAACGCCCATTACAAACCGAGTTTCCTCCGTGCCTCGGAAACCACGTTAAGTCGTTGGTCCCGGCTGTCATCTGTAGATCTTTGACAGTCGTTAAAGGTAGTCAGTGGCCCAAAAAGTCTGACAACCAGTCTTACCAAGGGGTATCGTATTACCCAGTACTAACTGGGTTGTGGAGGGCAGATGAGCAGTCGCTCCATGTAAAATACTGGTATTCAGCTGCATCCGGTTAGACTGGAAGCCGACCCCAACATAGTTGGGAAAAGGCTAGGCAGATGATGATCTTTTTTAAATAAGGTTTTTCATGACAGTGAGTTTTCCAATGCCTTTGTTCAGCCTTGTGAAGACACAATAAGAAAAAAATAAGTTAGCCAGTAATTTCGTGTTTGCATTTAATTTCGCGTAGCTCCGTAGCAAAGTCGCAGCCAAGAGCTCCGTACCTTTACGTAGCTTAGGTACTAGGAAACTATGAACTACAGGAAATTGATCTTAAAATTGAGTTGAGAGCAATCAATGTTTCTTGATAACGTTGGCAGGTGCTTTTAACGGAAGATGTATGCGCGTTCTATGATAGTTATAACTACACATTTGTTGGTTATAAGTTCGTTATTTGACTTGAACTTTGAGTGACGATGTAAATTTCTATTAACTTGACACCGTCTTCTTCAATACATCTTGTAACTTATTAAACAGTTTTACCTACTTCATGTTTCTCTTAGAATAGTAAAACATTCAATTGTGGGAGGTGCATATTTTCGATTTTATGTATGAAAAGGGTGATAGTGTTGATATACGAGTAGCACATCAAGCTACCCGAAACTGTCAATTTTTCCCAATCAATCTTGAACCTAATGCTTTAACGATAAAGTTAAAAATGTATTAAAGAAATTTGACAGATTGTAGCAGCCTGATGTGCTGGCGTACGTTACAATTTCATTGTTTGTTTTTTTTTTCATTATTTTCCTGTTCTCATCCAAATTTATGTGGGGTCGCTGCAGTATGTCTTCTTCGTCCATACTTTTTTCTTTCACTTTTGATCCCTTTTCTTACCATAGCATCTTTGATAAAATCCATCCACCGTAACTTTAGTCCTCCCCTGCACTTATTTGAATTTATTACTTCTAATAATTATTGTGTGACCTTGTAAAATACTGGTATTCAGCTGCATCCAGTTAGACTGGAAACCGACCCCACTATAGTTGGAAAAAGGCTAGGCAGATGATGATTCTTGAGTGACCTTTTAACATTTCACGAGATACTTCTTTATATTTTGAAAACACTTGATCATAACGTATTTCAATTACTCATATCCTCATAATATTCGCATTCCACAGTGCAAATATTATGACTAGCTTTTGCCCGCGGTTGCGTTTGCGTTAATTTAGAATTTGATAACTAAACTCTTAACACACTACTAAAGTTTCTATAATAATAAAATTAACGAAAGACTCGTGGCGCCATCTATTATCATAAGAACGTTATTGATGTTTTCTTCGGGAATAGTACTATATTGTGGGAGGAAAGGTGGATGTCAGTTTCTGTTCACCAAAGTATATGCAAAATTTCAGGATGATCGGTTTTGTGGTTTAGGCGTGAAAGGTAACAAACAAACAAACAAACTTACTTTCGCATTTATAATATTAGTTAGGAAGTTAGGATAGGATTGTTAGGATGTATGCTTAGTAATATAAATTGTGTTACGTACCATGTAATATTAAAACTGTAACTTCTTTAATATTTCACATATTAAATTCCTGCTCTTTATTAATATGAAAGCAGAGATACAAGATAATGTTATCATTACCAGACAAGGAGCGAAAGCAGAAAGTGGCGATCGTTTCCAACATATATGTACGGGCCTACGATTACAATGAATAGAACCTGTATAGCAACATAATAGTACAATGGATATGTTCGTATCGTATACCTACTTACTTAATAAACTTACTTACTCGCTTGTGCTCGTGGCTAAATAATAACAGCCGCTCGGATCGATCTTTAGGTTAAGCCGTGCTTGCATAGGTTGGTCTGTGGATGGGTGACCACTCATTACATACCGAGTTTCCTCCGTGCCTCGGAAAGCACGTTAAGCCGTTGGTCCCGGGTGTCATTTGTAGATCTTTGACAGTCGTTAGGTAGTCAGTGGGCAAAAAACTCTGACAACCAGTCTTACCAAGGGGTATCGTATTACCCAGTACTATCTGGGTTGTGGAAGTCAGATAAGCAGTCGCTCCATGTAAAATACTGGTATTCAGCTGCATTCGGCCATCCGGTTAGACTGGAACCCGACCCCAACATAGTTGGAAAAAGGTAGCTAGGCAGATGATGACTTATTTAATAAAAAGGGATATTATAAAAGCGAAAGTTTGTGAGAATGATAGATTTTTGTTACTCTTTCACGCAGAAACGACTGAATAGATTTGAATGGGGCACACAGATAGTTTATGACCTGGATTAACACATACGATACTTTTTATCACGGTACTACGATCCTGTGGGATAATTACCGAACTCCACGCGGGCGAAGCCGCGGGCATTAGCTAGTATTTACATAATATCCGAAATGTTTTCATACTTTTTGCGTTTGAAATTTGCTTATCAAACACGTTGATCTAATGTCAGATTGTTGGGCCGGCCAGGAACATAACATAGAAATGAGCATTAGATAGGAGCATTTAGCACATCAGTTGTCTCTTACATCACGGTTGTATGTAAATAGGCAAGGCTCATAGCGGTCAGTATCTTTTTCAATTAGCAGTAAACCGTGAAACGTGATTGTTCAAAAACTTTTTGAATTTCAGTTATTTCACCCACGCTAATTTCGTACGAAATGCACCATTTATTTTTTTTCAAATCTGTTAGTGCAGTTAGCGATTACTTAAAAAAATATGGTTAGTTTCATAAGAATGCAGAAGATGGTTGAAGAATGGTTAGTTGCATGAGAAGACTGAAAAAAAATGCAAAAACTCAAGTGTGCTGGCATTAAGCGTCATTAGTCTTTACTGATTTTCAGACTATCTGTAACGATAACACGATTCCTTTTAGAATGGTAAAGGGAATCGTGGTACTTTGCAACTTGGTTGTAGAGATCAGAAGGTATCCATGTGAAATACTGGTCAAAGTCAAAAGCATTTATTTCAATTAGACTATCATAGGCACTTTTGAATGTCAAAAAAACAAAAAGAAGCGAAACAACAGTCACAGTCACAAGACATTATAACTTGGGAGAGTACTGTAGTTGCACATTCCAAAGCGTGGATCTCTATGGAGAAGAATGGGCAAGAAACTCCATGGACACTCTTTTAAATCAAAATATTTTTACAAAATCTTGGTTACATCATTCATGTTGATATTATACATATATGTGAGAACGATGTAGAAAGACTTGCACATTAAGAGCGTCCAGAGTAAAAGATTAAATCACCAATGAAAAAAAATAAAAGTAATTAAAATAAACCGTGGCAGCTAAGAGGTGACCAGTCCCAACTGACAGCGCCCGTTCACGAAGATGACGCATGGATCAGCGCCATTCAACTCAACCATATTGAAGGGAACTAAATGACCTGACACACCCGCCACCATCAGCGAGTCATTTGAGTGCGCATGACATTCTCTCAGCCACCAAGGCACATTCCAGTCAATGAAAGGTAACAACATTTAAGATGTAGCCTTACAGTACATAGCACTCACACATGTGATATGCAGTTATATAATACTAACATATGGAATCTATACAAAGCAAGGGTATTTTACAATCTTCTGCAGCTTCCACAATAATTACCTACCAGCTATAGTTGGTAATAGGTTGTGCAGGGATGATGATCCAACTATTAAAATTATGAGTTAAACTATTAACGGCACCATTTAATACGTCCATTATTCTCGCATACAATAAATAAAGTTTAACATTATGCGAATCTAAAGTTTTAACCATAATTGCAAAGTTAAAACAAGTTGATGTAATACCAGGCGCTTTGCCACCAACTTTACGGAAATACGGATGCTGTTAGGGTTGCTAAAAAGTTGTTGTGAGACATAATAATATGCGTCTAAATAATTAGATCTAGTTAGAATATAATGTCAGACTGCAGAATGTTCTTAGCAGTCTTCGTCTTCGTCTCCCAGGCACGATATAATATGTACCTACTTATAGACCAAGATCCCACGACTCAGGTTGGCCGCAGCAAGGAAAACCTGCTCAGATGGAGATTTATGACTCTGCCCTGGAGTGTAAATGTGGTGCTGTTCCACAAACGATGAGGCACTTAATATCGTGTCCTGTGTTTCATAATGTTTGTTCACTCAGGAACGACGCTACCGAAAGCGCCAAACTAGTAGCTCAGTTCTGGGCCGACACAATTTTATTAAGATTCCCATTGACACGCTAAGAAGAAGAAGATACTACGAATGCCAGATTTATGCCATTTTTATAAAAGCTGAAACTTTTTATGTGGCTGTACATTAATATAGGTCTGAACTGTTGAATATTATGAAAAATCTGTCGTGGTGGCTTTGGCGGATATCAAGTAGCAAAGGTGTGCCAAATGGCTGCAAAATTACGTCATACTATAAAGCGTGATTTTTTTATATGACATGATAAAGGCTAGTATGATGATTCACCTCCTCCACTGCCAGACACTTTGTGTGGTGGAAACCCACTACCAGACACTTTTAAAGTATGATAAATTGTAATTGAACTTACGTTATTCACGTCACAGCATTTCCCAGTTTAGTTGGCATGAAACTTCGCCACCTCCACGGAGTTGTCTCAAGTGTGAAGAGGTCGCTTTGGCTGTATGAGTTGAGGCACAGAAGGCAGGATGGAATGTGGAATTTAGTTTGTGGCGCTCTTAACATATGAAGAAGGAACAAACACCAAAGAGACCTTCCCTGGCAATTTCAGAAGACCAGCATTTTTTGGCGACGTGATTTTTCTTAATAACCTGCAGCATCTTTCTTAACGTCTGTTATTATTTAGTTGATTCCGGCGATACTTTGACAAGTAGGTCTCTTGCTTACTGGATTATTACGACCCAAATAAGAAAAACCAAAAAAAAATAACCGTTGAAAAGATTTTCCTGAAAACGAAATGCTAGAAACTTCGACTTAAAAACTAGCATCCCTAACCCCAGTTGAGTTGCCCGCTTAAACAGACAACTTGTACTGCGAAGAAACTGTGAAGCTTTCAATCGTATCGATTTAACTTGTGTGACGTTGTTGACTCATGGTGACTTGAACAAGTTGGCAATTTATTATTTTTAAAAGGAGGTTACTCATCTGCCCCTAATCGACTGATTAAGAGGATGATAGAACTTGGGGTAAACTGGAACAAAAGCAATTTGTCCAGCTGAAACTTTATGACCATTATGTTTTGTGCTCTTATATCGGGCTGTGGTTAGTGTCTGTTCCGTTCTTTGCCAGCAGTTGTGATATTAGGCTTTAGCTCGCAATACTCGTTACCTCCCACTGAAAAGTAAAAAAAAACATGAGAATCCTAATAGTGGCTTTTTTTTCTTAACACCTCCAGTGGTTCGATGGGTTCACTCAAGTCGCACTTGCGATGCCGGGAGCCCACCTGTAGGGTCCACTACTCCACTTGCAATATGTATGGTGGGATGGCACATGTGCTCTATGAAACGGTAGTGGACACCAATGTGTTAATGAAGGTTATAAAGATATTAAGAAGTATGACACACTGCCATTGCTACGCTTGATAAGTTGATAGACAGACCGGTGACCTCATCTTAGCCTAGTGGACACTAGGTAAGAAAAATACTTGTTTCTGCTTATCCCCATTAAAAAAAAGCTCAATACACAGAATTCAAAAGTGTCAAGTATCAAGTGTTCCGGAAACAAAAAGAGAGGCAATTTTGTAACAACGAATTCAGATTTCAACAAAATACCGATACATATTTTAATATTAAAACGGAATGATCTGATAGGATGAAAATAAGCTGTTAAATAATTTAAAATTTTCCCAACATGTTAATCACAATTACTTCATTAAAACAAACTCTCTCTGCGTTAATTAATTGACCTACTTCCCCTTATAACACTTGACGGTAACAAACTACAAAAAATATATAAATTCCACGGGTTAGCGAGGATATCTTAATGATGTCGACTACGCGAACCTGCAGGAAATCACTGTGGGTACATGAACAAGTTTTATTTAATTAAAACTTTACTCATTTTCATATTTTATATTAAGTAGGTAATACAAGGCGAGAGCAGTGGAGGTTGAATGGCAATGGCCTCGACTAACGACTTGTAGAACATGGGTTCAGGTTCACCCAAGGAAGCTCTTTTTTTAGATTCGCCCTGTCCGTCTGTCTGTTTCTCAGTAAAGTAAGTGGAGGAAAATTCTGAAAAAATGTAGGATTATAGAACGTAAAAAGAACTCTCAAGTAAAATTGGTTTGAATAAGCTTTAATATTTAGTTTTTGAGATATGGGACTTTTTCGTCAAACTGCAGCAGGAACTTTGTTTTTCATTTACATACTATGAAAAACAAATTTAGTTTTGCTGTTTAGTGTAAATTTACATATAAATGGGCGTTAAGAATATTGTTATTATGTTGTTTGGTGCTAAACGTGTCATAAAAATTTATTGTCACCAGAACCAGCTCAATCGGTTGGGGGGAACTGGTTTGAAATTCAGTTGCAAGATTTGATCAATACATACTAACAAACAAACTAACAAGGCAAATTAAATAAAAGCCTATAATAAAAACAATCGCCTAACGGAATAAAATACAAGTGCTTTTCCGCAAAAAGCCAGACTCGGGCTTACCTCGTATCTGCAGTGAAAATAGAATTGTAACTACTATTGACAACTGCGGGTACAGCGCTGAATTTCACAGCGACTTTTAAGGTTCAAACTGATACGGGCCAACTGTGGACAGGCTGCGGACCCTGACATACGGTGTAAACGGACCGTTCACGAAGCTGCCTACCAAGTATTCTGTACATCAAACTAATTAAGTCACTCTGCGCAAAAATGACATGAAATGACTGGGAAACGACTTTATCATATTTTCCATACATCAGAACATTGTGCTGATGGATGCATTGAATAGAACACGGTTCATGGTGGTATTTAAAGTAAAATGATAACATTTAAAACTTGTAAGTATTTAAAAATAACATGTGAAAAAGTTGCAACTTTGACCTTCAATATCTCCGTAACTAGAAAGTTCCCAGGTATAGTTTTTAACAAATAAATGATCGCAATGACTGAAAGAACAAGTGCCTTTCGGCTTCGTTAAGGATCTTTACACTTTAGAAAGTATTTGTACGGAGCAAGACCTATTTGACTGAATTTTAAGGGAACTAAACTATTTAGCTTGGTTTACTATTTTATCACCTATCTCACTCAAGCTTCAAATTGATGACATTTATACACAAAATACGGAATAATTTTTCATAAAAATTTACAAAATTCATCCTACATTTTTCATTACATAGGTCACCCACACGGCTAACAATACAAAATTCAAACGAAGATGAATTGTTCCAAAAACAAGGGGTGTCAACATACCGTTAAAATAAAAGAGAACGTCCCTGTGAAATTGATAAACAAATTGGCAGCTTAATGAGTTTTATTTGTGTTAGCACTGAGGTCCAAATTCCGGTAACCCAGTTCGGACTGGTAGTGTTGTGCGTGGATGGCGGATATATCCGAAATAGAATTTTCGTATATCGCAACAAACTCACTTTTGCTTAAAAATGGACCACGCACGAGGCCGGTCGCCGACACGATGATCCGACCAAGTAAAAGAGGCTATGTCCTCAAGGAAATTTCAGCAGGTGGTGATGGCAACTTTGGACCGGAGCCGATGGAGGCAGATTCTCCGTTTAAAGGGGTCCAGTGACCACGATCAGTAATGAGGGACTGATTCTTCAATCAGTCCCTCATTACTGATCGTGGTCACTGTGATCTTGACATTTTACAAAACTTAGTTTCGTTTGGCAGCTTCTTCTTAATCTTCATTAAGCAGAAGCTGCCAAACGAAACTAAGTTTTGTAAAATGTCAAGATCTTAATAAAAAGACCTAATCAACACATATTTAACTTTCTTAAAATTATCAGATTCGAATATAAGGAACATTGAAAATATAAACGGTGGAAACCATAAAGCCATAAGGCGAAAATTCAATTCAATTCTGATTTAGTACGGTACGGATATTTTCGAATATTGAATTCTTTCGGTTATTCGATTTTTTCGGGTACAGATAACAAATTGACATCCTTAATTGAAAGCGTACCTTTAACAGGCGAGTCTGCAAACGTATTTCAACAAGAACCGTGTGTTGTGTGGTTTGTGTTACAGTATTTACGGCATTGTGGTTTTGTTACACGTGATTAAGGGTGAGTGTGTGCATTGTTAGGGGTGAAGTACGTTTGATATTGTATTCTGCCATAAATGGATAATGTCTAAGTGTGGATAGATTTACGTAAATAAGATTTTATTCATTGTTATTAGTAGAGTTGTTCTTATTTTAAATATCCTAACGATAAGCTCTGGTAGACCATGATTGTTTGAAGACGAGGTGAGAAGTCATTCGAAACCTTTTTTTCTCATTCTCAATTTCAGGGGAAGTACCTAACCCTACTACATTCCGCCTATCCAAAGAAATAATTTAGTTAGATTCTCGAAATAATCTCTGAAACTTACCTTATCTAAGTTTTAATTTAACCAAACATTATTAGGCACGATAAAATTAACACACATCCCAACGACCTTGACTTCATACCTATATCCACAATCACCTTTATCCAACGCAAAAGCAACTTACCCTTCACGTCATCCCAAAACAACAAACATCAAGAATTACTGAGGCCATCATCAGCCAAAACTGACACTCATAAGGCTGCCTTCACCCCGGGTATGTACCGTGCTACTCTCCCCGGTCGGGGTGTCGAGGGGGAGAGGGGGGCGTTTGCCCGGCTCCAGGGCCGTAGCTTACATAACGCCGAGAAAAGCGGATGTACAACCCCTGGCTGGAATGCTGTCTCGCTCGCACTTTATTGAGCCGCGTTCTGAGTTGCGAGAGTTTTCGTGCGATTATTTTGATGAGGGAATTTTGGTTGCGATTGTTGTATTATTTTTATAGTAGAATTAAGGGGTGCACAACAATGCCTATTTCACCTCAAAAATAACTTTAAATAAGTTATTTTTGAGATGAAATAGGCATTGTTAATTCTAGAACATCTCATTTTTGCGCTGAGGTAGTATTTTACCTACATACATCACTACTATACATTATTTTTTCGATAATTTTAGGTCTAAAAACAAAAACCACTCTTATCAGTAAACGGGTTGATATGTACATACAAATACCCACTTGGTTACTGACAAAAATGGCATGGCATCATAATTATTGCACCTTACATATGAGTAGGTAGTGAATTATAAAAGTACCGGTGTTTAACTTGAATTTTACTTAATCATGTACCAACTTAATTAAGGTTAGTACTTACTTAATTATGTAACCCAGAATTCCCAGAGTATCAAATAATAATATGTAAATATTTTCAGTAGTTGAGTGCAAAATAATCACAAATTTATTGTCCTGTGCCTAATTAGGTACTTGTTGTTTGTGTAATTTTATCGTCATAATAATAGATATTGTCTTAGTATTAATAAAATTAGAAGTGTATATTACACTGGCATCCCAAAGTTCAATACAAAACTTGTGATAAATAAATACAGATTCACTTTTTAAAAGCAACTTGCCGGATCACCTTCTATGGCACTATGAATGACACAACATACTTTCACTTTCGTCGTACGCGCAGCTATATTCGAATACCGATAAGCAGGTTGATATTCTGTCTTGACTGCATTTAAAAGTATGTCGTGGGTATTTTAAAAAGTAATTATTATATATATTTCATTTATGTACCTATTAAAAAAATAGAACACAAAAAAAGGAACAATTTTTATATTTTTTAATCATTCATTTTAATAAACCATTTCATATCAAACAGAAATCGCAACGCAAAATAAGCGTTCATTAATAATAGCCAGGAAAATTGCTTGCGTAGTAAACGCGACCTTACTACGACCCGCACATGTGCCGATTGTGCTGACATTTACGTAGTGCGCTCCGTACCGCCGCGAAGACGCGCGTCCGTCTCGCGCATTAAATAAATAGCGTTCGAATTTCAAAAAAATATCCGAATTGTGTATTCTTATCCGAAATAGAGAGGTGCCTATGTTTTTATTTATTGAGTGCTCAGTTTTTATTTTACGTATTTTTAAATTGGTTCTGTTATTGCGTATTTTGGATGTGATTTCGCTAGGGGAGGTTTTCCCTGGGAGAGCATTGCTATAGCAACGAATTTACGTCAAGTTCACGGGCGGCTGGTGCATTTTCGCTCGATAATGAGTAGTTTTGGGGATTGCTGAGTTTCATTTAAGACCATCTTCGAACAAAGGTGAGGTTTTATTTTTATATACGATTTTTAATTGGAGAAAGCATTTGTTTTCGATTAATAATCGATTTGTGATTGTGACTGATTCGATTAGATTGTTTATACTGTTATTGTTATTACTAAAACTGGTTAAAAAAAGGTGGAGGGAGAATATGTTTTAATTAGAAAAAAAAGTATCAAAACATTTATAATAAATTATTGGCTACGTCATAACAGAAAAGGAATTTCTTTCTCAAGTAGCATGATTTTATTTATGCTCATGTTTATAAATAGGTACAAAACTTTCATTTTCCTTATAAAAACAAGCTTTAAATGTTACCACGTTTTATCCTCATCTCAAGACGTGAGCTAACTTAATCGGAATGACGCACAAATCAAGTTAGATATAAGTATAAAAGTTCCACTCTTAATAGAAATTCAATAATAATACACAATAATACTATAGAAACTATAGACAGGTCAGTTTCCCATACACCATTAGCAATGTCGTAATAACTTAATGCGAACTTACGTCCAGTCCTACTTAAGTTATCAATCAATTCTCGCCTTTATTGTGGTTAAAATAGAGTAGATATTAAGTAGCCAAAAAACCGGTTTTAGAAACGCAGCGATTTTTCTTGGCGAGGTCTCGTTGCGTAATGAATGAATGTTGACATTGTATGGTGCTTGTGTGATGGGAGTGGGGCACTATTGGTACTCGCAGTTTATTCGGTTCATCGAGTAGGCTGCACGGTAAATGGACCGAAGAAGGTACCTACTACGGTACTGCGTTTTCAAGTTAGGGTTAAGTTAAGATGTAGTATTTTTTTTTGGGTATGATAATAATATGATTGAAAAACACTTATTGAAGACAAGTACTAATATGTTATTAAATTATATTGTTTATTTAGTTTAGTTTAATATGTTTTATAATATTTTACGTCTTCTGAGTTTCATACATTTGCAAAAAAAATCAAGAGTCGGCTTTTTAGAATACATAGATTCGAAATTATATGTATTTAAAAAAGGCACTGGCATAACAATGAGAACCCATAGTTTAACGAATAAAGCCGGTAGTTCCGAGTGACCCAATACACGTGCCACGTTGTAGACCTGAATTCAAATGAGCTTACGGAAACCCGTCAAAACGCATGTCGATCAAAACTGTATATTTTTAAATAATTTTTGCGCCAGCTTGAAAATACGCAAATTGAAAGTATGGTTTGACAATGCGTGGTCGTTAGAATAACTATTTAAAATATAATAAACTAACTGTTGCCGACGACCTTCGTCCGTGTGAAATTATTAAAAATATTTGATGACCTTCCTCGATAAATGGGCTATCCAACACTAAAATAATTTTTCAATTCGAACCAATAATTCCCGAAATCAGCGCGTTCAACCAAACAAACTCTTCAGCTCTATAATATTAGTGTAGATTACATTGTTATTTAGTTCTGTAAGTTGAAGTTTGTTTTTTTAGAAACATCGAAACAAACTCAGAGGACACAGTTTTTTATAGTCCAGACCTAATGTTGGTCAAGGCATATAAGAACCATGCAAATTTGTGTTTTAAATGATTATTCTTTTAAGGAAAGAATCGCACAGATTTCTGTGTCCAGTCAGTGGAGACATTTGTCAGTACTCGTGTACCTTTATCTCATTTCATCATGATCACCATATGCTAAGCCTTTTCCCAACTACGTTGGAGTCAGCTTCTCGTCTATCGGGATCCAGCTGAATACCAATATTTTACACGGAGCTACTGCCTCCAGCTGCTCCATAACCCAGTTAATACTGGGTTGTACGATACCCCTTGGTGAGACTGGTTGTCAGACTTTCGCGCTGACTACCTTTACTGCTTTACAGTTTGGCAGAAGTAACATTTTTTGTAATGCTTAGGAGGTCACCACGAATAAACGCTGTTTCTTTTTTTTTTTTAACTCATGTGTAGATATGAAACATGTGTGCTCTTATAATACTGGCCTAATATCTCATCACGTGCCTCATTTCCTGATTAATTGAATTAGTGAGGGCACGAAGAAATTCTTAATCAAGGATGATTCACGACATGATGGGTCTTTTGGTACGTAATTCGTTTAACCGCTCTGCAGTGTGGGTTCCGTGCCTCGTGTGATGATAATCAGCTTGACTTATTATGAGAATATGGTGAGGGCGAGGGATTTTTAAATCCATGACTTTAAATAGTAGTTTCAAAAAATAAGTAGGTTAGGTAAAATACATTTTTATTGCTGTAGCTTTACTCTTACAAAACCATAGAGATGTTTTCTAAGTATTTCAACCAGATATCGCTTGTTAGCGGCGATATATGTCAGTATATCTCTCGAAAAATAAGAAATACAGGACAGCGTTTTTTTACATATCGCAATTCTTTTTATGCACAGATTTTTTTTATCAAAAGCTGAAAGGTTTATTTTACGTATTACATTACTTAAATTAATACATATTTTCGTTAATTTTATATTCAACTACAAACAACATCGAACAATCTAAATTTTACATAGTCACATATGTCATGCTTGTCGCAAACGAGCGATATTATAAAATACGTAGGTACACACGGCTAGACATGAAGCTATACTCGTATATTTCCAGTATAACATGGCCTCGCTTTTTATAGATTTCCCTTACAATGAGCGATCCGCATAAACTGGTTTTGTAAAGATTGATTGGTCGCTGTGCGTACAGGTTGATTTAGTTTGTAATGTTTGCATGATGGCCCAAGACTACGTCACGATTGATTGTACTTTTCAGTAAATTTAGAGACTCATTTAGTGAATGAAAATAAAATAAATTACTAACTAACTTAACTATTTAGTAACTCGTGTGATTAATCAATTTAGTTTTAAATTAATTTACATATTGAATTATTTGCTCGGGTAATTCAATCACACACCGTGGCAACACATCGACAGCATCGCAACTGATGACGTTTTCTTGGGCCAATCACGTGACCCAGCTGTCACGGGAAGAGAATACCAGGCGGAGTATATTATTATACCATGGATATGTTAATTTAAATTTATATTATATTTATTATAGATATATTATATATTTATTATATATTATATTTATACCATGGATATACCTAGATAACGCAAGAGCACCTGCTTCGCGTGCCCGGCTTAATGTCACAGCAAGCTAATTTGTTATAAACAACAACGTTACAACTTTAAAACTCAAGAACTTAATTCTAGACATCTAAAGAACAAAAACGTAGTCTATTTTGAATAGTACCTTGTTTGTATAGTAACTAAATAGGGCTTATGACGTCACAATAGGTTTCAAAAAATGGCACGCTTGCTTTTCATACGGTTCGTGATTCTTGCGTTATCTAGGTACATCTATATCTGTGGATTGTACATACGGCGGTACATCAAGCTGTACATTTCCACTATAACATGGCCTCGCTTTGTATAAATTTCCCGTACAACGAGAGATCCGTATAAACTGGTTTTGTATAGCTTGATTGGCCGTCGTGCGTACTTACAATATTGTTCGATTTTAACTTAATTAGTTAGAGGAAGAAGAATCTCTTAAATAGCTATGAGTCAAAGTGTAAAGTAGTTTGTAATTGTGTCCTCGTTGTAGGTACTAATCTTTTCTGACTTATGTTAATTACGAAGGATAGGGAGTCGCAGTAATGCGAATGATTGATAAAACGGGACATAAGGAAAACATATTAGATAAGAATTTATTCTTTATGGTGGTAAGTATGTAAGAAAATTGCTAGTCCCTTTTCCTCATAGGAACGAGGACCCTTCACGAAACCGTTCCACCAAGCATTCTGTACATCAAACTAAGTAACTCTACGCAAAAATTATTGCTGGGAAACGACTTTTTTTTTAGGCTGCAAAATTACGTTCTACGGTAAAACTCAAAGTAATGCACTCAAAACATTGTGGTGATGGATGCATTGAATAGTAAACCTCAAAAACTAGTATTTTTTTTAAACTTGTGAAAAATTTGAAACTTTGACCTCTAATATCTCCGTAACTAGAAGGTACCCAAGATGGTCCAGAACAAAAAAAAAATATCGCAATGACGGGGAGAACAAGTGCCTTTCAGCTTCGTTAAGAATTTTTTAAACCCCTTAATACATAAATTCACACCCTCAACCGATGGAGGTATGGGCAGAAACGGCACCCGCTATGTTCCTTGCATACTCCGTTTGATTCATCACACATGCGTCAGACTCAAATGAATTGATTTTAACTTTAAGCTTTTTCATCTTAACTACGATTAAAAAACCACAACGGACAACTGCTTTGGTACATCCGGGTTCTTATCGATAGAGTCCATGAATATATTATAAAGGTATTCAGTTGTAGATATAGAATATATGCGTAGGTATATTTACAACGTTAGCTGTAGATACAGGTATTATAGTTAATTATTATCTTGGCCATGACACGCTCATAGTAACATAAAGTCACGAGCTAACTATAAAGGCAATTATTATAAGTACTAACTTACAGTAATAATTGTGTTTAAAGTTACTTGACGTTTGACAAGTTTCAACTATCTTTAGCTCGGGAATTGGTACGTTCATTGAATGGGAAACCATTCTTATAGAATACATTTTATAAATTATGGGAAAACAAGTACGGAAGCTAATTCATGAAACGTTACATTATTTATGCAGAATGTATTATATGGACAATCCATATAATACATTTTAGAATTTTAAGTAAGCCATCCAATCGGCCACTAGTTGAACTACGGAGTTTCTTTTTTTATTTCGTGTGGTTAGTGGCTAACCTGGTGTCTGGATCGATCTTTAGGTTAAGCCGTGCTTGCTTAGGTTGGTCTGTGGATGGGTGACCATCCATTACATACCGAGTTTCAGCCGTTGGTCCCGGGTGTCATGTTAGGTAGTCAGTGGCCCAAAAAGTCTGACAACCAGTCTTACCAAGGGGTATCGTATTACCCAGTACTAACTGGGTTGTGGAGGTCAGATAGGCAGTCGCTCCATGTAAAATACTAGTATTCAGCTTCATCCAGTTAGACTGGAAGCCGACCCCAATGTAGTTGGGAAAAGGCTAGGCAGATGATGATAGTGCCTAACCTGGTGTCATAGTTTTTATGCCGCATAAGGGCTTCTGACTTGGCTTTACATGTCGTCGAAGAGAAATATCCCTCAGGCATGCTGATTCCTCACGATGTTTTCCTTCACCGAAACAAGTGGGGTAAAACGGGGTTTTAATAGAGAGACAAAACTTTGAAACGTTCTTTTAACGTTAAATTAATACGTCATGTTAGTAACAAGTTCTCAATTTTATTTACAATCTCTCTAGACTTAGTTGGCAAGAAACCATTAATTCAACGTTAAAATCCCTTCATAAGTTTGCGTTTCTATTTATCATATTTTACTGTATCCTGTATAATTCAAATAGGCTTGTTACACACAGCCACATTGTATCTTTCGTGTCTCAATTTTACTTTTATTCCATGTTTGTGCCAGATTGCCACAACTAGGACTTTGGCACTGATTGTCACACCGTTAACCTCTTTACTATAAGGACAAATAGGTTAATATTATGTAAGTACGTATGCTATATTTCCTTGACCTAAAATCTCCATACAAAATGACATTAGGTACATTATTACATACCATTGTTTATTGAGGATTTATTATTATAAGCTGATGTGTACGTATCTTTATTGTATTATGCATTTAGTAATAATTAATTCATAATGCAGGTATGTTATGTTGTTGTTATCGTGGCTAAATAATAACAGCCGCTCGGATCGATCTTTAGGTTAAGCCGTGCTTGCCTAGGTTGGTCTGTGGATGGGTGACCAACCATTACAATACCGAGTTTCCTCCGTGCCTCGGAAAGCACGTTAAGCCGTTGGTCCCGGCTGTCATTTGTAGATCTTTGACAGTCGTTACAGGTAGTCAGTGGCCCAAAAGTCTGACAACCAGTCTTACCAAGGGGTATCGTACTGGGTTGTGGCGGTCAGATAGGCAGTCGCTCCATGTAAAATACTGGTATTCAGCTGCATCCGGTTTGACTGGAAGCCGACCCCAACATAGTTGGGAAAAGCCTAGGCAGATGATGATCGAATCATAAGGACTTAATATTACGAGCCTGTGTATTGATAAAATTCTAGTTCTGTAAAAAAACTCTGTACTCTGTGATTACCTATGTGTGTATACTGTATGATTACCTGTGTGACTACGTGTGTGTGTAGGTACTATGTGATTACCTGTGTGTGTGATTTTTGACACGAAGTATTCAAGTCAGGTTCAGAACCTTGCCCGTTTTAGCTACAGTAAAACGTTATAGGCGACTTTCCTTAAATTTTTGAGGACTGACTAATCGCTTTACAGATTTTGGTAGAAGACGCTAGCAAACTCACGTTTTATGATATTTCTCGTTTCAGTTTCGTATATGGAATAAAAGTTTCTTGTATACCAGCTCTGGCTAGACGACTAGAAAACACATAAATCAATAAAAACCTTTTCTCATTCATAGTAGTTTTCATCATCTTAACATTAAACCCCAGTACAGCCGGAAGCCCATCCGAGGGTGACATAACGAATCCAGACTGATTTTGGTCTGAGAAGCGTATTCGACAGATTTTCAAAATAGCATTGATATCAAAACAATTATACGTGTGCCACCATATTTGTTCCAAATGATTATTCATCAAACAAATCATTCAATGTATGCGGTTATTCCTCTTGATTATTAATGTGCTTCTATGTAATGACAGCTCGACACAGATGACGCATGTCATAAACACGTCACCGATCATCGCTAACGAGCTTCAATCTCATTAAAACTAATAAATTAACGTGTAGTGACACGCTTTGTGGTTGATGCGATACTATTTTGGTAGTAGCGTGAACATTTCTAGCGTGAAAACTCTTGATGTGACAAGAAAATAAGTAGCACTGTACACCATCAGGTCAGGTTGTACTCAGTTCACTGACGGTCGACCACTTTTCACCCTTAGCCGTAAGGAATAAGTTTGAAAAGTGTTCGAACGCGAGTGAACTCGGTAGCACATAGGTAGAACTAGGTGTGAGTGTCTGGTCAGATGTTTGGACGTTGCCGAAACAAAAGAGGTACATACTTAAGGCGTGGTTTAAGAAACGGCGTAAGGTGAAGGCGCGGCGCAGGCACGATGCCGCTTCAAAAAGTTTTCATACAAAATGTACGTAGGCGACATGTCGTGAATTACATTTAAACGGCGCGGCGCAGGCACGCCTGTCTTTCGTTTCATTATAAATTCCACGCTTGCGCTGCACCTGCGCCGCGCCTTTACCTTACTCCATTTCTGTATAATTCGCGCCTAAGGATCGTAGCAGGTGGCACTCGTTAGATTCTACCTAAACCAATAGTAAAAAGGTGTGATTTCATATACAGGGTGGCGATTTAGTTACCTGTTTCCTTCAAGGAGCTGAGTCTACCCGTAATATTGGGCAAGCCCAAAGAAACATATATCCGACTAGCTTATGCCCGCGGCTTCGCCCGCTAGGAGTTCGATAATTGTCCCAGGGGTCTTACTACCGGGATAAAAAGTATCCTATGTGTTAATCTAGGTTATAAACTATCAATGTGCCAATTTTTATTCAAATCCGGTCAGTAGTTCTCTCGTGAAAGAGTAACAAACATCCATCCATCCGCTCGCCCAAACTTTTACATTTATAATATTAGTAGAATAGGATTAGTATCTCCTGCGCTCTTGCTGATTTATTTACTGCATCAGTGAGCGGGGTTCGCGTGCCTGAGTTTTGGGCTAAACATATTTAAAATTTTTGCCATCGAAACGCTAAGAAGAAGAAGATAAAAATGAAATTAGAATCTTCTGTCTAGTTTAGTGTAGGTGCAATCTATCCCTATCTCATCATCCTTTTGGACTATACATATAGACATTACTATTTATGAGAAGGCCCATAAATGGGTCCCTAGTGTTTGGAGGCGAGTCCAACACCATGTATCGCAGTCAGTTCCACTTGGGTTTCACTCTATCGCTTCCGTGATAAGATGGATAACGAAATACATCCAATAACACGCCAATCTGATAGAAAATCTAAATCGTTTTCCACAGCGCTTACGAAAAGAGGGGTGGTTTGTCATTAGGTCCCTTACAAACTATAAAGAAAGTTATTATAACTAGAAGACGGGATATTTACCATGTTTATTGTTTTCTTTGAGTTCCCGATATTTCGGCGCTGTTGCAAGCACCATGATCACGGATAAACTGAAGTTATTGCGGGTGGGTGTTTATGAGCAGACAAATCGGTCTACCCTCTTTCTTGTTCGTTTTTTGCACTCAGTACCGCTACCACTGTCACTCACAACTCGATTCTGTTCCCGACACACGAAACTCACTGTGTCTGCTCGCGAACTTTTTTCGGCACTATTCCGCTTTTTACACAGCTGGACCACTGGTTTCCAGGCTTTCGACAGTTGAAACCCATCCTCCCGATTGAAGTTCTCCCGATTGACTTGCCGCAACGCTTTCCACTGGAAAAGCCCGGTGTTTACCCGGTAGATAAGGTTGCCAACATTCTTCGGAAATACGCCGTAAAGACTATCTTCACTCCTTTCAAAAAAGTGTCTCAGATGCTGCGTTCGCCGAAGGATAATTTTCCACTGGAAAAGCCCGGTGTTTACAAAGTGGACTGCAGTTGCGGCAAGTCTTATATCGGTCAGACGAAACGTACGGTGGCTTGTCGAATATCGGAACATATCAGGGCGGTGAAGAACAACGACACCCAAAAATCAGCCATAGCTCAGCATCTCCTGGAATCAGGATCGAACCACTGGATTGAGTTACACAATCCTCAGGTCATCTCGACAGAACGCCACTATATCCCTAGACTCGTTAGAGAAGCTATTGAAATCACCAAATATAAGAACTTCAATCGGGAGGATGGGTTTCAACTGTCGAAAGCCTGGAAACCAGTGGTCCAGCTGTGTAAAAAGCGGAATAGTACCGAAAAAAGTTCGCGAGCAGACACAGTGAGTTTCGTGTGTCGGGAACAGAATCGAGTTGTGAGTGACAGTGGTAGCGGTACTGAGTGCAAAAAACGAACAAGAAAGAGGGTAGACCGATTTGTCTGCTCATAAACACCCACCCGCAATTACTTCAGTTTATCCGTGATCATGGTGCTTGCAACAGCGCCGAAATATCGGGAACTCAAAGAAAACAATAAACATGGTAAATATCCCGTCTTCTAGTTATAATAATTTCAGTGACCATGAAAGTTTAAAATCTTATAAAGAAAGTTATTTCTTGATGGTTGCATTGATATTGGATTTCAAGTTAAATAGAAATCAAATAAAAATGCAAAGCCTGCTAACTTTTGACCTCAACTTCGTCAAGGGGAGGACGAAAGTTATCCTATAGGAATGAACTGCTCGATTATTATTAAGTATTTTCCCTACCTGCCTGCCAAATTTTATCTAAATTCGGTCAGCCTTCAAGGGGACAATTAAATTTCACATTCATAATATAAATGTAACATGTTACTTATGTAGTAAAGGACACTTGGTAAACATATTGGAAAATTAATAATCAATGAATAAATATGCTGCAGAAGCACTTAAACACAACAATATTTCAACAAAGATGTCTCACCACAGGAATCAGAATCAAAATTCCTACGTCTTATAGGCGGCCATATTGAATTTACGCAACGATTTGTCCAAATCGATTCCTCCATTTAATTTAGATGCCATTACTTGTCCTTCCGCCTTATTTCTACCCGGAGTTTCGTGACGTTTCATTTATATTCTAAAAATGGATCTTATTTAAATCATGGTAAATGTTTTTATTTAATCTCTTGTATGTGCAAAATACAGATTACCATCAAATTGATTGAAATTTTTAATCGAAGTTTGGTATTTGCTTTAAAAAGTTACAGATAATCTCGCCTGTTCCCCTGAAAGATTAGATATAGGTGTAAATACCTACCTATAGTACATCCACACAACACCAGTATGTAAATCCCCAGTAATAGGGGACGAGACTACAGCCATCAACCGAGCACAAATCCGGAATTCGGGCTACTACCCAATTAAAACCGTCATTCAGCTTGAAATATTTTCATCAACAAATAGAATATTAGCCTATTTTTAAATCTCAATGTAATTTCTTAAAGACTACGATACAACAATTTATTTCCCACTCATCCATATTTTAAAGTCTGTGTTCTAAATCTGCCAGTTCCAGCGACATGGGATCCATTTAGATTCCGATAACTTATATTTTTAAGTTATATCAAGCTGTCTTTTCAAGGCGTTGAAACTGAGTATAAACAAACTGCACTCACTAGACATTCTTAAAACTACCAAAATGCTTTACACAAGGATAAGATAGAATAAGATGTTTAAATCATACCTAAATTCGTGCTCATCATTATCTTGAAGCCACTAAATCTTGCAATACAGTGGGACCCCTCAAATGTGCGGTTGTAATTTATAGGTTCGAGCCTTGATTGACCACAGAGACCAATATTCAACAATGGGTTGAAATTATCACTACATAGTATAAAACAAAGTCGCTTCCCGCTGTGTCTGTCCCTATGTATGCTTAGATCTTTAAAACTATGCAACGGATTTTGATGCGGTTTGATGTCAGTAATAGATATACTGTTTCAGAGGAAGGTTTATATATATATTGCACCCGTGCGAAGCCGGGGCGGGTCACTAGTTTTTTATACATTCTCCAACATTTAATTAATTACAAAATACAGAAAAAAAGAAAAGAACTTGATTCTGCACAACTACAACACGCCCAGATATGTACGTTAGAGAAAATACGTTAATTTGTCGTCATCGCTTCGAATAGAATGTTATAAGAAAAACAAATGGTCGGTTTATCACCATAAAAACTATCTACTATAACCAGTTTTCATAATTCTTGTGTAGGCATAGAAAAAGGTATGTAGATACCTACTTAACATGACGCATGTTTTGTTATTTATTCTCCTTTAATGCCGTATTTGTTACACCAAACATAACTTTAAATATCTCCACGAAACATCCATTTCTGGACTTGGTCCTTTAGATTACTTCCATAGGACCAAAGGACCACGTTTTACACACCATAATATCTTTTGTAGGCGTTTTCAATTAGCAGTACAAAAGCTATTAACAAATGAAAATCTCACGTTTTGTGATTCGAACACAACAGTTCTGACGATAACAATAACACAATAAAGTCACTAGACCATTTGTAAAAGCGAAAAATCTATTGTTAATATTGCTCGGCATTTTTATCGTACGCTCAGGCCCTAAGAATGGTAGAATTACGTAGCCCAGTGTACGAGCTTGTAAGGATCTATTTTATTTGATAAGCTCGCGGTTGACCACTATCTCATCGATGATAGCACACGCTTGCCTTACTTGCGTAACGTATTCATTCGAAGCAGCGATGCAGACCTTCTAGAGAAGCACTTTCGAAGACTCTTAGTGTAACCCCGGATTCTAGCTTGCACTCATTCTGGTACTTACCAGTGCAATAAACGTGGCCACCCACTGGGCCCAAACTGTTTAATGTAGATGTAACATCGATACCTACGACAAGAAGAAGACTAAGCAGTGAGCCTTTTCTATACTCTATGTAGACCCCAAGGCCCATTCTGTGATGTTATCAAACTTGAAACAAAGACCAGACAAAGTCTACTAAGCCGTAACACGCAAAACAAAAGCAATCTCCACACACACAATGTTAAATAAACAAAACTTAATTTTACTCGACACGGAAACTAGGCGTTGTGAGTTAAACTCAATTCGCGAGTAATTCGAGCAACGCGTGCAAGCGCCCAGTGTAATTGTTACCAATCTTAATAACGCTTGAACAGAGCAGGTGTGAAAAATTAACCGCTTGGCCTTTTTATTGGTGCAACGGGCCAGGGCATCTGCCGGAATTGTGCGGGCTGGGTGCATGCATTGCTTTGTGTTAGAGATGATTCATTGGGTGTCTGTTCATGTCTTTATTGCAGTTATGCAGTATTAGAGGCTTAGAATGTGACAATAATCTAAGCCGAATTTCATCAATGAAATTGAACGCTATTAGCACACCTAAACGGTGTCCGGGAGCTGTCCGTGTCATTATGACACCGCGGTATGAATGTGGTAATCGCGTTCAGTTTCACTGGTAAAATCCGCTCTGAGACGCACATAGTTTTATGAAGAAAGTGAAGTAAAGAAATCTGCTATGGTGCTTAGCCTAACAATGGGACAGTTAACTCCATTTACATTGGTCAAAGACAGTGGCGAGTAGACAGTATCGAGCACCTAGACAGTGACTGTTTACACTACAAGCCAAATTGACTAGCTACTGTCCTATCGGTTTCCACCACTGTCCTTACTCACTGCACTTATCTACTTCGCTAAACGCTTGACCAATGTAAATCATACTTGTAAAGTGGTTCGTTTTATAAACCTCGAGACATTTATAACATTATTGTCTCCGGAGGTCACATAAAACGACATTTGATGGGTTACAATACAATCATTTATGAGCTCTCAGCGAATTTTAATGTCAAGGGTCATATTAATATACGGTGAAATAGCAAAAGTATGTGATTTGGGCCAATCAGAGTGTAATAAAAGGGCTTATAAACCCACGTCACGTCATGGAAGTCCCGTCTTTTACTCTTATGATGTGTTATTTCATCTTGTCACTGTCATATAAAGTGAAAAAGGCGTAAGCGACAGCTCCTTAGACAGGGAAAGAAGCTGTCGCTTACGTCTTTTTACTTCAACTTCGTGAAGACGTCATATTGTGAATAGGGAGAACGTGGTTTTGAATATTTTTCATATCTTGGCGTAAGTATTTCAAGGCTTGTTACGACCGTACTGAGTACCTAGTCGTAGAGGGTTATGAATAAGCTAGTAAACATTTGCCTTTCTATAAAATATGAACTTATTTGGACAATAATATTGACTTAACTGACAACCTGTGTTTAGCTAAAGAAGTAAGACTCGTAAGTATAACTCATAACGTTTGCCTTACTTATATGTACTTACCCGCTTGACTCAAATATTGTACAGACGCCAAGCACATCAGGCTACTATAATCTGTCAAATTTCTTGAATACATTTTCAACTTTATCGCTAAAGCATTAGGTTCAAGGTTTAATTGAGAAAATTTGACAGTTTCGGGTAGCTTGTTATGCTGGCGTCTGCACACATTTTTTTTTAAATACAGGTTCGTCCTGTACAGAATTGTTGACGCCACCAGCTTTTATAAAAACAGCTCGAAAACTAGGTAAAATACGCAAAAGTAAATATCGACTGGTAAAATAAGCAAAATTGTCAGTTCTGTGCGACTGGCAAGTGGAAAGCTCCAATTAAAATTTTCCAGGAAAATTTCAGTTCTATAATTGTAATCCTGGATTGAAATCTAAATGGAAAAAGTTCACGTGTAAATCTCTGGAAGCGAGGTGAAAATGATTTAATAAATCTTCGTATTGGGTGGCAGATTTATATAAAATACTCAGAATGTATCTATTTTTATTCAGACTTTATACAATATCCCTGGATATTATATAAAACCTGGATAAAAATCGGGAAATATTTATTTATAGGGCAAGAACATCGAAAAGAATAACGATGAATATTTAAATAGATAGGTATTCTACTGTAGAGGCTTTGACTGAATGGCTTTGCCAAACGTTCTCCATGAATATTTAAAAAGATAATGACATATTTTAGAGATTTAGATTAGGGAAAACTGTAGACAGTGAGCTCTGATACGAGTAGCTGACAACCTCCATCAGCACGCGTAGCATGACCACTGTGGAAACGGGTTTTGTCGACGGAAGAATCGACAAAATGACAAATCAACAAAAATGTGTGACAAAACCTGTTTCTACGGTGGTCATACTACGCGTGCTGAAAGTAAATCTTAGTTTTACTTCTAGGAATAATTAGTAGCCTAAACTATAACTGGCGAAATTTGGGTATACTATGTGTAGTTTTACATCTGCCTAACCCTTCAAGGTTTACAGGCGTGATGTTATGTATGTTAGGAATAATTATCCTATCTCAATAAAAAATACGTGTTTCATTTTTATACGATGATATTCGAGGGAGTCTCCTCAAAGCTGCTACAGAACTATTTCATCCAATATTATCACATTCTAGTATCAACCTTCATAAGCTTTAACGTTAGTATCCTCATATATTCGCGAAATATCCTTTTCGGAAGGAAGGGATAAACTTATTACCTATGTGATATAGCTATTACGCTTTTAACAATCTTGGAGTAATAGCAATACGGTATGCTGGAGTTTATATTCTCAACCGTGAGTAAATGAGAATGAGATATATTTTGATGATGAACATACCTACATAGTTAAGTCATCATCTGCCTAGCCTTTTCCCAACTATGTTGGAGCCTTCCAGTCAAATCGAATGCAGCTGAATACAAGTATTTTACATGGAGCGACTGCCTATCTGACCTCCACAACCCAGTTAGTAGGTAATACGATACCGCTTGGTAAGACTGGTTGTCAGACTTTTTTGGCCACTGGCTACCTAACGACTGTGTAAGATCTACAAATGACACCCGGGACCAACAGCTTAACATGCTTTCCGAGGTATGTAATGGGTGGTCACCCTAAAGATCGACCCGAGCGACTGTATAGTTAAGTAAATATCCCTATTTTAAGGACGGAAAAACCTGTCCCTATCTCTTATGAGTCACAAACATGAATTGGTTTCCTCAATGTTCATATCCTACGCGAGAATTCACAAAACATACTCGGTTCTGACATGAAAGAAAACAAAGAATTTATTTGTTATGGCTTACAAATCAAGATATAAAACTGTAATAGGGGAACTAGTAAAATACGAACGAGTTCTATATATTTTATTAGGTGCACGCATGGTACAGGTTGTAACAGAGGAATGAGATCGCTCTGTTATAGAAAAATCAATGTTAGTATGGCTGCTCCTAAAAGTCACATGATAAACCATGTAGGTACGACCTCGTATTATGGATGTGTTAAAAATGGTTGAACAATAACACCATAGCACCCGAATGTCTGCATAAAATATACTAGCGGTATCCCTCTATTTTATTTTGCAAACAACCAATTTAACCCCCGCTCTTCGTCTTCTAATTTAACCTCCATTTGACAACCTACGGTAGGAAATTAGAGAATTCTGTTAGAATTACCTGTGCCTCCACGAAAAATATCATCCCCGTGTTTTATATCTTTTGTGTGTTGTGTGTCTGTCAGTTCGTCAAGCGTCTGTTCATATGTACAATAAAAGATACTTTGATATTTTTGTAAGAAGAAAATGTGGTGATTTTAGCACCTTTCTTTACTTCTTTAGAGCACAGGTCAATACTCCCTGTCACATATCTGTACATTTTTCTGACGTAACAAACATTAAATTACGTTTTTGCCGCCAATTTTTCGACAACCTCTTCCACACTCTTGAAGCTATTCATAAATTAAGAACAAAGACTTGACCGTAACCTAAGAGCGGTTACGAAAGACAAGGAAAAACTGATTTTTCTACACTTTTCCTCCATCTTTAACGTTTTTTTACTAACTGAAATTAATCTGGCTTACATCCCCCATGACATAATGTTAGAGATTGTTGCGGCTTACTCGCTGTGGAAAACTCATTCCGCTTTTCACGGAAACTTCTCAATCTTTGTGGGAGAAAGTTGTTTAAAAAGAAGTGAAATCTGAACGTTGACAAAGTTTCCATAAGCGAAAAAGATTAAATCTGTTAAGTGTGTCGTGAATTCCTTGTGAGGTCCTTGGAAATATGGGAACCCTTTTCTGCACCTGGCCTTACAAGAATGGTTTGAGGAGTAATAATCAACATATTGGCCCTTGTAGTCTTGATGAAATTCATTAGTATGTGCCCTGGTCAAAACAAACATTTCAATCATAACAACAATTTGATGTTGTTGGTTTTTAGTTGGTTTCAACGAGAATAATGTAGAAAAGTCACTTTCATTTCATAGTTAGTTTGGTAGTTATGTTGTACTAACTAAATGGACTTGTGGTCTGAAATAAAAGAATTTTATTTATCTCTTTTTTTTTTTGAGGAATCAGGCGTATATTTTCTTTGAACCTATTTTCGTTTCTTTTTCTAAAATACCGTAAAGCCTATATTTAAGCCTACGGAATATCCACAAAACATTGCAAGCGCTCAAAATCCTACTATCAATTTTGTATGCAGCTATAGTGCTGGTGTATTGAGGGAGAGGACTTATGGCGAATAAAACACGTGTTTTTCTTCTAGAGAGTCTTTAATGACGAGACAGATTTGACAACATACACGTAGTGTAACAAGAAAAAAAAAAAAAAAAAATGTTGGTGATGCCTTAATATTGATATGTCCTGTTCAACGCGAACAGGACATATCAATCAATTTATCAACTAAACAACAAAAACAACTGTATCAATAAAGCTTCTAATCGCTTAAACCTGATTAAAACAAATCTATCTATATCCGCAACTATCACTTTCTCTGCTTCTACATATGCAGTACTATATATATCTAGCTATGTACGGTTGACATACATAACATGCATAGCCACTGACTCACGTAAACAGCGTACAAATACTACCTACTACACACGTCTAAACCTAGATAAAATGAACCTTATGTCACGGTCATAAGGGTCGTAATTGGAGCTATAGTTTCTACAAATACCGAAGGCTGGTCGACCTTAACGGATCTTACGTAAGCGTACGTTCTAAGCAAACAGGTTCTATGCACTCGAAATGAAGAAGTATCAAATATTTTGTTGTTTTGTTTTCTTCATTTAGGATTGGACGCTTGTTTTGGTTGGAATGGGACGGGTCGGCATTTTCTTAGTGTTCCAGTATTTCCCGGTTACATTAGGTAGCCTGTCGGAAACAGTTTCCTGACAATCTTTATTACACAAAGAAAGTGGTTACAAAATTCTGTGAAGTCCCTGACCCCCCTGTGCTTGGTGATAGAACTGTGTCACAAGATGACGAGAGCCAGTGCCCTCTCCCTGATGGAGATATTATTATTCCTCATTAGATATTGGTAATTCCAAGTACAAGTGTACCAAAGATTTTTAACATGAGACATACCTATAACATACAACATACTTATTCAAATTTGTTTGTTCCGTATCAGTGACGTCACCGCAAAATAATTTAGCGCGTCTACTTGAATAAATATTTGAAAGCAGTCCATTAAGTAGTTTACGGCCTAGTGAATGTTTTACTTAGTGCCCGTAAATCTTGGTCCTTTGGGGCCTGTTGTAAGACTACTACTTTACAGTCTTCTTGTAATAAGTCTTGAAGGACCAAACTGTACCTACGTTTAGAGACTTGAGTATTCAAAAGGACCAAAGGTTTACGTACTTGTGTTGATAAGCACCCTGCTCTGTTGTTGATTAAGTAACTTGAGTTTTGATAACAGTAGTTAAGACATACAAGGTCAGAATGAATTTGAATTAAAACACAAAATAACATTAATATACTGCAGCTGATTGGGGGATCAACGGGCAGTGGTAGTGTATTTACTTGATATTTGCCTTTTTTCTTGTTTTATTGTCTTTAGAATATCGACTCATCACGTTTGTAAAGTTTTGCTACATAATTTACTTTGACCCTTACTTTAGCCCCCACACTATTTCACTCGATAGGTATTGTCTATACAAATAAATAAAATTGAAATGTGTGCTTGTAATTTCAAATTAGAAGCTTTTTAATTGATGCATTTGAAAGCACTACTACTACTACAGTACCTACTTACAATAAAAAAATATTTTTTTTCTCTCTGTCTGTTTGTTCCGGGTAATCTCCGAAACGACTGCGGCGATTTTGACGGGCCTTTTACTGGCAGATAGCTGATGTTATAAGGAATACTTAGGGTTACATTTATTTTAGAGAAAAACAAATCGACTTATTAAACAATTTTTTTTAAATTTAATTCCACGCGTACAAAGTCGCGGGGAACAGTTAGTTCATAATAGAAGTCCCAATAATATCCATAAGAATAAGGGTTCAATTTCGTAACGTTCTAGTCCCAAAGGGATTTTCAACTCACGACCCGTGCCGTTTGCAATCAACAATCTTTTAGATGTTTATTGTGTTACGGCGAAAACCTGTTATTGGATATTTTAGTAGAAAAACCTGATGTGTGTGAAGGTCAATGGAGATGATATCGTGTAAGTACTTTTGTTGTTTCTATTTTTCTTTTAAATACGTTGCGGTTGCTATGTACTTAACTTATTTAGAAAGAAAAAAATTACTTTTTTTTAGCACATACCACAAGTGCAGTTTTTTTTTCTTGTATTATTAACAATAAAAAACAAAAATAATACATAAACAAAAACTAAAACTAAACAAAAAATAACACTGTTTCTCACGGCTGCGTCAATTAGGCCCAGCATAGCTATTCACAAAAGCTTCGATTCGATTTCGATTCGGCAAGTCGTATGTCTATCTTTTTTGGCATTACGAAAGCGAGCGAGATAGACTTACGACTTTCCGAATTGAAATCGAATCGATCACATAACCATTAAAAAACCTATCTAAAAATAAAAGTCCATAAAAAGTTAAACATCACTAAAACAATGGCTCTATCTAGCTTTTAATCCTTAAGCGTCTTTGAAACCAATTCACCCGTTCTATTTAACTGTAACAAAGGCAGAAGCGCGTCCATTAAAAGCATTATTTTGTTCATCATTTACGAAGAAAACACTTGTGTTGTAACTTTAAGAGCATACTGAATGCTCTATTCATTAACACCCATGTCGCGATGTCTTTAGACGAAAGTCTACTAATTCTTACCAAGTTGTTAATGGAGCCTCTTACATACAAGCTTCGTCTATATTCACACTTCTGGTCATATACGCCGTTGTGAGTACAACGCCCCTAAGTTTTCTGTAGAACACCCCCAATAAGATTGACTTTTACATAAAATCGTGAAAAAGAAGCTAAAAAGGACCTTGTGTCCTTCAATTTAGCAATGCAAAGTTGATGTTGGAAAATGAGTCACAAAGAAACTTTAAAAGAGTTTTCGTGTTCAATTACTTTTGATTGCACAGGCGGTGCGCAGGCATGATGCCGCTTCAAAACGTTTTCTTACAAAATGTACGATTACGAAGGCGACGTGTCGTGAATCACAATCAAGCGGCACAGCGCAGGAACGCCATTCTTTCTTTTCGTTATCCGTTCCATGCCTGCGCTGCGCCTGCGCCGCGCCTTCACCTTACGCCGTTTATGTATAATTTGCGCCTACACATCACACATACACATCTTATATTTATTGAAAATTATATCCTACCTCTTGGTCATTTCCCTTTGAATAAACACAATCCCTTGATAACTTATATAATTATAAAGGTATAATCCATTACTTATATACCTGACCAAATCATGTAAACAAATCTTTCCCAGAAAGCGGAAAGCACCGTTTCCCAACACCTGATTTCCAAATGTTTTCTACAAAAACTTCGAACTTAAATTAGAACGAAACAATAAACGCGGAGGTCATAAGGAGAGAAAAAGAAAAAAGAAATGTAAAAATAAACGAATGCCGAAGAAAAGTTGGAATTGTGCGCTCTTGAATAAATTCTCTGTAATGTGTGGAGTTGAAAACCGTGAGAGCTTTCCGTTTAATTTATGTTCATTTCGAACTTTTATTATTGTTTTGTTTAAAGGCTATTAATTTAGAGGTTTCTGCGGTTGAAATGGTTAAAGTCTGGATTTGTTAATACTTTGAATTCTGGTCCGGATCGTTAGGTTTCTCTCCCAAAAATTAGAAACATTGATATTGATGTGGGACGGTTCGACTTCATTCGAAACGTTTTCTTTTTCGACATCTTTTCAATCACTAGAATATGTTACCCATAATTCTTCTTTTTTTTCGGATGGAAAATTATTATCAAATGCCGCTCTGGGTGGAGTGGAAGGAAGTGTCAAACTTGTACCTACTGCCTAAAACCCATCCATCCTCCAGGGCCGCGGTTTCTCTTTCGAACAGTCCCGCAGCCCACCATTAGAGATTCTGCCTTGGAGATTGTTTTCTGCCATTGTAACTCAGACTTGATTGATTAGCACTAACTCACCATCAACGAATTCGAAGTTTGAATTATAAAGATGTGAAGAGCTTACCAATAACTTTGAAAATGTATACCCATTGAACCACTAGTTTCAGTAACGCCATAATTACTAGTTTACCTTTCATTTGAGTTATTTTTTTATTGGTTAGTTCCTCCTCGTCACGTCGCGTGCGACAACCATATCAAATTACTAAGGCCATTACCATTATTATTGGAATCAACATGAAAATAAACTATTACGAAACCCTTTATGTATTATGTTTACCTTCAATTATTATTTGTATGAAAACATCTGTATTACTGCTGCTAGCACTTGATATCAAGTTATCTTTGAAATAGGTAGATAACAGGTGCAACTCATCAATATCATCATCTGCCTAGCCTTTTTGCAACTATGTTTGAGTCGGCTTTCAGTCTAACCGGATGCAGCTTAATACCAGTATTTTACATTGACTGCCTATCTGACCTCCACAACCAAGTTACTGAGCAATACTATACCCCTTAGTAAGACTGATTATCTTTCGTGCCAATCGAATACATGTAATGACGAAAATGAGCAATGTTTCGAAATAAAACGACATAGCTCGACAAGCAAGCTGAAGTGGCAATGGTCCGGTCATATTACCCGTAGAACCGATGACCGTTAGGGTAGACGAGTTCTTAAGTGGAAACCGGGAATCGGCAAACGTAAGTTAGGTCCTCAGGCTAGGTGGAACGACGATTCTCGATGGCTGGTAAAAGTCGCTCAACCTTTTCCTGTCATTTCAACACGAACTAAATAAAAATGGCCCCTGCCGATACAGAGGTAAATATAAGCCAGTCAGCAAGGTGGCAATAAGCCACGCTTATATAGTTAGTTAGCATATTAGGCAATAAGGTATTCTTTTAGGAAACCCGTAAAAAACATACACATCAAGTTACCAGAAACTGTCAAATTTATCCAAATGATTTTAAAACCATACAATGTTGATGGTTAAGTTCAAAATTGAATGAGAAAATTTTATTTGACAGTTTCTAGTAACTTGATGCGATGGCGACTGTACAATACATACACGCAGGTACTAGACCAACGTATTAGTATGCTAATTACTGAGAAAAGTTACTATATTTGTTTGGCTTCATATACCTAAACAGACTTATTCAATTCGTCGTAATCGAATAACAACATTATTCAATTAAAACTAGGCCTTGGACTTCAGTGTTTGTGACTGATTGACGGGAGCACCGGGGTGCATCGGTTCGTGCATTAATAATCTTCAGCTGCGGTCCAACACATCTGGTTGATTTAGAGTTGGCATGAGAACGTTTTTGTGGGAAAAATCTTCATTGATAGGCGTAAGTACCGTATTAGTAATAATAGTTTTTATATATATATATATATATATTTATATTTTAATATTAATAAAAATATATAGGAGCATGTAAAAACGTAGAAAAATATTAAAGGGCGTCAAAAAATTCGTCTCCTCCGCATCGCTGTCAATAGGAATAATGTCCAAAAGGCTGGCAGCATTGCCACGTTCGATGGCAACGCTCATTCTTTGGCCAAAAAATAGGACAGCCCTAAAATAACCATAATCCTCGTAGGTATTACGATACTAATTGGACCAATACGTGATCAACCTTCACAATATTCCATTTAAATTGATACCTTCGCGGGGACTCATTAAAGCGGTCGATCAATAATTAGACATGTACATTGAAAATTTCCAGAGACCGTTATCCGAATAGGAAGGCGAAACGCATTGACAAGGGCCAAAGTTGCCTGAAAATAAATGGATGTTCTTGCTCTTATAGACAGATCGCAACTTCTACCTCATGCTACTGGTTTCAGTGTAATCCCACGAAATAGCAACAGGCGGTAGGCAATAAATAATAAATAATAAATAAATTCATTTATTTCAGGTAAATAACACCCATTACCACACATCAATTAATAGAAATCCGAAAACATGGACAAATGATATCCGGTAAAATAACATAGAATCAAAATAAAATCAAATACAATACAATCAAACTAAGTCAAATTGAATAAATTAAAACCAAGTCAAAATAAATCAAATCAAAATAAATCAAGTCAAAATAAATCAAGTCAAAATAAATCAAATCAAATCAAAATAAATGCAATGCAATGTCATCTACGGAAGCGTTTTCCCAGAATGACATAGAAACCAGTGGAGTCGTTGCATTCTGACGTAGGGATTGGGCGTCTTTGTGACTGCGGTCGTCTTCGGAATTGTATCTTGAGTGCATCGTTTGTCTATTGGTTATTAGTGCTGCTGTTGCGATCTCGAGCTGACATAGTTTCAATTGGTAGGTGAGGTACTTAGCCTGAAAATTCCCTCATGGAAAAACCGATGGTTATTGGCATTTTTTCATCAGGTAATACTCATTTTCAGCTGAATTTCTAGACATGTGCCCGGTTAATAGTAATAGGCTTGCCCTCGATTACATAGTGAATCCTACTAATATTATAAATGTGAAAGTTTGTGAGGATGGATGGATGGATGCATGTTTGTTACTCTTTCACGCAAAAACTACTGACCTGATATGGACGAAATTAAGCACACTGATACTTTATAACCTGGATTAATACACAGGATATTTATCTCGGTAGTACGATCCCGTGGGACATTACCGAACTCCTCGCGGGCGAAGCCGCTTGCCTAAGCTAGTATTACATAACTAACAAATGGGTGAAGTCATATACCCCTTCAAGTAATAGTAGGCGTGACGATATGTTGTTTTGCATTGGAACAAAAAGTACTTTGTATCTGTTGTAAACAGAGCAAGGAGAAGCCTCGTCGACGACTAAGCAAAAGGCGGTAACTCTTTCCACGCAAACAATCGTGTCATCATTTGCTCACACTACGCCACTTATGACGTAAAGAAACGGCTAGATAGGGTATAATCTCATTTACACGCACTGATCAGCGTTTTGTTGCATCTTATTTTTCTGTCACCTAAAATTGCAACTCACTAACGTGATAGGTTTAATTGCACGTTAAAGTGGTTCCGATGCGGATGCTTGCTACCGGACTTCTCGCTCAACTAAATGACGCGTTTACGTGACGGAGTGAGATCGAGATACTCGAAAAGGCTGATTCGTGCGTCTGAAAGTGAATTCACCCATAAAGCAGAGACAGGATTAGTGCGTTCACCGCGTTCGGCGCCACGAATTTTATTATGCCGTCTCGAGACATTGCCGGCGGTGTGGGGCGGTTCTGTGCCCTATTTAGGTCTTGTAGCTTTAGTCTATAAAGGATGATTTCCACTAAACGGCTCGTATCGGAACGGATTTTACAATCTATAAACGATATTAAATCGTGTACTCAGTTCTTGAAAGTCTATATAACCAAGCCGCGCACAGCAGCCTGACCGATCGTAGCCAAAAGTATGATTCGATGTGCGATCGACTCCGTTCGCTTGTCATCGTATCCTATCGGATCCTTTCGGCTGTCAACACGGTAGGAATTAAACTATTTGACTAAGTACAGAAACGGATAGGTACGTTCGCAAACGACGTTACGGAACCGATCGTATGCGTCGACTCCTGCCGGACGCGATCGGCTATCACCGCTATCGTTCGTATCCTTTCCCATCCGATGCGATGCGAGCCGTTTGGTGGAAATCATCCTTAACTGTACGATTCATCATCATCTTCCTGCCCTTGTCCCATGTTACTTGGAGTCGGTGCAACACGTTTTGTTCTTCCTTTCACCTCTGTCAACCGCCACACTGTCATCTACTAATTTTCTTTCATATCATTCCTCACGCAATCCATCCATCGTTTCATTGGTCTTACTCTCCCTCTCCATCCATCAACTAGAGATTAGATTATCCAATTAATATTCAAAGCTACCAAGTTCTGGTAAACCACGCCTAAGAGTTGGTACTAACTAATTAAGTTACAACGTAACCACCTCATGCGTCACGTGTGTGACTCATTTTATTTGTTTTGTGGTTGACAATATACACGTGTTTGTAATAACGTATTTACTATAACAGTATATAGACTGTAAATACTGATAAATGCTGAGACACGTCAGGGATTCAGTACCTGCTCTCCAGGATAGCGTTTGACGCACCATAATTTGTTTATTTTTGTAAGGATTTTAAACCACAATAATAAACGTCATTCACGGTACGGTTGACATATGTCGGGCATGCCACCGTCCAGGCGAATGAATCCGTCACATTATCTGGACTATTGTAGCCAAAAAGCCTGATATAGTGGTGGTGGATCGATCAGAGCGGCGCGCAATGATTGTTGACATAACAGTCCCACATGATGAGAACCTCGTGAAAGCCGAGAAAGAAAAGCAAATCAAGTATCTTGACTTGGCTCGCGAGGTTGTCGACATGTGGGATGTGGACTCAGCGATCATTGTGCCGATAGTTGTATCAGCCCATCGCTTAATTGCCAAGAGCCTCGACCAATACCTGAGGAGGCTCTCGTTGGCCGCAGCTGGATCAAGGGCTTGATTCAGAAAACGGTACTCCTGGACACGGCTCGTATTGTTAGGAGGTTCCTCTCTCTAGAGCCCTGACCGCCGGTAGCTTGGACCCTGTTCCCGATACCGGTGGGCTACAATTTTTTATATTTTTAAATGTTTTTTATATTGTTTTTAGTTTAAGAAATATTTAAAAATGTATAAGATTTGTATAAAAATAAATAAAGGAAATAAAAACGTCATTCTATTGATAACATTTAATTTAAAGTGACGTCGCATCGTACCGTAGTTATTATTCATTTTATAAGTACTAGGTAAGTATTACCGGCCGAAAAGTTCTGGAGTGGCGACCGCGAACCGGAAGACTATGCGTTGGAAGGCCTCCCACTAGGGGAACCGATGACCTGGTGAAGGTTACAGGGATCCGATGGATACGAGTCGCACGGGACCGGTCAATGTGGCGACACTTGGGGGAGGCCTATGTCCAGCAGTGGACGTCTTTCGGCTGAAATGATGATGATGATGAAGTATTACCGTACACAAAATACGCGCTTTGAACGTTAAGTTGCGGACACCATCCCGATGTACGATAACCGCTTACCCACAAATATTCTAAATCCGATTCGATTATGTAGGACATCATTCATGAACTTGATTCTCGAATATTTCGACTAGTTTTTCTTAACAAAATATGTGAGGTAATCGAAAGAAAAGGTACCTTCAAAGGAAAAACCTGAAGTTCCAACAGGAGGTATAAATATTGGCGCCTGACCACTAATGGAAGAAAAACATGTTACGTAGGTATATGTTGGCTGTTTGTCATCTTCCGCAAGTGAATTATTGTGAGTCAACTATGTCCTCTATGATATCCTAGTACAACGTGATGAATAATCGTGCTCCTAGTTTCCTGATGACGCGGACTATTCAGATGAAAACTGTTCTTAGAGTCCTCCATTTTGGCAAAGATACCTGAAGATTTACTGGTGTCTTGGTTTATTTTTATTTTCATGGTCTATTGTTATAATGATACTAAAGACTAGAAGCTCTTAAAGTCTCCGTGCTAAAAAAAAACATAAACCAAGCAGCAAGGACGTGTGAAATAAGTGTCATGTCCCCCAGTAGAAGCTATTAAATATAATGGACCCTGTTTTGATAGAGGAGCCCGTGGCTAAGTAATAACAGCCGCGGGACGATCTTCAAGGTTAAGCAACGCTCTAATAGCTTTCCAGCTCGGTCTGTGGACGGGTGACCATCATTACATGCTGAGTTTCCTCCGTGCCTCGGCAAGCACGTTAAATCGTTGGTCCCGGCTGTTATTTGTAGATCTTTGACAGTCGTTACAGGTAGTCAGTGAGCCGAAAGTCTGACAACCAGTCTTACCAAAAGGTACCGTATTACCCAGAGCTAACTGGGTTGTGGAGGTCAGTCGGTCAGGACAGGCAGTCGCTCGATGTAATTTAAACTGGTATTCAGCTGCATCCGGTAAGACTGGAAGCCAACCCCAATAAATTTGGGAAAAGGCTAGGCAAATGATGATGGGCCCTGTTTTGATAGAGGAGCCCGCGGCTAAGTTATAACAGCCGTGGGACGATCTTTAAGGTTAAGCAACGATCTAATAGCTTTCCAGCTCGGTCTGTGGACAGTCGATCTATGTCTTACCGGATGCAGCTGAATCCAGTAAGACTCGAAGCCGACCCCAAGAAATTTGGGAAAAGGCTAGGCAGATGACGGTTGGCCGTGGTTTGATATTACTATCAATAGGAATATCATAATTATCAAGCAAAAGACTACATCTGGATTTCATTAGGCAAACATGCAATTAGGAGACCACTTCGGTGGAATAGGTAAATTAATTAAGTCCACTGATTTATCACTGGTGCTATTAACAACAGTCCCAGTAACACAACAGTTTAGTATAGGCTAACAAATTACTACTAGTAAGTAGGTACTAGGTAACCAGTAAACACAAGAGGTCGTATTGCTATTTAAATTGCGTACGCCCCATACATTTTTTACGATCCCGACCTAAAAGAAAAACTCTAGGCTTTGTGAGGTTATCCACACAACAATAAAATATTTAGACTTAGGTGTTGTTCGGCTCAAATAAAACAGCCCTGTTTTTGTATTGGGTTTTTTTTTCAGAAAATTTATATGAAATTTGGAATACCATAAGTTGGATGAGTGAAAGGCGACTAACAAAAGGTATTTACAATGAAAATGTGAGTGGCAACGCCGGGAGGGCATACTCTGACCTTATTGGTGAGGTTCTTCAGAAAGGTCAGGTGCGTAGTACTCGCAACCGGCGTGCGTGTATGACCAGATGTTGTTCTCCTGTTCAATGTAGGACCAGTTTCGCATTACGTCAATATACCGTACTAAATTCAAGAATTTATAACAAAATTAATAATAAAATCTCACTATATAAACTAAATAAGTATAACCTGAAAATTAATCTAACTAATTGGCTTAAATCCTTAAATTATGAAGAAACAGAAAAGCTCATATTAATTGATAAGTAAAATGGACAGTGAATGGAAAATAATAGAATATAGAAATACATCGTTGAGAAGTATAAGAAGTTCAATGTTGCAAATGTTTGGTCATAATTATTGTAATGACACTAGAGTGGAGAGCCGCCGAATCCCGAAATACGAGCTCGTCTCAGTTTGGGAATCAGTTTGCTATATGTAGTTGCTACACAGTACGTACAATGATTTAACCATATACCTACATTTTGTTACATGTTTACTTGTTTGTACTTATTGATGAATAAAAATTATTTATTTATATTATGATGTATGAACGAGTTTCCTCCGTGCCTCGGAAAGCACGTTAAGCCGTTGGTCCCGGCTGTCATTTGTAGATCTTTGACAGTCGTTAGGTAGTCAGTGGCCCAAAAAGTCTGACAACCAGTCTTACCAAGGGGTATCGTATTACCTAGAACTAACTGGGTTGTGGAGGTCAGATAGGCAGTCGCTCCATGTAAAATACTGGTATTCAGCTGCATCCGGTTAGACTGGAAGCCGACCCCAATATAGTTGGGAAAAGGCTAGGCAGATGATGATGTATGAACGTGGACGAGGCCAAAGGAGTATGTAAGGATCGTAGCTGGTGGCGTACTGTGATTTCTGCCTACCCCCATGGAAAAAAGGAGTGAGTTTATATATGTATTAATGTTTGGAATACCATTCTGAATCTAACATCCACAGCGCTTTTGCGGAAAATCGTTCAATCGTTTTGAAACATTGATATGTGTTTTAGCCGCTAGATAACATGTTACAGTTGTGGGTTTAGTTCTGATTTTAAATCTGCTGTACCTACTGTTGACCCATTGGCAACATATACCAGCTCAACCAGCTGGTTCTAACTGATCTTCATGTAATGAAGAGACTGCAAAATACTTGAATATTAAACACAATAAAGTCGTTTTTTTTATAATCTTACACTGTCTCTTATGGGAAATCATCCGTGATTTTCAACTATTCTAAGTTCCCGATTTTTCCCGCTGTTGCAAGCGCCATGATCGTCAGATGACAGAAGAATTCGGGTGTCTACCCTCTTTCTAAGCCTTTTGCTACGAGCACTACTGGAACTCAGTATAAAGTCACGGCAAAATGTAAGATATCCCGTAAGTGACAATGTACGTTTACTTAAAAACCGTGAACACTTAAAACAGTATTTTTATGTTATGTAAATAGACATAACATACTGAGAACTAAATATAACTTCTCTTTGTACCCCGTTACTGTGTACGGAGTACGTGCTAACTTTTACGTTAAACAAAAGCATATGTAACGAAAAAATCCAAATAAAAAACTTTGTAGCCATTCAACAGAATAACCCTGGGTACACGGTTCAACAAATTGTTTTGTTGTGTCCACAATCGATGCTATTTCATTAGGCGGTACCCTTTTATATTTGCACAGTAGTAATGGAGTCAATGACCGAGTTGTTATCCTAAATAAATGGGTATGTACCAGCCTTGTTGGATACGGGCTTTGCGGGCAGTTCCAACCTTAGGCTAGTAATGGGGTATTGAGTAAGAAACCACGGCCCACTTCATATCTTGTCGTAAATGCTCTGGCGCCTGCACACCACTGGAGGGCCCAGACAAACTGACTGTATATCAGCGATAACAATGATCGGATAAATCAATAAAAAAAGTTATTAAAAAAACTAAAAACCCGACTGCGGTACAGAAACTGAAACGCTGAAATTTACAATTATTTGAATATAAAATTATAAAAATGGAATGGGTCCCGCCCGCTTCCAATTTTTTTTTTATTTTAAATGCGCTTGTTTTCAGTTTTACTGTTTTTTTTTTTCAGTTGGGTTTTGAGTTTTTGTGGTCTGATAAAAATATGGCACATGCCTTCGACACGATATGAAAACAATGTGCTCGAGGAGCAAAAGAATTGTTTGCCACTATTTAACCTTTGGTACTTAAGACCTGTTAATATTGTGTGAAACCTCTATTCATACTGTGTTCCTCTGTAAAGTGCTCGTGTGGTTTCTAGTCATGGGAATTTAGCCTTTATCAGCAAACATTGTCTGCATATTACCTTTGTTATTGCAAAGTATTCGCATAACTAGTTGACCGTCAGGCTGTCCGACTTCAGTAATGACTTTTAAATCAATATTATTGTGCATGCTTGTGTGCTTCAACTGCTTTAATCTCACTGCTATTTGCTTGGCCACAAGTGCTATAATAGCATTATTAAATTATCATAACATATGAAGGCATAAATACAAATTAAATTAACTATCAAAACCCAAAACAATTTTCCCAACCCGAGATTTTTTCACTATTACAAATAACAACACTATCAGCTGCTTGAAATAACGTAACTATATACAGACGACAAATAGAACTAAAATAATACTTAATAAAATATGAAGATTAAACGTAAGTAAGTACCTACATATGTACAACGACGACAATAGTACGCCCAGAAGACTGGCAGTATTGCCACGTTGAATGGCAATCGGCTTGTATATAGATATTGATATCGATACCTATCACGTAGCTGCGGAGTTCGATACCTAATTTAACTCTCGTGACCAGAGAGCTGGCCTATTTCTTGGCCAAAGAATCAGCATTGCCAGCCAACGTGGCAATACTGCCAGCCTTCTGGGCAATTTCCCTTTGACGCGGGCTAATTTTTTGACGCCCTTTAATTCTTTTCTGCTTTGATTATTATTTTAAGTCTGTGTAGTAAATAATGTATACACATATAAACGGTGTAAATACGAAGCCGAAATGCACTTGTTCTCCCCGTCATTGTGATATTTTTTTTGTTCTAGACCATACCTGGGAACTCTCTAGTTACGGAGATATTGGGGGTCGAAGTTCCGACTTTTTCACAAGTTTTTTTTTAATACATATTTTTTAATGTAAGATTCTTAAAACACCTCCACAAGCCCCGTACTATTCAATCCATTCATCAGCACAATGTTTTAAGTGCGTTACATTCGAGTCCTACCGTAAAACGTGATTTTGCACCCCAAAAATATAAGTTGTTTCCCAGCAATATTTTTTGCGTAGAGTTACTTAGTCTGATGTACAGAATGCTTGGTTGAAGGCTTCGTGAAGGGTCCGTTTCCACCCCGTATGTGAAAGTTAATAAACTGGAATGGCCAATTAAAAAAAGCTAATTTAATATGACCTTTTTATATCAAGTTCAAGACGGACTTTAAAATATCAAGTATAACGGTATGACCTATTTTCACCCTTACCGTTTAAAATATCGATAGGTATTAAAACGACCTCCGCGGAACGTCAGGTCTAGAGTAAAGTAATCTAAATTAAGATGGTTTAACCTTTGCCTGCCCCCCACAGTTACGGCGACCCCTATAAATTGACCCTAATTCTCCAACGGCCACTTTGAATTAAGCTGTAGTAATGTATCGATAATAATATTTGTGTCCGCCAATTATTTAATGATGCAAACGGTATTGGATATTACCTGTAATAACGTGTATAAAATAACGGGACTAAATATTATTGATGGGCTCGGAAGATTTGGTTGTAGCCACGCTTGAGTGAGCAGCTCAATTTTGCGAAAATGAAAAATGTAGTGTAAAAAATTGAGATTATGAATATAAAATCGAGAAGGGGCAGATAATACTACCCTGGGGCACTCGCAACGTGATATCACCACTTAGATATAGAATTCCAGCTTCATGAAATCAACTATTGAAAAGCACTGATTAAAATCTTTGGGAAAAATACTGTATAAGACACATTCCGTAATAAATCAACTTAAGCGTTATTCTTCGAATCTCGTTTCTTATGAAAATTCGTGATTCATTTCCCCATTCCAAGCCGTCAATAAAGATGTCTCTTAAATTCTATAATAATTCAGCAATTTTCATTATTCTCTCATGCATTCTTGTTCCGATCGCGTTTCAGCTGAATATTTCCTCATCCTTCTTTTCAATATATTACAGCCTTGGTTGAGGAGCGTTTTATTGTTGTACCTAATTAATTGCATTGTTTTAGTTATATCAGTGTAGTTATATTGAATCTGTCGTTTCTGTCTTTAGATTTAATGGAATAATCATAGCCTAGACTTTGTCTTGACTTGCTTAATCAATATCTACTTAACGAGTGTTGTTTGACCGTCCAGCTCTGTTTTTAATAATATCTCCCCCCTGTTAATGTCCTCCCATCTTCTCCTTTTTAGAATCAGCTTCTTGTAGAAGCAGTCCTGTATTATCATTAAAACTAGAAACGGGATATTTACCATGTTTACTGATTTCTTTGAGTTCCCTATATTTTGGCGCTGTTGCAAGCACCATGATCACGGATAAGAGAGAAGAAAAAAAGAAAGAAAAGAAACAAAAGATAAAGAAGAAATCAGTACACATGGTAAATATCCCGTTTCTAGTGTTAATGATGTTAGTGACCATGGTAGTTTAAAATCTTATATCAGTCATGTATTATAATCAACATTTCTATCTTTTATATAAAGCGCTTGATCTTTCTTTTCTTAATCCCTAAGGAACCTCACGTACTCTCTACATCTCTCACTGTAATTACCAACAATTTATGTGTACAAGAACAAGACGTGAATTCCATGAACGGCAAATGTTCAAGCTTTCAGAAAGAACAATAAAATATTTGTACAAACATTTATTTATACTGAACTTCGGCGTTCGAATTTCGTGAAAAATCACCGTGAGTTAAGGTTTGTTGGCAGTTGAGGGTGGAAAGAAAATTAGAAAGTCCAAAAAGTTAAAAGTCAGCAATTTGACTCTACATTCGTTGATAAAAATGTTATCAACGAATATAGAGTCAAATTGCTGACTTTACAGTTAACTCTAATGGTGGAACAGGAAAAATCCTAATTAAAAATACTCAAAAATACCTCTATTTTAATTAGATACCTACCTCCTGCTGGTAAGAGAAACATGAACTAGGACATTTTTGACTCATTGTATCTGTGTCAAAAGTATATTTGTAGTATTGTTTCTAAAGGTAAACATAACATCATCACGACTTGTAATCCCCGAATGGTTAGGCAGAGGTGTACTTACCGTACATCCACATTTCGCCTAGGTTTAAGTCCCATGTGTTGCGAGCCTATCATCCATCAGCCTGGCACTAATTAAGACTCCGTGGTTGCTACTGAGAAATTCCTGATGAAAAAATCCAATAAAACTTTGCCCGAACCGGGAATCGAATTCAGCACCACATACTCAGCAGTCGCGCTTGTCGAGCGAGGAGGCGAACAGAACGAGGCAGTCTCTAAGGATCACATGAAAAAAAACAATATTCCTCATGACATTGTAGATCTGTTTAACAATAGTCAACATTATGAAAATGTTGACTATGGCTGCTTCTATTCTAAACCAATTATTGATGAGGTGAGTCACTCAACAAGGAAAACTGTCAATTCTACCACGTAGATCTAGTAACTTAAAATATTTACAAGTCACCCAGCTGTTTATCAACAGCACCTTATAATCACAACGGAGCAAAACAACTTGACGTTATGCAATGAGCTAGTAACGTGCCGTGACATACCTACGTAGTGCACATATTGCAATTTACCTACGATACTGATCCGAGATAAAAATTGAAAGAATATTAAATATGAATAAAACACAGGACATGGAATCATACTGCATAAATTTGTTTACGTTATGAATCAGAGTCAGGAATTTGAACAGCTTGACTAATATTACAAGTTTAATTTAATAGTTCTAAGAAATAATAAATGATGATTTTAGAGACCTGAGAACGATTATGTTTGACCCTGTGCTAGTCGTTGACACTAATAAACTAATAATCCGAATGGAGGTTATAGTCGTGTTAAAATGCATCTGAATCACATTCTTGCACCTGAATGAAAAAAATCGTTGATGCAGCGCCATCTATTCCGCCTTATGAGAACCCAGATACATCTGACGTCACAAAAATCCTGCATCGCGCAAGTAAAGTTTTCAGTGAAATTAATAGTTACATCTAACAATATTAATTTTAAAGTACACAATTGTAAGAAGAATATTGAATACATTTGTACAGACGGTAGCACATTAATTTCAGTGAAATTAATAGTTACATCTAACAATATTAATTTTAAAGTACACAATTGTAAGAAGAATATTGAATACATTTGTACAGACGGTAGCACATTAAGCTACCACAATCTGTCAAATTTCAACAAACATCAAACCTTTTATCTCATATTAAAAGAAGAAGAAAGGCATAAATGCGTGGATAATTTTCATAAAGCAAAGATAATTACTACATGAAAGCTATTCAACACCATTTCACCCTCAAACATTTACTTATAATTTAGCAATTACAAGTAACTCGTGAATAATCATTAAAGATTTATTAAAGACGTTAAACAAGGAACATGCGGCTGAAAGCCTGGTAACAGGTAACGTATATTGCCTCTCACGTTGTCAACAGGTTCAACTTTGATATAACTTTGAAGTTGGATTATAGTCGAGGATTTGAAAACACTGGTTTAGTTGGTGATGAAAATGATTTGACACACGTTATTTTACACGGTAATGACTGAAGTTTAAGCCTAGTGTATGCTTTGACAGAAACATTTAGCATGTTGCTTTTGCATAATATATTTTGCTTACTATTTTCTGGAGATGATTATTGGTACTGTTATTCTATTAACTTTTTCTACAACTGAATGGTTTGTCGAAATTACGCACCAAGTAATTATTTGATTAAAATCTACAACATTATTAATATCAATATTGGTAACAACTCATCATAGGAAATGAATACCAGCAAGCAGCTGTAATGCGATATTAAGAAGACGAACAACACCCAAGGCAAAATAAATAGCGCCAGAAGCGCTTTCAAGCGCTGCACTTAACTTTGACATCGCGTAAACCTCGGCTCGTTAAAACCAAAGCATGAAAATAATACAACCTTAGTCCCGTCGAGGGGACACCTCCCTTTAATGACGAAGTTAACCGTTTACTTGTCCCCTAATTACCATCTTATAAATCATTTTTATCGCACTCCTTGAGCCATTACACAAAATTTTGGTTGGTCTTAAATTCCTTGCTTTGAAAGAATTGTTTTAAAATACTTTTTAACAATGAGCTATGTTAATTAGGCATTATTTTCTGACAGATTTGGGTACTTTATTTCCTCTGTAATGTGATGGATGGTGGTAATTTGGGCAACGCGAGGTTTCTGCTCTGCGTCGGGAATGAAATAATCTTACCTGTAATATCGGCAGTTTGTTTTCCCGCCAACGGAATTAAAGGTTATGCTCGTAAACGTCCTGGCAGCCAGCCACAGCCTAATACATTACTGCAATTTTACAAAACCTCAGATATTTAACCAAAAACTACTTCTTTAAATCTGAAAAGCTTTAAAGAAGTAGTTCATATCCTACGTTTCTGATTAAGTAATGTAACTTCTTTTTGTGATCTATTTAGGTTACACAGAAAGCATTGCAGATTGCACTGTTGGCCTCTCAGAAACATTTGAATCTTGTTTTCGAAATGAGGAATTTCCATAATGGGATCCCTCTGAATTTTTTTATGAATGAAAACAGTATTCATGAGGCGCAACGTTCAGAGAGCCTCAAGCTTTATGATTTCTTTTGATCTGAAAAAAGATATAGGGTTTAGGCTGGCAATCTATGTTCTCTCTCTTAAAACGTCCTCCTGACCAAAGCAACCTGACTTAAGTCCAATCTTTAAACTGAGTAAACGGAGCTAACCGCACCGTAAATAGGATCCTCCTCTTTTCGGTCATTAGGACCTAACTCCAACATCCGAAAAGGCTGAACTAGCTCTAATACTCGTAAATTACCTCCATGTCGTCACTCCTGGCGATTTCGGTCGGGGAAAATGAGCGGCCTTTCAGTTCCTGCCGTAGATAATAATGAGTGTACACGTAGAAATGTTTGAAAGAAACCTTCTTCGTTAGCAGCCGTTCATTTTCTAGCTCCGTATCAGTTATGAGTTCCTGATACGCCTAGTTAGTTGGCATTCTTGGTGTAAATAGAATTCCACCGGGGAGGGCCATTTAGAGCATGTTTGTATAGTGTCCGTTCTTGACAGTAATGGTTTCGGTCTAATGGAGACACCGTCCTTAATTTGACAGCGAATATGCCCCACTATTTCTTGGTACCTTCCTAATTCATTGAAGGTCTAAGTAAGTTATACCTGTTTAGAAATTAAAGCCATAATCACATTAGCCATCTATACAAATAAATAAAATTGATGTGTCTGTTTGTAATATCAAAATAACAGGTTTTATTTACTTACTGAATGCAAATGAAAATATAATAATGCGCGGCACTTTTAATAAAAGCACTTTTTTTTTAATTTTTGTGTCTGTCTGTCGGTTTGTTCTGGCTAATCTCCGAAACGACTAGACAGATTTGGACGAAACTTTTACTGGCAGACAGCTGATGTTATAAGGTCTAACTTAGGCTTTTAGTTTAGAAAAATAATTAGGTATGCGCGCAAAAAAATTAAAACCTTTGAAATTGTTAACAAAATTCGATTCAAAAGGGGAAGTTATATTTTTTATAATAATTTCACGCGAACATCAGCTAATTATAAATATAACTCCGGCCAAGATTACAAAATCTACTCGACAGTATAACACGGATAGAAGATACGGTCTTAAGACACAATATTAGGCTTATAAAGTACCATTGAGTCTCCCAGCTCGGCTAAACTCTGTCCTTTGAATCTTTAATCTTATGCTAAATACTGTCACACTCTCAGGGCTGGCTTATGCACAGTATATAGCTAAACTTAGTTACTTTGAATAGGATTTGCGTCTCCGTGAGAAGAGGCATTAGAAATTGAAGAGAGATTTGATATTAGTAGGTAAATTGTATGATTTAGTGTGCTTTTGGAGTTAGTTTCTGTAGCCAGATCTGACTTGAGGCTTCTAGAACTTTAGGACAACATTTTTTCAACCTCCATTGTTCTACTTTTGAGCGAGGATCTCCATGTACTCTTCAACCAGTATTAATTTGTTACTCGTTTTTACTGCGATAAGTACATCGTATCCTACGGTAAAACAGAAAACTGTTACAGAGAACAGAGAAACGTTGCGGCAAAATAAAGTTAATCACTCTTTATTATTGCTACTTAAGTATGCGTCGATGGTGATTTTCATCCTTTTGATAGTAACTACTCTCACCACAAACTAGTTCGAAATTATAACGAGTATTTCCCTAACAGAAATTCCAACAGAGCTTTTGGTTCAACTAGCGATCTATTTCACTTTTACATGGAACAACTGGATCGTTAGTGGTATTTGCGGTAGGAACCCCTATCAACTGGTACTGGCTAAAATATCTAGATACTTTATTCATTAGCTTAATAATTTTAAGGACATACCTAATATTAATTGCCCCTATCAGTCTGTACCTTTACTGTCCCACTGCAAGGCATCTTTCTGATGACCAACTCCTTGGTTGGTGTGGTTTCATTGAAATAAATTCTTCGCTGGAAATACTAAAACTCGTGCATTTTTCTTGGTTTGTGGTCAAGATTTTTATCAAACACCGCCGTGTCCTCGTAGCGGCGATTGGCGGCGGCGATCTTTCGCGTCCGGCCCTGGTTCAAGCCATGGTCCGGAGCGAGAGGGAATGGGAAGCCGTCACCTCCTTCTGCGAAGCCGTCATGCTAGTGAAGGAAGTGGCGGGACGTGAGAGGGAAAGAACCTCACGTCCCAGCCGCCGCGGGAGACGCCCTGGGCGTCGGGGGTCACGTGGTGGCTCCCGCCCACCGTAGGCGCGGGCCTGTGGACGGCGATTTATGGGCTAGCTCGCCGTCCGGCCGTCTTATAACAACAGGCCGTTTCGACGGCGCGTTCGTGTTCCACGCGCGCCTCAAAGAGATGTCAGCAACCGAGTAGGGGTCCGCATGGGCCGATGCCTGCCAGAGCTGCGGGACTGTTCGAAAGAGACACCGTGGCCCTGGAACACAAAGGGCAAAGAAGGAACATGGATGGGTTTTAGTCAGTACAAGTCTGGCACTCCCTTCTGCTCCGCCCAGAGTGGGGGGGTCATTTGATGATTTCCCATCCAAAAAAAAAAAAAAAGGGTGGTTAGACGTACGAAATATTAAGTTTGTGTCACTGATTTAATACAGCATACTGTATTGATACGGTGCTAATGAAACACGTTTACAAAGTGCGGCTAAAGAATATACATACACTGGAGTGTTTGTTATTCGTGGACAATTTTGACGCACACATTGACATACTTAAAGTTACCATGAACGGCTATTATGTTATTATTCAGCATGTTTATGCTGTTGGTAATACGTATCTACATAATACGTATATACCTAACTGATGATTGTAAGATCTACTAGCATCTTGTAGTCATAAAATCACCCATGGAACAGCTGTTTGTTTTTCTTTCCATGAAAAAGTATATTTAGAGGGGTTTAGAATGATTTACTAAATACATGGTTAGCTTAGTGCGTCGATGTCTCTTCCACCCCGTATATTTTCCACTCACACAGACTCTGGCCCCTCTGTGAGAGGTAATGGAGCTGCCTAGTCCATCACGTAGACCCAGTGCAAAGAAAAGGGTCAAATATCTCGCATTCTTCGAAGTTTTCATATTTTTCTAGAATTTTGTTTCAGAGAATTCGCAATTCAGCAATTCGAACCAATGCCACATTTCTAAAACTATAGATGAATACAATTAATAACAAACAAGCCCCACTTTTATTTAGCTATAATTAATTGTAATAACATGCAAATACAGTCACAAATTCTACACATAGGTAGAAGTAATGACGGGTATTGCTATGTCAAGGTCCCCGACATCCAATTGTCGTGATTGGCGCGGCAAGGCGTAGCCGCACTCAATTGAACGACAGGATGCACCGATGCTGTTTTATTTTCACACCTTTTAACATACAACAATCGGGACGGATTACTGTACTTATGTGTGTTTGTGTAGCTGAGAGATTGATTTTTGTGTAGGTACCGACTGAAAAAAAATATCTTTAATTTTTGTAATTCTTTTTTTTAATTAGGTAGTTATTACAATGCAGTCATTTATGAAATGCATAAATCGCTTAGCGTTAGAACGCACTGTGACATTATTCATAACAAACAAATCAGTTCAAAAAGTAGCGCCAAGTCCACTTTGTGTTATTTTTAGGTGCATCTTCTGCCATTTGAATCTACTTGACCAGCAATAAATCGTGCATTAATGGCTAGCTAAAGCTTCACCGCATAATAGAGCACCGCAGACCTGAAGTTATCCCGCAGATTGGCCACAACGCAATAATCTCACCACAGCACACCGATATTGTAGGGAGAGGAAACCACAAATGGAAAAATAAATTTGCTGTAGTTATTCGTGTCAAAGTCGAACCTTCCAAAACTTGAGTGCTAGACATTTGTCTGTGTAGCAATTTATTTCCATTCTAGTCTTTCTGATGTTAAATCTTCTAGCTATTTATAAGCCATAGCGTTTGCTTTCAGTTGGTCCTCGTATTTTCTTCTTAGTTTTCGTCAAGCCTATTTTTTTCTTTAACTTTGTCGTCTCGTGATAACGACTGTGCTTGAATTTTGTGCAATGCGATTGTTGCATCGCACTGCACCTATTATTATCTACCTGAGAAGATAAATTGCATTTGGAGCATGACACTGATAATGATCAAATCAATCTTGTTCTCCACGTCATCGATGGAAGAAGTATGTTTTCTTCTTTCTGTCTTGCTAACATAGTTTTTAACGTTATTCTTGTTGTAAAAATATTCCCTGTCTACTACTACGTTGCTATAGTCTTCTTCTTCTTCGTCGTTCCCTCACTGCTGAGGATCGTGACCACATATGACACATCTCGAAGCCATGCGGTCTCCTGCAGTGAACCGCTCAGTACAGGCTGCCTCCAACAGCCTTCTTGATCGCGTCTGATCATCTTGCCGGTGCTCTGACTTGCGCGCGGTTACCTTCTAGCCGACCAAGTATTATAAGCCTTTTCAGATAATGCCTAGGTTTTAGGAATTGCTAGTGAACGCATGTGTTCGAAAAAACTGAGGGCACGCTCCAGACAGATTGTGAAAAGCCGTTTAGTGATGTGGAGCTCCTCTAGTATGGACTCATTAGTTCTCATTGTGATCCATGGCAACGTTACTAATACCGACTATTAGAACGATTTTATGATTTGTATACAGTTTTGCTGCAATGCATCCTACAATACCTTCGACGATAAATCAAAGTTATGGTAGGCTTAAAACCAATTTATTAGCCAACCATCGGTGACTGCGCCATTGAGAGGTCAAATTTAAATTATACCCCAATGAACTATCGCTTCGAAACTACTTTCAGTTTAATGATGTTTAACGAAAATTGAAGTTGTTCATAGACACTTTTGAGCTTGTTCAAATGTTCAATAGAATTATTTGTGTATAATATTGTTATAATAACAATAACATCACGCCTGTACTGCCCGAAGGGCTAGTCAGAGAGGTATGGGTACTTAATAGTACACCGACACTTCACCAGTTATGTTTAAATACCATTTAATATGGGTGATCCTATTGCTATCAACCAAGCATAAATCCAGACTCCGTGGCTGCTACTGAGAAATGCCTGATGGAAATACTCAATAACATTTTGCTCGACCTGAAAGTTGAACCCAAGGACCTCAAATCCAGCAGTAGCACTGGCGAATTCTAGACTAACGAGGCAGCAATATTGTTATGTAGTTTCTATACACAAGGATTGCAGGTTTCTACCAAAAAAAAATCTTAAGATAACGAAGAAACGTGGCCTTCATACAAAATTTTTGCTCTCAGTACCTAAGCAAGGCGAAAATAAAATGTTTCCGAGAATCTTTGACCAAATTATTATCTGTAATATTATGAAGAGAACTTTGCTCTGCCCCGGGGCGCTGAAATAGGTCTGTATTGTTACTAACTATAATCTTATTAGGCCTATGGCTATCGTTAATGATTACACGGGCTCACGACATAAGTCCAAGACAGACAAAGAAAATATTTTATCCGTATATACTAGGTTCCGCTCGTGTCTTTGTCCGTATATATTCATTTTTTTTACACAGTACCTTTATAAATTACTAGCGGTATGTATACTGTGGAGTTCAGTAATTGTCCCACAGAATCGTACTACCGACGTGTTATTATTATTATCAGCCATTTGTGTCCCACTGCAGGGTAAAGTCCTCCCTTCCCTCTTTCCACTTATCCCTATCCAGTGCAGTTCTTTGCCAATCTTTCTGAAAAGAGTCGAGTTCGTCCCGCCAGAAGAAATTGGAAAAAAAAAATCCTACCGACGTGTTAATCCAGGTTATTAAGTACCTGTGTGTCAAATTTCATAAAAATCAGTTAAGTAGTTTTTGCGTGAAAGAATAACTAAAATTCATCCTCACATACTTTCGCATTTATATTAGTAGTAAGAGAAGATAAGATAGCATATACCCCTGTATATGCTATCTTATCTTGGAGACACCGATGCCGACCTTTCTATGTACGTGGTAGGTAACCGTTAATTTTCACGTCGGTGTCCCTTCCACCCTGTATGTATTATTCTGATATATAAGCTTGATTACTATACATTTTTAATAAGGCGCCATCTATTTAAGAAAGTATCGAACTAACTTAAACCAACACGTTGACATTACAGCCAAATCAATGTTGTATAGAAGTCGCCATACCAAACTAATTTTTAATATTTTTATACGCAAACCCTGCGTAGGGAACTACAACTGTTTTGATATGGAAATAAAAATTCGAGTGCGAGCAGGGTTTGAACCTGCTCACACTCGAATTTTTCTTTCCATATCAAAACAGTTGATTATTATAAAGTTTAATAAAAATCCGTTTAGTCGTTTTACATCAAAGAGTAACAGACATCAATCCTGGATGGATAAAAGGCTCCCCATAAACGTTCGTGTTTATAAAACTAGTAAGAATTATTGAGTCTGAGTTTACCTGCCTTCGGGTTAGCCTGCCAATAAATGCTGACAAGTCTACGTATCACGTCCCCTACCTTCTGGAAACTACAGAAATAGCTTCGGAGCATCTAAAGTGTCAAAACTTCACTGCCAATCAGTAGAAAGCACTTTAGACAGCAAACGTAAGAACTTATTCATAATATTCTACTGATAATACATATAATATTCATGAAGGTAAACGTTCAACGAGGGGTTATAAGCGAGAAATGGAAAGAGGAATTCTCTTTCTTAAAAGATCCTTTTTCTGAAATATATGTAGGTACCTCTCTAAGTATATTTACCCATTGATTTTCTGAGAGAAATGTAGGGGCTATGTACTCCTTATGACACTTGTATGATAATTACCTTGATGAATACTTTTTCTTTATTAAGTACTAGCTGTTGCCCGCGACCTTCGTCGGCGTGAAATGTTATAGACTATAACCTTCCTCGATAAATGGGCTATCCAACACTAAACGAATTTTTCAAATCGAACCAGTAGTTCTTGAGGTTAGCGCGTTCAACCAAACAAACATTTCTTCAGCTTTATAATATTAAGTATAGATTTGAGCAATAGCTTGTTAGTGCGTGCGTTTTGTGAGTTAAACAGAGTTTCTGTTATTCTGTTAGTTGGCCAATATTTTCTTGTTGCAATTAATTTGCAATCTTACCCTAACTTATCAATTTATAAGATTTCAACTAACATTTCTAAATTAAGAAGAATTGCACTAAACATAAGAGTTAAATTAAATGTTGAACATCTTATAAGTTTCATTCCTATTCATCTATTCATTCCACAAATCTCTTCTAAGCTCGAAGTGAAAGATAGACGAAATTGCCAAAATCCTGTGACTGCACAAAATAGAGCAAAGCAGGAAATCCCAGCACTTCTTCACTTAACACTGCAAAAAATCTTGGCAACAGCGAAGCAACATTACAGCAGATCAGTGCCGCGGAAATGAAGACGCTGCAGTGCAGTAGCCCGATTAGATCGGATACGGATCCGGCACATCCGCGACAGTCCCAGACACGTGATAAAAAGAGCCGCTTATTTTCTAATGATAGATAAATGTATGAGGAGGTAAAGCTAATCAATTGAGGAAGAGTTTAAATGAACAGGGAGGATAATTATCTGTTGGGTATCATCATCATTTAAGCCGAAAGACGTCCACTGCTGGACATAGGCCTCCCCCAAGTGTTGCCACATTGACCGGTTGGGTATACCAGCAGGCAAACATCAGCTACAGATACCCATGATGGAAAAGCCAAAAATGTGTGAGATTGACATGTTGATAAGCTGCCTGCCGGTAAGGTATGCAATGTGTTAAAAAAAACCCTGTCCCATCCTTGAAGGTATTATTAGGGATCGAGATTGTATTCTATTTATGTAGTCCGTTTTGGATAACAAGTAAAAAAAAACACCCCGATAAAAATTAAATAAAATGTACAGACGTCAAAACATCAAGCTACTACAATCTGTCAAATTTCGTTAATAGATTTTCAACTTTTACAGCATTAGGTTCAAGGTTGATTGGGAAAGTTTGACAGTTTCGGGTGGCTTGATGTGCTGGCGTCTGTACTAAAATTAGGAAACTTACGTAGTAGCACAGGGGCCCGGGCACGGGGCGGCGACACTCCACTCGCTTCTCGGGTTGTGATGTCATAAATAAACAATTGACGATCGGACATACTAACGCCGAAGATGTCACGATGTCACGTTTTAAAAGTTTGTTAGATTTTAGGCAAATTTAATGGTGGTAATTTGGGCACAAAAAACATGGATTTTAAAATTTATTAATATGTTTACTTTCATGAATATTGTATGGTTCTTATTTTATTTGGTAGGTATGTCATTGTTATACCTAAATGCCCCTTTCGGATCTGAAAGTTTTTGTAACATATTGTATGTCGAGCTGTAGTCAAAATATTAAAGCGATTATCACTTGCCCTAAGAACCATCAATTTAGTTTGTGGGAGCTTTTATTAGAATTTATTTGACAATATTAGGAAGCTCAAACTTTCCTACGATTTCTGGCTTCACCTAAAAGTACACCGTAACGTAGCTAAAGTTTAGATTATTCAGTGCTACACAACAGTAGCGAAGAGTCAAATTTTGTAAGAGGTAAACTGCAGTACATGTCTTTAATGTGGTTTTATTTTTATTGGCTATAGAATACTGACTGTGCCATTTTTCGAAGGGAAGCCAGCAGGAATCGAGTACTATGGAACCTTCGCCACTGCTACACAATCATACATAACCATTTGTTAAGCTAACTACAAGCAACAATACATAACTTTACCCCCAGTAGTTTGTATGTGAGGAAGTTACTTTAAAAATCATTTTCTACAAAGACTTTCGTTTCAAAATCTTTCTTTAGCTACTTGAAATGAAATAACTTTTACGGAATATATCGTGTTTCATTCGTATCCTTCTGCATTTTACATTTTTCTGCACACTTTGTGGCGATCACGTACATAGGCGGAGTTTTCAGTTTCCAAGTCTTTTCGCCTATTTTATTGCCTACTCGGGACTGCATTTGCAGTTTTGAACTTTTGATGTAAGCTAAACCACGTACAGTTTATTGGTGGACTGGAGTTTGACCTCTATAAGTCTTTCTCATTTTTAGAGTTCTGTAGCCGAATGGAAAAAACCGGAACCCTTATAGATTCGTCATGGCTGACTGTCTGTCCGTCCGTATGTCACAGCCAGTTTATTCCGAATCTATTAGGACTACACAGTTGAAACTTGGTAGGTAGATGTATTCTGTGAAACGCTTTATGATTTTTATACAAAAATAAAAAAAAATAAAGATTAAGAGAGGGCTTCATATATGAAACTGAATCTAAAAAAAAAATCATCATATCTAAACGTTCGGGTTGGCCGGTTTTTTTTTTCTTTCTTCTTCTTGTATCATGGAAATGGTAGCTAATGTAATTGACTTCTATCATAGGTAAGCTTAAGAAGGATGGCACCCTAGGATGGAGTAGTGAATGTCATAGTTGTGACTTTATGAGGTATATGTTTCAAATCACCGTACCATTTTAGTTAGACTTGTTCGGCATTCTCAAATTACATTCCAAAAATGGAAGCAAATACGACCGTGTAAGTTCGACTATCTTATTTAGGTACCTATTTAGTATTTTAGTAAAGAACTAAAAACTCAGAACCTCTTTGTAAGCAGTCCCCGTCATTTTACATATTATACTATTCAGCACTTGCACCAATTAAAAAGAAATAAAGAATGGCGTAAAATGAACGTCACATAATGATATTTTCGTCCAAATAAGCCACCCGCTAGCGTAATTTGCACAGTGCTAACTTCGCAAATGACAACAATTTCAATATTGCTTGTTGAGTTTTTGTTCAGGTTTTTCTCACAATGCGGTGTCATTAAACTGTAATTGTGTCGAAATAATTTCATAGTACAACATATGGTTATGCATTGTTATGTCCAGTAAAGACATATAATCATCATTGAATGCAAGTAGCGGCTTCATAAGGAGCAAAGTTTGCCTTGACATTTCCATAATATAAAGTGAGTCAAACACTAATGTTTGTATTTTGTGACTCAGCGTGATTTTAAGAGAATTTTCTTTCTTTCTTTACTATAGCGCCAAAATGTTCTAATGTAGAAGTTATTGGAAGTTATGGGGAGTGGTCTTTGTCCAGCATTCAGACGCAGGCTTAGGCCCGGCCTACACCAAAGACGAGAGGAGCGGAGATTTGCGAAGCGGTATGGATAGGAGATGTGTAAGAGCTTGGGTGTGTCCACCGAAGTTGTGTGGAGATGTGCAAAGCGGAGAGCAGATGAGATGTGCACCGCTCAAATCACGCCGCGCTATGCGCCGCTCACAGCACACCGCATGCCGCTCACAGCAAACCGCTTACCGCACGCTGCTCGCAGCACGCCGCTCAGGTGTGTTCTTGTCTCTCTGCTGTGCGCTTGGCCGCCGAGTGCGAAGGCTGACCTAAACAATTACGAGACACCTCCTCACCTCTCTGTTCAACCGTTTTCACTACAGTATAGAAATAGACACATTTCTGACCTTTAACGACCTATGTTAAAACAGAAACTACCAGAAAATCCCTAACTGTTATTTACAATACTCATCCAAAAAGGACCCAATATTTCGACACTCACAAACCAACCCAATACTAATTTTCATGTCCAAACAAACTTTATCAATGGCTAACAACAAATTTCGCTCAATTTGTAATCATATTAAAATGATTCGTTAACGAAGGGTCCCAAGCTGAAATGTCAGGAGTTACAGCGATAATAATTGTTCGAAATAATTCGCCGTTCCGTTTGTTTGAAAGTTTTGTACAGTCGGTAAAATGAATTAAAAAGTGGCGTCTTGACTGAAATGTTTGGAGAGGTATTTAGTTTATGAGCGTTACCTGTAGACTCTTTATCAATGTTAATAGCATCTTCTTGCGTACCTGTTTTTGTAGATACCTACTTTCTTAGCCAAGTTTTTCGAAAAAAAGAGCCGACTAAGTTGTACCTTTTTTGACAGTTGAATTATAAAAGCAAATGCCTGATTACCTAAGTGCTGTATGTATACGTAGGCAGAAGTGTACCTAATAAAACACCCACATTTGGCCAGTTATGTTTAAGTCCCTTGTAATAGGGGCAGAAAATATTGCCATCAATCGAGAATGAATCCAGACTCCGTGGCTGCTACTGAGAAATTCCTGATGGAAAACTATGATAGCAATTTGCCCGACCCAGGAATCGAACCCAGGGCCATGCTCAGTGGTTTTGCACTGGCGACCACTCGACCATTCTGGCAGTCATTCCTGTTCTGTCGAAAAACGTCTTTAATTAAATGTCACACGATTTGCATTCAACAGGAGATCCGAAGCTTTAAAGTTTAAGGGGAATCAACAAAGAACACCCAAACATAAACAAAAAGTAATTATCAACTCATTTCATTTGACTTTAATTAAAACTGAAACTGACAGGAATAACGCGAATAAAGGAAGAATTCTGCAAATAGTACTTATGAATTAAAGTTCTTCCTCTTCTTATCGTATCGATGTTCCTTCTATATTACACGGCTTGGGCCCAGTAGGTGGCCACGTTTATTGCAGCGGCAGGGGCGCTGTCCAGGTCGTCAAGAGTGCAGGTAAACGGACACCTGGGACACTCCAGCAGGTGGGGCATAGTTTGATCCGGAGCCCCGCACTCGCACTCCGTGTTGGAGGAACCTATAATACCCCATTTTGTCAGATTATGTGCAGCGGCCTACTTGGGAACGCAATCGATTCAGAGCTTTCCAAATAGGCCGCGGTAGTTCACTGCCGGGAGCCAGGTGTTCTTAAGAAGTCGTGGGGTGGTGGATACTTCTCTTGCCATAACTTAATGTAAAGTTTGTATGTATGTTCCTCAATAATGCTATAAAGGCTGAACGGTTTTGATTAAAATTTGGCACACAGGTAGACTATGGCTTGTTTTAAAACATAAGATACTTTTTATCCGGGTATTTTTTAAAGTTTTCCTAGGATACGAGTAAAACCGCTGGTAAAAAAATACCATTTATTTATTTTCCTTGCGCCTCTAAAGTTAACACAACTAGTGACAATCTACGTGTTTCCTTTAGACTCCCTTGACAATACTCCCGCCATATTGTTACGAGAAAACTGGGCTATCCAACGTATTCCTTTACCGATTGGACCGAGTGATAAATAGTGTACATGTTTCGAAAACATATTGGCCGACCAACCCCGACCTCAAAGTCCCTACAAAGTTAGCCAAACAACATTTAATAGATTGTTAACTAACATCCTAATGGAATAAAATCCCGACTCTAACCTACAGCCCAATTACGGACAAAAAAAAACTTAAAACACATACAAATAAAGTTCAGTTTCCAACGTTTCAGGCTCGCTTTGATTTGAAATTGGCTCACGTTCGAGTGTGGACGACGGGAAAAAATCTATTGAACACCAAAATTACCTTCCGCGTTTGCGGGGAGGTCAAACTTGACCCACTTTGTTTGAACTTTTACCTTTTATAATTCAGAAAGTTGTATAACAGTCGTTAAAATAGGTTTAGTACGGCAGGTATTGTAGGTTTCCGAAATATATTTATGGTAATGGTAAATTCGCGTGACATAGGTTGTACTGGGTATGCAGTTAAATCGAAGGATTCAATTTATATGTACAGCGTGTGGTCACAAAATAAAATAATTTTTATATTTGACCAGCTAGGCCCGTGAACGTTCGTTCGCGTGAAATTATTATAAATAAATATTACTTCCCTTTTTGAATCGGATTTTGTTAACAATTTCAAGGGTTTTAATTGTTTTGCACGGAACCATAAAATAAAAGTAGCCTAAGCTAGACCTTCTAACATCAGCTATCTGCCAGTAAAAGTCCCGTCAAAATAGGTCCAGCCGTTACGGAGATTAGCCGGAACATACAGACAGACAGACCGACGGACAGACAGACAAAAATTTAAAAAAATGTGTTTTTGTTATAAGTGCCGTATATATTTTCAAATGCATTCAGTAAGAAGCTGTTATTTTGATATTACAAACAGCCCATTCAATTTTATTTATTTGTATTGTACCTATGCTATGTGTGTACAGAAAATTAATCAACTTGGATGATCGTAATCCAACATTCCTTTTTTCCAATTATGTTATAATTAATCCGTTTATTGCATCTACTTTTAATCATGTTTGACTACGGAAAATAGCAATGAATTGATATTTTAATAATTAAACAGTTTGCCCATTCCTTTAACTGTGTTTACTGTTGTATAATGTAATTGCGATAATTAATAGCTTTTAATAACACCAGATCAATCCATTGATTGATATTGTTATTTATTTATTTAATTATATCGGTAAATGGACTTAATTAGCGATGGAATTCGTTTGGTTCGAGCTTTATTCTTTGTTTTAAAAGTTGTCCAAGTAAATATGTCCAATGGGTTTGTGAATAAAATAATAAACGTATAAATCTGGATAGATGACTTTTCCGAGTCTCGTTTTTATAAGCCGAAAGATACTAAAATAAATCAGTCGAATTTTTTATCCTTAAAGAATTGATACCCCTTCACACTTCAAGGAAATATAAAACCCCGAAATACAATACCGAAAAAATAGTTTCATATTACAATAAAATCTCAAGAAAATTCCATCTTATTCTTTGCCCCAAAACGAAATCTGGTGTTACATAGACAGAAGTCGTAATACGGAACCCATCACATTGTGTGTTCGGTACCTATTTAGTGGGGATCAATTGGGCTTTGGCTGAAACCCGGGGATTAGGGCGAAAAGAGAGGAAGCTATGGACAAAGCCGAGGTAATCACTTGTCTTAACGTTAGCATTGCTGGCTGATGTGTTTACTTTGAGACCTTTTGAATGTTTTAAAAAAAAAAATCTAGAATTTAATTTTTTTTTCATTCCGTATATGGCTTTGTGGCTGGTACCAAAAATGTAGAAGGTCTAAGACCGTCAGTTTCTGTCAAGGAAATCTCATTAGTATCACGAAATTAGACATTGCGATCGAAATCAGAATTAGGTCCTTTTCCTATTACATAGAACTTAATGAGTTTAATGGAGAGCAGCGGTGGCCCAGTGGTGGCGGTCCCGACTTACGAGCAGTAAGTCGTGGGTTCGAACCCAGGCAGGCGCATTACTTTGTGTAATTTATTTCATCACCACTGCTCTCAAAACGGTGAAGGAAAACATCGTGAGGAAACCGGCATGTCCTAGAACCAAAAATTCGAAGACATGTGACATCTACCAACCCGCACTGGGCCCGCGTGGTGGATTATAGCCCATTCCCTCCCATAGAGAGGAGGCCTGTGTCCCAGCAGTGGGAACATTATTGGCTGCTGCTATGCTATGCTATGCTAATGAGTTTCCATGCTTAATATTTAATTTTAATTAAGCTTAAAGTACGTTTCTGTTTTCTCCTTTAAATAATTAGACGTGATGATATTCAATAAATCGTCTTTTTTTTCATTTGAGAGATGTCCGTTTAATTAAGCGCATGGCTGATTCCGTAATCATAGCGAGGCCTATTATTAAGGTCGGGGAACATCGGGACGAAGGGGATGTAATGTGATTGTGCGGCCATATTGGTTGTTACTGAACTGTTCCTATTTCGACTAGACAAATAACGAAACAGTTCATCATCTGCCTAGCCTTTACCAACTATTTTGTGATCGTTTTTTAGGCTAATCGGATGCATCTGAATACCAGTTTTCACATGGAGCGACTGCCTGTCTGACCTCCATAACATAGTACTTACTAATACGATACGCCTTAGTAAGACTGTTTGTCAGACTTTCAGGACTTTAGCGAAATAGTTGAACGGCCCGAAAATTGTTGCAATGAGATATTGTTAACAATAATTATGCAGACAATGGCCCGAAGCTGTTTTGACATCGATCGCTTTTTTCGTACGCAAGAATTTCATAAATGTAGTCGTAACCCAGCAATGGAATATAAAGTAGGGGATATCAGCCATTGTATGCAGACAGGATTAAATCCCTCAAAAAGTTCCCCAAAAATATCCAATTTTCAAAATCCGCCAAACAAACATAATCACAACAAAAATCTCAATTCGCGCATTAAAGTACCTAAACCGCGCCATTTTTATCACCGATTCGAGTAAAGTGACCCAATTTAATCGCCAAGTCGAGTAAAGTGAGCTATTCTACAGCGATTCCAGCGGTTCGTGGCTTCATACGTAAGCTGGAAAAAGCGCTGGCACGACGTAAATCTTGGCAAACAATTTTCGTTGCCTTGAAAGTTGTGGGTCAGGGTGACACGTGAATACGAATCTAATTCTTTTTTCGCTCTAGTTTGCGCATAATGTGCAACCTTTTTAGAATCTTTTTTTCTTTACTTTGTAAATTACAGCTTGGCCTTTTTGTTGGGATAGGGTTTTGTTCGTGATCTTGAAGTTAAAGTTAGATTATGTTAAGTTTCGTGGGAATTGTTTTGTAAGTGTTTTGTAGTAAATGCAGGTAGTATACAGGGTGTAAACGAACCCTTTACGAAACCGTCAACCAAGCATTATGTATGTACATCAAACTAAGTAACTACGCAAAAATTATTTCTGGGAAACTCCTTTTTTTTGGCGCGAAAAATCACGTTTTACGGTAGGACTCAATGTAACTCACTCAAAATACTATGCTGATGGATGGATTAAATAGTACGGTGGTCTTGGAGGTGTTTAAAGTTAAAATTTTACATTAAAAACATGTATTTAAAAAAAACATGTGAAAAAAGTTGGAACTTTGCCCCTAATATCTCCGTAACTAGAAGGTTCCCAGGTATGGTCTAAAACAAAAAAAATATCGCAATGACGGGGAGAACAAGTGCCTTTCGGCTTTGTTAAGGGTCTTGTTACACCCTGTAATTATGTCCTTGGTATCGGTGAACAAAATTGTTTAAATAAACCGTCAATATTTACGTAAATTTAATTTGGATACATCCCTAACACATTGTGACGCATTTTGTTCATCTTCCCCTCTTTACTACGTCATCAATTTTGTATGCCCGTTAAATTAAGCTGGGGTGAATATCCCCTAGACAACAAAGGTCGATTATATATTTTAATTTTGTCTAGTCAATGACGGGGCATCACGGGCATTAGCCTTGGTGTTAACAAGCGGTAGTTTCAACTTTCAACCCTAACCTACAATTATCAAGGCCGAAAATTCCGTGTCTTCAACCCCACGAACCCTATATTTAAACACTCTTTAGACATTGAAGCCGTTACGTACTTCTATTAAATATAATTAGTTCCGATAGTGCTCTATTGTATCTTCAAGTATTTGGTTTTTCCTTCAGCTTTGCCCGCGAAGAGGTTAGAAAATATCCAACAGTACTACCGGGATACAAATTGCCCTTTGACCTAACTGTCCCAGGTCATCCTGTGTGTCTATTAATTGAGTCCTTTAAGCCGTCAGTCAATCCGTGAAGAAATGCCAGATTGACAGACCGAGTCCCTTTCGTATTAATACAGGATGGAAAGTACATCGACCCTCAACATAAAAAATTTCCTCGGTAATTTTCAAGGGTCAAGTTTTAGGTCCCGAGTTCGAACCCAAGATACGCACCTCTGATTTTTCGGATTCATGTGCGTATTGTATAATTATCACTTGCTTCGGTCTAGGAAAACATCGTAAGGAACCAGGATGCCTGAGAGATATTTCTCGACGGCATGTAAACCCGACTCAGAGGCCCATGGGCGCCATAAACCACAAACCGCACGAAAAAAAAGAAAGATCGTTAATTTTTAGACAGTCAACTGTTCCATACATGTTGACCGTGTCAGTATTGCACTATTGTAGGAAACAGCTGTTTTTTTTTAAATTACCGTTGTTTTTTTTTATGTGTGGGGCGCGGGCTGGTCGAAATGATGTTCTAAATACGTGGTAATCGTTTGTGCATCGAACCTTTCACAATGCTGAAGAACAGATTTCTTTACCAACAAACTAACTCAGGCACCCATGAAGACTAACTTTAAACGAAATCGATGTCGCAGTCTTTGGAACGACCTAATTTCCGATTGAGACGGTCCTAATCCGGATTTAGTGAGGCGTCCACTGGCTTCATTTAGGCCCCTGATACGTCAACGACGTGTTTTAACTGGTCTAATTGAATTAAAGGATTAATTGAATTGATTCGGACGGATAGACTACAGTTTTTGGTTAGTGGGTCTTCCGAGTTTCGGAACTAATTAGTACGCGTGTGTTTTATGGCCGTTTCAAGGGTTTTATTGCAGGCAAACTGAAAATTTTGGACGCTTAATTGAAAAACATGAATTAACTTGATATAGGAACCCACAAAGACTTCAATAAATATACAGCAATAACAACAACACTCATTTATTTTCAGGCAACTTTTGCCCATAGATATATCCTTACAGACTAACATACATATTATGATAAAATACAAATTATGTTAGAAAAAACAAAAAAAAAAATTGAAAAAATAGATGTAAATGTAGATAAGTAGCGAATCGTGGGTGCAATATAGGTACTTACTACATTATACTTCGGGGATTACCGGCGTGATGTTATGTGGTTGTTGTAAAGGTAGTGAATTGAGTTGTCATCATAATCAAATCACGTTTTTTTCTAATTTATCACAACTCAATGAATATTACAACTAATTGATTTACTTGTTTTTTTTTTAAATCTACCTAATAAACACAGACTCCTAAAATAAATACGTGACTAGAGAAAAGAAGCCAAGAGAAAAGAAGCAACGAAATTAATGCAAATGTATTTCGTCCGGTGCAAGAATCAATAACAAGAGCTCTTTGTCTAGCTACCGAGACAACAAAGAAAGTACTCTCCTCTCTCCGTTCATAAAATTTTATTACAAAAAAAGTATTCAATAATAGTCTAATATTTTTGATGGTCCACTAAAACTGGCCGGCAGTATTTCATTTTTGAAAAAATAAAAATAACGTTCTAAATTTTATGACGAAAACAAAGAACAGACTGTGTATTTAAATTAAAATAATGGTTATAATAAATTGTAACTCGATTTTTTGATTTCAGAATAAATTTGAACGTTGAAAATAAATTAACCACTAGCTGTTGCCTGCGTTCACGTTTATATTTTGATGTGTATGTGTGCGAAAAAAAGTAGTAACCTATGTCCTATTCCAGACTATAATCTATCTCTGTGCCAAATGTCATCCAGATCCTTTTAGCCGTTCTGACGTGATTGAGTAACAAACATCCATCTAAACTTTCGCATCTTCAAATGTCGCATCACAGACGTCAAAAAAAATAGATAAGGTATATTTTTTCTATCCCAATAATATTAGAAGAAACACCGACACAAACTGTGGATATACCTATTACGTAGTTCATTGTGTGTAGCGTAGCATGAAAATCGATTCTTAATACTCCCTTGGGTAGAGGATACCGTAACGTTTCCTGATCAATTAACACGGTTGAATGAAAGTGCTACAAACCATTTTAAACCATGTCTAACTAAGAAATTAGCAAATAGCAGACCGGTATTTATTTGACTAACCCACTCTGTTTAAAAATTGACTGATCTTTTAATCTTCTCTCGATTACTACGTAAACTTTTGATGATATACTTGTATTGTATTGAATAACGGGCTGGTGTCCGCAACTCCACGTACAAAGCACGTAAATGATATACTTAAAACGCGGTCACAATATCTCTGCACCTCGCTGGAATGCGATTTATTAATCAATAAATACATATTCAATCACAAAATCTTTCAATCTAAACCAATACAAATACATCCGGTAGTTGGGTAAAAAAAAAACATATTTCAGAGATGTTTATTTTGCACCGTAATGTCAATGTGACGTGAGCGAGGTGCAGACATAATGTGACCGAGTTGTAATTTTTTGCCGGCAGTCGGGTAAAAAAGAAACATATTTCAGAGATGCTTATTTTGCATCGTAATGTGAATGTGACGTGAGCGAAGTGTAGAGATAATGTGACCGAGTTGTAAATTTTGCTAAGGATACCTTACCATTTGTAGAACATGAATTACTTTGAATACACAACAATATCCAAGGTCAAACAAAAATATACTTCATGCATTTTACTTCAAAGAAAAAGAGCATAATCAGCGCCAATTACGTATCAAGTTCTAAATGGCCTCTACTTAGCAATTTCACTGCAATCAAGTCATTAATATTCAATACACAAATGACATAATGCTCAATCATAACTGGGTCAGTGATTGCTATTGCACTTAATGAGCCGTAATGGGTTCATTTCCTTGTTGTCTTGTATGCGTCATAAGTGTATTCGTTGCAATCAATACAAGGTGAGTAAAACACGATACAACAAATTGTACGATGTATTTGTCAGCATAGAAATAAATCATCAGCCTAGCCTTTTAATAACTTTGTCGGGGTCGACTTCCAGTCTAACTAAGGTACAAAACAGAATACCATTACTTGTAGCGACTTCCCATCTGGTCTACTGGTAATATAATACCCAAAAGACTGGTTGTCAGGATCTCAGGATTCTGACTATCCTTAACAACCGTCAAACTCACAGATCAGCAGTGGAATAGATCAGGTTAAAAAATAATACTCTGATATACAACATTATTTTTAGTATATCCGAAACCTGAAACACGTGTCTAGTATTTTTATGTTAAGAATCTACGAGAATGTACAAAATTACAAAACTGTATCATGAAAAATCACAAAATTATTAGCTTGTTCTGTAACCTGATTAGAACCCGCACAAAAACGTGGTCACCACGCGGCGCCGCAGCGTGCGCGCCTCCAGCGTTGCCTTGAGCTCGTTGATAATAATAATTTGGCAGTACATACCTAAATGATTGCGATATGTACTTAGTGTCGCTCGTTGTCCAACTTGTAACCTTTTTTAAATATTTTTGGGACAAAATATAACATGGTTTAAAAATTATTGGAATCGATTCAGTTACTTATTCTGAACAAACTATATTCAGGTTTCGCATATACTAAAAATAATGTTGTATAGCTACATCCTGTTTGTTGCCTATCTATGATTGTTATTCCGCACTGCAATTTTATTAAATAATTACGCCCTTGACTTGTGTAATTGCCTTCATTGTTGTCCTTTGCATATTGCAGTTTATTCTTGTTTTGCGGCATTCTGCACGAGTGCACACGACATATACTTTTATTATCTAACAATTAGGACAAAGGTTTGTAAAATAAAATAAATCCCAATAAAACCTTGTACACATAAAAGAAATAAAATAGTTCAACTCCTACATCGTTCCGTTTAAACTCAAAAACAACAACATCAATGCGAAACAGTGCTACATGGAACAAAAACCCTAAAAGAATAATTTTTCAATATTTACAGCCCACATCATCAGTGGTTACATTTTGACACTGGACAACGCCTCTATCTCGTAGCTGTAAAAGCGATTTTCATGGTGCCATTGATATGCGGTTACGTACCCCGATGGTAAAATAACAATATTGTACGGTACAAGCCGACATTTCCGTCGTGTCACTGTATCTAAAGCACCCTTTTTGTAACTATAACACATGAGTGAAGTGGTGGCTCGCTACGAAAAATACACGCTATTGAAATTTTGAAAAGAATAACCCCGGTAGTCGAAAACGTTCCGCAAAATATACTATTGCCCGTAAAAGAATAGCACTTGGTTGGATTTACAGCGCTCGGCTCAGCGCCGAAAGTTGAAAATCCGACAACTTGCAATATTATTTAGACATTATTTTGAGAGTAGCATCGTGTTGGTGAAAATGAGCACAAGGATCTTAAGTGACAACAAAGGATAGATAAGACAATGTGCTTTGTGAGTTCGAGGGTCAGTGTAGTCCCACGTGAAGTCAAAGTCAAAGTATTGATTTCAATTAGACCATCACAGGCACTTTTGTATGGCAAAAAAGAAGAACAGGCCACATCTTGCTGGTTGTGGTTTTAAGGCATTAAAAGGATTTCTTCCTTGATACTTATAGCGTCCTCTAGTCTATTCTCTATTATAAAATTGATTGTGAAACTCGCATGTAGCATGTATTTTGTTTATAAGTACCTGGGCGACGGAGCCCTGGTCGGTTGAAAATAGAGAAAACGAATTTTCCCATACATGAGACCTAGCTAGATCGATTTTTCGCCCCCGATTTTTCGATGAAATCGTTAGAGCCGTTTTCGAGAACGTTATTACAAATATTGGTAATTTACCGAATAGTATGGTTTGAGCTACATTATTAAATAATACACAAGGTATATCACAGAGTGTTTTGTAGCAACGGAACTAACTAATTTTAATCAGAATTAAGTAAAGACGCATTTCGTGAAAGAAACAATAGGAAAGTTTTATAACTGGACTCTTTGTTCTTCATGTAAATTGAGCCAAAACAGACGAAAAAGTCCCGAGATAGAACTTGTAACAAAAATGCATCCTTTTTCTCATTCCAAAATTCCTTCCTTATAAACTGTAGTTCATTAGAATATTAAGAAAAAAATACTAGACATTGATTACGGGTCACTCGGATATCTGAATTTAATTTATTTTTTATTTATTTTTGAAACACTGTACAATTATTAAAATAATTTTCTGCAGTCGGATACTTTATCAACCATTGTAAAATCTTTGAAGAAAACAAGTATACCTTTATCCGACATTGGTCTTCTCTTGATGGCTTTTAATAATAAATAAATCAGAAGATTGAAATATTATTCCTGAAATTCATCAACATTTTGACTGAAAACTAAATCATTAATGTAAATTCGAGGAATAGATTAATAGGTACTGGTATGTTAATTATTTCAATTTGGTACTGTCTGCATTTTCCGAGAATTCAAATTGAAAATTAAAATCTATTCTGAATTTGAACGTGTTAACTGTATTTCGAACACAATCACAATTTTTATACAGGTAAACTTAAGGCCGTGTTCACACAAGCGGATAGTCAGCCGCCGACTGTGAGTGTCAAGTTAAAAATGTATGACAAAACAAACGCGACATGGCGGCAGTCTGAATTTTCTTCGTACATTTTTACTGAGTGCTCACAGTCGGCGGCCGACTATACGCTGTGTGTGAACGTAGCCTAATGGAATATAAGGTTTGGAATTTATCAGAACCATAAGCGATCACCATTTATATTTATAAAAAGAACAATACCCAAAACTCACCAACAAAACATGGGCATGTCTTGAAGCAGTTACATGGTTGTAACTGCTTCGAGTCGATAACACTTTTCATTGCAGAACCAAATAGTGCTACATAAATTGACTCAAGTGTGCAAGTGTTTATTGCAATTGAGTGAATACCGACCATCTTTGGACGACCCAAATGCATGTGATTTATGGGAGAGTGCACTTACTGGGAGAAATATGGTAAGTGCTTACGACGACGTGGTTAGTGTTCTTAGGCTCGGTTGTAGTTTGGCTCGCCCTTGGAGGGACCATATTTTATTGTAGTGTAGCTTAGTACGCTAGTACATAAGTAGTTAATATTGGTTAAGCAAAGATAGAATATATTTAATAGTACATGAAATGGTTTACGTCAGTATGTATGCCTAATAATATGGGTGTCAGACGTTCTTATCGCCTATAGCAATATTTTAAATGCTTTCACACGCGGCAACATAGACGATGCGGTCGGTAGTACACTCTGTTTCTCGTTCTAGCAAATGACGTTTCTGAGCGATAGAAAAAGAAAGGAGCATGGAAAAATGTGATTCCGTGATGCGAGACGAGAAACGCAACCCTAAAAATACATGAAAGAGTCAGTCGTGCAAGCTAACTTTTTCTTTGCATAAACGTCCTTATGCATTATCTGCATGAGATTCCAAAGCTCGAAGTGTGATTGGATATTTCCATTAGGAATTTCTAAGTTTTTGCGCAGTCTGGAGTCTGGACTTGTACACCGTTAGGTTGATGGCAATTGCCGTGAGATTTAAAATTGCGAAATATGAGTTTACAATACCAATACGTCTCTGTATGTAGATACCTACTCCTTTGGGAAATAAAAGTGTAATACGTTTATTGTCTTAGAGAAAATTGAAAACTCAATACCAGAAAATAAAGTAGATAAGAGTACTCCTCAACATTTTCATGTAAAAGGTGCGTAAATTGAATTGTGTGTAAAGTTTTTTAAGAGTAATCTTTAGTTCTACCATCCCTACTTCCACTTTTTGGTCACCCTACAATAACTGTGTTCTTGATGGATACCCCTAGGGTGCCCACCGTCTTTAAATAATTTCTTTGTTGTATTATTTTGTCTTTAATACAATTTGGTTGCCTGAAAGACATTTTCTTTCGCCCGTTTCATGTTGTCTATTGCCATTTCCTGTCAACAACAATATAAGCCGTTATATTTATTTTTTTAACAAAAAAGGAGTAAAACAAAAAGTACAGTACCTAAATAATAGATATTTAACAAATTATTTATTCATCGGACAACGTTATTGAATTTTTGGCGATTTTCGGCTATTGTAGATACATTTTGCACTGGCAACGCTAACGAAGCTTTAATTTGGTGAAATATCAGACGATAATCAAATTTGTAACATAAACCTTTTGGTGTATTAATGGTATTACAGATATGGATTGATAATTTGGATAGTTTTCAAATTATGTAAACGTAGCAATTATTAAGTGATTTGAACTCGACGATTCCAGCGATAAATATATGCCTGACATTAGGAGTCAGAATTGAGAATACGTAGAAGTATCACACACAATCGATAAACAAATATTGCCTGATGAATTCATTTGTATCAGACAATTAGGCTGCATAAATGCTCCACGGGCCAAACCTATTTCAGAAGTGCTAGTTAAGATAAACGACTTAACTTACGACTTTTAAACTACGTCCTTTTAACCGACTACTAGAACATTAGTGCCTATAACTCAGGCAGTATAGCATTAAAATAGTGTAGATAACCAAAAAAATCTAATTAGTCCGTCAGATAGATTTTCAAAAAATACTGGACACCTATTTTTTCTTTTTTCACGTAAACAAAAAATGAAGACGTCACATTTCTGTACACTTTTTAACGGAAAGTGACGTCACAAGCCCCCACTCATGATCTTTGATGCGTTTTATCTTCGTAATTTTTTTATTTTTTAAGTGATTATGGAAACCATACTAAAGAATTTTTACTTAATTTGAATTAACTAACTAAATACATTATTAATTAAAAACTATTAAATAACCTAAAATAATTATTTTTTTATTGATTTAATAAAACAAAAAATACGTATCCAATATTTTTCGATAATCTAACTGACGGACTAAACAGAATCATATTTTTTTAACTCAGGAAACATCCCTATTCTACAAAGTATTTCCCAGTTGCCCTAACGTGACCCATATATTGTCCAAGGTAACTGGACTTGGCTGAAATCAGTGGTAATTTTTAACACACGAGTATATAATGTTTCCCAACATTCCACCGGGAAATGGGAAATATGGCGACCGCAGTGCATGCATCGATTTCCACAACAAATAACTATATTGAATCGTGTTGGCCGCATTGGAAAATGATTATTTCACATGCGATTTTCTACCGTATGTCGGAGGGAAACGGTTGTGAATTGTTATTTTCTGGGTAGTGTGCATAACAAAATTTCTTGCCCGGCGTACAATTGGTCGCCTGTTGACGGAAATAAGGCATGTGCACGTGGAATTTCAAATGAAAGTAGCTTATTTTGGAAAATGTGCTGGAAATTATTCATACAGGATATCGAATATGTTGCTACATATTGATGAAGTGGCTATGTACGAGTACATAACTGTAGTAAGCTTTATGAATATGGATTAAGACTTATTTCAAAGTGTTGGGCAGTTCTCACAGTCGTAACCTTCGAGCTTCCAAGAATCTACTTCTCCAAATTCCTTCACACCGCACTGGATTTATGTCAAATTCTTACGCTATCTCTACTATAAAGCTCTGGAACGCGCTACCTTTTGGCATTAAAAAAGCTGAAAGCAAATTCAGTTTTAAAAGAAAAGTGCGTAACCACTATTTAAGTCAGAATAAATAGCTCTCTCTCTATTAGAAGTCGAGTCATGGTAATTATTATTAGGTTTCTCGTTTTTAATTTTGGTATTTGTTAAAATATGTATTAGTTTATTTTATTTGTATATAAGTATTAGTATCATTATAAGTGCCTATATAAATTTTCGATAGCAAGAAGTTATTTTTATATATTTATTTTGTACCCTATCACAATGTTTTCTTATTTAACCCAAAGGTTGACTGGTAGAGAATGCCTTGTGGCATTAAGTCCGCCTATGTATCACTATTGTACATGAAGTTTAAATAAATAAATAAATAAATTAAAATATATTCAAATTGCTGTTAAATCTGATGCCAATTTTGTGAAAACTTATTTATGCAAAAAGTTATACTTGAACGTTCAATTGTACTTAGTTGGTACAATTCCAAATACCAAGTAACGAGTAAATTCTACAAGACTCTATTAAGTTGGGAGATGGTAAAGTCGGAGTGGCTTATTGCTTCTCGTAGAGAGGTCTGTCCCAGCACAAGTTTATGATGCCGGCTAATTATGATATTCAAGTTCTTAACGTCTTTTTAACGATTCTCAAATATTTGCAGAAACCTCTTCTAAAATTCTGACAAAGCGTTTAATGATTGCAGAATGGCTTTATTTCATCATTACATAGTATAAAACAAAGTCGCTTCCCGCTGTCTGTCTGCCTCTATGTATGCTTAGATGTTTAAAACTACGCAACGGATGGTGATGCGGTTTTCTGTAATAGATAGAGTGATTCAAGAGGAAGGTTTATCTATATATATTGCACCCGTTCGAAGCCAGGGCGGGCCGCTAGTCTAAAATATTTAGGTATTAATCCTCTTTTAGTTCTGCCTGAAATATCTGTCATAACTACTTTCAAACGTTTGTAGATCCAGTGGTGTTTTATTCTCTTTTTTATTTCTTTTTAAAAAAAAACTTTGCCCCACACTAGGAATTTTACCTGTATCGTGGGTGCGTTTACAAACATTTAAACTCACATACACATATAGCCAGACTTGGAACAACTACCTGTAGGCCTTACAAATATTTGTTCCGTGCGGGAATCGAACCCGCGACACGCAGCGCAGCAGTCAATCGCTCAGCCACTGCGTCAACCACGCCGTCATTATTCGACCAAAGCTAGTACAGTCGTTTGTACGAAATATGCAGATACCGTTGGGATGAAATATTTTCTATTTACCGTATATTTCACTTACACAGGCCACGGGCTGCAATGTTAGGTAGCCGGAGGATTTGCACCCCAATTCGTATTGGCGTAAGAGAGAGTTTTAAAATTTGATAGCAAAATTGTTATTTCAGATTTTTGTAGGAGTTTCGGTATGTGTAGCCTGAAGCTTTTTATCGGTATGGAAAAGAAAATCTATACAAGGTGTAAACAGACCTGCACGAAGCCGTCAACCAAGCATTCTGTACATCAAACTAAGTACTAAGTAACCCTAAGCAAAAATGATTGCTGGGAAACGACTTTTTTTTTGGGGTTGAATATCGCGTTTTACAGTAAAATTCAATGTAACGCACTCAAACATTGTGCTGGTGGATGCATTGAATAGTACGAGATTAGTGGAGGTATTTACAGTAAAGTTACAACATTAAAACATTGTATTAAAAAAAGGAGTTGGAACTTTGACCCCCAATATCTCCGTAACTAGAAGGTTCCCAGGTATGGTCTAGAACAAAAAAATGATCGAAATGACGGGGAGAACAAGTGCCTTTCGGCTTCCTATAGGGTCTTGTTACGCCCTGTATGTATTTGCACACGTAGTATTTTGGGTTTTTTCAAGGTTTCCAAAATATTTCCGTCTACCAATAACAGTATCTTGTATTTCTAGTCCTACATTTTTCAAAGACGTCTGATTTAAAAACCAAGAAAATTTCTTAATTTTTGCCACAGAAAGCATTATTTACTACTCCATTATCGTCCTTCACATTGAAACCTTCACAGAAATCTTTAAAGCCCAGATTATCTTGGTCGTGTAAAAACCTTTTTGGTAACAAAGAGGTTCTTTACAGTTATAATAAGAAAGAAAAATGCCGAGAGGGGTCCTTTTTTCCCCGAAATAAGATCAATAAACGGTCTTGGGAAGTATTAAAATATTATTTGGTTTGTCTAAAGGGATGGAGAGGAATGGGCGTCTTGTGATGCATTATCGGTTTCGGTCCCTGTGGTTTATAGTTATAGCATATAATGTACAGGCATATCTCCTGTGGTTTACTTGATGTATTCGCTACATGTATGTTCCCTATGTGAATAGGATCTTCTAATGTGCTTCATTGTTCGACAGCATTCATAATTAATTGATACAATAAACCAAAATTCTTACCTTATCTGAATCCTGTATAATCAGAAATACCTTCAATATAGCCGTGGCTACTCTGTTTTTGTTAGCTTTGCATAATATAATGTCATTAGAGGTTGCTTTGACGAAGGCTATAAGAAACAGAACGCAAATATATTACTTTAAGTACATATCTATGCATAACCAAACAATACACATAAATTGGCATACCGCTATTACTGGTCTTATGATACAAATAAACTAGGTCCACGCAGACGAAGCGATATAAAACAACTGTTCTATACATCGTGTACCAGAAAAGTGTGGTCATATTTAAGGTTGTGGTACTGACCATCAAGCTAAACAACTTCCTCAGCTCCATTCCATTCCATTCCACAGCTGTCCCATACATTAGGGTCGAGTGTGTATTGAAACTTAGTATGGGACAGTTGATTTTTTTTGCGATTATAATAATGGCCCCATAGACAAAGTTGTTCAGCTTCAGTTTTCTCATACATTCTGTATTTGAATATTTGCATAACTAGACAAAATATAGGGACTAGTTAACGGGCTTAGAATTTGTTATTCGCTTCGTCTGCGTGAACCTACCACGCAGACGAAGCGATATCTCGAAACCGTTTAACATGGCGTCTTATCTCGGGTATAACCTTGTTATTCATAAAATCTGGGGGATCGATATCAGCTGCGTCTCATTCAAGCTTGGCTCCACACTCGCTGGTATCTGGTATTAACGGGAGGTCTAAATATATTATGTAGATACCGGAGAGGTTTAATTTATATTTAAGTGCTGCTCTGGTTGTTAAACTTAAGCTTTATCAAAACGTTACTCCCTTAGGGTAGCCTTTGGGAGGAGTGTTGAATTTGAAGAAGTATTGTAATGATAAAATAATTTAAGATGTCTTTTTTCTTGACAATGTTTTCTAACGTTGATCAAAGCTAGTAGTAGTCTACTTTAAATTGAAGAGATTTTGTTCGCAATATTTTCAAGTCCTCTATTATTTTTCCCATGCGTAACGTAATCAATCATTCTTTGTTCTTCGACAATTTCTTTCTTTCTGCTTATTGTTCCCTTGTTGTTTTCCTTAACCTGTTGGATGGGTAGGCTAAAATCGTTCCCTATCTGATTCCTTGAGACTGAAGTTCGGATGTCTTACACATTACCAGAGCGACGTGATTGCGTCGTCTTATTCATACTTACAATCTCAATGGTTTTAATTTTGACAATTCAACGACATTTATTATTTTACTAGCTTTTACCCGCGGTTTTGCTCGCGTTAATTTTGAATTAGACAATCAATAGGTAGTAGTACTCTGCTTGTAAAAATATAATTCAATCATGATTTAAAAGACACGTGGCGCCATCTACTATCATAAGACCGTTATTGTTGTTTTCCTTGGGAACAGTACTTTTTTTAGATGAAAGGTACCCTATGTCCGTTTCTGTACACCTGACATATGTTGTCAGGTGTACAGAATTTGTGCAAAATTTCAAGATGATCGATTCAGTGGTTTAGACGTGAAAACGTAACAAACAAACAAACTTAATTTCGCATTTCTAATATTAGTAAGGGTTATGTTATCGAACTGATGAATTTTTCAAAAATATGAAGCAGGGTCTTAGAAATTTCCTTCAAATGCTCCCGTGTGTTTCGCAATTGTTAACGCATTCCTCACATGCATTCATCACGATGAAACAAGAAAGAAGTTCTACAGATATTTCCTTTGCACAGATGGTAGGTGGTGCTTATCACACCTGCAAAACCTCACCGTATCTCAGTCACGTCCGCCTTGGACGTGTCTTACGTGCCATTGCATTGTGTTCGTCACCCAGAAACAAAGTAGTAATAGTTTTTGTTTTTATCGACTTCACAGTTGAAATAGACTTTTAGGTTGAACGAGTGAGTGGTTTAAAGTCGTTGTTAAGAAACACGGAATAAGTTGCAAGTCGTATCAACATCAGAGTTCACATACATTTTTCGAGATTCAGCATAACTTTATTCGGGAACTTCACTCGGATTTTTTAGGGAGTGTAGTGTAAGTACCCATAAAAATAAATAACTTTAATCGTTGGACCAATGAAACAAAAACAACTGTTCTATACATCGTGTACCAGAAAGGTTTGATCATATTTAAGTTTGTGGTACTGACTGTGAAGCTAAACAACTTCCTTTATAGGACCATAATCGATAACGCAAAAAAAAATTAAGCTGTCCTATACATTTGGGTCGAGTAAGTATTGAAACTTAGCATTGGACATTTGAATATTTTTCGCGATTATAATGATACTCGTAGTCTCTATAAACAAAGGTGTTCAGCTTCAGCTTTCTCATACATTCTGTATATGAATATTTGCATAACTAGAAAAAATATAGGGACTAGTTAAGGGGCTTAGAATTTGTTCTTTGTTTAACTTAACAGCCTGTATAAAAAGCATTCACTACGCAATGTTCCATATCGGCGTATTTAAACAAAGTAAATGACACATAGCAATTATTTTAAGCACAATGTCGGGCTTATTGGCGGTTTTTATGTGACTGCATTTCCATTAAATTCTCCCACTTTATCAGTTCAACAGACACGTATGGTTCGTTTAATTATTTTATTATCTTTAATGAGACGATTGTTTTTAATTGGTTTGCCAAAATTGCAATACTCTAGATTTATGTTAACTATTTTTAAATATTTTTATACGCAAACCCTAGTACAGCTGTAGGGAACTACAGCTGTTTTTGATCATCATCATCATCTGCCTAGCCTTTCCCCAACTATATTGGGGTCGGCTTCCAGTCTAACCGGATGCAGCTGAATACCAGTATTTTACATGGAGCGACTGCCTATCTGACCTCCACAACCCAGTTGGTACTGGGTAATACGATACCCCTTGGTAAGACTGGAATCGGAAGGTCGCAGGTTCAAACCCTGCTCGCACTCGAATTTTTCTTTCCATATCAAAAACAGCTGTTAACTATATTTATCTACTTTTAAGTCACCATGCTCACCACCGATAGGGCAAACTAGAAATATGAAGTCATGTCAAAGATTGTATTTATAGTAATTTTCTCTGTGACTGGAGCTAGGTAATCAAAAGCTACTTTGGTCCGTCACGCCTTTGTTGATCTTGAACACGAAAGCAATACTCTCTGATGAGAGTGATCTTTACAGTGATCTGTAAAGGATTTGTTACTCTGGCTGTCTGTTACACTTTACGTCCACTGAAGCTATCAGTGTGAAATTTGACAGATAGATAGTCAGTGCTCTGGAGAAAGAAACACGCGCAAAAGGCTATTTCCATTTCAGATTTTGTATAAAAAATATGTACTTAATACAAAATACACATGAACGAAATCACGGGCTGCCAAATAAAAGCAAGTATAAAATAAACGAAAACAGCTAATAAAATGAAATCAAATGAAGCAGAGCTTTAACCATCCGTTACTCTGACAGCCATAACACCAAATACAACAATCTATATACATCTTCAACATCTTATCTAATTCTCATACATTACGCCTCCTGAGAATTACCCGCGTCAAATTCTGAGAGAATTTTAACTAAGTACCATGCGTAGCCTCCTACGGGCTTTAGAAGGTACGCAGATGTATCTGAAATTCTGAGAACGTGATTGTAATGAGAATTTTAATTGTGTAAGATTTTCTGTACGTACATTTTCAATAATAAATATCTCCCGTACATTCAATCTCATTCATCATCTGCCTAGCCTTTTCCCAACTATGTTAGGGTCGGCTGCCAGTCTAACCGGATGCAGCTGAATACCAGTATTTTACATGGAGCGACTGCCTATCTGACCCCCACAACCCAGTTAGCACTAGGTAATACGATACCCCTTGGTAAGACTGGTTGTCGGACTTTTTGAGCCACTGACTACCTGTAACGACTGTCAAAGATCTACAAATGACAGCCGGGACCAACGGCTTAACGTGTTTTCCGAGGCACAGAGGAAACTCGGTATGTAATGGGCGGTCACCTATCCACAGACCAACCTAGGCAAGCACGGCTTAACCTAAAGATGGATCCGAGCGGCTGTTATTATTTAGCCACGAGCTCCTCCCTCATTCAATCTCATTGAGAGACATTACATACAGGGTGTAAACAGACCTTTCACGAAGCCATCAACCAAGCATTCTGTGCATCAAACTAAGTAACTTTACGCAAAAATTATTGCTGGGAAACGACTTTTATTTTGGGGAGAAAAATCACGTTTTATGGTAGGACTCGATGGAACGCACTTAAAGCATTGTGCTGATGGATGGATTGAATAGTATAGGGGTCGTGGAGGTGTTTAAAGTAAAAATCTTACATTAAAAACATGTATTTAAAAAAAAAACTTGTGAAAAAGTTGGAACTTTGACCCTCAATATCTCCGTAACTAAAAGGTTCCCAGGTATGGTCTAGAACAAAAAAAAAAATGATCGCAAAGACGGGGAGAACAAGTGCCTTCCGGCTTCGTTAAGGGTCTATTTAAACCGTTTATTTCTAACAATGATGTTATCTATTGTTTAGTCGAGCTTACCGTCTTAAGGTCTAATTACTTGCTAAATTATTTGTGAGCGTTTAATTGTTTGCTTTGCTAAATAAGTTTAGTGTTTGTAGTAACCACTTTAGTATACGCTAGTACCTCTAAATGTCTTTATATGTCGGGTTGTCAGGATTTATTCCGTTAGGCTCGTACATCATGTGGGCAGCAGATGGGTTTCGTGCAATGAAAATACACTGGGCGATACACTGTTTCTGAAATTACAATTTAACACAATAACACGGGGGACAATGAATCGGGTACAGTTCCAGGACGTCTCAACTCCACTGCGATCAGACACTCAATGTCGTCCTCACGAGATAGAAGATGACGGCTCTGTAGAAGCACGCTGTGGTGTGGGTAGACTTGTAAGTGGGTCGCGTGATGTCACCATGGCGTGCTTGCGATTCATTCCAAGTCCGTACCGACCGGATCCGACATATACATAAGTTTTAAATATTTTGAAGAATGGGTTACTTATTGGGTAACTTGTCCCACTACAAAGTTACCACGTGCGAATTTCCCCTTTTCAAAATTGATAATGATAAATAATTATCACGCTAGTCGTAGACTAAACTTTGCATTTGATTTGTTTTTAATTAACAACTAAGCATCAAATAAATACCATAATCTAGATTTTATTAACAAACAATTATTTTGATTTCGTTTCTAACAATGTGTCCTATTGTTACAGAATTTGATGGCGTTTGTTAAGTTCGGGTACGCGCTAGTGGTGGTGACGCTGCTGCTCATGGTATGGGCATCACTGTCGAGAGCGTTGGAAGTAAGTAGCCTTTGAATACGTATGAAATCTCTGAACTTCTTCTTGGCGTAACTATGGCAAAAATTCAAATATGTTTGATTCAAAATTGAGGAGCTCCTGACTCAAAAATAACAGCCCCACGGAACGATCTTCAGGTTCCCCAACCAATTAGGTCGTGGAGGTCAGATAGGCAGTGTCTCCATGTAAAATAATGGTATTTAGCTGAATCCGGTGAGACTGGAAGACGACCCCAGCATTAGTGAACGGAGTTCTTGTAGCAAAATTTTGGTTGGTTTTTCCTAGCTTTTTCCCATCTATGTTGGGGTCGGCTTCCAGTGTAACCTAATGCAGCTAAATAACAGTATTTTACGTGGAGCAACTGCCTATTTGACCTCCACAACCCAGTTAGTACAGGTTAATACCATACCCCTTGGTAAGACTGGTTGGCATATTTTGGGCAACTGACTACCTGTAACGTCTATCATAGATCAACTGATAAATGACAGCCGGGACCAACGGTTTAACGACACTACACAGCGATACAGCTGCTTATTAAACCACCAATATCAGCACAATGACCTCTGACTAAATTAAACATTCTTAAGTGGGTAATGTCAAGGTCCCTCGCACAAAGATCCACTTTCCCTTTCAATGATGAAGTACTAACGACTTTGATAGACACTTTGTATAAAGCAATGGGCCTATAGAATACTTAACAGACGTTTAATGTAGTCCATACAATATGCCAGCGAAATTACCTTGCATGGAAAATGGATGAGTGTGCTGTATTGTATAACGGGCTGGTGTCCGCAACTCCACGTCCAAAGCGCGTATTTTGATGATTTTATGAGTGTGTTATGATTATAACGCTGGACATGAAAACTGAAATGACCAGCAGGCGGTTATAATAAATTAAAATTTAATCAGTGACCGGCTTTGGCCACTAATTAAATTTTCAGCCCTGTTATTAAAACTAGAGTAGATACAAACAAATCTGTTTGATCGAATAATTCAGAGTTTTTTGCAAAGATCACATTTATGATGTGATCATGTGACCTCGGATATACTTCTCGATTACTTTCGAGTTTTGAAGCGATGTTGAGAAAATAACCCTATATGTCTACGAGCATTTCCGTTAAGAGGGAAGCACCAGGGTAGCCCGCGAAACTTAAATTTTATTTCCTACCTTTTTTACAATCTGTCACTGTCCTGCTAATTGCAAAAAACATAAGAATATTTGAATTTCGCGGTTACCACCTTATCACCTTAATGACTGGCACGTTAGTCGAGTGGTTGCAAGCTTTTTTGCGAAGTATGAGATTCTGATTTCGATTTCCAGATCGTTCAAAGCGTAATTGGGTCTTTACATCTGGACTTTCTCAGTAGCAGTCCCAGACAGAATCCAAAGTTTGGGTGTGTACCCAGTTAATGGCATTAGGCTCGTCCCCTACTACATGTGACTTAAACACAACTAGCGAAATGTGGGTATACTAAAGACATGTACTCATGAGACGAACTTTTCAAGGAAATGACGTAATTAACGTTATACAGGGTGTAAGGGACAGACCTCCACAAACTGATGGGGTGAATACAGTATATCATACTAAGATGACAGGTACAAGAAATTATTTCAGGAGTCTTATGGAATCCAATACATTTGATTTGTTTTATTTCGTCATACGCAATGTATCGTTACCGTGCCAAAACGCACGTAGCAAACGGCAAGCGCGACGACGAGTATTTCAACATCCATTGTTGGATTTTTGATGTTAGTCGTATTATTTACATAAATGGAATGCTGCGTACAGGGAATGTAATTTCACATTGAAATAAAGGAATAGAAACAGAAAAAAAACTTAAAAAATAAAAGAAATCCTGAGAAAAATTCCGGTGGAATATGATTCAAAATAAGGAGCTGAATGCACCCTGACAGTTTGTGGAGGACTGTCTCTTTTTTTTTTTTTTTTTTTTTTTTTTTTGGATGGGAAATCATCAAATGACCACTCTGGGCGGAGCGGAAGGGAGTGTCAGACTTGTACTGACTAAAACCCATCCATGTTCCTTCTTTGCCCTTTGTGTTCCAGGGCCACGGTGTCTCTTTCGAACAGTCCCGCAGCTCTGGCAGGCATCGGCCCATGCGGACCCCTACTCGGTTGCTGACATCTCTTTGAGGCGCGCGTGGAACACGAACGCGCCGTCGACACGGCCTGTCGTCATAAGACGGCCGGACGGCGAGCTAGCCCATAACTCGCCGTCCACAGGCCCGCGCCTACGGTGGCCGGGAGCCACCACGTGACCCCCAACGCCCAGGGCGTCTCCCGCGGCGGCTGGGACGTGAGGTTCTTTCCCTCTCACGTCCCGCCACCTCCTTCACTAGCATGACTGCTTCACAAAAGGTGGTGACGGCTTCCCATTCCCTCTCGCTCCGGACCATGGCTTGAACCAGGGTCGGACGCGAGAGATCGCCGCCGCCAATCGCCGCTACAAGGACACGGCGGTGCTCCGCCCAAGCGGGGCAGACCTCTACGGTGTGCTCCACCGTGTCCTCCGGACGATCCTCGCAGTGGAAACACCCGGGCGTTTCCTCCCGCCCGATTCGGTGCAGGAACCTCCCGAAACAACCGTGTCCGGTGAGGATCTGCGTCAGGCGGTAGGTGAGGGCGCCGTGGCGCCTCTCTAACCACTCCTCAAAGAGGGGACTTATCGCCACAATGGTAGCGTGCCCTGCACGGGGTTGCATTAGTCGCTCTCTCCATGTCGCCATGAGATCACGCCGGAGGTCTGTCCGCTGAGCGGCAATTTGCCGCGGCAGCGGAGTCTCCCCCCGACGTAGTGCCTCCGCGCGCCATTCATGCAGGCGCGCGAGGACTATCGCCTCCAGATCCCATGGCGGCAATCCGGCAAGGAGGCTAGCCGCCTCGCCGGAGATCGTGCGGTACCCCCGGATTAGCCTTATGGCTATCACCTTTTGGGGCGCGTTCAGGTAGTGGGCGGCTTGCCGCCTCAAAGAACGCGCCCACACCGGGGCCCCGTAAAGGGCCATGGACCGCACGACCCCCGCGTATAGCCTCCGGCAGGAGGCGTTTGGACCCCTCAGGTTGGGCAAGAGCCGCTTGAAGGCAGCCCCTGTCCGTTCCAGTTTGGGAGCCAAACGTCGGAAGTGCTCCACGAATTTCCACCGGCTGTCGAGGACGAGTCCTAGGTACTTCAACGTCGACCCGACGCCGATGGAAACCCCTCCTGCCGTCAGTAGGGATCCCGACGGTGGCGCATTCCGAGGCCCATGAAAACACATGGCCTCGGACTTGTGCAATGCCACCTCGAGACCCAATTGCCGGATCGTATCCACGACTATCGCAACCCCGCGTGTCATGTTTTCGGCCGCCGCCTCGTGCGACCTCCCTTGTGCCAGTACCAGCGTGTCGTCAGCGTAGCAAACTACGCTGACGCCGGTAGGGAGGTCGGCGCGCAGCACCCAGTCGTAACCGATGTTCCACAGGGCCGGTCCTAGAACCGATCCCTGTGGAACACCGCACGACATCTCTCGCCGGTTCCATTCTCCGCTCTGACCGGGGTAGATGACGGCCCTATCCGTCAAGTAGTCCCCGACCACACGACGAAGGTAGGTTGGCACCCGGTGATACCGGAGTGCCTCCCTAATGCAGCTCCAGGGCATGGAGTTGAAGGCGTTGGCGATGTCAAGAGACACCGCCAAGACGACCCCGCCCCGGGACACCGCGTCCCCCGTCGTGAGGGCTCTCACGCGCATGATGGCGTCCACCGTGGAGCGCCCCTTGCGGAAACCAAACTGGTGTTCCGCAAGATCCGGCCCCATCCCCGCAAGGTGCCCGGCAAGGCGGTTGGCAATCACTCTTTCGAAGAGCTTGCCCACCTCGTCGAGCAACACGATGGGCCGGTATGCGGACGGAGAGTCCGCAGGGCGCCCTGGTTTCCGGATGAGGACCAGCTTCCCCGTCTTCCAACGAAGCGGAAACTGGCCTCTCTCCAAGCATGCGCTTAGGAGCCCTTCCAGTCGGGGCCCGAGAGCCTCAGAGGCCAGGACCCAGGCTTTGCCAGGCAAGCCATCGGGTCTCGGGGCGGTGTTTCTGGCTTTCAGCCTGCGTACCGCCACTCTCAGGTCTACCCCAGTCACCTCCGGAACGTCGTCATCGTCATCGGTGTGGTCCGCTTCCGGCACCGCACGCGGCGGCGGAGCCATAGGCGGGGGAGGATGCTCCCCTCGCGAAGGGAACAGAGCGCTCACCACGTCCTCCACGAGCTCAGGCCGGAGACTCTGCGTTAGCGGGGGGGCCCGGGTGCGGAGTTTGTCCCGCACCATCTTGTAAGGGCGCCCCCACGGATCTCCGTTCAGAGACTCCAGCATCTCCTCGCGGGCCAAATTCTTGGCCCGCCGGACAGCCTCTTGGAGGGCGGTCTTCGCCGCTCTGTACCCCTCGTACAGCTCCGCCTCAATGGCTGCCGCATCCGGAGGGCGGATGCGGAGCCTGCGATGCCTGGCGTACAGGCGCCGCGCGGCAACGCACGCCTTGCGCAGAGACGTCAGCTCTCGCGACCACCAGTACACCTGACGCCGAGCGCTTCCTGGCCGAACTCGGGGCATTGCCACGTCGCAGATCTCGGACATGGCCTCCTGGAACCAACCCGCCTCGTTGTTGATGTCAGCAGGCCTGACTGGTGATGACACCCAGGCCTGCACGATCGAGGCTTCCAGGAGGAGCTCCCGGTCCAGCTGCTTCAGCGCCCATCGCGGACCACTCGGGGCCTGTAGGACCGGCACGCTTGAGGACTGGGTGGAGACGTCGAACCGGATGTACCGGTGGTCGGAATAGGTCTCCACCCCCTCCATGACGCGCCAGTCAACGACACGCGGCGACAGAGCGGGACTGCCGAACGAGATGTCCACCACCGACTCGCCCCGCATCCGCACGCACGTGGGGACAGAACCCCGATTTAGGACGACCAGGCCTGTCTCCAGAGCCCAGTCCTCCACCATTCTACCCCGCACGTCCGTGTAACGAGAACCCCAAGCCAAGTTCTTGGCATTGAAGTCCCCGAGCACAAGCACGGGGAGGGAATGGCTTCCGATGACGACACTCAACTCCGTGAGGGAGTTGTGGAACTCGGCGAGAGTTCGGCTCGGGGAGAAGTAGACTCCAACTACAACGATCTCCCCGAACCGTGCTGTTACGCACCCCTGACCCTTCCTGACACTCTCAAGGGTCGGGGTACCGGCGGCGACCGACGCAATTAAGGTCACTGAGCCGCTAAGGTCCTCCACCCAGTCATCCCTGGGCGGGACAAAGTACGGCTCAGCGACCACGGCGATGTTAATCGACCACTGCGCCATGCTCTGGAGCAACAGATCCTGAGCGCAGGCGCAGTGGTTGATGTTCGCTTGGAGTAGGCGTAATGGGGCCGTTACTGGCACTCCATTTCAGCCCCCTCCCGGGCCCCCTGCGAGGGCCCCGCTGCGGAAGTTGCAGCAGTAGCGGCAGCGGCGGCGACAGTGGCGGCGGCTGCGGTGGTGGCGACGGTGGGGGTTTTGGCGGTGGTGGCGGAGGGCCTTCCCTTACCCCTGGCCTTGGCGGGAGTACCGCAGGACTTGCTCCCTGCCCGGTGATCGGCCGGCTTGCCAGCTGCCGCACATGCGGCGCAGCGCGGCGCGGCGGAGCAAGCCGCGGCCATGTGACCAGGCCGGCCGCAGCGGAAGCACAGGCCGCTGCGGTCCACCTCCGAGGTGCACCGGACCGACACGTGGTGCCCCACATGGCAGCGGAAGCACCTCAGAGGTCTGGGTTCCAGCAGCTTCACCTGCGCTGAAACCCAGCCCACCAAGAGCCTTCGGCCCTCCACAATGACGAGAGAAGTTATTACTAGTGCTTAAGTAAATATTGTTCGAATTATTGTTATTTTTTAATTAGTTATCTAAGTTAAGATAATATATTTTATATGCCTTTTTTACATAGGTATAATACATACTACATAGTTACCAATAAGATTAATAAGAAAATGTGATTATTTTATCAATTAATGTTACCTCCAATCGCCTGAAACACAGGATTACCTAGTTCAGGCACAAATCATGGGTGAACTAGACATAGATTTAAGAAAAACTGTAAAAGTTGTACTTTATATTTTTGAATAAATTTATTTATTTTATTTTTTTTTTTTATTTTATAATGATTTTCGCCGCCATCACGGGGCAGCTTACCGTTACGGTTCGCATGCCCGACAGGTCCGTACGTAAGGTGCCTGCCTTGACCTGCTCGGCAGGGCACCCACCGGTCCTGGTGACGGCGGCCACCACCTCCTCCTCGGTCACCGAGTCGTCCAGACCCAGGATGCGCAGGTCTGCGCATTTGACGGGCCTGGACACTCGGGCCTCGTCCGCATTTAGGGACGCTCTAAGCTTTTCAGCCAGAGCGTCAGCGGACGAGCCACGGGTTTCGCCGGGGATCTCCAGCACTCGAGCCCCTGTTGCGGTGACTCTAAGCCGGAGGCCCCCGGCGATCCCGAGCTCCCCGAGATCCACCATCGTCTTCGCCTTAGCGAGCACGTCGCGATAGGTCACGCCCCTCTTTTCCGCCTCCGGCTGTAGTGTTATCACTACAGCTGCGGTCTTCGGGGCTCTTAAACCCTGTATTATTTTATTTAATCAAAACCACAAATATAGACGTCGTTTTGATCACGATATCTGTGATCAAAACTTTAACTTTGTCTTTAGCGAAATCAGCATTGTACTCGTAGAACTGAGAAATCTTGTTCCGTTTATTTTCGTAAACTTCACCGAAGAAGAGTAGACTAGTTGTTTGTAGATGAGTTAGCTAACTCTTGAGACGAAGGATGCTTGCCTCTTGTGGTCTGCAGCCGGGATTGCCACTGTTTTGCATAATAACATTCAAGATGCAGCGCCAGGTATTTACTTTGCGACAAATGTTGGTTTAGTCTTACTGAAAATAGAGGTCGCTTTTGTGCTTTATAGTCCAAATTATTAAAACCAATACATAAATTATATTCAAGAGGTTAGACATCTGCGAACGTCAACGTTAGGTATCAGAGAACGTTTTCAAAAAAATTTAAAAAAAAAAGATAATTAGAAATGTTGCTGTTTCTATGGAAAATTAAAAAACGGTCTAATTTAGCTGTAACACTATTTTTCTGATAACTTTTTAGAGCTATGTACCCTGCTTAAGCGTATGAAGTTTCATTCAAATCTGTTCAGTCATTTCGAAAAATAAGGACTTGAAAGTTTGTAAAAGTTAAAAGATTTTTTTTTTTTTCTTTTGTTTTACTTTTTTTTTACGCTCTTCACTGGTCAATGACTTTTGAAAGTTCACCAGTTTTGTCGTGAATATGAAGGTCTGTATAGTGACTGACTAATTAGGGACCATTACCCCCTCTTTGCTCCATCAAGTCTTTGTATACGTCTGAAACCAAGACCCTTTGAAACACCCTTTGAAATGTTGGTCAATTTTGGCCAATGTTCTACCAATATTCCGGAAATATTGGGGCAAACATTTGTCACCAACACACGCCAAAGTTACAAAGTTCTGAAACTGTGATGAAGTTGTTACCGAAACGCGTTTTCAAGTCGAACGAGATATTAGTAAAGTGGTTTATTACACGTATAAGTTAGACTTATACCTCAGGCTTTTGAAGTTTAGTAGGTCGAGGTATTAGCCATATTTACTGTAATATAGATGGCATATTTCCTGTCTCTAAACTAAAATAGACTATAACTAGTTGGAAGAGAAAGACTGACTTACTATATTCCTCGTAATCTACGCAGCTCTCCACAGATTCCTTTTACGAATGAGTTGAGAAACATTTTTTTTATTACCAATCATATCATAATCAGCCTATATCGTTCCCACTGCTGGGACAAAGGCCTCCTCTCTATGAGAGAGAATGGGCTGGAATCTACCACGCGGGACCAGTGCGGATAACATGTTAATGAAAAACAAACTTACTGCTGCAGTTTGATAAAAAAAAGTCCCATATCTCAGTAACTAAACATCAAATCTTATTCAAACCAATTTTGGTTGAGAGTTATTTTTACCTTCCACAATCCTACATTTTTTCAAAATTTTCCTCCTCTTAAATTAGAAATTAGAGGGAACACACACACATTTTACCACTTTGGAAGTGTCTAACTTCCAAACGATTAACTTTGAGAAAAAATGATTTTAAGTACCTCAATGTCATTTTTAACCTAAGATAGGCAGTTGCTCCATGTAAAATACGGGTATTCAGCTGCATCCGGTTAGACTGGAAGCCGACCCTAACATAGTCGGGAAAAGGCTAGGCAGATGATGATGGTGATGAATGTAAATTTTAACCTGCTTGACCTTTCTATAGACTTTCTATAGACATAGGTTTGAGGATTTTTTTTTTTTTAATTTCAGTTCCATGTATGGGGTGTATCAAAATCTTAAAGCGGTTCACAGAATACATCCCAATCACCTATCAAGTTTCAACTGTGTAGTCCTAATAGTTTTGGTATAAACTGGCTGTGACATACAGACGGACAGACAGACATGACGAATCTATAAGGGTTCCGTTTTTTGGCATTCGGTTACGGAACCCTAAAAAATACCATGCCTGCTTTAGCTGTTGTCATAAAATTATGGGGTCAGTTCTCCCCTTTTTGCTCTCCAAACTATTCATACAGCAATTCAGTAAAATTTGTAAAGAAAAATATATAATACAGATAATAATATACGACACCATTCACCCTACTAACGTAAAGGAGAAGGATACTATCGTATATCGTTTGCCAATGCCAGTACAAGAACCCGATTTGATCCGGGCCGGGCTATCAGTATTTATCCGGAGCAATTTCAATCCCGATTGAAAAATTTCATAAAAGAAAATTTACTTTATCCGTCTGAAGCAGTTTGAGCGCTGTTTTATGAATATTTTTGTCGATAAGATAATTTCTTGGATATGGATTGTATAAGAGATGTTTTTAAGAGTTTTCATTTTTATTGGTATAAACGCCAACCCGCAATGTTGCCCACTCCTTATAACAAAGAGGAGAAGTGTGTACCGGCAGTGGGATATAAACTGATATATTGATATGATTGTGATATTTAAAATATACAAGATGCCATTGATATAACTGAAAACCTTTAAAGGGGTCAGTGTCCTCATCTTAACATTTTTTATTGAACCAACCCTGAAATCGCGAAAACGCTATCTCAAATTATTATGAAATAGCTTTTTTCTTTAGCGATTTCTGGAAAATCAGAAATCACATTAATTAGGAAGACCAGGAAGATCATTCCGGGGATCAGGGGGTGAATCAGAAATACATCTGACCCCCAAAGATTCCAAAATATACCCATATCTGTTTATAATTATTCTATTTCTTTTCTATTTATATAAATTTCCATATTTTATTATATTTTTGTTTTTTTTTTTTTATTCTGGTTTGGTCCCAAAGTAAACATTATTGGTAATGATTACTATGAGCAGTTATTTCACTAAGCGACTTAGAAAATTCACTTTGAATGTTATCTTGAAAACAAGATTAGCAAACCGAGTTCCAAAAACCAAACAGACATCCCATACCCACCTTTTACTTTACCCGCAAAAAGTTACCAACTTACCGGACAGGACGAAAACCATAGACATCGAAATGAGTAAATAGAAGTTGGAAACACGTGTCAAAAAGTTTGGTGGCCGCATTGATGTCCCAGTAGACACAAGAGGTCGGCCCATCGTAATCCAATAGGTACCCAACTGGTTTTCGGAGTTCAACAAGAATTTTAATTGCAAATACTTTAAATTGTTGTGATTTTGTGAATAAGTCGTGCGTATGATTTATGGAGGAAGGTTTTATTCAATTTAAGGACTTCTGTGAAATCCTGATGGTGCGATTCCACTAAAATTGTGCGCGAACATTTTATGAAGGACTAAATGTCCGCATACTGAGTTGCAGATACTTTTCTACCGGCGAAGTTGTGCGTAATTTTTGTTTGCGCGCATTGCAGCACATTCGTAAACGAACATGCTACCGTGCAGTCGCTTTAATTTTTTCGTCCTGGCTGGATCTCATACTCTCATGGCAGCCAAATCATTGCCCGGTCAAGTAGAAGAGACTTTCTAGGCTGACTTGCGAGAAGCCATAAAAAAAAGAAAAAAAATGTTTAGGGTTTTTTTTGTAGATCCGTGGCTCATAAATTATACTCTAATACTAAACAAACTTGTTTAAAAGCTATATTTCCATAAACAGCATCCTAATTATTAAAAGAAAACACTGCCTCACAGCCTGAACCACCCTATCAATATCTCAGTTTACACAACGACACAAATTGAAACAGTAACCTAACACTTCATCTCTATGAAATCTATAGAGAGAGATGTTCGTAATAACGGCCACGAGAGAACCCACACAAGTTAAACACTTGATGTGAACAACAGTACACACACTACGGTGCCTTAAGTGGCTTGGCAGCCTGGCTTCCTGGCTTTTGATTTTACCCCTTCCCTACTAGAGACTGGATTGAAGAGCAGGAAATTAGATACTCATTCCTTCAAGGGTGTGCTTATTGATGAATGAAAGATGCTTCTATTAATTAGGATGTTGACACTTTCTGGTATTTACAGACGGTAACCTTGTACTATTAAATGAGCAATATTTTGTATACATATTTTTTATTAGTTTTACGATTTCGATGAATGTTGATACGAGTTTACGGAGACGACAAATCGATCTATAGGCCGACCTCTTCAATGAGTCCTCCGCCTTGTGTCATCAAAGGCATACGATATCCCACAGTTTATTTGCTTTAAAATAGCCATAATCCATGTTCACGTAGGTATTACGATACAATTTTTTTTTTGAAGCTTCCCGACACACCCCTACTAATTGAACCAATACGTGTTAAACCTTCAGAATTATTAATTACAATGATGATGAACTCCCAACATTTAAATTGATACCTTCGCGAGCACTTATTAAAGCGGTCGGTCTATAGTTAGGTCTCATATTTGGGAAAATTCGTTTTATCTATCTTTCACTTGAGCGGAGCTCGCGCAGGTACTTTTTCTAAACACAACAATGTGACTCCACAGATGACATCTAATAGATAGGTAGATGATCGAATAGACAAGCTGCACCTTAAATAGTTCAGGATATGACGATTATGATGATGTACAAAAAAGCGTGAATAGAATAGAATAGAATAGAAATAATTTATTTACATTGAATGTAGGTACATACATGAGTTGTTACAATAGTAGTTATTTGTTCCTGGTACATTCTACCATTTGGTATGCAAAAATTTATACTTATAAACAATTATACAACTTCAATTTAAAAGCTTTCAACAAAAAATCAAAATCAAAATTAAGTGACACTATAATAATACAGCTACCGTCCAGGCGAATCAATCCGTCACTTTATCTCTGGGTGTTCTCGTCTGGCTAACGGAGAGTACTTGCATAGACACAACCTTGTAGCCAGGATTATCCAACAGCAACTTGCTCTAAAATACAACCTTGTGGAATCGGAAGTACCGTACTATAAGTATGTGCTGTGCCCGACCCAGTTCTCGAAAATGGCAGTATCACATTGTACTGGGATCGATCCATCATCACTGACAGGACTATTGTAGCCAATAAACCTGATATAGTGGTGGTGGATCGGTCAGAGCGGAGCGCAATGATTGTAGACATAACGGTCCCGCATGATGAGAACCTCGTGAAAGCCGAGAAAGATAAGCAAATCAAGTATCTTGACTTGGCTCACGAGGTTGTCGACATGTGGGATGTGGACTCAGCGATCATTGTGCCGATAGTTGTATCAGCCCATGGCTTAATTGCCAAGAGCCTCGACCAATACCTTTGGAGGCTCTCGTTAGGCAGCTGGATCAAGGGTTTGGTTCAGAAAGCGGTACTCCTGGACACGGCTCGTATTGTTAGGAGGTTCCTCTCTCTGGAGCCCTGACCGCCGGTAGCTTGGACCCTGTTCCCGATACCGGTGGGCTACAATTTTTTATATTTTTAATTTTTTTTTATATTATTTTTAGTTTATGAAATATTTAAAAATGTAGAAGATTTGTATAAAATAAATTTAAAAAAAACCAGCTATATTTTTGGACCCTGTTCCCGATACCGGTGGGCTACAATTTTTTATATTTTTAATTGTTTTTTATATTGTTTTTAGTTTAAGAAATATTTAAAAATGTATAAGATTTGTATAAAAAATAAATAAAAGAAATACAGCAAAATTTTATCTGTTAGGAAATCTGATACAGAATAATAACATTTTTTAATTAATAAAGATGATAGCTGTTTTTTTAAAATTGTCAAAGGCTGCTCCTTGATGCTATTTGGAACCTTATTATAGATTATAGGCGCCATACCTAAAATACTTTTTTTGAATAAAGATGTATTGTGAGCACCGGTACATAACTTATATTTATACTGAGACCACAATTTCTCAATTCCAATATCCATGTTGGAATTGAGAAATTCTGCTAGCATAATAAGACTATCTCCTAAAAGGAAAGGGAACTGTGGATGAAGCTTTTGCCTCCTTTTTAGCTTTAACCACTCGAGAAATGCGCTGTATGCAGAATACTTCAGTTCGACTGAGAGTAAAACCATTTGTGGTTAACTGCAGAATCAGTTAAAAGCTAGACGTTTTAAAGACTCGTGTATGTGTAGGTAAACTTTACGGGAGTTAGAACAAAGTATCTCGGAATTAATTTGATGTATCTGTGAGTTAATGTTTCATGCACTATCGTATTGCTACATACAATCTAAATTAATTAAGTATCACAACATCACACCTGTTATCCCCGAAGACCTGGGCAGAGGTGTAGGAGGTGGAGGTGGGTGTATGCATTCCCACATGTCGCCAGTTACCTAGCACCCGGTTGATCGTGTAAGATGTATGGGAAAAGCCCAATAACTCTTCGCCCGACCTAGAAATCGAAAACAGGACCACATGCTCAGCAATAACGCTTCCGACCACACGCAAGACAGAAATCCCGACAAAATAAAATTTGTCAAAGGCTCATTTAGAAGGTGTAACAAGAACCTTAACGAAGCCGAAAGGCACTTATTCTTCCCGTAATTGCGATAATTTTTTTGTTGTAGACCATATCTGGGAAATTTCTGGTTACGGAGATATTGGGGGTCAAAGTTCCAACTTTTTCAGAAGTTTTTTTTTTTAATACATGTTTTTAATGTAAGATTTTTACTTTAAACACCCCCACGACTCAATGCATCCATCAGCGAAATATTTTGAGTGCGTTACATTGAGTCCCACCGTAAAACGTTATTTTTCACCCTAAAAAAAAGTCGTTTCCCAATAATAATTTTTGCGTAAAGTTACTTAGTTTGATGTACATAATGCTTGGTTGACTGCTTCATGAGGGGTCTAATTACACCCTGTATAGTTCTTACGAATAACCCATTAATCAGACTAAATCAGTTACCAAGGACGTAGAAAACATGTTTTCATACAACTTAGACTTGTGAAGGCTAGAACGAAGTAACACAAATCTCCACACAGACAGGCCTTATAAAATTTTCGCTCGAACTTCTGAAACACTAGCTGTTACAATTGGGCCTCAGGCGTGGAAGTAAGTAGACTATTATTTAGCATAACGTACAATATTCAGACCTTACGAAGCGAATATTTGGCTAGGGTATAATCCGTGAGCATAACAAGGCTATAGTCTTATTATGTGACTATTGTGCTTATAGCTTTAGTATCTGGGACGAGTTGTGGATGTTTTAGGAAGTAGTTTTGTCATTAAGGTCACAAACAGACGCCATAGATACAGGCAATCAGTCACACTACGCCACATTTGTCGATTTACAGCCTCCACTTAAGGTCTCTTGTCTGCTAATGGTCCTTCATCTGCCACTTATGAATACTTACCCAGCAATGTATGTCGGTAACTCCGGTTCGTTTTATTTTTGACAAGTTCCTGGTAGAAAGTAAAGCCTACTCTAGATTAGCAGTAGTAGGTATGTGTGGCAGTGGCCCACTTCTTATAATCAAAACCGTCCTGCCATTTATATAAAATAAGCCTTTTATTTCATGCATGATTTTAATATTTATACCGAGTTTCCTCCGTGCTTCGGAAAGCACGTTAAGCCATTGGTTTCAGGTAGTCAGTGGGCTAAAAGTCTGGCAACTAGTCTTACCAAGGGGTATTGTACATATTACCCAGTACTAACTGGGTTGTGGAGGTCCATGTAAAATTCCGATATTCGGCCACATGCGGTTAGACTGGAAGCCGACCCCAACATAGTTGGGAAAAAGCAAGGCAGATAATGATGATTTTAACATTTTTACATGTGTGTATTAATTATACATTATAATAATTTAAAAAAGAATTGTACTTTAGATTTTGGTTATCATTCCATATTAGCTAATTAATATGTTTTCATACCAATTTGAATGATGAATTGCAATAAAAAATATGATAAAAATCCTACTATTTACTACACATTCACATATAAGTATAAGATTTTACCAAGATTGATGCTGACCTCAATATTTACCAGAGAACATAAAACCTCACTTAATTTTACGCCGTGAGAACCATAACTTGTCGTCAATTTATGCTATTACTTGCAGTTTACGACCAGAAATGAAGACGTTACAGTCCAATATTAAAGTTGAAAAATCTGTTTGGTTATCAAGGTTTTTCTCGGAATTTGTTCTGATAAAATTCTTCGTGGTATAGAGCTGCAGATGAAAATGTGAAAAAGAGTTTCTCTCTTTGTCATTAGATGTCTTTTCATGACTAACTATCAGTCCAGCTTCGATAAAACTCAGTAGCAAAGAATTTGTTAACTTATAATAAAATGCCGTTCAATCTGGAAAAGATGTTATGCAAACAAAGACCCGGGCAAGATTTAATTATGTAGTTCGTACGCATAGCTTAATCAATGACCAGACTACATTGTCATAGGTCAAAGACACCAATTAATCTTTTTCTTACTTTGTTGAGTCAAAGTTTAGAATGTCTCTTGGAGTAACAGTTTCTTTTGTGTGAGATTGGATTACATAATATTGAGTCTTAAGTAGTATTGTATAATGTACGTATTCTCCAAAGGTGATAAGAATAATTCCCTCTTTGTTTGTTTATTTACACGCTTTAATTAGCTTCATCTGTAACAATGTAAAAAAAAATTAGAAGGTCAATTTGAGCCACTTCCCGGTTTTCGATTGAGCTGAAATTTTGCATACATGTTTAGTTTAGATGACAATCCATGGTTAGCTAAGAAACGTCATTCGAATTCCAATATGGCGGACTCCCAAAGATGGCGGACAAGTTTTTTTTATGAATTGCCATGATATTGGAGAAGTTCAATTTGATCCACTTCACGGTTTCCAATTGAGCTGAAGTTTTGCATACGTGTTTAGTTCGAATGACAATGCATAGTTAGCTAAGTGACAGGGTAAATGGCGGACTCCCAAAAATTTTTTATGCATTCTCATAATATGGGTCTCAAATGAAAGGGTTTGCTGAGAAGAATACGAAAAATAAAATGTTACTCCAAAGCGTGTTTTTTTTGTTTTTTTTTTTTTAAACTAAGTGTATTATTTTATTTTAGCTAGTCTAGCAGTCCCAAGTGTAACTACTACAGACTGCTGTACTGAACGTAGGTTGTTGTATATGATTCCCATATCAGGGAAAGTGTTATTAGGTTTGTCATGCAAGAGAAATTCGCAGGAGCAGGCTGACTTATGGTGTTTTTGCAATATCACCCTTCTCAGGAGTATATAAATTACGTAACTGGCGCAATGTGGATGTTGGTACATATTCGTGTTATGATCTGCAGGTATTAGTGTTATTAAAAACTAAGGGGCTGTTATTATGTATTTGTAATGTAATTTTGTAATGGTATATCTTCCTTAATATAAAAATCTCGTGTCACGGTGTTTGTGGTCGCACTCTTCCGAAACGTCTCGACCAATTTTTATGAAAATTTTTATGTATAATTGGTAGATACGAGAATAGGTCCTAACGTATATTTCACACCGCTAGGTTGTCAAATTCTAAATTAACGCAAGCGAAGCCGCGGGCAAGAGCTAGTTTTAAATAATTATGTTATTTTATTTGGATTTGATGCCTTTTTTCGATAAATAAATAAATATAAACCTTGATCTACCCCTATGAGGAATACGACCGTAATTTTTAATATCGTACTTTCACGACAACACGTTGAAGATGTTTTCGTGTTATTGTTTAACATTAGAAAGGCAATATCATTTAATTGTTAAAGCGACTCGGTGTCTAACGATTAGGAGGATATTAAACAACACATAATTGCTATTTTTATAGGAAAATATCAACCCTGTTTGAGTATGGAGTCATGTCATTTTAGAAATAGGTTATTATATTAATTTGTTATGGATTGAGTATTTTTTTTTTTCAAAAATAGCACCTATCTTAGACAAAGGTTAAATAGAAGACTATTTCAGACAGGTTCATGTTGATAAAATTATTACAAATAATTGGCTTTTATTTATTTTAATACGTCACTTATGTACCTAATTCTTGTTTAATAATAAAATGATAGCTTATCCATAATAAGTTAAATAAAACCCAGACTACATTTTTCATAGCATTAGAGTAAAAAGATAAGTTTTTCTTATCTTTCTTATTATATCATGAAATTCACAATGAGACATCTTTGTGCAGGTTCTGCAGACCGCCTGGAAAATGTTTATAGCAACTGACGAAAGCGCGACATTGCTCAACTCTTTCCTCGAAACTGCTTTATCAGAATCCCGACTACAATCGAATTCAAACATGAATTTTCGATTCAGACCAAAAAAGTACATAATATGTTAATGTACTCAATGAATCCCTGCAAATTATGAACGAAACTGTTCGCTAAAAAGTACATGTGTTATGTTACACTAAATTGATGCGAAAACTCCGCGAGAGAAGGGTTTTTAGGGATCCTCACGCCCGCCCCTAAACCCGCTATTACTTACCGGATGCCGCAATATGTATAAAAACCGGAACATGGAACTTTTGGATCGTATACCAATCTATTTCGTTGTTTTTGTTCGGTTGTTAACTTTTTGTGCTAACTGGAGTACGTACTCCAGTTAGCACACTAGGTAAATGGAATATGGTGTATTTTTTGCACAAATATTGGACTATTTGGTATGCTCTCTGGAAATTGGGAACTTTGGCAAATAAAGCCTTTACTGTCGTAAAAAAACTACAAAAAGTAACTCCTCCTGTTTTTTGCAAACATAGTAAAAGACAAAATATTGATTTTAATACTGAATACCATGTTGTTGTAAACAATTTCAATAATTACCGACAAACTATTGAAACATTTCTTTATATTTATGTTACGTTACTTAACAACCGCAGTAATTATATTTGCCTACATTAAATGCCTACACTGAAAATTGCAAACATTCATAGAATCCAGAAACCATTAATTTATTGATAATCTGGATGTGGGCAGTTCCATGAACTTCGATTCATTATAGCTAATATTTAATCATTTATAACTATAAATATATTGAACTGTTTCAATTTTAAGCAGGTACAGGTAGCTCATGGTGGAAGCATGAGCTTGAGCAATTCTCATATTGGTCGTGTCAAAGCTTTAAATCGGAAACCCGACCACGAGAAGGTCCCGTTACTATCTCGTTCACAATGTCATTTGGATAGTATTGTCTCGCTCACACATGCTGAACATTGTATTTCCATGCGGGATGTATGAGATGACCTCACTCTTCTGTCTCCTTCTAAGTACAATCAACTCAGCCAACGACCGTCCACTGCTGGACATAGATATCTCCCAAGTTGCGCCACAACAACCTGTGCTGCGCCCTCTGCATTCAGCCCGGCCCAGCCACCTTTTTAAGGTGGCAGTGCCAGGATAGCCCGCGAAATAAAAAAAAATCTTTTGATTTTTGGTATTCCCCGGTCAGTGTCAGGTTAAATCATCATCTAGCCTTTTCCCAACTATGTTGGGGTCGGCTTCCAGTCTAACCGGATGCAGCTGAATACCAGTATTTTACATGGAGTACTGCCTATCTGACCTCCACAACCCAGTTAATAATGGGTTATATGATACCCTTTGGAAATACTGGTTGTCAGACTTTTCGGCCACTGACTACCTAATGACTGTCAAAGATCTACAAATGACACCCGGGACCAACGGCTTAACGTGCTTTCCGAGGCGCGGAGGAAACTCGGTAAGTAATGGGTGGTCACACATCCACAGACCAACCTAGGCAAGCACGGCTTAACCTAAAGATCGATCCGAGCGACTGTTATTATTAGCCACGAGCTTCTCAGTGTCAGGCTAAATATTGATTAAAATATGATTCGCGACCGTAACAAATATGGCACTTAAATGTTCAAGTCGGGTCCATCTAGGTGGGGTGCCGCACGCTACTCTTACCGATACGCGGCCACCACTTCCTCACTCTCTTGTTCCATCAACCATCAGTTTGTTGACAGACATGGCCGGCCCACCGCCACTTCAGCTTCCTTACTCTGCTTTCTTATGGTCGGTAACTCCAGTTCTTTTCCGACCTAAGTACGGTGTGGGAAAATCTACCGCTTGAAATCTTTGGGTCGTGTCTATACCAGAGACGATCGAGAAACATGCACCTGTCATGAAAACTTTATCTATTAACTCGGGATCACACAAAACGCCTCTTAAGGCGAAGCTATCTCAAACAATAACAAACTTTGATTGATGACTAGACAAGTCTATAATAAAGTGGATCTTTTGTAACGCAGTTATCATCGTTCGCCTTAATTCTTGCGAACAACAGCGTCTACAAATTATAGACGTAAATCTCAGGCTAAGATATGGCGGCCATTTAACTTGGCTCTTTAAGAGACGGATAGCGATCTGTTTGTTTCGTTTTTGATGGTTTTAATGGAATTGAGTTTTATTTGGGGAAGTTTATGATTGTCGGGGAATTGTTTTTTCTGTCTTGGCAAAGTCATTTTTGTTCCTCATTTCGTGGAAGTTAATCGGGTGAAGTGTTGCCGCCATACTTATTTCTGTCAGGACTTTTAAGAAACAGTATTAAAATACTAATAGTGCCAAAGCCACACCATTACTTCCGTATTTAACAATTTGTAGATCATGTTCTTCTGAGGTCAAAAATGGGTTGATACATGACTTTTCACAATGTGAGGATACATATGACGCATTTTTGAGGTTTTGAGAGGCAGATTTCAGTTGGACTATCTACTAACTCTATATTTACGTCTCCAAAAATTGTATACGGAAATGTTCTAGGTGGTGATATTAGCGTCTTATGCGAAAAACGAATATTAAACCCATACAATCTAAGCAAAATGTGGCATTACTCAAGTATAATGTTCTCTGTGGCAGTCTGCGATACTCATATGCCGCAATAAACATTTCCGCACTTATATTCTAAAAATATGAGAAAGCTTGCCGCATGAAATGCAGAAAACTCTGACTTAGGTGATCTTAGCACTAAAATAATGCAAAATTTTATTTTTCGTTCTTCGGGAAGACAAAATCTTGCTGACTTTAACTTTAATTTTCTTTAAGCAATCGCGAGATTTCTCCCTTATCGCCCACCCGCACTTGGCCAACAACGTCTAACATCATATTATTTTCTTCCAGCTCCACGTCGACCAAGACCACCCACCATGTCTGTTCCAAGCACTATGTTCCTGTTCGAAGCCAGCAGGAGACCTCGGCATCGTCACTTGCAACCACGTACCAATCCTGAGAGTACCTGGCACCATCAACAGTTCGAAGGTCTTCATGCTGCAGCTGACTGGCAATCAGATCAGGGATTTGGAGCCTCAGTTCTTTCAAGCTACAGGTCAGTTGAGAATTTTTTAAGGATGTTATGAGGTGCAACTGCAAGCTGCAAGCTGCTATGACAAACTGCACCAACTCAACTGGATTCTATGCAACGGAAACAACAAACAGTGTCAGGCAGTAATGTCACAATCTACGGAAGTAATTTCATAGAGAGTGTCGCTGCGGTGTATCATTGCGATTGGGCGAAGCAGTCAGAATAGTACTTTAAAGTTTTCTCTATGTAAATATGGACGCCTTCAAAAAGACCTGGGAATAAAATGGAACAGTTTGCTGTAAAATAATATGCAATGCGATCATTGCACACAGATCTACATACATTCAATATCTCCCAAGGCGACGTTCGAAACATTTTGTGCGAATGGATCCGAGACCGCGAGCGGAATGTCGGAATATTATATTTAGTTAACGATATTGCATTGCAATAAAATATGAAGCGATTTGTATAATATTAAAAAATGATGATATTTTAAGAGGACAAGTTAACTGTCTGTTGTCTCATGATATTGTTATTGTCTGTTGTTGGAAAATATTTTCATCGCCATAATAAAATGTGGAAACAGGTATATTGTAACTTATACGATATTCAGCTTTTATTACAACTTGTTTATTGGCCTTCTGCCTAGCCTTTTCCCAACTATGTTGGGGTCGGCTACCAGTATAACCGGATGCAGCTGAATACCAGTATTTTATATGGAGCGACTGCCTATCTGACCTCCACAACCTAGTTAGTACTGGGTAATACGATACCCCTTGGTAAGATTGGTTGTCAGACTTTTGGGCCTCTGACTTCCTGTAATGACTGTCAAAGATGTACAAATGACAGTCGAGACCAAAGGCTTAACGTGCTTTCCGAAGCACGGTGGAAACTCGGTATGTAATGGGTGGTCATTCATCCACGGACTAAACCTTGCCTGGGTTGGTCCGTGGATGAGTGGCACGGCTTAACCTGAAGATCGACCAGAGTGGCTGCTATTATTTAGCCACGAGCTTTCAAACGCAAGCCAAATTGTCACAAGACGCTAGACTAAGTGAATACCAAATTCTCGCTGAGGGTTACGACTTCCGATCCTGCCGTCCAAACGAATTTCACAGATTGACTAGTTAATAATCATTCTTCATCATTTTCTTGCCCTTATCCCAATTAATTTGGGGTTGCATGTTTTCTTCTTCCATACTTCTCTATTACTCTTCATCTCATCAGACACCTTCTTTCTTGCCATATCATCCTTCACACAGTCCATAATTTTTTTTTTGTTTTAACTGCTACATGGTAATCTGTCCTAGAGACAAAATCTGTTCGATTTCTCTATCTGTTTTGATCTATTTACGAGTATGTAGTAAGCTTCGATGAGATGAAATATTCCATCAGACACTACTCTTCAACGTGTTGAAAACCTGGTATTCAGTGTTGTTATGTCTTTTCGTTTTAGTCTCACATGACGAAGGCTACCCTCCCACAGTCCATCATTGACTGTTTGTTTATACAGGGTGTAAGGGACAGCCCTCCACAAACTGATGGGGTGAGTTCAGTATATCATACTAGATGAGATGACCGGTAAAAGAAATTATTTCAGGAATGTTATGGGAATCCAATAAACTTGATTTGTTTAATTTCTTCAGACGCAATGTAGCGGTACCGTGGCAAAACGCACGTAGCGAATGGCAAGCGCGACGACTAGTTCGATGATCTCTGTAGCTAGGCAGGAAGTGAACAGCTGATTTCACGCGTCCTTCGTTAGTGTATTTCATCCATTGTTGGATTTTTAATTTCAGCCGTATTATTTACATAACTGGAGTGTTGCGTACAGGAAATGTAATTTTACATTGGAGCTGAATGCACCCTGTCAGTTTGTGGAGGGCTGTCCCTTACACCCTGTATAAAAAAAAATGGATATGATAATCGGGCCGTCAAAACATAAGAATATAAACCTAATAACAAGAATAACACAGGAGTAAAATGATCTGCCACATTTTAAGAAAGCAGGTAATAACTTTGCTTTAAGAAATAACAGTATACTTTACAACCTGCATTATTAAAGTCTAACTTTGTAACATAGCCTTCAAGAATAACAACTTCACATAATAGAAATTATGCAGTAAAACTTTCAGTTAAAGTTTAACCACGGAATAAATAGTTCAGAGCCGCGCGTGGTTAGAATTTCATATGTGTTACGATGTTCTTTTCAAATTAACATAGGTGTTATTCATGAGTAATAGCAATCGTTTTTATGCTCTCATGACAAAATAATAACAGCCGCTCGAGTCGATCTTAAGCCGCGTTTGCCTAGGTTGGTCCGTGAATGGGTGACCGCAATTACATACCGAGTTTCCTACGTGCCACGGAAAGCACGTTAAGCCGTTGGTCCCGGCTGTCATTTGTAGATCTTTGACAGCAGTCGTTACAGGTAGTCAGTGGCCCGAAAGTCTGACAACCAGTCGTACCAAGGGGTATCGTATTACCCAGTACTAACTGGGTTGTGGATCTGACATCCACAGCGTGGAGGTCAGATAGGCAATCGCTCTATGTAAAATACTGGTATTCAGCTGCATCCGGTTAGACTGGAAGCCGACCCCAACGTAGTTGGGAAAGGGCAAGGCAGATGATGATGATTCATCATAATTATCTTATCCTCCATCCTTATCCCAATCAAGTTGGGGTCACCGCAGCATGTTGTCTTCCATACTTCATGTCCTGGCAGCTTAAAAATTGAAGCAACTAGAAGCTGCTTAAAAAAATACAAAATCGTCCTGAATTCACTGCGTCATATTCTTAACCTAGTACAAAAAATTCCTATTTCTTTATAACTTCCATGATTCATAGCTTTAGAAATAAGAAACGAAAATATGAAAACAAGTACAAATGCCAACTAGATTACGCCGAAAACATGTATTTTTTATATCACGAGAATAAATTCTTGCGTCGCGCTGACTGAGCGCCGTTTGCGAGTGACACCGTAAATATAATAAGGGAGGGTTTGTCTTAATCCTCCACTCAGCGTTTCAAGCTGGTAAATAAGTACACCGTTTAAATATGTGACGCTGAGCCTGATATGCTTATATCCGCCTATTGTGATGAGCGAAGAGTAAGCAGATTAATACTTAAGCTGTTAAGGGAATTTATTTTGTTAAAAGGCTAGTGTTGTGAGGAAGACTTTATTGACAGTCGTTTTAGGTATTCTTTTAATTGTAAGTTATGAAATGCCTTGTTGGTCGAGAGGTCGCATGATGAGCATGAGGTCCTGGGTTCGATTCCCGGGTCGGGCAAAGTGCTATTGGGTTTTTCCATCAGGAATTTTTCAGTCACGGAGTCTGGATTTATACCCGGTTCATGGGTTTTATCTACTGCGAAATGTGGGTGTACTATTAGGTAAACGTCGGCCTAACCCTACGAGGATTACAGGCGTGATGTTTTGTTTTATGAAATGCCTTGATATCGAGAGCCAGTGTTTTCTTTTAAATGGACATTTTATCGTCATGAGCCAAGGATTGCTTGAAATGGTTCGAAATTGTAGCTCTTTTATACATAGGAATTAAAGAATTATGTTAAATTAAGTACACAGCCGTGGGCGTCTTAAAATCTTGGCTTTCCATAACTTTTATTTTTTACGCATCTTATTATCTACGCTCTCGAGCATAACAGTTACTGAAAGATCTTTTTATCCCTTAACGATAATGTTAAAGATGTTCTTAACTTTAATGTAGGAGCCCCATCTTAAGGAGAGACGCTTCAAAGGATTCATATCAATAAACAAAATACCCTTTCAGATGAGATTAGCAATTTAATTAACACTTAATATCTTAAGCTTCAACCGGAGCGTTCGTTATTCTCACATTAGCTGCACGCCACGGTTTTAATCGCAATTACATCTTCACATAAACCATTCGGTCCACCTAGCGGGAGGCCTTCCAACGCAATGTCTTCCAGTTTGCGGTCGCCACTCCAGAACTTTTCGGCCCCATCGGCCATCCGTTCTGCGAGCAATGTGCTCTGACGAAGGTTGCAGGGATCCGCTGGATGCGACTCGCGCGGGACCGGTCAATGTGGCGACACTTGGGGCAGGCCTATGTCCAGCAGTGGACGTCTTTCGGCTGAAACGATGATGATGATGATGACAAACCATTCATTTTCTGACATCAAAAGTATTTTATGTCCCTCAACAGTAGTGTAGCTTTATGTCTGTGAAATATGTTTGTATCAGGATTAGTCATTTCAAAGATTACCCTGTACAAATATACAATAAACATAACCTCCTGTACTAATGATGTAGAAGATACAGGTATGTAGTGTACATAATCTAACAGACACGATTAATTCCAGGCTTGTACCGTCTTGCAATTAACGAGAACCCGCTGGAGAGTATCCATGAAGAGGCGTTCTATGGTCTCGACAATACCCTCTGGGAATTGGAGCTGCGACAGGACAAATTGACGGCTGTGCCCAGCAGGTCATTGAGATACTTGCAGAAACTGAGGCTTCTGGATCTGACAGGTGATTTATACTTAGAATTTCTAGTTCAATTTAAGTTGTTGTTGGTGTAAATTTTCGACTACTATTGGCGCTAGAAAATGCACGATCGAATTCTTGTCGAAAGTGGAGCGAATTTTCATCCAATATTGGATGAAATGTCTAGAATGAATTTGTGTTTCGAATTTTGTAAATGTGTTTGAGAATTTGGGGAACGTTAGAGCGAGATACATTAAGTAGCCTTGATACATGTGTAAAGATTTATTTGAAACGTACGACAGACGAATTGAGTTACTTACAAAAAGGCGTTCTGGAAGGTTTTTAAGGATTAGAGCCTTGTAGAGTAGACAGGTGATTTATTACTACTTCGTTAACCTTCTTTAGAGTCTATGGTATGCACTAAGGTGTACCGGTATCTATAGTTGAGATACAACGATGAAATTACCCAATATCAAGACAATGACACATACAATCGATTTCTGAAGCTGTCATTATAACTGGGACTGATCTTTATTTGATTGTTCTCTTTAAACACCATTAAATGTTTCATTAGCCGATCGTCCCGTAGTTAAGACAATAAAGAAAAGTTTGGTTTGTATCGATACACAAACTTAAGGTTCCGTAACAGCGATCTGGTAGATTACGCACCTGACACGGACAAGACTTTTCAAGACCTTTTCTTTCAGAGTTTTGTGTCCGGAGCTTCGTCTACAATTTTTCTGTTACTATTTGACCGAACATTTGATAATAATAAAAATTCAATTATTTATTCAAGTACTCATAGTGCGAGTAACAATTTGACTTATATCTATGTTTGTAAACTTAAATATATACAAATCGAACTGAAATTTTGCAGCACCGGTTAACGATCGCGCAATCCAGTCGACCTGAGATCATTTTTAGGATGCTGTTGGTGCTGCCCCGCACCCTGCGTACCAGGGATGCGCATCTCTTACGCATTACTGTATAAAAGCAATCTACGCGAGCTTCTGTAAACATCCCTGAGGCACTACAGAAACGCGGCAACCCCATCAGCACCCAAAACGCGTTGTATATTGGACTCGAAGGGCGCTGCTTGAAGAATAATATGCACGGAATAATACGACTTTAACTTCAGTAGAACACCGTGCAAACCTTCGAGCTATCATGTTAGCACGTACAGACCCTTCGCTCCTGTTCGATGTCATTATCATCCCTGAGGTCTACAGTCAGATTGTGCTCTAGATATTTAAATTGATTGACTCTCTGTAGAGGAACATCGTTCATTTTAATAGTAGGCATCTCAATAATAACATTCCCACAAACTCAGCGATCATTGTGCCGATAGTTGAATCAGCCCATGGCTTAATTGCCAAGAGCCTCGACCAATACCTAAGGAGGCTCTCGTTAGGCAGCTGGATCAAGGGTTTGATTCAGAAAGCGGTACTCCTGGACACGGCTCGTATTGTTAGGAGGTTCCTCTTTCTGGAGCCCTGACCGCCGGTAGCTTGAACCCTGTTCCCGATACCGGTGGGCTACAATTTTTTATTTTTTTAAATGTTTTTTTTTATATTGTTTTTAGTTTATGAAATATTTAAAAATGTAGAAGATTTGTATAAAAATAAATAAAGAAAAATAATATTCCCACAAAACTAATGATTTTTCTTCCAATAATTCCAGGGAACGAAATAACAGACATATCGGGTGACAATTGGCGCGGGTTAGAACATACATTAACGACGTTAATTCTCGCTGACAACTCCATAGCGAACCTGCCCCTAGATGCCTTCTCCAGCTTGCCTATGTTGGAGACCCTCGATCTGCATGGAAACCATCTGTCTGTGATTGATAGTGGAGTGTTTCGAGATGGGATGAGCAGATTGAATAGGGTAAGTTGAGATGAAGAAGAAGCCAGTAGTCGTTTACTGCTGTTGTTATTTTTGACGGCACGGTTGGCGCAGTAGCTGAGCGATTGACTGCTGCGCTTCGTGCCGCGGGTTCGATTCCCGCACGGAACAAATATTTGTATAGCCTACAGGTAGTTATTCCGGGCCTGGCTGATTGTGAATTTAAATGTTTGTAAACGCACCCACGATACAGGAAAAATTCCTAGTGTGGGGCAACGTGTTTTTTAAAAGAAAAGAAAAAAGGTTTTTGTCTAAGATAAAGTGGAATGGAGTAATTTGATGGAACAAAATCTTGCTGAGTGGAAAGTATTGTAAAATAAGTATAAAGCAGAGTATGCCTGTGCCTAGAAGAATAGGGAAGGGGTCTTGTTGATTTTAAGAACTAACTAACTCGTTATGGAAAGTCTTATAAAAGAAGTTAGTAGAGCAGTAGTAACGAGCAATAAGAAAAAACCGATTAAAAATTGTTTTAAAAATATATTTCCTTAACAAGGAAAAGTGTTTCTAAACCAATTTACAGAAATAAATAATATTTTTGCATTCAATTATTTCTCCGGTCATTAGTGCTTCACAGCAAAACCTGATATTGGAGAAAATATAAAATAAGTTATCTCCAAGAACTTGCTCGGTAGATAATAATGTTACACTCGAGATAGTATTCGAAGATAATATTTTTGCTGAACCTCAATCTAGATCGCAAGTGTCTGACCTTGGCCTAATTAGGTACTTACAGACTGAAAACTCGCTGATACGCTTGCCATTTTTAAATCCTGATATAATATAACTTCAGAATCAGAATCAGAATCAGAATCAGAATCAGAATTATTTATTTGTAAAACATAGGTGAAGAACATATATACATTAATCATACATGTCAAGGTCTTAAATAGATAAGTGTTGCACTATGCTTTGTCATTGTTGACATACAAATATTAAAGTCGTTCATCAAAGTTAACAAAATTTCCTATCAATTTTATACAAATACATTAAAATAATCAATTTAATAATGTCCACTACAAGAAAGAAAAACAAAAAACACACACAAGAAGATCATAACAAAAGAACATGCGAGAAATTATTCGTCCGTTACATTAATAATATGAATTAATAAAATTACAGAATTTAATCAAATAGTCATCCAAAATTAAAATAGTCATCCAAGTCAACATTAATAATATAGATTTATAAAATTACATAATCTCATAATTCATCATATCATAATTTAATCAAATAGTATTATCATTAAAATAGTCATCCAAGTTATAATAACATTTCTTAACTAATAACTTGTGAAGACACTTTTTGAATTTCTTTAATGGCATACTTTACAACAAACAACTTCAGTAAAAAATATAAATTAATGTAATTACTTGAAACATTAGTGTAAACTGCTAAGGATAGCCTAACGATTCGGATCACGCAACTTTCGAAAATAGGCATTACGTATTTTTAGGGTTAGTTGTGCTAATGACTAAAATTATACATAGCCACGTAAGTACTATATTTATATAAGTGATATGAGCACGCGTAATAACCACTGCACAGGATCAACATTGCCTCAACTCGACCCGTTCACCATTCTTCCTAAACCCCATACTGCAACTCACCCTTAAATAAGTACCGTAACTGCATCGCCACGCATCGACATCTAGTAAGAATATAAGTGAGGTGATGACAATCTGGTGCTCTACTTTAATACCTTGATGGCACTGTTGGCGCTGTGACAGCTGCACTGCGTATCGCGGGTTCGATCCCCACACGTAACAAATATTTGTATGGCCTACAGGTAGTTGTCCCGGATCTGGCTGTTTAAGTATGTGTATTGAAATGTTTGTAAACGCACCCACGATACAGGACGAATTCCTAGTGTGGGGACACTTTTGGGAAAAAAAACTACCTTCATAAATGCTGTACAAACACACAACATAATAGTACTACCTTCAAACAAGCCACATCATTACTTCTAAGTCTCCGTTGACTTCAATTCCAGCTTCTTCTCGGGGACAACCAACTGGCGTACATTCCTTACGAAGAGTTATCACCGCTGCGTCAGCTGAGGTTCTTGGATCTGTCTAACAACCTGATCAAACAGGTTCCACCTGCACATGATCTGAATGGGATCAAACTGTCTTTGGACTCTTTGAAGTAAGTTATTGATTGTTATTTTCAAGTGAATTATTTTAGAAAATTTTATACTGAAGCCCGTTTGCACCACAACTCACTAATTGCGTTCAGCGCTGACTTATGTGTATAGGCTATCGTTTTATTTCTGTTTATTATTTGAAGATGACAGAGACGGATAGACGTTTTAAATATTTTAGTGCAAAAATGTGAAATTTAAAATGTCAGTGTGGAGCTCCTCTGCAGGATATGCCCCACCTCCTTTCTTGCCTATCTTGCACAACCACCTGCACCTTCCAGGATTTAAACGAAGCCAACGACAGAGCTGTCCAGGTGGCAATATTCTGGTCGGGTTATATTTGACTCTATCGGCACGCAAAGAAAAGGAGAGGTGCAAAAATCATTTGGTTTTTTTTTGGTTGGGCCGAGCCTTATTGTTACCAACAGAACAAAAAATCAGTCAAATCAATCTGGTTGGTTCTATGCAATATCAGAGGATATTCCTCCTTGTAGGTTTTCTTAAATGAAATCCTTAATAATTATTTTGAGAAACGAAACTTTTAAAATAGTTTTCTATTCAATATTTTCAGATTAGACAACAATCTCATCAAGATACTGTATCCTGGGTCCTTCAAGTACTTCAACGTTTTGAATTCGACTTCATTGGATGGGAATACTATTTACGCGTTGAGAGTAAGTTATTATAAGTTTTGTGAATTTTTAACACTTTTTAATTATTGGCGATTAAAGCTCCATTTGAGTTCCAAACTAATAACACAAATTCGGAACAAACTTTATCGACTATATCTTACGTACACTGTTATATACATAAGTTATTATATGTTAAAGAAAATGTAGATACATACAGAAATACATCATCAAACTGAACCAAGAATCATTAATTTCAAATATTGGTTGAGGCACAAACCATATTTTGCCCATTTTAGGGTATGCAAATATAATTTTACATTAATAAATTTCTGCGAACAACTTTCTGTGTGGGACCTAGATCACAATCGTAAACAAATAATCAGCCGTCATATACATTGGGGTCGAGTAGCAATTGAAGTTTTGTATGGAACAGCTGATTATATTTTCTTAGAGTAGTACAATCAACCTGCCATTGGGACGGTGATTTTTCTATTCACGCTCTTCATTCGCTTGGTAAAGAAAACCTTTTATTTTTGCCACTGTGAATGATATCGGAGCACACCAACCAATAAAGCCTGGAACATTAACGGGAAACGCGTATATTTTCACATAAAACAGTACAGTATTACGCTTTATAACGTAAAGAGGTTTAAGCTCGTAAAAAATTCACTCCCATGTTTTTACTGTATCGTTGATCTTAGGGATAAGTTAAAGGCGCAGCTGATGCTCATAAAACCTTGTGTTTTCGATGAAACAAGTTTAGTGTGATTCACCGGAATCACACTTTTTTTATCAATACATATAAATATGTAACCAACAAGATTCTTGGTTCATTAATGATTAAAATGTTTACCAAATTAATTATAGCTGAATGTACGATAAACCATTTTTATTCAATGCTGATTGGGTACTTATGGTTTGTTCTTTTTATTTTTTCCAGGAGGATGCCTTCAGGAACGCTAAGATCAAGACACTCTCGCTCCGAGACTGCAGTATATCGGAACTGTCACCAGCTTCCTTCGCTGGTCTGGAGAATAGCTTGCAGAGTTTGGACCTGTCTGAGAACAACTTGACCATGATATCCAAGTTTATGCTGAATAAGCTGGATTCTTTGAGGTTCTTGAACCTGAGGGAGAATAAGGTGAGTTCTAATGATAACCGGTTATGGCTTTTTTTGTGCAGTGCGAGAGAGGGATAGAGTTATACAGGATGAATAACACCATTTTTTTCGCAACGAAATACAGTGAGCAAGAAGACTGCCAAACTAGGTCCCCCTAGATGGCGCTAATTGATTAGTTCTTTTATTTCACTACCATGCGAGTTCTATGCTGAAATCTTGCTAGCGAGATGGTGTTTAGTCGTGTCGCCAATAGGGGAGACCGTTAAATCTAATTGTAGATGGCGCGACCATAGCTAGGTCTCAATGCGGTCAGCTATTTTGAAATATAAAATGACAATACCAGATTCTCAACCAATGACCATGCTTGGAATTAGGTGTGCTAGCGCGATTAGTTTCACAGTTGCCATCCCCATGGTCGATTTTATTTAAAGACTGGCTGTTGTCCGTGAACTTCGTCCGCGTGAAATTTTATAGCCTATCACTTTCCTCGATAAATGGGCTATCCAACACTAAAAGAATTTTTCAAATCGAAACAGTAGTTCCTGAGATTAGCGCGTTCAACCAAACAAACAAAATTTTCAGCTTTATAATATTAGTATAGATTATAATATTAGTATAGACAGTATAGATATCTCTGACGTGTAAATAAAAATAATCGGAATTGAAACAGATGTTTCACCTGCACCCTAAAGTGCCAAAAATACACACAGTGCTATAATAATAACATTTGTTTTTTTTCAGGTTGATGTAAACCTACTGACTTCGACCACACCATCAGACTACGTGATGACGTCGTTCAACAACTTCCAATATAAACTGTTTTACTTGGACATCAGCAGCGCCAGCTCTATTGAAATGAACTTGCAGGATTTTAGAAGGTTGGTATAAATGTATTTTCATACTAGTTTTAAAAACATTCGCATCCTGATAAAGCAAATTATAGGTATACCCAAATACGGCTGTTATGATTACGAGAGTCGATTAACACCAGCATCCTTCAGCTCATACCCCAAATCATTATGTTTGAATCTGCGTCGTTGGTCTAGTGGTCGCAAGTCGTGACTGCTGAGGATGAGGTCCTGGTTTCGATGCCCAGGTCGAGGAAAGTGTTATTGGGTTTTTCCATCAGAATTTCTCAGTAGCAGCCAAGGAGTTCTTATTTGTGCCCAGTTGATTGCAATAGGCTCGCCCCCTATTACATGGAACTTAAACATACTGGCGAAATGTGGGTGTACTATTAGGTACACCTCAGCCTAACCCTTAGGAGATTACAGGCGTGATGTTATGTATGAATTATTTTTGAGCTCTGCGCGACATGGCTTCTTCCATATATCTCTATAAAACCTCATCTTACTTTTTACCCCTTTTTATCTTTCGCAGAATCCATTCAAATATTAATTTACACTCGTAACCCATGTTTGCTCGAATTCTATGGTGTCCTATGTCAGAATATTCAACATTTCTTCAATAAGCGAATACCTTGTTTTGGGATAATACATAAATCGTAATTAACTATATTTTTGTTTTCCTTTTTCTAGAATGAGATCACTCCGCTACTTGTCAGTGAGCAAACTCCTCCGTCAAAGTATAAGAACAGAGGACTTCCAAGAATTTGGCGTAGAACTCGAAGACCTGAAGATCTTCGGCAGCACTGTGACGAGGATCGAGTCCAGTGCCTTCCAACATGTGAGGACCATCAAGACTCTTGACTTGTCAGAGAACAACATCGAGTTTATTGATCCGTTTGCTTTTGCTGAGGTGAGTAACGCTTGAGTAAATGATAAAACCTTTTTTATAATCGACAAAAGACATGTTCAAGTTCCGTCATCAAAAAGGGAGGATCCTATAGACGAGTGTTGTATCTGGTAGACGCGATGGTTATTGTCGCGTTTGTGTTAATGACGCTTGCGAAAGATACGACGATTATGATTATGAATACGAAAGCGTAGTTGTATGGTATAGATGTCGCCACACTGCATTGTTTTTGCTTAATTGTCATAAATATGTCTTCACATGTAATCAACAGGTATCCCTATCAATTACGCCATAACTTTTTCTAGAACACAACTTTTTACTTATTCTGCTATTTTAAGCGAGGGAACTTATCACTGCTCACTGCTAGACATAGACTTTTTCCACTTTACGCCAAAACTCCTTCCGCAACTAATCGGTCCCAGCCACCAACAAAATGTAATAATGACGCCAGTAGGAGGTTTTTATAATTTGATTGTATATCTTAATTTTCTTCTTTTCCAGTTACACAGCCTAACAACACTGAAGATGGCAAACGGTCTAGCAGACAACGTGAAGATACTACCGTTCGAACCGCTGAAGGCTCTCATAGAACTCCAATACTTTGACCTCAGTAACAACAAGCTGAAGAATGTGCCGGATACGTCCTTCCACTTCTTATACAAATTGAAACGGTTGAATTTACAGGATAACTATATTGATCACTTCTCTAAAGGGACCTTGCAGGTTAGTTTAAAAATATATTTATATTTTGAAAGTACATATGACACCCTTACTAAAAAAAGTTGGCTTCTTATTCTACAGAAAGACTATAAAATACTAGGCCAGCTTGTACTAGAAACGTGCGTCATGTGTAAATAAATCGAGTCACGGCAAATTCTGAAATAAAACCAACAGACTCGATTGAGTGCTCATTGCTGTTTCATCCCCCGTCCACGTTTGATTTCAGCTTAAGTGACGAATGAGATCAATCCTGTCCAAGAACTGCAAATACTGAAATGGTCGAACAAAAAATTCCCGTAATTTTATGAATATTTCCAACAACATTTATTTCTTGCAGGGTGACATACACGGCCAACTAGAAAGCATCTGCCTAAACGTTAATCAAATTCGACAAATAGTCCAGCACGCGTTTGTAGGTCTAAAAGAACTACAAGAGGTTCTCATAGAAGACAACATGATAGACATCATACAAAGAAGAGCTTTCGCTAGCCTTGATAATTTGAAGATTATCAATCTAAAAGGGAACAGGATCAACGAGATAAGTGAAGAAGCTTTCCAGAATATACCTGCGCTCACTGAGTAAGTAAATGTCGGAATGATTAGAAATGTAATGTACTTAAATATAACTGGCGAAATGTAAAAGGCACTACACACTCTGCCTCTGCCCAAGTCTTCGGGTGATACAGGCAATAGAAATAAATGTTTTGAGTTTGATATTATGCTTTTACTGTTATTAGCCACCTATGTTCTGTTACGGAAATAAAATTGTCATCCTCAGATAAACATCACCATGTATCGGCTACACTAGGTGTAATCAGGCACTGCACTGCACTGCTGCTGGTGTACATTGTACTTTTGTATAAAACAGCAGATTAAGTAACAACCTACGAACAATTTCTACACTGAGGGGTCTAGTACCTCTCATGTCTATGGTCTATGTTCCTAACACCGTGTGTAGCCGATAAAAGTTTATCAAGATTCAGCACACCAGAACTTTCGATTTCTAGTTGTATCAAGTTTTTCTACCGTTTCAAAAAACGTGTTATACATATGAGTAACTGTTTACGTCTTTTCCAGATTGGACATATCATTCAACAACCTCGACACGTTTAAATTCTCGATATTCGACCAAGTTGGAAGCGCGACTGCTCTAAAGGTCAACGCGTCGTACAACAGAATCATTACATTAACAGATTCAAACGCACCAAGTTTCTATGCATCCAACTTTTACCCACCTCCTAAAGCCCAAAGTAAGTTATTATTATCATCTTATATTATAATGATGGCTGTTTACTCTCGACCGAGAGCTCTCTCTATGTCTCCCCCGAGACGTCTCTCAAATAACCGACACGGGACGGAAAGCTGGCGAGAAACACCAAGGCTAGAAGAGCGCTACTATAATTATACACTCCCGCACTCGCTCTGCCTCGGCTGTCTCGGCAAGAGTGTACAGCCACCATAATGGTGTTATTGTTGTTGTCTGCATCTCTTTTACTCTTCTTATGTTTGATTTTTTCTTTCTTTCTGTTTTGACTAACTCTGTCATTAATCTCCTCCTCTACTTACTTCTATCATTTCATTTCGGATCTCAAGACTATTCATCAAACATCAGTATGTATGAAAGTATGCTCTTTTCTTATTTTACTACAGTAACTTTTAGTATTTCATTTGTAGATCTTATTTTGTATTGTTTGTTTATTTCTTGAGTATTATTTTGTTTTTGTTTTCTATATTTATGCTTCTAATTATATTTCTGCTTTCTACTCTTCGCTTTTTGCACAGGTTTCACTGACAATGACGAAGATCTTGTATTACCTCAAGGTGACACACACATTATGCTTTTACTAACATGATATTATTGATTTTTATATGAAATAAAATCACTGTAAGAAAAAAAACTGAAACAATGTTTTTTTCAGGTCTTGGGACGGTCTCGGTAAATATACGAGTTTTGGATTTCTCACATAATAATATCACATACATTGCTCCGTATTACTTCAGGTAAGTTACTGGTAGTGCATTCACATGATAAAGTCCAAAAAGTTCTGGCCCTGAACTATAGATATAAAATCGAGGCTAAATATCTAAACAATATTATTAGTTTTCAACATAATCTGCCTTTACTTCAATACACTTATGTGCATAACTAGACAAAAGTTCAGTAATTTAATTTATTACAATAGTTTTGTATCTCTAATTAAACGAATATAAGCAGGCCGGAAACTTTTGGACCTACGTGATATAACTGCATAATTATGTATGTAACATTAAATACTTTTCTATTTTATTGTAAATACTAAAAGGAAAATATTTCTGCACATTCCAGACACGCAGACTTAACTCTAACAGAACTTCATCTATCACACAATTTGATAAGGAACATAACCCGAGAAGTATTCGGTTCTATGCACATGCTGCAATACTTGGACCTATCATATAACTTTATTTTCCATATGGAATATGATTGCTTCAAGAGAGTAAAAAATTTACAGGTAAGTTTCGTGGGTTCCTTTTAGATATTCTTAAGGGTTACAGTCAAGTGCAGGTATTTAATAAAATGTAAAGTAAAACGCACAAAATATGTTGGGATACATGGATCATAAAGATATCAATGTTATTCGAACTTTTAAATAAGCAATATATAGTTAAATATTTTGTTTCATAATAAAATGAAAATACTTTTTTTAATGTACCTGGATGAAATCATCGTTTTTCAAGTAAGGGTAATAATTATAACCGATACCGATATATTTTATACGTATGCTAATAGATAATACAATACTAACAAAACTTATTTACGAGAATTAATTAATCATTTCTATTTCAGATTATCAATTTATCTCACAACCACTTAATCGAGCTCCCAGTTGAATTATTCCACGACATGCAATCTTTGACATCGGTGGATTTATCGAACAACCATATCAAGAATCTGGCAGACAATCTCATTCCATCACCTTCTTTAGAAAGGTAAAGTTATTTCTTTGAAATGACTCTGTGTGAATAATGATTGTTGAATGATTGTTTTATTAATATAGACTGAAAATCTTGAAACCCATCTTCTGGGAGTATTTTAAGAAAGAGTTAAAAAGAGTGAAAGGTGTATTGCTCATTTTTGAAGAGTAACTGAAATATTAACAGATTTTTTTATCTTTAGATTGGACTTGTCTAACAATTTACTTTCAAGAATACCAACGAACTGCTTGTCTTCTGGTGCATCCACCAATTTGGTAGAACTGGATCTAAGTGGAAACACGATTCCTGCAGTCGCTTTAGGAGACTTGGTCCAAAGATTCCGGGTAAATACCATTTCAATAGAGTTTCTAGAAATAACATATAATCCTTTTGCATCTGTTTGAAGTTTTGCGAACTAACTGCTCGATAAAAAAAATAAGCATTTGATCTGCAACATGTAAAGTTGAATTTGACGTTTGAATTTTGTATTTCGGAGTAATTTAATACTAATGCAGTATCTTTTATGGAAACATGATCATCTTACATGAAGAAAGTTTTAGCTTTTGGCCGAAAAACATACTTTTTTTATAAACGTACTGTCCGTACACGACTGGCGGCACGGTTGGAGCAGTGGCTGAGCGATTGACTGCCGCGCTGCTTGTTGCGGGTTCAATCCCCGCACGGAACAAATATTTGTATGATCTACAGGTAGTTGTTCCGGGTCTAGCAGTTTGTGCATGAAAATTTAAATGTTTGTAAGCTCACCCACCATACAGGAGACATTCCTAGTCTGGGACAAAGTTAAAAAAAACACACAGTTATATTGCCAATTAAAAAAGAACCACAGAATATCATGATCATGTTTCAGTATTTTTTCTAACAGAGTTTTATCGTAGTTCGCCAGTGTGTGAGTATGCTAATGTGTTGTCCTATCATGCATGTTTCGCCAGAACCCAGATCAGTTGGGCGAATATTGGCCCGAGGAACCCGACTACAGCGACGAATACATGTACCACACGGCTAGACGAGATCACACCAGAGTGTTCCACCAAAAAAAACAATACCCGCAGAATATTTTGTACAAGGTAGATTGTAATTTAGATGTTCATGCAATTACTAACATTGTAGTTATCGTACTAAAACACTTTTTTGCACTGTGCATCGCCTTTCTGTCTAGTTTACATGGTGATTCTTCTGCATACAAACATATTGAGTTGGGTTTTTGTAAATCATTGATATTTGTTTTCAGCTTTATTCATTAATTTTGGTAATGATTTTCAGCTTATTTATTAATTAAATCACTATTTTCGTCCTCTGTTTAATTTTCAGTTATTGCCATCATGTCAATCAAATTATTCTTTATTATTTATCATAATGTCGTGGTGATCAGAATTTTATCTCTCATTTAGTGTATAATCATCATTTAATATTTATTTTTATATTTTCCAGTCTCTAGCTTGGTTGGATTTATCGAACAACCATCTAGTGCGGATAGAAGGTGGATCCTTCTCAGCATTGCCTAGGCTTCGCTGGTTGGACCTTAGTAATAATTCGCCTTTCAACTCTGGAGACCGGGGAACCACAATCTTTAAGGGACTCGAGAGAAGACTGTCTCATTTGGGATTGAAGAATGTCAGCTTGGTTTCTGTGAGTTAATTTTTAAATATACCATATCACCTGCATAGCCTTTTCCCAGCAACCTTGCGGTATCAAGTCTGACGGAATGTAGCTTAATACCAGTATTTAACGTGGAACAACAACTTTTCCTATTTCCACGACCTGGGTACACGAAAAACGAAACCCCTGGGCTAAACTGGTAATCTCACTTTCAGTGTTCTGACTGCCCGTAACAGCTATCAATAATCTACAAATGACAGCTAGAAGCAGCGGTTCAACGTGTTTTCTGAAGTACGGCGGAACCTCCTAATTTTATTTTTTCCATCCAACCAAATAATCACTAAATTGTAAACAGGTATGTCGCTTCAACATTCAATTGACAATAAGTTTATTATTTCCAGGTGCCTTCGATGGTGTTATCTAAATTGAAGAGTCTAGACTTATCGTACAACAACCTGCCTTCGATTCCACCTGAAACAACGGCCAATCTGACTCGTCTTAGAGCATTGGATTTATCTTACAACGATCTTACTGCGGTGCCTGTGGTAAATGACTAAACTTGGTCTATATCTGTTTATAACTTCTAATCTAATCTCTCTCTTTCTAATCTTTAACAAAGTTCCAAGTAACACTTAAAAACAAAGATTTTAATCCTTATGTTCGCCCAATCACGTCCACGTTTTTATTTATTTGACAGTGACATTTATTTAGATAGTATTGTTTCGCTCGTGTACAATCATCTATTTTGTTTCATGCGAAAAGTGTGAGTTCATTTTTCTCAGTAGGCCACTATCTTCTTTCTCTTTTTATTGTTTTTGTAACCCCTGTCTTTTTTCTTTAATTAAATGTCGCATTATCTAACCCTTTGGCGTAATGCCATGATTCTGTGTTTACCTTTACTTCTTCTAATTAGTATCTGTTTCAGGCCACACATTCTCTGAGTGATCTTCGTTGGCTATCTTTGTCTGGCAACCCAATCACGGCCTTGATGAATACAAGTCTTTACGGAGTTTCGCCTCGGCTTGAATATCTTGACGTAACTCGACTTAGACTCCGGATACTTGAGGTAAACTTTTGTTACTAGTTTTCACTATTCTTGTTTCAAAGGTGTTATTTTTTTTTAATTTTACAGCATCACATAATTAGGATTACTTCACAGCTATGTTTGTTTGTACATCTAATGAATTTTGCTTTTCTGAACAACTTGTCATTTTATTTAACTACAGCTGCTCAGAATTGATGGCTGCACACAAACACTCAAACTACTAATTATTTCGTACGAGAATCTACTAAAAGAGAAGTTTCTCCAGTTAACTTAACATTGTATTTGATTTTATTTTCAGCATGGAGTCTTCAGCAAAATGTACGGGTTAAGAACCTTAAAAATAACAGCATATTCAAACGTGAGAGATTTCAATGTACCAAAGATGGTATCATACAACGCAGGCTTAGAGAACTTGTTGATTGAAACCGATTATGATGGAGTTGAATTTGGAAAAGAAATGTACGGGCCACTGCCTCTCAAGCTCGATAATATCACTATTACTGGAAGGTACCTGCGGTATCTAACGCAGTATTTATTGAGCGTAAGTACTAAGATTTTTTTTGTTTATATAGTTGAACTGTTTTCATATTTTTCTGTAGTAATGGAAAGGCATTTAAGTATTAAAATTGTGCTAAAAATTAGGCTTTTGAAGGTCCAAATAGTCGCTCCTGCCTGCCCTTTGCCGCTTCCAGCGTTAAAGCTAGAAAGAAGAAGTGGCGTAACAAATTCCTCAGCAATACACCTGTCTGATTAGGCTGCCATCAGACAGACTGCATCGCAGCAACCGCGCGTAGTCGATATATTCAACTGTTCCCTTGGATACACCAGTTGAATATATCGACTGCTCGCGGTTGCTGCGATGCAGTCCGTCTGATGGCAGCCTTATTTAGACTCAAAAGGTCTAACAAGTTCATTTTTTCCGCAGCAGACACAATAGTTAATTAGTTACCATTGGGTATAAATGTGAGTTGCAGATCTTAAGTATCGGCTGTGAAAAAAAAACTAATCATACATTGTTTTCAGGGAGTCCAATCAAAAGTCCTACGCCTCACAGTCTGCAACACAAGCGTTGAGGAATTAGCTAGTGAAGTGTTCTGGAAACCAGGTCGTGTCACCAACCTGACCCTGGACCTTCGAGACAACTATATCATGAGGGTACCGAACCCGTCGCAGAGAGCGTGGCCACGAGTCCCGAACACGGTGTTCCTTCAGGACATACTTGTTTCTGGCAATCCTTTGGCTTGCGACTGTGGGATTGGGTAAGTTTAAACTATTCACGTATGCAGACGACACTGCCATAATTTTTTACGGAAAATCTTGGGATGATGTCCAATCGGCAGTTGAAAACGGCTTAAAAGTTACAGCAAATTGGCTAAAACATAACTTACTTACCCTTAATATCGACAAGACGAAAGCGGTTAACTTTTTTGTTTCCAAAAGATCAGCACCTCGCAAAACAATTACCTTTCGTTTACATTCCTGCCAAAACGCCGACAGCTGCTCCTGCCCTCAAATAGAAAACACTAACTCCATAAAATACTTAGGTCTCTATCTTGACTGCAAAATTGCATGGACAACCCACATAACGACATTGAGTAATAGAGTTCGAAAGCTACTTCATATATTTAAGCGTTTGGGTAAGGTTGCCGACGAAGCCATCGTAAAAATGGTGTATTTCTCACTTTGCCAATCTATTCTTAGTTACTGTATCGTCTCATGGGGTTCCGCAGCTAAAACTCATATGATGAAAATAGAACGTGCACAGCGTGCTCTGCTCAAAGTTGCATACAGGAGACCGTTTAGGTACCGCACTAATCTACTTTACGCAGATGCAAAAGTCCTGAGAGTTAGGCAGCTATACATCCTCTCAACTACGCTGCGATTTCACAAAACATCATTAAATAGCTGCAGATCTCAGCAACGCTCCAGTCGTCTGGTGATCTGGGATAAACCGCATTTTAATAAATCTTTTGGAAGGAGATCGTTTGCTTTCATGGGACCTTACTTATACAGTAAATTAAATAAAACCCTCAAAATTTTAAAACTGAGAAAAAAAAATTGCTCTAAAGCAGTCTCCCTTTGGCTACTCAGTTTGGACTATGAAAAGACAGAGGACGTGTTAAAGATAATGTCATAAGCGCATAGGTATACGAGTAAGTATCACACTAACACTTGCAACCACTCTTACCCTTCTCACATGCACTCACACACCCACACCTACAACACTACACTCACTACACCTACCGCACTACACTTCCCACACTACGTTCACTAAACCACACTCTACAAAAACTACTGAATTTGTTTTAAACCTAGTTATAGTTTAGTTACCTAAAACTAATGTCTTTGTAACTGTACCATTTGAATATGGATTGAAAGAGACTGGACCCCACAACACAGGGAATCCTAGTGTGGGGTTCAGGGCTTCATCTACGATTGTAAGCATAAAGAGACAATAAATAATTTTTATTTTATTTTATTTTATATTAAAAGCAGGTTAAAAACTGTAATTAGAGTAGATTATAACAAAAATGTGTCGAAAGTGAAGTCAAGAAGCATTGCAAGAATAGTGTAATGCAGACACTGGATGCATTCTGAGCTATTTCTCATGCGCCAATACCACTTGACAGATCTTGATTATACGACAATGGGGTAATTGTTTATAATGGGTTTGGGTATAACAGATAAGCCTACTATCTGTATGAATAAAAAAGAAACGACTATTTTATTCGTAGCAGGGTACTAACATTTTCAAACCTGCTTGATTCAGTCTTGCACCCTCAGTTATTCCCTTTAATAATAAAGATTCGATATTTTTGTCCGAGGTGTAGTGCAAACTAATTTAGAGCTCGCTGAAGATGACACCTCCCTGAAAATAATCCTGTTGTCGCCGATGTTGGGAACCGATTGATGACATAACTGCTTTAAGTTATCCAGAGAATAAACTCACCTACTTTTGTATTTACAGATGGATAAAGGCATGGGACCGCAAGAGAAGGCAGTATCTCTGCGAGAGTCCATCCAAATGCGTGTCGACGCGTGATGATGTGAGATTTGCAACGTGTCCTACGTACGACAACAGAACTTTCGCTGACGTGAGTTGGTTTCTTATTAATTTGTAAGAATTATAGCATTACTTGATGGGTATTTCAAACTATTTACTGTCCTTTCAAAGTTTTTCTACGCTTGCTATTAAGTCGGGTAATCTTCACTTTATGAAAAAGCCAATCAGTGGGATTCAATTAAATTAAAGCGTTGGATTGATATACATATTTGTCACGGTCGCGAATGATATTTTAATTAACATACAACCTGACACTGATCTGCAAATTGCAAAAAACGTAAGAAAATTTGAATTTCGCGGGCAACCTTAGCGCATCCTCCTCGATAGATTTTCACTCAATCATGTCGGTTAAAATTAGCTACGCTCGCGCCATAAGTTTAACAGTTGCCATCTTCATTGTTGACCTACAAGTTCTATTTATAAATCATTCAAATTCTATTTCAGGTTCTGTCGAGAGACCTGGATTGTGAATGGAACAAAGGATTCTTAGGATCACCCAACTTCTACATAGTCTTAGGCATGTCCATCTTAATGTGCCTCTGGATATGAGGATTATTCTGGCTACTTGGGGTATACGAGGAATTCAACCTGATTTTGGCAAGAGTGTACAATTCTAGCACTTAGAGGCCTCACTCAAGACATACTCGTATAAATTAAAAGAAAACATTTTTTGTACAGAATTAAATTCTGATGCTTACCAACTTTTCGATATTTTGAAACATAGATAGTATTTAAACACGAAGAAGATTTTTATTGTTCGGTTAAAAAAGTATGTAAATAAAATCAAATGCAATCGTGAAGAACTGTAAGAATCTTCTTCGATCATGAAAATATCCAGAAGCGAGTGAGATAGCATTGAAATGTTTTTTTCATACTGTACCTGTTTACGTGGCCTACATACTGAGTCTGGTCTGGGGTGATCCTGATTAGCCAAATCCTAGTTAGTGATAGTGAAACGGAAGTATATGCTTTAAGACTTCAAGTCAGGACGTGACGCTGATGACGGAGAACAAGTGACTTTTGTATACTTAAGTGATTGCGATAATTCTAGTGAAGCCTACTAAAATGTGATTTATCGTTTTAAAAATGGAAAGCAGATGTGTGATCTCAGAAGAGTCATTGGATGTGTTACCGTATAACTTCATATTTCTTAGTAAATTACAGTTTGCGTTTCCCCAAATACCTGTTTTGCGTGTGTAGTTTTAAGATTTTGATTTGTACATTTCACGCATTTCGTGCACTGCCTTACATAACGAATTTTCTGTGATTATTGTCCAGAATCTATGTCCAACTTGTATGGTGCGTCTGATCTTACACGATATTGTTAAGAACCGAGTGTGGAAGTGCACTTAATGTGTTTTAGAAGTTGCATTTACGTCGATTTATAAGATAAGTTCACACGAAAGCAATGACTTAATTATGATCGTATAAGTAGACTGCATTCGCTCGAATGGCATATGTGTTCGTCCATTATTAAGAGTAATAATATTATTTATAGATGTATTCATTTTTGTAATAGGTGACTTTAGATGTAGACTAATCGAATCATTTATAAAAGATTTCCTTATATTAAATATCTTTAACATTTTCTTCATTGTCATTTTTCATAATAAGTAGTCGTTTTAGAATCGTCGATTCGATGATTTTAAATTGTAACAAATTCTTGTACAAATAAAGTTTCAAACTCATCTCTCATACGCCTTTATTCAGAGTAACTATCTTCAATAAGAAAGCTTGATCCTGTTCTATTTACTCTTTAATATTTTTCATTGTTTAGCTGTTTACAAAGTCTATCTGGTTATTGTTGGATGAACATATTTTATTACATTATGTATAAATAAATGTGTCATTAGCTGTTATTGTATCGGAGCATGCTGTAATATATACATCATTGTACGTATATACTAGGATTTTATCGACTGAATTTAAGTGTTTTGGAGCTATATCGCTGGTTATTATGTAAGAAATGTTGTTTGTATAATGTCCAATGTGGCTTGTTTTTATTGTTGCATCGCTTCACTTTATTGTCACGTTTTCATTTTTCTACTAATATTTTAGACATGCACGCTAGCAATAGTTTAGTTGGTTGAGAGTTGCATAGCTTTCTTATACCTACATTTCTATAACTGAGTTCAATTGAATACCTCTTCTTCAGTGGTCCATTGTGTGCTGTCAGGCCTATTGTTAACTTTTGTTTTCAATGCCATTTCACGATGCACTCGATTTTGTTCGTTACTTCGATATATCAATCACAAAACAATTTTTAGTGTGACACCGTTGCACGTTGGCGTTTTAGTTTGGTATTGAAAACAAAGGGATATCGCTGTAACAATGAATATATTTTGTGATATATATTACTCTAATCCTTCTATTTTTGATAAAGCCTACAATGAATATTGCTGAACTAAACGGGAATTGTATAGCTGAATAAATTTTCATTATTAAAATATAAAGTTACCGCTTCTCTATAGAGTAGACCAGACCGCAACGTCAATTGTTAGGTACATTCAAAAAAATATTTTTCTTCGATGGTACTAAACGGAATATTGTATTTTATTCAAATAATAGCTTGCTTTAACTTTAACGGAGTAGTTGAATAGTAGCCAGCATCATGTGATTTCTGACCAATGATAGCTAAAAGCATTCTTACGGTCGGTTATTTTGAATATCCACCCTTATGTTTATTACTTAATTATCTTTTGTCCGGTTTAACAAGGGCTCAATGTAATATTTGCAACTTCGTTGCTTCTTAGTGCCATCTGTGTAGCAAAAAAAAACACTCGAATATTACGAGAAAATACAAATTATAAATTATGAACTCTTCTGCAAGGTCCATTGTGATAGAAAGAGCTAGTGCCAATAATACAAAACATAGTATTTTAATAATTACAAAAATCTTTAAAAAGGGAGAAATAAATTCATTTTTATTTTGCGATTGGAATCTTGAAATGGAAATCTATACCTTCTAAAATTATAAAGAGGTATTTGTTTGTAAGTTTGGTATGTAGGGGATTATCTTCGAAACTATTGATCCGATTCCGAAAATTCTTACACTAACGGGAAGCTACATTATCCCCGAGTGTTATAAGCTACATTTAAAACGTTCCCACGAGTACATTCCGTACATAACGGAAGCGCAGCCGCGAGCAAAAAGCTAGTTACAAAATAAAATACCCGGTTGAGTCTTATGAAAAGTGGCAGAAATGAGGTGAGTAGATGCACATTGATGACAAAACTGTTGTGTGGTATTTGATCAATTTAATTTGAATGGGGTCAAACAAGTTTATAGATCCCCATACATCACCATACACTATATCAACGCAACTGTTGCGAAGTGCAACAGATTAGTTGTGTAGTATGGAATGAGCCTTATATAAATCTGCCAGTATTATTTTGGTTTGCATAGCTATAAGAGAATAAAATAAATAATCTAACAATTAAATGTTCGTTTTAATTTTCTGTTTTTTTTTTTTTTATATGTATAAATAAATGGTCCAATCGTAAAATGAAAATTATTTAACCAATAGCTTTTATTCCGTTAAAATACGGTTTAAATTTCAATACGCTGTAAATAGATATGTTTTAACAATATTTTCTTTGTACCTAATAGAAAGTTAAAGAGATTATAAAGAAATCTAACGCATCGCTATTTCAGTGAATTTAAATGTTATTATTTCAAAGGATGCAGGACGAAGGAATGGTTTTGTCTTTACTACTTAAAATAGTGTGAAATAAAAATAAGTAATCATTGAATTATTAGCATATTAAAATAAATAAAAATAAATTATTGCGTAAATATTATACTGAGTTTTCTTTTATTTTAATTTCCTCAGGTTTTTTCAGGTTCTGATTTATGAAAAAGCAAAAACAGAAAGGATAAATGAAGAAAGAACGCAGATCAGAAAAGATTAACTTTTGACAAACCCCAGATTTGCGAATTCACTGCCGACTCTTTCCTTTTTTACCCGACTGAGAATAGGGTTCACTGGTGAAGAAGCTTAAAATAAGTCTAAGATATTATAAGCCCCCACACCAGCAACAATGGTCCTTTGATGCCAACTGAAGACGAAAATGAATGTTCGTAAACACTTGCCAAAGTGAACACCACAAACTGACAGCCTTAACTGTTTGTACCTGCCTGTACCTAACAACACCGTCACCCATACCTACCATTCAAACCTGAACTTGGCACCACTTTTTTCCGGAAGAAATAATGGGTGTAAAAAGACCCTTAAAGAAGCCGAAAGACATTTGTTCACCCCGTCATTTCGGTTTTTTTTTGTTGGGAACTAACTGCGAACCATCTCGATACGGAAATATTGGAGAACAAAGTTCCAACTTTTTCATAAGTTTTGAAAAACTTGTATTTCTTTTAGTATATCGTGATGCATGCTCATCGAGGCCAATCCAGTGAATTGTCCGAGGTTTTAGGTCGGGTTTGAACCCCCAACCTCATCCTAGTGACAGCTAACAAAAAACGTGTTGTGCCGACCCCAAGTAACATGGGGCAAAGTCGGAAAATGATGATATAGGTACCTAAACGTGTGTGTATATTATTGACTCGAATAACATACGGTGGCCCAGTGGTGGAGACCCCGACTGAGAGCAGCGGTGGCCCAGTGCTGGAGACCCCGACTTACGAGCAGTAAGTCGTGGTTTCGAACCCAGCCAGGCGCATTACTTTGTGTAAGTTATTTCATCACCACTGCTCTCAAAACGGTGAAGGAAAACATCGTGAGGAAACTGGCATGTCCTAGAACCAAAAATTCGGAGACATGTGACATCTACCAACCCGCACTGGGCCCACTTGGTGGATTATAGCCCATTCCCTCTCATAGAGAGGAGGCCTGCGTCCCAGCAGTGGGAACATTAATAGGCTGATTATGCTTATGCTTATATGAATAACATACCAACCTACTCTTTACTCTTTTCGCTATAGGTACTTATATCCTCTTATTCCAATGGTCAGAACAGAAAGGTCGCACCCTAGATGGCGGTCCATTTGTGGTAATCTACTACAGTGCTAGTAATTGAATCGCGCCCCCTACAGCGAACGAAATTAAATGTTACATGGATAGCATAGCGGATCGCATAATCCTGTTGTATCTTATTATGTTATTGAGGATATAATATTATTGTGCTGTGGAAATGAAGATGTTACGTTTTGTTTGAGTGGAATATTCTTTTTAAGTATTAATGTTGATGGATGGAGAGAGAGTGAGAGAGAGAGGAAAGCCAAACAAAAGGTGGATGGATTGTGTAAATAAGTAAAATAAAAGCGTGAGCATTATCAACTCTTGGAGCTGACCTTTTATTTTAGCATTCACTTAGAAACCCATTCAAATATTTTTATTTGATAAAAGAACTACTAATATTATAAAGAGGTAAAATTTATTTGTAATTTTGTGTGAAGGGACAATCTTCGGAACTCCTAAACTTATTAGGCTGTCACTTACGAGATATTTTTCGTGATTGTTCATTATTTTGAGCTCCCGATATTTTTATTTGATAAAAGAACAAAATAGAAAACTGTTGTAAGTAGTTTTGCAGTACTAAGTAAGCTGCTGCAAGTGTTTAAAAGTCAATAAAAAAAGATGTTTTTGCTAATATTATAAGCTTATAGCGTTGTGGTTAAATCAATAGATAAAATAATGTATGTTAAAAAGGTAATAAATATCCTTATATTTTCCTTAATTATATGTAAAAATAAGTACACTATATACTGGTATAAGTGGTCACTTGTAACAGTTTACCGGTTCTATCATAGTAAAGAAACCACGCTACATCAATGTAAGTGATGCTATTTTCTAAAGTATAAAAAATAAGAAAAACAAATAATGCAGTCTTTTTCATAAGATATTCAAATATAAAATTACAAAATTTCAAATATTTCTATGGATTTATGTCAAAATTACAAGGTATAGAACCTTTAAACCGCTCTCCTGTAAAGTTGTGTTTTTGCACATACTTGTACTAGTAAGTACAAGTAGGACCCGTCGATAAGGTCTAACATAGGCTATTTTTATTTTAGAAAAATATTTAAGGTTCCGTGCAAAACACTTAAAACCCTTGAAATTGGCAACAAAACCGATTCAAAAAGGGAATTAATATTTTTTTATAATAATTTCACGCGAACGAAGGTCGGGGGGTAGTCTAACTCTATACTAATATTATAAAGAGGTAAACTTTATTTGTAATTTTGAACGTAGGGATAATCTTTGGAACTCCTAAAATTATACTGTCACTTACGAGATATCTTCCGTGATTGTTCATTATTTTGAGCTCCCGATATTCCGATACCCCGTAAGTGACAGTATAAGTTTAGTTGTAAACCGTGAAAGCTTAAAACAGTGTTCAGAACTCCTGATCCGATACCAAAAATTCTTTCAATAATGTAACGTTTTAAATATAGCCCATAGACTATACGAGTATTCAAAACGTTTCCGTAGGATAAGTTACGACCATAAGGCGAGCTAAGCCGAGGGCAAAATATAGTGTTTACATAAACTCACGCCTTTTTCCATGCATGTACTAGGGAACGACACCACCTGCCATCCGTCGCTTCGTTCACGTTCATGTGACTGATCTTCTCCTTCGTGTCGCTGGCACGACAGTATTTTATCATCGAGGAAGCCCGAGCATGCGCGAGGACGCACCTGATCATGTCACAAGCATGTGCGAGGCCAACGCTTGACATCATTGCCAATATTCTGAACACAATTTTCTACTTCAAGCAATGATAATACGGTTCTATTTTCAATGCAGCCAGTAAATTCTTCTGTTCTGTCTTAATTGTCCCTTATACGTCCAGCGGTGGACAACTTTTTTATGAAATGATAATGATGGGCATAAGGTTTTATTTATTTACTTCATATTCCAAGAACACAAAGAACAGATGTCAACTAATGTCATAGGCATTTTCTAGTGGTCGGTCAGGTCGTTCCTAATACATATAACCAAATCATTATAAACTAAAAGGAACCAGTTTGTAAACCATTCATTTTATTATTACAGATACTTGTAAAAATTATGCATTAACACTTTTAACAGGTATCTTATCTTCTGGAGCGACGTAAAGCATAAACTCAAACGTCGATGGTCCAGCGTCGTACCACAACTTACATTCTATAGCCAACGATATTCCTATGGTAAACTCGGATATTTGTACGGCAACCAAAGGAGACTGCTTGTGTGCATCGAGTGGAAACTGACTTGCGTCAAATCCAGGAGGATCGGGGTAATACCTAACTTTACCGATGTGTTCCTTATCATACGAATGGAACCCGCTACACCGCAGCCAAAGTTTTGTCTTATCTTCTCTCATCCATGCCTGAACTTCTGCCGGCGCAGACTTTGCAATCGTCGAGTTGAAATTCAGGGGTTTGCCAGCCCAATTTATTTTCTTATTAATTCTTATAATAATACAAGGTTTTTCCCCATAACCATAAGGAGACTGTCCGCATGGTCCTAAACTACTAACTTCTCTTTTTCGCCGGTTACTCCAAAGGAACTTATCAATTGCCTTAACATATTTGTCGTAGCCGTCCTTTTCTCCCTTCTTGTACCAAATCAATGGGACATTGTCTTCAGATGCCGGTGATGCTGATAGACCTATTCCGGGGTCCGAATACGTAAGATATTCGTATGAAAGTTGTTTGAAGCCTTGATCGAATGCATTAAACTCAACCGTCTGCTTTATTATTGTCAAGGATATGTAGAGGATTGTAAGAGTGAACGTCATAAGAAATAATAGATACATGGTCGAATAGGATAAGATCAATACCCAACTTTTGGGGGTTCTGTAACAGAATTCTCCCGTTTCCTTGTTGTATATGGCTTTCAACCATGATTCATGCTCAATTTCAAAAATTCCTGTTTCGTTAGACGGCCCTGGTGGTGGTACAGGAGGCAACTTCGGCAACGTCTTAGGTACCGTATGCGTCGGCCTGAGATGATGTCGTTCAGAACGATCTCGTCGATGGGACCGTTCAGATTGTTCAGGTGCAGGACGGTCTGGTGAGGATCGCTCTGGTGTAGAACGGTCTGGTGCAGATCTCTCTGGTGCAGATTGTTCTCGTGCAGGACGGTCTGATCCATTTCGCACTGGTGTGTATCGGTCCGGTGAAGGTCGGTCCGGAGAAGGTCGGTCTGATAGAGGTCGATCTGGTGCAGAACGATCTGGTGCAGAACGGGCTGGTTCTTCTCGGTTTGGTGCATTTCGATCCGGTGGTGGACTATTTGGTGCATTTGGATCTGGCGGAGGACGATTTGTATCCGGCGGAGGACTATTTGGTGCATTTGGATCTGGCGGAGGACGATTTGTATCCGGCGGAGGACTATTTGGTGCATTAGGATCTGGCGGAGGACGATTTGTATCCGGCGGAGGACTATTTGGTGCATTTGGATCTAGCGGAGGAGGATTTGGATCCGGCGTAGGATTATTTGGTGCATTTGGATCTGTCGGAGGACGATTTGGATCTGGCGGAGGAGGATTTGGATCCATTTTACCAAGAGTATACGTGGAACATTACTTAGCTTGTACTTTCACAATATTACGGCGATATAAAGTTGTCAAAACTGAATTTCACTGTCAATTTAAATTGCCATATTCACTTTGGTTATGGTGCTTTGCGTGTGATCTATACCTATTTATTTGAACAAAAAGTTTGTAGACGAAAGTTTTTAGTTGGGACTAGTAGTTTTATGCAAATGTACATAACATTTGCATAAAACTGTCTTTAAAATCTTTATAATAATATGTAGTGTGTTTCGATACCGGTTTTCGATACTTTAAAGGCGCTTAGACGCGGCCTACTTACCAGTCTACCCACACCACAGCGTGTTTCTACAGAGCCCAGATGTTCAGCTCGAGGCGAAGGCGACAGTCAATTTTTGATCGCGGCGGAGTTGAGACGTCTTGGAAATGTACACGATTCATTTCGCCCCGTGTTATTGTGTTAAGTTGTAATCTCAAGTAATTCGTTAGTTTTGCTAGAAATAGTGTATCGCACCCAGTGTGTTTTCATAGCACGAAACCCATCGTCTGCCTACATGATGTACGAGCCCAACGGATTATATCTTGACATATCATACGCGGGGACAGTGACAATAACAATCATTGACGGTTACTTTTTGGAATAGCCGAGTGCAATTAGACAAGAAAGTACTCAAAAGCCAGTGAATAGCAAGCTAGTGTGTTGCTCACGCGCCCGGTTTGGCTGTGATCCATTTCGCTGTTGATTATAATTACGTTTATCGTGTTTCGGATCGGGATCGATTCCCGGTTGTTCCTAGTTGTGTGCTATTGTGCTCAGTGCTGGTATTTAAGTTAAATGTAAATGTTGCTTGTAAATTTATAGTGTTTAAGATTTTCGAAGGTGATCTTTATAAGCTGAAAGCTTTGAATTCTAAGTGTGCCTACTTGTATGCACACGGTAGGCTAAGGAAGATGCCAGCGGGTCACGTACCAGTCGATGTTGATAAGGATCTTGATGATGATGAGCAAGCTTAAGTTGTGGTAGAAGGTCGAGTAAAGCATTCTATCGGCCGTATTGTGTTCACCCGTACTAGTAGTTATTACGTAGTCGTAGCCCGGTAGAAATCGGTGTCTCTTGAGGAAACTTAAGTAGTCCGTGGGTGCGCGATGTGCATAGGTCTGGCGGAGGTCGGGGTCTGGAAAGACCGTAGAGTGTGAGAGCAATGCGATTGCTGGTCGGCTGGAGAGCCCTGGCGTTAGAGGTTTTACTCGAAGGTTTCTGTAAGCTTGGTAGTTTTTGGTCGCAGCAGAGTTTTATAGGCTGATTCGAACAACTATGGTACATGGCCCATAGTAGTGATTGTTGTATTTTCGATTATGTCCAATTTATCTTGTTTGTTTTTATTAGAGTATGATGTGGTTAAAATAAAATTAAATAGTTCTTTACCTTCACCGACCCGATTTATGTAAAGTTTAATCAGGAGTGACCGAGTGGAATAAAATTCTGTCGTAGACTATTTATTTGCAGGGTAACCATCACACTAGGACGTGTGCAAGCAGGATGGCCGTGTCGGATCCGGTCGTTAGTGCGGACATAAAATGAATCGGAAAACGCGCCAGTGGGCACTATAGTGACTTCTACTGATGTTTCGGATAGGCTTTTCAAAATTAACATTCATTCGGCCTTAACACTTATTTGATACTATCGTTTTGAACGATCCGGTTGCCCTGGATGGGTCGCGAACGTCATGCGTAGCAGTTCTCGTGGCAGAACCACCAAGGCAACAGTAGGCTCACGTCGGTATTTTTTAGTGGATGCAAGCTCCACGTAACCAAATCGTCCTACCGGATGGTGCTGTATGCGTTAGGCATTTTTCACCGATTAATAAAATAAAATAAAAACTATTGAGTATTTATAAACGTGTTTATAAATACTCAATAGTTTTTTTTATATAATCTACCCTTAAAGTATCGGTAACCGGTAGCCAAACATACTGTTTGTATGTATTTATATATTTAAATATCTATTATAAATATAGAAAACAAAGTCGGGTTAGTTACACCATTTATAACTAAAGAACGGCTGTACCGATTAATATGTCTACGTCTACGCCCCGAATAGCAGAAAAATTCAATAAAATGAGTTCTACGTTTAGCATCTTCCGCAATTGACAGCTCACGTCACGTACGCTTATATAAATAGGTAGGGTAGGAGATAGTAGGTAGGAAACAGTACATTGCAACGCATGTCATACAGCATATATAATACTGTAGCGAGTAGGCAAGTCAACTCGCACACTAGAACGCAGCACCGAAATTACGCCACCTTTTAAGCCCCGCTTCCGAGATAAGGATTTGATGAACAATGGGGAAGGTCTGTCAAAGCTCATTGCAGATGACGTGACCAAAGCTTATTCCCTTTTTTTTGTGCTCCTGTTTATTTCAACTACTCAATAATTCCCAGGCCCGAAAAGAGGTGGCGACGGAGAAACGAACTGGACTCGTCGTGCGAGGGTTGTTTCGAGTTGGCATGGGACAAGAGCTTTAAGTAGAAGGAATAGGCGGAGGCCTCTGTGTTGCAATAGGACAATATTATGGGCTTTTAATAAAAATGTTCCATGTGTGAAATAGATGGTTATTTAAACGCTAGATAATTCAAATTAAAGTACTCCGCCACTAAAAAAACTGCCTTTAGATCCTCCCTCCTTGTGTTCTGTAGATCATTACTGAGGGTCGTGATTTCCCCGACGTGAAGCAATTTGATCTGCTTGACGATGTTTCGACATCCATGCCAATCCTTTACATTATATAGCGCATCGTGAAGTTTTGAGTCCAGCGATGAGCGAATTTGGTCCGTCCATCTACGACTACGACTCCTAGAACTAGGGTTCTAGGTCATGGCCACCTTTTGAAAAAAAAAACTCGCAAAAGCAGACATGTTGTAGATAGTCTGCTTTTATTTTTAAGTAAGGGTGAATAGACTCGTTGGTACGGAAGTCCAAGGTATCTGGAGCACTTTCCTTCAGCACCACATCTCAAAAGCATCAATCACGATCGGCTTTCTTTAGAGTCCATGTTTCCGATCCAAAGCTTAATATAGAGAACACCAAAGAATTGACTAGTCTTATTTTAGTTTTTCGAAAGGTGTTGCGGTCTTTCAGTATTCGCAGCAGATGGAATTTTTGGTAATTCCTATATGCCTTCTTAGTTCTTTCTTGCAAGAACCTGTATCAAGGTACACGAAATCTTAGACGGTTTCGAGTAAAAGTGCGCCCGTTACTTGTAGTTTGTTGATGCGGTCTACCACCATCAACTTGGTTTTAGCTTGGTTGATAAAGAGACCTAGTTCCATGCTGATCGTTTCCATTCTGCTGAGTAGATGAGTCATTTCCGTTTCATTGGCAGTTAGGAGTGTTGTGTCGTCTGCATAGCATAGGTTTGTAATTTTGGTGCCACCTATTGTGACACCACCCTCCCAGTTAAGGGTTCGGCTGATAATATGCTCTCCATACTGTGTTGAAGTGAATGGGGGATAGAATACAGCCTTGTCTAACGCTTTTACGGAAGTTAAAGTTCCCATATGTGGTCTTCTCAATCCTCACGACACCTGGCCCCGACATTGTACAGATAAAGCAACTTAATTAGAGCTACAAAATAAATTTGCTACTCTGAGTTCCTCCAACACTTTCCACAGGATTGTCAAGACAACACAGTCGAAAGCTTCGCTATAATAGATACAACTCAAGATGATGGGTGCATCGAACACGTAAGACTTTTTGAGGAGTTGGCGAATATTTAAGAGTTGTTCGAGAGTCTCTTTGCCTTTGACTAAGCCTGCCCGTTCTGGGGTGCGTTGTCAGAATTCCTCCTCGTGTGCCTGATGGCTGCCGGTCCCTCTCGATACGTCTGGAGGGAATAGCAGCTGCTGGGCCGGTGCACCCTGGGCGTGGGCAGTATCCTTCCCCGAGGAATGGGAAGAGATTCTTATTCCTCGGGAAATGTTACTGCCCATGGCTAATATTCTGACATGGGGGGTCCCTCATGGACCAAGGGGGCGTTGCTCCGCGTGACCCTCTGAAAAGCAGAGGGCACAGCGGAGGAGCAAGGACGGGCTCGGTGTGCACTTACCCTGCCTCCGAGCAGACAGTGAAGGACGTGCGTCCTTCACTGTCTCCGTCGATATCGTAATCCCACCGTCGAAGTGTCGTGGAACACGTCTCGCGGCTTCGATTGGGACCGAGGGTCTTGGCTTAACCGCCCGGACCACGAGGTAGAAAACCTCTATAAAAAGTTACCCCGAATCTCAAGCGGCGGCGCACCGCGAGGAGATGTATGGCTGACGGGTTCCTTTGGAAAATCAGTCTCTAGTGCGAACCACTGCCGGGCCTGGCTATGGCTTATCTGGGTACAGGGGGCACTGCCCAGATGGACTATTTATTTCCCCCATACTCGTGGGAACAAAATGAAAAATATTTTAACCCAAAAAACGGCCGATAACGGCGAAGGAAGGGAGGAGAGGGATGCGGGGTCGGAGTCCGGTGCCGCATCCAGCGAGGTGAGCGCTGGCTCAGTGTGCTCCCAGCGCGGGAGGCCCGGGGCTGCTGCGGGGAACAGGGAGTTCCTACGCAAGCGGTCCAGGCCGGTAGGCGACCGAGAGTCGTCGTCAGATGGGGAGCTGGCTTCGGCTCGCAAGATCCCCACCAGCAAGCGCGGCGGGATCCGCGGCAAGGGGAGAGGCCTCTCTGCCACCGAGAGGTCGGCGCGGCTTGCCGAGGAGGGGCGCCACCCGGGGGTGGCCGCCGGTCACGAGGTGGCCCGTTCGGGCTATTCTGGCGACGAGGCGGGCGCAGATGGCGGCTCTGATGCGGAGCGTAAGGCCGGGCTCGCGAAGGAGGTGGAGGCAGCGCTGAGGGCTGTCTCCTTCAAACAAAAGCCCTCCACCAGGCAAAGGGCTATACCTGCTGCGGTCGCCTCCATTATGGCGGCAGCGGAGGCTAGATTTGCGGGGCCGCCGCCAGACGGCGTGGCCAAACTGAGGGCAGAGGTCGCTCGACTGACAGCCGCTACGGAGCTTCTCAAAGAGGAGAATAGGAAGCTCCGAGCAGACCTGGCCAGTCTGCGCGAGTCCGGCTCTCGCGAGGCGCCCCAAAATGGGGTCCAGAAGCGTCCAAGCCAGCACGTGCCGGTGGAGAACCAGGTCCTGAATCTGGTTCGGCAGGAGCTGGCTGCCTTCCAGGCGCGGTTCTCCGTCCTGGAGGGCATTGTCTTACGCCCCCCCCTGGCGGCAAACAAGGCGCCCCCGGGCCTGAGGGCGGCCTCATATGCGTCTGCTGCGGCCTCCGCACCGGGGCCGCCCAGCCAGCCCCCCGGCAGGGTTATGTCGGCCCCGACGAAATCGGCTCCGATTAAGAAGGCGGCGGCCCTGAAACAGGGCAAGGCGGCGGCCCAAAAGAAGGGCAAGGTGGCGAATACGCCAGCGCCAGCCGCGAGACAGCCGCTATCGCCGCCCCCTCCGCCTCCTAAGACTTCCGTGGCCGAGACCGGGTGGCAGGTGGCTGGAGAAAACGCGAGGGAGCGAAGGGCGGCCAAAAAGGCCAGGAGGCAGGAGCAGAAACGCCGGCAAAAGGAGCGGGGCGTCGCGGTTAGGCTCAGCGCCCCGAAGACCGCAGCTGTAGTGATTACACTACAGCCGGACGCAGAAAAGAGGGGCGTGACCTACCGCGACGTGCTCGCTAAGGCGAAAGCGACGGTGGATCTTGGAGAGCTCGGGATCACCGGGGGCCTCCGGCTTAGAGTCACCGCAACAGGGGCTCGAGTGCTGGAGATCCCTGGCGAAACCCGTGGCTCGTCCGCTGACGCTCTGGCTGAAAAGCTTAGAGCGTCCCTAAATGCGGACGAGGCCAGAGTGTCCAGGCCCGTCAAATGCGCAGACCTGCGCATACTGGGTCTGGACGACTCGGTGACCGAGAAGGAGGTGGTGGCCGCCGTCACCAGGACCGGTGGGTGCCCTGCCGAGCAAGTCAAGGCAGGCACCTTACGTCCGGACCTGTCGGGCATGCGAACCATAACGGTAAGCTGCCCTGTGACGGCGGCGAAAGTCATTGTGGAGGGCCGAAGGCTCTTGGTGGGCTGGGTTTCGGCGCAGGTGAAGCTGCTGGAACCCAGACCTCTGAGGTGCTTCCGCTGCCATGTGGGGCACCACGTGTCGGTCCGGTGCACTTCGGAGGTGGACCGCAGCGGCCTGTGCTTCCGCTGCGGCCAGCCTGGTCACATGGCCGCGGCTTGCTCCGCCGCGCCGCGCTGCGCTGCATGTGCGGCAGCTGGCAAGCCGGCCGATCACCGGGCAGGGAGCAAGTCCTGCGGTACTCCCGCCAAGGCCAGGGGCAAGGGAAGGCCCTCCGCCACCACCGCCAAAACCCCCACCGTCGCCACCACCGCAGCTGCCGCCACTGTCGCCGCCGCTGCCGCTACTGCTGCAACTTCCGCAGCGGGGCCCTCGCAGGGGGCCCGGGAGGGGGCTGAAATGGAGTGCCAGTAACGGCCCCATTACGCCATCTCCAGGCGAACATCAACCACTGCGCCTGCGCTCAGGATCTGTTGCTCCAGAGCGTGGCGCAGTGGTCGATTAACATCGCCGTGGTCGCTGAGCCGTACTTTGTCCCGCCCAGGGATGACTGGGTGGAGGACCTTAGCGGCTCAGTGACCATAATTGCGTCGGTCGCCGCCGGTACCCCGACCCTTGAGAGTGTCAGGAAGGGTCAGGGGTGCGTAGCAGCACGGTTCGGGGAGATCGTTGTAGTGGGAGTCTACTTCTCCCCGAGCCGAACTCTCGCCGAGTTCCACAACTCCCTCACGGAGTTGAGTGTCGTCATCGGAAGCCATTCCCTCCCCGTGCTTGTGCTCGGGGACTTCAATGCCAAGAACTTGGCTTGGGGTTCTCGTTACACGGACGTGCGGGGTAGAATGGTGGAGGACTGGGCTCTGGAGACAGGCCTGGTCGTCCTAAATCGGGGTTCTGTCCCCACGTGCGTGCGGATGCGGGGCGAGTCGGTGGTGGACATCTCGTTCGCCAGCCCCGCTCTGTCGCCGCGTGTCGTTGACTGGCGCGTCATGGAGGGGGTGGAGACCTATTCCGACCACCGGTACATCCGGTTTGACGTCTCCACCCAGTCCTCAAGCGTGCCGGTCCTACAGGCCCCGAGTGGTCCGCGATGGGCGCTGAAGCAGCTGGACCGGGAGCTCCTCCTGGAAGCCTCGATCGTGCAGGCCTGGGTGTCATCACCAGTCAGGCCTGCCGACATCAACAAGGCGGGTTGGTTCCAGGAGGCCATGTCCGACATTTGCGACGTGGCAATGCCCCGAGTTCGGCCAGGAAGCGCCCGGCGTCAGGTGTACTGGTGGTCGCGAGAGCTGACGTCTCTGCGCAAGGCGTGCGTTGCCACGCGGCGCCTGTACGCCAGGCATCGCAGGCTCCGCATCCGCCCTCCGGATGCGGCAGCCATTGAGGCGGAGCTGTACGAGGGGTACAGAGCGGCGAAGACCACCCTCCAAGAGGCTGTCCGGCGGGCCAAGAACTTGGCCCGCGAGGAGATGCTGGAGTCTCTGAACGGAGATCCGTGGGGGCGCCCTTACAAGATGGTGCGGGACAAACTCCGCACCCGGGCCCCCCCGTTGACGCAGAGTCTCCGGCCTGAGCTCGTGGAGGACGTGGTGAGCGCTTTGTTCCCTTCGCGAGGGGAGCATCCTCCCCCGCCTATGGCTCCGCCGCCGCGTGCGGTGCCGGAAGCGGACCACACCGATGACGATGACGACGTTCCGGAGGTGACTGGGGTAGACCTGAGAGTGGCGGTACGCAGGCTGAAAACCAGAAATACCGCCCCGGGACCCGATGGCTTGCCTGGCAAAGCCTGGGTCCTGGCCTCTGAGGCTCTCGGGCCCCGACTGGAAGGGCTCCTAAGCGCATGCTTGGAGAGAGGCCAGTTTCCGCTTCGTTGGAAGACGGGGAAGCTGGTCCTCATCCGGAAACCAGGGCGCCCTGCGGACTCTCCGTCCGCATACCGGCCCATCGTGCTGCTCGACGAGGTGGGCAAGCTCTTTGAAAGAGTCATTGCCAACCGCCTCGCCGGGCACATTGCGGGGATGGGGCCGGATCTTGCGGAACACCAGTTTGGTTTCCGCAAGGGGCGCTCGACGGTGGACGCCATCATGCGCGTGAGAGCCCTCACGACGGGGGACGCGGTGTCCCGGGGCGGGGTCGTCTTGGCGGTGTCTCTTGACATCGCCAACGCCTTCAACTCCATGCCCTGGAGCTGCATTAGGGAGGCACTCCGGTATCACCGGGTGCCGACCTACCTTCGTCGTGTGGTCGGGGACTACCTGACGGATAGAGCCGTCATCTACCCTGGTCGAAGCGGAGAATGGAACCGGCGAGAGATGTCGTGCGGTGTTCCACAGGGATCGGTTCTGGGACCGGCCCTGTGGAACATCGGTTACGACTGGGTGCTGCGCGCCGACCTCCCTGCTACGCTGACGACACGCTGGTACTGGCACAAGGGAGGTCGCACGAGGCGGCGGCCGAAAACATGACACGCGGGGTTGCGATAGTCGTGGAGAGGATCCGGCAATTGGGTCTCGAGGTGGCACTGCACAAGTCCGAGGCCATGTGTTTTCATGGGCCTCGGAATGCGCCACCGTCGGGATCCCTACTGACGGCAGGAGGGGTTTCCATCGGCGTCGGGTCGACGTTGAAGTACCTAGGACTCGTCCTCGACAGCCGGTGGAACTTCGTGGAGCACTTCCGACGTTTGGCTCCCAAACTGGAACGGACAGGGGCTGCCTTCAAGCGGCTCTTGCCCAACCTGAGGGGTCCAAACGCCTCCTGCCGGAGGCTATACGCGGGGGTCGTGCGGTCCATGGCCCTTTACGGGGCCCCGGTGTGGGCGCGTTCTTTGAGGCGGCAAGCCGCCCACTACCTGAACGCGCCCCAAAAAGTAATAGCCATAAGGCTAATCCGGGGGTACCGCACGATCTCCGGCGAAGCGGCTAGCCTCCTTGCCGGATTGCCGCCATGGGATCTGGAGGCGATAGTCCTCGCGCGCCTGCACGAATGGCGCGCGGAGGCACTACGTCGGGAGGAAACTCCGCTGCTGCGGCAAATTGCTGCTCAGCGGACAGACCTCCGGCGTGATCTCATGGCGACATGGAGAGAGCGACTGTCGCAACCCCGTGCAGGGCACGCCACCATAGTGGCGATAAGTCCCCTCTTTGAGGAGTGGCTAGAGAGGCGCCACGGCGCCCTCACCTACCGCCTGACGCAGGTCCTCACCGGACACGGTTGTTTCGGGAGGTTCCTGCACCGAATCGGGCGGGAGGAAACGCCCGGGTGTTTCCACTGCGAGGATCGTCCGGAGGACACGGTGGAGCACACCGTGGAAGTCTGCCCCGCTTGGGCGGAGCACCGCCGTGTCCTCGTAGCGGCGATTGGCGGCGGCGATCTCTCGCGTCAGGCCTTGGTTCAAGCCATGGTCCGGAGCGAGAGGGAATGGGAAGCCGTCACCTCCTTCTGCGAAGCAGTCATGCTAGTGAAGGAGGTGGCGGGACGTGAGAGGGAAAGAACCTCACGTCCCAGTCGCCGCGGGAGACGCCCTGGGCGTCGGGGGTCACGTGGTGGCTCCCGGCCACCGTAGGCGCGGGCCTGTGGATGGCGAGTTATGGGCCAGCTCGCCGTCCGGCCGTCTTATGACGACAGGCCGTGTCGACGGCGCGTTCGTGTTCCACGTGCGCCTCAAAGAGATGTCAGCAAATAAGTAGGGGTCCGCAAGGACCGATGCCTGCCAGGGCTGCGGGACTGTTCGAAAGAGATACCGTGGCCCTGGAACACAAAGGGCAAAGAAGGAACATGGATGGGTTTTAGTCAGTACAAGTCTGACACTCCCTTCCGCTCCGCCCAGAGTGGGGGGGGTCATTTGATGATTTCCCATCCGGAAAAAAAAAAAAAAAAAAAAAAAAAAAGCCTGCCCGTTCTTGAGGAATTTGCAAGTCTAAGAAGTGATGGATCCTATTGTTGATGATGTGTAGCCTCACTTTACTAACATGACATATTAGGGTTAGAGTACTGTATTACGAAGTGGAGCCTTTTTGTTTGCCAGTGCGCCAAATGTTGTCGTATATTTTGTGCAGTACAGCTACTCCTTGTGTTCTCATTGACTTTATGATTTCGGCCGAAAGCTGATCAGGTCCGGTAGCTTTTTTGCTCAGCCATAGCAACTGTGACTTCAAAAAATAGCAGAATAAGAGGTTAAAAATTGATTTTTCCCCATTCGATTGATACATGCAGGATTTCTTAAACAGTTCCTCACAATATTTTCATTCAATATTATTAAACGTACATACTCGTACATACAATAAAAACACCTCCATAATCTACAATATCATGTGAAGCGGGGTGGTAACATTGTAGATAGATAAGTAGTGGACACGAAGCGAGTTTCTTTTCAGACGAAAATATACGTCATCAAAGCCCATTATTTCCTAATCGACGTCATTACCGCAGCGAAAGAAAGACGTCCCCACAAGTCCACCCGTTTTTTCTTTTCATATTGAAGCAATATAAACTTTGCCGTTGCTTTCAATAGACGTTATTAGAGCAATAGTTAAGTTGATAAACTGGCAATGTTTATGACAAAAGTTCGTTGTGAAAAGTGCGAATGTCGAAAGTTTATGTTTGTGAAGAGTGTCCTGTTTTACGTGAAAATTCTATTGGGAAAATACTTAGATAGTTTTTTAGAGTTGTATAAATATGCCGAGGAAATTCACAGGAATTTCCATATTTTGCTGAAAACGCTGCCCTTTATCGCGTCCAAAAGTGATGGCTAAATGTAGTAGAAATCTTTTTTCACTTAAAATTACGAATATTTCTGAAGAACATTAGCTCCATGTTCTGACTAAAAGCATTTTCTTTCATGCTCTCTGTTACCAAGCATTCTTATGGAACAATTAATATAATGAAGGGCAATCGAAATCCCGAAAAAGCTCTTTGAGTCATTTCTATAAAGCAATTATACCTAATGATCACAAATTGTTCGCGATAGCTGTACGTGGCTGTACCAACGTGAAGGAAAATCAAATGCAAAATCCGACTCAATTAAGCTTAGGTCAGAACACTGCCACCTCGACGGCGAAGAAAATCTTTGGATACGAAGTCAACCATGTGAACCATGTTTTCGAGAGCTTTTAATATCTAACACAGAAGCTAAAACAACATACCGATTACATACCGAGTTTCCTCCATGCCTCGGAAAGCACGTTAAGCCGTTGGTCCCGGCTGTTATTTGTAGATCTTTGACAGTCGTTACAGGTAGTCATTGGCCTGAATGTCTGACAACCAGTCGTACCAAGGGGTATCGTATTACCCAGTACTAACTTGGTTGTGGAGGTCAGATAGGCAGTCGCTCCATGTAACGTACTGGTATTCAGCTGCGTCCGGTTAAACTGGAAGCCGACCCCAACATAGTTGGGAAAAGGCTAGGCAGATGATGACAGAAGCAAAAACAAGTTTGAGAAAGAACCCTAAGCTATTTTTTATTATAATTATAAGCTTTTCATAATAAGATTTTATATTTAACTTGTCTTGTTAGTTTAACTAACTAGCTGGTTTTTTACAAGCTTTTATTTCGCTTGCCTAGTTAGTTATGTATTGATCAAATCTTGCAACTGAGTTTCAAACCAGTTCCCCCAACCGATTGAGCTGAAATTTTGCACACACCTTTGGTTCTGGTGACAATACATTTTTGTGACCATCATGCAGGATCGCCTCCTCACAAGACCACTGTTCAACGGTTGACAGCACGGACACGAGACTTTTTGTACGCGTTCAATATTGATAGAAAAACCAAAAAAAAAATTATTATTCATTCACTTTTTTTATTGAGACAAATCATAAAACAATAATATCAAAAAACTTCTCCTCAACACTGCCAACTGCTAATGTCCCCAAGAGACTGGCGGCGTTGACACATTTTATGGCAACGCTAAGCCTCTGGCCAAAGCAAAAGCCAGCCCTTGGGCCACGGGAAGTGTCAACTAAGCGTTTTGAAATTTCCTTGAAAAAGCTGTGAGCACTCGGACCCCACGGTCCTAGAGTTTCAACCCCAAACGGCTCTAAAATATAGTTACCAAGAAGGTTACTATACTTACGCTGCTTGAGGTTCTCCGCAGCCACAGTGGCAGCTCCAGCACAGCACGATGAGCTAGGAAGATGGGATGGAGCAAGAGTTGTTGCGTCCCACACTAAAGGCCTACCCATCTTCCATGGATACAAAGACATGCCGTCCGACCTTTTGCCATCGTTTTATTTCAAGTTTAATTTATTAACGTTTCGAAGAATGTTTAACGTCAAATTACTCACGATTTATGACGCAGCGCTACTCAAGTGAAGGAATCGAGTGACATGCGCGTGTCACTTGTTTCTTCAACTGCATGAGCTCGTGAACGAGCTGTAATGGTCCCAATGTCTGACCTATAGTCCGATGGATAAAGACAAATGCCATTTACAAGTAATACCATGTAGCATGATTAATAAACCATAACTGCACCCACACAATAAAGTTGAGTGTTTAAGTTAGAAACATCAATATACTCGTAGAATGCAATAAGGGTGCCGTATACGAACCACTCGCGACTAGTTATGGGCAGCGACCTCGTTTAGGTGCAACTGTTTTTATGATGTAAATGTATGGGACAGCTGTTTTGTTTTTAATAACTGATGAACAATCTATGTGGAGGAGGGGGGGCTCAGAATGATGTACTGAATACGTGGTAGCCGTTTTCGCGTTGGTGTCCCTTCCACCACTTCTAATCAGGTTTTGATATTGATGCCAAGTCAGAGGTAAATTAATTGTGAAAGGACTTTGTAGTACAATTTTATCAAAACTGGTTGTTGCTGGCCACTATTGCTGTTTGTAAGTGGCTCGATTGCGGGTAACCGTAGTCTAGCGCACCTAAAGCTTGAATAGCACATTTATACAGCTTAGCACACGTGTCCGGCCGTATTAGCTTACCTTGGTGGGTTTTATTGATGTGCAAACATGGCTGTGACGCATTTTAACTATTCTTAAGCCATGAGCTCATTTTGTGAGTGGTGCGAAACGATGTGTATGGGTGGAAAATAAAAGGTAGCCTATGTCCTAATGTAATTTATAAGCATAAGCATATAAGCATAATCAGCCTATAATGTTTCCACTGCTGGGACACAGGCCTCCTCTTTATGAGAGGGAATGGGCTATAATCCACCACACGGGCCCAGTACGAGTTGGTAGATGTCACAAGTCTTCGAATTTTTGGTTCTAGGACATGCCGGTTTCCTGACGATGTTTTCCTTCACCGTTTTGAGAACAGTGGTGATGAAATAAATTACACAAAGTAATGCGCCTGGCTGGGTTCGAACCCACGACTTACTGTTCGTAAATCGGGGCCGCCACTATTGGGCCGCCGCTGCTCTCATGTAATTTATATCCTTGCCAAATTTCTTTACGATCCGATCAGCTGTTTAGTTGTGAAAAGGTAACAAACAAACATAGTTATTATAATATTAGAATGGAATTCGTATGAATTATTTATTGGATATGGATACTGGATAGGTGTTGCCCGCGGCATTGCACGAAAACTTTATCTGTTTATAATATTAGTATAGAGAAAACTACACAACGTAATGGTTCTATGAGAGCTTTGGGTCCGTATTTGACGCAGGTTTATAACACTTTTTAATCCTTTTTTTTTTTTTTTCTTGCTTAAATTTCTTGCTTTTAGTTTTGTTTTAATGTGCCTTTTATTATTGAACAAAATATCATTATCATTTTTAAGTTGGACAACCTGTATTACCAAGGGGTATGGTATTACCTAGTACTAACTGGGTTGTGGAGGTCAGATATGCAGTCACCCCACGTAAAATACTGATATTCAGATGCCTTCGGTTAGACTGGAAGCCGACCACAACAGTTGGGAAAAGACTAGGCAGATGATGTTTATTTTTTCATTTTCTTCTTTTATTTCTTTGATTTTTTAAATGCTACTACCCAACTGGCGACATCTGTTTAAGCTTTAAAACGACATGCATGGAATAGAAGGACGTCGACTATACCAGAAATAAACTTTATCACCCAGTCTGACTTGACCTTAAAATTTGCGATTGTAATTTGTTATGAGGGTTCAAGTAAAGTGGTTTGTTAAAGTTCAGTCACGTTTATTATTTGCGCTTTGTTTTGAGAACATTGTTTGTTGTTTTACAGTGGCATTCACAAATATTTAGAACACAGGTTTTTGTGTCACATTCTGAAGTGAATTCTCAGTGACGTAGTGCTACAATATTTTGCACGGAAACCATGATCGTTCACGATTTGATTTTCAGTCAGATCCATGCTTAAAATATTATAGACCTTTCCTTTTAAAAAAATCTTTTTATCCATGCTTAAAAATATTATAGATCTTTCATCTTTCCTTTTAAAAAAAAAATTGCCCCACACTAGGAATTTCTCCCGTATCGTGGGTGCTTTTACAAACATTTAAATTCACATACCACACTCAGCCAGACATACAAATATTTGTTCCGTGCGGAAATCGAATTCGCGACACGCAGCGCGCAGCCACTGCTCCAACCTCGCCGTCAATAGATGCGAACGTAACATTATACATAACAAATAACGACATCCACGCGCGGGAAACTGCGAGCAAAAGATAGTCTTTATATACCCGAAATATATCACACAAATTATTAGAGCTTTTGGGCACTCATTTCTCAAAATACGTACAAGTAAAAGTCACCTAGTATTCTAGAATTAGTTCACAGAAAATATTTTGCGAACGCAGTTTTTCAGACCAACTGGACCGAAAATTAGGACGCGTCCTAATCCCCTTTCAAGTAAACGGTTGAAAACGGCAATAAAACCGCATAGGGGTTGGCTTTCGGAAACGGAAAGATATCAAATCAGTTGTCAAACGGTCCCCAGGGAAATGATACATTAGGGAAAACCGTTGGAACCCGTCGCATGTTTGATCCAATCTTTCTGACACATGAGTGGACAGATTCTGCTGAATGCCTTGGATAACATTGAACACATTCTGGGACCTACAGCTAAAGCTTTTTCTTTAAATGCCTCGCGTTTTCTCCGACATAACAACACTCTTGTAGCTGTTTTGATCATCATCTGCCTAGCCTTTTCCCAACTATGTTAGGGTCGGCTTCCAGTCTAACCGGATGCAGCTGAATTCCAGTATTTTACATGGAGCGACTGCCTATCTGACCTCCACAACCCAGTTAATACTGGGTAATACGATACCCCTTGGAAAGACTGGTTGTCAGACTTTTCGGGCCACTGACTACCTAACGACTGTCAAAGATCTACAAATGACACCCGGGACCAACAGCTTAACGTGCTTTCCGAGGCACGGAGGAAACTCGGTAAGTAATGGGTGGTCACCCATCCACAGACCAACCTAGGCAAGCACGGCTTAACCTAAAGATCGACCCGAGCGGCTGTTATTATTTAGCCACGAGCTCCTGAGCTTTGATATGGAAAGAAAAATTCGAGTGCGAGCAGGGTTTGAATCCGCGACCTTCCGATTCAGTACACCGGACGTCTTAACCAATTAGACCATCGCACCCTGCTCACAGCTCTCGAAATCTTCGTTCCATTAATAACGTCGTACGGTGACATACTCTTGTAATTCCTAAAGGGTCAGTCAGACGTGTGCGTATATTACACCCACAGATACTTTCATATAGCTTCCCTCATCCAACTGTTGTGCAAAGAAAAACTTAATTTGTGAAATGGGTGCGCCATTTCACAAATTAAGTTTAATTCAAATAACCTAAGCTTTTTACCCTCAACTTAGCATAAAGCCAGACTCCGGAAAGATAAGTATCTCGAATGTTACATGAATAAATTGACCTTTTTTAACGCGGTTTTATTAGCTGCTCCTGTAATTACTGTGTAAAAATCTTTGAAATCAGACCCACCAAAGTTTCCGATTGCACGAAAGAAGATCGGCTTTATAGGGCTATCTTATATATATCAAAAGCGTTATAAATGAAAGTATGTACATTATATGAAGCAATTACGGGGCTTTTCTTTTCATGTTATGTCTGTTTTTTACTAAGCTGCATAAAAACATCGTTTAGTATGTTGTTAAGGTATTTATTTTTCGCAAATAAATTCAGCCATTCGATTTTACTACACGTTGGTCGTCTATGGTAATTGACCTGCTCCAATTTCCTCTTAGAAGGCCCTCCCATTCGTACTCGGTACTTAAATGGCATAACGTAGGCTTACTCTTTTATCACTAGGATATGACTTTATGGTGGTAGAACGTAAAATTATATGAGTTTTGGCAGAGAAATATAAAAGGAATGACAGGAAATGTTTCAAATGAAAAGGGAATAAACTTACGTCTACTTGTCATCGAGTTATGATTATTAAACCGTTTTTATTGTTGACTAGCGACCCGCCCTTGCTTTGCACATCGCCACCTATCGGGTCCAAAACTATATCTAATGTAACCTATATTTTAAGTTAAGCATCTAGCAGTAGAGTGGTGAAAACTGCGTTCAAATTCAAACAGCAGTTTTTGCGTGATGCACGTACAAGCATACAGACAAACAAAAATTCTAAAAACTGTTGTTTTGGCTTTTGTTGCTCGAATAATTCGATAAATACTCATGCATGCATGTGTTTATTCATTCAAAAGCTTTTATCGTTCAATAGGTAGTACTAACCTATTTTGCGGTCCAAACAGCGCTAAACAATAAATTGCATTCTATTCCAAATTCCAGAGCATTCCCTCTCATATTTCGAAATCAAACTGCACATTCATTCGAACACCCATTCGGGTAGCTCAGCAAACTGACCCGGATATGGGGCAGGCCGGGTATCCGGATGTTAACGCTTTTATCCGTGTACATTTTGGGTCCCCCTGTATATAACCCGAAGCGAGGTACCAGGAAGTTAGGAGTCCAACAAATATTTACTCTGCAGATGTTGGTATGTATTTTGTTTTTCGTCCGTATTATGTTATTATGCTAATGTTTTCGTTGTTTCAATGTATATTTTCTTACGTGCAAAATTATGTTAAAGTAAATAAAATTCAATTTGAGTTTAAAATATTGAAACCGTATTTCCACAGTTAACCTTAAGATACGTTTTCTGATTTCCTATTGGAAGATCCTGTCTTTAGGGAGTTTCTGTCCTTCGGATTTTATAAATGAACAAAAAATTCAAAGCCAGCTAAACATTATTTATAGTTATGTGTTTCAGCCGTATGAAACACGGCCACGGGGTCCGAATGCCCAATTAGTCTTTCGGGACATCGCCCCGAAAGACTAATACGGCTGCTTTAAACCCTTGAACGACTCTTCCCGTGATCAGAGGGCTGGCCTGGCCTTTGGTTTCCACCACCAAGTGCGTTCGATGCCACTTCCAAGGGATAAAGGCTTGCATGGAACACCGCCGACACTTTGGGAACCTCCGAGCACCTCACTCTCAAAGGATCGCATCACAAAGGAAAGTTTGAAACTATGTCAACTCATAAGTAATGAACAAGATTTTGGGAGTTAATAATAGAAGATCGGACGGCTTCAGAGAGAAATGTCTTTATTACAAAATAGTTTGGAAGTAAAGTAGACAAATTCTTTAACTTAGAACCTCTCATTTCGCACGTCTGGGCAAAAGTGTAAAATTAGTTCAAACATTTGAAGTTATATAAGACGTTTTTAAATGTTACTGTTACGAGGATACTGCTAGCATTGTTATTTTGTCAACAAAGTTAATGTGAAACCGCCAGCGCCCGCGAAATTCAAATTTTGAAAGTCAAATTGCAAAAAAAAAACGTCAGAAAATTTGAATTTCTCGGGCTACCCTGGCGCTTCCACCTTAAAAACTGTAATAGATGCCAGCATTCGCTTCGCAGTACGAACATTCGTTCACGTGCAAGTCCCACCACGGAAGTGTGTGTTTCACAAATTAATGTTCGTTGCGTAACAAACGTTCGCGCAACGAATGTTGGCAAAATAAATTCTCGAAGTGAACGTTCCCGCTGAGTACCTACTGTACGTCAGCTATAAGTACTTACAAGAATAACTGACCTAGTTATGTATTGATGTAGCGTTCATATGATTATATTTCATAACATCTTTTGACGTGAATTCCCTTGACGTGAATGCCTTAAGTAGTAAGGGTTTACTGACCCAAATACTGAGGAGACTCTTTTCTCTCAGTTTTCTTTTGCGTAAATACATAGACAGATAAACGACGTAATAATAGTGTTTTTCTCTCATTTCTAGGTCAGTAAAATTTAGGTGAGGAGGAAAATTTTAATGAAATTTTTCTTAAAAAATAATAACAAAAAAAAAAAACAACAACAATAATAATAATTTCTTAATTTTTCTTTTTTTTTAAATTTTTCTTTAAAAGTGACTCTTTAGAACTATTTAATCTTTGTCGAACATAATGGATGCGTTTTCTGTAAAAAAACAACTTAATTTTGCATCTATCTTTTTTTTTTAAATAGGTGTTACCGTAGCAAGTCTGACATCCAGTCTTACTGCGGGGGTATCGTATTACCCAATTACTAGATTGTGGAGGTCAGATAGGCAGTCCCTGAAAAATACTGGTACTCAGCTGCATCCGGTTAGACAGGAAGCCGATCCCAACATAATTTGAGAAAAGGCTACGCAGATAATGATGAGGTGCTAACGTAGCAATTAAGTGACGGAAAATTGCCTAGTTTACACGTGGAAAATTCTTTCAGTTATTAAAACATATTCGTTAATTAACCTCATCCTCTTCGGCGACACTCACAAATTAATTAAAGCAGGTTTTATTTTTCCTTAACAGAAACAGTATAATCAAAGTTTATGTACACACGCTAGCACATCAACCTACTACAACCTGTCAAATTTCTTTAATAGATTTTCAACTTTATCGCTAAAGCATTAGGTTCAAGATTGATTGGGAAACTTTGACAGTTTCGGGTAGCTTATTGTGCTGGCGTCTGTATTTTATGCCTGTACTCTGTGTCTATGTATATGTTACAGTCAGGTGTCAGTCAAAATCCTTATTACGTTACAGTGCTTTTTCTCCATTTAAAATATATTGTTTCAGAACGTTGTAATTACCTAGTCCTAGAAATTACTACACAATGTTTTGCAAAGTGTCACAAAAAAAAACCAACAACCTAATAAGTAGCATAGCATAGCAGCAGCCTATAATGTTCCCACTGCTGGGACACAGGCCTCTTCTCTATGAGAGGGAATAGGCTATAATCCACCACGCGGGCCCAGTGCGGGTTGGTAGATGTCACATGTCTTCGAATTTTAGGTTCTAAGACATGCCGGTTTCCTCACGATGTTTTCCTTCACCGTTTTGGGTGCAGTGGTGATGAAATAAATTACACAAAGTAATGCGCCTGCTTGGGTTCGAACCCACGACTTTGCTCGTAAGTCGGGACCGCCACCACTGGGCCACCGCTGCTCTCCACCACCACCTAATAAGTAAATGTTAGTTATTGTTAAAATAGTTTTCACCAGTCAAAAGTAGTTTTGACTGACTAAAAGCGGTCAAAAGTAGTTTTGACTGATTAACAGTTATGACTGCGCCATATTTTTTTTTTTGGAAAACTTTGCCCCACACTTGGAATTTCTCCTGTATCGTGGGTGCGTTTTCTGTATATGTAAGAACCCCATGGAAAATGGCGTGGTGTTTTGTATGCAGCTATGTATGTAAAACAACATCATCTGCCAAGCCTTTTCCCTACTATGTTAGGATCGGCTTCCAGTCTAACCGAATGTAGCTGTATAAAAGTATTTAACATGAAGCGATTGCTTATCTGATCTTGACAAACCAGTTAGTACTGGGTATTACCTACAATACCCCTTGGTAAGACTGGTTGTCAGCCTTTCGGGCCACTCGACTGTCAAAGATCGAAATGACAACCGGGACCAACAGCTCAACGTGTTTTCCGAGGAACGAAGGAAATTGGGTACCTATGAAGTGGAAGGACATCCATCCACGAACCAACCCTGGCAAGCGTTGCTTATATTAATCAAACTAAACAAAAATATTCTATTTATAGTCATCCTAACTGCATGAGTAACTCATCCATTCGCATCCCGCCAATTTTCTATGACACCTAACTTAATAACATATCAATAATCCCCATCATCACTTCCATATCATATCGTTCCCGCTGTTAGCAATATTTCAGTTCACATCCTCACAAGTACCTTCCTTCAGTCTTCCTCCAATGTACTTTAGTAGCCCTCTGTCCATCGACGGGAGAGGACGTCCGCTCCCCGTCGCAATTCGAACGCTCGTTACATCGAAGTTTTTGATCTAGGAAAAATGTTTTGCAATAATTAGTTTCTTGTGTTTTTATTTTGAAGTGTTATAAGTTGATGTGATGTGATTAATTTTGGATATTATCTCTAGTTCAATGCCTGGTAAGAATTTATTTTGTTATGATTACGAATTTATTAGTTTTAATTTATTTATAAACGTAAAACACACACGCTCTGTGGAACGTTATATTCGCACCAATATTTCAATATCTAGTAATGGACAAAGTCGCCCAAGGCTTTCAAAGTCACGTCTTTTTACCGTAAGTCTTATTAGCAACTTGTTGATAAATCGAAACAATGTATTTTCAGAAGTTTTTCAATGATTGCAGGACACAAATAATGTTTTACCGAAATTATCAAGCGAGCTGCTGAGTATGATTCCCAGGTCCAAAGTGCTATTGGATTGTTCCATGATGAATCCTTAGTAGCAGCCACGGAGTCTTGATTTCCCGGTTGATGCCAAGAGGCTCGTCCCCTATTAAGCATAATCAGCCTATTAATGTTCCCACTGCTGGGACACAGGCCTCCTCTCTATGAGAGGGAATGGGCTATAATCCACCACGCGGGCCCAGTGAGAGTTGGTAGATGTCACATGTCTTCGAATTTTTGGTTCTAGGACATGCCGGTTTCCTCACGATGTTTTCCTTCACCGTTTTGAGAGCAGTGGTGATGAAATAACTTACACAAAGTAAAGCGCCTGGCTGGGTTCGAACCCACGACTTACTGCTCGTAAGTCGGGGTCTCCACCCTATTACATGAGACTAAAAAATAATTGTCGAAATATTGGTACAGGTACAGTAGAGACCATAAGTGCAGTAGCAGTTTCACAAAACGATCGCATCAAAACAAGTCGCACTTACGACCTTTTTCCATAACAAATATTTTGCACACATACACGATCTCGTATATCGCTCTCTTTCATAATTATCTAGTCAGAAAGAGTGCGATATCATGATCATTTGCCTTAGTGACAAGCCTGTCATGTCGCGACGGAGTATTAAGTTAGTGATATTTAATTTCAAACAAACAATTATGTGTCTATCTGGCTTAGCGGTTAACGCTATAGATAAAATGTCTCGCACTGTATACTCTGCGTTCGAACCCAAGTGACATTACTCTTTTTGTGTTTTAATTATAAATGATACTTTAGACCCGATGAGATATGTTTTTCTAAATATTAGTTGGAACTTATTATTAACAAAAAAGATGAGGGTGAATGTGAAACAAAATAAACTTCTGGATTGAACAAAGTAGTTAGTTATGACGTTGTTAGTTGGTGAACTTTGTTTCGAGCGTTTGTGTTATTATTACGATTAGCGTATTGTTTGATTGTCTTTATTCAAGATGCAAGCTAATATTAGTATTGATGACAGGGCAAATATTGTCACTTTGCGTAAAAATGGGCTTAATATTTCTCAAATTTCAACTGAAACTGGCTTAAAATGTGTAAGTTATTTTTAAAAATTATAATTATTATGATGATAGTTGTGGTGTGTGATTTTCTTATTATTAAATAAATTGCTAGTTGCAAGTGTGTAATCATATTTTGTTTTTTTTTAGAAATTCTGTTAGCCGTTGGGTAAAGAGGTTTGAGGAAGAAGGTAGTCTGAAGAGTCGTCTAAGAAGTGAAAGGCCGCCGCTTATTAACCCGACTCAGCGACGTTTTATGGTGGAAGAATATGAAACAAATGGTTTCATTCCAACTATAATGTTTGCAGAGCAATTGGATACTACATTACAGACTGTTCGCCATGCATTCCATGCTGAAGGTTTACATCATCGGAAGCCAGCTAAAACCCATTTTTGACACAAAAACACAGGGAGGAAAGACTACGTTTTGCTCGAGATTATTTACATTTTAACTGGGAGGTGACTGTATTTTCTGACGAGAAGACTTTCAAGTCTTGCCAAAAGGAAGACTTAATTTATGGCGAAAAAATAATAATACTTAATTTAATAAGTAGACCGGGTAACTAAATATTTAGTAATATTAACATAACCGTAAATAAAAATTAAAAAAAAATAGAAATAAATTTTAAATTTAATGATCTTAAATTGGGGTTTAGTTTCAATATTCTTTTCGTCAAGAAAATGAACACTTAAGCTATAACCTCAATACATTCAATGTGACGTTACATTAAAAAAACACGTTCATAAAGTCTAACTCATGTATTATACTCATACTCATAGTATTCAATTAACTCTGCTGAATACTGATACCTATAATAAGCGGGTATCAACAATTATATTTGTGTTATTAGAATATCCTTTCCGTGTTATGTTATTCTTATTATGAATTGACTAAGTGGGTATACAACAAAAAATCTTATGAACGGTGATAAGAGAACTTTTTTTTGCCTAGATAGGAATGTGACGTCACATTCTCATAAAAGTTTGTTAATTTTATAAATAAATAAAACGAATAAACATTTTTGTTATCATTCAGCATGATTTTTTTATTTCCACCTTCCAACACCGAAATCATAAAATAAAAATCATTTAATGAGGTTAAATAATAATACAATAACTATCTAATATTTAACTTCTTATAAAAAATAAAAAATAAGCATAACTATATCATAAATAAACATAAATACCTAACGACTTTCTGCTTAAAATACAAATATAATTAAGGTTTCAAAGAAACAAAAAACAGCCACACATTGTAATAACATGGATTCGAACTTGGACTTCATTGATCGTGAACCCATGCTCAGCCCAAACAGCTACCAACTCATGTTAATACTACGCGAATTTTAACAATGCAATGGTAAGAACAGGTCATCACTATGATGTGTATTCTAAATGCAACAGAAATATAATGCTATTTCGCGTAGTGTGACGACAGTTCATTAGTGTGTGTTATGTGTAGAATGTTGAGACATCACTCATGCACGCACACGCACACACACTGCTGTATCGCGCTCGCACAGTTCATAGCAATGTAATCTTTAGCATGGTGCTGCACTTTTGAGGTCTACTGTACATATAAGGTACATCTCTGCCTTCGGGGATTATAAGCGTGATGTTATATTTATATTATGCATCATATCTGATCGGAAAGAGTATATACTCAAAGTGCAAATAATAGGCTTTACCTATGTAATTGGAGATTTAAAAACCAGCATTTTCAGATTTAATTATCTGTGGATTGGCGCGCAATTCGAAATTCAAATAAATTTTATTCGAAAGCCGTGTGTGTTCTTTTAATTTCAAATTCAGTCATTTGTTTTTAGATAGTTTTTTGTTTTTGTGAAATTGTGGTAGTTTTTGGCGCCATGGATAAACTGAAAATACGTACAATTTTCGAATATGAGTTCCTACGTGGACAATTGGACATACCCCTGCGCAAACAACACGAAACATTAACGTCGTGTACGGGCCTAACACTGCTTGCATAAACAGCGTCCATTATTAGCTCAATCCTTTTAAATCTGGAAATTTTGAATTGAAGAATGAACCTCGCGGTCGGCCGGTAACTATTGTCGACAACGACGAATTGAAGGCGGTAGTGGAAACGGATCCAACTCAATCTACGGCTGAGCTTGCTGCGGGCCTTGGAGTTAGTGTCAAAACGACATTGAAGCACTGGCGTCAAATCGGAAAGATAAAAATGATAGATAAGCTAAAATAAAAAAAAAGTACAATAAATTTTGTTTTTAAAATTTTCATACAAATCTCCAATTTCATAGGTAAAGACCTAATATTAAAATGTGTGATATAATCTGTACCAAAATTCTTATTTTACGTACAGTACAAGATCATCATCTGCCTAGCCTTTTCCCTACTATGTTGGGGTCGGCTTCCAATCTAACCGGATGAATACCAGTATTTTAAGCCGGACAACAGTGGTAGCAAAATCAGTATAAGCAAGCCTCGAATTCTATTTGAACTCTATGCTGATGCTGTACTGAGCTAGCTTTAAGGTCAAAATGTTACCACTGATGTTTTAAACTAGCGACTCGCCCCGGCTTTGTAATTTACCTTTGAAGAATAAACTGAAATAAAGAAAAAAAAATCCGTCATTCAAACCATTATGAATTACGAAAACAACAAAAAAAATCAGCCAAGTTGGTCGAGCTATTCTCAGGTATTTTATCTTTCATACATGCCGCAATTCTTTTTATTTACTTATACAAGGAACCAACCATTATGTACATTACTAAGTAACTCTACGCAAAAATTGTTGCTGGGAAACGTCTTTTTTTTGGGGGTGAAAAATCACGTTTTACGGTAGGACTCAATGTAACTCACTCAAAACATTATGCTGATGGATGGATTAAATAACACGGGGGCCGTGGAGGTATTTAAAGTAAAGTTATATAATTAAAAACTTGTATTAAAAAAAGAAGTTGTAACTTTGACCCCCAATATCTCCGTAACTGATGGTGATGATCGCAATGACAGGGAGAAAAAGTGCGTTTCGGGGTCATTAAGGGTACTTTTACACCCATTATGTTAAGATTAATTTCGAAATTATAATAATAATAAAAAAATAAAATTCATTTAATTCAGATAACTTGATCCATACAGTCAAAATTAAATTAAATTAACATTGAAATGAAATCAGTATTAAAAATAAAATAAATTGACATTTAAAATAAAAAAAATAAAATAAAATAAATTACCATCAAAATTAAAATTAACATTAAAATCAGAATTAAAATAAGATAAAATTAAAATTCAATCAAAATTAAAAAAGATAAAATAAAACAATCAAATAAAATAAGATAAAATAAATATTAAACATTCAAATAAAAATAAGATAAATCTAAAACATTCAAATTACCCGCTTAATAAACGTCACCCATATTGGAGAAGAGATCCTGTCTGCGAAAGTCTTCAGAATTCCGTTGCATCTACCTCGCATTCTGCAGATCAGGGAAACAGTTTTCTTGCGAATGACTGCATAAAAGCCATCAGTTCGATACAGCGCGAACTTCCCCGATGCACTACACTACATAATACTGTGAGCGTTTGAAATATATCTCAGCTGAGCCATAAACATAAAGATCAGATCTACACAGACTGGATTGTGTTATTCAATGAATAATCAATTACATACATTGTTAGATAATCTAGCTCCGTAAATATCCACCTTCATTGATTGGTATATTTAAAATAAACCCAAGCATGCATGAAAGGCTTATTCTAGTATAACATACTGGGATTTATTAAATTATGAACGTCTTTAAACAATAGGCTTTGACTTTGTATCAGAGCGTATGAGAACGAAGGATAATCTAAATCAAGATTATATTTGGAATTCTGATTTCTTGAAATAATTGATATAATAATAAATTCAATAAAACTATTAATATGGCCATTTTTGATTTAATTAATAATGTCATGGCTAACGTAGACAAAAAGAAGCCGGTCTGTGCAATTTACTGCGACATGACCCAGGCTTTCGACTACGTTAATCACGACATTCTGATTAGTAAATTAGAAGCATATGGCATCAGGGGAAACATACAAGAACTCATAAAAACATATTTGAAAAATCGTAAACAGTTTACAGAAATTTCCAAAATAAACATCTCAACTAAAAAAGAAGAAATATATAAATCAGAAGAACGAATAGTGAAATACGGAGTCCCACAGGGCAGTGTATTGGGTCCCTTACTATTCATTATTTACATCAATGATTTACCCAGAATAACAAATTATCCAATAACACTTTTTGCTGATGACAGTACGGTCACCATAAACTCTAACAATAAAGATAATTATGAGAGCGATATTAATGAAACAATAACATCAATAATTAAATGGTTAAATAACAATAATTTAAAAATTAACCTAGATAAAACAAAAGTTATGTTTTTTAGTCAACGTCTAGCATCACCAAACCTCAATATCAATTATCAAGGATCAGTTTTAAAAAAAGTAGACTCTACAAAATTTCTAGGCGTAACGATTGATAAAAGTCTTAATTGGAAAGAACACACAGAGCTATTGAACAAACGAATCAATTCCGCGGCTTACGCGCTTTACAAACTTGCACCGACAATAAGCACCGATGCGCTTCTTACTGCCTACCATGGTATTGTCGGTTCCATATTAAGGTTTGGCATTATATTCTGGGGAAACTCTGTAAATAAAGACATAATATTTAAGTCTCAAAAAAGGTGCATTAGGGCTATGTTCGGTCTAAAAGTTACCGATAGCTGCAAACCATATTTTATTAAACATAATATTTTAAGTTTGCCTTCCTTATTTGTATATGAAGTAGCTAATTTTGTCCAAACGAATCCAAAATTATTTAAAAAAATGTCAGAAGTTACCATCCGCAGTCGTCGTGACAATCATAAGCTAGAAATAGTTAGGCCGAGCACGGCACTGATGCATAAAAGTATTTTCTATTTGGCACCAATTATCTATAATAAAATCCCTAATTTTATTAAGCAGTTGCCAACTAGACTATACAAAATACAGCTTAAAAAATTTCTTTTAGCGAAATGCTACTACAGCTTATCAGAATTTTTAAACGAGTAAATAACAATAGGTACATCGGCAATTAAGTTAGGTACGACATTTCTTATTTTAATATTTTTAGTTAATAACGTCTATTTTTTTAACCCTATTGTCTAAGCCTTTTTTTTAATTTTATATCTTTTGTAATAATTAATATACCCTATTGTATAAGCCATTTCTCGTAAATTTAATATTTTAAGGTAAAACCTTCTATTTTTTAAATTAAGTTACTACTTACTAGTTTTTTAACCTAACATTTTTTTTTTTTTTGTACGCCGTTCCTATATGGCAAAACATGTAGAAACTTTATTTTACATTTAGATTCCAGCAATGTGAAGCAAGGATGGGACATTGGTAAATTGGTAATTGAAAAAAAAAAACATGCCTGCACGAGTCCAATTCAATTCGAAAAAGAGCTCTCAGGTCAAGCGCTCGACGAATGTCAGTTTCGGAAATAGGGATTGACCTACATCCGTGGGTAGTATGACAAGGTAGAAAGGTATGAAAGCGAACGATTCGAACTAGCAATCTATCATAGCACTCTAGCAACTTTCAGTCTGAAAATAAACGATTCTAACGTGGGAGGCGATCACAAATGTCGAAGTAGTAGACGCTCATACCAAATGCATACAATTGCAGTCTTTATTTAGCCTATGTCCACGAGAAAGTGACTACCTACAAAACAATGACGGAGCAAACCAGAACAGTGAAATGCCTATGGCATTAAGTCCGCCTCTGTACTTTGTGCTTTTTTTTTTTTTTTTTTTCCGGATGGGAAATCATCAAATGACCCCCCCACTCTGGGCGGAGCGGAAGGGAGTGTCAGACTTGTACTGACTAAAACCCATCCATGTTCCTTCTTTGCCCTTTGTGTTCCACGGTATCTCTTTCGAACAGTCCCGCAGCCCGAACTTTGACCCTCAAATGGTTTTTCAGCAATGATAGAACAAAACATAAAAATAGAAACAAGGTCATACCAATTTCCGAATTATTCCACAAAGCGCGTCCATGATTGAAAAAAAAAATAATGAATCCATCAAACCCCTCTCTATTTTTCATCATAGTTGCGCTTTGAGGAATAAACATAATTTGAATATTTTTAATTTGAATTTGTGAGCGCAACCACTTCGAGGAATAATTTAGTTGCGGTTAAAAATAGTTGCGCTTTGAGGAAGACCCCATCAAGGGGGTACATCTTGATCGTTATCGGATGAGAATTGAACACATATCATATTGTATCATCGTCTTCCTGACCATCATCATCATCATCTGCCTAGCCTTTTCCCAACTATGTTGGGGTCGGCTTCCAGTCTAACCGGATGCAGCTGAACACCAGTATTTTACATGGAGCGACTGCCTATCTGACCTCCACAACCCAGTTAGTACTGGGTAATACGATACACTTTGGTAAGACTGGTTAGTTCTTCTCAGTCAGACTTTTTGGGCCACTGACTACCTGTAACGACTGTCAAAGATCTACAGATGACAGCCGGGACCAACGGCTTAACGTGCTTTCCGAGGCATGGGGGAAACTCGGTATGTAATGGGCGGTCACCCATCCACAGACCAACCTAAGTAAGCACGGCTTAACCTCGAGATCGACCCGAGCGGCTGTTATTATTTAGCCACGAGCTCCTCAATTCATCTTCCTGACCATGTACCGTGTTATTTGGGGTCGGCGCAACACGTTTTTGCTTCATATCATATCGTACACAAACAAATAAATAAAATTGAAGTGTCTGTTTGTTCCAAATAACAGCTTTTTACTGATTGCATATGAAACTATATATGCGGTACGTATAAAAATATTTTTTTTTTTTTTTCAGTTTGTTCTGGCTTATCTCCAAAATGGCTGGACCGAATTTGACGGGACTTTTACTAGCAAATAACTGATGTTGTAAACAGTAACTTTTATTTTGGAAAAAGAAACCTTTTATTATTTTATTTTTTAAAACATTGTCCCACACTAGGAATTTTTCCTGTATCGTGGGTGCGTTTACAAAAATTTTAATTCACATACACAAACAGCCAGACCCGGAACAACTACCTATAGGCCATACAAACATTTGTTCCGTGCGGGAATCGCCGCGACACGAAGCGCAGCAGTGAATCACTCAGCCACTGCGCCAACCGTACCGTCAATAAAACCCGGCCTTTTAAATCTTTAATCTATTTCAAATAGATACTATCTTCAATTTCTTAACCTAAATAGGACCAGTTTACCTATTCCAAATCTTCCATAACTAAACTACTTAGGTCTCCAAAGTTTACACAAGGCGATTCGAACTTTTCCAATGCATTGCTCCGACATCTTGGCATTAAAGGGAAATAGCTTTCTTATTGACTCAGCCGTCTTAACTAGCTTTACAAACCGACTTTACTTGACTTTTCCATTTAGCCACTTTGAAACTAATTGACGACAGTTTCTCGCTTTTCAATTTGCGAGGGATTATAGGATTTTCTAGTGGTAGCTATCTGTGGAGGTTTTTGAAGAATTGACTTTGTTAATGTTCAACTGTTTTCTTTGAGCCTCTATGGTTATCTTAGAAATGACTGGCGCATTATAAAGGAACGGAGATAAACACTAATTTTGTATTTAGAAAAAAAGAAAAAAATTTGTTTAAATTATTTAGATATTAGTAAGTAAGTAAAAATTTTTTGTTTAAACATGGTGTATATAGCCGCATATCGTGGCGTACAAATTGGTAGGAAGAGATTGTACATAAACCGTGATAATATTCATCAAAATTACATTATAGAAATTATGTAGCTAATTATTAAAATATCACCATTAATCTAGGCGTCCGTCGAAGTGTGTAACGTGTAAAAAAAATAATCCTTTACCAATAATTATCTCAATTTAATCAGCAAGCGTCTTTTATTTATAAACACATACAATATGGCGGATTTAGTGCCCAAGGATTTTTTTTTTTTTTTTTCGGATGGGAAATCATCAAATGACCCCCCCCCCCCCCCCCTCA